>OX439041.1:31479507-32855340 GCA_949317995.1 Acholoe squamosa | reverse complement strand
TGATAGATACAAGATTAGAACACTAGCGAGTTACTCTCGAGCGTGAGTGCTTCAGTGAAAATAGACTTGGGGTGTTATGTTTTCCATAAGGAATGAAGCTAACCACCCTTTGCTAGACAGGATTCCTGGAAGGCTCGAATATGTCGGCCTGACGCACCAGGCTTTGTGACAGCCCTGTCGCTGTGTCTACATCAAAGTACTTTGTCAGGGTCTATAGGACAAGAGGGAGACGTATGTGGATGTGGTGTGTGTGTAGGAGAGGGGGGGGGGTCTATACACCAGCCAGCAGCATGTCAACACTGGAAGAGGTAAGGGAGGCAGGGAGTATCTATGATTGTCCACAGTAAAAGCTCTATACTTCCAGGGGTTTGGGTTATCCATAATATTATATCTGTGAGGACCAAACTGCTGCTGTTATGAATTGCTGTTCTCAATGCCCTTACATATAGGTTTATGTATTATAGTGATTGGTTAGAAGCTCTCCTAAGTAAAATGCACACGTGCCATCAAAGTTGTTTGTCATACGATGTGTAGTTACTCAATATGAACATTTATAAATTCACTTTTTTTTAATGTTTCTCTTTCCTTTATATTAATGAGGTAATACCATAATGTAGACGAAACATGGTTTTCATTAAGCTGTACACATTGTGAGGCATCCTTGTTATCCTTAAGATTCTGCAGCTTTAAGTATGGGTAGGACAAGGGTAAGTAGAAGGTATTGCTGGACTAAGTGGGCGGGTAGATATTCAGAGTGAGTAAGATAGATCTGCATTTAAAGAGAAGAGACGGCCAGAGGATAACCTGTGTTACTCAAAGCCAGCCTTCTGAATACATGCACACAGTATAGAATATAATAACAAGGGCAGGTAGGGAGAAAATTGAGAGTGGAGGGAGAGAAGGATAGCGTGGGAAAGGAAAACAGACAGGGAAATAAGCCACGACATTAGAGTGGGGCTAGGCACTAAGACTAAGGCGATTTATACGAGAGATGGGAGCAATCCCTCTTACATGTGGCATGGCATGTTTCTTCTCCCTAAGCCTTTGTCCCCTCCAGGGACTGGAAGGGTCTGGAGGAAGGAGAAGCTAACTGTCATTTATTCACCTCCCACCTCTCCAGACTCACCCCTTCTCCTCGAGGCTGTCCCTTAGATGTCTGCTAATTAATGACCAGCCATGGAGGTATCCTCCTATCACACAGAACCCCATATATGGAGTCTATAGCCCTCCCTAATGACCTCCTCCAGGCAGGTGACCTCTACTAAGGCATCAGGAATTGACCTACGGAGTCTTTCACTGGGGAGCTGCCAGCTGCAAAGCCCCAGGTAATACTAGGAACAGTCCATTCTGTAATCTACCCTCATTCATTATAGTCTTTGGGTAAGATGCTTTATAGAAAGGGTCATGGAATATCATTGAAAATACTATAATCATTTCCTTGTAAACTGAATTAGAAAATAAATATTAGGGTTTGGCCTAAAAACTGTTTCTTATCAGCTGTCTCACGTTGCCGGTCCTTCATTGGCCTTGAGGGCAGTCAATCACATGACCCTGTTCGCCAATAATCCTCTGTCACAAATCCCGTTGTGGAGCTCGTGTGTCGCGAGAGGTCGCCTGCTGGGAATACCCAATAGAAAATAACACAGATTTCTTTATCGGGGAGGATAAAACGAAGTAAATAATGTGCAGGAGGTTAAATGTGGTCCTGGTTCTATCCACAATTTGATGATTATAAGCCTATAATAATAATTATTCACAATGCTTGAAGATTAGGCAGTCAATTGACCTTAACTGTAACCACAGTAGCTCTGTCTTTGGACGACACACTGGCTCTACTATAATCGAGAATGGTTTTCCCACTTTCATTAAGACCTAGCCAAGAGTGGCATATATTGTTGTGAGTTAATGCACACTTAATTTATCTCCTATGGAGTGATGGTGATACAGAAATTAGACCTAATAGCTCTCAGCAAGTTTCTAATGATAACATTTTCAAGTTATTCATATGTGTCATCTTTGAAATTAAAATTTATAGAATAACATAAAGAGGTGTGGTTATGGTAGAAATCATACAAATAATTGCCATATTAACAACCTCCACATAATCTAGCAACTCCAAATTAGCAAGGGATTAGATATCCATGTCCCCGAAGGGGGGTGGTATATTGCCTATGTTCCGAGAATGATTCTGAGGCCATTATTGATGATTAACAGGGCTAACCAAGGGGGCTGTGACTAGACAGCGAGCTTCTGGTTGTCTGCTACGTTGAGTCTATCAGGAAGTTAACCCTTTGAGGACAGTATGATCCATGATCATAATCCATCGTGGTGCGCCAAGGCAGTATCAGTAATTTTCTTTTTATGGAGCACAAGGCTGATTCTTCATGAATGTGTCAACCCTAGAGTGTTAACATAATGAATGCAGCTATTCATAGGTACTTGTCATACTATGATGACAAAAATGAAAATTATGCCTGATGTATATATGTGAAAGATGGAACTGTTACGTTTCAAGCTACAATTACTCTGTTACTTGGCTTCTTTGTGATACCCAGAGTGGTGTAGCCAATATGTCGGCGTTTGGGAGTCAATTGCAGCAAGTATAGTTTGTTGTTCCCTTCTCTTTTATTGATGGGAGGGGAATTGCTGCATGTTTGATATTTTTCAGGGGGAGGGCAAGTAACAGTAGGAACAGGGATGAGGCGACAAAGGAGGAAAATGTAATGGATACCAGGAACAAAGAATGAAAACTAGAACAAGGGATAGAAAACAGGTGCAGTATGGGGTGACAAGGAAGTATGCCTGAACATGGCACACCCCAATATGAAGAAGTAGGGTATGGCCTTGTGCAGAGAAAGGGACAAAAGGCCAGGGTTTGGACAAGGTAGAGAAAAGGGGAAAGGAGGATAGGGTAAGGACATGGATAAGGCAAAAGATCAGAATGGTAGGGTGGAGACGAGGGACATGGAATATGCGGTTAGGATGGGAGAGGACAGTAGATTCGGAAGGAGACGTAGGGTAGAGTGGTGACTGGAAAGGAGAGACAAAATTAAACGTATATGAAAACAGGTTTTGCAGGGAAATGGATGTAATTGTAGGGCTACAAAACGATTTCCCTCTTTAAATAGGCATTTGTTTTATAACAGGAATACGACTTTTCAAAAGTTACCAGACAATACTGTATACATACATGTATGATTATTAGAAGAAGGAAATGAGGGTCCGAACACTTCACACATAGATACAATTACGTACAACCTATCACACAGTCACACATACATGAAGTCAAACATTAGTCTGCTCAATTATTCTAACCCCCAATATGGTTTAACGCCTACTGTCCATGCTTTGTCACAAATATTCATTAGTCACAAGAAGAGGTCGATAAAAAAAGAGTCAATAGCTGTCTACATAATCAATAAAAAAAGGTCGCCACAACAATAGGACAATCAGGACAATGGCCACGAAGACTAGTCTAGTCGCACTTACTGTTTATTTAGTCAAACTATCCCAAGGTAGTCAGACGTAGTCACAATTAGTAGTCACATGGGTCATACTAATTATCTGGGGTTCTGCAAGTAGTCAGAGGTACATACGGGTCATAAGACATGTGGAAAGGGTGGGATACACTAAAATAATGTTGAAAATTCTGCTAAAACTGTCTTTATTGATAATCCTGTATATTTAGAAATTGTATTGCCATGAGATAGCAGAGGGTGTCATACAATAACCCTATGCATAACTTTATGTGTCGACCCATTTTCATAGTGACTGCTAAGAGAAGTCATAGAGCATGACTATAAAAATTCCGCCCAATTTACAGGTAACTGTGTCATATAAATGCAATGAAAACCATATTCAGGAAAATATATAAAATTGCTGGTCGATTTGGGTTGAGTGGAGATTAGATATGACCAAGAGGGTACTGCCCTTGATCTATACCAGCCTCAGATAGCCTCAGTCGTTCACCTCAGACTTCTAGTATATATGAACGTAAAATGTGCAATGTTTTACCAAAGCCGGGCCGACTACAAGCTATGGGTGGTGTCTAGACACTTTTTTATGATTAAGGTGGGATTGGTTGGGGTCAGTCTTCATGTTAGATATGAATGATATTCAAACTGCGTTTGTCCCACCTGATTAGATTACTTAAAGGGGAGGCACTTAGTGTCACGTAAAGGAATAATGTCTCGACTGGCATGATAACTCTAAAGAGTGTGACTGTGAAATTGTTAAAAAAAAGAGAAAGGAAGGGGGTGTCAGTGACATGGAAGATCAGAATTAGAACCTGTTAATGACTGGAATCAATGGACCTGCATGCGCATTTCACAATTCAATTGGTGTCCAGCAATAATCCTATGCAAACTGGGATGTTATGAGACTTCTTGAAATATTAACTAAAAGGGGTAAATTTATTGAATCATGTTACCTTTTAGGTTTAAATGACAAACAATAAGAACATAGTAGGAAATGTATTAAACAGGTACCTGTCCTCAATTTGTCAAAATAACCTCAAACTATAAAAGTCTATATCCCTCTGTCTTTCAGTTTCTGTGAAGAATGACAGTGATATCTATATCGTTTAAAGACTATTTCTAATGTTATGAGCATTCATCTCAGACTTCTCCACAAGCTATCCTATCTTAGCGTTTTCTTTCCTTTTGGGATTTCATCTAAAATGATGTAAGATGCCTACCCTGGGCATCTTTTCTTGACCCTATTGCACTTTTGTAAATACGAGCATATAAATAGTTTACGCATTTTCCTTTTTGCGTCTTATGTGATAGCAAGGGCTATGGTGAATTCCTCATTTAGAAAAACCCTCACGTGGGTAGCCCTATAAGGCTGAATGATTTTTTTAATCTTACAGGTACGGCTACAAACTAGACCGTTTGTTGTTCTATTACTTTCATAAGAGGTGCTGGCCTCCTGTGTTAATATGTTTACAGTGCAATTAGAGTCCATTGTGGCCTTAGTGGGTGTAATTTTTTCACATCAGATATGATGATTTTATTATGTCTACAGGACGCTTTCTCGCGAGGCTAGTAAAATCCAGTATCAACTTACATCAACATCAGCCATATGTTAGGGTGGTTGCTCATCTTAAAAAAACTCTTTCGTCATAAAAATAAATCCAAAAAGCAATTGTCCCCTTCTTTAATACGAGAGATTAAGAGGATTTTAATTAAATGATCTATATGCCCCCCCCCCTCTGCATGGCATTCCTTCTATCTGGTTACTCATAATTATAGTTACAATCATGATATTGACTGGCATCATGTTTTGCAGGTTAGACACAGGGGTGAAAAGGTAGGCCATATCAATATGCCAGGTCTGCCACACACATATAATGTACATGTTACATTGCTGACACAGATCGACGTAAAGTACTAACTTTTCTTCCTATAATGGGGGGGCAGGGGAGGGATATCGCATTGGCATGTATCCGGCCGATGATACTCCCACAAGGATCCCATGCGAATAAGATCCTTATTTGCACGAGGTTTTCTAGTACATAGGACTTCTCAGAAACAGGACTATATGAAGAAATTTGGGAAACAGGACACCAGGCAATTGGAGACACGGGCCATGACTAGAATAATGTTTTAGGACACGGGACATACAGTAAATTACAGACACGGGACACAGCAATTAGATTTTGATTATGATTTGGAAATGGGACATTTGTTCTTTCTTCTCCAGTCCCGTTTCCAAGATATACTAATATGTCCTGTTTCCAAGATGTTCCAAGTCCCGTGTCCTAGAAAATCCCGTGCGAATAAGAGGGGTATTCTCACGGGCGTCCCATGCGAATATCGTTTCCCTATCACCCATTGGCATGCATAACCATAAGGAAAAGATAATAAACCTTTTTCCCATACTGGGTGATAGAACTTTTAAAGGGCATCATCGTGAATATAACTATCTGAATAAATACACTAATTAATGTCATTAATTGCTGGCCTCGTGAGATCATATGAATCAATACAGTCAGTCCATCAACCCATTGCATAGCAATGAAAACACCCTGAGGCATGCATGGTGGGCAAAGTTAAACCTTGTGCTACATTGGATACTATTTAGGTTTACTTTTTTCTTTCGTGATGCTATGAGATTTTAAGACCCTGATCCCATTTTTCATTTTGTTACTATTACTATCCTGATATACCCTATGACATTCATGATACAGGTCATATTTCAGTCCTTATGATCCAAAACAAGCATCAACGAAAACCAAAAAGAAAACCTCCCAAACCCTAACCCTTAAGTGTTGTACCATGATATATCAAATTGCCCTACCCCATACTCAAACACTGAGTAGGACTCCGCCTGGTTAGAATACTCCATTGGGGGTCCATACGACCTTGGCAGGCCATTGCAGTCCGTAGGGACAGATAGGACGTGACTGTGCAGCTTTTATGGCCGTCAGAGACATGGAAAATATATTAGTTTGATTGGGTCGAACGTTTAAGTAAACGTCGATACAGGGTTTGTAGGCACTGGAGCGTCTCTGGCACACTAAAGGCGGTCAGGCAGAACGACTCAACGAGCAAATGGTATGGAGGACCTGGAACGTTTTGTAGTGATGGGCATCAATTTGTTTTATTTGTTATAGAGAGCTACAGTCTATAAAGAACCTTCTGTAGAGAGATGATGCTATAGGAAAGCACAGTTTTATATTATACCTCATCATGTATGGTATTCCCTTCTTCATCATGTTGCATAAATGCAGCACTTAGGGGTTAGTTCCTTTAGCCGTGTTCATGCATAATGGCTACCCTATAGCTTTGATCTATATACCAAAATAGAAAGTGTTTACCATCGATCATCGGTGAGGTACTCGGCAGTGCTTACAAAACTAGCTCATCAAAAACAGACGACCACGTAGCCTTGGGAAAACATGCCACCCACCTTCAAATTAAGTAGGTGCATGACTGCTGTCTGCTTGTTTACAATATCCCCTCACCTGATCTAAATGATTCCCAAAGTTGGGAGCCACTTTTAGCTCCATCCTCCACCCACGTGGTCGACTCCTCCACGCACGTGGGTCTATCTATCCATCCGTCTACCCAGCCCTACACCCCCCACCCCCACCAGCTCCCAGTCAACTCGCAGTGCACAGCGCCAGCCAGTGGAGCCATGCGATTCACCCAATCAGAAAGATGAGCAGACTCGTAATTTATCACCTGGCCTCCACCTACCTGTCACCAGAGAGTACTACGTCAGTTAACACCCCCCCCCCTCACAATACCTCTCTAACCTCCCCCCCTCCCCTTTCCTCCAGTACCTGGCGTGCTCGGCACCATCACCGGCCCGTCCAGAAGGTGCCAGCGCTCGGCGCATGTCCGCGATCAGTGCACCAATTATTGTGCCAATGTCTGGATCGCGTGAGAGCCCCCAACTATAGGGCGTTGGTGAAGAAGGGGGAACAACAACGGTGGGCAGGGTACTCGGCCTGTAGGGTGTGTCATGGAGGAAGAGGGTGGGTATGAGGGAGGAGTTGGAGGTAAAAGGGGTCTAGGGTGGGGACCGGAATCAAATTAACCCTTTATGATGGGGTGTTGTTCCTGAAATGAACTATACAGAACTAGCCAGTAACTCACCAGTGTGCATTCAAACATCATATCGATACATCTAAAGCAGGGCAAGGTGCACCAATGTAATTCTTTGGGGAGTTAGTCAGTTGTGGGACTTCGGGATAACATATGAATGAGGTAGCATTCCGTCCATGGATAAATCACAGGGGAGAGAAAGGTAAAGGTCGACAAATATTTGTATTTTCTCTTCTCTTGTGACAATTTAGTGACAGCATGCATGCAGATAATGTGATATGAAGTCAAAGAGGTCACCAGTTGTAGAGAGACACTGATCTAACTTTCAAAAATACCCAAATGTTGCAAAAAGGCTCACAGAGAAAATGTTTATTTATGAGTCAAATATTTCTCATGATCCAAAGCCTTGATTTCAAATGAGTTAACTACTAATTGCATTACATCTGTCTAGGTGAACAACAAATTGAATTTTCAAACTTCAGAAGAACATTGACAGTCACCTCCACCACTGAGATCAATCATGCCCACAAGCAGTCATATATAAAGGCAATGGTGGAAATTAGGAGAGACATGGATAGGATGTCTTTGGTCGAAATATATTACTTCAATGGAGCTACATCTAGAGCCTCTTTACCTCTAAAAAAGGGCTCTCACATGAGTATTACAATTCATTTCACAATCTTGTTTCGCGTAATTCTATTAACAGTGATTAATTTTACATTATTTCGGCTACAATTATGGCATATATGGTGTAAATCTTTCCATCATCTTTGCGGCGATCTGTCTATAAACATACATCTCCATTCAGTTCAGAATTGTCCCTGCCTTAGTCTATATTCCTCTTACTCTGTCTGCCTCTGTCTGTCTTTCTGTCTTTCCCTCCCTTCCTATGCATTGAGGGAGCTCACAAATACACAACCACTCTTTCCTGACATGATAGGCAAATTAGATGGCAACTGATAAACAGTGTTTACAGCAGAATGCCTCCTAATCGACCTAGCTCCAAGTACTGTTTTAAATTGTTGGACAAACTTTGGTTTGTCTTTATAGCAACTGATTTAGACATAAAAAGGATCTGTTGTTGGCGAAGGCATGTCTGCCACATCACACGACTCAGAGCACATCCTGATCCTGCAGACCGCCATGCGTGAGCTGCTCCCCACTGTTTCTGTGTGACAAGACACTCAGCAGTAGTCTATAAATAGACACAGTGAGCAGGTCCTGGGGGCGAGCTGCTCATGGAGTTGTTTCACTCTCAGGCATGAATGACAGTCCACAGTCTGCCCTCCAACTGTCAGCAGTTTCATCAATTGGAGGCAATTTCCAGGCCCTCTTTTTGCAGACACACTCTTTATATTTCTATTTATTGCATTCAACTTACCTTTTTGTGGAGAGAATTATTCAGAAGGTGTGAAGTTTCAACCACAACCATGATCTGTTTTGAAATACCACGCTAAGCAGAATCAGTGTAGCTGTACATTCCCTTGATTCTATGGACCACTTTGCCATTGCTATATGGGAAACCTTGTAACAATCTGTTGTGGTGCAGCCAGGCAGGATACAGAAAAAGGCTATTTCATCCTGCGACTAATCCTAATCTAACGCTAGACTGCATTGACAATAGATCTATATGGGCTCCTAGATTGTGGCTGCAATGTTAGATACCCAACTAGCCTGAACTGCTGAGTAACTATTACGATTCTTCCAATTTCACAATGTGCAATTATATCATGATGACAACTATACATACATTTTGAGTCACTTTGCTGTCCTGAAAGAATATCATTAAGATAAATAAGGCCCCTTGAAGTATGGCCATTCTAATTGTGCTTCCTAGTGGAATGCAAGCTGCATCCCAGTTGGCTGGTTGGGGGGAGCTGTTCTTAATTAAGAGTGAACTGCTCCTCATTGAGGGAAAGCTGCTGTTCAGTAGTGCCAGACTGTTCCTCAGTGAGGATGAGCTGTTCGTCAGTGGTAATGAACGTTTTCTCAGTAATGACAGGCTGCTTCCTAGTGGCATGCACACTGCATCCCAGTTGGGAAAAGCTGTTCGTCAGTGAGAGTGAACTGCTCCTCAATAAGGGCAAGCTGTTGCTCAAGTGATGCCCTACTGTTCCTCACTGAGGGCGACGTGCTCCCCACTTAAGGTCTGCTATTCCTGAGTGAAGGTGACCTACTCCTCAGTAAGGGCTGGCTTATCAGTAAGTGTGAGTTGTTCAGTGGGCACAGGCTGTTGCTCAGCGAGGGTGAGGGGTTTCTCGGTAAGGGCGAGCCGCTCCTAAGTGAGGGCGAGCTGCCGGGCCCTAAATTTGTGTGACCAGAGATCAAGGCACATCAAATGAGGTCAGTAGTCAATACTGGGTGGGGAAGAAGACCTACATACCATTCACCAAAGCGAACCCATGGTCACTTCACAGAAACCCCTCTACCTCTGACACCCCTACCTCTGAGGACTAGGATTTGTGAGTTTTTCATTATAGGACCCCTGAAAAATTTCGAATTGTATTGAAATTATCTCATCAATGAGTCTATCATTACCAGTATTCATGCATTTTGTCCACAAAAGTTCAGTGTGCATTTAAAGTGAGATGTCGCTCTTGCCGGCTTATGATGGCTTATCTGGTCATAAGTAACACCGAGGACCAAGACCCACTATGTAAACACTCCCCCTTATCCCCTTCAGTCGTTGGAATCTGAGGCTTTCCTCCATCCCCGCCCACCCACGTATTGCTTAACACACTACGACTGCTCATTTTCAAGTCGTAGTGAGGACCCATGATTTAGTGACATTACACCCCAATAGTATTGGCCATGTAGTGCCTGCAGCACTACGACTGCCCTCCCAAACACTATGTAATCGTACAGAGCAGTCGTAGGGCACTACCTACGATTACTGGCACTAAGTTCAATGATTCTAAATCATAGTGGCTGTTTGCAGTTGTAGCGCCTTAAAAAATTGCCTCCAGTGTCCTGTTCCACTATCAGCGTCCCTCTCCTTTTTGTCCGTGCCAAGTCAAATCTAATCAGCTATCCCTCCATCTCTTCTACCCACTCGACTCTTTTTGTCGACGGCCGTGATTGGCCTATTCTATAGTCACCAATCAAACACTGGCTCTTTACCATTCCCTGTCAAAGGTCTTAATGAGTGTAGTGCCACGGGTTGATCTTGGACTTGTCTCAATTTCTGACTTCTCCAGTTGAAGGGTTGGTGGAAGCGAAGGGCCATTTGGAGATCCCTCTTTCCCTACTTCCCATACGAAATAGCCCTGCTATGTCAAAAGCTACTGGTATACAGGATCCCTCGGGATATATGATACCTTTTTTAATCAATGTAAATTTATTTGACCAAAAAGAATCCTTGTAATGCATAGTCTCTTCGCCATAAGTCAGTTCAGTAAACTTCGCTTAGACATGACATTGTATACATGCTTATATCTTGGGTAGTCAGTGGTCAGAACACCCTTAACGAGAAAGAGAAAGAATATTCATGATAATATTGTGTCGTATTCAATTGGTTAACATTTGTTATTAGAAATATTTTTCTTACGTGCAAACTTGCTTTAAAAACACATACACGGTCAAGGGATAAGGAAATAGTTTTCAAAGATGTTCAAATATTGGTTATTCAAATGGGTACAAAATCAGACCTTAAAGAGATCAGAGCTATTGGAAAATGTATAATAGAAATCTTTTGAAGAATGAAAACAGGCATGGTTCCAGTAGATATGTGTGATTTCTGATTTTTCTGGGAAATGACAGGTTACATGAATATCATTCTGGCATAAATGCATGCTAAGGGGAGGGAGAGAAAGGGTCAAGAGTAAACAACACGGTTTCTCGCCGTTGATGCCATGCATATACCCTCCAAAACAATATAGGATGATACCCAACACAAATGTATGAATATAATATGAAACCCGCATCTCCCTTCAGAAATGCTTGCTACTGCCCATCAAAAAGTAGTAATGATTGGATAGCAATGACTCTTTCAAACAACATGGATTGACTTTTATTTATAAGCTGCGGGTTTATCATTGTGAGTTCTTATGGTGAATACTTTGAGGTCTACTTCAATATGATTAATGTTCCTAGATTTTAGAGATTGAAGTTTGGAACAATAGCCTTCAAATGCCCCCATCCCCCTCCCTGGTTCTACAAGAAATGTATTTATAACGTGCTGCAACAAAAGGAAATGTCAAATAAAGGTTACATGGCTGCCATAGGATAGTATTCAAGAATTATTGAGAACATCGGGGAGAGCAACATTCCTAAGTAATCCAAACAGTTGCCAATAATGGCAGCTTTATAGTAGGTATGCCAGAAGATCTGAGCATGGACATTGTATTCTAGTCAATCCTTGAAGGGACATTTGATTCAATATTTGGAAAATTTCATGTGATTAAAAGAACTATCATCTCACACCTGACATTCGTAGAGATCATGAATATGTATACAACAAATGAAAAAAAAAAGAATACAATCATTGCTGAAATACCTTTGATAATTACGAATTTTTACATAATTATCATACATTTTCTTGGAAATTAAAGGGCAATGATAAAGCTCAAGATTCTGAGTTGCTTAATGGATGCTTGTAATGTCATAAGTGGGATCACTGAGTGGATTTCCAGTACTTAGGCCTATATTAGGTCAGTGATCACTTAAGTTCCCTCTAAAGGCTATATGATGGCACAGGAGGAACTTTATATCAAAAGGTACTCAGTAATCAATGTCCTCGTGCTCTAGCTTTTTGCTTAAAGTGCTGTGTTCATGATACACAGATACCTTACAAGTACTTCATGAGTCTACTCTAAAAATAGTCATTGAGCAACTCTATGCAAAGCATTTTATGTGACATGCTATATACTTGCATTTTTATCTATGAGTAGCTCCTATCTTACCCTTCATATTATAATTCTAATTGCAGTGGTAAGTGGTGCTACACGACTAGGTTTTATGGAGGGACACCCCTCCTTTCTACCATTGGCCTACTTACTCCTAACTTAGGTTACAGGTGTGTGGGTGGTGGTCTCGGTCTAGGACACAGAATGGTATTCTTAGGAAAGGAAACACAAAACTCAGTGAGCAAAGACAAACCAGGTGTGTTACTGGTAGAAGTACAGAGTGACTGGTATAGGAGTAATGGTGGGGATTAGTATTAGTACCATTGAGGTTCTTAGAGTAATATTATTCTCTACCGACTGCAAGTCAAGAGGGAAATTGGTAGTAGTGGTGATAGTGGTGGTGGTGGTAGTAGTAGTAATATAGTAGTAGAACAAATAGTAGTAAGAGTATAGAGTAAGTCTGGAGAGAGCATGGACAAAACAGAAAGAAGCTTTCATGAAACCGTTCCAGCCAAAGGAGATAGCTTACTTGTGAAGCAGTTTTCTGGAGACATCCATACCATGTGGTCTCCACCCGCGCTAGTATGAGGTTCTGAGGAAGAAAAAGCAGGTGCTGTCCGTTACCCTCATTGGTAATGTGGCTACCCCTGGGTAGGTAGGCCTTTCTTATAGTAACTTGGTGAACAGATTTTTAGGCGTGGTTATATACATGTGTGAAAACAGGGTTGGATTTATGAGGTGTTCTTTGTCAAATAAGAAAGGAAGGGGTGTGTGAAAGTTCTTTGGTAACAAAATTAAATCCTGCCGCTGAAGCTCTTTCCTCAGCATCCTATGGCTTAATAGAAAAAAGCAGAAGCTTTGGTTTTGTGACGGATGTGGAAAGGGGCTGCACGCTGCGCTACATAACAGCTATGTAGGGGTTATTTAGCAGAGGTAGTTCTGTTTACCATGAAACAAAAGAAAGGCCATGTGAGAAGCAATATATGTTAACTGTTTAGAAAGTTGACTTTTTTGTTAATTGTATTAAGAGTTAATGAGATAGCTGAGATAACAAGAAGCAAAGATATGATTTGTATATGATCTTAATGAGGAATTTTACTGTGAATAATCATAAGCAGCACTCCTCTCTATAGAGAACATTGCGAATTAGCACCTTGAACGCGATAAATATACAATCAGCAGCGTCCTTGTTCACACATCTAAGCTAAATGATACCAATGGGATCGCAACAAGCATTCTACCATATTGCCTCATAGGGTCAAGTGTTCATCATCGTAATTCTTATACATGTATAGATAGACAAAGCGGATATACATTACTTATATCATGAAGTTAGCATATATGCTCAGGATTCCCAACTACCACAGGTGATATATTTCTAACCAGAATCTGATGTGCTATTCTAATTCTTTTGTCACTACTCTTAGTCATAAAGGGAGTAATTGATGAGAGGAAAAAAAATGTCATCCTAATGTCTGTGGATGAGGAGTAACTATTTGGTTTGTCAATATCTTCTAATAATACTAATAATGTCAATCCTCTCTCTGATGAAAAGGTCTAAATCCCTATTATTAGGATATTCTACTCCCACACCTTAACCCTTTAAGAGCGCAATAATGTTCATTTGTAGTCATGATGCACTGGGGCAATGCTGGCGAGTTATTCACAGATGCTGCATTAGAGCATCATGCCAGAGGTTTAACAGCCCCATGGAGCCAGCGTGGTACACGAATGCATTATCTATCACGAAGGAGGAAAAACAATGGTACACCTCAAAGTGAGGGTTGAGGCAGTATATATAATACATTGTCCTTAAGGTTTTAAGCATTATTGTAGTAATGATAACTGAAATGTAAAATGGAGTCGGTACCAGGGAAATCATATTCAGGAATACTTTGGAATTCAGCTACAAGTATGATTCTTGTTTTGTTATACAAGTGGTATCTCAAACGGCGATTTCATACTTATGACTTCAGTGATGTATAACAGTTTTAGCTATAAATGCCGAGGGCTTTTCAATATTTCCTATCAGGATCTGTGCCACCCATGCGCTTTCCCTTTCTCTGTCTAGGGCTGTATGACAGACTAACCTGCAAAGCCGCCCCACCCCAACATCTAGCCAGTGTTCCCTTCCTCTAGCACACATGCACAACACGGGGTTGGCCCCCTGACGTATATAGCCGGAGATCTTGTGTTTGTTTTGCTTATTATCGCTTGGCGCGCGTCCAGATCGATGCGCCCCTTGCCTCCCGCGACCAGAAGCCCGGACGTGTTTTATTCCGCTTGCCTCGCCACCAGATGCTGGCTTATATCACTGGTTGACAGTGGCGGCCCCTATCCTCCTCTCCCTTGCCCAAATCCAACCCACCCCCTTCCTTACTCCCTCAGTCCCTCCAGCTCTCGTCTCGATCAATACTTTAGCTGCGGTGGAATCTGGCACGATCTTTTTTTGTATGTCCGACCGTCCTTCCATGTCTTCCGGCTCACCATATCCTTAAATTTCAATTACCCTGAGCTAGGGGAGCATGTCATGCCTAGACAGACTCAAGTGTTGAGGGAGAGCCCCTGACCAAGGCCCTTGCAGTCAGCCCACGCCATAAACCCCAGTTATAACGCTGATTAATGGCATGTTTCCCAGCTTGGACTGGGGAAAATTATATCAAGTTTGGCACAGCTTCCAAGACTACCCCTCATCTAACACACACACACACACACACGTCTGCTCTACCCCCTCACCACTTTCTCCGCGTCCTCCTCCGCCCACATTTCCTGCAGGAATGGCTGTGGGGGAACACGCCTTCTTCCTATAAGGCTGCCCTGAGATGGTGCACTTAGACAGGCCGTATATGGCATCATTAGCGATAGCTCCATCCGCCACATTCCTGGCCCACAATTCGTATCTCTATGAGTCATCTTGAATATCAATGTTAGCAAGGAACGTGTGGTGTGTAATGTCTGGAGTTCCTGAATTTACAGGCTTGTCTTAGACAATTATTTTGATACGGTTTTAGTATGTCTCGCAGATGGCCAGCATCAAAGTGTTGTGGAATTGCCAGGATCACATCTGCAGCAACGACAACCTCATACCACCGTTAACTATAGGGAGACATAGTAAATTAATGCATCATGATGTATGAATGCAGCCCTGGAGTAGTGTGTAGGTTCATACTGGCGAACTTACATGTCAGCACTGAAATCAAGTAGTTACCCAGCAAATTGTCGTGACTCCTCGTCAACCTGTGTGAAGTGGCTTACACATGTCGCTAGATGGAACACGACGTCGCTATAGCACAAGATCACCAGGAATAGCAATGGTGGTGATCACATGGCCTCACCTCAGATGACGAGGATGGTGATCACTCAGACTCACCAGGGATGGCGACGCGGGTGATCACTCACCTCGCTAGATGAAACACGCACCTCGTCATAGCGCAGGTTCACCAGGGATGGCGAGGATCGTGATCACTCATCCTCACCAGGGATGGCGACATGAGTGATCACTCATCCTCACCAGGGATGGCGACATGAGTGATCACTCACTTCGCTAGATGAGACGCACACCACGTCATAATACACATTCACCACGGATAGCAAGGATTGTGATCAGTCACTTCGCTAGATAAAACGCGTACCTCGTGATAGCACAGGTTCACCACAGAGGGTGAGGATCTTGATCACCCACACTCACCAGGGATGGCGACAAGAGTGATCACTCACCTCACTAGATGAAACGCGCACCACGTCATAGCGCAGGTTCACCATGGATGGCGAGAGTGGTGATCACTCAGACTCACCAGGGATGGCGACGCTGGTGATCACTCACCTTGTTAGATGAAAAGCTCATGATCATCGACATTGGTAATCATGCAGCCTCACATCTGCCAGATCAAAGTATGTTTTGCCAGAGAAGGTATTGCCATATGTATCTTCCCTCTAACCACAGACAAGGTGTTCATGTTGATATTCCCCTATGTATTTTTCCTGTAACCAGAGAAAAGGTGTTTATGGATAGTTGCTTTCATTTTAGAGATAACTCTATCTAAATTCAATTGATATTCTCTCTATATAATCTTGTTTGATTCAACTCTGAAGTATTACATGGAAATCAGTGTGAAACAAAGCACATTTGATACGTATGGGACTTATACTTCATGCCCACACTTCCTAGATAGGCTACATGTTGAACAGTGCTGCTGTCTCAACAACTTTGGCAATGGTGGTGATAAGTTGCCACTGTGAGTGAGAGTGAGTGACAGATGATGCAATCCTCAGAGAGCATTGACTTGGAGTGACACAAATTCACGTATTGAGTGAGACCAATGTTGGCAATGGTGGTGATAAGTCGCCATTTTGAGAGAAGATTAACAAGGAGTGATACACACTCACGCAGTGAGTGAGAGCCATGTGGCAATGCAGGTGAAAAGTTGCCATTCTGACTGAGAGTTGACAGGCAGTGGTACATACTCACGCAGTGAGTTAGATCCATTTTGGCGATGGTGGTGATAAGTTACCATGCTTTGTGAGGGATGACAAGGGGTGGCACATACTCACGCAGTGAGTGAGATCATGTTGGCAACTGTTGTGATAAATCGCCATGCCATGTGAGACTGACACACAGTGGCGAAAGATGACGCAGTGAGTTATCACTCAGAAAGGAGTCACCATTGATGACCAATCATGGCGACAGATAACGACAATTTGCTGGGTAGTGTCTATAATATTATGCTGCCAAATAGAATACTTGTTACAAACACTATACATTGTACTCATTTATTTTGTCATACTATATTATTGGCTAATTGTTAAGAGTCGTTTGTATTCAAATATGCCGTGTTTGAATATCAAAGAACCTCTTCAAGAAGCCTACCTGCCTAAAGATCAATATATGTTGCTTCTGCACTACCAATTACGTGTGTGGTTTTAAGAACCGGTTAGAAGGCAAGCATATACACTTGATCTATTTTGGCACACTTTGGAACCGAGTAATATCGACAGAAAAAAAAAACTGGCACCATTTAATACATCAAGAGTAGCATGGTACCTCATCTTTCAGGCAATATGGTGCACCAATGTAATTCTAGCAAGTAACTTTTGACTGGCGCCGTTTGGAAGATTGCATCATTTTCTCTTTAATAGAGAGATCCCACCTCCGGCATCAACTAGCCATTAAACCCATAGTCCACTTGGCCTCTGCCGCGCGATTGAGCCATACATTTCCTATATATACATTTCTTCAACAGAGGCCTAGTGGACTATCAACGTTACATCGATAGTCCACTAGGCCTCTGTCGCAGAAATTTATATAGGAAATGTATGGCTCAATTGGGCGACACAGGCCAAGTGGACTATGGATTTCAGGCAGGTTGATAATAAATATTATTTGTGGTAATGCAGTGAAGAGCCTGGTGCGGGTCTATGACTGGATAGGTTGGAGGGACCTACGATTAGCCAGTAATTGACTAAACATTAGCCAAAACAAGTTTACCCAAGCATGCCGCTTACAAGGCAGTTGACCGACGCCCCTCTTTCGGGGCCCAGCCCAACTACCATTAACCCCTAACTCGATGGGTACCAGCAAAGCAAGAGGGGTTGCTGGTTGCCAACAAGCCATTAGGAAAGCCTTATATAAGACATAGGTACCAGTGGTGCCGTGATGGTTAACGTTGTATATATCAAGGGCTGGATCAAAGTCTATCATTTTTTTCTCATCATCTATTAGAAGAAATCCAGGTTCTATCTAGTCTATTAATCACTCACTGTAAAAATGGACCCCTTTAGAACCTGTCACATTATAAGGTGATGATGTTGAAGGTATGAAGAGACTGAGAAACTTAGCATGTGCATTTGTGTGTCCATTAATTCCCTTCATGGTAACATTCTAAATAACATACAATATAGACATAAAACCATGCAGTTTTATATTCTTATAAGCTTGGATCCATCATACTGGGAGTATGGCTCAGATATTGCAGCATTAGAACGGTTGTTATACCACACTGAGCACGGAGAACATAGCATTCACACTTTTAAATTCTATATAACTGTATACACATTTGTGGTATAGGAGTCGTACCCTATTGAAGAGTGTGTTTGATAATAAGACTGTCTGATTCTTATATATCGCTTACAGCATGGTACTCGTCCTATAATCCAAACTTAAAGGGTTAATATTATTCCTCAATGTGGGTTAGCCCTATAGTGGTTCTATAGTAAGATCCTGTACTAAATGGTCTCCTCGTACTCCATAATTCCTAGCGCAGTGCAATCTGCTTATCTCTTCTCAACCTCTAGCTAAAAGCTTTTCGTTTGATAATCTATTTTGCTTTGTACCTAGAGCATTATGATAACGTCCTTGGTAAACCACCATACTTTGGATAGACACCAAGCGAGCTACGCTTAAGTATTAACCCTCTGGAGGAGCTTTGAGGTAGGCTGTCATCCTTAAAGGCTTATTGGATGCTATGCTGTGTGTTAGTATTACCTTTGAGGACATCATGAAGCACGATGCCGTCCATAGAGGGTTACTGTTGTTTAGTTCTACACTGTGAACAGTGAAAATAGTGCTTGTTGTGAGTACTGTTGCTGCATCCGTTCGGAGATGGCGTAAGTAGTATATATGGCAAATAGGAGTTCACACAGGCCCTCTCATGCCATTTTCTGCCTTGGCTTTCTGCTACGTTCACACTTGTACTAAACACTGTTTCAGAAGACTATAAAGTGTATCTCTTAGAACAAGTCCGCATAGTCTCTAGGATAGATAGAGAGATTCCAAGCCTATCCCCAGCCTTCACCTTTTAATGGCCACTTTCAAAACAAATGATGGAAGTATAAAATGTAGGATCTAAGATCACATACATGACACACCACAGGGCTTTGACGCTGTGTCTGACATGTTAAAATACATTATACATACATGTAAACAACATCATACATAGAGGGTATGTGGATATAATTCTATTTCATACATGATTTAAGCTTGCTACCGTACTATACAGAATTTAAATATGCAGAGATAAGCCTTATGTGAAGCGGCCCTATTGTGAATATAGAAAAACGATTAGATTAGGGGCCTGAGAAAAACATCTCTCATTTGTACGGAGCCCCTTATAGGACGTACCAAAAAAAGAATTTCCCAAAAAATTTATTCTTGCGGGTACAGGAGCAATTCTTGCGGGTACTGGGTGATTCTTGCGGGTACTGGGTAATTCTTCCGGGTACAGGAACAATTCTTTTGATGCCCAGAAACAATTTTCGTGGGCACAGAGAAGGTCTTGCAGGTAGAGAAATAATTCTTGCGGATATAGAAACAATTCCTGTGGTACAGAATCAGTTCTGTAAGGTGGAGAAACCATTCTGTTGTGTGTGGGAATTATTCTTGCATTTCCCCGGTCCAGACAATTCTTGCAGGTAATCTTCTTAGTGACCATAGAAGGACATCTCTTGAATATTTGGCAATATCTATGTGGGTAATTCTTCAATTTCAAACCAACAAAATGTAAGAATATTCCTTCTATATTAGCAGGAAGGTTCCTGTACCAGCAGGAATTCCCCTGTATCTGCACGAATGTTCCTGTACCCGCAGGAATATGCAAAAAAAGTAAAAAATCGTTTTGGTATGTACCCTCAAGAATTGTTCAGTATCCACATGAATTGTTCAGTATCCGCAAGAGTATTTTTTCTGTGGAAATTTCATTTTTGGTATGTCCTATTAGGGGCTCCGTACATTTGGGCCTCCCACTCACGCCCCAAATCAATTTTCAACGTTCTTGAAGAACCAATGGTTTTTAACCCAGTTGGGGTTTTCTTTTTGACAGGTTTATAAATTCTCTTTTTTCTGTCCTCCTTTTTTACTACATTTAGTGACGGGGAGACCTGTCTTGCCGTTCCACCTTACCTTAAACTGAGAACATCGCCCATTACAAAGTGACCTTCCCGTTGGAATTCTTTATTTACCCCATAGAGGGAGAGTGACGTGAGAGCGCCGGGGTGTCTAACAGATGGCAGCGATTAAAGTTGGTTAATCGATCAATCGACAGGCGAATCCTCGACAGTCGGGCAGACAGGCAGCAAGCAGTAGGGTGGGGTTTTCTCTTTTTAACACCCTCTCTCCTACACGTCCTTCCGTTATTCGTAAAGGCTACATCTGCTCAACTTGAGTAACATAATGTAGTAAACAGGGATACAGACAGGTACAGAGAGGGGGGTGGAGATATGGTAAAGGACGAGGATCGTAAAGAAGAAGGATATAGAGGAGGGGGAGAAGACAGACAGAGAGGGGAAAGGGAGACAGAGACAGCCAGGAGCTCATTGATATAAAGAAATAGACAGCTGTGAGATGTGTGGTATGAGACGTCCTCTATTTGGAAATGTCACTATTTCCTTTCTTTTATTTACATGTTTCCCTTCAGTAATGATGCATACATTTATGGGATTTAAAAAGTTAATACCTCCTCTGCGGAGCCGTGGGATTTGCCAGAAAACATCTGAGATGAAGACTATTACAATTCTACATATCCAAGGAGATTTTCTAACTTCCTTCTCCATCTTTTATAGACCATCTGATTATTCTGTACTCTTCACATAGTAATCTCTATCACCTGTACTTGAATCCGAACCCGCAAAACCAAAATATACCTCAGCCTATTCAAACCGAATAGGCTGAGGTTCTAACCTATTGCAAATCATATTTTCAAATATTGCCGTGCATCTATCAATCTTTGAATGCACGATACATTTTTGTCAGTAGTTTTCCCAGGTTTTAGTTAGATGCATGCAGAAAGCGTTCTCTGAACCCATGTAATTTATTACTATGATGCCCTTAAGCTAACAGCTACCCGATTGGTAAGGCATGTAAGAAGGAGCTCAGTATACATACATTTATGTAGTGTATGTGTCACAAGTCATGGCTGATAGGTGACAAAGGGAGCATGACTGTGGGTTTTAGGTAGGGTTAGTGAAAAGACCTATGTGGAGATGTTCTGGTACAATGCCTACGAAAATCTCCTCCTACCTTTGACATACCGGTAAGTTACAAAACCTCCGGTCAGATACCAAACAGCAGAACATAAACCTACATAAGGGACAAAAGGGTTCACATACAGAAGTCTTCATCAGTACTACCAACTCCTGTTTTACACATCTCTCTTTTAGTTTGTGACAATGGAAAAAACGGTATAAATACCAGGGTCACTAACGGCTCTACAGCCATGGTATAGGCACATATATATGTATACGGGTTATGTACAGCAAGGACCTCACTGCCAACAAGGGAAATCAATACTAACCTCTCTTTTCCTTTTTCCTTCCTCTCCCCCTAGCCCCACCCTATGTTATATCACCGGGGGGGGGCACTTGCCCATGATTTGGATACTGACTGCAGCCTGACTCTCGGGAGTGGTGGCGGTGGATTTCCTTGAGATCCAAAAAAGGTAGGGCGGTGGATTCCCATGAAGT
The DNA here is from genome assembly GCA_949317995.1 of Acholoe squamosa. Lineage (NCBI taxonomy): Eukaryota > Metazoa > Annelida > Polychaeta > Phyllodocida > Polynoidae > Acholoe > Acholoe squamosa. The sequence continues at coordinate 32,833,490 of OX439041.1, read as the reverse complement.
CCCTAATAGCAGGGCTGTGAATTTCCATCAGAGTGTATTGTTTATACACTATACAAATAAAAAAAAAGAAAATTCTGATTCATACAAATGCATGAGGACAATAGCTTGGTTAAGGATAGAGGCTTGGAGGGGTGGGTGGTCCATGCACTATTTGGGATTGTTGAAAAAGGAGGGTGGTCAAAGTCCATCTATCCCACTCAAGTAGGGCGGTCAGATTTCAAGATTACTGAGAGATAAGGCGGTAGGGTGGCAGTTGAGGGTGACCTACAAAGAGTAGTGCCCCCCCCCCGGGGTTATATCCCTGTACACCCATATAGCCTGTCGTCCAGCCCACTAGTTCTTTCCCACTGGTCTGGCAACGCGGGCGGCGTTCTCCTGATCCGGGCGTGATAAGAATCCAATTTCCATTGTAATAAAAGGCGGCGGCAGAGGCCAATTCTCTGACCACTTGGCCAGCAGCCGAAAAGTGTGTATATTGAAGCCGACTCACCATTGGTCTTAGGCCAAAAGGAGAAATGGTCAACAGAGCTTGGTCATCGAAATAGGGCCGATCTCTATTCTTCTTTCTAATGCCTTTCCTAAGAGTGTTTTGACAGGGAAGGTCCATGGTACTGGATTAGTAATTCCCCATACTTTCTAAAGTTAGATTACCCTTTCCCTTTATTTCTCAAACATTAAGGTGCCTACCAGTAATTTTGTGGCCATAATGTTACAAGAAACAACTCCGCATTTCTTTTAGCCTGAGCCCCACCACTAACCCCACACTTCCCTAGCTGCATTGGCATTGGAGAGTCCGATATGTTAGGGGAGGCAGACTGAACGGTTAGCGGTTGCCGGTGATGGAATGCTGAGGCCTAGTTCATCAATTTGTAGTCGGACACACTGGCAACAGTGACACATCTACTACAGGGATCTGCCCACATACTTTGCTCGCCTGTACACCACTTGACTTTGGCTATACTATACATTTTCACTCTATCTCCTGGAGGGTCTTGCCAAAAGAGAATGAGGAAGAACCTGTACGTTTTTTTTCTTCTTTCAGAGAGTAGCTAGGGACCTGTACATGACCTACCAGTTCACAGTATCACCAAAAGCCCTTCAGTTAAATGGGTTAAGACAGTTTTAGATATGCAGGATATACATATACTCAAATATACATTGATAAGGGTAAACTCAAATACTTTCCCGATATGACCTATTTAGATGATACCACCACACTTTGAGATTTAAATACCCCTGCAGGTTTTGACTGTGTAACTTGATGAAAAAAAGACCTAAGCACTATACGGGCCAATTTTTTGAAAATGGTACTTTTAGCATTTTACAGGGTTTTTAAGCTTTACCTACCAATAGGGTCAAAACCTATGCACTAGCCTGACATTTTTTGGTTTCATTCAAGAGAAAACATCCCAAGCTTTCAAATGAGAGTAAACTTTAGTGAATCAGACCATAATTCTTTTGAGTTATGGGTCTACAGAGTTGAAAAATGACCAAAAAGTGTGAATTTTGCTGAAAAAATACAATTTTCACACACCCCCACATGTTGCTTATACTGTACAACACCCCTAAAATCACTTTTGGAATTCAATACATATGTTAACTCTGAGATCCAAAAGGTTTTAACCTGATGTACATGGTAGATTTTTTTTCTCCCCTTCATACTGATTAAAGGTAGCATAATGCTACTCCCTGCTCAAAAATAAAACTTCTCAAGATACCAATGAAATATTCTGTTTCTACCATCCATGCTGCACTTAATTTTGAGCAACATTTAAGGGGTTTATATGGTGTAAAGAATTTGCGGCCACACCCATTTTCTTTTAGTCCTGGCCCTAAAGTGTATTGGCATACACATTTTTGAGCAGGGAGTAACATTTAATATTTTGGTTAATGAATCAAATTCTACTGCTTCCATACAGTAAATTTTTGCTTTGCATATTGTATTGGCACCTCCTAATTAATCATGAACAAAAATTGGTTCCATATTGACTCTTTGTGCCATTTGTAAACCATAAAATATGATTGGATGTTACTCTCTGCTCAAAATTCTAAGTCCTTTCGCTCTAAACCAGATGACATCTCTGTCGTCCCTCGCATGGCGCATCCATACAGGTCTTTTCTAATCACAACAAGGACACTTCCACCTATTGTTTGATCCTCTTTCTGTCCAATTTTACTGACAATTGTTATTCCTAAAGCAAAAGAAAGGTAAGGGATCAGCCAAAAATTCACCTTTATAAGATGTACGAAGGTGTAGGGCACATGTTGATATACTTTGTTGGGGTCCAAATGCTTTTATTTTGATCAAAACTGATGTTGTCTGTTGGCAAGTGGTGGAATTTTGCCATTATTTCTAAATGACTGGGGGTTATATGGGGTTGAAGCATGTCGCCTGCCCGAGCCCTATGTGTGTTACTCCCTGCTCAAAAATAGATTCTGCTGCTAAAACTCACTCTCCTGTCTGTCAGTTATCAAAATATGTACTTATGATATCCTTCTGATAGATTATACACCCCTGCATCTTCCAGCAGTATTTGGTTATGATCCTAATACTTTAAGTGCCTGTTTGAGTGTGGAAATTCCAAAAATCTGTATTGGACCTAAAGATTTATCCCACTTTTTCACATCTCATGTCCCTAATATTGTAAAGATTACTGTTTTTTGTGGCTTTTATGATAGATGTACCCCTCACTTATTCAAAAAATGTGTTATATGTTACCTACATGCAGTTATTTAGCCCCACTAACCCAATCAATGGGGGAATTTGAATTTTGAGCAGAGAGTAACACCTGATAGGAACTTGTTTTAATTTTTTTTAGGAATATCCATCAAACTCCACCTACTACTGTTTCATTTGCTTGTTATGGAGTCCTCCTAACCTATTTATGTAGATTTGTGTACATAATTTGCACTTTGTGCTATTTGGGGGGTGAAATTAATTTTGAGCAGGGAGTAACAAGTTACTCCCTGCTCAAAAAAATCAAATTGTGGTCCAACTTGTGACCAGTTCTATCACAAACTACTGCTAGATATGGAACAGATGGTAGTTGCATATTAAAGTATGCATATTGAAGTTAATATGGATGAATGTTGGTGATTATTTGACAACTTTTGACAAAGCTAGATGAAAATTGGGGTTTTAGAAAACAAAATTTCAGAAAATTCAGTCAATGACAAAAGTTCAATATCCGATATCTCGGAAAGTTTTTAAAGGAACATATTGATTTTTTGAATCATGATACATACTTACTAGTAGATGTTGTAAATGGATTTAGGAGTCAATAGGATATAGTTAAGAGGTATATCCAGTTGGTATCTGAATTTTGAGCAAGGAGTAACACAAATTACAACAGATTATCTTTGAACGCTTATAAAAACGGACCCGCTAGGAGTTGCTGCGTATGTCAGGTGTTTTTACATAGCCAAGACATTGCCCTTTGAATGTAGTAAAGTTGTTTTAACTTATTTTGAGTTTCACTGTTTTTGCTTTGTCAGGGCCAAAAGTACCACATTCAAAAATTTGGCCCATACATTAATGGGCACTTTTGATTTGTGGTTATTATTTCCTTTTTGGCAAGACCCTCCAGTGGGCTTTACGTGTGTTAGATGTTACAGGACTGAGTTGAACATCCCTTGGGGGAGTTCTTGAGTGAATCTATGGTCTCTTCTAAGGGTAAGTGAATAGTGCCTATTGCTCAACTATTGACGACAAGGTACATTCGTTGATTATTTCCAATTGAAAATCATGCTTCCTCAGAGCATCATGCTGGCCATAATTGAAAGCTCTCAGGACTGTCCATTATTCAGTGCCTTTTTAACTTTAGTTCTCTTGTATCCCTAAAGCACACATATCTGGAATATCCGCCATGTCTGAATGCTCATAAATTCCATGTCCCATGTCATAATAGCGTTAACGATATGAAATAATATACATATTCTGCAAAAGCGCTAAATCATGAAGTAAATATTGCGAACTGAATTCATCACGTCAAAATTATAGATCTCATAATTCATATATTGGGGACCGGCACTGGGTACCCCCTAGCTATACCATATGGCCTACCATATATCTGTCTACCATCCTCCATATCGCCGCCAGTGACATTACCCATTACCCACAGCCCGACTCCTGGTGCCCTTACCCCCTCAGGTCATCCCAGTACATGGGTCAGTATGGAATCAGCCCCCACAACAGGCAGAGGTTCTGACAGTTGATGTGTCTTAGAAAAAGGTAGTCTATCTGTTACATGTGCGATCTGTGGATTGCACAAAGAGAATTTATCCAGTCTTTCTTAGAGATAAGACTACCTGAAATGATAATAACAGCATCAATTTAGAACTCTAACATCCCTATATTGTGGGACTTCATTGCAGATCACCAGCGGCATCTACACTACATTCTTGGTAGACAATATAGATAAAATGACGTCACCTTACCATAGAGTCCTTTCCTATAATGGCATCGCTAATCTCCAGTCCCCTACATATCCTAATATCACCACCTGCGGTGGATGGGTTCCTCTCATGTACATACCCCTATATCAAACATGTTCAGATGCCGCAGGGTGGCAGCACTGTGCTCACCACTCATAATGGGGGTCATGTGACCTTGGTGGTATAGGCAGAGTGGCCTTGAATCAGAACACGAATAAAATATTTTTTAGGGATATGGATGGATTCCGTGTCGCAGCCATAGGTGAAAGTATAATGCAGGACAAAGCACGGGAGAGAAGTTTTACACCATGCTTTAGTATGTGATGCGAAATGTTTGTTGCAAGCTCAATATAGATTAAAATAATAGGAAATGGTCCGTATCTGTTACCTTTTTTTTTCATTTCATCGCTCTGTTTCTGTACCTTTCTGCCTCTATTCCTATTTCCCCTGTCTCTGCTGGGTCAACACTACATGCCTCTTTGCCCCCCCCCCCCCTCTCTATTCTCTCTCTCTCTCTCTCTCTCTCTCTCTCTCTCTCTCTCTCTCTCTCTCTCTATCTATCTATCTATCTCCCTCTCTCTCATACTCTCTTTGTTCTCTCTACATGTATCATGGCCTCTCCTTGTCCTGCGTTCCTCCAAGGCTGACACAGGAGCAGTGATTGGGCTCAGCCCTCAGCCTCTAGCCGCCAGCAGTGTAACCAACAATACGGTGATTAATAACCGGAGAGGAGCGCTGCTGCTCGGGTCTGGAGGAGGGACTCGGTAGCAGGCAGGCGATGGTGTCATTGCTCCTAACCCCTCAAGGAGACATTCTTACCTTAAGAATCCACGTCCCCTTAATGTAGTGATGCACCGTGGAGGGTAACTCTCCAGCACTACATTGGTGCATCATACCCATGATGATACATATCCATTGGGAGGGCATCAGCCCTGCAGGGTCGGTCTTGTGTATGGAGACATCAATGACGAGATGCTAGTTAGGTCGGCATGCTTAAGATATAGGTGAATCTAGGTCCAATGTCACCCACAAAGGGTGACTAAGGAGTCCCCTGGTCGGCACAGGAACACTAGAGGAGCGGCCTGCTGAGGTCAGCTTCTCCTGATAACCGCCCCACTATGCACTGGAGGAGAAGCCCATGGAGTAGCTTGCTCCCCTAGAGGAAGATGAGAAGGGGGTGGGGGTTATTCTGATAGGCAAGGGGTGCCATGGAGGAAATACAGCCAGGCTGGACCCTACACCTATTACTGATATCAGTGTAACCTGTCTTGGCTGTGTGGGTTTGGGTGTGTGTATGTTGTGGCTGATAGCAGCTAGTATTTGGGAGACGCTGGGTTAAATTCTTTGGAGAAAGGCAGATGGAAAGCATGGGATGAATTGTTTACTATGGGACTACTAGGGGGTTAAAGTAGATCACCCCACCAATGGTCTCCTTTTTACCTAGTGTAGTGCAAATACAATGATTATTTTACTGGTTGTCTGTAACTTCTCTTTGAGAATCCATGTATGAATACAGTCCTACAGAAAGACACACATGGGAAGGTTTTCACTCTTATATCATGACGGCAAAAGGGCATATATAGTATTAAGATAAATGCGACCTTTATAGGGTTAAATTCCAATGATCCATATGTTTTACCCCGCTTCCTTTTATCTCGCTATCAGACCAATGCTCCCTTCCTACCCATGGATAGCCTTATAGTATCCCCACATCTCCACTCCCTCTGTTCTGCATGCCCATTTGTTCACCAGCTCTCTCTTAATCTGCATGAAAATCTCTCACTGGAGAATTCTGTAATATGCTACTATTTCTTATCGCCTGGCCCTATCTGCTATCCCTTATCTCCTTTAGCCACACGGCTGGCAACTAGCATCTCACAGTTTCAGCCGGGGATCAAATGTTGGGCCACGGAGCGGCACAAATTGGTCTCGAGGTCGAGTTTCACCAATCAGAGAGAGGAGCAATGAGCGTGCTCTTGAATGGAATTCACCATAGACCTCTATCTGTTGACTCCCATTTAGAGGCTAGGTTATGCAGATTAAAATTAGGCAGTTCCCGCCCTTATGAAAATTGTCGTCTGCTATGGGAATATTTGTTTTGTATTTTTACTTTTGAGTAACAAATATTATTGGTTGAAATGACCAGCTAGAATAGCCACGAAATAAAGCAGAAATCATCCTCTATCAATGCTAGGAGAACTCACAAAGAGCTCTCTAAATAAATTGTTAGTGTCAAATGTGGAATTGTCCAGAACTACGTTCAGCTGTGAAGTGAGACAACAAAGTGGCGTATGGATGTTTGTGTGCACAAGTGTTAAGAATATCATACAGCGTGTAGACAAACCATACAATATTACATTCTTGTCATGGGCACAACCATCATAGGGAAACAGCGGGATACTATAGCTAGCACTAGTGGCATCAGACCTATATCTGAAGTCTACTGAAACAGGTACTCTCACGTGAAAGGTGGATCTCGCATTCCAAATTAATATGCTTCTTGATAACACGATCAAAAAGGATGCAATTAGTCTAGTTCCCAAGAGTGCCCCGTGGAAGTGACTCCAGCAAATCTTAGCTTCGATTTCGGAATCCATGCTGTTCCTCGTAAACCGTGACCTGCAACAATATTGGGCACCAGTGCACGAGATGGGAGCCAAGATGGCTGCACCCACCCGAATATCTGATGTCATCGCGACGCCAGCAAACGTCCTGCGAGATCAGAGCCAACATGGCTGCACACATTGATTAACATGTTCTCTCATTATATAATGTGGGTAAACATGGTACAGAATCCACATGCCAACAGTCAGAGCACCTGTGGAGGTACTGTTGGTAGAGACATGACCTCCAATGCCTCACAGTCCAATTACACATGTGAGGAAAAAGGCTTAAGTTTGGGTTGTCAAGGTGTGTGGTAGAAACATTGTAATTCATTTAGTATTTTGCCCATTTTATGTCATTATTAGTTTAACCAAAGACCGACGGATGAAGGTTGGGGTTAGTAAGACGGAGCTATGCCGCTACCTCCCATAGGTTTAACATTGTGACGGGTTTCTCGGCGCGCCCAGGGACCCGGTGTGCAGCCAGGGTGTAGAATCGCAGGCTCCCATAGAGCGCATTGTTAAACAACACATTTTGAAAAGTTATTTAAAAATACTAATCCTTAGAATATTGAAATAATTCGACCACTGTATGAAAGGGCAGAGCTCAAAGATGCTTATCCTTAGGTTTAGATATGATTAATGTGAACTGTCTCGTTGTAGGAACCTTGAATAGCCAACGCAACTTGTCAATTTTGGGCATTTTCTATCGAAAGACGCGAAAACAACCCATGTTCACCCTGTCAAAATAATCATTTTCCCTACTTCTCCAGCCTCCATGTTTTTTTTTTTGTATATGACAAAGCAAAACCTAAAAATTAATATTATACATTTAAAAGTGTTAAATCATCCAGTTTGGGCATATGGACAGTGGAAAGTGAAGTTATCTGCCCGCGCATTTTGCTCTCCACGGGAGAAGAGACTAGGCTCAGAGGGGTCAAACTGTCAAAATTGTCTCTCATTTCGGGAAGGCTGATGGTTGCACACCTCATTTTTTATCTAAATAATATAGAAAATTTCTCACAGAAAACCAGACAAGAAGCACGTACAATTACAATTTTGACATGTAGGGTACAGGACTTGGATATGATTTCATCTTATTTAGGCAACGTTTCGACTTACATTTATAAGTCTTCTTCAGGCATATCTAAATACTCTAGATGGTGATTGAGTTCATGTCAATACCCAACCACACATGTTAGTATTATGTTATTTAGTGCCTCCCACGCCGCGTAGCGGTGGTACCGCGAAGCGGTACGGAAGTGCGCTATGATGATTTCATTTGCCCCATGTGATGAGGTCTCACAATACAAAATAACAGTGGGAGGCGTTTTTTTTCGCGGTCACAACGGCATTTCTTGTAATTCCAAGAATTTCTTTTTCAACACAGCCCATCAAGTTGTGTTGTTTAACCCTTTTGTGCCCAGAATTATTTGAAGATTTTACATAATTTCACATGTTTATCACTTTGTTGATTAAACCATGTGTTATTTTGATCTTCTCCTTTGCTATGAGCTCCGCATTACATTTTCTGAATAATCATAACTCAGTGAAGACTTCTAGTAAGGGACATGGCATTTCTGGTCAGGTCTGGTAACCATAGTTACCAAACCATTCCATTTTTTTGTCATTTAGAAGTATTTGGCCTCTCTTGTGCTATATATATCCATATCCTGGGACCCATAATCCAAACAATTCTCAGACCTTACAGAACTTTCAAAGCTCATTCTGCCTGCATATATGTACAGCAACAGAGGAAACAAAATGTGTCCGTTACAATGCATGGATCATCATCATGGACATGTACAGTTCTTGTAAAATCTAATGGGAGTATGGGACATTGTGTGTATATGATCCAGCATTATTTCGGTATCATATCAGATCTTAGCTCCCTGGAGGGTTGCCCTCTTATGAACCATTTAATATGAGAGCTCATTTTCAAGTTTTGACTCCCTGTGTCTGATATAATAGACATGAAGCGAAATGGATGGTTGTATTGTAATCGGGAGGTCATTACCATTCTAGAGAGGGTTTAACTTTGCAGATTGGACCAGTAGAAGTGTCTGGATGAACATTTCCCACAATATACATGCATTTAAGCCCTAAAACCGCGCTTTAAAGTGCACTTGGGCGCCTCTATGGGAGCTATCGCGAGTACACCCTGGCACAAGCTGGCCCCTCTCCTATGAGTAACGCAGTTAGGGGACTCAATCTCCCGTCACCCAATATGGCGAAGTGGGGCCTCTTATACTAGATTATGCCTCTTTGGTATAACTATAGGTTAAGGGTGACATTTAACGCTTATTGTATATTTAATTTTGCCAATTAGTACTCCCAGGCACCTAATGAGAGCTCCCTAGGTTTCTATTTGTAGATCCATATTGATAAAAGAAACAAACCAAAGAGAAAAGGTTCGAGTATGGGGACTTCAAAGGATGTAGCTAGAAAAGCAGCATATCTAACATTTTGAAATTAAATGGCATGACATTATTGAACTGCAACTTCAGTTTAAGCATTGCTTAAATCTTTAATTGGAGTGTTGGACAAGATTAGGTTATCCAAATACAACACGGTACAGTGCCACATACAAGACAAGTATAGACTATGTCTAAAAGAAATATCGATCACCAGCTCAGTAGTGTATTGGAATTTTTCTTCTCAGGACTATCACCCCTTAACTTGCCCCAGCAGCATGGACCTATGTGTAGAGACTTACAGATTGCATTGTTTTGGTAGAAGAGCCCATTCAAAAATAAATCAAATTACTGGTAGGGAGGTCTGTCAGCAAACAGTATGCACTTTCTCGGTCCTCATCTGTTATACTCCCCAGCTTACATATCACTGGCACAGTTCTAGAGCTAACAGTGCCATCAATACGTATGGTACACACCCCAGCTACACACACACAGAGTTCTGGGAGGGTGACCTAGGTAGTGTTGGCATAGGGCTGCTTTGCTGTGGGGTTGATGGTCCAGCGTGATGGTGTGTGTTTGGATTAGGATCCATCCTTCTAAAGGTGGCCTCTACCTCCTGCTAACACCCTACATAAAGCTGCTATAGTCCAGCATTAGCTGCCCTGCCAACCAAAGCTTACCTTCATATAGTTCCTATGATCACAAAGCTCCCCTGTAGAATAGGCTAGGTAAGTAAGGCTGCACATCTGCACTCAGCCATTCAATGTGGGGTTAGAGCAAAGGCCCGGTAGGTAAACTAGGTAAACACCTGCATTACAGATATGCTAAAATAGTGTTTGACATGTTAAACAAATTGTGCATGCCTCTGCTATAAGGAGGAATGGAAGACTAAGTTAAGATTGTGGTAGGAACCTTTATCTAGATGTACTCAAGGTTGTTCTGTACAACACTGATGTCTGTAAAGGGAAGCACTTGATTGAGGAAACAAAGTCAGTGTTTTCTCAAAATATAGGAGTGTTTTGTCCCCTCAAATGTCAGTGGTTTGACAAACAAAGGGGTATCTTCTTTTTGATGGAACACCGTCATCAATTATTATGATGATTATAATGATTACTCTCTTGTCTCTACTTTTCAGACATTGGGGGTCGTGAAAAACCTATTTATGACTGTTATGGACAACAAAGCCTTTTCGAAACTTAACTCAGAGTAATGATTATGCCAAATAGAAAACCATCTTTTCAGTCTGCTACATTATTCAGTCTGCTACATTATTCTAACAATAGAAGAGTTCCAGCAATATTGTAGCTAGAATTAACTGCGATATATTTCTATTTTTCTTGTTGCTTTCCTTGGTCCTGGTGTGAGCATAAATGATAGGTATCCTTAGAAAAATCTGTAGTTCGTCAACCCTAAATGTATGTGATTATTTGATAAACTGAGAAATATGCTAAAACTAACAAGTAGGTAGTAGGCGTGTGTTGAATTCAAAGAATCTAAGGATTATTGCTGTGTGGGAAATTAGTATTTTAAATACTGTGTATCTATTGTTTGCAGTCATCATCCATAGCAGAGCCCAGTGACCAGTTTACCAAAGTCTGTTTACCGGTAGGTCTAGTTTGCTATGACACAGTATTGCGAATTTCAAGACTCCACAAATGCTCCTGTGAGAGGAGGAAATTCAGCAATTCACCACCAAAACGTTGTGGCAGATTAAGTGGCACGATATGTAGTAGTTCTGTGATCTGCATTATTCACTGTCATGAAAATTACCATGGACCGTCATGCAAATAACGCTCAAAACGCACTCATGACTGCAGCCCTGAAGAGTGCTGAGTAGAGCTGCATGGATGCTGTAGTAAGCCCCTGTAGAGACTGGTTCACCTCTGAAGGTTTAGCATGATGTATTGGTGCACACCGTATATACATAGTCGGAAGTGCTGGGAATATCATTGAGATAACTGATTGTGAGGTAAGTCTGTACTGTAGTAAATTAGTTCAATCTAACTACCCTGGCATCCTATGGTGTCACCCCAACAGATGGGACAAATGATATAGCAGCAGTCATTTGTGGTACTACATTGGTACATTATGACTGCAGGGGAAAATGGAGTCATAAAGTATGGTGCTCAGCATGAAGTAATAATATAACTAGCCCTATTCTTCAGATATAAGGAGTTTCAGCTATAGATCATCCTCTTCTCTGGCTCTCCTAAGCCACAATGAAATGACACTCAATTATCACAGCACCTCTCACTTCGGGATAATGCTAGCAACAGGAGTAAATTTAATCAAAATGAATAATGGATGTTCCTTGGCACATGTATGTTGTTTTCGATGATTGATGCATATATTAAAAGCCCCTTCAAATAGCCAACATTGTATGGATGGGACAGCTACTGGTCATACATATCCTAGCAGGGCGGGTGGGATGAGCTAAACAGTGTTTGGTGAGTAGCTCTCTGTTGTGAGTGGAGAGTGAGGAGTAGAATGCTGAGCTGCTCGTATGCAGGTCAGGGTGGAGCAGCTCCCTGTAATGCTGCATGGAGGGACCAGAGTCAACACACAGTGTTAGCTATTCATCCAAGTGTCAACAATGAGTGTCACTGGGTGCTGGAGGAAGGACAAAAGGACTAGGGGCGGGTGTTGCTTTTCCCCTAAAAATATGTTTTGACCCTTCATGTGCAAGAATTATTGCCTTCCACAGAAAAGTACGCCATCCATGAACGACACAAATTTCCTCATCAATGGAAGAAAAAAAGATGCGCCTTTCCTATTCTTTTCTCATTTTCAGGATTAATCTCGAACACACCTATTTATCTTAGATTTGTTGCATCCTTAGACCTTTCTCATCGTTTACAGTCTTACTTTGATTGGTGCACCATTGGAATGTGGGTTTTAGGGTATGGAGGTAATGTTGCTATAGCATGATAATTATAGTGCATGACAAAGGAGGTTTGTGTACATTATATGATTATTGTGGGTCATGTAATGTTGTATTTCACTTATAATTATTACAAAAATCAATACCTAATCGAGGATTCTGGTGAAAAGTGATTTTTAGTAATATCCACAAAATTGAAGCGTGAGGATCTACAATGATTTTAATTGAGGATGTTGGATTAACATGGTTTCAACTTGAATGTGTTAACATATATATCGTTGAATTCTGTCCCCAGTGCATTGCATATGAGATAGATAGACTAGGGGTAGTACATCCAGGGGCGCAGCTAGTATTTTTGTTTACTACACTTCATATATACCGTAATCTCCCGCGTATAAGGCGCGTCTTATACGGGGGGTTTTAGTTCTCATTGGATCAACAAGGGGGACACCAAGACCTTTCTTTTGATATCTTACATGCCTCCTTGGTCATAATAGGACAAAATGGGGCCCTGGAAGGCCAAAGGTGGCCCAAGCTACCCATAGGTTTTCTGAATTTTGAAAAGTCATTCAGTGGAACCAAAGTTATGAATTTTTCATTTTTTTGAGAATTTTCCAAAACTCTAGGTGCGCCTTATCATGACTAATATATACTAGAGAACACAATACATACAGATGAGATAACATACAATCATTCTATGTACCTGAAGTCTGGGGGTTTCCATACACAACTGCAGTGTTATCCATAGCTTTATATACATTTGATACATATATACTATTATATGATACACCCACTCTCCTCAGCACTTTTGTGCAATGGCACCGTGCATGTGTTGCGTGATAGTTTGTTATATCCCTGCTCCCCCTCCCCATATTGTATGGCCTGCTATGAAATACATTGTCTTAATACTACTCCGTGATGTGGGATTTCAATTACTGACATAGCCTCGGCGTTGTGGTGTCATGAAATCATGAAGTAGTTGGGATGGAGAGGCTACTGTATGAGGGCTAGTAATTGTAAATTGATGTGTTAGAGAGGGCGTGCACATGGTAAAGGGCCTAGATACAGAGACATGAGGAAGGCGCGTAGAGAAGAGAAGAAAGAGAAAGGGAAAGACCAAAAGAGATCAGAGTGTGACTGAAACAGAGAAAGATGGAGAGAGCAAGAGGGATGGACAGGTGAAGGCAATCATTGAAAGAAGGTGATACATACGGAAACAGCTGAACAGAGACACATTTTGAAATGGGAGAATATGAAGGAGAACGGGTTGGCAATAATATGAGAGGGTAGTACTTGAAAGGAAGAGAATGGCGGCTTTCCATTCTAATACCAGCATAGTTTTATACCAGCATGGTTTTAGTGGATCTCAGAATCAATAGAGATGGGAATGCCCGGAAGGGTATTTGGGGACATTTAAGAAATGACTCTGAACTGCTGAACTTGACTGTAAAGACATTTTACATGAGAGGAGAGAGAGATCATATCATTCAAATGCTCTCACAAAGCCCTTTGTGGCAATTAATTGACTAGCAAAGCAGTCAATATTTTGTATATATGTTAGCAGCGAATGCCACTCCTCCCCTAAGGCTTGAGTCATGTTTCTTCTCTTTTGATTATTTCTGATAGACTCTCCATGTTGCTAATAACCCATTACGAGGCGGGTATTATAAATAATGTTTTATTTAAACCTCTTTGTTTGTGACGATGTACATGAGAGACGTAGCGGCAGCATAGCATGGTGAATGAAGCTCCAGCGATTTGCACATCAAGATTACAATTACAATTATGCAGTACCCGGTGTAATGGTAAAAATGAAGGGATAAATCAGGGGTTAATGGAATTAACAGGGTGAAGGGTTTTTTTATGCACATCCCTTACTCTTTTTTCTTTTAGAAAGATGATATCTTAGAACCATCGAGATCTATTTGTTCTTTTACTCCCTAAAGCCTCTGCCCCAACAACTATAACCTTAAATAACAAGACACTATCAGGAAGGTTGCCTCTTAGATGTATCTAACCCCTATGAACCTAAATCCTGGTCGGTGCAGACACTTCAAGGTCTAAAGCAGATTCAGGAACCCAACACCCCCATGATAGGCTCTAGGCCGGAGCTGCCCAACAGTCAAGGTGGTAAGATGAAAAGGCGATGGTTTTCTTGCTATCGATGAGGGTCATTTAGTGCACCTGCCGCTTACCTGTATATGCTCACAACGACTCGGAAGCTGTTCAATGTGCTAAGAACTGCTCACACGGACATTGAGGAGCTCCTGAGGGCCCCACAAGACTCAGGTGGGCTAAAAAGCAAGTACAACAGTACCTTGATAGTATATGTGAGGAGCCTGCAGGGAGCTTTTATATCAGTAAGGTAGTCAGGAACATATAGAAACAAGGGTATCTCAAAGGACTGGAGAGAAGACTGACTTCTAAAAATGTAGAAGGTGGATATTGTTTGAAGATTTGCCTGCCTATCTGCCCATTGAGTATCTGATAATGAATGCAACATAATTATGCATGACACATTCAGATACAGGATTCCACAATCATTTTCCAAATCATAAATTGAGTTTTGAGTACAGGACATTGGTAGATAGATTTTCCTTGGTGTGGTTAATTCTTTACATAGAGCATCGTCCTTTGACCTTCACATTCATTTGTAGCAATGATCAATGTATGACCGGTGAGTAACAATATGGTACCACTAAATAGTGCTTTGATGGATTATGCCAACCAGAAGATTATGCCAACTCAGGGACAGGGTTAAATTTATATTCTAACGGAAACTAAAACCAGCCTATTATGTACTAAAACACATGTCTCGTGACTGACTCCGTCGGTGGACGCGAGTTTGAGGATAGTGGCAGGTGTAGTCATGAGGGTGGCACCAGGTGTAGCCAAGGCTTCCCAATTGCTCAGAGAAGCTCAGACACACCTCCTCTGGGGGCTCATCTGTGTTTAAGCCTTCCTGTACGTGATTAACAGGTAAGACTAAGAGTGTGATTATGCACTGCTGCCCCCACAGTAGTCTTCTCTGGTCCTCAGATGTTCATACTAGGAATTATAATATATACAAAGGTTTGCTAAAAGATAAAAGAAGCCCTTTTTAATGCAGTGGGGTAGTTTTATCTTATAACTTCATAATTATCTCAAACACGGAACTTTTATGATTTTCATTATTGAGCTAGCAATGAAAATGGAATGCAAGCAACATTACCCCGTGTCAGTTGGGGAAAGTGAAATGGCGAAGCTATGAACTATTACGCATCAAGAATAGAATGAAGAATGATGCTGAAGTGCCCAAGTATACCAAAATGAAACAGATCAAAATACAATCCTACAGAAGCAAAAGGCATCCCCAAAGCTGGTATTGCTGCCTTGCACCTCAACCTAAATATGTGTATGTTTGTGACTACTGGGTTGGGGATATTGGTGTGGCATGATAAAGTCATATAGAGCATGTAGAAAGTAGATATAAATGCACTTAGTAAGTATGGGGTTGAATAAATTAAGTTTAGCTCCATGGGGGCAGTGGCAGGAAAAGAAACTACAAAATAGCAGATAAATGCAGTTGGTGGCCTTAATAGTCCCCACTGGTCCACAGATTAACTCTGCCAATTCTGTTACAGAAAAATTGCACATGTCTGTGGTGAGCAGATCAGCCACTGGGTGGGGGGGACATGGTGACTTACCACAGTAGTACTGAGGACAGTGAGCAGCAGCACATGGATTGAGGGTACAAGTTGGTGGTCCACATCGTGCGACCACTTATGATACTGTAGAGGTTGAGGAGCAGCTCATGAACGAGGGAGTGCAGCTCCCCTCACATAAATTCACATGAGCTGCTCAAGCTGTACATGTGTATGTCACGATATAGTAGGCCTTTAGTAGGGAGTTCACCATCTGCCCCCATCCACACACAGGTGAGTGCACTGTGTATATAATGACACAGTCAAGTTGCCCAGGTAGGCTATTGTACAGGTTGCCTCAATGTGGATATTAGATGCACATTGAATGAAAGTGGTTTGTCATGATGACTTCACATATTATAACAGGCAAATCATAGCTGATATATTCATATTTGATATGTGGTATAACTTTGCATTTTAAATTTACCTTAAGTCTCATTCACGAAGAAGGGCTTGATGACCGTAAATTAACTTCAAACCTGATTTTATCTGTCTATAGGCGTCAACATGAACAAACCTGTTTGATACTATATATAACTGGTGTGCCTAAAGGTTCATAAAGATACCTGATTTGAAATCTGCCACAAATAGGTTTTTTCTTTTAATTCCTAGTCTATGATAGAAATAGCCCAAGAATATATTAAATTAATCATGTCCACAACAGGTAACTATCAACTGATTTGGAGTTACTATTTATTGGGTGGGAAGTGGGGGGGGGGGGTTAGAATAGTGTTATAGTTATATATCATCGAATAGAAGAAAAAAATAGAATCTATGAGGATATAAGAATGAATAAAAGAAGTTAAATATACATAGAACGATGCACACAAAAAGTAGTATTGAGAGATAATTAGTCCTAAAGGGCGAGGTGGAGGGGGCATAGTAGCCTGAGGGGCGGGGTTGTATGGTGCTAATCTGATCAAGACTTCTACATGTAACCAAACATACATCTAGGCTTCAATCCATAATGGACTAATGCTCTTACACAGTACTGGTAGTAGTATACTACAGCTAGCAGGCTGGCCTACTTTCTACCTTCAATTAAACACTAGTGCACCTTGTTGACCATTGGCACAAGCTTGAGTGATCAAGAGCTATAATAAGATCTATTTCAATTGGCTGATTTTACTATGGTGGTATGAACATGTACAGCATTTTTGATTAATTCACCTTGAATCCACCTTGACACCATTTGTCTATGATGTAATGCCAACACATACCTTCACAAAGTCTCGAATTTAACATAGAACGAAGGCCTTAATAATATTAGTAATTTATGAGTAAAAAGGGACGGCGAGCGGTTTGAAAATTTTACCTGACCACCGCTACTGTCATTGAGGTGGGATGAACCGAAGAGATTTTCTAAAAATCCACAACCCCCAACTCTTTAATGTCAAATAATGCCCCCCCCCCCTGAAAAGCCGATGTAGGACTGCCTAGGTGCGTGCCAATACATAGTTGTTTGGGCAGTGTGACTAGGACAAACAATGAAGGCATTTTCACACCCAAACGTGCGCCCTAACAGTTCATGTATTGGTACTTTGATCTGTTGAATATGTTTACCTGACTATGCAAATACAAGAAACAAAGCCCACTGGCCAAGGCTGGGACACACACTGGGGTGGGGAACAGGGATGTGTTCCAGAAATTTTTATGTCAATAATCAATTCTTGGAATGTCCAAAAATGATGTGTGGGCCTCCGAAATATTAGATTTTGGTACGTCGGGGCTATTTTTACAATTATCACGAATACCCCTAAATGATGGTGAATTATTTGTATAGACGTCTATGTTATACATGTGAATTTATTTCAGTCAAATAAGTAGCATCAGTGAAGGAGCCTGCACAATCCACAGTATCCAAAACTTTAGGAAACACCTCCCACATAGTAATGGAGACAGGGTGTTATGCTATGGTGTCAGGTTAGCAGCAGTAGGGAGCACCCCATCACACCTCCTTTACTGCTATTTACAATAGGAAATAGAAAAGAGGCACCTTGAATGAGAAAAGAACAAACATTGCTAATGCATATTAAAGGAAATTTAAAATTATTTGAACAACATTTCATTCAGAATTTGTCTTCTCATGTTCCAAGTCATGACGTATGAATGACAGCCCCGTTGAGTAACTCACATAGGCTATATTCATTCCTTACTCATACCAACCAAATGATATTTAACACTCCCAAATGGTCACCATGATATGCATAATCGTGCCATATTTTTAGTGCGTTGCCTCGAGGCATAACTAATATTTTAAATAGAGAATCTGGCCCTAATCTATGTGCTGAAGTTCAATTTGACCTTATAGGCAGATCTTCTCTTCTCACTGTTGGGTTGGTTGGAAGGTAAACTGTACACCACATGTCCTGTATGTGTGGCTGACTGATAGACGAAAACTTTCTGGTTTGGTTCCAGTCTAGGCCTTTGGGAATGGCGTCTAGGGAGGATGCTTTCCTAACTGTCATAAAGTCTCTTCAGGCAGCCAGCCCACAGAGTCATTACAACTGACGACTAGTGAGATAGTATTACAACTGGTCATTGAATAGACGAGCTGCTCAGTTCTATCCCGTGATGTCTATCTATAGTTGATGGTCTGAGCCAAGGGGGTCACTTGTATAAGGGAATTTAAGAATCAACTGCCTCATACCCCTTTCTCACATACGTAATTCCTGGCTTGGAGGGAAGCACTTTAGTACTGGGTATGTACATTTTGTTAGTTAAAAAGTATATAACTGGCCAGGGGCTTCATAGAATGGTTGCTGCAGTAAATATATGTAGGTTATGGTTGTGCTTGGAATGCCTTTCTTTGGGGTGTAGCTGGTCACTAATTCGAGGCTATAACTGATCACCTACTAACAAGGGACTACACCTAGGCAATGGTTAGAGGCATATAAAAGTATGGTCACTGGTTACAGAATGTACATATAATCTGTTATTGGTTAGAGAGTCCATTTACACACAAACACCGGCTGTCTAGATGCCTGTACAGTATATTGAGTTGTTAACACCATACCATCAATCACCGCTCGTGCCATAATAAAGGTCGCACAGTGTCTTTTTATTCTAGGACTGCACCTTTCATCTAGCCGACTCCCTCCTACCCCCAATAAAAGTCAGACCAGGCTTTGAACTTCCATGGCAAAATACCATCGGTCACTCCCTTTTTTCCATGAGAACATACCAGCCTAAAATTAGGCACGCTCCTCTCTAAATTGCCTCTATTTTAGATACGTTATTAGCGTTTGTCAGGCCCTGAGGTTGCTTGCCCTATCTGTAGGCTGTTATCTGGTTGATATGTGGTGGTTCATCATGAAATAATTGGGGTGAAGCATTAATTACTCTAGTTGTCATTCCTATATCGCACATCTCCCCTGTAGTTTGCTGTTTGTCTGTATCTAGTGTTATATTGAGGGTGGTTAGGGAATATTTGGCTGAATGAATAAAATATGACAATTCAGTTCTTTGTCATAATGCGCTGGTCTGCTAGTAGAGCATGTGCTATACTATCAGAATTGTTAATGTAAGTGCAGCTGTTAATTTAGAGACATTCTCCATGGTGAAGGGCATAGTTAGTATTCATATCAATCGGTGTAAACGGCCAGTATATGCAGCATGAAAGTGCTGACTCAGCAAATTACACCCAAACAGTCTATTAAGGCCATAGTCCACTAGGCCTCATTTGCCAAATTTTATATAGGGTTTGCATGGCTCATTCGCGCGAATGAGGCCTATAGGTTTTAGCTGTACCCATGGTTCAGATGAACTACGTATAATAGTTCTTGCAGCTCCCGTGGCTAGCAGCAGGGAAATAATCCCATTGGCTTTCGTTTTGTATTTGTATGGGCACCAAAAGGAGTGGTCCTATCCCTGAACCCATCTAACCAAATGCCTCAAAAGAAAATTTAGGTTATGAAGTGACCATAGCGAAGAACTGGAGCCGGTCTGTATGCAATGGAACAGGCACAGAATCCTAAACCATTCCCATGTGTAGCTATTCTAATATTGGGAGTGGATTTAGGGATATACAGTAGAGGCATACCGCCTGTTTGGTAAGGGAAATATTGACATAGCCCTGTGATATAGTGTATGGGGTGTGTGTGATATGTAAGTTTGTTTTATAAATCGATTGCATATGCCAAGGGAGTGGAGGGCGTGAGCGTGGGGGCGTCACGGACTCCAGGTTGTGACAAACTGACTTGTTGTAATAGTCAACTTTGAGTCAACCCAAAGTCAGTCTAAGCAAGTTGGTCTGTAGATATATATATATATATATATATATATATATATATATATATATATATATATATATATATATTATAGTATATTCTAGAAGCTGGCAGAGCTAGAGGTGAATGGGATGAATCATTGTAGAAAAGTAAGCTCATCAAGTTAACTTGATATTAGCCAAGGTAGAAGCTATACGGGAATAATAGCACCACTATTGTAATCATAGCTGAAGATTCCTCCTGGAACTGCTGAGTAACAGCTTCTAATATGTTTCACTCAGTTCAATCTATATGTGACATGTACTGTGAATAGGGACCTTAATGTACCCTGCACTAAGGGCATTCCTGTCACATATTGTTAAATGAGAATAGCATTAGGATCGTGTAACTTCCGTAACTTCATATGGAATTCGTCACATTCATGATATATTTCATTCTATGAATATTAATTATCAACACTCAAGTATTACTAACATCAATGCTAATTATAGGACCTTTGTTCCAATGTGCTCCATTCTTCTACATCTCTCCGCTATCATATGAGTAGACTCATATGATATTAGAAATGATAATGTGTCTGGTTTGTGTATGTATAACTTGAATGAGTCTTCTAATTATTGCTCTATCGTTGTTTTTCATTTGGCATTACAGATTTAAAACATTCAAATACTCAAAACAAAAGTAAAACGGATATGCCCACAGGTTGTTTCAAGAACTTGTACCCCTTACAAATGAGTATTATATCCCCTGTATATACCACCAATGTGCATTTTTAGATTATACTTTTTCGAGGTCAAATTGGACTTAAAATATTTTGGGAAATGTTTGGTCAATGTGAAAACTCTTCCAGACTCGTAGGAGGATTGAACCCCAGCCTCACTGGTGGAAGGTGAGAATCATAACCATTAGACCCCCACGCCAGGTGAGAGAAAATCGTGCTGTTGTATGCTTAAGGTGGATTTCCGTATAACTTTACAAGAATATTCTCATCAACCTTCTGCATCTAGAAAATATAAATTGATCATGTGGTCCCAGACACGTTTATATCGTATTTCCACAATGAAATAAAAATCTAATTGAAATAAAATATTTCTAATAGTGAGGTATTGTACTGCCCCTGCACCTTCCATACACAGCTGGCTCAGTGGCCGAACTAGCACGGCCGGTTTTGCAATCAGAAGATCGTGAGTTCGCCTCTTGACCTACCATATTTTATTATCTATTTCATTAATACACAAGATGCAGTGCAATTTGGAGTTTACTACTGTCGTGGAGTGTATGGGGATAACCATTAGTTTCTCGGGTCAGTGGCAGACCATTAAAACATGATGGCAGTGAAAACGCTTCGATCAATTTACAAAGTAACACTGGCGTGAGTGCACACATCCAACTGACAAAGAAAACACCACCAATTGAAATTCCTTCATTCACCTCAGGCCGGCATACAAAGTGGCCATAGCAATGCAAATTGAAACACTCTGGTGATATAATAGATACACTTTGCTCCCAAATAATGGAGATTTTTTTCCTGTTTACTGCTACCCCATGTCTAGGCAGAGGGTGGTGAAGAAACGGAATCCCATGTGAGTAGGCTGCATAACCCATAATGTTTTAATTGGATTTACCGACGGCCCGTTGCTCACAGCATGCAATATTTATTGCCCCCACGTGTAACCTTAGCCCTGCTCAGCAGTAGCAGCGCCCCTATCGGCCATACCACGGGGAGCCAAATGGCTGCTACTGCCTGCTTCTCACTACTAGACTTGCCAAGATTAACTAGCATTTAAACATAAACTAATTTGACTTGATAGGGACTTCCTTCAGCCATGGAGCATAGTGCCTAAGGCATTGTACATCATATTTATAGCTCGAAGGCAAGAGAAATGCACTCAAGGAGCTCTTTATTTCAGCGAATCGTTCGGGAGGGGGGGGGGGGTGCCAATAGGGTTCACACGCTAGGGATGAAGTAGGAAACAAGGGTTAAGCTTTATCATAAAGCGTGGAGTGGTTTCTACTTGTCTGATGGCACGTGTGGCATTAAATGTCCCAACAGCTGTAGCCTGTAGGTCACTCTGGGGGCAGTTACTCCCCCCCCCCATCCCCTATTAGTGCCAATTTTTAATGTTCTTGGACATGATATAAGTATGGTACCACTGGTACACGATGGGATAAAATAGCTTGGGATGTGTAAATGAAGGCCCCGGCCCCTGCATTCTATATGTAGTATGTACACCACCTGCGTTCCCTCCTTCAAAAAAGTACCCCATTTCCATGGAATTTTATGCAAAAAAGACCCCTTTTTGTGGGAAAACGTTGACTTTTCAAGGTAGAAAAACACCCCTTTTTCTCACAAAATGCTGACATTATTTTTAGCACCCCCCATTTTCCCTCATTGAAAATAATTTGAGATATTGTCTCAATTAAACAGCATAAATTTTATACCTGTGTGTGAATATTTATTGCCAAAATAAAGGAGGAAAATCCCCTAAACTACAGAAAGCATCCATGTTCTTCAAATTCCATGGAGTCAGCCCATAAAAAACACCCCTTTTTTCTCTAAACCATGGAGGTTATTTGAGAAAAATCACCCCTTTTTCTTGATTCCAGGGACATTGGAATGAGATGGAAAATCACCCTTCTCCCCTGCTTTGGGGAACGCAGGTGGTGTACTTCTACAATAGAAAGTGCAGGGGCCGGGATGAAGGCCCACCTGTAGCTGCTGATTGATAACATGATGCCACAGATGAAATTTCACACCTGATACAATTCTGGGTAAGACATCGCACATAAGGCAGTATAGAGCCAAGGTGGTCGTGCTGTGACCTACTCACCTGTAAGTCTACTCCTGTAGAGGCTCTACCATGGCCAACACACCTGCTGAGCTAACCATTATACACTGCCAGGAGTAGCAGGAGGTGTACCACCTGGTCGAATTTCCTCCAGGGTCGAGGGCTGGCGTTAGCTGACCATAGTCCATGCATACTTATAGGGGAAACCATGTAATCCCTGGATTTATCTTGATAATTGCATTAATGTTCTAATGCAATGATGCTGGCGAATTACTCTCTAGTGGACAAAAATAGTTCAGTGTTCAATTAACATTGATAAAACCGTCCATGAATCAAAGACTAATGTTGATTCAAAGTCGTGTGGCCACTGTGTCACTTGGTCTTCCGCTGCACTAGTACTCCATGACAATGAAAAGACCATGAAGTCTTGAATCGAGGGATCATGTCGGCAGGACCACTAGGCTTAGGATGGCACATCCATGGTGCAGGGAGAGAGATTCTAGGTACCGTAAAACCAATAGAGCCTGCCTATTACAGGTGGGGTTTTACCCTATAGACTGAAGTTCCAAGCCTCCATGTGCGGCTTACATCCTTTTCTCAAGTCGGGGGTGTTGAATTGTATATAGGAGGTGTGGCGTAAAGTGTATCTACTATCTCTGGCGGAGGTCCGTGGGCAAGTATAAGTAGACCAACGGCAGATTTAGACGAGGACCCCAAATATAGTGCTAAAGAAATTGGGGATGAGCCCCTTCTTTTTGGCCGCGCCCCCTCCTTTCCAAATTCCTGGATCCGCAACTGGGCAGACTTGGTCTATATCATACACTCATATCATGTATAGACTACAATAAGCACTATGACCGCCATCGTCCTTTTCGATTCATGAAAAGACCTCATCAGTTTGGTGGAACAATGACCATTGTGAACGTTATAAAGAGAGACCCTCTTCTACACCCTCTGCCCTCATCACCCCTACACACTCACCAGCATGTTAAGATATTGCTCAATGCCCATATTACATCATAACAGTGCTGAATTGGCCCCAGGTCCTGATGTAGAGCCATAGGCCCAATGTTTAGACAAACAATGAAATGACTGCTACCCTTGAGCTTTAGTAACATTACGTATATCACACCCTATATACTGGGCCTTAGATTGCTACCTTCAACCAATACATTATAGACTAGCTATACATCGGGGTTCTGAGAATCATTATACAGGTTCTTAGAATCGCTTCATTGTGGAGTAAATGCACTCTGACTTGATGGGCTATCTGGAACACCGGAGGTACAAGTGCAGTGAATGTGTTAGTAGTCAGTTAGATAATGGTGTGCCTGAGGAAAATTTAAGCATCCTATACTACTCTCACTTCAGACATAGCCTGAGGGCAGAACCTATTGACAGACTGACAAAAGCTGCCATGTAGAGATGACTTACATGTCTCTAATGCATTATACACTTTTTTCTGGCATGACTCATTGATTCAGGCTTTAATAGCGAGTACCCCCCCCCCACAGTGCTGTACGAGTGGTTCATATCAACCTCATGGGTTTGATCAGTCTCAAAGATTCAGCATAATGCACCATTGCAGCTCTGCAAGTACTCTGATGAGTGAAGTTACTCGCTGGGTTTTGTTGATGAATATTGTCGACAAATGCTGCGTGGGTGCACCAGACAACAGTGTGCAAGCTAAGGCAAACTTCTAGATTCAAAGACAAAGGGTGAGCCTGTGCTTGTCTCGGCATTATTCCTAGTTAAATTAAATATTAATGTGACATGTACTTGGAATGGGGACCTTAATGCACCTTGCACTAAGGGCCCTTTTCGCAGATCGTGTCATAATATGTATGATGCATCCATCCGTCCCCGGACATGCTGACGTAACACACTAGTAGCGACATCTGTCTGCCGGTGGTGGTACTAATTAATTTGGATGCAGTGTTCTTCAGCAGTCGGCCTGTATACCCCCACAGCTCGGCACGGTTCATCCTTTTGCCAAAACCTCCTCCAGACACACTCCGTCCTCCTCCCGGCTGGCCGGTTCCTCCAGTAGCTGATGGTCACAGGGGGTTAGGACTGGGTGCTGGGCTGCATCCTAATGAAGAAATACTCACAGGGCACTGGCACAAAACTTATTTATTAATCATACCTAATATATTGTTGCCGCAAAACTTTGGTGTTGACCAGAGGCCAGTGATGCTAAAGGGTGGCGCATAGTAGTGGTCATTTAGAGCTACAATAGGTGAGGGGTGGTCAATACAGGATGAACGTACTGGTTAATGGTACTGGTGATGGATACAGTGGGTTATTTCATAGATTTTACCAGCCTTCAAATCATACAGCGACAGACCTTAGCTACCGGTATTGCAGGGGCTGTGAGCCATCTTAGGGCCTTGCCAAATGACTCCCAAGAATATAAGTGGTCGCCAATGGTGAAGAAATATTGTGTTGATTTAAGATGGTTATGGGCAGAGTACAACCTTCTAGGCACTGGTGTTAGTGATGGGTTCACAATAGTCGCCGATATTCATTGGTTAATGCATGAGGCAGTAAGCTTGGTCGTGCACTGAAAACCCTGCAGATCTTTAAACTCGTCAGACTGAGGACCTATAGTCATCAGAAGAGGTACAGACAGGGGGCAGCACCTTACGGGGAGTGAAATCTACCTCTCTCCAGTATGAGTCTATGGCATCCTGTTGACAATATGTAACAAACTCACAAGGTGGTAGGTATGTGCCACTCATGTTTGATGATCAGTCCTTCAGCTTTCAACTAAATGGTCTTCACCACTGAGGACTTTAGGTGCTCAAGTTGACTATACCAAAATCTACAGCTTTGGTTAGTCAGATTGAGGACCCAAGGTAGTCAGCACCAAGGTTGTCACTCTTACGACATTATGTAATCAGTTTGACAACCATGGGTGAGTGTGTTGACCCAAACCCATCAGGTTGACTACCCTGGGTGCTCAATCTGATGAGCTGAGGTTGTAGATTTGGGTGTGCTCCTCTCAATATAGGGCCTCAAAAAAGTTGTGTTTCCAGTTACCCGACCGACCCTATAGCAAAACAGGGCCGACCCTTCATTTTATTTTTCATTTTGAAGATTTTTTTTCAGATTTGTTAGATTTTTTTGCATACGTTTTTAGAATTTGTTCAATACTCTGAGCATTTTGTCATTTTGTGACAAATATTGACTATCAGTCACGAATGTACCATACACCATTGGTAGTCACGACCAATGTGATTGGTAGCCATTGAGTATGGCTGGATATTGAACAGCATTCTATGGCAGTCCAATATAAAACTCCAGCTCTCTAAGAAGGGCAATGATCTAGGGAAAGTAGGAGGTAAGCTTGTGGGTTTTACAGATGCATCCCTTCCTTAGGCCAATTCCTGTGGAGATAGCTCCCATTTCTCTCCATTCCTGTGATATTGTATGTCTATTCGCGGCCCCTAAGTATATTCCCGATTGGCTTGCAGGGTTCAGAAGTCGGGGTGTTGAATATGAGAAAAAGCCACAATATTGGCCAGCGGGCTAAGGGCAGGGCTGGAAAGTGGGAGGGGGTAGGGAGGGAGAGAAAGGGGGTGACAGAACAGCTTAAACCGCCTGCCGGGCCGCTGGGCGACTACATTCACTTCAGAGCGGAAGCCATACTTTATGACCCTACCCGCTGGTCCGACGACAGATCTCTCTCCTCGACCCACCCCCAACTCCATTCCCATGTTCTCACATCATACAACACCTACCAGCCTTTGAGCATTTTTTCCTCCCTTTTTTCTGCAACTTCGTTTCCGTTCTACTTGTCAGAGGGCGAGGGACGTCTGGCACGGATGTAATGCAATAGGCACGTCGCAGCTCAGAGGATCCAACCCAGGCTTAACTCTTCAGAGGGAATAAGGTATATATTTGAGCTCTTTGACCTTTGAGTACTCCCCTTATTGACGGGTTAGGATAATTCTAGAGGTGCAGAATAAGTGGTTTATCCATTTCTGGAGTGACGGGCCAGCCAGTGCTAAGTTAGTGAGTTGCTAGCTGGGAATGCACCTAGCTGGGAATGTTTCTTTTCAACATTTTCCATACCAGGTTTGAGGCACAAGGCTATGCATAAAGGGTTAAACGCCAAAACCACTATTGTAGGTCATCGGCATTTCTCTCTGCCCATTTTCTGTTCATCGGCATCCATTTTAAGGATAATCTTTATCTTATATTTTCCAACCTTTATGGAGAAGATTTTGCCATTGGCTCGTCTCGCCTTATCTGAGAGGTGGAATTAGGGTTGGGTGAGGTTAAGGAATGTGAGCTTTAGCCGCTTGGGACTTGGTGGAAGGAAACGACGGGTGGGGGTCATATGGGTGGGTCGGGCATGGAGGCTGAGGGTTTGGAGCTGAGGGATAGGAGATGTTGAGAAATATGAAAGGGAGGGGAGTGTCTGAGGGCCTTCTGCTCTCAGCAACCAACACCAGCAACTGGCAACAACCTACAGGGCTTGGAGAAGAATAAAAACCTTCAAAGTCCCCGAGGACTGAAGCGCATGCCTTATGACTTGGTGATGAGGCATGAACGAGGGGTAGGGGAAGAAGTTAGAGCCTCCAGCACAGGCTCCTCCAGTATGGGGGGGGGGCTTTCACCAGGAGAACACTAGAGTACCATTTGCTAGGCCCGGGAGTAGGTAGCCTCTATAAGTGACTGTCTAGGTACAGCCACTGATCACTCCATAGGAATTTATGGAGTGAAATCGTGGCTCACATAGAAACAAAGATTTGAGCACACATCTTTTGAATGAATCTGATAGTTTAAAGTATGCCTAGTGGGACTCACACCAAACTAGAGGTGAGCAAAATCATATAAGTTTAATATTGGCAATTTTGTGTGTATACCTACCTAGTTTTCAGTTCCCAAATCCCTCTCTGCCAGTGTGCCCCCTCCTTCTCTAACCAGGTTTTTACTTTGAGTGTATCAATTGAAGAGGGAAGTTAAATATGATTGGAGAGTGTCTGCATGGTTTATTGATCCTTGAACTGTGCACAACTGATTGACTATAACAGCCAATCAATTGATGATAATAGCCACTCACACACTCCTCAGTCACATACCTCCCTTCCTTCTCACTGCACCAAACTAAAAGGGTCTGCTGAAGACTGATTGAGGCCAGAATGGGCTTTAGGCTGAGGGCATGGCAAACCTCAGCTTAATTTTATTTCCAAAGTCAAACAGAATACAATTTAGTATTATTTGCATATGGGACACACTAGAAGATACCCAAGCTATTGACTGGTTAAGAAAAGGTAGATTGCCAAGAAAGGAATATGCATGTGAAAGAAGTTTTACTGCATTCACTCCACCTTTTACCATTGAGTGATCTCAGTCTCAATTTGCCAATAATGAGACGATACTTAGTCAAGGGGGTAGGCGAGTCTCGGGTCTAGGTAGGGCGGCTCTCGGCCAGGGGCCCAGCAGTAACACTATCCATCACTGGTAGGCCTTCTCTACCACTGCCTTGAGCAGCTCGGTGAACTGTTCCTACCAAAGGGAGCAGCTACCTCCTACCTGCTCTCACAGCCAGCACTGCTTCTGCTACCGCACACAGTAGGGATGGGGGAGTTAATATCTGCGAGGAATAGTATGATAGTATATTTTTCTTTGAATATTCTTTGACTGCAGAAAACGTGCTGCTTTGTGCTAGAGTGCAAGGCTAATAGACGGGGAATACCGACAGGAATGGGACACTACTATGTACAAACTAAAATGGGGTTTTGTGTAGAAATTGCGAAACAAGTGAGGTAGTGGCCTTGAAGATATTCATGAAATGTGTGATATATTTGTGGATCACCCTAGGACATAGTATATAGGCCCATGGGTAATGTAATACCAATATCAGGATATTTCAAGCATGATCTTCCTGGGGCTGAAGGTGGCAGGTGCTAGGAATACAAGTCTTCTAATATTCATGGGACAAGAAGTGCTGTAGGGGCAGGGAGGGTGTTGTATAGGCCGTAAACCAATAAGTTAACCTCTAAGGAGCACAGGGGATTTTAGGGTTTTATAATCGTGGGTATTGCTGTCATGATGAATAGATCAGCACTGTACCATGCTTCACATTCACTATAGCTTTGATATGATACATGAATGTGATGCTGCTTTAGTACATACTGGACTATATCCATGGCGACAAAATGACATAAGACACTGATGGCCCTTGGGGGATTTGGTCTAGATGTGATGGAGTAGGATGTGATAGAACTGACGTGCTAGAACCAATAAGTCCACTCCAGTAGGAGCTATCAGTGGCAGGAGGTCTGTGGATATTGGGCCAGCCTAAGATGAAGGTTACTATGATCATAGTCAATGTAGTATTACCCAAGTTTCGAGTGGCACATTTTGTTTTCTAATTCTTGTTATTTTTTGTTTTGTTTTGTTGTGTTTTTTACGTGTTTTTTTTAACAATGAAGACAACCAGCATGAAGCTCATTTGGATCATCTGTTATGCATAGCTGGTCTTCTGGTAGAGGGAGGGGTCCATTTAAAGTCAGTAACCAATAGTAAAAAGTGTGAACTCTTATGTAACAGTAATACAAGTCGATGCATACCTTTCTGTGTGATACATGCACCTTTTCCGCCTTGTATTCACATTGTGACAAATACAACAACCTTTAGACTGTAGAAGATTTCATAAAGTTGTTATAAGAAGTGTGTATTTAGATCCCCAGAACATGGTTGAAATACCCACGGCGGTCTCAAATTTAGTTTTCAGCGCTATTGACATTATGCGCTGACTGCATGGTATACTAGAGTAAGACAATAAAAACTACCATTCATATTGTTATAAATACAATACCACCTCTAATTTACCAAACAGCCACGAATTTACTGCTCAAGGCATCAGTCATTCTATAAGGCATACCTTACCCATTGTCATACTTTTTGTGTCAGTAAAATCTATCATTACCACAGTGAATCTTTCAACAACCTGTACTTTCAAAATAAGTACTATCATCAACCCATATTTAATCACTACATCCAGTACCTACTTAATAGTATTTATTCCTGACTCTTATTTGTAATAGACTCTTCAATAATATATAACCTCTCTTTATGAAGAGAGCAACCCCTTCATTTTCCTCTAAAGAAATCAATATCTGCAACCATCAACAACTATCACTCCCTCCATATTCCCAAACCACCATCTTCACTATAGTGCCACCACCCACCACCATCTCGCCCCTCCAGCATCCCCCAACTTACTCCTGTTCCCACCCCTTTCCTTATCAACCCTCAGCCCCCTTCTCCAGTCTCTCTCGTGGAGGGGGGGGGGAGCAGTGCCCGGCGCAGACCCCCGCCTCCCACACTACTCACTGGCGGCAAATCGATACCAAGGCGAAAGGCACCGCTGGAGGCAGGGTATATTCAGAGGGGGAAGGGGGAGGATGGAGGAGAGCTGCTTCTGGTGGTAGTACGTGGTGGGTGCAGAGAGGTTGGTGAAGTTGGAATGGGTAACGATGGTAGGGTAGTGGAAATAGGTGACAGAAGGTAGCTAGGGTAGTGCATGGTAGGGCAAGGTAGGACAGGCCAGCGTAGGGCAGATATGGTGGGTTGGATGAGGGCCTGTAAGACTATGGTGACAGTGGAGGAAGGCAGGGTAGTTGGACGTGGGAATGGGTGACAGTGGTGTACGATTTGGTAGGTGGGTATAGGATTTGGTGGCAGTGGTGTGGGGTTGGGTAGATGGGTGTAGGAATGGTTGACAATGGTGTAGGATTGAATAGATTGGGTATAGGAGTGGGTGACAGTGGTATAGGGTTGGGTAGATGGGGATGAGAATGGCAGACTGAAGAATACTTTAGTGAATGCAGTCTTGTGCAGTTTCGATGGTCACTCATACTACGCTGACAGTGAAGCATTGAGAAGATAGCTGTATTAAAAAAGACTTGTTGGGGTTAGGTTTTTAGGCTGATTAATAAAGACTTTTAGTGGTCATTTGTCAATTCTATAATTGTTCTGAATAACTATCATTAATGCTGATACTTCGACCTGTTGGATTAAAGAGAGATTACTATAGATTAAGAAGAGCACTGTACTCTAGGTACCAGTATTCATATTAACATGATTTCTGTTCCTTTTAAGCCCTGCAGTATGGACGTGTAACACAAAACCTTTCCCAGTATTAACCTTACAGTAATTATAAATGTTATTTGTTTACTTCTCATATTATCATTTTCCAGTGGATGCTACGAACCTAAACACAAGCCGGGATTCCAAAATCTGAGACACTCCATTTGATTGGTTAACCCTCAGTATCCATCCCTTTTCAAATGATGACACTCTAGATACATCCAAGGGTTAAAACACAAGTTCCTACCGATACCACACTGCTTCTGGTATCAGGCAAACATGCCTGTACGTAAACCGGCCCTGCCTCTCCCATGTCTCTCTAGGGAACCCCACCTAAACAAAGCATCACTTTCCACTGTGAGTACACCGTAAGTCAATTAATACATTATTTCTGAGAACGGCCGAGCAGCTCGCCTTGTGGTCCCTGAGCACCTTGGCACAGCAGATGGAGCCTTTGGGGATACAAGAATTGAGTGATGTGCGTTAGGGAGGCGTCGTCCAGGATTTCACGACTAACCCTTTCTAGACCACAATGTGTTAAAATCCACCCAAAGTCTGCTTCTGTCATTACCATGTGGGCACATTAACTGCATCGCTGGTAGGATAAAGGGAATCGCCATGTGGGATGTCTCTCCGTATAGAGTCAGTATGACACAGTAATTTAGTGCCTTTGAGGTGAAAGCTGGTTATACATTGGTGGAAATCACATGAATCGAGGCGTCACAGGTCCCTAAAGGGTTAATGGTGGAAGAACACGGCGGTTGGAGACGGTTTATCAAGAAAATGAATGTCCTTTTACGTCACAGTGCAACCCAGGAAGGCCTTTATTGGTATTTTGGCTCAAACTTTACTTGTAATTCACCAACTCCCAATCCCCAGAGTTACGTAGCATTATCTGAATTGCATGGTGTGTGATGTAGTAGAGCAATATCCTAATTCGTATTTTTTCAAAAAGATATTCCACTTAACGACGTGACATATTGATTCAAAGATCCATTGGATGCCTCCAATTGATCTCTCCCTCTTTTTAGAAACTTGCCATGTCTGAGCCATGCGTATCGATCGCTAGTTGGAAGTGGTCTTTCTGATAGGATATATTATAGATACCTGTTCTGAAAGGAGTTTTTATCTGAGGTAAGAGCTCTCAATTCTAGTGAAAGTAAAATGGAAGTAGAATATTCAATTAAGTTAGATTCCACTCATGTAATATATCACACACTATGTTATATTGTACGTAAGCAGCTTTTATCCTGGGCTACTGCATTCGAAGGGTATCATGGCGATAGGAACGCATCAGATAGATCTAGTATTATGGAAATGGATAGGTTAGGCTGTAATAATTCTTTTGACATGAAAGTGAGCAAGAGTGTCTAGAGACTGTAAGGGTATACAGAGTATAGAGGTACTCTATAAAACTTCAACCCTCAAAGAACTGCATTCTATTATTAGAGGGGTGAAAGCAATTTTAGGGATGTCACGTAAATATCTTTAGACCATAGGTCCACTTTATTTGATATGGCATCTGAAAACTATTTTTGTTGGTTGTCTGTGATTGAATGAAGTACAAAGATTAAAGCCAAACCCATTAGAAAACTTGTGAAATTTTATACAGTTACTAATTAATGCATGTTCCTATAGGTTTAAAGTCTTCAGAGAGCTTCTTAGGTTTCTCCAAGTGTATACATAAAAAAAATTCACAGAGTTCATCTGGGGCCTTGCATGTTAGCTATATTGGTTGCCTCGAAAGCAGAACAACTATCGATTTCTGCCTTTAACGGCGTGCCATACTCATAAGTCAAGCGCAAACATAAAAGCAATGCAGTTCGCCTGTGTAGGAATTGCACCTGAAATTACCCCTTTTGTAGCAGCGATAAAAAAAGATAAAGCATACATTAACGCCATCCATATCTCTCAGGTTCCGTCCCTATTTCCTAAAGGTATATTAAGAGGATTAAGTTCCATGGCTTACGGCTAAATGAGAGGGTCAGAGGTAGAATTTTAGTATAAGTGGTATATACATTAAAGGGGGGATAGTCACTTGCTGTGGGGTTATTGTAATCGATTACCATGGAGGTAGAGTGATGTGGACATGCTAACAATACCCCTGTTACACCTGCCTGACCCCTCCTAGGCTGATATGGTTGGCTGAGCGAGGTCACGCCTCCATGGCTGGTTACATGAAGTAGGTGGATAGGGGGTGGTTAAATTGAGCCTATTTGTTTAGTGTTGTAATGGTAAGAGGTATACCATTGTAATAGATATCCATACATCAGCCTCCATCTCAGTCCGGCCCTCAGTCCCATATAGGGTCCGTATGTATATTCCCACAGTCTGACCTATTCTGTGTCAAATATGCATGTTGACATTGATGTATATGGGCACCTTATTTTAAACATGAGTGGAGTGGTTAGACATCATGTACTTTTTAGAGAGGTTGTGGATTTTAATCATATCAGTGACATACTGACAGTCTATTTTTCTAGACCTATGGTCTATTATGAATCTAATCAGTGTTTTTTTCGCACTGAAATGTGTAACACATATCATTCATTTCACCCAAAGCATGTCCTCAACCCATCCAGGCAAGAGGATTAAAAAGGAAAATGAATTTGCCTTAAAACTTCCAATCCTTACCCCAACATTTCCTATAAGAAATTAGATAAGTTTTCATCATTTTCAGAAGGCAACGGTCATGCATCTCAGAAGCATTATTTGCAGTTGGAAAATTTGATTTCACAATTTAAGTCATGTAATTCCCCATCATAGCTTGCAGATCAATTTTGTGTCAACGACTTGCATCAGACAAAAACTAAGGGAACTAAAAATGGAATTAGTCTAGACCATTGTGTTTTGCCAGAGGCAAGTTAACATCATTACGTCATGTGACCCATGGCCCACTGACTACCGGCGTGCTACCTTTGACGCGGTCCACGCTTCATTGGACCCATCCGTGCCTTCACGCTAGGTGGCCACTGCCACAATGCTTTGTGGACACGAAAATGCTATGGACAAAGTTGCCGTCCTTATTAATTTTTGAAGACCGTGCTCACAGAAAGGGACAAAAAGAGGGATTTTAGCTGATATCGGTTACAATTACTTTTCTGAAAATGTTCCCACTGATATCTGGGTTAGGGCCAATGCCCTTGGCTTGGTGTATAGTTCCTTTTATACCATTATTCTGGCACTTCCGGTGGTTTTATATGCGATATATACGTGGTATATTCTGCATATACCACCCATGTGCGTTTTTAGAATTTTTGGTATATACTTTTTCGGGGTCAAGTTGGACTTAGAATACTTTTGGAAATTATGGCAGCTATACAAAGTTAATCTAGCCATTTTCCATATTGAAAAATCGTGCCAACTCGTATGAGAATTGAACCCCGGCCGCAGTGGTGGTAGGCGAAGGCCTTAGCCATAGCGCCACACTGAACGGTGATGAAATCCAATGCGAAAATAAATAAGTTCTAACCTGCTATGTTTCCAGTCAGTTTTCGTATGGAATCCAACCATGACATGTTATAATATTGAAATCCCAAGAAGTTTTCGATCCATAGAAGAGGAATGCGTGCTAATTTTCTCCATTTTCTTCGATATAAATAAGAATCCATTGATTTTTCGATCGTACGCGAGTCGCGGCCCGGTTCGCTCTGTGCGAAGCCATTGTTTTTGTTCCTTGCGGGGAGAGGTACCGTCGTGTTCACACTTTTCGTATCGAATCCAACCATGACAAGTCTTCAAATTAAAACATACATATCCTGAGACATTCTAGATGAGTACTCCATGCTTGATATGTCCGATATATTCGAAATAAATAAGAATCCATTGATTTTCCAACACGGTCCGAAATTTTCGCCGTCTTCCTCGTACAGCGAGCGGATGACCTATATCCACATCCGGGACCCTGACACACTTTCGCCGGACAAGGAGGCGGGTGGGAATGGCCGGACCGCGACTCGCGTACGTTGGGAAAATCAATGGATTCTTATTTATATCGAAGAAAATGGAGAAAATTAGCACGCATTCCTCTTCTATGGATCGAAAACTTCTTGGGATTTCAATATTATAACATGTCATGGTTGGATTCCATACGAAAAGTGAGTGTGAACACGGCGGTTCATCTCTCGGCAAGGAACCAAAACAATGGCTTCGCGCAGAGGGCTGACCCGGGCCGGATCGCTTGCACTTACAAAATGTCTTCGCCTGGCTATATTCTTTGGATTTCAGGTAAGAAATTAATACAAAATGGAGGAAATCGTGGTATAAACCTATTAGTTGATGGCTGTCGGGGCCCACGGGCTGTATATGCTGTATATACCCTCGCCGCTTCGCGGCTCAGGTATATACAGCATATACAGCCCTAGGGCCCCGACAGCCATCATCTATTAGCTTAATACACTATAGATTCTTGGGGGTGGAAGACGTGTCATTTAGGCTACCCTAAGTAGTACAATGATTGTGTTGTTGTTGTTGTTGTTGTTGTTGTTGGGATTTGTTTGTTGTTGTGTTTTTTTTTGGGGGGGTGTATTTTCCCCCAACAAGATGCATGAATGAAGCACTGACATACTTGTATCCCGTCAATATGATTGGTATGCTTCCTGGGCGACGCTCCCCAGGATAGACAAGGTGTGTAAATTCCGTCCCAGCAATTCACTCACCGACTCTGTATTATGATGTACTGGTTCGTGCAATGGTGCATCAACGTGAGGCTGAAGACCTCATGTTGTCTTAAAATGGTTAAATGCACACTTGTGGTCTATACATCATCTCGCCATGTAATCCCAATCAACAATGGAGCAATGGGCCATGCTTGTCCATGCTTGGCCCAATATAAGCCGACATTGGCCCAATGATTCCTTGCTACCTGGGATGGAACTACATTATGCACTAAATGCAAAGCATATGCTAGTAAGAGTATATCTGTGTACCTTGTGGTGGGGTAAGGGTATTAGAATGTTATTTTGCAGGTGCAAAGCGAGTTTTACTGAAGATAATTTCACATGTCTCCTAAATAATCCAAATCGTATCGTACTAAATGCGAGTACAAGAAATGTCACATATTTAGGGAGTGATCACTTTTTAACAACAGGGAGGGCTGGTGGTTTTGAGGGGGGGGTGTCAGAATTTGTTCAACCCCTTGACCGCATCCGCGCGCAAACCCACCAGCCCCCCCCCCCTGTTGTTAAAAAATGATTACTCCCTTAGGCCCACTCCCTCCCCCCATTGCCTCATGTTGTGTAAGAGCTCCGCTTGGTGGCAGCTCTGCCGGCCCCTACAATGGCGACCACAATACTGTATGCAAGTGTGGCGTTTATGTATCCCAAACAGGCTTTGTGTGGGGTGGAAGGGTGGGTGGGTGGGAGGTATAGGTACCTGGCATGGGTTTTAATCCTTTAAGTGTTGTGAGGTGTTTAATTGTACTTTAGTCCAACAGTAGCCATGATGCATACATACCAATGTGCCATGTCCACTCACCAGATTCCCATTCATTCACCACACCAACGCTTTCTAATGCATTTACTACCAAAGGGTAGGGCTGATGTGGTGATGCAGTGCTGGCAGGAACACACGCCAATACTACATTGATGCTTTACAACAGCAAATGAACAGAAAGGGAATTAAAGCATCATGTGGCCTCTATAGGATTGGGGATTATAACTACTCCAGCAGGAATTAAGACCTGGAGGTCTATATAGTAGTGGGACTGGCTAGACTGCCACAGTATATATGCACCGGAGGTGGTATAGTATGGGTAGATGTGGGGAAGGGGGAGGGGGAGGCTTGTTAGACATACATGGGTTTTGTGTAACCAGCGCCCACTAGTTGTATGGTGTGTGGCAAAGACCATGTCCAAACAACACGGCTAGCACTCCTGGTCTAAAAACCCGACACATTGAGATTACATGTTGTCTTCACCTTACGTTCGCTGTTTCCAGAAGGGGCTTTTCTGATAGTATAAATATAATCAGAAGTTTAAGATTTCATCTCTCTCTCTCTCCCTCTCTCTCTCTCTCTCTCTCTCTCTCTCAATATGAGAGATAAAAATAGACCTGTAAGCGTCAATGTTCTGTAAGCTACATTATTTAGTTTAATATAATTTTCATATAATTATGTTAAGCACGAACGCACATATGACAGGTTATTGAATATATATCATAGTGCGGCACTGTGATTGTATGATAAGAGCAAAATTGCCCTTGAGTATGGCATGATGCACCAAGGTGGTGGCATCAAGCTGCATTTCTAATGACGAATGGCTATCCTACAGTCCACAACGGGTTAATATCGCCATCCAGTCTGTTTCACTATTACCCAGCA
This sequence comes from Acholoe squamosa, assembly GCA_949317995.1. Taxonomy (NCBI): domain Eukaryota; kingdom Metazoa; phylum Annelida; class Polychaeta; order Phyllodocida; family Polynoidae; genus Acholoe; species Acholoe squamosa. Next base: position 32,796,033 of record OX439041.1, on the reverse strand, counting down.
GCTGATGTCAAAGAATGTGTCATCTCAAAAGAACTATGCCATATCCCCCTACTATTATGCCTGTAATGTAAATTATCAAATGCTATGACCATGCCTTATGTGTCAGGCTATGTAGAGATGAAATAGAGGGTGGCACGTGCAAGTACTCCTGATGTTATTCCCCTGATCAAGAAGAAACACCCACTTCAATAACACTAGATTGACATTGACGACCGACATCTATTAGTGATCTACATTGGCAATAATTCCACACACGTCATCAATTCCCCGCTGCTCATTACCAATATTTCCTGGTCTGTTTCAAATGCAGTTGACAGGCATTCCATCTCATATTATAACAACATACTCATATGCTATCAGACCTGGCTCTCAATACTTTCTGACACCTCCTATGCACACTGGGTGAGTCATGACAGCTGCCAGGACATGACCAGTGCACTGGGCCGTGTGGGTGAGAGCCAGGGACTCAGAATCGATCTGATACATGTTATTCTTTCCCCCACCTCTAGCTGTTAACCTGCCCGCCTCTCCAAACCTTCTAATTCCATTATGTAAAAAACATACTGATACACAGGGAGCACATTGTGTGCCAGCTGACAAGATCAAGGCAATGAATGCATACATCAGCAGATAATCTGATAGATGCATCTGGAGATAAGCTGATGGATGGATGCATCAGCAGATAAGCTATTTATGATTATTCATGCAGATGCTTATACTGACCGATACATCTATAATGTACTGTTGTCTTGTTGCTATTTGTAAATTCATAATGTGCTGGTGTTCCTATTGATAAGGAATTCATTATTCAAACACAACAAGACAACAATGATTTTTATAATTCGTTGCTGTCTTATTATGAGATAACAATAAGCTATAAATCATAGCCATGGTATTGATTTTAATGATGAGTGTGTATTGGGTGTATGTAAAAACAGAAACGGAGAGTTCTAGGTCAATAATGAAGTGTAATGTATTTATAACCTATAATGTGGGTTATCCCCCTCGTCATGCTTGAGTGGCAATGTCAGAGCAGTGGGTATACACATTTTTGAGGTGACTCTCGTCTATTGACAACCATGACCATATGTTCACATGTATGCACCTACTCAAAAATTACCCCATTATGTATGCAGTCAAAAGGAGAGTCCTTGAGCGGTGACTGATAATTATGTCCAATTAAGACCAGTAAACCTCTGTTTGATTATGTAGCAAGCTTTCATTAGAAGCAAGAATCATTCTACAGGTTCTATATTACCATAACACTGAGATGCATGCAAAGAATTAAATATTAAAATATGACTATTTGAATTGAAGCCAATAACCATTGCTCTTACCTCCTTAGTCGTTGCTGCTAGTTCCAAATATGAGAAAATGTCTGCGATGGAGAGGGAGAAGTTGAAGAGAAGGAGAGAGGTCTGGGGGCTGTAGTAAAACTGCTGTTTATATGTGGTAATTGTGGATTAGCTGTTAACCCCTTGACATGATGGTTGATGTGAGGGGAGGTGCTGTAGCAGTCCTTGTTGCTGGTATTTGGGGATGTGAAGGTATACTACATATTGGGGAATAGGAATTGTAAGATGGGAGTGAGGTTCCAATGAGTATAGCTCACTGACTAGGGTGGCAGCAAGGGCGACACTGTGATCACCACAAGATGTGTGAAACCAGCCCTCCCTGAAGTAGGGCAGCATGGTGATGTTACCAACATGCAGATTGGTCAATCAAGTTTAGCATTGACTTAAGTATGTAGACTCACATTTGTATAGCTATACCCACAAAGGGAGCCTCTATATTTGTTGGGTTTAGCTCATGTCACAAGTGTCCAGCCCAGCCACATCCCCACACAGGACTTCCCAATTCTTTTTCCTCTAGATCTCCAGAGTATGCAATTGCTACTATATACACTAGATCCTCTACGCAATAGTGCTATATACACCGAGTTTAATCCACAATATTACACACACAGGTTGCTTCAAATGTTATGATAATCCAAACAGGGGTCACCTCCCAGGGTGTCTACTATAGAAGTGAAAATCGATGTCTCCTCTTGCTGTTTTTGCTGCTGGTGTCGGTCAGATTCGTTCCTTGATATCCTTGTCTTTCCCCAACTATTCCCCCATGTCATAGATCCTACTGCAGTAGTAAAGCCTATCCCTTTAGAATACCAGTGAATCAATGGGTATAATGAAAGGATTAAAGCCAAGGGTTCGGCTAGTATTCTACTGCACTAAGTGTTGGTATACTGTATACACTGGAGAAGATGATGGAGGGATCCTTCTTGGCGTATGGAATAATGAATAATCACACGAGAATGTAGTTTTAGGGAGCAGGCAATGAGGCAATGCGAGGTAGGGTCTGTCCTCGACCTGACTCTATTCTGTCATCGACCTCCAGAGTCTAAGTTAGACCATATGCACTTATTCTCACTGGTGTGTTTATCACCTCGCTCAATTCCTGTGCATGAGAGTTAGATGAGTCGGTTAGCTGGTGGGGTGTGAAGGGCTTTTACCACCTGTTCCAGACGATATAATCCACTCCTGACGTCAATCTATTTTACAATGACCGGTCAGCGGAGGGAGGATGTCTCATCTGGAGGCTCCTCTAACTCTCACTGCAGAGGTGAGAATCCCCTTCTCAGGTGAGCTACTCGTGGGGTTACTTACGATTCCCTCCTATCACCTAATTCTCAAAATGATAAAATCCAATATGATGGTCAGAAGAACCTGGTTGTTCCTAGTAGGAGAAATGTATGAATGACGTCCACATCAAGTTTGGTTGAGGCCAGAAACAAACCACCCACAATCTGGTCTCGTCTGGATGATGTCCAGAATCCTAAAGTGCCCCTTACATGAACACTCACTGTTTAGGCTCTGCATTCCAGACTTCCACCATGAAGTAATATCCAATAATCACACGCTGGCATACACTGGTCATAAACTGGCACTAATAACCTGACTGGTTTGCAGAACCTAGATCAGTACAAGATCTGCAATCTAGAGGTATTTCATACATGGAATAATTAATACTTATGGGGTTCTTGGCTGCTCCAATGTCTAGTATCCAGTACATTGGGACCCAGAACTGACCAGCTCACTTCCTGGAGTGGGGGGGGGGGGGGCACCATACAAGAGGGCTTAGATCCAGGATGCTGCTGTCGGTCCTGGTGATGTTAACAGCTCCTGATGCACACCTCCAGTATGACTACATACAAGGAACCAGCAGTGTCCAGAGTCAGTAGTCGCATTCAGTTCTACACCGTCGAGTTCCTAATTCACCCTTAAACAGGGTCTACTGTGTTGGTGGACATTCAGAATGGCCATGGAGAAGGGTCGGAAGGATCGGGATCAGGAGGATGCGATATACAGTCAGTACCGACTCCTGTTCCTACCGGCGTGGTTGCTGCTAAACACAGCGGATCCAACCGTCAGCCTTCCCCGGCGTCTACCAATGCTGCACCCCACGTCCAGCTCCTGCTGTCCTCCTGTGCGGACTGACACTAGGCTCCTGAAGGTGGGGATCCAACCTATGGAGTGCTAGGATCCTGGCAGAAGACAGCAGGTCTTCCCTTAAGGTCTCTGGAGGTGTGGAGGAGGTGTAGTCGGTGGCTGTCAATGGTAGGGACAGGTCCACACACAACACCAACGCCGACTGCTACCACTGCTGTCTGAGTAGGGCTGACGGCTTCAGCTCCGCCCCCTGTGCCAGTAGTAGTAGTGCGCTGGTATGAGGCTAGTAATGGTGGCAGGCAGTTGTGGAGCTGTTAGTGGCTGGTGGGGGGGTTAGTACAGACTACAGGGGTAGGCTCCAATGGCCTGTGTATTGTAAAGCGGCAGGTGGCTAGCTGGGGCAGGTGGGTGTGTTGTACCTACTGGAGTAGTAGTGGTGGTCTGTCTGTAGCTGGTCGTCCATGGCGCAGGAGGAGATGGAGGTGGTCGGGTTGATGGCCTCACTCTGCAGGCTGACAGCATAGCGGTAGTAGCCGTCTGTATGGACAGGCCTGTCCCCTGCTGCTGCTGCAACTGCCTTCAGTAGGATGCTGCTGCATCAGCTGCTGCTGCTGCTGCTATTGCCTTTAGTAGAAGGCTGCCGCTTCTGCCAAGCGCTGCTTGCAGGCTCTGACAGAGGCCTGAATTAGCAGCTGCTGCTGTTGGCAGAGTCTGTGCTCTCACCCACTGGAGCAACCCGTTGCTGCTGATGCTGCTGCTGCAGGTTCTAGCGCCACCAGCTGCTGCAGCCTCACCAGGGCTAGCCTCTGCCGCCTCACCTATACTTCACAGCTGCTGCAGGAGGAATCTCCTGTGTGACGTCTCCAGCCTCCCTAGTACCAATATACCGCCCTCCCACCCTGCACCCTGCACCCTGCTGCTGTTGCTGCTGCTGCTGCTGCTTCCGCCACTGCTGCCAGGCCAGGCGATCGATCGATAGCGTTCCCCTCCTTTCTCCCGAGTCGCTCGTGCCTACTGCTGCTAGGGATGCTGATAATGCCAGCGCCAGCTGCTAGCCTCTACGACTGGAGAATCTCACTGGCAGCAGCAGTGGTACATGAAGGTCTATAGCAGAAGCAGCAGTAAAGGCACCACCCCTCCCAATGCCCACTTTCCAGGCATTCCATCCTAGCTGCCCCCTATACCCATACTACACCATGGTGAGCCCCCACCGACCGCCGCCATATTTGCCGCTGATGACGTAATGTGGGGTTTGCCATGACGACAGTTGATGTTTGGGCAGGATACCTTGATACCATAACAACCAGTAGGTGGGGTAACTAGGCGTGTACACATCCACGTGCAGAGTGGGGGAGGTTATAAAGCAGGGAGGGAGGGGGTTAATGCCAGGGCAGAGATGAGACTGGATTGGTCCTGTTTAGTCAATGGAGTGCTATTTCTGGATTTTCTCAGATCCCCATTTTGGATCGACACTTGGTAAGGTCAAGGTCAAGGTGCTATGGTGGATACATGGAGCAGTGTACGAGGCTCTTCTCATGTCTAATGGCAGCGAGGGGGGGGGGCTCAAAGGGAAATCTGTAAGGGTAACAGGCCTAGGGTGCTATCTATAATACCACTCTATCCTATTATCCAATGCAGCACCAAAACTTAACTGGTTAATGTTGCATTTATCTACCTAGCCGATCCCATGTGGTCGACACACATGAAGACACATCAACATAAATCTTTGAAGAATTATGTAGCCCTTAGTGGGTTAATGGGTATATAGAATTCGGCAGGGTGATGGGCAGTGGGATAGATAAGTACGTGAGCAGAGGTAAGGTGATGGGGTGACTTTTTTCTAGATCTTATGGGGAAGGTGCGTAGAATGATGCCTTTAACACATGTATACATACGAATGCAGTCAGGCTATCCCTGGGTAGAGATATTAGGTACATGAATACAATAGGATCAGAGACAGAGCACTGCAATTTATAGGTTGAAGGACAATACGGAATGCTTTATTGGGGATAAAGGATACTGTTCAAGAACATTGCTGATACATGGCGTTATAAAGCTTCAATCACCATCCTTTTGAGTTCTGCCCAGGGCACCCGAACAATGACGTCACATGACGTTACTTAGCAACGTTGCCAGGTATAGGTGCAGCAATGTGAGCTCATATGTCAGCTTTGTTGGGGAGTCATACAACAATCGATGTCATAGTATCCAGCCACCTCTCAGATTTGAGTATTATATCTAGTAAGACGCAAAAAAACCTCATTCTACCCAACACTATGTAATACCAATGAAATAAAACAGGTCATATGGAAAATGCAAAACAATTAGATTGCAGATGTACGACGCTCTTAACAGGGGTCAATATTCTTGTATAATGACCAGAATGGCATTTTGCTAAAACAAACTTGTGAGTGTCTGTTTCAATAAAATTACCTACTACACGGTATACCCATCACCTTATACATGTAGTTACAATTGAATTGTGTCTGTTTTATACTCATATTGTGGGTAGCTAAACTTCATATAATTAGTTTTTGGTTTGATTAAATTTTATTGGAAAGACCAACCAGCATTCTCCTCATGGTAAAACCATGCAACCTATACGGGTCGCATGGAGTTCTAATGCTCCATATCAATTTGTCAACACTTGCTGGCACTTGATAATGGCATCCATTGAAAGTATGAATGTAGAACTGGTGACCAATTCTCCTTTATTGTGTTCATGCATTACTAATGTAAATGGGCAGATGTACTGATGCACTGGTCTGCTCTCAAAGGGTTAAATCCTACAAACAGACAAGTTGGCCCCTTCCCCATGCCCATAATATAGATCCACACACACATCTAGGCCGATGTGGGTGGCTTGGCGGCCTCCCAATACTCCTACAACAGTGGCAATGTGTATCGGGGCGAATTTGTCAGGTAATGCGTGGTACATTTAATTGTGCCCCACCCCCAACGTATATTCCCCACGTCTCGCCCCCAAACACAGCAGTTAACACTGGTCAAAATAGGCCCAGGCCCCTAAAAGCTTTTCCCAGTGGGCTAAGGCCGTGTTAACGATTGAACTAGGTGCCGACCTGTGCTGTAAACCCCCACGTGACCGCCGACGTTCCACTAAACGCCCGAGCATGCGCATTGAGCTGCACGTCACTGCCCTATGCCGTATTTGGAAACTGCCAATTGAGTCCTTTAACACGTGTGTTTAGATAATTTACCGTGTTTGTAAAAGTGTAATAGAAATAAGACATCACAATTGCACCCCTCAAACTTACCCAAATGCACAAAGTGAGGTTATACCGAGGTTTGCGAGCACGCTTGCGTGTGCCATAGCTTAAAATTGTTGGACTACTCATTTTAGTATAAAGAACAAAAATGAAATGGTTAATTCTGAAATCTTTATTCATATGGGGTTAATGCATACAGATAAACTAAAGGGTAGGTCTACCCCAATATTCCCATGTTCTTTTATCGTTGAATTTTAATTAGTTGAGGAAATCTGGGATGAATAAGACAGCTGCTGAATTTGAGATTTGAGAAAGGAGAGAACGCCCCCCCCCCTTCCTTAACTACATCACTCACTTTCGGGGCCATATCACCTATTATCTTGTGTAACTTACCCTTGTGCAAAATACCACACATTCCCCATGTCAGAAAAAAAGTTCTATCACTTGACCCTATTGTACAAATGTGGGTCTGTTCCTAGTCCTTGTACACGTGTAGTAATACGTCATGCACATGTAGTATTTATCGCTTGCAAATTCCTTTCTCTTAGGCAGGCTTTTAGATTAAATCTTTGTATTTGTTCACTCAAGTAGAAAGTACATCCACAATTCCTCTGCCAAAATGAACTCATTGCATTTGGGAGAGATTTGATTTCTAGCCCAGGTGGACCTTAAGATGGATGAGAAGTGTGCACAGTCAGTCTTAGTCTCAAGCCCATTTTCCCCGTCACTGCTCTGATAATCATCAGTTCCCCTTGGCCAATAGAAAAGTAACTTGTTACACCTCAGGAGGCTGTTGTGAAAAGATTGGGAAACGCTTCCGTCAGATGTGCTCTTCCCAAAACGGAACCTTATTGACCTCAGGGAATCAATTCCCTGTTGGGTTGCAAAAAAAGATACTTGGTCATAGAAATGGTCAGCTGGTGGTTGGGAATTGGTGAATGCTTCCTAATTGAGAATCAATTCCTGGCTAGTTCCTTCCTCCATTACCCTGGCCTATCTACCATGGGAAGCATTCAGCTGGAACCATTCATGGAATCAGTTGCCCGAACATTTCTCAATACAGTCTAATTCAGAGCAAGTCAATTCCATTACAGTATAATGTTGGAATTGGTCTCTCTGGGTGGGGAATCGCCTGGAACTGGAAGGTGCATTAGGTTCAGTAAGAATTGAATTCCAAATCTTTTCGCCACAGCCTCCAGTACTGACTGTGCTTTCCTTTAACTGTAAAATTCAAGAACCGTATTGTTCTTTATATTATTATCTAGACCAAAGTGTAATTCAAATTTTCCCCTGTGTTTTTGGTGTTTTTTTTTTTTTCTATCTCTCTTCTCATTTTCTTCCTCCATTTTTCAATCTCCAACCGATATACAACCTCCTCCGCGTTGTGCGCTCACAGGGAACACATACATTGCTTCGAAGTGTGAGCTAATTGAGTGTGCATATTCAAAATGGAATTTTACTTTGGTCAGTTTACGAACTCTACACCTGATTAAACGGGAGCTTGGACAGCACTCAAAACGTCTTTTAGAAAAGATGGAGGTGCAACTTGCCTTGGGATCAAGTGTGTTAACCCTTTGTGGTAATCATATTATGCTTTACTGCCTATACCCCTAAATGACATGTCCCAATTTACCTCAGAATAGTACATCACCAGTTCAGAAGTGATGCATCATATCATGAACCGGTGTTGCTGCACCCTTAAGCTATTGACAAATTATTCACAAATGCTGTCCATATGTCAGTGTTCCATGATGGCAAATTTCACTGAGGCCTCCAGCCACCATGTCGTACTTAAAGGGTTAAGTCCCTCTAGATGCGATCAGACTTTACTTTAATATAGGTAGTTCCTTGTTTCATGATGAATGCACACCAAAGGCAGAAAGCTGATTACAAAACTCTTTAGGAAGTGGTCATTATTCAACAACAGGGGATTTGGTTTTCTTTTCTTTTTTGCTGGGGATGCGTATGACCCACTTCTCTCCAGCCAGTGGAAGACCTTGAGCTTTGATATACAGTTCAAACCAGACCCCTCCATGATAATGCCGAAGGGAATCGTCGAGGTCAGGCCACAACCTAATTGACTAAAACTAACACTCCTTTTCATTGCGCTGTGAGGATACGTGTCTTTGGCCTTTAGGACGCAGTGCTGACCTAATTGAACACATTTTCATTAAATCATATATGTATTAGAATTGTGCATACTATAATATCATTTCTCTCATTTTCGATGCCTCTTTCCAATAGTGCTCAAAATTTAGAGTTTTTGAAAGCTTTAGAATGTTTTTGGAAGAAAGATGTTTCTTTTTAAGCTTCTTTCCACTTGAAGTTCATTATGGGGGGCAAAAAGAAGGCCATTTTCACATTGGATGATTGGAGATTAAAACTGAAGTGATTATCTAGGACCCTTTTTTCTTTCTTTTGTTGATACTCCAATTGTTAAGGTCTCAAGAGGTTATCAATGTTGCCTTTTTGGTATAGAATAGAGAAAAACTGTAATTTACCCCTATTATCCCCATTTTTCATCAAAATTTACAGTTTTCAATCAACTAGGCAACTATAAGAAGCTCTGAAGACCTTAATAATTATTTGAAGTATCAACAAAAGAAAAAAAGGGTCCTAGGAAATCACTTCGATTTCACTCTCCATTCTTAAAATGTGTAAAGTGCCTTTGTTTTGCACTCCATAATGCAGTTCAAATGAACAAAAATTGCAAAAAGAATGTTTTTGTTCCAAAAACGTTCCAAAACTTTAAAAAAATCCAAAAAATTCAATCTGAAAGAGGCATCAACTACAGTCGGAATGATGTATGTTATGCATAGTTTTAACATTATGTCTGTCAAATAGTGTAGGAAAACGTGTTTTTTTTCTGAATCGGGGTGCACTGCTACATTTCATGAATTTGCTTCTATAAGAACCTTTTAAGATCATTTTCAGTTTTAAGTAGCATATTTTCTAGCAAACATGCCTCATCTTATATGATCAATATAGAGCGATAGAATTGTTTCCATGTGAACCAGACAGTGTATATATATTTGCCCATTTTGCATGTAGCACTCACGTTTTTACAATACGATCATGGAGGGCAAGGATCAGAAATTGAGTGTTTGATGGCATTCTTCATGTGATTCCTACATTTTATACTACATTATATACTCCTACATGGGACCTTCAGAGAAGCAAAAAGAAGGATGGCATGTTAGCCTAACAACCGCCACTGTCTATTTAAAGTTCCAGCATCAAAATGAGCAGTGAAATTTTCTTGTCTAGGTGAACTGCCAGCAATCAACTGCTCATGTGAGCAATGTAAGTTGTATCTAAGTATATATAATTCCAAATGAACACCGGAAGGTGCTACATCGTTGAGTAGTATTTATGGTATTTAACCCTTAAGACCAAGTGAAAAATAGTTTGAGTAGGATTATGTTCGGTCAAAGTAATGTAAGCTACCACAAAACTACGAGTCGATATCGTTGTGTCTGCCATTGTTGGGGCCTGACAAGTGATGGGGGCTCCTCATTGAGGCAGGCTAGCCACTCAACAGTTGGTAATGGTTCCCACTGGACATGGTTTTATGTCCTAAACTCTCAAGGTCTACTTAATGCAATAATGCATTGGCTGCATTTTGGTCATATGCATAAATACAGCCCTGACTTTCAGATTCACCAAGGCAGCATTAATGTATCATGTTGACCAAACTGGGTAGATAAAATCCCAAAGGGTCGGCATGATGCACAAATGCAGTGCTGAGAGTAGACTTGCCAGCACTCCATTGGTGCATCATGATGACAAAGGGTTAATGGCCAGGTGGCTAATCACACATTCCCAGTCATGGAATCCTCTTATAATGCATATTGCCTAGTCAAATATTCTGGGTATAATCAGGTAATTTCACTTACAGTCGCCATTATATTGGACAATTCTTATATTCACCCTGGTACTTAATTTCTGATTTTTATCTAGTTCGGAGAAATGAACGATAAAGTGTTAGTGATTTCCTATTATTGTATTACACATCAGAATTTCAAAAATCCTTCAACGAGAAATCATTTGAAAGATTTTCTTACAGTCCAATAAATCTACTGGTAGGTTAACATTGAGGACTAGGGCTTTGTCGATCTGCTCTTGCTTGCTGCACACACCCCTGCCTTGGGCTGGCCTATGCCTGGAGTTTGGCAGGCACCACTGAGCTGGCATTGGTTCCGCCGGGTACTTTTTTAGCTCTTTAGTTTATCAATCAACGTCTTAGGTCCTGGCTCAGCCGCCCACTCAGCAGTAGCCTCCCCTACCTGTCCGCAGCGCCGGCTGGTGTCGACGGCAGGACACATTGACCTTTGACCCGGAAGTAGGTGAGAGCGTTGACAAGGGTTAGGTTTAATTGCAGTCAGTGTTGGCTGAACACGAGGCAGCAGGAGACTGTCGCGCCCACACGTGGCATGTTGACAAGTTAGGAAAGGAATAGGATTGACTTGGTGTCTGTAAGAGGGGTCTGAGCTGTAAAGATGAAGGGAATAAGGAAATAAGGGTCCCTAGAACCAGCCCTATCTACAGTGTTTACATCCTACATACCCTAGTCTACTGCCAACTGTAGCTTGCCTTAATGACTACTCTTGTCAAGCTTTTTAATTATGCATATGGTATGATGAGTCATATAATGGTCAGTGATACCCATTTCCCTATTAGGTGGCATTCATTATTTTGATGTAAAGGCACCCTTAATGTGTAAACAAAAGGCATTTTCATATAGAATAGTTCTTTGTTGTGGCAGGGCAAGTTTAGGGAGGTGATATTTTACAACTGAAGAGGGCTCCACCAGCTGACCACTACCATAATAACCACTGGTTTGTCCATAGCGTGAGTGCCTGTATTGCACAACTTATCAACCAGGTGCCCTCATTGAGCCACCAACTGCCCAAATAGAGGTTGTTATGTTATCCAGTGGTTTTAGTGTCAACCTACAGTAAAAGTTTAATGCAGTTAGATGCATATTTCATGTTGAAATACATTGCATAATGTTTTAAAACTTGGGGAGGATTCTTAGAAAGGTATGACCCATTTATGCATGCCGTGACTCAAAAATGACAGAACTTTAGTTGGGATACTATCTTTAATTCACACAATTATTACTCTGCTATATTTTCTAGCGAATATGCCTCATCTTATATGATCAATATAGAGCGATAGAATGGTTTCCATGACTGACCTTGAAACAAGTACTAAAACACTCTGTTTGCTGAATTCAATAAACTATGATCTCTTTTTAGGTGATTCATCAGCTCGATAGGGAGGCATGAGCGGGAGGTGGGTGGGGGATGGTACTGTTATGCACCCCACCCCTCTCCTAACTTGAGATTATTTTCGTTGGCCCATGAGTCTCTCTGTTGGCAATGTAAGCAATGGATACGGGTCCCCTTTCATCTCGGCCCTTAAATATTTTAAAGACAATCGAAAATATTGGCAGCCACTTCTTATCTTAAATCAAATAAACACTCTTTAGTAGTTCTAATGTCTTCTTGATTGTGGTTTTCTCTTTAAATCAAGGCAAATACTCATAGCATGCTATGCCGCAAGATTCGGACTCAAATGAGGGTATAAGCCTTAGTATGGACACCTGCTGGGATGGCTATTGCTTGATTTGGTATCTCAAAATAAACACCGATAATAGTCAGTATGTTGGGGAAGGATTTCGTAACACACCCAATAATTACTCTAGTGAATACATGGATCTATATGCTGGTTTGATAATGGATCCTGATTCTGTCCTTATCAATATTTTAGGATCTTATTTAAATGGTCATTTCCTTTGGCGTCTAGGATGGCCCATCACATATTCTTATTAGGAACCGTTAGAGGCGCTTTAAATAAGGGCCAAATGTGCCCATAATTATACACTCCTATGTACAGCCACATGAGGCATATGAGACAGATCCATACCCCATACACAGGTACTCCATGTGCATGTATAATGTATCACCAGTGATTAATTTTACTTACTGGTGCTGCATTTATAAATGCATTATGCCGTACAACAGGACATAGTGCATAAATGTACTCTGTTATCCACCGGGAGGGTGTTGCTCCTATTGTAAAAAGAGCTGTGAGTATGTGCCCTCTTTTCTAAACAAGTCATGCACTGCTTCACCTAAGTACTTGCACTCACCACATTAGTCTGAAAAGTCACCTGCCTTGTTGAAAATAGAGAGAGCTGCACTACCAGGTATCTTCTCATGTCACACGCTCTATAGTTTATTATACTGACTGACTTCTCCCAACTAGGTACCTACTCAAATCCCCCTTTTTTAGCACCATACTTGAATGACCACTTGTGAGCAACAAAAGGGACAAGTTATAGGTACATGAAAAGAAAGGACTGGAAACAAGGGCACTTTTTAGCCAGCTCTTCCTTTTACTATGGGAGCAACAGCCTCCTGTGGTTATAATAATGTCTCTCCTTCAGAGTAGGTTGTGAACAAGTGGTTGGGACTTAACCCCACATGTACGAGTGAATTGTGGGACCGAGGGCCGGGGAGTTGAGTGAGCCTAGACTCAGATTATGGAAGAAACACATTTTAGGAAACATCTCTAGGTACCGTTTGTCTCTGTATAAATCGTTAAAAAAAATTGGTATCCATGCTGAAGATAAAAAAAACTATTGGCATAGTAAAGACTATGGCAGAGTACCTACAGTCAATACAAGTCACAGCCATGTGGTTTGGTAGGTGATTGCTGCACAAAGCCCTGTGAGGTGACATCAGCAGGTGACTAACAATACTTGTAAACTTTGCATATCCGATTAACATTGTTTATGTCAAAACCTCTTTACACAGCCATTATCCTTCATCAGGATAACTTATAGTACCACTGAACAGGACATGTGAACTCATGTGTGAGAAGGTAATATGGTGGAGATGAAGGGGAAATACCTTTTGCTCTAACCAGCTTTAACCATTTAAGGAAGAGGTACTCCTGCGTGTTTGCTCAAGTGCCATTATGATGGACTAAAACACTGCTGCCAAGTAATCTCCTGGCACGGCACAGGGACATGATCATCAACCCTTTGGGATTGATGCAATGTGCATCCTTGGCACACTGGCAGAAATTATGCATCATGAGAAAAAGTATGCATCATGAGAGAATGGGCATGCAGATTGCACCAGAAAAACGTTTACTTATCCTTAAAGAGTTATTACTGAGGTTCTTTATAAGGATGATGGAAATGTTGACATAAGTTCAATTATGCCTTATAACTGGTATGTTTAAGCTGTCAGGTTAAATCGAATATTCCCCCACCCACACTGTGCATAGTTTGTTTCATCTACCATATGCCTCTTACCTTTTTTTTTATTACATTGGGGGATAGGTAACCCTACTAATAATCAATGAATGTCATAAGTGAATCAACTGTCTGTGAGAGGGTCCAATTGACCCTAGCATCGAAATGACAGCCTCTAGTATTGATTTTAATATAAAAAGTAAGGTGCTTGAGAGCTAATAGCAGATTATGTTTTATACTGACTTAGTATCGTCTCAATATTGACAAATTAAGACTGAGATAAGTCAATATTAAAAGTTGAAGTAAATGCAGTAAGACTGCTTCTAACACATTGCTATCCCCTGAATGCCAATCTGTCTCTTCTTTTCACTTAATGGGAGGCAAGTATTCCAGTATGTCCTATTTGCAGATTATGAACAAAAGCAACCTGTTTGATTCTGGGTAGGGAATGGAAGAGCACAATGGCAGACAGGGTTTGGGAACTTAAAATAGATGGATATGCACACAATATTGCTCAAATATAATGTTGGCTATAGGAATGTCGTCACGTATAATTTGGTAAGAGCCCTATCGGCAATACTTTGAACTATCAGATCCATGAATTCAAAAGATTTGAGCTCAAATCTTTGGTTCTATGTGAGCTAGAATTTCACACGGTAAATTCCGATTGAGTGAGTACACTGAAAACCAGGCTTACAAGAAAGTAGTCTGTGCAGACTACCTTAGGTCGTCTTTGAGAATTGATGACCCTAAGTCATCAATTTGAAGACCTGGCTATGATTTCAGATACATACTACCACTACCACTATTGGGCCATACTATGATATATCTTATCATAGCAAACTGAATGTTATCTCATTCATGATTTATTGCTACCCTTAGGTGCCTTAGTGCGCTTTAAAGCGCGGTTTTGGCTTTAAATACATGTATTTATATGTATATTGAAAGAAGAGATCATCTAGACACTTCTACTGGTCCAATATGTAAAGTTATACCCTCTCTAGAACGGCCATAACCTCACAACATCAATGGGACCATCCTTTTAACTGTATCTTCATTACCCAAGGTACAGTGAGTCAAAATGTAGTTGTCATCTATCTGATGTATTTGAGGGAAATCCTCCAAGGATCAAGCTAGGATCTAACATCATACCAGTTTTGGATTATGCTTCCTATTGACACACTTGTAATAGTTCATGCCCATATTTCAGCTATTCCATTCATGGGAATTATTCATAGCCATAAAAATCATTTCATCGATTGTACCCAAGACATTATGTTTCTTCAGTGGTAGTAGCCCCAGGTAGTATCAATTGATCATAGCTCTGTAAAGTCGTGACATCTCCAGATTGTGGAGATTTAGCACAGTGGAGACCAGATGGCAATGAATGATGACAAAAAGAATGGTTCGGTTGCTATGGTAACCAAACTTCATGCCTCATCTGAAAGACTGAAATCTAAGTCAGGATCATTTAGGAAAATGGAATTTGAGGTATGGTGTATTAATAAAAACAGATGATCAGAACAGTCTCAATGAATGGAATGACAATATATGTGAAATATATTGAAAATCCTAAACAGATCTGGGCACGAAAAGGTTAACGTTCTTATCTACACCAAAGAGGCACAATAGACTCCTATAAGCATACATGTAGGGCATGGAAAATACTATTGCATTTGACTCACATAATTCTAAGGAAGCTATGGGCTACCTGTATGCATATAAACGCCTTATTTGTATGTGAAGTCATAATTAGAAGTCTATGGATTGGCTATTCACAATCATGCATGGACATACACATACCTTATAGGGCTTAGTATAAGGACAAAACCTATAGGGTAAAGTGACCATGAGTCGTCCACTTGGCCCTCTGTGCAACCTATGCATTTTTCTAGGAGCTGTGCTATAGTAGGTTAACCTGTATGGAGCATCAAAAAATGATAATGAAAATTATCCTGAAATGTTTGTCTTTCCAGTAAATGAGGTTACAACTCTTATGCCCATGTCTATCAGGCCTTATAAGCCTTCATTACCCAAGTGGTGTGTATTTCTCTTCATCAGTACCATCCCAGCAAATTGTCGTGACTCCTCGTCAACCTGTGTGAAGTGGCTCACACATGTCGCTAGATGGAACACGACGTCGCTATAGCACAAGATCACCAGGAATAGCAATGGTGGTGATCACATGGCCTCACCTCAGATGGCGAGGATCGTGATCACTCATCCTCACCAGGGATGGCAACATGAGTGATCACTCATCCTCACCAGGGATGGCGACATGAGTGATCACTCACTTCGCTAGATGAGACGCACACCACGTCATAATACACATTCACCACGGATGGCAAGGATTGTGATCAGTCACCTCGCTAGATAAAACGCGTACCTCGTGATAGCACAGGTTCACCATGGATGGCGAGAGTGGTGATCACTCAGACTCACCAGTGATGGCGACGCTGGTGATCACTCACCTTGTTAGATGAAAAGCTCATGATCATCGACATTGGTAATCATGCAGCCTCACATCTGCCAGATCAAAGTATGTTTTGCCAGAGAAGGTATTGCCATATGTATCTTCCCTCTAACCACAGACAAGGTGTTCATATTGATATTTCCCTATGTATTTTTCCTGTAACCAGAGAAAAGGTGTTTATGGATAGTTGCTTTCATTTTAGAGATACCTCTATCTAAATTCAATTGATATTCTCTCTATATAATCTTGTTTGATTCAACTCTGAAGTATTACATGGAAATCAGTGTGAAACAAAGCACATTTGATACGTATGGGACTTATACTTCATGCCCACACTTCCTAGATAGGCTACATGTTGAACAGTGGTGCTGTCTCAACAACTTTGGCAATGGTGGTGATAAGTTGCCACCGTGAGTGAGAGTGAGTGACAGATGATGCAATCCTCAGAGAGCATTGACTTGGAGTGACACAAAGTCACGTATTGAGTGAGACCAATGTTGGCAATGGTGGTGATAAGTCGCCATTTTGAGAGAAGATTAACTAGGAGTGATACACACTCATGCAGTGAGTGAGAGCCATGTGGCAATGCAGGTGAAAAGTTGCCATTCTGACTGAGAGTTGACAGGCAGTGGCACATACTCACGCAGTGAGTTAGATCCATGTTGGTGATGGTGGTGATAAGTCACCATGCTTTGTGAGGGATGACAAGGGGTGGCACATACTCACGCAGTGAGTGAGATCATGTTGGCAACTGTTGTGATAAATCGCCATGCCATGTGAGACTGACACACAGTGGCGAAAGATGACGCAGTGAGTTATCACTCAGAAAGGAGTCACCATTGATGACCAATCATGGCGATAGATAATGACAATTTGCTGGGATGAGTCGGCCACCAGTACCTTGAGTCGGCCACATCATATCATGAATCAACTAGTGTGTAGGGGCTGTCTATTATGTACTTGATGCACAAAAAGGACAGATTTCCAGTTTACTGATAATTTAGAGAGTGTAAATGTAATCCATATACAATATTTAGTCAAAGTTAACTCTGTTCCTTGACTACTAGGACATTATTTCAAGTTTATCCTCATTTATTAGTTGCACTTCAATATTTATATATAAGTGGCTTACAGGTCATCAGAAACATATCCCTATTTGCATGCATGTAACCCAAAACATGCTGTCATTGACAGCCTGTTGAAGGTAATAAACTCATAAAAGCCAGAGATGGAAGGATAGCAGGTGCTGCATCTTCCCATCTTCTATAAATGTAAATAGCTTAAAATCCTCTAAGGTGGTCATTTATAATAATAATTTGGCACTATATACATGCAAAGTGGCCGACTCAAGGTACATGGACGACTCAAGGTCACTCTATAACACTCTCACAATGGTAGGGAGGAATCTAAAATCAATCTAATTACTGTTACATAATAGAGTACCTATTATTTTGAAAACCCAGCTACCGCAAAAAAAGGAATCAATTTCAGGACTTAAGGTTGTCAATTTGACAACCGTAAGCTCCTCGAACTGACGACCCTGGCTCAATCAATTTGACAACCTAAAGTTCAGATCTATCAGTATAGCAGCCATATTGGATGGTATATAAAGGCCCTGGGCAGGTCTGTAATCAATCCACTTCCTGTACCTTTGGTTCAAGTGTTTTAAGGAGCCTGGAACCCAAACCTCATTACACTACCTTCTTGTCTTAAAACACCCCCGATCAACGAGCATGCGCATCTGACGCCCGGTTTCCTATGTCGCGGAAGATGGGAACGCCCCCTGGGGAGTTGTCTAAGATCCACCCCCAGAGCTGTCAGCTCGGATATGAATACACCAATCAGAGGATACAAACATGCCCATAGCTGTAGAGCTCGTCCCTTACCCCATACCATGCCAGGCCCCTTCATTCCTCACCCACCTTCCACCCCTCCCATCCCTTTTACTCCTTGCCTCTCTACTTGCTGATTCCCTCCTCGCATTACTCCGCTCACCGGAAAACGGCGTCTCCTTGCGCGAGGACTACTTTTCTTCATCAGCGTCACTTTAGGCAAACGGCTCACCAGCCGTGAACTGCCCCCCCCCCTTCAGCATACACACCCAATACCTGAACTCAGTATACCACCCTGCATGTATAGTGCCCCTCTTCCTGACGAGCTGTGTGCCATGCTTTTCCTCTTGCCTCATGTAATCTTATCTTATATCAAAAGCCTGTCTTCATTTCTGTTGATACGTCGTTCCTTTCTGTGGCGCATCCAAGAAAAGGCGAATGCTTGTCGCACAATATTCTTCGGGTTTTGGTGTTCTCTAACCGACCACCTCCACACAATCTAGATACCACAAATGTTTAATGCCTGCTCATGAGTGTGTCGAGCATTTATCTTCATCTTTTCTACATGTCCCTTCTGACCAATTCTCTTCCTTCATCCCAACGTCTCACAAATGTTCCATCTAACCACACAGAGAAAATAAAGAGCTTTAACCCGACCCTCTTAATTGCTAAAGTGACTGCCTCAAGAGTTTAACGTTCCTTGACTCGCCCTGAAAAGAATTCAGGCAAGCATAGGCAATGCTAGACTCTCACCTTTGAACTTCAGAGCCTAGCACTACCAGGTACCCCCTGATGGGAGTCATCTGACATTATCTGACTCTCTTTCAATCTTTAAAGAGTGACAGGCAATACTGGCATTCCTATATCTGACTAGAGAGTCAGTCTGGTGGCACTTCTTTTCTCTATATGCTCGCCCGAGCTATTTGTCCAGTTATACCCAATGGGCCTTCCTCTACCAATGCCTGTATAGGTTTAGGGACCTGACCTATATTCCCTTTCCAGAGGGCCCCTGTTAATGTTATACAGTGCTCTGTTTTCTGTCTGCTGGGCTAAGACAAGTGTGGGCGGTATATTGAGATAGAGAGGCAGGTTGAGATGGGTAGGAGAGCTGCTGGCATGTCTGACCATTTAGCTATGACATAGTGGTTTAATATGGCCATAGCTTTTATAAATCAGAAACAGCTAGGAAAAGATGCATCTGTGCATCATGATTTCGTGTGGCTATAGTGCTTTGAAGCTTCGTGTCTTTCCCAAAGAGTTAAAGAGGAGAAGGTTGGAACTATCTATCTGGGACTGTAGACTTCCACCACTTATGGCCGCTTTTATAAAAGGACATTGTTCCTAGAAGGAAAGGACTGCGGGCAAGAGACCAGCTGATTGGTAAATCCGATTTCCACCAATAAACGCACGCGGAGGGAGAGGATATAATTATGTGAGTGCAGCGGTCTGGATACAACCAAGGCTCAACGCTGGTGGGGAAATATAGGAAATGGGGAGGACTAGAAGACTGACCTTTCAGGCTCTTTATACATGGTAACGCTTAAAAATGAAGGTTGACAAGAGGGCTAATAAAGATTATAGAAAGGTTTCAAAGTTGTACAGAACCCTCTCTGTCCATGCCCCTGTCTCTGTCTATATCTCGACATTTCAACATCTCTTTAGTTTATACAAAGAAATAACTGTTATCTCATAGACCTGATCCTCTCTGATGTATAAAATCTTCTATGTATTAAGTGTAAAAACTTTCAAAGGCCATTCATCTCATTTTTCTGTGCCAATCTCGTATGTTTCTCCGTTCACAATCATAAAGGGTGTGCTTGTTTCTATCCACTTTAGAACTTATGTGATGTGTAGCCTATCATAATTCATGAGTGCTAATTTATACATGCCGGACCTGTAGAATTGATATATACTACAGAAGGGATGACATGTTATACAAATACATTGCCAGTAGCTTACATTGGCCCCTTTCGAGGACAAATGAACAACGACTACAATAGATCATGCTATCACACAGAGTTCAACAAGTGCAGCAAGTGATAAAGGTTTACTCATTTGAGGTCATTGTGAAGCATTTATGCCGAGTCTTAGAAGACTTAAGAACATCTCTCGAAAGTATCCCTTCTGATACACCCATTGGTTAGAAGTTGTCACCTGTCTATAGTGTCACCAATCACTTTGCCATATGGCAACATAACCACAGTAGACTAAAATCGATGCTAGTGTCTTAATGAATAACCATACTGTACAAGATTATTCTCTCTACTGCCGCCTGGTGTGGTATTGCAGAACCTGCGATGGTTCGCTTGCTGCTTCCGCTTGGTGGAATGACTGTTGGTGTGTACCTCTAGCCTCGTCTAGCAGCACTGGTTTTCTAAGCTAGATTTAACTTGTAGTGTAGAGATCCTCTGTTAAAGCTTTTATCAGTGGATACATAGAAACCTGAACCCCATGCGCCTTATACAAAATCAGGACCATTCTGTTGGGATTTATGCCCCTAACCTTAAGCCACAATATGTTATCAGCACTAAGATTCTAAGTGGGTGGGCCAATTTAGGTTAGACCATGCAATCTCAGAAAAAGTGGAAAAGGTATGGTGACTTCTTTATGTATCAATTTTACACATTTTACACGGGGAGATGAAGATAATCACTCCCGAAGTAGTATCTATACCAGTAACACGTTCGTGCTTAACCATGCTTTCTGAAATAAACTTAAGTCTTAATTTAAGTACCAGTATTAAATACTAACTAGGTCTTCATCTAGATCTTCAAAGCTTACCAATAGGAGAAAAGGCCAGGATTTCAACAGTAGACCAAAGGAGTCATTCTGCCAAGAATGCACAGCATTTGTTTGCATATTACATTCTGTTAAACTAAATTGCTTTCATTCCCTCTGGCCAATCACATTACACACATGCACTTGAAAGAGCTATGAGTTGTCTCAGAAATATTATGGATGCCAATACACTATAATGGCAAACGTTTGATGTAGAACGTTTATGATTCCTTAATGAACTGTAGTTCAAAAATATTAACATTATTAGTATAAAACTGTCCCAAGCAAAAGAAATTGGATGATAAATTCACATCCTGACAGAAAAGAATATGATAGATTTTACTAAATGCCTTTGTTTATTTGATACATAGGGATGGAACCTACTGTATCATTTGATGGATGGAGGGGTGAGACCAGAGACTTAGTCATTACTGCTCTGTGTACAGGCCGGCTAAAACAATTATTCTCTTAATTACAAAAGATGATCACACTCTCACAGTCCTACACCTCCCTGCACACATGGGGTTACTTCTATACGTGACCTAATTAAATCTGACCTAATTAGAACGTGACCTACATGTGGATAAGAAAAGCCATAGCTCCATGCAAAGGAAACTGATTCAAGGCCCAGTGCATTTAGAAAGAAACGTTATTTACATATGATTGATCATGGAAATCTATGTTATGGTGAATATCTAAACATATGGAATGCACTCTTTTGTAAGCTGCAATACAGTTTTGGCCCATTCTGATGAAAATTGAATATCGAGTTAGTGTGTACCAGTACTAAATTTTAATTCCACAAGTCTTTACTTTAACGTGAGTTGTAAGATACCTTCTGAGTTCTTTTATCGTTATAACAACTACGGGTCATGTAACCATGTGTCTACTGAAACATAAGATAACACAAATGCCATGCAGGAGATTTTTAATGCCAGCACTGTCTGCAATGTGCACAAAATCATTCATTCCATATCGAAATGGAAATTCTATCAGCTGGGGACGTTTTGGGGCTGGCGTTCATTTTTTGTCGTTACTCAACTGTCAAGAATTGAATGACTTCACAGCATCATTTGTTGAAAAGGTCCTTCAGCAACTCTTGTACAAATTCCAGGACTTACATACCCACTGATACAGTCCGGCTATACATCTTCTTCCTAACTAATGATATGGCAAATTTACTATAATCGAAAGTTATATTTCTAAAAATGAAACAAAAGTATCATTATACTCCGGTAATTGAAACCTGTATGGCTTATGTATTTGTGATATATTTACACACAGCCACCCCCTGGCAGAACATTGTCATTTAACTTAGTCTAATAGGCGGCAACTTGTTTGATTGTCAATTATATTGTGATATTGATAAAGTTGATGCTGGACCACTATGTACTCCCCCCATATAATAGCTTATTATTGGCTGGCAGCTGTGGGCATATGTTTCAAATGAAAGGTGCAAGTTCGTAATCATTCATGACAGTCTTTCTTTTTTCCCAAAGTTTGTAATGTTGGTAAACCATTGAAATAGAATTCACAGACTATTGATGTCAATATTGTCGTCGCTTCATCCCAGTTTACTTGGCAGATTCATAGCAATATGGTCAAGAAAACATGGTCACTTTTCATTATGACCTCCCTCGAAACAGAAGAAAATAGAAACCTGTCTGCATGATACCCGGACCAAGCTATACCATGTCAAACTGAAGTGTCAACCAGAGCACAGCATCTTCATTATTGACAACTTCCTACCTGAAACTTGAACTCTAACCTGTTAAAATCCTGGAACTAAATTAGTTTTGCCAGGTCACCGCCTGCCAGGTTGTCACGTTGACAAGTGTTAATTTGATTATTTCATGTTGGTCACTTAAACGGTCCTAGGGTCCTCACGTTTTCAGTGTACATGTAAAGCAAAAGATAACGTGATAAATTGTCTGAGGAAAAGAGTATAATATATAGGGTAACAAGCCACCCACCATTTAGCAAAAAAAAAAAAGGCTGGACAGCCTGGATCGATATCTATTTTATATAGAAGGCATAGGATGAAAGAAGAAGAGGGCTTTTGAAAAAAATATGATCCCTTATATGGAGGCCCGTTAACGTAGACCAGGAGAAAGAAGGTTGAGGCCCTTAGATCTTTTAAGAAGATCTAGACTAGCGTAGCTCCCTAAGATAAAGTCCAGTGGTGTTGAAGATACCAAGTTCCTCAAAGTATTCATCAACAGGGGGTATCCCAGCAGAAAGCCTACGACTTACTTTATAGAAGACCATAGTGATATAATAGAACCCAATCAATATTCATATAAACTGCATGGTGTTAATCAAAGCGTCAGCCTCTCTATTTAATGAAAGAAGTAGATGCTACTGGCAGCTTGAATTTAGTGATTCATGCTTATCATTTACATTTATACCCTCACTCTCATAAATATCCCCCAAATTTAAGGTAGAAACTCCGTACAAATTATGTTGATTCACCGTAATTGGGAGACTGGTGATATCCCCTATAATAACAGTGTTTCACCCTAAGGAGGTCCACTGACATATCCCTTTACAGTGCGTCTTTGTAAAATGAGATAGGTTCACAGTGAAACTCCCTAAATTGTAGTTTTTGTGGATGTCACTGGATTGAATACCATGATCCCATGGACAAATATTATATATGTTGATTCTCTAATAATATGCAAATGTAATTGAAAATGAGTAGGATTAAACTTCATTAATTATGCATAAATCCTTTTCAAAACCATATGGCCTGTATAGACTTCAAGATACGATTTCATACCAAGTATGAGAGCCAGGGTCTAGTCCTGGGCACTCCAATGTATGAGGGACTGAGTATGAGCACTAAAGTGATTATGTTTTATCTCTACAGCAATATCTGAATGTAGAGAACTGTTGTGAAACTCAAATCTCTCACTTGAATCATGATCAAACGCCAATAAAATAACGAGGAACCCGCTGTTGCAAGTGCATCATAATAGTTTGTTTTTTTTTACTGTGCATGAAAGACCTGAGAGAGCTATCGGCAAGGACAGAGGAAAAAAGGATATTTTACTATATAATATGTAGATTGTTCTGCTGTATGTAGCAAGAACTACATGTACTCCTTGCTAGAAGTTGAGGAACTGCAGAGTGGTGGATCTTCGAATCATATAAATCTAGTCTCCTCAGAGAAGGGTCTTGCTCTGGGGAAAGTTTAAGGACTATCAAAAGGGTGTTTATAAGACTACTTTGTCTCCTCAATGAAAAAATACCCCCCCCCCGTTGATAGATAATGACAACTCCCTTCAATAAGAATGATAATCCGTTCGTTATTGTCAGTACAATTGACATCAACCTTAATTATTTCTCCATAAAGCCAGAAAAGCAGTACCTTCAAATCCTTTCAAACTCATTTCCTGATGGGATTGGATTCCAGACACCCTTTTCTCTATTACCTCCTAATGTATGACGACACAGGTAAAAGATGACGTCATGATGGCATAAATACGTCCTTGTTCCTCCTGACTGACATGCAATGTCAATAATATCTATTTTAATCAATTTTCAATTTCAGCTTTTATAAAGGAGAAGTTGGTCCAAAAACTCATGAGATTACTTTGCAGACGTGCAAAGGAAAAACAGAAAACGGGACAGAGCCAAGTGGCTTTTCAGGTTCCTATTGTTCAACCCTTCCATCTGCGTCCATAAAAGGAGGGCCTTTAGTAAACTTAACAAAGACTTTGTCTCTTCTTTCCTTTTTTAACATATCGGATAGCATGGAGCCCCTCGTGTCATTCTGTTTTAAAGGTACATGTATATCAACCATATGTCCATATGTCCTGACGGATCTAAGGGAGCCAATGGTTGGGGCTAGCAGGTATTTGTACAGTGGCACTCAGGGCCAATCAACATATAGAATAGGCACGTGGACTAGATAAGTAAAACTAGAAGCCGGTTTTAAACTAAGTGCATAGGCATGATACTGATATAGACCTGCAGTTCAGCTAATTCAGTCGGACAGACAAGAAGGATAGTATTAACAGGAACAGCCAGCAATGTAAGGAGAAATTGA
The DNA here is from genome assembly GCA_949317995.1 of Acholoe squamosa. NCBI lineage: Eukaryota > Metazoa > Annelida > Polychaeta > Phyllodocida > Polynoidae > Acholoe > Acholoe squamosa. The sequence continues at coordinate 32,770,956 of OX439041.1, read as the reverse complement.
TATGGACCTTAGGCCAAAGACAAGACCATGGATCCCTCCTAAAGAGAAATTATATCAATAATCAGGGGGTAGACTATAAGGTGTTGGATGAGGGAGGGATTACTGCAAGGTTGTTGAATGAGAATCTTCAGGATAGAATAGGCCCTATATGGGGAATAGATGGGGGTATTGAGGTACTCTGTAGAGGTGAAATAGAGGTAGAGGGGTACTAGAGGTGGGTGGGTAGGAGGGGGGGGGGGTAGCAGGTGTCGGGAGCACCCTTTCCATCAGTGTCAGTCACATGGTTACCAGCGTATCGACCGTGGCGCCGCCCAGCGGGCATGGCCCGAACTAACCACAGACGCTGCCACAGGAAGTAGAGCGCGCCAGCAACCAGCGCTGCCACCAGGGGGCTCTGCTTGATACTAGGGCGGTTGCCATGGTAACCAGATCGTAACACAATCACTGTTATTCGCAGATAGTGTGATCAAGGGTAAAACGGCATGAAACGACATTGTTTTGTCTTTGCTTCATCTTCTCGCTGAGATAATTCCCACTTGATATCTACTAAAGTAGGTAAATGTGGATTACCATATAGGAGGAGACTTGTATATTACTAGAGATAACACTACTATACACATTTGATCTGAGAATATCTGAAAAGTGTCAGCCATTTCATTTCTTGAACGAGACATTTTTCAGCCAGAGATAAAGTTTTGGTGTTCTCAACTATTATAAATGTACTATACTTTATCTCAAGAAGACACATCTCTCTCTCTCTCTCTCTCTCTCTCTCTCTCTCTCTCTCTCTCACACACACACACACTCTCTCTTTCTTTCTCTCTCTCTCTCTCTCTCTCTCTCTCTCTCTCTCTCTCTCTCTAACACTACTCGCTCTCCCCCTCTGTCTTTCTCTCTAGATAATTAGATAATATGCAATAAAACATGCCTATTTCTCAAAAGCACCGGCGAGAGTTGCACTCTTTTTTGGGTTGATTCTTTTTAAGAACTCTCCCCACTGATTAAATCATCTTTATTGTCCAGTCATACACCCCTACCAGCGGCAGTAGCTACCAAAAACATCCCAGAAACGTCAACAACATTATGGTGAGGATTTACTGCTCCCCGCCCTCGCTGTGGCCGCAACACGCAACCCTTCATGATCAAAATAAGAATAAAAAAGATTGACGGTTGTGTCTACATTTCTCAGAGCCTGTTCGACCTTATTTATGCCGTCTCATGTCTTCTAATCCAGATTTAAACCGGATTAATGTGGCGGGTTTCCTCAGGGTCGCTGTAAGAATAATCCATAAAGTAGTTTATAACTCTTCTCTGCGGCTCCCATTCCTCTCTCCCATCACGCCCACTCCTCTCACTGCTCCAGGCATGGGTTTATCCCCTGCATCTCAGAACTATGATACAACATGGCTCTGTTTGTAACATGGAGTTATTTGGAGATTATTTTTTGTATGGAACTTGGACGTATAATGTTATCAGCTGGTTGTCATCACTGTAAAAAAAAGTGTCGTCAAAATAACGCCTGAATCCTCGTCCTAAAGTTGCCAGAGATTTGTCGTTATTTTCAGAGATCCCTTGTACATTAAAATTTTGTGTATGACCATACTTCTACCTGAGGCCTCTTGTAAAACCTACACTGGTTTAGTGCAATATAATTATGGTGGCTCAGTTTTACTAGGATCCCTGGTAGATGCAACAGTTATTTTTCACAGTGATAACTACATTCACATTCTAGAGCTATCAAAAACTTTATTCCATATGAAAATCTGAAAAGGGCATAAGAGACAGTCAGGATGGTATATGCCATGCATATATATTTAGCTCAATTATGTTCAGTTATTGAGGATAAAGTGAAAAAAATCAGTATGAGGGTCCCTAGTATCAAATAAATACAGAGATTCACTCGAATTACTCCACACTTAATATCTCAGTTTGGAGCAATCATTCTTGTGAACCTCTGTCAATGTTTTGAGGCCATTCGATGGCCCATAAAAGCACCCCAAATAAAACTCATAAAACTGATAAAACTATTCAGGCACAATAATTTAGGGATAGGGGCCAAATGAAACGTTCTGCAGAGAGCTGAGCTATATTGGGTACACTTACCGGTATAGTCCAACCAAAGTGCCTTTTCAGGAAGTCTTACTCTCTGGTGGTACATAATTAAAAAAAAAAAAAAAAAAAAAAAAAAGAGTCATTCCCAAGGTCCAAGTGGATGTCAGATACAACGTTATATCGCACTTACTTTGTGTTAAATAGGTAGGAACCACTGGCATAACTAATGGAGTGAAAGTGCTATAGATCATTTCCACCAGAGAACCCCTGCAAGTTTTTGAGTTCTTCCTTTTATTCTGTTCACTCAGGCCTAGAGGACTTCAGATGCATCACACATTTGTTAAGGTCGATTATGCTGACCAACTGTGTTTAAAAAACAATATTTTGTATAAATAGTTCAACCCACATCCGTAGATGTATTCCTAAACGGCTCATTAACCTTCTTGCTCAGTAACAACCAATTAATTCCTGAGTCTTTCCTCACAAATGCTCCTTTATTTTTATCCCATCCAGGCTTTACGTTAAATCCCGTTTTGCATTTAAGGCTAACACAGCAAAGGAGCCAACTAGTCCAGATTTTGTTATAATGTCACAGTTGGCGTCCCAATTACATTTTTCTCACAGTCTAGATGCACTCCCCAACCTCCTCTTTTCACACGCACACTGCCTTGTCTTCGGACGTCACGCTGACAATCAACTGCGCATGCGCAACAGCTGATCTCTGGCAACTTCCGGGAAATTAAGTTCTCACTCTGCATGGAGCATGCGCAGAATGCACTTCCTGTCTTGCGGCAATCTCGATTTCTTTCAGACTAATTCGCAATAATAGCCGCCCCCGTTAGCCCCCAGGCTGAGCAATAATTAGAGAACATTACATTCTGCAGTGTAATGACACGTGCTTCCCTCTGGTGGCGGAAAGTGTTACTAGCGTCTGTAACATGCCAACGGGTAAGACTGCAGTATGCCTGACACCAACCCACTTTAGGCTATTTGGTAAAGTTGAATGAAAACTGGTCAAGGAGAGGAACTAAGGGAGAACAACTGGCAAGCAACGTATTTGAAATAGTTGACGCCATAGTTTCCCAATTTGCAGCAGAACAAGGCTACAACTAGATCTACGCTAGGCCTACATGGGCCTGATGGGGGAAATAGTAACAGGAATGCTTGTGTAAAGATGGGGCAGGGGAATCCTGGGGTAAAGGGTAGACCAGACTTAGATAAAACTGAAAATAAAACATGTGTAACAACATTCTTCCTTATGACTGAACAACTACTGTAGAGGCCTGTATAAGCGCCGGGTCTTTGAATAAGCTTTGGTCTTGAATAAGCGCTGGGGGTAATGTAGCACTGAAATTGAATAATGCACTATAAACTAAGTCTTGAATAAGCGTGGTTTTGAATAAGGGCCCGGGGTAAAGGCAGGTTAAAATCTATGAGCACCGGGGCACTGATACAGGCCAGTACGGTACCAGGACAATAAGTTACATAGAACCCCTGAGGCTTGTTTCAATATCCGTGACGACAACATAGGCATCATATGCCTGTATATTTTAGATATATCCATTTCGTTTTGGGAATAGCACCTCAGACAGAACTAATTCCAAATCTTTTCGCAACAGCCTCCAGTATTACAATCTCAAGTGTGATATATGTACTGACCTGTATTTAGATGAGTCTGGCACATAGTTCAAAAAGCATCATTTTTTGGGTAGAGTATGGGGTTTGATGTGAGTCTATGACATGTCGGACAGTACAATCTAGTACCAGGTAGATAGTGACTAACAAAGAGCACAACCCAAGGTGTTGGTAGGGTCCTTCTAGCAGCAATTTGTATTGCCTAGCTTTGTCATTGGCAGGTAAATGCACAGATGTGGTCAGAGGCAGTCAGATGTAAATGGACTTCACCAGACCATCTCGCTGAAGGAATTACAATAATCATTTGATTTGGTATGAGTTGGGTTTTAGTGTGCTTTAGTTTTTGTTACTTTCTGAACTCAATTCAATTCTCCAGCGAGTGAGGAAGGTTGGATAAATACTATTGTATCTCTGTGGGGGGGGGGGGTTATGTCATGATATAATGGACAAATAATTATGTATCAAACATTTTCAACAAAATGTTCAAGGCTACTTTAACTAACGTCACAGGGGGGAGGTGGTCATGAAGAACGCAATCTAGTTTCTCGGAAATTGTCCAGGAAAATGGGTGTAATTGTACTTAACATAGACAACCTCTATCTCCCCATTAAATGAATCAGTTGCTTCAACAATAAGTATAGATTAACCTTTGAATAAGGCCTATTGTTAGCCCCAGATTTACCTTTTTCAATGGCGCATTATTCGCCATCCTTGATTACGCAATATTAAGTCATATTACATCATATTAGGTCATAATTATTAATTATAAATTCATAATTCATATTGATATGATTATTAATGTGCATAAGGATGATTTTATATTATTTCTCATATTGCCAAGCGAACCCCATATGTCACATACATAATATTTTGCAGAACGCCCACCAGGTGGCGCCGCTGCATGTTAGATCATTCATTATGTAACCCAATGCCTATTGGCCCATGTAATAACCAATCACTGTAGGGATATGTCAATTACCTGGACCACGTGGGTGGCCAACATGTGATTTAACATGTTACCAGCCGCGCTGACCAGACACTTAGACTCTAGGCATACTACTGTTGATAATCGCCATCTTCATTTAACTGGACATCACAAGACTCACTTATTCATTCATTTAGAGCCTACAAATGGTGTGAGAACCTGAGTGTTTGTCGCTACCTACATGTCCAGTGATGAGGAAGAGATTTTAAATGATCGTACACACACAAGGAGTCTAGAAGCAGTTAAAACACCTGATCCTCTACCGTATGACAGGAGGGTTGTAAAAAGGCCCCAGTCTACAGCGGCCACTACCTCTGCCACCACCTCCACCGCCGCCCAAGGCTTCAACATTTTACCAGAAGAGGCAATTGCAGAGCTAGAGAAGAGAATTAAAGCCAGCACCCAGCTGCAAGTGGACGGGCTCAAGGAGCAACACTCAGCTGAATCTAAAGTACTGGAGGACCATGCCAAGGCACGTGAAGAAGAAGCCAAGTGTCTAACAGACCAGGTAAAGGAACTGCAGACTAAATTGGCGACAGCCACAATACATCCACAAGATGCATCACAACAAACTTTGAAAAAGGTTACAGAGGCTTTGAAAAAGCTTACCAAGGATGATGACATCTGTAAACCTCCTAAACTCAGAACTCCTGCACTTGATTTAATCTGTGATAAATTTTGGAGGGACTTTGAGCGCTATGTCACTAAGACCTATCCCAATCAGCCAAACGCTTCGGCACTATATCGTCAAAAATCATAGAAAGTGTGCATATGGGCCTTACATGTCATTCGCCCAGACATGTATCCAGAAAAAGAATTTTTATAAGTATGCTTCTTTTACAATAGCAAGGACACATCTCACATCTGGACCTGATATTTTCATGGAGGTATGAAGGTTGTTTCTGTAGGAAATTAAGCTCTCAACATGGCTTGTAACTCAAATGTCATTCTCCCAGACACAATTTCGCCCAAACAGTTTTGGTCATTTTGGGCACATTTTATCCCCCTGGAGCCCAAAATATGCATATGGGACCATCAAACCATTATGTAACATGAAGATCTCATCCAGCCTGACACTTTGAGCCAGAAAAATAGAGGGGGAAACTAAAATTCGAAGGGTAGGGACTGGGACACCTCCAAATTCGTCATATGCAAACCGTCTATGATTTTCGACCCTATCTACCCACCTTATTGGGTGGCAAGGCTTATGCCTGCTACGAGTGTCACGCAGCGGAGGTCGTTACTGGCTACTTCTATGAAACAAGTCCAAAACCCTGGTAGAGTACCTGGAGGAGGCTCATGAATTCTTCCTGGCGAGAGCCATAGGTGACAGACAGGCTATTCTGGACCTTCGAGTGGCACTGCCGCCACACCTATAGGATGCCATCTCTAATACAAACCTAAGAACTGGAAAGATGCAGTAAGGTGGGTTAGAGCAGCAGCTGGCAAATCCACGGACTCCACACAGTCAGTGAATGCTATAGTCACTGATATGATTGCTGGAGCAACACCTGCATTGACAACTCACATAGCTAAACAACTGGAGAAGCACATAGCCACCCTAGAGAAGTCCAGCAAGGTGAGCACAGAGACTGTAGCAGCAATGGGAGGCGGTCAACTGGTCTACCACAAACAGCCGCAACAACAACATCAACAGCCTCAAGAACTCCCACCTGGAAACTGGCAACCTTTGCCTCCTGGTCATGTAGTCAATAAGAACTACAAGGGACCACAGGAACTGTACAACCCATATTTTATGCAGCAAAAGACAGAATGCCAACAAGCAAAATACGAACAACAGTAATGGGAAGCAGTAAAATCAGCAGTACCAACAACCACAGCATTATCCACAAAATCCCTAACAACAACCACATTTCCAGCCACACATGTACCCACAACCACCCATGATGATGAGCAGCCTTACTGGGGTATGCCGCCACTATTGATGCAGTAGCCTTTCTATGGTCCGCCACAGCAACAACAGCAACAGAACTACAACAGCCGCCCTAACCAGGGAAACTAAAAGTCCCATAGATAGGCCATATGGTGGTGAAAATGAACTGATTCCAGGACAACCTGAACCGACCAACGATATCCAACCTAACGAAAAGACAATACATGAAATCGCCAAGAAGTCCAGCAATGATATGAGAGCCACACTATGCGTCACACAACCAGATATACACAAGGAAGAAGGTGAGCAAAATGTTTTGTCTGTACCAATTGTTGGTGGCAATATTGATATATGATTTCAATCAGATAGCATCCCTGATCTAGTTGACACAGGAGCTACTATCTCATGCATTAGAGACAGTTTAGCATACTCCTCATCAAAACAAGTTCCCACTGCCGAATATATTCGGGTGAGGATACAAGTTTTTCTTGCTGATAGGGCTAGTTCCCGTATCAATAGAGCACTGAGAATCAAATTCAAAATTGAAAATCAATCTTTTGTACACAGCTGTGCTGTGCTACCCACACTTTCAAACTCAGTTGTTTTAGGCACCAATTTCCTCTCAAAAACTCAATGCATTATGGATTATTCAACAAATCCAGAACCACAGTTCCAACCAATCAGGGCTGTAAAATCAATCACTGTACCACCTTTCTCTGAAATGGCTCTCACTGCAGAGGTTACCAGCATGAATATAGTTCATAATATCAATGGGGTTACCGATAACGTGAGAAGGGAAAACAAAAATGTTCCATATTTAGTGCAACGGTCTGTAGTCACACCAAATGAACTAGGCAGACATCCAGTCATATTGATGAATATCACCAGTCATATGTGTAGGATAAAGAAGGGAGAAATTGTAGGAGTGTATACTAAAACCATGGTGAATACAGATACAGGGTCAGTAGATGCGCCCCACATCGACCACCATACTAGTAATGACAGTGATAATGATTTGATCTGCAGTGATGCTTCCAATGAGTCTACAAATAGCACTATATATGTACCATCCCCAGCCTACTGCCAATGTTCAACCTCAGATGAGGAAGAAAATTGGTCTGATAATGAAGCTCTTATCAACACAGTAATAATGGATGAGCCCACAGTAAAGCCTACTTTAGAGGATATGAATAGATCTCTTTTTCCAAAATCACAAGCACTCACTGAAACGCAATATGAGGCTCTGATACAATAAGTCACTAAATTGGATGATATCTTTGTACAAAAGGACAACAAGTTGGGCTGCACTCACTTGTACACCCATGAAATTAAATTAAAACCTGACGCCCAGCCCAGGCAGTTTTACCAATTTAGAATGGCCTGCACAAAGCTGAACTCTTAGAGAAGGAGTGTGAGAAGCTGGTAAAGCAGGACATACTGGAGGAAACCAACACTGGCCCATGGTCGTCACAGAGTTTTTTTTTTAAGAAAAAACGGTGGACAAGGGTGGCGTCTTGTTACTGACCTGAGGTATGTCAATTCCCAAATTATTAATCAGGCCCTCACTTCCCCACGAGTTGATGACAGTTTTGAGATGATTGGTGAAATGTGCCCAGTCATCTTCTCTAAAATGGATGCCCACCAAAGGTATTTCCAAATACCAATTAGAGAGGAGGACAGAGACAAGGAAGCATATTTAACTCGTACCAAGAAGTATCATTATAAATTGATGCCTATGGGTCTAGCTACAAGTACCCAAGCCTTCCAAGCTGTTATCAACCTGGTTCTTCAAAATTTGCAATATAAATGTGCCATCCCATATTTGGATGGTATTTTGTGCCTCTCACTATCAATTAACCAGCATTTTATTGACCTAAGGGACATCTTCCTAGCACTTAGAAAAGGCAACCTTAAGCTTAAGAAAACTAAGTGTGAATCTTTTTTAGAAGAGTTAGATGTCTTAGGCATGAAAGTCACCACAGAGGGCATAAAACCATCCCCAGATAAAATAGACAAAATCCAGTGCTTTCCTACACCAAAGTCAGTGAGGGACGTCCGCAGTTTCACTGGGTTAGCACAGTTTTACAGGAAATTTATTAAAAGTTTCAGCGAGATAGCAGGACCCCTTTTTGACCTACTACTCACAAACGACACCTTTAAATGGACCCAGGAATGTGAAACTGCCTTTCAAAAATTAAAGGACTCAATCTGTGAAGACGCCATTTTACTGTATCCTAATTACCAAAAGGAATTCCACCTCACTACAGACGCGTCAGGTACAGCCCAGGAAGCTACCTTCTCCCAGGAAACAAAAGATGGCGTCCTACGCCCGGTAGTCTTTGCTGGTAGATCCCTGTAAGAACATGAAAAGAATTATGCAGCCACCCAGAGGGAACTACTTGGTGTAGTTTTTGGCAGACTTACTCCTAACACTCTATTTAATTTGCCACCATCATAAATTCTATCAGAGAAATCTACACACCATGTCTACTGGGCTTGCCCTTCAGAAGCACTCCCCACAGAAAACATGACATGATAAAACTGTGTGTTAATTTTATCATTAAACATGACTCTGTATTGAACTCTGATTGGTTTTGGGGGTGGTGGTAACTCACTCATTGGCTCCTTTTCTAAGGAGTAGTCTCTTCTAGATAAGACATCAGATGGTACATTTAATTTTCCCTTGAGATGCTTTATTGTAAAAGAGAACTGTTGAATTTTCAATGCCCACCGCGCCCACATGTTTTTATTGTCTGATTTTGTCAGCATTTGAATGAGGGCTTGGTGGTCCGTGTATAGCTGAAAGTGTCGGCCTTCTAATTAATGCCTAAAATATTCTACGCCACAAACTACACCAAGTAGTTCCCTCTGGGTGGACAAAAGATACCAGATGGCATTTTGTAGTCAGAACCAGAATACTTGGGATGTTTATCTGCCTTGTGTAGTGTTTTCTATGAACAACACTGAGTCAAAATCCACGGGTTTTACCCCACTCTTTGTAATGAGAGGTAGGAATCCAAATACATTCATAGACAATACATTTCCCGTAATTGAGCAAAAATTATTAAATATGCACATTATAGACAAAATAAAACAAGTACACTACACCTACAATAAAATTGTTGAAGATTCAGAGAAAGCGACTGAAGACATGAGAAAGCAGCATGACAAAAATGCAAAGAACCCCCATGTTAAAGTCAGCTCCATAGTGTATGTAAAAATACCCAGACTCCTGGACAGGGAAAAATGTCTAATGCTACAGGAAGTTTATTCAGGCCCCTACATAATTTGTAAATTTATTTCCCCCACTTCTGTGTTAGTAAAATCAATCCACACAATGAAAATGGCCACCAAACCAGTCTATGATGACAGATTAAAACTGGTGAGCCATGTAAGAAACAATGATTTCATATACAGACTTATTGTGCTGAATGACAACCTCCTAAAGAAACTGTGGGTATCAGATAAAAAGGAATTAAAACCTAAACCCATACTGCTACAAACCATAAACATATACAGGTCGCGCCCAGTGCATTCTAAAGTTAAGAGAAGGACTAGAGTAGGCCTAAAATGTAATTAAACTAGCAACCTTTTTGACTGCCCTTGCTTATTCTGTTTATTTATTATTCCCCCCCCCCCCAAGGCCCCGTGCTGTGTTTTTATCTTGCCCCTTTTTCTAGGCACTGAAATGGCGACTCCAAATTCCGGGCAGCTCCAACCCGCTGACACCTTGCAATACATTATTGTCATGTTTACTTAAGGCTCTACCACATGTGACATTTTGGTAAAATACACAAAACCCCATTCCAATACACCTTGGGAAAGGCAACGCGTCCAGTGCACTAGCCGCGCCGCCTGGCGTCAGGTTACGTGGTCGGTAGGATTGAGCCCCTACACCCACATGACACTGCCCAATTGTTACATAATCCTTTGTCACTGACCCCTCCCAACATTACCCACTTCACTTGGTGCTCATCTCCTACACATCTCACACAGCCTAGGAATTTTCACCTTAGGAAGGAGTTTGGGTTGACTACGCCATAAGTTTCAGTGCTACCCCGCATCGTTTATAGTGCTGTCGTACAAGGAATATTACATAGGATAGGAATGCTTTTCTGTCATGGCAGCCACCATGTGGATCCTTCTACTTATCTCAATGACCACCTGGAGAGCGTCATGCACACCCATTGTACAGCAGAAAATTGGAGTGTTGTATGAACAACTTCCTGGACAACTGATTACTAAACACGAATACCACGAATTAATACTCATGGTACCCTATGACATCCCTGACATTCCTCCACCAAAACCCCCAATTGAGAACTTGGTGAGATCTCTACAGACACCGGCATTGGGACCTGTTGACAGTGCCTCTGCTAAATTAATTCAGCAAGCAAAAGACCTTGACCAGTTGCCAGCCACCCTACAAGACAATATCACCACCATGAAAAACGTTTTGCATTTCCTTTCTGACCCCATAAATGCACTTGACAGGAGAGCCATCTTGTCCTTTCTGGGCAAACTTTTTAAGTCTATTTTTGGATTAGTAACGACTAGTGACCTTGAAAACATTATGAACAAAATTCATGAAGTAGGAGAGCTAGCAGACACTAACGTTAAGACGGCTTAGGGACTCCATGATCTGGCAAGACAACACAACAACATGATGGACATGTATGTCAAGGACCAAGACGGGGTGGCCCAGGGTCTGCTAAATATAACGGCGACGATTGATTCCTTTGGCGTCAATTGGTTCCTGGTCAGATGATTTCTCTATGACGCTAACCACTATTCAAAGCAAGCAATACAGGATCACAGCCCAGTCTGCACTGATTTCTGAACTGTGGTTCTCCTGACTAAACTCGCCTACCACCAAGGTTTGGCATTAATAGAGAATTCCCTTCGTCTGCTATCAACAGGCAACCCTGGCGCCATACATCATTAGACCAGCAGAATTAGCTGTCAGGCTGGATCAACTTAATACCCACCTCAAAGTGAACAATCCAGGCTCTGAAGGGACCATCATGGACACTGCATATTATTATTCCCAACCAGTATCTCCCTACATCTATTCATCCACCCATCTGTATATTCATATCAAGGTTATCATTTCATCTACAGACTCTGTTTTTAACTTACTCCAATTTGTCACCACAGAAGTACCCATTGACACCGAAAACACAAATGGAACCGGTGTCACCCAGATGGAGAGAGGCAATCTAGATTTCTTATGTGTGAATGAGGCACAGACCCTGTTTTTTGAACTAATCAATTCAGACCTGTTAGCATGTCCAGGGAACATTTTAAAGGTATGCGCTAGAACCATCCCTAGACTCAGGTTGGACACACCAACCTGTCTGATAGCAGCCTTTATCAATAACAAGAAGGACATCACCAGGCTCTGTACATTCCAAATCCAGCTATTTAAACCCCTTCGCATCCAGGCCATAGCTATAGGAAAGGACAGCTACCTAGTCACCACCAACCAGAGGAGCTACCATGTGATCAACATAAGACGCTGACTACAAAGCAGGCAACAGCCTATGCAGTGGTTGGTGTCCCCTGTAACTGCCATTTGCAGTTCCATGGTCTGTTCCTCTTTAATACCAAAATACCCTGTAATAGCACCACCCCTACTTACTACTTGATGCATAAGGTTAACATGCCAGTGATATTTTCACTGGCAGAAGACTCATCAAACATTACTTTGTCTTCCTTACATCATCAACTGATTATGATTCCCCACCTTAATGCGGAAGCTGTGCTTCAATCCATCAATCCACACCACATGTTACCTAAAGACACTACCTATGACCTCACACCTTTCACCAGCCAGGTTTTAGAAGATGCAAAAACCACTGCCAAGGACATGCATAGGCCACTGAGCATAACCCCAGCCATAGATTGAGTCGCCAGCTTCTTTAACCACTCGGCATGGAATTACATCCTACCTATACTAACTTTCATCAACTATACTAGTTGTATTGATCTTTAAGACCATAGGCAGAGGTGCAGTATTCACAGCACTACCATCAGCTTCTGCCAAACCATTTAATATTACCTGGTAATATGTGAGAACAAACGACATCACTCCTCACCCAACAACTATCCCACATATAGACAATTACACTGAGAATATTTTTACTGTTATATTGATTGCTATCACTCTGTATTTTCTCAAATTGTTTAAAAACTGTAAGAGGAAATTCTCCAACCACTTTGGTATCTCTGTGACAACAGAGAGAACCAACTCTACCATAACACTACAACCCTGCAAAATCACACCATACCGCTGTTGGACGTACCCCAGGTAGCACAGAGACATTGGCATAACGTTGGGCCGACGTTGGCCCAACCATCAGCTTTACATAGGCTGCCCATCCTGCCTACGTAGGCCCGACGGTGCCAACCAAATGCCAACGTAGGCCCAACGTTGGCTTTTGGTTGGCAAACATCAGCATCGGCAAATGGTCGGCCAGTATAGTTGATGAAAGTTAGTATAGGTAGGATGTAATTCCATGCCGAGTGGTTAAAGAAGGTGGCGTACTCCTGTTAATAAACACCATTTTCATTCAACTGGACATCACAAGATTCACTTATTCATTCAAAGTAGCCATTAAGAGCCTACACTATACAGAGTTTCAGTAGAGTCTGTGTGACAAACACTCCACCCACTGGGACTGACTAACCAGTATTTCACCTTAGTTTAAACATTTATTTTGCTTTCTTTGGAGCTAGGGTACTGCCATGGGATCAGGGCCTGCACTTGTCATGTACTATCGATGCTTTTGACTGATATATAGACAAAGGTTCACAAGTTTTGGGTATGACTGAGGGTTATCTCACGAGGCGAAGCAATTAGGGCTGCTGTTACTGGCCGTTAGATACAGAGGAGGGTTATCTCAAGGGGGGTGTGAGATACAGTGCTCCTAGGTTAAGCCTACAGGCCGTATTCCATTGCTCCAAACATGAAATAATGTTCTTATGACAACCACAGCGGGTGCTAATGCTATGATCGTAAACTTTTATCTTTTAAAACAATAATTCACAGAGAGAGACTAAAGTACTTTTCTACAAGTGAATGCACCTCACGAAGAGCTGAAGAGGACATAATTATATCGATGTTGAATTATTGATTGAGAAAAAATTGCTATAATGATGCATTGATTTAGGTTGAACAAAACTAAACCCTACGGCACTCAGTGCAAAAAGCTACACACTTCATATTTTTCTCATGCCTAGACCTAAATCCCCCCGAAAGTGAGAACACCCACAGAGGGGTGAGTTTCTGAAAGAAGAGCAAGATGAACTAGTCTTAGTGCAAGCAATGAGATCAACAACTTTCTGTGTCAAATCTATTCAGGATGGATTGATATCAGTGTTCTAGGGTAGATAAGGGGGTTGGGGTAAGGGGGATGGGTGTGATTTCTACCCACGTGGAAGCTGTCCCCTGTGAGATTGGACGCTTAGAGACAGAAGGAGGTCATTCCCACCTCCTGAGAGGCACTGGGGGAGGCTGGAGCAGCTCCAGTGAGCAGCTCACCCAGCAGCTCAGTTCGACGGGCATATAAACCGTAAAGCCTGTCATTTTCCTAGCCATCTCAATCGTGCTTTCACGTAAAACAGGTGATTAAGGAAATTGAGGAGTTTGGCCAAATAATTTCCATCCTTGAATTATGTTGATCAATGGGTCCGAGTAATTTCCACTTGGCAGATATGTACATTGATTGCACTTGGGATGTATTTCCTAATGGTTTAGTCAGTTTGCACTTGAAGATATATAACTGAATGTAGTCTATCTAGAAAAAGTGCTATGTCTCCTCAATCCAACTGTTGTAGAGGCAAGGAAAAAGCTTGTTCCAGGTAAAAAAAAAAAAAGATCACCAGCTTTTCATTGATATATTGTATAGGAGGATAATCCCGCCAGTTTTGGATGAATGGCTTCCAAAATATGGGCAGGTGAGACCGTATTCAAAGTCTCAATAACCTCTACGAATAATTATTTCCTAACTTAGCATGAATTTTATATTCTTTTGCTCATAACTGTTGATCTATGAATGGTACTTTCATTCTGTTTTTCACCATAGTAGACCTTGTGACTTTCTTTGACTTAACATTATAGAATGAAAATCTCGTTTCCATGGCAACAGAAATCAACAAAAATGCTTATTTACCCTATATATAAAAAGGCATTAGTTCGTCGCTGGTCCCCACCCCATTAAAATAAGCTTGAGTACTTGCCAGGAACAGATTAACCAAAAGAGGCTAGATAAAAGTATGTACTTTTTTTTCAAAATTAACTCGATTTTTCTAAAAGATTTCAGGATATTTTATATTTTTTCATGAACCTAAATTAAATAAAACTTCATAATCTATAACCCAATCGTGTAATTTCAATGGTAGTTCAGAGAAAACACATTAAAAATGAAATATCATATTCACTCGTCACTTTGCTTGACAACAGGATCACGGAATTTGTTTAAATTTCCGCCATTAGTTCCCTCTGCAATAATGCATCATATAATGAATCTTTGACAAGATATGGTGGAAAGGTGATGCAGAATATCCTATTTATGTATCAGTTAACAACCCCATGATATATAGTCCCAAACCATCTCACAATACCTGGAATATCTCAGCCTAAACTTTTGAGTTGGCATCTCCGAGAAAAATCTTCGGGCGGGTGGAGGTCAAAGGTCATGGCCATAATTAGTATTACATCATACCTACCGCAGCACAGATGCGGCCACAGATCGTCAGATGGCGCCACAGATTTTGCCACCCTGTTTGGAGAGCAGAGGGACTGGGCAGGGGAGGGGAGAGCTGGGGGAAAGACATGAAATTTCCGTGAATAGTAGTTGCCCCCCCCCAGTGCCGAAGGCACTAGTTAGGCCCTAAAACGTTCCTTTTACCTTACACTACACTGTTCCAAATTTGGAACGTTTATACCCAAAGTGGAATGTTTTATACCTAACCATCGTATTCTCCATCAAAATGTACTCTACAGCAATTCTAGACTTCTTTTTTTTTTTTTTTGAAGGTTTGAAGCCCCCAAGCGCGGAGCGTTGAGAGACAGGTTTTATATGATGAAGATCCAAACTGAACAAAAATTATAAGTACCTGTAAATGGGATAAGAGAAGGTTGGCTGGATAGAATTAAGCCGGTAAAGTATGGAGCAGTTTAGAAATTCGGAATTGTGGGTGTGTGTGTTAGTGTGGTGGAAGCCGGGAGGTGTAAAGTAGTTAATTTGGAATAATGAGACTATTATGGGACTTTAACGTGTAGCCGACACGGCTGGCCTTTGGTAACCCAGTCAGCAGCAATTTTAAACATATTTTCTCCTATTTTAACCAATAGTAGTGCCCCCTAGTAGCTAAATTAGGAACTAAATCCCGTGGGAATCCCCATTTCTGCTTGCAGGTTAGCTTGGCATAATTCTACTATCATTACAATAACTCTAGAAAATGATATAAATCTTCCCTAGAGAATATCACAACCATCAAGCTTTTCAAGAATAATCTCAGATCCTGGGTTCTACATTTGATTCGCTTCGATTTCTATGATAAGTAAGTATCATAGCTATCATGCTGATTCCTGATGAAAGTAAATGAATAAGCAAAAGCAATGATCATTTATCCCTATAGTCCCCTTTGCAAGATTACATAATTCATAAGTTTGCAAATTTTGTGTAAACTAGCTGCATACAATTTCTAGGAATTCCTAATTTTATGCATAACCTTAATGTGTGGTAAATATACTCAGGTTATTATACGATTTTTCCTTTTCACATCTCACTGAAGATGTACCTAGTTGTATAACCAGTCAATAGCTTACCCATTTACTTATCAACATTCCCAGCCATGCACTCTTATAGATGACCCGTGATAATACACCAAAGCAATTTTAATGCGGCACATTTAGAAGTGTATCAGCCAGTAGCTCAAAGCAATTCTATTGAATTACAACGCACTTATCACCCGGCCCCTTCCGACCCAAATTATGTGGTAAGTACAGATTGAAGTCATGGCGCTTTACTTACGGCACCAAGAAAAGGAGGATGGGATTCTTACCTGAAAAGACAAAAAAGAATCATTAGTGTCATCTTTCAACAAAGATCAGAATAATTTATATGATTGTAAATTACCGGTACTTATTCAATTCTTTAAGCATTGCAGGTTTCCACATGGGTAAGAAGCCAATATTTAGCTGCTGTCACGACATCAATTGCAAACCATTAGCCAATAGTACATTTTCATGCAGGGTTGAAGTCTAAACTACAGTAGGGCACTCTCAAATTAAGAACATCGGCACTTTGTGCCTTATACAAGACAGGCACATCGAGGACATGCCAAAATGGCAATATTGTCTGATCAGATTTCTTTGGTGAATGCATTTACCTAGGCCAAAGAGAGATCGGCAGTTGATGCCTGGGCTAGACCCTTTTCTCCTTCTTGTAAAATTTAGATCTTCCCTTTAGATTTATCATTTTGTACTGTGGACCTCCTGGGATTAGGTCTGAGTCATATATGGTAGTTGGGGAGGGGTTTATCCCCTCTGCCTGATGGAAAACTCAGAGCTGGCAGCCTGTGAAGCCCCTAGGGGCTGAAGAAGACAGGGATCCCACATTAACAATGTCCTTAACCCCGAAACCTACCTCCACCTGCTTAATGTTAAAGCCTCGATATATAAAAGCATTTCAACTAGGTTCACATTTTTTTCTATCTGCTTCTAAAGACTTTCAGCATTCATTCCTTATTTTACTCATCTTAGGTTGGCTTTTATCCTCAACATCTTCCTCATATCGATTCGCATTCGGCCCTAGTTCTGTTTGGATCTATAGAACATACGAGTGCTTAAATTTCGATGAATATGAAATAACACAAAAAAAGGTATTCATCATTTATTAAATATAAAGTGCCATTTCAAAAAAGAAAGCAGCTAAGTTGGTAAGATGCACTGTCCATCTTAACATGAAACAACTTTTCTGTGTGACTGCTGACAATTTACTGCGTTTTAGGCTGCCTAGGGGTAAACATTTATCACATAAAGCCCTCACACCCTCATTGATCGTGATTAAGTAGACCAGTATGCAGGCCCCAGAAAGCATGTGTCAAGTATGTTTTATTGGACGAGGAAATAAATGGAATCGAATGCCTCTGTTTGAAAGTACACACATTTGTCTATGTCACATTAATTCCAGAACTGTCTGTATATTAATGTGATATTTTGAATGAACATGGAGATGGTTCTCTAATTTATTGTGTTGGAATTAATGTTATTTTTAAACACCAATATCCATGGACGAGGGGATTGACCTTTTGTACAGGCTTTACTGAAAGCAGAAGATGGAATTAATATCTAAAAATATCGGCCTTCTGTTTGATTCACACAGTATGTTGAGTCTAACGGTATTGTTTCATGCCAAAGGTCATGATTTTAGTCATGATTCTAGTCCTTCTTCTGCATGTCATACCCACTTTCTCCCTGATAATGTATCATCCTTATTCAAAACAAGAGAAACACACACTCAGCCTCTAAATGATGCGAGTGGGGCCCTATCCCTACAAACATGGATCCAAAGGGCGCAAAATCTAAGCACCCTGTCACCCATTCAGCCCACCCCCTCTTATCAGTCCTTATCTGTTATTCCCGACGTAGGCAGATCCTATAGTTGGGCCCATCACGTCCCCTAGGCGTGAAGCCTGATCAGAGACTGGGATCAGTGAGGCTGGCATCCAGATTGCAGAGCAGGGGGTCAATTACTACAACGATGATATAGTGCATGACACGCGCCTATATAACACAATAACAATATGGCTGCTGGAAGTGGGACACGTGCCGCCATCTACCGGCGGCGTCGGGTACTAGGGGGATAGATGCCCGTCTAGTGGTTATTGAAAATGTGTTTGGCTTGTCACTTTTTTCATATTAAACATTATATTTGCCCTTCTCCCGGGGCCCTTCTGCTTCTATTGGAATATTTCATTTCGTTTTCTTTTGTTATTGGGGGGCATAGGTCACATAGCATGCATAGACTTAACATTTCAAGTCTAGGCCTGCTGAAGGACAATAGATACTGGTATAACTCTATTACCTCAGTTTGCCAACATATTGGTTAACTTGTCAAACTTAAGGAAACTTCTCTCTGGGGTACAATTTTATTCAAATTCAACCATCTTAGTAATTACATGTGGTCAATTGGACATGACCCTGACTATATCACGTCCCCTGTGAGATTTACAGTTCTTTGGTGCATGTATAATTTTACTGTGAGTATGTGAATATGAATAGGCACAGATCAAGAGATTTCATTTTTACCATCTTGGCCATCCCCCCACTGTTCCTCCTCAACATCACTCTCGTGTACGCCCTCTTCCCACTATTTTTAAAAGTTCTTCATCTTTTTGCACCAACTTCTCCTGCTTCCACCCCCATCCATCCATGTCTTGCATTCCCCCTATAGCCACTATAGCCACTAAGAGTGTGTATATCCGGTGGTCGACTGTTTATTCTACCAACTGTGACGTGCCTTGTTTGAGCTAGGCATGGTGGCAGTGTGCGGACTGCATGGTACTAGTAATATGTTTACCTCCCCACCGATGGCAGACTGCAAGGTGGAGAAGGAGGGGGTGGCGGTATGGTTAGGGAGCCACGCCTGCTCACGACGTACGACTGTTTCAACTTTTCCCTATTCCTTGCCCTCCAGCGTTGTAGCAGTGGAGCAAGTTTGCGAGCAACTCACCGCCGTATTTACCCTATCCCAGCGAGTTGCTCGCGCCCTGCTCACTCATATTGTGAAATACAACAGGCACGGCTGGGGCCCCTACCCCCTTAACAGTACTCACCCCCCCCCCAACCATACACAGTTCTGACACCCTGGAGGGCTACTATAGTCCCTCCATGGGTGTTTGTCCCCACGCCTGACGCCGACACCTTCCTCCATGGCGTGGCCATTTCCACACAACCACAGTCATTATTGATCTGCATTGATCGAGCTGCTCTCACCCCCTCCCACCCACCATGAGCTGCTCCAGGATGGGCCATGGAGGAATGTGCATGAAGTAGGCCCATCTCACACACAGGTTTAATATTACTGCATACCTCAATTTTGCTTCTCCCTCATCCCCAATCTTAATCTTTACACCCATCCTACAATTTTTTTCTTGCCATTTACCTTTTAGCACCCTTTGATTTATCGCTTCGCCCTAAGTTTTCTCTCTACTCAACATAGGGGGTTGATGACATTTTAGACAACACTAGCATTGCGCGGTTTGCAGTGCCACTTCTTCGGAGTTGTTTCTGTAGACATAACGCTAAAATGAATAATGGAGTTGAAATGTAAGAAGTGTGAAAGTTTTATTAGATTGAGCTAAGCGATGGGAGAAAATTCCAATATAATATATGCATTTGGAGCGATTGTGAGAAAGGAGAACCATGCCCCTCTTTGCAGGTACTTCCTGCTCCCTTTGTCTAATCGGCCTCCAAAATCCACTGTACTGTAAGGGAGTGATCCTTTTTTAACAACAGGGGGGGGGGTTAGTGGGTTTGAGGGGGTCAGAATTTTTTCAATCCCTCAGATGGGGGTGGGTCAAAATAATTTCACCTGTTTTCAGTAGGAAACCCAGCGCGTTACCATAGGTTAAAAGGGCACATTTGCGCATGATTTTCGCCCCTTATGGGGGGGGTCAAAAATATTTTCTACCCTCGAAAGGGGGTTCAAAATTGTTATCATGCGTCCGCGCGCAAACCCACCAGCCCCCTCCCCCTGTTGTTAAAAAAGTTATCACTCCCTAAGTCCCAATGTAATTCATATGTTGTTGTTGTTGTATCAAATTAACACTTACCCTGAGCTGTCCCCTCCCCCAATCCCACCCTGAATTGCCTCATATTCGACCATTCTTCCTACAAGTGCTCTGTAATTCCAACCTGAGCTAACCCAAAACTGTCTACCACAGTAGGCTTCCCTCACCCCAAGCTGCACATCATATCTTAAGGTCGTCACCATCTGGGGACCCCACCCTAAGCCGCTCCCACCCCGAACTGTGCCCGTGCTGAGCTGCTCCTGTCCTGATTTTCACCTACCCTGAGCCGCTCCCACCCTGAACTGTGCCCACCCTGAGCCACTCCTGTCCTGAACTTCACCCATCCTAAGCCGTTCCCACCGTGAACTGTGCCCATCCTGAGATGCTCCTGTCCTGAACTTCACCCACTCTGAGCTGCTCCTGCCCAAGACTTCACCCACCCTGAGCTGTTCCTGCCCTAAACTTTACCCACACTGAGCTGCTCCTACACTGAACTGTTGTCATCTTGAGCTGCTGCTGCGCTAAACCTCGCCGACCCTGAACTGCTCCTGCTCTAAACCTCACCGACCCTGAGCTGCTCCTACTCTGAATTTCACCGACCTTGAGCTGCTCATGACTGCTCTAAACCTCATCGACCCTGAGCTGCTCCTACCCTGAACTTCACCGACCTTGAGCTGCTCCTCCCCAAAACTTCACCCATCCTGAGCTGCTCCTACCCAAAATTTTAACCACCCTGAGCTGCTCCTGCCCTGGACTGTGCCTATCCTGAGCTGTTTCTGCCCTACACTGTGTCCACCCTGAGGTGCTCCTGCCTTAAACTGTGCCCACTCTGAACTGTTCCTACCCTGAACTGTGCCCAACCTGAGCTGCTCGCCTACACCCCCTGCGTAAGCAAAGGGCTGATGGGAGACTCTCAGCACGTATACTGCACTAATCGCATGCAATCTATGGACGCCACCCTATCACCTAAACTGTTTAATTAATTGGACGGCCTTGATAACGCCTTCATTTAGTCTTGGAACCGGGCCCCAGCAGACCGGTTACTTCCTGGAGGAGGACGGGGTGGCTTGGGGAGGGGTGGAGGGATAGTTGTCTATCTGCAGCCGTACTCCCTAATGGACTAATTTGATGGTGGTAACGTCAGGGCTAATAATGCGTATTTAATGTGCCGCTCTCCGACACAAGAATGGCTTCGCTGCAATAGGCGCCCATCCTCTTTTGTGGCCTTATAGAGGCACTGAAGGAGGCAAGGGACCATGGAGGAGGCTGGAGGAGGCCCTGGTGGGATAGTGGGGAGGGTTGCTGTGGTGGGTATATGCATATAGAATGGGGAGACGTCACCTTGTGGATACCAGTGATAAACTCATTGCTATTGACTGCTTCCAAGAACTGCGTCTCCATCCCTACCCATCAGTTCTTGCTGAGTCTGGTTCATTTTGACACCCCCGCCTTGCCCCCCCCCCCTTAGTTCTGTCTCTATCTATCCTGCACCTATAATCTGCATCATTGCTTTGCTTCTCTGGCATATACTTCTTTGAATGTCTCTCCATTATCTCTAGCATTCCCTATTTACCAGTTATCTGACGACCTTCATATACTCTTCAACGCACACCCCTCCTTACCATGACTATTTAGCTCTCCCACTAGCTCCTTCTCTGTGGTGTGGTATTCAAATATTGGAAAAAGACCTTTGAACAGCCTGCTTAGAAATATGTAAATCACAAATCTTTCTTGAAGCTGGCACATTTCTAGCACCTATAAGGGTGGATGTCTCTTTAACAGACGGTTCCAATTTCTCACTTTGAGTGCCCATCCTATAATATCTCATATCAGGGCAAACCGGAATAATGTCAAGGAAAAGAAAACAAAGATGGCGGACATTGTAGAGTCTGGCTAAACCTGATATGGAGGTCAGAATAGAATGGCCATGGGGTACTCTGCAAGAGCCCTATAAGATACTCTCCATGCTGCTTCCGGTCACATGGGTCTAGGTCACATGACATGTTAGCAGAGCCCCCTAGTGGCGGGGCAGTGAACCGTGATGTCACGTCACGAGTGGGCAATAGTGGGGGACGAGTAGCCATCTTATATGAATGGGGGGAGAGGGGAGGGGTTGGGGCAGTGAGACTTGTCCACGGCACCTTCTGTGGTCGGAAAAAGCTCTGTCTATTTGAATATCATTGGCCATGGTACTTTTCCCTTTATTTCCATCACCCAGGGTAACTGTGCAGAATTTAGTCTGCAGTCCCCCCCCCCCACATACATCATTTCTCCAATCCCTGGTACTACTTATAATCTAAAAAGCGATACGGCGATAACAATTACCCTGATATGACGGGGAAGGGGGAAGAGTAGGGGTCTGGATGTATTTCTAAAGATGTCAAATCTCTTTTTTTCTCTAGTTCTTACTCAAAATACATTCATCCTTTCAATAAGGATTAGCCACTAAATGTGCCAGCCCCAGCAGACCTATGTGTCTATTAGGACTCGCGACTTTAAAATGGGAAGGTTTAGTGGATTTTTAAGTCTACCACCTCAGAGAAAAAAGCAGATCTAAGCAAGAGAACGAGACTATTTGCAACCTGTTTGCCAAATTATATCACACTTTTGATGGCGATATGCGTATATAGAATTAAAACCTTATTAGTAAGTTGTTGGATTAATAAACTTGATATTTTTCTCGTCTGAAAGATGCTTCTATACATGATTTAGAGTCAATATATGCAAAGGCATAAAATGATAAATGGCTTTTGCAGAATTAGCATTTGATCCCACGCCCTGCTGCAGCCCCGATTCCATGTTCAACCAACCAAAGTGGCATTTTAGTGGACCTATCAATAACCCTGCTGCCCTTTATGCATATTAATATAAAATAAATGTAACCACTCAAGGACAGCATCAGAAGTCTCATGTCGGGTAGCTCACCAGTTCGGTGTTTCTGCTCAATGTGACACTTTATGCAATATGAAAAAGTGGCGAGTTATTCAACATTAGCTATTGATCGCATCAAACGCATGGCGACAAAAGTGCCTCAGTGCATCAGACAGTATGCTGTCCAAAAGAGTTGAGCCTCTATGAAGTCAATCGTTTTTTGTGGGTTTTTTGTGTGTGTGTGTGTGTGTGTTTTTGTTTGTTTTTTGTTGTTGCTTTTTTATTGCCTACTGATGTTTCCTGAAATATTGATGAATACTGTTTAAAGTGTTTACACGAAGTGGAATACCTACGTGTATTACTGATGATGCATACAGCGGTTATTATATATACATACTTTGTATATAGGCCTACATGTAATATACAAACAGCCGGGTTAGACCCATACTACCAGGCACGTGTGTTTTTAAATCATCAGCATACTGCACAGCAAATAGATTTTGAAAAAAATCATAACAGGTTAAAGTCAGTTGAAAAAGGACTTTCACTGGTCCTTGCCGATCGCTCATCTGTAGACAGGTGCCTAAAGGGGCACGATGTTAAATTAGGGGACCAGGTAGTCCTGGCTGTGTGTCACCAAGATTAACCAAAATAATTATACAGTTTCCTCCCAAAAAAGAAAGGATGTTTTGCATTGCTCGATGTCTGTCTGTATCTCTCTCTCTCTCTCTCTCTCTCTCTCTCTCTCTCTCTCTCTCTCTCTCTCTCTCTCTCTCTCTCTCTCGCTCAGTCTTTCCATCTTAACGGCTCGCCAATTCTGCCTCTCCCCAGCTCCACTGTCACAATGTCCACCCTATACGATATCCATCCGCCCTCTAGCACCCCAGTCCTGACCTAGGCCATGCCCCACTGCCTCCTTACACCATGCTTCTATTGCTCTGGGGTCAGATAAGCCGGCCCTTTGGACTCCGTTTTTATGTCACTCCTTGGACGCCATCCAAACAGGTTCACAAACCAACAGAGGGGTAAAGGATAAGGGGAAGAGCTGCGGAAAGAGGTGGGGGTGGTTGGGCCAGGGAGTGGATAGGGGTGATTCTGAGCCTCTTGTGTAGCCCCTTTACCATCCTCCCACCCACCACAACCAAGCACGATCAAATATTTAAAGGTGAGCAAATGAGCCGTTCGCTGAGCTGCTCTGTGAGCTGCTCAGTGAGCTGGTCCCCTCTGGCACGTGGCCACACTGCCGTATTGTGGGACGCAACCATTGTGTATACTAGATGATAGTGTTAGGGCGCCATACAAAACATGTATGGGGCCTTTCTTTAATGCTACATAATGCCACCCCTTCTGTCACACTTTCTATTTTGGCACCTAACTCTAGTTCTATGTAAGGACATCGAATTTTCCTAAAAAAAAAAACAAAAAACATTGAGTCCTCTAAAACATGGAACCTCTTGTCAAAAGTAGTCTGCCAAGAAGGGCATGGTTTTGTAGTAAAGCACCCCTGCCAAGGGTAAAGGCGATCATCGGTCTGCGGCCACACACTGCTGTCTGAAAAGATAGTGTCCATGGGTTCTGCAGTGTTTATGAAGTAGCCCCGCCGTTGAGACTTTACCTCAGGTAGAGAAGCAGAACCTCATTAGCAGTCTACCTCAGGTAGACAACAGAATTGGCCAGTCACAGCTCAGCACCTAGTCTTGGGCTTGGTTTATACTATAGGGACCCTGTAAACTCATAAGAATTGGATTTCATGATTCTAATATATTCAGTTCCTAGTCTACCTGAGATAGACAATCTCCTAGTCTACCTGAGGTAGATAAGGAGAAGTGTGCCTGAGGTAGACAAGCTTTTATAATCTACCTGAGGTAGACAACCAGTTCATAGTCTACCTAAGGTAGAGATCCCTTGTCTATCTGAAGTAAAGATCCCCTGTCTACCTGGGGTAGAGAAGGTATCCCCTGACTCCCTTCTCTACCTGAGGTAGATAAGCTGTCCCTTGTCTGCCTGTGGTAAAGATCCTTGATACCTGAGGTAGAGTTCCCTTATCTACCTCAGGTAGAGAAGGTGTCCCTTGTCTACCTTGGGTAGACATCCCCTGTTTACCCCAGGTAGGGAAGTTGTCATTTTTCTACCCACAGGTAGACAGGTTGAAAATGAAAAATTTACTAAGTCCAGTATGGCTAGAACTTGTTAGATTCTCAGTTTATTTTAGTGAATGAAGGCTGAATGCAGACCTGTCTCCTGGAGTCATTCCTGGCCTCTGATTGGTCAGTTCTCTTGTTTACCTGAGGTAGACTACTTATGAGCTTCAGCTAGTTTACCTGGGGTAAAGTTTCAGACGAACAACGGCGGAGCTGCGTTTAGCAGCATAACTGTGACTATTATGATAAGTATACTCTTTATGAGGATGCATCACATGTAGGTCGAGTAGTGCGGTCAATATTTACCTAAGGCACTACGATCACACATAGCACTGCGACTCCGAATCCCCTTGCTATTCCTGTGGGAATCTTTAGCCCAGCGATATACGAACGAGCCCCTTGTGCGTGGAGTGTCACTGCACACATGAGGAAATGGACGTCACAGGACATGGACGTCACAGGACAACCCGAGGAAATGGACGTCACAGGACATGGACGTCACAGGACAACCCGAGGAAATGGACGTCACAGGACAACATGAGGTGGGTATGTTACACGACAAACATACAGGGTTGTTCACAGGACAACCCAAGGAAATGGATGTCACAGGACAACACGAGGAGCAGATGTTACAGGACAAACATACAGGGTTGGTCACAGGACAAAACAGGGAATTGGAGGTGGTCACAGGACATCCCGGTCTGGGGAAGGTTACAGGACAATATGAGGAAAGGGAGGTCACAGGACATCTAGGCCCCCGGGGAAGGTCACAGGACATCACAAGCAAGTGGAAGTCACAGGACATAGACACAGGAGGAGGTCACAGGACACTCCGTTAGCAACACAGTATATGTAGAGCTACATTTTGAAGGTGGTGCATACATGGCTCCGTGGCTGAAGGGATAGGGCATGGGAATAGACATGGTGATGATGCAGGTTCGAACCCTGCAGGATCCTTTTTTTTTTGCTGCCACAGGACATCCTCAGGGGAGGTCACAGGAGACACGTACTAAAGGGTGGTCAAAAGACAACTTGGAGCGGAGGTTACAGGACATACACAGTAAAGTGTAGTTACAGGACAATTTGGCAGGGAGGTCACAGGACATACACATAGGGGTGGTCACAGAACATCAACACAGCACAACTTGGAGCGGAAGTCACAGGACATAATCACACAGGGGTGGTCACAGGACACTCCATTAGGGTCTGTCACATTTGTCCTGTAACCTACCATTCCTCCGATTGTGACCTCCCTCCAGTAGGGGTGTCCTGTGACCTACACTCAACAGGTGGTCCTGTGACCTACCCAGTAGGGGATGTCCTGTAACCTACCCATTCCTCATATTGTTCTGTGACCTCCCTCCAGTAGGGGTGTCTGGTGATCTACCCTCATCAGGTGGTCCTGTGACCTATCCAGTAGAGGATGTCCTGTAACCTACCCATTCCTCTAATGTGATCCCCCTGTCCAGTAGGGGATGTCATGTGACCTCCACATTTCTCATATTGTCCTGTGTCCCCCCCTCCTCGTCTTGACCTGTAACCAACTCTGACTGTCCTGTGACCTCCCCTTCCTCGTGTGGTCCCGTGACCCCCTGCATTGCCGTAGACATACATGTTGCCATCTTAACCTCTCTATCACCTTGCTTGTCTTTTAGTCTAACAGAAAAATATAAGCCTAATTCCCATAGAAGTCAACCATATATCTGATAAGATAGTTCTAGCCTTAGGAAATAGCACAGGAAGGGGAAGAGCCCACAGGAAAAAGAGCACGCTAACAGAGGAGGGAAGGAAGTCAGCCGTAGTATAGCCTACTCAAGGTTCTTCAGAGACAACGGGATGGAGATATATCGAATTTGGTATTATGAATCCCCAAGCAACATCACAACACATCTTCATGGATCGATGCCCCCTATTTCCGCAGCAATTTCCAGGCTAACCGCTCGCGTGATCTATAAATGAAGTGATGATTGGGTAAATAAGTACCCCTCCTTGTTCTACAGGCCACCCTCTTTGCCCCACCTCACCCCGCCCTTAATGCTCAGGCCATCATGAAAAGTTGAGGACTATTACTGTCATCAACGGCGGCCAGATGGCAGCAGCGAGCCTGCTGGTACCAGCCGTGTGCAAATGAGACATTTACGACACTCGCCGGAAACAAGCGGAACACACTGTCTGTCCCGGATGTAATGAGGTCACGTGGGTGGAGCCGGCATGCACTGCGCGGCCGCCTAGTGCATTCTGGGACGGCAGTGTCCTAATAGCTCCTGCGTATCTACAAGGCGGCAGGGGACGCAGTAGGGGCGTCAAGGGATGGCTGTATATGTAGAGCATTGGGAAAAAGGTGGGAGGGATGTATGTGACACTTGGGGCAATGCCGGAAGCCTGGTAGAGAGGCCAATGATAAAATTGATGCTGGAAAACGAGGAAAGATGAGACTTGTGTTGGTGACGGTGGAGGTGGTGCTCTCAGGTGACTACAATCTCTGTGTAAGGGTGAGGTGGAAATATAAGAGACAAGAAACGTTATTATGTGCTTTCAACATTGGAATATAGGCCTCCTATTACATATCGGGTGGTGTCATTTAGGCTTTATAGTTAATGACTTGTATACCTTTACTACTGTGTACCAGTGACAGTGTTTTACGACTTGTATTAGGTCACTTGGTCAACTGGGCAATGTCAAAGACTGCCAGAGCCAGAGACAATGTCACGACTAGCAGACAGTAATCTGCTTACACTGTCTGCTGCTGTACACTCTAAGCCCCGATTGTAAATGGACAGTAGATTGCCCTGTACTGGGTATGGGGCAAGCTACTGTAGGGTCGTTGGATTTGTACTAACAGCAGCTCCTACTGTTTTCCAAAAATAAAATTACTGTATTGTAAATAGCTTGGCGCAGTCTGACAGTGTAGGTTCTGGGGATATCCAAGACTGCAAGAGTCAATGGTGACCTTACCACTAATTGTAAGTTCATTGGATATCCTTGGCTGCAGGAGTCAGTGACAATGTGACCACTAAGTATAACTTCTATGGATATCCATGGCTGCATGAGTCAGTGATGACCTTACCACTAATTATAATTTCTGTGGATACCCATGGCTGCAGGAGTCAGTGATGACGTGCCAAGGCTGGCAGAAGCCACTAATTGCAGACCCTTTACCTCCTCAACAGCGACCAATGGGAAGCAAAGTGGCTACTAACGGCAGGATAAATGGCCCTTGTTCTTAACAAGAACAGGAGGAATGGGGACCTGTGGGGAGTACTGCCTGTTTCAGATATCATTAAAAAATATTTAATAGTGCTTTAACGTAACTTACCCTTTTGTGCTCATTATGCATGGATAGAACACTCTTATGCTACATTCGAAATGCAAATTGGACGAGACAAAGAACTGGGTCAACATCTGACTCATCAGTGCCGCATTGATATGTAAAGAGAGCAAGAGAGTGACGTTACGAGGCATCAAGGTTTCAGCAAAGGGTTAAGCCTAGCTCCTCCTCCAGTGCACCCACCCATACACTTCTCCCTATCCTCCACCCTACCCTGCCAGGCTCCTTACCTATCAATTATTCCCATGTGCGGGTGGGGGTTAGGGTTAACCCTTTAAACCTCCATGATCCCTGCTTGACAACGTAATCCCCCTCCCACTCTTTCATTTCCTCCCTCCCGACCTTTCCTGCGACTACCACCCACCTATTCTGACCTCCTGCCCTCCCCACAGCGCCTTCAGCCCTAACCCAGATTTAATCCTATCACTAATCTTTCCTCTTTTCTCAACACTTTTTGAGCAGTAATTTTAGCAGCAATGGCTTACTTTGGGGAAGCATTTCTTGCCAACGTGTCATACCAGTCGTCTTTTCTTTACAACCAAGTGGCGGTTCGGGTTTGCCCACTTTTTGCAGCATTTTCTAGCTTTGTTTTTCCACTCTCGATCGTTTATTAGTCTTTTTTGGATCTGGAAGCCTATTAATTTTCGTGTTCTTCCGTTTCCATTCCACCTTTTTAATGGTAACGTGTCTCAAGCACCATCGTCAGCTTTAGTCAATTTATCGATTTTCAATAGCAAGGCTTCATTTTCGATTTGGCATTTTCTAAACAGTATTTTTCTGCCATTCAGCCCGGATTCTTCTTGGATTTAGCTTGAATTTCACCAAAATAATTATCTAAAATGGGGCACAATTCTGGTTGGCCAGTGCCTGGAATTGGACACTGGGAACAAGGAATTATTTTGTCTTCCTCAAGTGTTGAAAAGTGCTGGTCAGGATCTCACTCTACCTGCTGAAAATACTTGTATTTTATTTGTATTATCTCTTGAAATCTGACATTTATTACTGTCTCCCCCAAGCCGGCATAATAATGGGGGCATTATCACATTTATTTGGGCCAACTATTCCTTTTTAACTGGGCCCTTATCACCACATCCAAGGTGTCCCTTGTCTTGGGTTATATCATATAGGCCTACCTCAAGCCAAGAAACTTCTGATTCATTGTACCGTTTCAGTGTTACTCAGGGAAATACTGCCCCGGGGTGGATGCACTCTACAGACAACACATCTGTTACTCCGGTGAATGGATCTTTCTTGGATCAATGAGGAAAAGACTAGGCAGTTCTTCTGCAAATCTTAATCCTTTCAGGGCGGCAATACATGCCATATACCATGTGCATTTCTGTAATGTCAACACAATTGAACATAAATTGGGCCTCTTTTGGAGCACATGAAGCCCTGGTTGGCATTTCTCAAATACGCCTTGAGATATTCAGGTAGTGCAAGACGCATCCTCAAGAAGACAACATTACATGTGGCCAGGTGAGGGAAATGTGCCTCCTGGGAGGAAATGGCTTTCAAGGTTTAAGTGATGGGCTTTAAAATGAGATATCTTGAGCTAAAATATCCCCGGTAGTTTTGCTGTAATTGCTTGTCAAACATAGGTTGGTGTGTATGACTGAAAATGGCAAAAAATCTCTAAATGCATCATATCCTATTATTACAATTAATAATGCAAAAAATACAGTTTTGTGGGAAAATAACCTTAGAAATGTGACGTTTATGTCATAAAATTGGTTCTAGAGGGAACTTTTGAGCTTTGTTTTCAGTTCTAGGTGTTTGAAGGAATTTCAAAAAAAGTTTGTGGCAAAAATTCCCAATTGGAAAAGGAGGAGTGGTTTCCATGGCAACCAGAAATTGTCTTATCTACCAATTTTCTATGTTTCCATGGCAACCAACTTTCCAAAAATGGAACATTTTCAGTGGCGATGGAATAGTTTTCAGCATACCACTGGATTACTTATCAAAAATTGGTCTAAAGCTTTTTTCAGCATATTTGTCAGTGTTTTACCCATAATATACTGCCCTCTGGTGGCCACACATCCTAATCGTGCAGAGCAGTCGTTGTGTTTTCACTCTTACAGCCATAGACCGCAGTATACTTTCCCCACCCTCCCCATGCATAGTAAAGGTCTTTGGTACGACTGATTGGATGATGTTAAAAAAAGCCCTGCTGGAGAGTTATGTGTTGCATCCATATAATATCATCCTGAAAGGAAAAAAGTCACGGTGCCTCACGAGATGCGCCTCCTAACCACAAAATGACATGAGCTACACCTATCGTTATGTGTAAGAAAAAATCTGTCATGTGTTATGGTGATATCTATACTTACGGGTCGCGAAGGAAGGATAACAACTCTCACCTGAAAGAACAAAAAGAAAGTATTAGTGTCATTGTCGCAAAAACCTTGAAAGCAATACTATAATTATTTTAACGCAGGATAACTTATTGTTGGGTAACTTATAAACTGTAGCAATTATCAATTGCAATATTTTAATCAATTGCACATCTTGTCTAATCGAATTAATTTTGTCAATTTAGATGCAACTTTAATCAAGTTGAATATTGCTATGATATAAAAGACATTTGTTTGGATGACATTATCTGAAATACTACATTTGTGCGCCGATAGAAAACTTGCTTGTATGTGTGGATAATACTAGATGACTTCCTTTTGTAATGTAGACCACTACCAGGCGCAGTCTACAGACAAATAGTCCCTGGTTAATTCAACTGAAGAAGCCAACTTGTCCTCTCATCCCACAGTCACGTGACTGTGACGGCGTCCCTACGACCTACTCATCCCCCGATACCTCCTGCGCATGCGTAGTGCCTCTTAGGAGCAGTTTCCTGTTCCTAGGTCTTCACGGTTCATTGGGTAAGTGTAAGGCACAGATGGGAACTCCGTGTTTTGTACATCGCTGGTTTAACCCCTTAAAGAACCTTTAGTTCTTGAATGCACTATGCATTTTGGTCGCCATGATACATTTAAGCAGGCCTGGCGAGTACCCTACCAGGGTTGCATTCTTGTATTATGCTAAGAGACACTACAGGATTGATGCTATGTCTACTGGGCAGTATGACGTACCAGTCCACTGCAGTACTGGTGAGTAGTCTTGCCTACACTGCATTGATAAACGTGATCCTTCTGGTATCATATGTAACCCTCAAGTGTTAGGGAGACGGGGGATGGAGGAGAACAGAGCCAGGGTAGAAAGTCGTCCTGCTTAGGACCAAAAAGAGGAAAGGGAACCTTGTGTATACATACAGAAAGGAATTCACAATAATAGTGACGTTACACCACTGCTGTATATCCCAGAAAGACAGCTGGTTCCCATAGCCGCACTGTAGATTGGTACTGTGCCCACGACGACGATTGAAGGTAAAACTAACATAGCATCATTCGGGATGAAAGGTTCCCCTAGACTAACGTGTTTTTATACAGAGAATACAGTGAGGGGATAGGGGTTTTAGGGTATATAAGGGACCCATCATGCCTTGACCCATTACAGAACAGGAATCCTTAAGCTTCATGTTTATTCACTCTGGTGGAACATTAATACAAGTATTAATACACAGCAAGTGAGTAACTCGCCTAGCGGGTTGACATGATGCATGCCCACAGTGCTGGAAAGTAAGCCGCCAGTGTTCATTCTGACATGCTTTACAAAAGATGTCCAAATCCACTTTGCAGTGCTTAGATGGTTAAGGAACAGGCCCCTGGAGGGCAGTATGGGTCCCTTCATATAGCAATAGACTCGATACTTAGGATAAACGTTGCTTACAATGCTGTAAGCAGTGGACCATGTCTTTGATCTGACTGATAATGACTACTAAGGAACTAGGTGGAAAGGATATCTTATGTAGTGCCACATGGGTCATCCTTCCTGTTGTTCTGCCTACACATCCACACATGCCACATCCATTACTTGCTCCTCTAGGGAGCCATTGAGGGAAGGAGATGGGGGGGGGGGGCTGGACGGGGCAGTGCGGTCATGTTAGTCAGGATTCTTATTGATGCCTCTCTGACTGAAACAATGATACTTAAACACAGCCCTCCCCATCCGGCTCATATCCCATTCTGCCAGCCACCCCCTCCCATGTGTTGCATTCAGAGAATGGTGTACCCTCCATGTTTGTTATCAGCGCAATGGGTCAACATGCAAAAGATCTGTTCACGGTTGTCATTGGTCGTTTCCATTACTGTGCAATGAATTGCCTGGTTAGCCCCAGAGGATAAGTCTTAACAAACACCATACTACCTACAACCCTGATTAATACTGTCATTTTACTCTACTACTAGGATGAGTATCAACAAACTTCACTACCTAGAAACGTTCGTTTTTCTCAGTTGTTTCTATACTACTCAGGTTTCATGAAACAACTCACTAGCTACATCCCTGGTTAATACGTTCACTTTCCTATGCTACTAGGAGTACATCTACTACTGACAACCCGATGAACATTTTCATTTCAATATACCACTAGTAGTACAAGGAAATATGTTTAATCAGACTATACGTGTACTAACTACAACCCTTAGCAATATGCTCCTTTCCCTATACTACTAGTAGTAAAAGGCTATGTTTCATCAGACTACTAGTAGTACGAGACAATAGCTTTAATCAGACTATACGTGTACTACCTACAAGCCTTAGCAATATGCTCCTTTCCCTATACTACTAGTAGTACAAGGATATGTTTCATCAGACTATATGTGAACTACCTACAACCCTGCGTAATACGTTCATTTCCCTATACTAATAGGGTGGGTTCCAAAAGTCACCCTAGCTACAACCCTGAGTAATATGTTCATTTCCCTATACTACTAGTAGTACAATGATATGTTTCATCAGACTACTAGTAGTACTAGACAATAGGTTTCATCAAACAAGATGTGTACTACCTACAACACTGAGTAATACGTTCATTTCCCTATACTACTAGGGTGGATTCCAAAAGTCACCATAGCTACAACCCTGAGTATTACGTTCATTTCTCTATACTACTATGATAGGTTTAAGAAGTCACTCTAGCTACAACCCTGGGTAATACGTTCATTCCCCTATTTTACTACTAGGGTGCGTTTCACAAGTCACTCTAGCTACAAACTTGAGTAATGTGTTCATTTCTCAATACTACTATGATGGGTTCAAGAAGTCACTCTAGCTACAACCCTGGGTAATACGTTCATTTCCCTATACTACTAGGATAGGTTCCATAAGTCAGTCTAGCTACAAGCCTGAGTAATACGCTCATTTCCCTATATACTAGGATGGATTCCAGAAGTCACGCTAGCTACAAGCCTGAGTATTAATTACGTTTATCTAACTATCTGAGCCTCAGCAGTGCATTTTTGCTCATAACCCCCGTGCGTTATATAGCTATAACGCACTCTCAGACCTTTTCTTCATCTTCAAGAAGCTGCTGGTTTCAATCCGGACATGTTAATAAATTGAGGAATATACAAAGTCAACTCCTCCATACGTTTCCTGTTAAAACCGTCTAGGTTCAACGGGGAATCGATCCCCGGCCGCTGGGGCAGGAGGCGAGCTCGCTGTCCACTATACCAAGCCGACCGGTGGTAGAACCCAATACACATGGAAGATATGAAAAATTTGGCCGACATACCTGATGTTTACAGACCTCGTTAGCATAGAATCCAATGGTGGCGGGTGGAGATATGAACAGGAAAACATCCTTACATATCCTATATGAACATGCCATGCCAAATTCCTCCATTTTCTTCGAAATAAATAAGAATCCATTGATTTTCCATAGCGATACGCGACTGACCCAGCTGACCTCCTTGCCGGAAGTGGGTTCAGCCGAAAGTAGGTCAGGTACATCCGGGCACCTACCCGCTCTGTCAACAAGAAGCAATGGCCGTGTACCGGGCCGTGTGCGTTGGATCGGTATGGAAAATCAATGGATTCTTATTTTTTTCGAAGAAAATGGAGACAAAATGTAGGCGAACACCAACTAGAGATCGTATATTTGGCCCTGCTAGAATAACAGGGCTTGACATGCTTGGATTCTACCCGAAAATTCGTTGGAAAACGAGGGTCTGACGGGTGGCTACGCTGGCTTGGCAAACCGTGCGGATAGGATGCACTTACAAAATGTCTTCTCCTGGATTAATTCTTGGGTTATAAGGTAAGAAATTAATACAAAATGGAGAAATATGTTTGATAAACGCTTTAATGTATGTTATGGGTAAGCACTCGTGGATTTACGGGTTAATAATCCACTCCCCCTTCGGGGTCGTGGATTATTAACCCGTAAATCCACTCGTGCTTACCCATAACATACATTAAACGCTACTTATTTCCATGAACAACTACGATGAGCTTAAGTGTATACGCTACCATCATATTCCATAGTACCTACAACCCACGTAAGACATTAACTCCCCTGTAATACTAAGATGGATTTAAGCAAATTTGATATCTGCAACAGTGATAACGACGTTCATTTGAATTCTCTATGCCAGTACCATAATACCTATAAGGTGCAATGCGCAAACAAGACGCACCTCTGGGTTTTGCTGATACTATAAGGTGCACTAGGACCATAATTCCTGCATATAGGCCTTGCCTTATGTGTGAAGTATTACGGTAGAGTGCATCTAGGGATACCCTGATTGAAACTTGCCTTTCCCTATTATGTATGATATGAAGATGCGTTTCCTTGTTTATTTTGTTTCCTTGTATTGGCTGACCTGAAAAGCTTACGTGTATGATGATCTTAACACACCCGTACTATTCCTGCCAAAGCCAAGGCAGTTAAAAGAGAGAGAATCACCCTTTTCTTTATTGAACAGAAAAAAAAACCTGCATCTGACACCCTAGTGTATATCAAATGTCAGTGAACCTAGTAACTTCACAGGGGCGTAGAAAGCAAATGTTTATTAGGGGGCCCAGGGGTCTCGGTTGGGGGGGGGGCTGTTATATTTTTTATATAGGCTTATAATAGGGAACCTCCTCATTATTGGGGGGGGACCAGGCTACCCTGCTCCCCCCCCCCGCCTTTTCCTACGCCCTTGCTTCAGAGGCGAAAAAGTATAACACATGAGTGAGGAGGGCAGCCGATGTGGAAGTGATACTAAACTTATAAGAAGAGATCTATCACAGGCTCACTACATGATACACCTTCTTGAAGATTCCTTAGCCTGAAGGCACAGAAAGTCCGATCCGAAATATCATCCGTTCGTCTTTACCTATGACCCATGTGTTATTGTCATACCTATAGTCCACTGGGCCTCTTCGGCCGACCTTTGAGTAGGGAATGTATGGCCAAAATTGGCCGAAGAGGCCTAGTGGACTATAGGTGTTATATGACTGTTGAAGACAACCCGGTTCTCTTTTATCCCGGGGGGAAGTTTCCCAGTTTTAAGTGTCAACTATCTTCCTCTCCAGATCCCGTCAAAGGCGGACAAGAAGTTAAAGCCAAAGTCACACAACACATGGAATACGACATTTTCTCAACCAATGCTCCCCAGATAAGAACTTCTGATTTTCTTTTATAGATTCTCAAAGGTGCATTTTAACCTTGCATCATTTTTGTTTTCTACCGTGCTCCTACCTTTCTCGATGCGCTTAATAGTGTGCGTCTCAGGGATACACTAAATAACATTTGCCGGGTTCTGGTTTTAATTGGCATCCAATGAAACAGAATGGAACAAATATTC
Organism: Acholoe squamosa; assembly: GCA_949317995.1. Lineage (NCBI taxonomy): Eukaryota > Metazoa > Annelida > Polychaeta > Phyllodocida > Polynoidae > Acholoe > Acholoe squamosa. The sequence goes on along the minus strand of OX439041.1, from coordinate 32,734,559 downwards.
ATTAAAAATCAAAACAGTATTTTGATCTTGTTTTAGGAGTCTACGTTCTCCCTTGCTGCGATTTCTCAATCCCCACCCTTTAATCTTCACACCCCCCCTCCCACACACACACACACACACACACACACACACACACACACACACACACACACACACACACACACACACACTCAAGCAAACCCCCACCCCCTACCCCCGCCATGAGCATGTGAAAAATTTCGGTCGGCCGATTTGAAATTACATCCGTTAAAAGAAGGGGCGTTAAAGACGAGCTCCTCGCCCTGGGAATAAAAGGCTGATTTAACCGAAAGGGTTAATGATATTAATTACCGCCTTCAAGGAAATTAACCTGTTATTAACCAAGACTAAAGGCCGAGCTACTCCCCTCAGCACTTGAGAGGTGCAGAATCTTTTAGTGCACTATACAACTTGGTTGTCATGACACGTGCATGCATCCCTGGTGAGTAACTTAGAAGGGATGCATTCATGCATTACAAGAAATGATCCTGCATGATTAGTGCACTCGCAAAGGGCCGGTGTAGGGAATCATTGCAGTGATCGTGAGTTACTCACCAACGCTGTATTTGTGCATTAAGACAAATATGAATTATTGAGGCATTATGCCATCCTTGAAGGATTAATGCAGAGCGAGCAGCTCACGGGGGTGACAACTTGTCTGGGCTCTGGACGAGCTGCTCTCTGTCTGAATCTGACGTCTACATATATGATAATTTAGGGGTCAATTGTATACCAGACATGTCTGCATGGCACTAACAGATTTTAGCTATTCAGAATTCATATGAGGACTGGACTCAGTAATCCAATATGAAATATAAAAAATAGGTGTTACATGTACCTCGTCCTTTATGAAGACAATGATATATGGTTTAATCACCACCATGAAAACTCTCGGATTTAAAGCACGTGGTCATCAAAAGGGCTTATCTATCACTGCTCAACCTCTCACAATTAGGATCCCCAGCCCCTAGTACCCCCAATCTATCCACCCAAACAGGCAAGGCCACAAAAACTTCCGCCTTCAACCTCTTCCATCAGAACTTGTAGGGTCTCTTTTAAATACCCCCACCCCACACCCTTCCACCCCTATCTGTGAGACACCCCCTCCCCCAATACTCACCATACCCCCCCACCCGGCCGTGCCTTCTGATTTACACCTAGTTTTTCAAATCACAGGTAACGATGGCAACCACACAGGTCAGTGGAATGGCGGCCTACCGGTAAAAAGGGGTGAAAGGAGGAGGGGGTATATGGTGGGGTAAAGGGGCTGAAGGAAGGGTGTATATTGGGGGGGAGCAGTGGGGTCTTCTAGCCAGGGCCCCATCGCAACCACCTTGAATTGTTGGCTTCATCGCAACGACAACTACACATATCTATGAAGAATCTGTATAGAGGAGTTATTTTTGGTGACTTTTAGGTCTGATTTGAGGCTCGAGTCCCCGTTTCCCCTATCCCATTACCATATAGATCTATTCTGATATGCGATGATCTGGAGGCTTATGCATTTTATCATAAGGTCTTGACAAATTTTGGGGGGCCCAGACATAATCAGGCTCCACCGTCCTTTTGATTCGGCCCTCCTGCCACCCCACCCCCCCTCTTTTCCTACGCCCAAGTATATTATGGAGGTAAAGGGTGGAAGGGGCGAGCGGCACATACAATGGTAGATGGGTAGAGGGAGGGATGTTTAAATGGGGGGTTAGAAGAGTGGAGAGGAGGTGGAGGGATATGTGAGTGAAGGGAGGGAGGGGATTAGAGGCGTAGAAGGAGGGTGGAAGGGAGAGGAGCTTGGAAGGGTAGAAGGACGGAAGGAAGAGCAGCTAGACGATCTAGAGATGGATAGACAGAAGTGTAGGAGGTAGGTTCATGGGGCCACATAGGGTAAATGGGGGGCTAGAGGGTTGGAAGAGGCTGAGTGGATGTATGTATGTGGGTGGAGAGAAAGGGCTTTCATCTCAATGTCACCAATATACCCCCGAGTGACATATACCGTTACGCACCTGCTCTATCCATTGATTCTGAGCAGCTCACGTGTCGCACACATACACACTTGCTCTCCCACTCACCTATAGCAATAAGTAAATGATGTACCTTATATGCATGTATCACAAAAAGGAAAACATGCTTTGCAGAAAATTCAATCCATATACAGGTTGTAGTCCAGGAGAACTATCTGAAGTTGTATTGCCAAATTCTTTTCTGTCAATGCATAGACATCGTCATGAGACAAAATCACCTAAAATAAGGACTCCATTAGCAGATCAAAAACACATGAATGGATGTCGGTTAAGTGGTTTGCTCTGTGAAATTTGTCACATGCTGCATTTAAGCTACACCTAATAAAATTGTGCAGGCTCTGTAGACCTAGCCCTTGTGGTTTCAAAGAAAATTGATCTTATCATCATGAGCCTATAATAGGACACGTAAGTCCCACCATTCCCTGTGAGAAATGGCCGCCAAAATAGCCTCGAAACTGGACAGGAAGCTGCGATGCAGTATGCTTTAAGTATGGGCGGTTTTGAATGATGGCGGATTTCTCTAAATTGAGAAATTTCTAGAAGAAAGGACCATTATAACTTGTTGCATATCTGTCCAACACACAAGCATATGGAGGGTTTCTCTTAAAGGCAATCTGAATCGAGGACCTACGTCCGCCGACTTTAGCACTGTGGTGGACGTAGCCGATTCAGAGCTCCTTTAAGAAATTAGGATTTATGAAGGATTAATATTTTTTGTCATGGCCTATGGCCGCAAAGCATTGCGTACCAAACTTCATGTCCAATTTGGAGGCTATATTTCTCACACGGAATGGTGGGACTTACACGCCCTATAATATTATTCTGTAACTAGGCTCCATACTGTAAGACTATCATTTAACATACCGCTGCTACCATGATCCCCTACGTCTGGCTCTCCCTGCTGGCCTCTCTCACCCTGACACCCATACTAGCCACACCTAATTGTCACGTCTCCAATTATTCCCGCCGAGGTATAGTGGCTTTAGTTTGAGGTGGGCAGCCTTGGGTGTGACCTCTGGTAAGGTCATTGTCTACCTTTGAGCTACGTGCCTGAAGTACACAAGTATAGTGGCTATGTGCGGACCGGTGAGAATGGCTAAAACTTGTGATGGAACTTACTAGAGTATATTACCTATGAAAGAAACAGAATTGCACGATGCTGTTAATTTTTTGTTATTGCCTGTTGTGGACTCTTGTTGTTTGTGGTTTTGTTTGTTTCAGATTGATTTTACTTGAAGCCCCAGTGTTTATTCGAGACCGTCATTTATTTATTACTCTGCCCTGTAATTAATCAATGGGACTATCATTTTAAATGTCTCTAACAGCGAGTGACATTTTTCTAAGCCAGCCATGGATTCATGTTAGAAGTTACAAGTTTGCTTCTCTTTCCTTTGACGCTATGCCGATCTAACCTACTTCATATCCCTAAACAACTCTACCCACTCTTCACACTCTCAAAGTCCATCTCTTTTTTTCTCCTCCCGATTTCTTTCCCTGTCTCCTTCTCGCTATTATGCTCTCCGTCGACAAACCTTACCTGCGCTCACTCCACAACCCCCTCCCCCCACTCATATTCCCAAACCCTCTCAGCCCCCAACACACCCGTCTTGCTTCCTTGGATGGGGAGGCTTCGCTGGTGTTGGCGTTGATACGATTGTTACCGGCGTCCGTCATAAATCGCCGCCTGCTTCCATTCTTACAAACCTTGTTACCGGCGAGCTCGGACGGCCTGCCGTCCTCCAGCGGAATACAAAAATACCAAGAACCCCCCCCCCCGACCCTGCTGGAGGGATAGGAGTGAAGGAGTACTACTACAGGGGGCTTATAACTTCCCCCCCCCCCATCAACCGACTGCTTCCCCTCCCCACACACCCCCACAGCACAAGGGCGAATTCATCTCGTTAGGCGTGAGAGAAGGCGAGACCCTGGCCAGAATTTGGTCATCTTGTATTGGCTTTGTCTCAGAGTGAAAAAGAAATAGCCTTTTTTCTGACACAGAACCATTTAAAGATATGTAACGCATGTACACGCTCAACTATTCTATTTCACAGGAAGAATAAGATTTCTATTCATGTATGGGAAGGGTATTTTAGCTCGAGATGAGATATATTTGGACCCCACCCCCAACTGAAGTCTCTCATGACCAAAGTCTAGTAGAGCATTTTCAATTTTGACAGCCCAGTGTTGAGGTTTGTTAATACCTTCCCACCCATTAAATGACTCTTTCCTGAAAGAAGTAGTAGCAGAAGTTAGTTTAGGGTAAGAATGTATTCTTGTGATGAATGGCTTTGACAGGTTACTATGCTGAGCCTTTTCTATTATGCAAAGATGTAATTAGACTCTGGTGTGCTATCTGTCATGAAAATAATATGGTAGAGAGAGAGCTGTTGCAAAGTTTACGCCAATAGTTGTGTCCAGTATCTGTATTGATCAAGTCTGGTGAGGATATCAAGATAAAATAGGCGTACAATATATCAAATGCTATCAGTAGGTCTGCTCTTTGCCAAACTGTGAGTATTCTAATTCCTGTCTTTGCTGTAAAGAAGGTACTGAAAGTAATGAGTATCATCACCAGTATTGTTTTAGTCTTATCCCTTATATTATTCCATCAAACGTTAAGAGGCATACTCCTACTTGTGCAGGATTATGTTATGGCCTTTAACAATACAGATTATTGGCAAAAATAAATAGTGTAAACATTAGAAGCAGTACATAGTAAAAACTCCTCAGTGTCATATCACTAGCATCCTCACTGTCCACAACGTCATATTCTTATTTTGCTTAAATGTCATAAAAAAAGTAGATAGACCATGAGTAGGTAAACATGATATTCTTAATGTAGGTCTCTATCTATGTATATTGTCATAAAAACAGTAGGTACACCATGAGTAGGTAACCATCAAGGATGCATGTGTATCCATCGTATATGAATAGACTCTACCAAGACCCTGACAACCAGGTTCCAAACACCATCACCTTGCCTGTCCATCACTGCCAGACGTCAGGGGCCTTGATGGGTTAATGAGTGGTAAATATTTTCTAATTAATTAGCCAGGACCCCATTAGCTTGGTTTTATACCCCGCCTCTAAAAGATGAGCAACCAAGAGAGATGTATGCATGCCAAACAACATGGTGAATAAAACACAGCCTCCCTGTGGGTATTTCCCCATCATTATCTATATGCCAGGCGAGCCTTTTTCCTCCTCCTCTATGTGTGGTATTACTGGTAAATTGGTGCAAAAAGGCAGGGGGATCCTGGCTTGAGCCAGTAATTAAGGCTGTCTCATTAGGGGCAGGAGAAAGGGGCTGCTCGGCGCATAGGTGAGCTACTCCAGCGAGCTCTGGTGAGGAGCTCATGAGGCCTCAGACCCCCCACGGCCAAACCTCCCCCATCAGGGCCACACGTATGGACATCAAAGGGGCACACTACCTCCACCCCCATCAACTTTTACCCTCTAAGGACTAGATATTGGATCAAGCTTAATGGTACCCATGCATTCATCCTCACGCTGCAACAATGCAGTGCTGGCAAGTTAGTACATATAAATTAGTACACCATAATCGCCCTTTTGGAGCTTTTCAAAACAGGGCTAACATGAATGCATCACTGGTGAGGAAGTTGCCAGTGCTGAAACTATGCAATATGGCAGAGAATGGACATAGCTTATCAAATCATGATGCTTCCCTGAAGAGTTAGCATCATCACCACCATCACCCACCCACATACATACACACATAGATCGACCCACCCATGACGTGCTTTCATCTCCCCTACGGCCACGTTATCCACCCTGGAGGACGATTCTAGCATAGCACGGCCTTGACTCTGACTTTGAGGTCCCCCCCCCCATCCGTACATCAACTTCAACACTTAGCCACCCTGTTTACGGCCTAAAGGAATCGGAGATGGGATGGTAATTAAATTTGAAATCATTAAGTAGTTTTATTTGCTGGTTGTAAGTAATTGCAATTTGGTCCTGGAGGCAAACATCTGTGAGTGACATCAGTGATATTTTAAGGTAAAAAATAATCATATTAATTTGTTATGTCATAATATGTTGATTATATATGTAAACTATAAACTAATCTAATAGAACTATGTACTTAAGTTTTAATTCGAGAAAAGAGCATCGTACGCTTAGGCTCATAAATTTCCTATTCACTCAGTCGAACATAATGTGGAAAACCTCTTTACTTGGTCTGAGATGACTTGGCCATGTTCTTAGCTTAGACCTACTATAGACATACCTCATTTACTTTTCCACAAAAAAAAAGAGATATGAAACCCCAGATGGCATTGTGACCAACATGAAGTTGATGGGCCACCATGTACTGATACATGGATATACAAGTGTCTACCACTTTAGCTAAAATATGTGTACTGTGATTTAATCATATATAGTTCTACTCTGGGTTAAAAGCGCATATTAGTTTTGAGTTCAAACCGGGAGAGTTGTGTAAATCAAGTCATGGCCTCGGTGGACATGAATGTAAAACACCTTTATATTGTAGAGGCATATAGTTATCCTATTACTGGTGTTCTCAGGCATGGCGGGTAAGTCCTGTCGCTGGATGTTCCTGGGGTTTCAGATAGGTGGCAGCACTGATCCGGATCTATGGGACATCTAGCGACAAACCATTGGGCACCTAAATAAGGCCCCGAGCTCAGCCGCTACGTCAGAGGCCATGTAGGCCTCCGTGCAGATTGCATGTTGTGATATGCTTCCCTTGATATTCTCAACCATTGGCTAGCCAGAAAGTGTAGAATCCCGAATAAACCGTTGGCATACACTCGGATTACTGTCTCCGTGTTTCTTTTGCAAGACTCGAACCACATAACTGGTAAAACTAACTATTACAAAGTTTTGGTCCTGGAGGCAAGCATCTGTGAGTAGATGGTTACACTCGAAAAGGGATATAAGCAAATGTCAACGACCATGGAATATTTTTGCATCGTATTCACTGAGGTGAGGCTGTGTGTATTCAAAGACGTCTTATAGGCAGAGTTGAATGCGGACAGGCCTCACTCAGGTGAATGCGATGCAAAAATGTTCCATGGATTTATGTCATGGCCTATAGGGTTAATTTGCTTTTATATAAAGAAAAAACAGCTCAGCTCCATTCAAAATCCAAGATGATGGACCCCATTGAATACAAGCATATTGTATTCGATGCCTCCCATGGAATACGGCTGTTCTAGTACTAATCTATAGTAATGATCGTTTCTGCCATGACATAAAACATGATATGTCACTGTGGTGCTAGCAAGTATGGTCGCCAGAATTACATTGGTGCATCATGACGACCAAGAAATATGTCTTCATGTAGCCCTTTAAGGCTATGGATAGCAATGGTTCAAAAAGATGATTCAGCTCAGGGCTATATGACTTGTGAGTGAGGTCCTTGGCAGGGATGAGTGCAATGTTCCTGCGCTACGAATATGTTGGCAGAGTTGTTAGCTACAGGTGCCAAGAATATAGACAGGGACATGCGATACAGTGCATAGCCAAGGGAAGGTTACAGATATGTGTAGACAAATGGGAGGGATAAAAATGGATTGGGGACAATGTAAATTATTTGATACATAGAATTGGACAAAATAAAGAATGTAGTGAGCTGCTACGCAGGTGTGGGGTAGGGGAGAGGATGACCTTCCAGCCTGGAGAGATAAATACTCAATCATGATCAAGGGGTATAAATCTGTAAAATATTGATCGTGTCTTGACAATATACGGCATACAATTAACTCATATGAACTACTTGGCAGATATCAATAATTCTTATCACCTATCGAAAATATTCATGTACATTTGTGTCATCATAATGACATAATATTGCATTAGGAAGTATGTGGTATTGATAAAGAGAACACTTTTTGTTTATTTTTTACATGAGCGTCAGAAAAAAAAGATAGTACCTGAAGGACGGTATTTTGTCATCTAGCAAATAGGACATCTGCTCTCCCTCTTAAAGGAATACTCTCCCATGAATCTGCTTTCATCCCTTGCAATGCAGGCCTCCACAACTAAACTATATTGAAACTCTTCTCACTTTATATACCCCTGTAGTTGTGGTACTCTCGAGGCCTCCATTGTGTAATGAGTGACGTCTTTCTTCCCACTAGGAGCGCTGTGGTCTCTGGGGGTATACACCTTTCAAAGAGGCGTACACGGCACGACCAGAGGTTGTTAATTTTTAATCGCGGGTTTGTACCTACTTGACCCCTCGCCATGGCATTCTGTCAGCCAGCCCTGCAGGATCAACGACGCATGCGCACATCCAAGTCTCATCAAGGTCTCGAGGTTCTCGAGACCACGTGCTGGTATGGGATCGTATCCATGGCAACAAGACTCTCTTTGTAGTTAAGGGGAGGATCACCTTGTACCAAGGAGATAGAATTAGGATATGCAACGCACCTGGATTGAGCTAGAATTAGTTGAAGCTAACAGCACTATCATTGTATTCCTAAATGTCTAGTCGTCACTAGGATCAATGTTGTGCCAAGCCAAAGCCTGATGACAGTTGTATAATGTTAGATATACACTGCAAATAACGCTCACTGCCCCTATGAGGAAAAAAAACGGTTTTAATCCCAGTCCTTACAACATGTTGAAAAGGAATTGTTTGAATGTGGAGTATTTAATGATAAGACTAAAGGAAATCACTTAACCTGTTAGATATCAGCAAAAGCTGTTAACAAACTGTAGCTTCTTACCCACTTTTTACCCAAGTACAGTCCCACCACGGGCGTGGACTGGTTACCAGATTTAGTCTGTGTAGGTGTTATCCATATGCTATAGTAAGGGTGAGAAAGTAAAGGGAACAGTGCTGCCCTCTGGTGCCTTTATTTGCTATGCACAGACCTTGATTACGGAGGTGAGGGGTTACTTTGGCAAAGTCACCACTCACCTCCGTAATCAAGGTCTGTGCATAGCAAATAAAGGCACCAGAGGGCAGCACTGTTCCCTTTACTTTCTCACCCTTACTATAGCATATGGATAACACCTACACAGACTAAATCTGGTAACCAGTCCACGCCCGTGAGTCCCACACTGTGTGCATAGGGTGCTGCATGTCACTAGAGTTCCAATCAGTAAAATTGATTTTCACTGCTTTAAGCTGCGTCCTTCACGCTGTGAACATTATATTGCTTCTTCAAAGAGGTTCCACCGTGAGAGGATATAGACTATGTCAGCGTTAACAGTTTCTTTTTAACTGTCGGTCGATTGGATCTTAACTCTTTATGGACGATATGGTGCCTTAACGATTTATGTCACTTTTCTCTCATCATGCATCAATACAGTAGTGCCGAACCTTCAGGCGTGTTCCAGCCGTTTAGGTCTGCATGATGCTTTAATGCAGCAACATAGAGTTTCTCACTTACCCATAATGCATAGTGTTCTCAGACAGCCGGAAGAGGAAGTCTTTTTAAGTGTCTTGGGTCCTACAGGTGGGGCCCCACTAGTACTTAACCTTTTAGGTGCCTCGTAACACCTTTGTCATCATGATGCATCAGAACAGCGCTGATGGGTCTTCATCAGCACTACCCTTCTGGATCCTTATTGCGTGACTGTAGCCCTGATGAAAGGATTACTCAGGGCTATACTTTAAAATATCAACATTCTTTTTTATCACAATAAGACATTAAGTATTCAAGCGATACACGCTACAGGGTTAAAGTCACGTGAGTACTGGCGGAAGTAGAAGGTCAGCACGGCTTCCATTACCGGCTGAACCTGGACGAGTCTACCTGATGCGACGTGGGTGAACTGCGTAGACCTTTCTTTTCTTATTCTCTTGAAGAACAGCAGGCTTTGTTGGTGTGACTCCGGGAGTATAGAGCGTTGGGAAAGAAGCCTGTGTTTTTGTGTCGAGCTAGGTCTATTTACCGAAGCAAGGGGTTGTTTTGACATCCTTCGGGTTCTTTGATACACCCCAGGGATGTTACATTTTCAGATGGGAATTTTGGGAAATGCATTGAATCAGCCATTTATGATGAAAATGTAGATTATCTTATATCTGATATGGGTTATCGCATGAACCACGTGGCCCTTTGAAATATGCTCTACTAGATTAAGTCTCTTATCTGATACTTCTGTCTGAATTTAATGTCTATGGCCGCCTAATACAGACCCGATGTTTCACATCAAAAATATAAATCATTTACAATAATTTCATTATCATTTTATTATGTTGCACTCTCCCCGCAAGCTACCTGAGTTGGCAAATGTATGCAATTTTGCCATTCCTGAACACTGTATGGTGAGACAATAATATGTATGGAGATTGGTCCAGTCTATTTGTATTATAATTAGGGCCAGTGAAGGGTTCCGCATAATGTGCGCAGTCAGTCACCAGTATGGATGTTTTGTATGCCTTTCCAACACCCTCCCTTTTCTGGATATGCAATGACATACAGTCATTTCTACTTGCCATGTCACTAAAGATGGATTGCTGTGTATAAAATAAGCAAATAGCCTATGGAAAATAATCCCATACATAAAAAAAACAAACACATTCACCCTAGAGAAATGTGCTGCTACAAAACGGTGTACACCAATGCTAGAGTTTGTGGAAACCACTGAAAAAGATTGTGCTGTAAAAGGATTGTTCATAAGTTCCTATTCCCTCTAAAGCCATTGTTTATTTGAGGGAGAACCAAAGCTAGCTAAATGGTTATAAAGGATATACCAAAGCAGATGTGTGTTATTTTCTTGGCTGATTGAGGACTTCCAGTTTCTTCAAAGGTGATGCTGGAACTTTATAATAATCCATTCTGGCTGGAAGGCTAGTATCGAACCCCGATAGGTTGTTCACAGTTTATACTTTGATACATGCATAAAATAGCTGTCTTCTTTTTTAATCTTCTTTTCGGTAAAAGTAAAGAGTAAAGTAAGGCGACTTAGGAGTTTGGACGCGGCAAGGACCTCTTATCTTTACCCAAAGGGTCCCCTTATTGATAAGATAAACTCGAGCTGGTGTTCCTTAGTGGATTGGGGGTTAGCCTAATGACGTAGATGATGTCGGCGTCAATGACGTTAAAGGGCTTTGAGTCAGTGCAGAGAGTGCAGGACTGTATGACGCTAAATATTCCCTGATAATGGGGCTGTGTACAAATGACGTCATGCTCTTTTTGGCCAATTTTGACCCCCCTCCCCCCTTGTCATGTTTCGTCATACAGCGCTTGACCCCCCCCCCCCTTAACATGACGCCATGCAGAGATACCTCCCCCCCCCCCCGGCCCAAAGTACATGTAGAGAGTATATCAAATTGAGATGGTTCAAAGGGACATGTATATATTGGGTTAACAAAAATGGTGTTGGAAACAGGTGAGGCTTTTTCCACCGTCCCTGGTCCGAAACCGTGCTGGGCTAATAATGGGTGTGAATTGGTAAGGCCTAAAAAAATTTGTCATGTTCAGGTAATGGGTCGGAAAAAATTAGAAGTTCTAGAAGCGCCATTCTAAAAAAAAATTCTCAAAAAAGAAATCCCTACCTACCCTAATTTCCTTTATCCACATGCCATTCACCCCCATGACATTCACCCCCTTGGATATTTACCCCCTCAGACATATACCCCCTCGGACTTTTACCCCCTCGGACTTTTACCCCCTAACTCTTCTACCCCCTAGGATAATTTACCCCCTCCATATTCATGTACTCCTTGGGACTAGAAATGCAGTCATGGGGATTAAAAGATTAAAAGCCTAGTCCTCAGGCTTAAGCTGTAAACCTGAGGACTACTATGTAGACTTCAGGACTAGTCCATTATATTTTCAATAAAATTGCATTGAGGACTAGGTTTTAAGTCTCACAGACTACCTGTTTAGTCCTGAGGACTAAAGAATGTACTTGTTTAGTCCTCAGGGCTAAAATGCAGTACCCAGGACTATAGGTCTAGTCCTTAGGACTAAAGGTGTGCAACCCTTGAGACTGGGAAGATAGTCCTGGGGATTAAGATATAGTCCTCAGGACTAGTTAAGTCCCTGGGACTACCACTTGCCCTGGTAAATGTCCAATTGGGTAGAGGGATGTGGGGGTGATGTCATTGGGGGTGGATGACCTTGGGGGTAGATATCCATGGGGGTAAATGGTTTGGGGTAGATGTCTAGGGGTAAATGTCCAGGAGGTAAAGGTCCTGTTACCTCACATCCTTATGAGAGGTAAAGGAGAGGAAATAAGAGAAGAAATCAGATCTAGCCGACAGTTACAATGGCTTCACTGAATTACAAGTGTAACATTACAAGTGTGGTAATATGATTACACATATATGATTAAGATCACACTTACAAAGCAATCATTCTACTGTAAGGCATATAAGGCATAACCCCTAGAGTCCCATTCAGAAAAAGGAAATTATAAGTTGTTTGTTTCCAAGGGAGAGTTTGTTATTCATCAACAGGGGGAGCAGGATACAGATTGAGTGGGGAGGGAGGAAAATAATTTTGACACCTCACAGGGGGGAAGGGAGCAGAAAAAAATGTCATGCCTTTTCTGTGAACTACTGTAGAACAGGAGGGATGCCAAGGGCAATCTGTCCGAGGGGGAGGGGGTCATAAAATCTTCAGATTTCTGCACATCTGTATGGCAATCTACCCCACCCCTCAGGCTTGTTGATAAGTAATGAGCTATCCCTAAATAGAATAGAAGTTGGGTCATTTGAATCTTTCTACTGAATTCTCAATGCCAGGTTGCTTCTTACCCGCATGGATCAACCTATATATAGGGACCTTTGGTTAAATGATTCCAACTAAAAGGGTATTTCAAAGTGGTATGGGGCCTGGGTTAGAGGTAGGATAGAGCAGTGGACCGACACTGACACTGATGGCAGTGACAATCATTGAGTGGAATGTCTGAGGAAAGCATGCCTGTATAGGTAATATATATTTCATAAAAGATGAATGCATTAAACTTCACTACCTTTACAAATCATTTTTGTCTTGCCAAAACTAAGGCAACTTGCAATTTTTTTTCATGACATGATGTCATGCAGCCCATGACGCCCCCCTCCCCCCCTTCTCATGCTTCGTCATGGGGAGTGGTACCCCCTCCCCCCTCCTGCATGACGTCATTTGTACACAGCCCCAATGAGGGGAAAGGCGTTCATTTGAGAGCCTTTTAGTCTGCAATATTCTAGAACACAATCATGTATATCCTTATACTGGTAGAATTCTTGCTAGGCATCCTGAGTAAAGTTTTCATACAATCACTTCTTTGAAATATCATTGACTTTCGCCATTGGGATTGAAATGTGAACTCAAAAACATGAAATATTTTACTAATTAAATTATACCTATGCAAGGTAGTGGCGTCGCATGTCGTCAACCATGTCTGAGGATAACTCCCACTTCTATACTACATACTATTGGTTTGAACATATGGGATTCTACAGAACATAGTTTGGTGTCCCCGCTATTGTAATCCCTCGGAATATTGTGCTCCAAAATATGGACTGTTTTGTTTTCAATTTTCATTCAATAAAAGTAGGACATTCATAATTAATGCACGGTTGGGAAATCCTTTCTCCCCAGATTTCCCAATGAGCACACTCTCTTTACAAGCGCCTACTAAGAGACAAAACTCACCTTTCCTGCTTCATAAGGAGCTCAATACATCAAAGACATGCACGAGCAGCTCAGGGAGAAGCGCTTGGGGAGAGAGCAACTCGGTACGCTGACCTGGGAGGGTATAAGTACATTATCTGCTCCTACTGTTTGGTCTATACCCTCAAGTGTTCCCACAGGGGATGAGAGAAAGGAGAGTGGGGAGGGTGACGCGGAGGTATCTGAGAAGTACACCGGCTCTCCTGGGAGGAAAGAGCAGTTCGTCCTAAAGTAGTCCCTCTCTGATATATCCCTAGACCAATCTATCATCTCACAGCTAGATCACCGCCATCTATATATATATATATATATATATATATATATATATATATATATATATATATATATACATATATATACACACATATATATATATATATATATATATATATATATATATATATATATATATATATATATACGAATCAGTCATATGTCCATTGTTCCTATCACGCAAGTCTCTTCCTCTCTCTTTCCCTTCCTCTCAATTTATCTTCCTTTACCTTTTCACTCTCCCTTAGCCTTCTCAACCTTCTCACCTTCACTCTAACATCACTTTCTTATAATTTGACACCGTTTGTCCCGCCCCTTAATATCATCAATTTATGTCACATGCACCCTTTCCCTCTGTGTTACATCATGTTGTAGCTTATCAACGTGGATTCATGCAGTATGTCATAGGCATATCTTTGGTTGGTCATCTTGCCCCAGTCGACCTACTTACCGCTTGATCTTTCACTTGACTTGAGTACCTAAGAGTCTATCTATATACTGACTACTGCCATGGTGCTGCATTTGTCTCACTATGCCCCAGTACCTAAGGCTTAGGCTCAGGCTAAGGGTCTATCTGTATTCTGACTGTTGCCATGGTGCTGCATTTGTCTCACCCTGTCCCACTACCTGGGTCTATCTGTACACTGACTGCTGCCATGGTGCTGCGTTAGTCTCACCCTGCCCCACTACCTGGGTCTATCTCATTGACTGCTGCCATGGTGTTGCGTTTGTCTCACCATGCCCACTACCTAAGGGTCTATCTGTACACTGAGTGCTGCCATGGTGCTGCATTTGTCTCACTATGCCCCAGTACCTGGATCTATCTGTACACTGAGTGCTGCCATGGTGCTGCATTTGTCTCACTATGCCCCAGTACCTGGATCTATCTGTACACTGAGTGCTGCCATGGTGCTGCATTTGTCTCACTATGCCCCAGTACCTGGATCTATCTGTACACCAGTACACTGAGTGCTGCCATGGTGCTGCATTTGTCTCACTATGCCCCAGTACATAAGGGTCTATCTGTACACTGAGTGCTGCCATGGTGCTGCATTTGTCTCACTATGCCCCAGTACCTGGATCTATCTGTACACCAGTACACTGAGTGCTGCCATGGTGCTGCATTTTGTCTCACTATGCCCCAGTACCTAAGGGCCATGTCTTCCCCCATACCGAAGCCTAATCTCACCTCCAGGGTCATGCGTTATTTACTTTTCAAGTCAGGGGCTGATGTTGATAGACGGGTAGGCGGCCCTGAGTTGACATCCTCACATACTACGAGATAAAGGGCCTGCTATTTTGGATGAGCTCAGAAGGAGGCAAAGGAGTAGAGTAAACAGGAGAAGGGAAGGCCCTGTTGGGGGATTGCTAGGTGAAGTTAAAGTAGGTTTAGACGAGGGGGGGGGGGTAACTTTGGGGAAAGGAAGACTTTTGATGGCATCATGATTATTCTGTTTCCAGCATGGAACCCATTTGAAGTTGGTCCATACTCAAACCAACTAGTGCCATCGAATTTCTGTTATAAATGTATCTGAAGATGTGAGGTCTTTGTCATAAAACACCGGCAAGCCTTGTACTTGAATTGGTGCTGTTTATATATGAGTTTCATATGGTGGTCGGGTATGTAATTCCTTTTTCTCAAAGGAACTTTTGCGATGGCACTAATATAATGGAATGGGAGAGCAGATAAGCCGTGTGGTGAGAGGTAGTAAGACGCAATCATAACTGCTGTGGGACATGGAAAATGAGTTATCTAAAATCAACATGAAAATGGGTCAGGAGTCCCTTGAACATTGGAGAATGTTTCACCAGGAGGGAAGTGAATTTAACTGGTATAATTATGGTTGCTATACTATGTAATTATATTCCGAACATATATGTACATGTATTGACCTCCATCATTAGGTCTGGAGGAGGAAGCAGAACGCGCGCGAATACCAGGTATAATACATTTTATGCAACTGTATTATTTTCACCCGAATCAACCATTTTTAAAAAAGTAAGAAAACTTTCAGTATTTATGAAGAATTGCTTTATAACTCGGTACCAGTAGTTTATTTGGTCGTTCTGTGGCCACCTGGACACCCCAAATAATGGCCAAAGCATTTTAAGGTGCAGAGATGATGGATTAAAGGTATACAGAAACGCCCCCCCCTCCCTCTTTACTCTTTGGGGAGAGGGCTCCTTTACATTTCGCACTATATAGAAAGAGTAGGCATATGAGGTGACCATCACTTTTACTCTTTTTTTTCCAATCACAGAAAGTGAGATGAAAAACCCTGACCGACGACCTCGCGGCCATGTCATGTCTTACCTCCTTCAGCTCAGCCTATTTGGCCTTAATTATCCTGATATTCTGGCGCGTCTTTCACGTGTTTAAAATCTCCACAGCGGTTCACATGACTATTCACCTCATTAGATACCCCAAGTGCATTAACTCAAAGACTGGTTCTGTGTGAGAATACAGTAACTACAATCTGGCTTAAGATATTAAGCAGTTTCCTCCCTCCATCTCTCCGATTCGACCGTTCCCTTCCAAACTCCTGTCGCTCCTTACCATTCTCAACTCCTCTCTTTTTAGCCCCTCCCGGCTCTACGTCCCCCCCCCCACTCCATCTACCAAATATCCATGCCTCCTTTTCATTTTACCATATCTATGATAACTGTTCCACCCACTCCACGTCCATCCCATCCTCCTTGGCCTATTGCGTACATACATATAAGGCCGGGCTCATTCCCAATGTATTTCTCAGGGGTACTACTATTTCTCGTTTACAAGCGGTGCATCAGTCATGGGAATTGGCGGTGGTGGCACTATCCTAGCCAGTCAGGGGCTCTATGATATTAGATCAGAGAGAAGTACTATTGGCCGCGCAGGGGGAGAACAATTTCATACTTTCCTGCTCCTGCAAATGGCATTAGATACGTATAGGGTAAGAGCTGTGGGGACTGTGTGTCTGCTCAGCCGTGTGAGCAGCTCTGTCCTTTGTGAGCAGTTCCCATCTAGGCCAGAGTTCAAGCCTAGAGACTCAAGGACATGGGCTTTATCCGGGTAGTTTTGGAACAGGTCATTAGGACTTGGATTACTATATAATTTTACTATACTGAGAAGACAATTAGGACACGTATACCAAGGCCCTGGATGACGGGGGGAGGGTCCTATGTTACATGCCACTTAAATCCTTATGTCCTATGTCACCTCAATGAACCTACCATGTCCCATATCGAATTTAAGAAATAATCTAATTATGTCACTATTTCCTTTCTTTATTTCACTAAGGTTCATATCACATGTCGCCTTTCAGAAAAGGCCATGTTACCATGTAGAATTCAGGGGCCTAGATCCACCATACCACAAGGTCAAATCTACTGCTCCAGGGAAAACCTCCCTGGCCATTTTTCAATATGGTCGTTCATATACAAGACTCGCAGATGATATTTTACTAAATGAATTTGATAACTACAATTGGGATATTTTCAATAATACAAATGATGTTAATTGTGCATGGTTCCACTATGAAAAAGCAATACGTGATATCCTTGATAGACACTGCCCGGTTCATAAGTTTTTAGTATCCAAGCAGAGGGACCCTTGGATGACACAAAATGTATTTGAAATAATTAGAGAAAAAAATGCCAAATTATGGAAGGCTAGGCGTACTGATAGAGATGCTGATTGGAGAATCGCCTCAAATTTTCAAAATAAAGCAAACAAAATAATTGGAAAGGCCCGTAAAAACTTTTTCAAGGAACAATTGGAAACATATAAGAATGATCATAGAAAATTTTGGCGAGTCATTAACAACTTAATACCGGGTCAACCAAACCAAACCAAAAACATTAACTTGAATGATCATGACAATAATAACACTCCTGTTCCCTCTGAAAAAATTCCTGATTTTATTAATCAATACTTTGTAAATATAGGTCCCACTCTTACTAAAGACTTGACTATCCCTTGGAAACCATACGATGATTGTATAATAAATAGAATTGAACCTTTTAGCATGAACCTCCAAGAAGTCATGAAACTTATAAGTGAAATACAGGTGTTTAAGTCCTCAGCCATAAATAATATATCTACAACTGTTCTAAAAAGGGTATTCAAACATGATCCTGGTAAATTGGTTAAACTGTTCAATCTATCCTTTCAGACCAATATAGTACCCGACTCATGGAAAGTGTCTAGAGTTACTCCCATCCCTAAATCTGGTAATCTGAAACTAGTAAATAACTATAGACCAATTTCATTATTACCTTTGCCCTGTAAATTACTTGAAAAAATTGTGCACAATAGAGTATATTGTTTCTTATTGAAAGAAAATATCTTAACTAACCACCAGGGTGGTTTTAGACCTGGTCATAGTACAATAGCCACTTTGGCAAACTTTACAGATGACATTAAACGAAATATTAATATAGGTGAATCTACAGTTGCTGCTTTTATATACTTGCGTAAAGCTTTTGATACTCTGTCCTTCTCATCAAACTACATTATTATGGTATAAGATCAGATAACTATCATTGGTTCGAAAACTACCTTAATAATAGATACCAAACTACACTAGTGAATGGTATACAGTCTGAGAAGGAGAGGGTGATCTGTGGGGTTCCTCAGGGCTCCATTCTAGGCCCACTACTTTTTCTAATGTATATAAATGATGTAACAAACTGTATTAAGAAATGTAAAATTAAGTTATACGCAGATGATACTGTAATCTACTCTGCACATAATAATTTTAATATTGCCAAAGACAAGCTTCAAAATGACCTTGAAATCTATTATACATGGTGTACTCAAAACAAGCTTTCTATTAATGTGACAAAAATGAAAATAATGATATTTTCTTCAAGCTCAAGGAAATTGAATACTCTGTCAGCTGATATAATGTTAAATGATCAATTACTTCAAGTTGTACCAAGTTATAAACATCTTGGTGTACTACTGGACCCATTATTACACTATAACCTACACCTAGCTAACCAAAGTAAAACAATTGCCTACAAAATGTACAAATTGTGCTTACTACGCAAATATCTAGATGGAAAACTTGCTATAAGAATTTATAAATCGACTATCTTACCCTACATGGAATATGCGGATATATGTTTTATGAGCATGTTTGATAAATACCTGGATCCTTTACAATATTACCAAAATAGGTGTATTAAAATATGTCTCCAAGTGCCTCATCTAACTAGCACAAAGTATATACACAATATGTGTAAAATTAATTTCCTATGTGATAGACGATATGTGCACCTGCTAAATTATATGTATACAAGGTCCCGAAATCATGCCTACATGGACAATAGACCTATTAGAACCAGGTTACATGATGCCCCTACGTTTAATGTAATAACCCCCAATTGTTTAACATATGCTAGAAGTGTAGAATATCTGGGTGCTATTAGTTGGAATGCACTGACAACTGGTAGGAGAAATGCCCCTAGTCGGGAACAGTTTAAAACTGAGTCCAAAAGTTATCTAACAAATCTCTTCCCATATGTCAGGACATAGCGCTTCATTGTTTTGTTATTAATTCATCATAGCCTACTACTTACTTATTTATATTGATATAATGCAATAATACTTAGTACATGGCTTAATATAGGATTTCTATAATTAACTTGCCCTCTTATCATCACATCATTATCACAATATTTTCTTATGTGTCAACTGTCTTGCTTAATAAGATCAGAAGAAAGGTTGAACCAGAAAAATCAACCCTTACACAGATCTCTGTGGGGATGAGGTTCTCTTCCTTCATTATTATCTCGATATAAATTTTGACCTTATTATAACATAACTTTCTTGTCATTCTTCCTGGTTATCGCTTCACTGATCAATACTGACAATAAATGCTATGTTTACTTACCGGAGACTACTATAGACAAGCATGTTACGATTCATAATGTACTCTATAACCATGAAACAATTATGTACTTTACCGGTAATCAAAACATGCATATATAAAATTCAGTCATCTATGTATCAACAGAAAGGACTCACAGACTGTATCGGATATTTGAGATAATAAAGTAAATTCAAACCAAAAAAAAGTTTCACATTTTTAGAGGCGTTGGCCACTTAATGTAGATTTTAATGGACCCATTAAACTTTATGTAAAGCTTTATTCTTGTTTTAAAGGTGTTTTAGTGGAGCTGCGTAATTAGGAAAATTACCACTTTCCTTTCAGTAGCTAAGCTCTAGCACAGGCAATAGGGGCCTCAGTGACAGCATACTGTTAATGATAAGTCCCAAATAGAAGAAGGACCCAGGGAAGGCTAAATATTATGTTGAGCAAAACAAAACTACAACCATAAGTCTGAGAATGTCAAAGCTTCTTGGTGCCAGACAGAGCAGTTCCATAGGAGTATGAAAAGTGATGAGCAGATCCCATTTGGTAGAGGGAGCCACTCGGAGCAGCTCAGTGCCTGAATGCTTCTTGTTTCACTCTGAACAGTGAGAGCAGCTCAGCAACCACTTTAACAAGGTGCAGCTCACAGATCTGATAGCGCGCTGCCCTTTTAGCTGCACACAGTAAGCGCCCCATTGTACTCCCACCCCCATGCACCAGGTATAAGGTACAACTGCATGACAGTGTACTGGAGGGAAAGGGTCTTGTTGCCCTGTTGTGCGATACCCTGGAAAGTGATGATTCCAACTTCATTTAACTTGGTTCAAGCCGAAAGTATAGAGAAGGAATCCTAGAAAGTAGCACCGTGATACTACCGCTTAGGCTATGTCGGTCCACATGAACAAAGAGTCATCACTTTACTATTATGGTACATGGACTACAATCCCGACAAGCTCCAACCACAACCAGTCTATCAGACAGTTTAGCCCTGCGCAGCTGTAGGGCCCGCTTCTACCGGCCACCTTTTGGCTGAGGCACCTCCCGTTTCCTCCTGCAGCTCGACCCTGACCTTGGTCCCGGCCCGTGACCACAAGATGACCTTGGGAGTAGCTCAAGCGGCTCGGACCAGGAAACAATTTGGTGCGTCTCGCCAGGCTCACCCAGATGGTAGGAAGAGGGGTGGGGTGCGGCGGGGGGTTGAGTGAAGGCCGTCGACCAGTGAGCAGCATGGGGTAAAGGTATGATAGGGTAGGGAGGGGATCCACGACCTGCGGACGAGCGACTGCTAGCAATTAGCTTCCTGTCGGAGCAGCTCAACTCGCCGCGCCTCCTGGCGGGATGATGCTACGACAGGCGGCCAACGGCAGCGCCGCTCTGGCCACTGCTGGAACTAGAAGGGTATATATATCGGCTGGCAAGCTGGGGGTTGGAGTTGTGGAGAGGTGGGGGGGGGGGGGTCTGTAGGGGTCTGGGGTATAAGGGGTAGGGTACCGAAAGGAGAGTAAGCTAGAGGCTGGAGGATAGAGTGGTAGGCATGGTGATAACGCTAGGTTATGAATTTTGAAAGGTTTTTGATGGATAGGGCTTGGGCTGCAGCTACTACTTTCTTTTCCTTTACAGTACATTATGATGGAATGAGAAAATGACCTGAGAAACCGTTTGAGAGTATAGAGTGTACGTCTAGAGGTAGTCAATAGGGTCTGTCAAAGGGAGAGGTCTATAACAGTGCTGCCAGTCAGTACCATTGGTAGGTAGACCCTCTAACATGGGGAGGGGGCGAATCAAAGGACAACCCTATGAGTAGCCTTCCCTTAAAGACTAGTCGATTACATCAGTATCTCAAAAGGAGAACCTTAAATGGTTGTGTTGGGAAATGAGGTTATTAGGCCAGAATTATACACATTGACAGATAATATCTATGCACACATGGGAGCAGCATCAATTTTAGGGAATACCGTACCTTTGATTTGAATTTTGATCCAGTGTGTTGAAATCGAATCATAAGAGAATTTTGTGCTCTACAGCATTATGACAAGTTAATCTAAATGAAGATTGTTTGAAGGACTAAAACCTCGTGATTTTACATTGACTAAATGAGCCTAGAAATGAGAAGTCAGATTGGCCAGCTACGTCAATTGTAGTTATCATTAATATGTTCCATCCTTTTTGTGCTCTTCACCGCAGTCTGTCTCTCCGCTCACTGTTAATAATCTTGTTGTTTGAATTCCCGGTAATTATGGGCTAGTGAGCTGCCAAGCGGAATGAATGCTAGAGAGCGGGTACATTGATCATCTTTTCTGAATAGCGAAGCAGAAAGGTTGCTCAGAATTTGCTTATATATACTGCAACTGCACTTACCTTGGTGTCTTATCTAAATTTATGAGAAACAGGGTGAAATTCCAGTCAGTAGGAGAGTTCACTCACACCCTGATAGTGAGCCTGGTTTGGGTGTTTGTTTGCGGTTGGAACTAGGAAAAGAGAAGTTGATTTCTCCAACGCCTCTGGTCGAGACATGGGGTGGATGTGAGGACGAGGGAAGGCGACAGTAATCGATAAAGCACATTACTCATCCCCCTACCCGTCCACGACCTAGTGTGGTTTCTCGAAGGGGGAAGGATAGGCTTTGTTGGAATGTGTGCCTTACGTGTGTATAGTTTAAAGTAAAACAGATCTATTTGGTTTCATGCTGCATTTTGTGCTTTGGAAGCCAAGGCATACTTATAACCAGAATAAATTGCACCAATATAAACGATCTGATAATGTGCATCTTTCTCTTTTTAGGGAAATATCTGTCTTGACAGAATGATAGTCCAAAGTGAAATGTTATCATAGAATAAAACTTTATAGGAGTTTGAATAAATTAGAAAATAATGAGAATGATTGTCTTACACATTCAGTATGAGATATAAAAGATATACGAGCATACCGAGAAGTATAGGGGACATATGACTATGGCCTTTTCCAGAGAGCCTAGGGAATAGGCGCCGTTGCAAGAAGAGGCATTCCAAGACACACATTATGCATAGTTAATGCTAAATCTATAAGCACTGCACATATAGGGTCCCACTGGGTAAACTGAGAGGTAATTTACGATAGTTTACTACATATGGTAGCACCCTATACCGATGTGCCTAGTATGTGGGGAAGCTCTCTTGATACCAAAATGGTATGTGTTAGATATTCAGAGTTTTACTATTGACATAATAATGATTATTCTAACTCTGTCAATAAGGGGTGCTTGTATGATAGCCCTCTATGTGAATAATTAGTGGGTAGTCTTAGCTTCTGCTCTCTGCACTCCTTTGCTCAAATATAACCAATCTATGCTCTTTGCTTTGTTATCATATAAGTATAGATATAGAGTATAAAGGATCCAAAAGGTCCTGACCCCAGGCCACTCACAGAGGTCGAGGAGCCTTCCTATATATAGCATCTCTGGCCTAAATCATCCTCTGAGAGATTGTCGGATCATAACATCTATGCATTTTTGATCTAGCATATGCATTGATTTTGCAAGATTATTCCAATTAATTGTGTTGTACATTATATATATATATATATATATATATATATATATATATATATATATATATATATATGGGCTCCTAGAATAAATAAGCAGTATGCAGAATCATGACCATTGACCTTATTTAAAACTATGATCCATTTTCATGAGCATTGACCATGTGTGTGACCATGTAACCAGGTGGGATCACCTTTATATATTTAGGGATGAGTCATTTATTGCCAGGTGGGGGGCTTGATGGATTTTGGCGGATGGGCAGATTTTTTTTCTGACAAAAATGATTGCGCCCCCCCCCCTAAGAACTGATTTTGCTAAATGACCCTTCTCCCAAAAAAATCTGATACACACGTGGAATGACGCATTGTGATGGGTATTTATATTGCCCATATTTAGTTTTGACGCCATGCCCCCCCCCCCCACAGTGTGAAGGTTTATTGGCTTCCCCCTGCCAAGGGAGCCTTTTTCAAAATGACCCCCCTATATTTAACAAGGCCCCCCCTGGCAATAAATGACTCGACCCTTACTGCAACCCTATGCTCATTTGAACACAGGAGTGCATAATAGACCATAAAGGAGGTATGACTGGTCACTATGTAGCCAATAGTGGCTCCTATGACTAGGTGCTATGACTTCATAGTGGTGGGTATTGAGTCAGTAATTGAATAAATAGCAGCCGCTATTTTGAGGCCAGTATTGTAGCTCACAATGACATTTGTATGGACACTGGTATGGAGTCATTTCTTATACCTCCCACTACGATTTGAGGACATCCTGTCGTGGAAACTATTGAAACACGATCCTGGTCTACATTAGGCCTATCCCTTTACAACATTTTGCCTGCAGTGTTCCCGTTCATCTGCTGTAATAATTGGGGTGTAGCAACTCCATCAAGTCAGCATGATTTATGTATCGTATGCAGCAAAGGTCAGTAACTCGCCGGGGGTGCATCGCTGCATCAAGAAACACAGAACATTGAAGCGCTATGCAGCTCTTAAATGGTTTTAATTAGCTCAATATTACCCCCCAACGAATAGCCTAGACAAAGAGAGCACCCAACACGCGTTTCTGAGTTCTCGATCAAGTAAAAAAAAGTTGATTTGATTTAATACATCTGTGCATGGCCACTGTGCGAAAGCGTTCCCATATTCCTTCCCTCCTAGCCCTCTCCCCAAAGCACAGGCGTAAACAACCGTAAACGCACCGATGAGCATGTGTGGGAGACACTGCGCAGGCGCAGTAAGGGTTTTCTACAGATAGGGACGACCGAACAGCAGTGGCACGTGAACGATTTGTCTGAGACCAGCCATGAAGACGAGGCTGCGTCCGCGGATGATGGTAACCAAGGAAACACACACTTTAATGGCGTCCTGTTGCCGCGTTGTACCCTCAGTGTAAAAGACGTCACTGGAATGTGTTGCCCCCCTCGATATGGATGAAGCACAATAATTTTCAATCATATTTAAAAGAGAATAGATTTTATACTTCACATTTCTTATGTGGTTTCATACATTCCTCTAATTCAAAAGGGTGACTCCGCCTAGTGGCGTCTCTTTTATCTCATATTAGCTGGGTTTTTTTCTGTTCTGTATGTTCTCCTTGAATTATACCAAAAACAAACTGCAATGCTTTACACATACTTAGAGCTATCTTTATCATCTCCATTTGATTTTCCGCTCAACCATGCACAGTTTATAGATCGGTGCCAGGACGACTGGCTAGAACGCCTGTTTATATCTAGGTTTTTGTTATTCATTTCTTTTATCTTCCCCACCCGCTCTGACACTTCCCTTGATCTAGATCTTCTGAGCTATTTTAGATTGTCTTCATCTCATAGTGCCTGTTCCTTTCTTCTTTTTTTTTTATCTCATTTGAAGTAGTTTGTGCATACACAGATATGCATGCTCTCTATGGATTGTCCTAGAGGGAGTAGCCTAAAGTTCTATCAGTGCGTGTTTTTAATCAAACTCTGCCTGTACATTTGTACTAGGGCTCTTTGTTGTCTGCCACCAAGATCAATTCTCCTTCAAACCCATATTATAGTGGCAATGTTGAACAGTGAGGATGAAGCATTTTGAACATGCTGAATTCAGAACAATGAGGATATACTACGTTGAATATTCAATTTAGAGAATACTAACGACAGGATATGTTAACCATGCAATGTTGAGAATGAATAGAATAGACCGGGTCAGTGCAAGAATTGGTGATCACAATTAAGTCCAATGTCGAACACAATGACGATAGACTTACTATGTTGAATAAGGGATCTGCACATGGCCTATAGTAAATTGCCTGAGCCAAGGGGAGCACTTATATGTGTGAACATCGATCTAGTCCCAACCCTCTCCTCATATACATGATCCCTGCTTTGCAGGGGAGCACTGGACATCTGCGTTACAGGTTTATTTGTAATATTGGGAGCAACCCAAAAATATGTAAACTTGTATCTTCGTTATCGGTGTCCCATGCTGACAGGTAAAACTGAAACTACACTTTTGAGGATGGACAATACCAGGAATTTCCTTAGAATCTATTTTGTTACAAATCTGGAACTTATTTACAGGTATCCATATTCATTGACTACTGAGGACATTGTTTTTGATTTATTATTTTCTTTTCTCTCCAGTTTTCTTCTTTTTTCATCACACGCTAACTGCAATCAAACATCTCTGAGGTGAGTATTATGCCAATTTAATGTTGTTGATTATAGTCTACCATGGAACTCTATGACACAGATATACCCAGACAGACATACCAGACATGTTAAAAGCCTGAAATAATACATTCTAGAATTTATGAATTGATTCACTCTTCACCTTGAGTGATAGTTAACATTCAGATGTATATGGCAGTATAAGTGTGCATCTAAAAATACATATCTGACATGGTATAGGCCTAGGACCAGGGGGAGGAAATGAGCTACAAACCATATAGGACATCATGATAATTATCACTACAGACATGGTGAGGTAGAGACATGAGACTGATAGCATCATAGAAATATGTAGACGTACATCCTGAGTAATAGCAGTAAGGGGATGGCTGTTTCTATATTGACAGACAGCAGATTACACAAAATGTTTAAGGTTAGGGCTATTTCACAGCCCTAAGATGTTATTGGTTTCTATGTTCAAAGGGCTAGACTCTATATGAAATTACATGTACATGCAAAAGTGGTATGCTACATGCAAATATAATATAACACTTCACATCCTGCATCATAGCTACCGTCAATATAATACATGTATCATATGTTTATACTATTATACATGTAGGTGGCCCTGAAGGGGTTAATGGTCACAGGTAAACAGTACAACCCACTCAACCCCTTGTGCAGCAAGCTGGAACCTCTCCTTCCAATAAGCCAATGACATAATTACTACCTAATTAAGAGGATTATATCTGGTCCATCCAGATGTGTTAGCATGTACATGGCTATTTCTCTTAAGGCTAAACTCACCTTGAGACAATCTGTGCATTTTACTTTTTCATCCCAATACATGTATAACTTCCATCTAACAAAGGAGTTTTGTCATTATAATGACTAATGACTTTACCACATCCTGACATTTTAAAATCCTCTTGTAACATGACAAATACCTCTTTCAGATTTGAAATATTAAACTGAGTTTTGTCCTTAAAACTTTTAAGGAAGCTACCTCAACCCCTAGATCCAGGTACCTTAGACTTGTCCAAGCTACTTGTCTCAGTCTAATCCTATGTGAACACTAAGGACTTTTATGTGGGCAAGTCTACCCATTTGGCCACATTCCATTGCATCGACTCCCCTTACTTGACTATGTTATTGGCTAGCCAATAACATAATAAAGAGAGGCGAATGCTATATGGAGGAGACTAGAGACTTAAAAGGCACTGTAATAAGGAATGAGTCTACAGGGAATAAACTAATAAATTATTATAGATGTATGCTCATAACTGCCTGGATGGAAGAGTGGCTAATTGTATTAACAAAATATATGACCTCCTATAAAAATTAGCTTGTCCAAAAGTCAGTAATTCACATAGGTACTTGTCATTCTGTTACTGTTGTGATCAATGTACTATATCATGGGCTGGCATCAGGTAGGCTATAACTGGGACTTCTACCACTCAAATCGGATGATACAGTGATAGAGTAGATATAACGCTTCTCGTGTAGTGTAACTTCTTAAAGTGTGGATGTGTGACTGTGTGTGAGGGGCGTTGGAGGGTGGTGTAACTGTCCTTGAGGTGGTGTCATTCAGGTACACCTGACTAGTCGATGCCTCTTCTCTCTTGTCACATCACAAGCACCACCACCATCAGTACTTACAGAGCACTAGCCCATCACCAGCTATTAGTACCAGTACCATCTTCCCTATATGTCTCCCTATGCCTCTGCATATCTATAGGCCACCATCCTTTCTATATATATATATGTATATATATATATATATATATATATATATATATATATATATATATATATAATGATTACATATAGGGAGATACAATGTTATGTATATATACATAACATTGTATCTCCCTATGTTTTTGCACGTCTATAAACCACCACCAAATGTTTGCAAAAGTGCCATCCTCCCTTTATCTCTCCTTATACCTGTGTATGTCTATAGACCATTGCTAGCTATCATTAGCACTCTCATCTCAACATCTCTCAATACAGCCTATATCTGTGCATATTACATAGACCACCACCAGATATTAGCATCAGTGTCAAGCTCACCATAATCACAGTGACGACACCTATTACTGTAATTCGAATTACGGCGATCAAAGATGGCGGCTGGTGAGTTCACTTCATTTCTTCTCTATTGATTTATAAGATATCTATGGTTATTTCAAGCAACTTGTGTGGACAGATTGAAGTATTGGCATTCCTGCTTAATACCCAACCCTTGGATTAACTTGATGTGTACTAGTTAAGGCAGGAAAAGACCTTTTTAAACACGCCGGTATTACCGTAATTCAGGAAGAGGAATTACGGTGATACCATGTTTTGATAACAAATCGAATTACGGTAATACCAGTGAAAACTGGTCATGTCTCCCACACACAAACTATTGTATAAAGAAGATAACCTGGTTAACCCACGGATAGACATGTCTCTTAACCAGATGTGTATGACCTAGGAACAGCTAAAACAACCTCTTTATATGCTAAATGTCACCTCTTGACTTTGTTTACAAACTCACCAGCCGCCATCTTTGATCGCCGTAATTCGAATTACGGTAATAGGTGTCGTCACTGTGATAATATGCATATATCATCTGTACATATATTTCTACTTGTGTGTTTCTATAGGCCAGCTATTAGCATCCTCCCTATGTCTCCCAATAAATGTATAGACTCTACCTGTTCATATAGATATTTTCGAAATTCCAAACAACCACTGAATATTCCTGGCAGACCCGAGACTTCCATCCCACTTCAGAAGATTACCTCTACAAAACAATATCATAGCAATTAAGGCCCCCGTCCATATCCCACATCACAAAGCTCCTCCTGTTAGCTCAGCATAGACAACGAAATGGGCAGTGTTCTGGTATGAACGGCTTAATTCCCGAGATATTCACCATCGCCTCCACGGCCTCATTCTCCCCCTCCTCCCGTAATCAATGATGGCATAGGGGGGGGGCTCCACCCGACACCACACCTACGGCCTTTGACAGGGGACGAGGCCCTGGGGGCCGTAGGCAGGAATCAGTTCAAAACTTGTTTTAGTACGTGCCACAGCCAGAACAAGTGGGTGATGTGTACTGCTCTAGTGAACACCATGCAAAGGGAAATTATTGCTGAGAACGATTGCTTTTGGGGCTTTTTACAACTTAAGTTGATCTATCAATTGGTGAGATTTGGTGAGATATCATGATTAATTGCCATTTTCGTTATCCTTTCTTAAGCAATCATGACAGCAACTTTACTGGATCGGTTAGCTTTCACTGGCTGCTTGTATCCTGGAATATGCCTTAGATCCTTTCTGGAGCAGTAAGGGTGTACAACCGCTATCTGTGCAAACAACTGCCACCTGACCTTATCTGCACCAAATTAAGCATAGAAAATAGTCGTTATCTGCATCAAGGACAAATCACATTCCCCCTTACACTAACTGCATCAACATACACTAACTGCTGCATTGGCCTCAAAACATGTCTCATTTAAATGGAAGGAGTAGAGAGAGGGATTGGTGAATGATTGAGTGAAATGAATGAGTGAGTGAGTAAGTGAGTGAGTGAGTGAGTGAGTGAGTGAGTGAAGGGAGGGAGGGAAGGAGGGAGGGAGGGAGTGAGTAAGGGGAGGAAGGGAAGGAGGGAGGGAATGAGTGAGGGAGGGAGAAGAAGTGAGGGCAGGAAGGAATGAAGGACTGAGGGAGTGAGTGAGGGAAAGGAAGGGAAGGAGAGAGTGAGGGGAAGGGAAAGGTGGAGTTGAGTGGTGGAAGTAGATTGGATGGACTGAATGGAGTTGGATTGACTTGAATCAATTGGATTGGAATGAAGTGGAGTGGATGGGTTGAGTAGACCAAATAGAGCCAGATTGACCCAAATTGGGTAAATTGAGTCAAAATGAGTCAATATTGGTCAATTGGCCGAACATTGGGCAAAATTAAATCAGATGGACCTAA
Organism: Acholoe squamosa; assembly: GCA_949317995.1. Lineage (NCBI taxonomy): Eukaryota > Metazoa > Annelida > Polychaeta > Phyllodocida > Polynoidae > Acholoe > Acholoe squamosa. The sequence goes on along the minus strand of OX439041.1, from coordinate 32,704,638 downwards.
GATGAGTAAATTGGGTCAAAACAGGTCAATCTAGGTCAGACTGGGTAAAAGTGACCCAAAGTAGGTAAGTTAGGTCAAAACAGTTCAATCCAGGTTAAACTGGGTAAAAATGGCCCAAAGTGGGTAAATTAGGTCAAAACAGGTCAATCTAGGTCAAATTGGGTGAAAGTGGCCCAAAGTGGGTAAATTGGGGCAATATGGGTCAAAATGGGCCAAATTTAGTCAGATTCACCTACTGCGGGTAAGGTGGGTCAAATCAGGGCAATATGGAACAAAATAGGTCTAATAGGCCAAAAATGGGTAAAATTGTCTAAAATTGGGTCGAATAGGGTCAAGTTAAGAGAATTGGGTCAAGTTGACAAAATTGGGTCAAATTTGGCTAATATCGCTAAAAATAGGTCAAATTAGCCAAAGATGGCTAGGGTTCGGAACAAATTGAGTCAAAATGAGCAAATTGGGCCATAATTATAATAGGTCAATTTAGGATAAAATTAACTCAATTTTGGTAAATTAGCCAAACTTTACCCTCTTTTGTCTATTGGGGACTATTCTCAATGCATATCATGAGTAGTTGCTAGAGGTACTGTAATACCCTGCACATATACCCGAGGGTAATAGTTCTCACCAGATCTGCAAGGGGGCACCAAAACCTTTCATTTGATATGTTACACCCCCGACCCCAACACCCCAAAAAGATACAGATACACAGATAGCGGTTAGATGGTCAGCCTCTATCTGCAGTACTGCAGATAGCGTTTGTTTATACAGATAGTGAGTGTACAGAGGGTCTTTGATAGTATGACTTGAGGTCGCTGTAAAGAGCCTACCTACAGCACCTAGGAGAGATATGTTAGCCCCATCCTCCCTGCATAGTACATAGCAAACCTTCTACGCCTATAGTAAGGGAGGTCTTACATAAAGGAAAAAAAAAATATTCTAAACCATCAACCAACTTGACTGTTCCTACTGCACAGACTTTCCATCTTTACTCCAAATAGACCTGAAGTATAATAAAAGGGGCGACACCAACAGCAAAAAGCAGCTCCTTTTTCGCCAAGGCAACTCCTTCAGTAGCACAATAGCCTGATGGTGAAAAGCCTCCAGGGCTGCCCCTGGCACCTTATATCTCACCTCCAGGAGCAGCAGGAGACTGTATTAGTGTTTGTCACCTCACTCACCTAATTGCCGCTCACACCGAGCCTCCACGGTATACCAAACTACCCTCAACCTTTAACAACTGCATGGGGCTTTAATGCACTATTCCATTTTCTCAGCATAATGGATGAATGGTGAGAGACTCACTGGTGCTGCATTTATAAGTCATGTTGACCCTATTGGGCCGAAACTTTTCTGAAGGGGAGGCGTGAGGCAAAACTGCCACACCCTTCCAGTGGGTAGAGTACATCGGATTAATATTGTCAGAATGGTTGATGAGCAGCGATCAACTTATTTTCAATGTTGTTTCAATATTTGAATGATCGCTGTGCCTAATGAGATTAGTGAGCCACTTGAGCAGGGTACATGTTGGTGCATCATGGCAACTGAAAAACTTAAAGCCATCATGGAAACAGACAAACTTGAAGCCATCATTCCAACAACCAAACTTAAAGCCATCATGGCACCAGTCAAACTCGAAGCCATCATGGCAAGAGACAAAGTTGAAGCCATCATGGCAACAGACACACTTGAAGCCATCGTCGCAAGAACCAAATCTGAAGCCATCATGGAAACAGACACACTTAAAGCCATCATGACACCAGTCAAAAAACAAACTTGACAAAGTTGAAGCCAATATGGCAACAGTCAAACCTGGAGCCATCATGGCAACAGACAAACCTGAAGCCATCATGGCAACAGACAGACTTGATTTGGTGGTGTATCTTTGTTATTTTCTTTTCCGATCCATATGTAAAGTGAGTGAGTTGCTCGAGTTGCTCGAGTTGACTGGCATTCCATACAGTCCCCTGGAGGTACAAAAGCTTAGAGACTTAGCATGTAGTACTGACGAGTTATTCATGCACTGACGCTTCATTCAGTATCCTGGCAATAAAAGGACATGGGCATCATACTTCATATCAATGTGCAAAGCTAAGGGTCCTTGGTGTTGAGCACTATGTTGCACACACTGAAGGAATACCGGAGTGACTGAGCCGGCCTGTTGTTGGTCTTTGTGGGTTTTATGCAGATTATTTTCGCCGGTTCTGCCCATCAAAGCGGCACCTGATGCCTGCCGGCCCGGGGATCGATTCCAGGCCGGTTTTATCCCTTCTTTGGCAGGTGGATGGGAGGGGGATGGCAGTGGAAGGTGGATAGGTATGTAGGTAGGTGGCTGGATATGTAGGTAGCTGGGTGGGTGGGCTGGGGGATGGGTGGAAGCCAGCTGCCCTGGAGTCTTTGATGTGTATGGCAGCCCTCAGCTGACGTGCCGACACAGCCACCTGTCTCCCCGAACACTCTATCTGTATACAGACTCTACCCCGTACTCTGCTCGATATGTATCACAGGGCAGTGATTGTAGAGCATATTAAAGCTGTACTGTATGTCTATAACAGGATAGTCACTGTTTGTGTACCACAGAGCAGTGACTGTAAGATATAGGCTGTATTTTATGCGTATCACACAGCAGTTACTATAGGGTATAGGCTGTACTGTATTTGTATCACAGAGCAGTGACTGTAGGGTATAGGCTGTACTGTATTTGTATCAAAGAGCAGTGAATGTAGGGTATAAGCTGTACTGTATGTGTATCACAGGGCACACTGTAGGTTATAGGCTGTACTGTATGTGTATCACAGGGCACACTGTAGGTTATAGGCTGTACTGTATGTGTATCACAGAGCACACTGTAGGCTATAGGCTGTACTCTATGTGTATCACAGGGCACACTGTAGGTTATAGGCTGTACTGTATGTGTATCACAGGGCACACTGTAGGGTATAAGCTGTACTGTATGTGTACCACAGAACAGTGACTGTCGGGTATAAGCTGTACTGTATGTGTATCACAGGGCACACTGTAGGCTATAGGCTGTACTCTATGTGTATAACAGGGCACACTGTAGGCTATAGGCTCTACTCTATATGTATCACAGCACACACTGTAGGCTATAGGCTGTACTGTATGTGTATCACAGGGCACACTGTAGGCTATAGGCTGTACTGTATGTGTATCACAGGGCACACTGTAGGCTATAGGCTTTACTGTATGTGTATCACAGGGCACACTGTGGCTATAGGCTGTACTGTATGTGTATCACAGGGCACACTGTAGGCTATAGGCTGTACTGTATGTGTATCACAGGGCACACTGTAGGCTATAGGCTGTACTGTATGTGTATCACAGGGCACACTGTAGGCTATTGGCTGGAAGCGGGACTGCAGCTGTTTCTGGCGACATGCACTGATAAGATAGGACCAGCATGTCCCTGGAAGTGGTTGTTACCCAGGGACAAGGTACCCATCATGGTAGGTCTTATCAGTGGGGTTTACCTCAACCAGCAAAATTCAAAATGGTTGACCCACAGGGCGTCCATACTAAACCTTATAGGCTGTACTGTATGTGTATCACAGGGCACACTGTAGGCTATAGGCTGTACTGTATGTGTATCACAGGGCACACTGTAGGGTATTGGCTGTACTGTATACAACTGTGTATCACAGGGCAGTGACTAGTATATTGGATGCGTTTCGCAGGGCAGTGACAGTAGGGTATAGAGGCTACGTCATGACCTAGGTGTTGTATGTGTTTCACGGAGCAATGACTGTAGGCTACAGGGAAAAGGTTCTGTATGTGTATCACAGAGCAATAGTTGTAGGATACATGGTCTTGGCTGTACGGTATACCAACCTAGTGGGATACATTATTGACCAATGAGAAAATTATTAGGGTGCATTACATAACAACTGGTACCCATCATGCTGGTTAACAGTGCTTATTTCTTCAGTACCACATCAAGCAATGGTGTCCCCTACAAATGAACCTGCAACCTCGGTATAGACCTTGCTGTGTGTGTGTCGCACACAAAGCACTGAGTGTATGGTGAGTTGATGGTAGTCAGTGTACAAATATTTGTCAGCCATGCTTACAATAGGCTGTACATGTGCACCAAGTGTACGTAGACATTGCAGATGGTATATATGTAGATTATGTTGTACCTAGGTGATGCTAAGGAATCTGCAGAAACTGGGGTCATTGCTATGGCTTCCAGAATACTGACATTCCCTATGGTCCCTATGCATTATTTAGAGTAGACAACGATTTTCTTCACATCAAGACTGTCTGTTGTTCTATAATGCATGGATGCATCTGAGTCAGTCAATAAGTGAAGAAAGAGTTGTCTATTGTCTTTATAAAACATTGAACAGTAACCTGTACAGTTAAGCACCCGAGCAAGATATGTCTAGACCAATCAATGACCTTTGATTTGCATACAGCTATGCTGACCTTGCACAGGCATGCACTGTACTGTTATAATGCACTCAAGATCACTTCTATAGTGCAGCAGAGCACTGCTTGCCGTTTTATAAATTAGGATAGAGCTGTGCTTATAATAAAAATGCTAAACAACATATGCATGGATATGCAGTCACCAGTGTATGTATGCTCATCGCTCTGGCTTGGGCATTAAACCAATAAGAATGAATTCATTTTCATGTTCATGTTGAATGTTTTGATGGGCTCCACCATGATGTTTGACATTGGGACTATCGCAGAGGATCAGTAATTATGGCATTATTTCTTCATTAAATCGTGTTTTGTTTTTTTTTGCGGGAATAGGCCTATCACTAAAACTAAGATTATAGTCAAAAGTCAGTCCCTCGAAACAAATGACATTTAAGTGGGAGTCAGACCGTTAATCTTTGAGTGAAGAAAAACCACAAAAATCCGGAGTCTTTGTTAGTGGTGACTGTTTTGGCCCATTCCTTCATGCATCAACAGTGAAACATGCAAAGCTTCGGTTAAAAAGAGGAAGCTAAAAACCTGCGTCACACCAGTTTAATTATTGTTGTTTGGATGAGAAATTAAGCACATTTTTGAGATGATTGAAATTTTAAAGTGATGAAAATGGCAGTGACATCTTAATTCGTTAGTTGGTTTGGGAAGGCTGAAGAGGGTGGCAATAGTACAATACAGTCAAGTTCTGTTTAATTTCATATTTTTATTCGACCCACCCCCATAAGCTACAACAGCATGATTAATCAATGTTTAATGTCCGTCTATTAGTACAACGAATTGATGCACCTACATAGTTCCAAAGAACCACATGAACATTATGTTGGTCCGTCATACTGACATTGAAGAATGGATCAGCCTATTAGCGTCGTGGTTTTTTTTTTGTGTAAAACCAGAGTATATTCATTTCCAAAAATAATACATGCAACTCTGAGTAACTCTAGGTCGGAGAAACTCTGTAGTCCTCTCAGTAGCTCTAGCACTTTGATTCCCAACAATTAAAGGAATTTAGAATGTAAAGCGTGGAAGTTGATCTTGTCAGTGATAATTCCCTAACAGTCAAATTTGTCTTTCTTCCCTTTTCTACCGTTTTAGAAAGAAAGGCAAAGAAATATGACACATGGTTATATCTCTACCACACCTGAGCTATCAAGACAAAGAGCCGGCAAACATTTCAGTGAATTCATTTACCATAAAAAGTGCGAAAATGCCAACAAGGTTTTGCTAGAACATCATTCCCATTACCTTCAGAATTTCACTTCAATATGTCCTCATAACACTTCGCTTGCATCATTTATAAATCTTTAGATAGTACTAAATACATCGATGTATCTTTAGTTTTGACCATGACGTCAAAGTCCAAAGGGTTTCATCTCTAAAATACAGAAGAGCACTTCAGAGAACTGGAACGAAGTGATGCTGAGGCAGAGCTGGAATAAGTATGCAGAAAAAAGGACATTACTTGAAGAGATCTTGTAACTGATGGCGTTAATGTCTATGTTAGTCTACAGGTGTGGCTTGATTCTATTGCAGCGCCAAATGTAGCAGTAGTGGCGGTAGAAAGCTGAAGTAAAAGTTAATGTTGGCACAATAAATTTTCCCACAACTAGCTATAGATTATGTAAAACCCTTTATGAGGGACAAGGGGCATTGGAACCCCAACAGGCTCAGTGGATCATCTTAAATCGTGAAAGGCTCTATGGCTACTAGGGGTTTGGAACTCTGAATTTCAACCCAGCTACCGATGATCAATTTGACATGCAATGTATTCTGACATTAGGCCTATCAACATTATATCCAACACCATCTATAGGTAATGCTAAATATTCTAAATAAGAAGGTGAGAGAAACAGGTGACCAATCAGAGCAGGTATGGCCAAATCAAATCAGTTCCGGTAAATTGGTTTAAGTTAATGCTATAATATTATGATGAAATAAGGAACTGAGACGCTTTTATGGCACTCAGAGGGCATTGAAAGCAAGTCAGGCTGGGGGAGGGGGGTATTACTTGGATGCGAGTGGAGGGGGGTAGATTGTCACCATCAGACGCTGTACTTACAACTTCATCATCTATTCTTGTCAGTCTACGTTATCTAGCCCAACCTACCGGAGGTCAATGTTATCTCACGACACCGACCTCGACCTGCGCACTTCATGTCAAAATTGAACCACGATGCGCAGTTTCCGTCCCCTTCTACCCCTTGCTTTATACCCATCCCTCAGCCCTACTGCCTCCCGGGAACGCAGCTAATTTGCATATCAGTGGCATGCCGGGAGATCCGCGTCTGCTTCTGGTCATCCCGTTAGGTGGCGCCATTAAATGAAGTCCGTGCGCATGCGCGCAGGGACCACCTTCGGTCACTCCCCCTTGCCTCCCTCTAGGGGGGCACCACTCTGAACACAGGGTCAACTGGAGAATTCCACTTCCGGGTCACGTCCTGTGCATGCTCCTGGGAGGTCGATAAGGCCGGAAGTACCAACAGGAAGTCAGTGAACACGTGACCCTTGGCCCTGTTGGGTGTTAGTGGTAGTAGTGTGATGTAGATGGCGCTAGTGATAGTGAAAAAAAGGAGTGTGAGAGAGGCATAGACTGGGGTATGTATACTCATGGGTGTTGTTAATATACCTGAATAAAATGATATCACTAATACATGTACGTATAACAGTTCATAGCTGCACACATACTTACTCTTTATATGCAGCATAAAATGGTAAAGGTGAACGATGATCAGTTTGAGTTGACCGTTTCTTCACGAGCGCTTCCTGCCCATTCCGCACAAGGCCGATAGGCGAGTGTGGAGTGGGCAGGAAGTGCGAGTGAAGAAACAGGAAGCTCAAACTGATCAGAGTTCATCTTTACATTTATGTCAAGGTGTTTGAGTGGAAAATCAATTGTTATTTTATCAATATCCTTAATTAACTCTTATTTACCCATCGTCATCGCGAAATGCTGACAGCTGCCATCTTGGATGTTTATGTTTCAAAAGGGCTGCGCATGTGCAATGGACCTATGACATCATTGTGCGGATTTGGCGCTGGTTATTTAACGCAGGGGTTCAATACGGGAGGCTAGTGCATTGTCAATGGGGCATCGATATTCACCTTGACATAATGCCTCAAATCCAATTCCCTTAAGAAATGGCCTCCATGGATAGTTCAATATCACGCATAGTAACAGCACTGGTGAGTTACTCGTCAGGCCTGTATTTATGTATCGTGCCAACAGAAGAGAATGATCCCAGTCACATTGTACATGACCATTTTAGTAGGTTTGGTATGGCCTAAACCAATCTTAATGGTGAAGCCGAGGTTTGTTCGTGGTGTATGTAAAATAATAAACAGGGAGCTAAGATAAGAGATAATAAAAGGCAGAAACGTGAAGCATAAAATGCAACCTGTGATAATGTCAATAACAAGCATTATGCACCCCTGTATTACGTTCACAGACACTATGGCTTCATATAATATTATATGGAGACAGATCTGCAGGTGAGTGACCTCTTGCATGTCCACATTGGGTGGCTATAACACACCTGTATTAGATCCTCTTATAGATCATGTCACTAATGTGTACCTGTCTTAGGTGACATGCTACCTCATATCATGCTGAACACGATCAAGTTGTGAGGTGAAGACCCTTCAAATTTAGGGCTTCCCTAGCCCACTTAAAAGGGTCTACATGTATATCTCCTTTCCTATCCTCTTGGATGTGTGTGGTGCACATATGCACAGACACCGACACATTCCTCCATGAAATTGTGTAATGTAGTTCTTGCAAAGAATATGTCCTTAGGTATCAAAATGGCGTTGAACATCTATTACTCATTCTCTCTTTCTTCAAATTCCATTACTTCATATTGCTTACTAATCAAATTGTATTCTATAAAGATGTGGTAAGCACCATGAATATTCAAAATTAGGATCATTTTAGTGAAGAATGCATGCGAGTTACTTGTTTTGGCTGCTTTTATGCATCATGGCGGCAATCTCACTAAAGACCTAGGCGGAGAAATGATGCTATGCTAACAACATTCAATTCAAAATGCCTCCCAAAATGCTTTCAATGCATTATATCCATGTGTATTCATGATGTATGGATGTACCCTTGGCGATTCCATTCACCATTTATACCACATGCATACCACCTGGCACTGTATGACACCCATCATGCAGTATGACCATTGAAGGACACACCTCTTAACCCTTCATGGCATTACTGATATCCTCATTTGCCACTAGGGGACGTTACTCACCGGAAGCTGTACATCCACTTCCGGCCTTTAAGCGTTGCCTGTGTGCGATGAGCCTTATCGGCTGGCCCAGATGTAGAGCTCCTTTTCTATATGCATGGGCCTTCTGAAGGCAAACAGAATATGTGTAGGGCAAATGTCCCTTTCCCAGCAGGTGCAGACTTGATAAAAGAGGGATCAGCATGGCTCTTGGTAAGGGAGTGGTCAATACCATGGAGGTACCTTCATGTCATTAGAAAGGTTAAGATCACTACGTATACAGCAACGTGTACGTCTATAGAATGATAGGAAATGGTAGACTAGACGTTGCCATACATGTTACAAGTAGGCAAATCTTAACCTCACTATTACATACGATTTGTGAGGGGTAAATTAATCTTGACCTTTCTATTGAGGACATAATATTCAGTCCTTTCAACAAAGAAGTGCAGTATTATAGGTTTTTGAAGGGAATGATGTAATTTCAGTGGGCCCTTACTTCATTTGAGTTAAGTTCCTTTTGTGTTAATACCTAGTTAAACAATGCTGCATCTGTATACATAAACATGTGCGCCCCCGGCATAGATAGGTTTACCGACATAATGCTAACAACATTCAGTCCTACTTTGTGCTGGCCAATGGTACATTAAATACAGGAGGTCTCTTTGTGTGTTTTATAGGGGGATTAAGAGTATTTACATAGGGTAATCTTTGAGAGGCATTTTAATTGTCTGTTTTTCAGCACAGGGGATACTATTAGCTGTACAACATTTCTCTTAATCAACTGTCTTGTGTCATTCTAAAATATTGGTCCCAGCACCCAAGCTAATCAAAACCTTCTGATTGGGAATAAGAATGCTATTTTGCCATGAAGCTGCATGAAGGCAGCACCACAGAGGGTCTTACCAGTGTCGATGCATTCCCGCGTGCCTAGGTATCAATTCAGCATTTACATAAAGGCAGCATCTCAGAATGCCTTACTTTTTTTGAGTTTGGAGAAAGTTTTATCAAGAATAGTATAGGTTCCCTAGGATATGTTACTCCATAGAGTCCTATAGTGCAAGCCACCCCCCTCTACCCCCCCTTCAAAGTAGGCTACCTTTTGTGTTCAGTACTGAGTCCTATGTAAGATAAGGGGGTTTATGGAGATGTCAGGAATCTCTATCAGAGTGATATCAAATGGAAACAAGGGGCCACCTATACCAAAAACTCCTGCTGAATCCAAAATTTGTGGTATTGATTCTCAAAATTTGGCCAAAGGTACCTAAAAATGAGGTTTGATGATAAGAATATTTGAAAAATGTACAAAAGTTATATTGAAAATGATTTGAACTTTTTATAGATGCAACATGCTAATCAAAGTCAGTACCTCAATCTACATATCCCAATGTTTGCCTATCCCAACCTGACAAGTACTCTGCCTGCATATGGCTCTGCCTCTCCAACATACTGCCTATCCCCTAGTCTGCCTATCACTCATACTACCTATCCCTTGAAACATCTAAGGGAGCCTACTTTGAAGGGGGGGTAGAGGGGGGAGGGGGTCTGTTACACTGTGTCCATAGGTAAAGCTCTGAGTTTTACCTCCTATCTATTGAAGCTTCTTGGTTTTATTGTCAAATCACAAATTGAGAAATAAGTGGTAAAATCTGACACTAAATGTGATGAACTCAGTATTCCAAACGTACAATGTCATTGCTTTCACATATTGGATGGAATTATGAAATTTACAATATATAAGTGGTTGTGCATTCTAAATTGATTATGTATCAATGCAGGATGTACATAAATGCAGCACCATAGAATGCCCTACCAGTGATTGTGCATTCTAAATTGGCTATGTAAGTAGTACCAATGCAGCATTGGCGAGTTATTTATCTGTGCTGAATATTGATACATCACGATGGCGGATGAAAATGAAGCTCAGAAATGGCAACAACATGCCGACATCGCCAATGTTTCCCTTCTTGCCCTTGATATGTATACAAAAAGGTGAACAGATCAGATATAACAGAACCCCTCCCTGGCACTGACCCCAGATTTGACCTTGCCCCTGTATCTGGTAAATGAATATAAGCATTGACTGTTTGACGTATACATGGTAAAGGGCGCCCCACAGTCTGTGCCAGATGAAGGTATATATACATCTGATGGTATTACCTTCATTTGGTAGTGCTTATATCAACTGATTCTATATTCTATTCTGGTATCTCAGTGTGTGCCTGGTTTTTTTTTTCTGTGTGACGTCTGTCTGATGCTAGCTTAAAGACAGGTAATAGATACCTGATATTAAATGCTATTTATGATGCTGCAGCAATTCTCTGTGAATGTATCATACCTCCATATGATTTTTCAGACCTTAGTGTGCTCCATGTTTTAAATGAGTAACTGGTCATTAGAATCAGATATATGCGGTGCGTAAGACATTTTCTAACGAATTCACCAATAGACTGACAATTTACACGATATATAAAAATCAACATGCCCATTGGCATTGATGGAGTATAAAGAGAGTTTTTTTTTCAGTGAAACCATTGATATTACACTGCATCGATATCTGGATTCTGGATTGTATATTAAACCGCACTATGATTGCCGGTTATATTAAATATAGCATGCTTAATTGAAATGTTTCTGTTTCACATTGTGACACCTGTCTACTACAGAACTCACAAAGTGGTAAACGTAGGCGTTTTCCATGTTTTTGCATCGGTAAATTCCTTCGTGTTAAAAGTCGTCTGCGACAAGAGGAACATTGATCAATATGTCGCCTTTACATTTTCTTCCTATTAATCATCCAGTGGGAGACACAGAGCGAAATGGATGATTTTAGCCATAAAAGTAACTCATCGTGGCAATTAGATACATCGTATTGACATTGCAAGATTTACAGGTAAGAGTCGGCATCATAAAACAAATCGGCAGTGGTGAGTTACTCGATCATCAGTGTTATTGTGATGGTGCATCATGGCAATAGTTAAGCCTCGGGAAAGAAGTTTATGGCGGTATGTTGTCTTAATCAGTTAATAGGGTCAACCCAACCGCTCTGCCTCTCTGCCTACCACATTTTTTCTCCCTCTTTCTCCGCTCCCCTCCAAAGCCCGCCATACCCATCACACCCGGCTCCCTATTGTCTTTCAGACTTCTGACAGTGGCCTGAGTCGCAACGAGGGGCCACAGGACACACCGGAAGTCAGCAACTGTCGTTTCCGGTCGCTGCGCACGCGCGCGGTGGCATACGTCACTGGCCGGTACTGACAGAGGAGACGCGTGATCACGAAAGGCTGGACATGCGTCGACAGGTCGATGGTCAGATAAGGGTGGACGCGCGAGTAAAGGAAGAAATCATGTGTATACACACGAGCCTTGAAAAAGGGACTGCCTGTTTTTCTTTGTACTTGTCAGTGACCAGCGGTCACTGCCCAAAAAGGACAAGCGTAAACTCAAAAGCCTGCTTTATTGCTTTTCAAAACAGTTTATATTGATTTCATGGTTTCCCCTACTTGCTCTCCTCTTTGTCTTGAATAATAAAATCCAGCGTTTAAAAGGTGAAAAAAGATACTTTCCAACTCACTTAGACAGGTTGAAGACCAATGTTCAAATTGCATCAGCTGCATTTGAACATGGGGATACGGGCTGACATAACGGTCAGTCAGAATAGCATAAAATGCCCAGGGTTCAGAAGGTTCCAAACACAACAGGTAACCCCTAGACAAAAAAAAACGAACTCTATTTCGATACAGAAAAGGAAGAAAGAAAATAAAAGTGAAAAGAAGAAAAGAACAATCCCTCCAAAATCAAATTGAATCTCATTGTTGCTACAGTAGGCCTGTTAACAGTTGTTCAGAAGAAAGCTGCGGGGTCAACCATGTGTAACGATAAGTGTACCTTAACAGGCACCTTTCTGTCATTCAATGAAAACCACAAGAAGGTAGAAGCCCAGGAGGGTGCTCCTGTAAAAAGAACTGTGAGTATGTGCCCTCTTTTCTAAACAAGTTGTGCACTGCTTCACCATTCAACTTGCACTCACCACATAAGTCACCTGCCTTGTTTAAAATAGAGAGAGCTGCACTACTAGGTACCTACTCATGTCACACACTCTATAGTTTATTATACTGACTGACTTCTCCCAACTAGTCACCTACTCAAATCCCGCTTTTTCAGCACCGTACTTGAATGACCACTTGTGAGCAACAAAATGGACAAGTTATAGCTACATGAAAAGAAAGGACTGAAAACGAGGGCATTTTTAGCCAGCTCTTCCTTTTACTATAGGAGCAACACCCTCCTGGTCCCTGGCTGGTTCATAATATTAACGTTGGAGCTCAACCAGAAAGAAGAACATAGCTATTGTTGTGGATTTTTATCTTGAATACTTTTCATTTTCATCAACTCAGATGCCATTTTTGAAACTTTTGAAAATTTTGATATCCCCCCTCTCATTTCCATCCTCTGTGATACCATCATTCAGCCCTTGACTAGCCCACCGTACCAGCCGTCTACTACAACTACAACTTTCCCCACCTTACCCCTTACCCACCGCTTACCCCACCACTCCTCCACCCCCCCCCCGCCCAAACCCATCACTTACCCATTTCCATTTACCTCTTCAAACTCCTTAGCCGGAGGGCAGAAAAGCGTTTCAGACCAGACAACCGGAACCTACCTGGCATAGGGAAGATTTGCCTTACGACTCGTCTCTTTTTTTCCTTTTTCCTCCTTAAACTCATTTTAGTTTCTCTTTCTTTACAAGAAACCACTTTCGAGACCAGACGTGGGCACTTGTCCTAATCTTCTGAACACAGAGGGAATTTCAGAACTACTTTGGGGTGGATACTATTTCCAACATGTCACTTGCTTGGACACATCATTTGAGACGTGTCAGTCAAGATAGTCTAATAAAATTATATGTATGCGCATCCAAGTGTCACCCTACCGCCTTCACCATAAGCTCCTATTATACTGAAATAATGCCCCGTCCTCAGCCTCACCGAGATCTCTTGTCATTGACGAGACTGTCAGGGTTCAGTTTGTGTTTGACGATTCAGTAGGGAGAGAATTAAACTCCCCACCCACTACATAATATTGTCCAATATGGTAGGCATATAAGGAGTAAAACTAAAGCTAGTGCTAGACAGCTTTATAATGGATGCTCTCAGATGGTTTGAACCACATCCTGTAGAATACTAGTCTGCATAATCGTTTATCGGTCATACTTATTGGGTATCATCCGTGTCAAATATGTTGAATGATTTCTTTTATTGCCCTTTCCTCTTAATTATGAGGAAATCCCGATCAATCATACAAATTGAGATAAACGTCTAAAGTTTGGTAGCAAGAAAGAAGCTATGACCTCTGTAGCTTTGTCTTCTTAAGTCTGACCTCTGATTCTCCTACCACAGACAACTTTTAATTGTGATTGGCTGAAAGGCTGGCTGGTTGAAGTCCCTTCCTTTTACTGAGAGAGTGGCTCAGTGAGGCATGGAGTGACCCTGGGCAGTGAGCTGCTCAGCCTGGTCTATTTTTAGCTCCGTCCGTAGAACTCTGCCAGCGGGCATCGTTATGATTGTGAGCAGCCTCGCATGTGGGCATCCTCTATGTCTAACTGCTAGCCCCATTGAGCAACTATCACGTTAAGATCAGAAAAAAAAACAAAGAGAAGGATAATTCAGAGGCCAGGTAGAAATTTCGCCTAAAATGCCAGCCCCCCTTCTCCCCCCACAGAGCACCCTAATAGTGGCTGTGCTGTGGAGGTAGGGGATGAGGAGAATATAGCGTACCTCCTCTAGAGTCAGATGTGAGGTCTCAAGTCCTCACATCTGAAGCCTGCTTCTACTACCGACAAGACCACATGCAGCAGTGTAAGACTCAAGTGCTAGGTAGGTGCCTACAGAGTCTAAGGGTCCTCCTAAGATGTTGGCATATAAATGGTCAACTTACTGCACCAACTATGGATATCCTTTCATAATAGATAATACTCAAATAATACTCATGTTGCAGTTTGTATCTATCATTTTGTATCTCAATGAAGGCCTATAAAAAATCTAAAACAACATTATTGTAAATTAATAAATCTCAGTTCAATGAGACACTACGATCATTGATATAAATGAACCTATTTCACTCAATAAATCAGTACCACTGTGAAAGCTATAGCACTGGTGGAATATTTATGGTGGGCAGTAAATGTGGTTGTGAATTATATTGGGTCATTTAAAATGTTGTTGTTGTTGTTGGTATGAGTTTTATTGATCACAAAATACACACATACAATTGTGCTATTTTCATCACGATCAATGATAATCAGGAATACAACTTAGACATCGATTTGCAGCAAAAACAAAATTCACCAGATAATAGACAGCCATTGACAGGTTTGTTAGGTAGATAATCGGGCACAGTTCATCACATTGGGATGGAGCATAGAAAGTCCTATTAGATCAGTTCTCGATGGAAAGTTCCATATTAGACCAAATTTACATGATGATGCAGTAACCAACCATGTTAGGTCAACATTGATTAAGGTCTGATGAATCACCAAGGCCTTGCATAAATTACATAAATATAAATTACATTTAGTCATAGCTATATAGGTTTGCTTACAATCAAGCAATATAGCATTATAGATTAATTCCATTCACCAGGTATAAATTACAGTTTCTTCTTGAACATTTGAATATCGCATGCATGTTGCTGGGCAGAACTCAGCATCATCCATTACCTCTTTATAGAGGGCTGACTCTAAACAGAGCAAGCCGTGGTCTATCCACTTTCAACCTGATTTTATCATTTTCACGCAATACTCTAGGCGATTCTATCACATGACAGCTTATACATGACACACAATAGGTGGTCCCTCCTCCTATGCAGCAATTTCTGACAGCTACATACATCTCAGAGTCTTTCCCTGCTTATGTCTCAAGGATCATGTATATTTGTGCATGTTCTGAGGCAATGGTTTTGAACAGTTTCCAGACCCTGGACATCATCTATGAGCGCTCAATCTACAACAATATCCTCATAATCCAATATGGGGATATTGGTGATTACCTTGGTGACGCTATTAATATAGACCAAGAAAAGCAGGGGGCCCAGCACCGACCCCTGAGGCAACCCACAGAACACTTCACTGGCATCAGAAATTTGGCCATTTGCAAGTGTTGTTTGCATCCGACCTTGAAGATAGTCATTAAACCATCGCACTGTCGGCTCATCACACCCACTTTTGCTGAGCACCAATAGCAGTAGACTGTGGTTAACAGTGTCAAATGCCTTCCGGAGTTCAAGAAACACGATTGAAGCCATTTAATTCCTGTTTCTCACCCCGTATAGGCACTGCACAAGCCCATATACAGGGTCAGTTGTCGATCTCCCAGGTCTGAAGCCAAACTGCCTGTCTCTTAGAAGGTTGTTATCCTCGTGGACAACTCTCTCAATGAGTTTTGACAGACAGTTTAGCTGGCTTACTGGGCACCAGTTGCTGACCTTAGTTAGATCCCCAGTCTTTACACATGCCTTTTTTAACTCACTTGGGAACTCACTTTGTTCAAAGGACTTATTCACTAACAAGAATATCAGGTCTAACAATAAGGACATCCCAGATCACACTCGAGGCCTTATGTACCTACACTGTCTTTACCAGCTTCACGGCTGTCGCTTCATCAATACCTGTTAGACTAAACACTGCCACTGCTTCATCCAAGAATAAATCTGGATTCAGTATATCTATGACATGTATAAACACTCTAGCCAATGAGGCGCCAATATTTACATAATATTCATTGATGTAGCTAGGAGTGTCCCTTTCTGGAATGAAGTCACCTTCCCCATCTTTGAGCTTGAATATAGTCTCTTTTCGGGGTCTCTTCCAGATTGTATTCACCTCAGACCAGAATCTCTTAGGGTCATGTTTGAAGTTTTCTAGATCCCCTATCACCTTATCCTGTATATTCTTAGTCAGAGTGGCAGAGATTACCCGTTCTAAGTGCCTCACTTCATTTGTCATTTGGATATCTAAAATAGGTAGATCCCCTGTACCAAAAGCGTTCAACTCATATTATCACATGGTTTGAGTTATCAATTCATACATGACAAGATTTGATACAATATTTTAATATATATATTTATAATTGTCAGTACTAATATAGTTGCTTTGATGGAATTACGTACCAATGTTAAAGTCTCGTTTATTTCCACAGGTACTGATGCTGGTGTTTTTTTATTATATCCAGTGTCCCTGGTGAATGTATGAAAGAGCCTATTAATGTTAACAATCGATGTTACCTTTAGCAAAGTAAAAGAATGATGCTGTAGGGCTCGTCTTTGTAATTGTGACTGGAAGATGCAGCGCTGGGTAAGGTCTCCCCAGCACTGCATTGGTGTGGTGTATCAATACGTGGCATGATGCATCAATGCATCAGTGATGGGTTATTTGGTGGTACTGCATTCATGAGTATGTGAATATAGGTTTTACGTTGCCCTTGGAGACCAACCAACAACCTTTATAAGGTACACCTCAATCTCACATTAGGGACCATCAAAGGATGGACTCCACAAGTAGATAATAATCACCCTTTACATATCCAATATATCTGGACTAAAGCTATTGATTTCTAAATACCTAGGGTTTTGCTTGTGTGCAGAATCTTTACTACAGTCAGTAATCCGGCAGTCAATATGGAATAGTGTGTCCCCCTAAAAGGGTTCTGAATAATTTTACAGGGGTATAACAGGGAACATACGGTGCCATGGGAATAGTATAAAAGGCAGAATTCTGAGCTAGGATTTAACCCTTTAATGCTGCATCCAACCATCATGACGACCCACTCCCAAAGGATCGGCATGATGCATTAATGCAGCGTTGGCTAGTAGACTGCTGGCACATCATTGGTGCATCATGACGACAAGAGGTACCATCAGGGATAGGTTGACCTGAGCTGACATGTAGACCTACTGAACGTGGGTGTCGAATTAAACATCTAAAGATTCTTAGCTACAATGTACACGCCCCATTGTTGTATTGCAACAAATTATGAGATGATATTATACTTCCCTACCAAGTGAGAATTGATTATCATCATGTGCTGTTGACTCTAAGCTAAAACAAAAATTAAAAACATAATTATAAACGCTATGATAACCTGACCCAAATCACCTTCAATGTTCTAGATAATTATGTTTATAGTTAAAAAAAGATGAGACAAGATTGTGTTTAGGAATGTGTTTAGAAATTAAACACCTGCTCTGATAGTAACAATCTTAGAATATCGAGAAATATTTCTATTTTTGGCTGTGTTCATATCTTATGATGACAAAATGGCATCATGCATGAATGTATTATGGAACCCTTAAAGTGGCAATGTGCTATAGTTAGGCTGGGAGTGAGTGTCAGGTGGGTAGACTCCCACGTTCACTCTAAAAGGGGCCCTCAGCAGGTGCACAGAAGCAGGGATCTATAAGTGAATACCTGTAGCACACCTGTCACCATGTAAGGTCCGATTACCCTATAAATTAGTGCGAAGTATATCTGCAAAAATAGTGTTTACTGTGACTAGAGCTGGCTTTGGTGACATGCACTAATAAGAACTTATAAGATGGGGAGCACGTTGTCCCTAGAAATGGTGGACCCACTGGGTATGGGTCTAGACTCCTATGAATTCAAAATGGGGGTGTTATTAATGACTAACCCATGGTGAAAGCTCATCATGCAACACCAAAGATACATGTGGAGCCCTTCATAATGTCACTTATCCGACCTTAAGTAGCTGCTGGTGCACTTGTCTATGTCTATATAATGCCTTCATCGCCTGCCATGTGGACAGAATAGAAAAAGGGTAGATTAACCTAAAGATGACCGTTCCTGTGCAGGTTTTCAATCAGGTGTTTGTAGTTGCTAATATCTCTGGAAGTTTTGGGTCTTCAGACTTCCAAAATACACTGAATAAAAGATAATTGTTTGGGCCTTTGTACCTGTTATATTTCAAAAATCCATTTATATATGTTATTTCTAGTTTATCACCCTTACTACAAACATTCCATTTAGTTCAATTTCACCTTGAGATGACCACTTTACAGCTAGAGTTGACCACTTAATATCCACCCTTTTGATAAAGCCCTTTTCATTAAAACATCAAATTAAGGATTAAACAAGTTCCTTAAATAAATTATATGAAATAAAATAGCATCGTTAAAGATACTGCACCATAATGAAAATATATGATTTAGAGTGGCTAAAATAAAATGAAAATTGGAACAATGGCATGCCCATTGATATAGTAAATCTCATCAAAACAGAGGTGATAATGCTAACCCTGCATTAAAAAAGCTTCGTTTTAACTGTGCTTTAATCAATTTGAAATATGCACTATAATAACCCAGCTCGTGATTTATATAATCATGCTCTCAGTATCACAAACATATTCTACATTATACTAGCAGTAGGATTCCAGTAAAGGTTGAAATGTGTGTATTAGAACATCATCCAGGGAAATTTTGTATCTGAAACTGTTCTAAATATGAATCTTTGGATGCAATGCTATAGTATAAATGGTATCTATTCAATGAAATGCATAAATAACTCAGTAAGGGGTGGTCTGCTCAAGGTGAAATTGTAGTCATCTCAAGGTGAAATTGGTATGTTCTAGGAAATAAGCCCTATACAGAAAGTATTTAACATTTCTGCATTTTTCCTTATGCTATCATTTAGCAAAGATATTTATCTATGCCTAGAGTCAAAGTTTTGTATATGTGAGCGCTTGTCCTCTCAAACTATTGAACCAAAGTTGGAGAATTCTGATGAAATGACCAGCTGGTCATGATAAAAACCATTCAAACATGGGAAATTCAGTATATTATGATACAATGACAAGTACCTCATATATTCCAGGACATCATTCTATGGGGTATTATAGCACCTCTATTTTAATAATATTAAGGTTTAAGACCAATGCACTACATGTGAAAGTGAGAAAAACAAGCTGACAGGTGGTCAAATCTAGGTATGTGGTCGTCTTTAGGTTAATCTACCCTAGAAGGGTGCAGCTTTAAAAGGAAAACCTGCTCTATACTCTGCTGTACAACGTAAAACCTTTATCATTTGCGATTATAAAGGAAAATCCGCTCTATACTCTGCTGTACAACGTAAAACCTTTATCATTTGCGATTATAAAGGAAAACCTGCTCTATACTTTGCTGTACAACGTAAAACCTTTATCATTTTTGATTATAAAGGAAAACCTGCTCTATACTCTGCTGTACAACGTAAAACCTTTATCATTTGCGATTATAAAGGAAAACCTGCTCTATACTTTGCTGTACAACGTAAAACCTTTATCATTTTTGATTATAAAGGAAAACCTGCTCTATACTTTGCTGTACAACGTAAAACCTTTATCATTTATGATTGTAAAGGAAAATCCGCTCTATACTCTGCTGTACAATGTAAAACCTTTACCATTTGTGATTATAAAGGAAAACCTGCTCTTTACTCTGATGTGCAACGTAAAACCTTTATCATTTGCGATCAGGGCTTTTTTTAGCAAGATGGTTGATGCAAAAGGTATCTTAACATGCATACAAAACATAATTCATCACATATGAAATGGTGACATGCAAACCCTTCTCTGGTCATTGATTATGGCTTCTAGCAGAATGATATATAAATAAACACAGCAAAGTAGAGAGTCAGTACATGCATCGAAAGCTTTACACTTTCTGATATTTACAGGTCGTATTGTTGACGCCATAATCCGTCATATCCTTAGAAATCATATACCCTCTTTCCTTATATTGTGCTGATACACGGGTCTTTGCAATTGATACCTGAGTATTACTAGTACAGGATGGAGTTATGAGTACTTATACAGGTAGAGTTGTGTTTATATTTATGACATTTACCTGTGCTTACAAGTGGTAAAAATCCGGGGACAAAATGCACTTGGTAGTGGGTAATCTATATGTGTCGAATCAGAATATGAAACGTGAAAAGATTATGTTTAACCAAACCGCTTTGTGACCTTGAATGAAACTAGATGTAGTGCATTGAGAAAGTCAATAACGCAATGGTACTGACTAAATTCGCCATTTCTATAATTATACGCCTGGTCTTAAGTCTTAGATTAGGTATATATGAAAGAGTGGATCGTACCTTTAAGATTTAGATATACATTAAGAAAGATGCGGTATTGGGAAAGCCATTAGCCTTTATAAGTAATAATTATATAGCTGACTGAAAAGAAATTTCATGTAGAACTTTCAATGAGCATTCCAATGCCCGGTTACTTATCAACATAACACATTGCAAGATTGAATGCCGTTAAATCAATCAGGGCAATAGACTGAAATCAGTTGCTGTATAATGTTGTGTAGTGTATAGTGGACCCTAGCCTCATTTATTCTTTCTTCAATTTCCGAGGTCTTTACCTGTCCCATGTACTCACCGGCAAGTGATATCCGGACGGCCTCACCGTCCGTATAACGATCCTTATTCGGGCGGTGGAGGTGGGAGACAGGACATAGAGGCGGATGGTGGTATACAGGACATAGAGGAAGGGTGGTATACAGGACATCCCCTGTCCTTGTGGAGGGTGGGACACACGACAAACGGGGATGGTGGGACACAGGATAGACAGTGTCCTTTTTCCCCACATGTGCCCCCCGGAGAGTCCTGTGTCCTGGCCTCCCGGTGTGTCCTGTGTCCCACCCCCACCGTCCAGTCCTGTGTCCCACCCCCACCGTCCAGTCCTGTGTCCCACACCCACCGTCCAATCCTGTGTCCCACACCCACCGTCCAATCCTGTGTCCCACACCCACCGTCCAGTCTCGTGTTCAAACCCCACCGTCCGAATAAGCATCGTTATTCAGACGGTGAGACCGTCCGGATATCGCTTCCCATACTCACCTACTTGATGGTCAATATAGGCACCACCCCCACCTTTGTTATAGGCCTATACTTTTCCCACACAAAACTCAACGCCATATCCATGTCAGAACCATTTCACAATTACGTTACCTTTACGTCCTCCCTATAAATGTCACACCTATGCCATATCTATTCGTCTAGTGCATATGTGTTTGTCCTATGTCATACCATGTTTCCTTTAATTATCATACCAGTGTTGCCTTTGCGTCATATTAACATCATGCCAATGTCATACTTACGTCACCTCCATGGCATACCTATGGTCTACTCACCTTGCACTTAATAGTATCATATCTATATTGCAACCATGCCATGCCAACGTCATATCTATGATATCTACATCATACCCACATCAACCTCATCCTATCACACCTATGCCATAGATATATCACGTATATCTTTTTTGCAGTGTATTATTAAGCAAAAAGAATACATACAAAAAAGTGCATGTGCCCTTCACCTGGTATCGGCCCATTGCCTTCCCTCCGCCAGGGCCTTGATACACCTGTGTGGCATCCATGTCTCACCTATCTCCAAGCACGTCCTCCACAGAACAAAACAAGTAATCAAGTCAGCTCCAGTCACCTGTCACCTAGCGCTAAATGACCCCACCAGGGCGCCAGCGACCCCTGCAGTGAGACGTGCCAATTAAGTCACCAACGTCACTGCCACGTGTTTCCGCCCCCCCCCCCCCCAAAGAACACAGGGACCTCCATTGGATCGATCTGGGGAACGGACGGCATTTTTAGTTATAAATGCCTACCATTGGCGAAAGGTGGATATAGGCCTATATAGTCAAAATTACTACAATGTATTTCCACCGAATATATGTTGCTTTTTTCAATCAATGGGGTTATACAGTAATCAGTAGAAACCTCCCCAAATTAATTTTCTGGGTTTGGTGTGATATGCGACAAGGAGGGAAAGATGGGATTTTGCAGTAATCAGTAGAAACCTCCCCAAATTAATTTTCTGGGTTTGGTGTGATATGCGACACAGGAGGGAAAGACGGGAGGGCGGGGGTTGGTGTACTTTTTTTCATTTCTCATCGAGGGTATGGTTGAATCCGTTATACATTTTACGTGATTGCTCCCTTTTCATGTTCTTCTGTATGAGCCTTTCAAAACGTTCCTTTTTAATGAACTACATGTATAGTCAAAATACTGAAACTACCTGCCATGGAAAAGGAGAACCATGTCTCATCGGGGACGGGGGGAGTATCTAAATACAGCATACCGTATTGGCCTGTATACGCGCCGGGTAAATTAAGTCTTGAATAAGCGCCGGTCTTGAATAAGCATCAGGGTATATCGTTGCTGAAATCAATGAGCGCCCCGGCGCTAATAAATAGAGAGAACTAAACGACCGTGGTGTACGAGGTGGCCGATCCAGCACGAGGGGGGTGGATCGGCCACGGAGGACACCAGGGGAGTTTAGTTCTCTATTTATTTTATGCTTTTAGAGGGTTTAAATAAGGAAAAATTAACAAAATCCGTTACCGTAGTGGCCCGTACGTGCGGCGGTCCGCCATTTTGAATGTTTACATGCGCCCGGAACGAGGCTGCAGTGGTGGATCAGCCGCTGTGGTGGATCGAGACACGTTACGCCACTAGGGGTGTGGCGATCGGCCCTGCAATGCTATCTCTACGGGAAGAAGTTATTCACATAAAATAAAGGCCACTACGGTACCCTGTGCTTAGTGTCCAACATATCACATATTATATACTTTACGGATACCTTACATGCTGTGGCAACCTATGTCCAACTACCAATTTACATTACACCACCATCTCTCACCTCAGAGAAATATACACGTCACACAGGGTATTATTTGTCTATAACTGATATATGTGGACACCTAGTTTTAGTATCACGTGCTGGACATGGTGTCTGTATGAAAAACAGTAAGACGTGTTGCTAGCTAGTAGATAAACTGTTTAGTCCATGGAAGTAACATAATTCCAGTGTATGAGTCGAAACTGTCTACATTTTGCATCAGTAAATTATGTGCATTTGAAATAACCGTCCAGAGGTAATTTCAATCATTGAACCAGAAAAATGAAATTTGCCGAAATGTAACACTTCAGCTATTTGAAGCATTTTGCAACGGAAGATGGCCATGTCTGTAAGCATGGCGAGCTCTCAGACCTGGTTCCTGGAAACCTCTTAAATGTATATATATGCAGAGAAGGCCTGTATTCGGTCAATAAGGCTTTCCTAGACTCATATCGAAAAGTGTGCAAAATACGCCCCTTCTCCTAACGCGTGTCCTTGGCCAAGCCCTTTGGGCATCCCCTGAAATCACAGACACCTAAATGTGAATTGAACACCTATCCAAACAGAGATTAGTCATGTTTAGGAATAGCTTCAAGATCAATATTCGGCGGGCCCTGGCCTCGACGGGCTACAGTTAGGGTTCTAGAGGATGGAGGGTGCTAGGGGGCTCTTTCCTCATGGCTCTTTGCACACTCCTCCGCCCACTCAGAGGGGGCTGGTCCGAATCAGAAGTTATGTCGTCCCCCTCCGTCCGCCTCAGCGTCCCTACCCACCACCGGAAACTGTTATCAAAGGACCAGGGAGCCTTGCGCAGGCCGGCTGGGCTTGTAGATTCCCTATTGGTTAGATAGGGTCACCCTACCCATGAGTAGCCAAGCGGAACGCAGCCTCTGCTTCTCAAACTCAATGGGGCTGGGATATACCCGCGTTTGCTGAGATGGGATGGGATTGGGCTGTGCCCTGGACTCTACACTGCTCTAAAGGCTCAGCCATATACAGTAGGATCAAGAGGGTTATGGACTTTTCTTTGGTATTTTGCTGTAATTGATAGAGGGAATGCCCTCTCAGACCCTCCAAGGGCAATGGGGGATGTCTGCATGCCGTCACGGAGTAACTTGAGACCCCATACAATGCAAACAGTAAGTATAATACACTGTTGGTTAGGTATTAACAAGTGAAATGAAATGAGATCCCTTCTTGTTTCAGGGCAGGGGCTATTACCAAGTATGTCATACCAATAAGACCCCTCTCGTTCTTAAATACAGTCCAATGCATTAATGGCAAATGCTGGTGCATTGATAGCCATTGTCGATTGACAGGGGGTGTCTCCAGTCTCTTCTTGTTCAAAGCAGGGGGGAGGGTCCTGACCTTTCTCCCCGACAGTCCATTCCTCACTGCCCAGCCCTGACACCCTTGCCCTATTCTGAATGACAGCGGAAACCATGACCTTTTGGTACTGCAGCCCTGGGAGGTGTGTCCGACCGAGTGACAGTGACAGTGTTGACAGTGCCACCAGGTCACCTCTACATGTATACATGAGACCCGATACACAATGGAGTTTGTATATAGCATTGGTAGTTATAGATGCTCCTGTTGGCTTAGATACGAGAGGAAGGATTCCAAATCTAAAGTGGTTCAATGTATCATATGACCATATCTCTTGCCTCTCAAAACACATAGTACCATCCTTGAACATCCACTTCATTTTGATGTCCGCACTGAAAAAAGTCTTCCTGACAAAGTGACATGTGTACCCATGTCAACTTGATTTGACACAGTGAGCACACATCATTGGGACATGTGCACATATGTCACCATGACAACTGTAGCACACAGTAATCCTCATTTGATTTGACATGCCTTAAAATGCCACGTCATCTGTCAGTTGACTAGGGTCACAGCCATGTCGAAGGCACTTGACATGTGATGGTTTGACATGGATAATTGTTCTAGGATATTCCACTAGATGGGGCAAACAACCATTTTGGTTCTAGGATTAATCACTACCAAGAAGTACTACCAACACTTGAGACATTTGATGTATCTGTGTCATTTTGTTTTCATGAAGAATAGATTACTAAGGTCTGTAAATACTATTAATGAATGGAAGTGAATTCTATTTCATTGTTAAATTTGCATTTGTTATTGAATATCAAAATAAACACCCACCATCCTGAATACTTTAACTGGAGAGGTTAGACACCTTATGTGTGGGTCAGTGAAAATACCAAAGGACTGTATTCTAACCCACAATCTATAATCTCAGTATCTACAGTACAGGGAGACATATGGCATTGGTATGCACCTCCATGCCCTTGTCCTATGGACGGCATAGAGGTCCTCAGTCAAGTAGAAGTTCTGTAGATAGGAAAAAGTACCTTAGTGTTGCAGGCATGTGGGACTATGATATCCCCTGCCTTCTATTATAGGCCTGCCTTGATTGAACCATTGGAACATAGCTATTGACTACTCTTGACCCTTACATAATTGTCTCATAGTATTACCTAGCACTCAGGTGAATGGATCAGAAATATGTGAAGTGTCTTCATTACGCATGTCAAGTGGAGTTGACGAACCAAATATGAGAGCGTCAACCTCATTCGACATGCCTTTATACATGTCATGTGGGAGACAAATTGTGACCTGTGCAGTATATGTCAAATCGATCAGTGTTCTTCTGTCTGTGCGGATACTTGAATGCGCCACAAGTTTATTAATTACCCAATGGACATGCATTCGGGAGAACTTTTCTCTTTATTGAATAGTACATGTTTGAAAAGCTGAAGTAACACACTAACTTGCTGATACTGCCTTCCTCCTCTGGAAGGCATTTCTCAAAAGTGTTAGTTAGCATTGTTATGAAAATTAATGCCCTCCGGGTCTCATGGTGGGCTGAAAATTCTGATTCTGTTTGCCCTATGTACATGTAACTCAAATTGCACCGTGAGGTCGATTTTCATTCCTGGATGCCCCGCACTTTGCTAGTGCCTCCACACTTATCTATTCCCATCCTCCAAACTCCAACGTAACATTCATTCCCCCCTCCTTTGGTGACACCATTGCAGGCTCATTTTCAGCTCACCCTCTAGCGCTATGGTCAGTGAGAATTAAAGGGGTCCTAGATGACATCTCTGTCGCTAGGATGATGAGGCGTACCAGTTTATAGATGGTACCATTATGATTGTTACCACCTAGTGAATAAAGTGAGAACTAGCTGTTGCACCTGTGGACCTGCAGATATTGAAGTTTATTGTATATGTCGGGTTCTCCTAGCATTTCTGAATGAATACGCCAGACATCCTGCGATCTACAAGAATCACTTAATGTAACCAGCTGTGACATATTCATGTAGGCTATGGCTCCTGAGGCAAATATATACAATAGATGAGCTTGATCTATAGCTCGGCCCAGCATGTAGGCGTCGTAATTGACAAAAAGAGAAGGAAGCTAGTAGTAGCTTCAGCAAATTACACGGCATAACACTTCAGTGAGAGGGATCTTCATATACTTTTTTTTCCAGTGGTTACTCCTTCAGGTGAATAATTCTCAGGTGAATAACCTAAGACCAAAGAATACCTTTATGATTCCAGCCCATTTCTCCTCAGCTCCAGTCGTAATAAAGCATTACTCGCAATTACGCCTATTTGATTATAAGGCCCAAGCCAACACGTCATAGAAAAGTCCTGATGTGTATATGACCAAACGTTCTTAAAGTCCCATGGGAGTGTTAATGGTATGGCTGTTGTGTGGGTGGCATGGGCTAGACACTACATCCATCTGCACTGAGTAGACTAAATGAGAACCTTATTGGCCAATCGGTGGGCAATAAGAACATCCCGCTACACGTCATAAGCACTCCCAGCGACTTATGAAGCACTGAAGAAGATTGCTTCTGAATTGGCTCTAAAACACCCCTGGGAATATAGAGATAGAGGCATCAAGAAGGTATAGAGATTATGGCTAGATATGCTAGACAGTATTTACTATAGAGGACTAAGATGGCCTGTCATTGTCAGGGGGCTATACCATATCTGTGAGGCTAGGATATTGAATGCAATAATACATGCATGGATTTTCACACCTACCATTAAGTTATGGTTATTGCATCACACCTAGGTATGTAGAGTTACAATTAATTAAGTCCTATATTGTATTGATACACATGTATGCCCACACGTACCTACACAATGGCATAGACGATGTGGGGGAGGCATGTTATACAAATACATGTAAGACATATTAATCAAGTCATGATATTGACAGTGGTTTATAAATGTGTACCATATATGATATTGGGACACTCAGGGGAAGGTTGGCATAGTCTATAGAGAATAAATAAATTCTAAAACATAGCGGGTTGTATAATGCATACACAACTAGCGAGAGTTGAGGCCTGTCATAGCTGTCACATATCAAAGGCGACTTTTGTTTGAGGCGCATAGCTTTTGTTCTACTAAATAATTTTTCAAGTTTCAAAAAGGTACACTTGTAGCTACGCTCCGCACCCCCCCTGCGCCCCCCCCCCATGCAGCTGTAGGAGTTAGGAGGGGATGTAAAGTATCAAATGAAAGGTGTCCCCCTTGCGGATCCGGGAGAAACTATTATCATACACAGGGTATTACCATACTTCTTCCTAATCAATATAAACTGTATACGCTCTTCCTTGGAGATCTCTGCAGACTAAACAATTCCCCATACTAATATAATATTGCCTCCCCTACCTGCCTACGTGTACCATTATCAGTATTCAACCCCCCAAGAACAGTCTTCAACCCCAACCCTTTCCAGTGCAACCCAGAACACTGATTTGATTTCATTCCTGTATAATGAGACCCTGTAATCGTCAATCTGTCTCAGGTTATGTTTACATCAAACACACACCAACCTCAAAACCCTGCTCCACAGCCATCCTTTATAATTCCAATATGGCTACCCTTACCTCTTTCGCTGGTTCCGGCTGGCACCCGGTGCCTAACTCAGTTTGTGTGATTGGTTATTGTATCCGGCGTGCACATCGATTTCATTATGCTCCCCAAGAGGGACCAACATAGCCCTACAATACCACATGACCCTCGACGTGTGCAACATTGGTTCTACTTCCCTCCGTCCTCTTTGTCCTTTCCTTATTTGTCTGTGCAAGCTGTCCGTCTTTTCATTAAATGTGTTATAACAAGGCCATATTATCATCTATCTATTCTCTCTATTCTCCTAATGAACACCCCCCACCCCTACCCAGCCTTACAGTGTACCATGCTATCCGATTTAGAGCAAGTTTTCTGTCTATTTCTCTGTCCCTTTCTGATTACCCCTGTTGATATGCCTCAGTTACCACTGTTTTTTTCTTCTGTGCGACTCTTCTATTTCCCTGTATTATTTTCGCTTCTGCAATTCTCCTTCTTTTGGTTGCCTGTCTTTCTCTCTGTCTCTCTCTCTCTTTCTCTCTCTCTCCTTTCTATCTAGATGTCTTATGTTTTAACCAGGTATGACAGTGGAGGATTTAGAGGGGGCGCGGGGGCGCCCCCCCCCCCTTTTTCCCAGTACTAAAGAGTTTGGACCCAAAGATTTGCCCAAAAATAGGGGTGCACCAGCTCCTTTGGGGCCGCGCCCTCCCCTTTTCCAAATCCTGGATCCGCCACTGTATGATATCAAATTATATGTATAAGTCCCAAACGGTATACAGCCATTGCCCCTATAAGAGTCCAATATCGACCAAGGGATAGGTTTACACATAAACCATTGATCTAAGCACATAGAATAAGGTCAGTACAGTTCAGGCCTGGAACTGACAGAGGGCAGTAACTTGTGTAATAGGTCATAAACAATAGTAATGGGAAGATTGGATATGGGAACTCATGCATATGGCATAAGTATTTAGTACTGTTACATATTCTATACAGCAGTCTAGGGGAGACTCTGTGTACTGGGTATACCTCATACCGTAGTGGTCCATTTAAGCGCCAAAGAAATGATGTCCAGATTTCAATAAGATTGTATCATGAAATTTATGTAAGAACAGCGCAGCTTTAGTACTTTATATGTATTTCAATAGCCTTGTACTGGAAAGCTTACTAGTGACCACCCTTTGTAATTTGAATACACGACCTTTAAATGGGCCATCACAGCATTACAGCACCAGACCCATATATAGGCAGGTATTGCTATCAGCTGATAATATGACCCACTGCCACACCTGTTAGTCTGAGGTCTAATATATAGATTTTTACCCTTTGCCAAGACATATACCAGAAAATAGTCTCCTCACCTTTTTTATACTACTTGCAGTGTTGTTCTCCATAGCTGTGCATGTACTTCCTTGTTACCTTTTTCAGACTTCCCCCAATACTTTGCGTAATGAGATTGCTATCATTGCATTATACCTTCTGAAGTATTTCTTATTATACAGCTATCTGAACTTTATCCTTCCCCACACCTCTGCACAATTATGCTGTTGCTATGTAAGGGAATTTTATTCAGTTTTCTTTATCTTCTTGTTCTCTAGTTATTTTCTCCTTTTTTTTGCAGAGGCTCCACAGTTTATTGGTACACTGTTTCCTGCTTTCTCCCCATCACCCTTCACCTTTTACCGCCACTACATGTTGTATTTTCTTTTACATTTTACACATTTCCTAAATGCAGTATGTAGTATTAATAGTATTCTAACCCCACTGGTGGTCACAGCCACATTTTCTCTTGTTTAATATTGCTTACTGTATTCTGCCTGTCACTATGTACACTTTCTATATACTACTTACTGTATTCTGCCTGCCACTATGTACACTTTCTATATACTACTTACTGTATTCTGCCTGTCACTATGTACACTTTCTATATACTACTTACTGTATTCTGCCTGTCACCATGTACACTTTCTATATACTACTTACTGTATTCTGCCTGTCACTACTGTATTGGCCTGTATAAGCGCCCGGGTGCTCTTTAATTTCAACTAGGCTATATCCCCGGCCCTTATTCAAGACTGGCGCTTATTCAAGACTTAATTTATAGTGTGTATTGAAATTTCAACACCTCTGTACCCCCGGCGCTTATTCGAAACCGGCACTTATTCAAGACCCCAGCGCATATACAGGCCAATACAGTATGTACACTTTCTATATACCACTTCCTGTATTCTGCTTGTCACTATGTAATCTTGCTATAATACTACTTACAGTATTCTGCCTGTTAATTATGTACACTTTCTTTATACTACTTACTGTATTCTGCCTGTTAGTATGTACACTTTCTATATACTGCTTACTGTATTGTGCCTGTTAGTATGTACACTTTCTATATACTACTTACTGTATTATGCCTGTTAGTATGTACACTTTCTATATACTGTTTACTGTATTCTGCCTGTTAGTATGTACACTTTCTATATACTGTTTACTGTATTCTGCCTGTTAGTATGTATACATTCTATATACTACTTACTGTATTATGCCTGTTAGTATGCACAGTTTCTATATACTGCTTACTGTATTCTGCCTGTTAGTATGTACACTTTCTATATACTGTTAACTGTATTCTGCCTGTTAGTATGTACACTTTCTATATACTGTTTACTGTATTTTGCCTGTTTGTATGTACACTTTCTATATACTGCTTACTGTATTCTGCCCATCACTATACATGTATATTTTCCATTTAGAGTATAGACACATCTCGAATGTCTGTTGTCCTATAATGCACGAATGCATCTGAGTGCATTATAGTGTGAACAAGGGGTTGTCTATTTCCTTAGTAGTGTACAGAGAATGTACATAATGAAAATCCAGTAAGTATTATTGAAAATGTGCATAGTGACAAGCAGAATACATATAAAATACAAGATAGGTTTCAAGA
Organism: Acholoe squamosa; assembly: GCA_949317995.1. Lineage (NCBI taxonomy): Eukaryota > Metazoa > Annelida > Polychaeta > Phyllodocida > Polynoidae > Acholoe > Acholoe squamosa. The sequence goes on along the minus strand of OX439041.1, from coordinate 32,673,417 downwards.
CTTAGATTTTAGTGCATTTTCACTTCTCTGTAGACTATGCCTGAGATCCTTTTGTTTTTGATAATTTTTCTAGATATCAGCGTCTCTGGAACTTTGTCCCATTTTTCACCATGCACTTTGTCATATCCCCTATAAACCACTCGGCAGCCACTTGTCCAACAACCTATTGACATTGAATGGAGATCTTCCAAAACGAGGCCCCTACATACACAATGGGGCCATATACAGTGTGGGCGGGCAGTGATATTATGAATAGGCGGAGAGGTTGGAATAGGGTACACCACCCCTCCCACCACACCCCATACATACCACTTTGGTTGGCTGTGAAATATGTCTGTTACCAGGGCGACAGGGAATTCCAATCTTCCCTATCGAATTTATGCTGGCCACTAAGGGTGGCCTGCAAAAAGAGCAAATATGTGTCGGGCCTGATCGTTTACTTCCGGGTCAAGCGTCTGGGTCATGCCAAACAGGGTCACCGCTAGATGTCAGGCCGGACATCCTCTGCGCCTGCGCATTACTCCTTTGATTGGGCTGACATCTGTCGGCAAGGGTAACATGGGGGAAAGGGTGAGTTTGAAAAGGGGGTGGGGTTAGTGTAAGGTTGATGGTTCGGTGGGCAGGTTGTGGGCGGTAAATGAGGTGAGTGAGGAACTCCTCGTTTCTATAGGTGAACAATGCTAGGGTAAGTATGCAAGAGATGATAGGACTGACACATTTGGAGTGAGCACCATAAAGGGTACTTGCATATGGGTTTAGACACACAGCACTGCCATGGGCTTTGTAGTTAGGTTCTGTTGTCATTGCTACCACTCATTGATGTGCATCCAGTCACATTTAGATTCGTACCACGAAAAATGATGTGTCAGCAGGCTCTCTGACAAGTGTACTGCTGCATACTGTTGCTTAAGTAGGTGTACAGAACAAATTGTGAATATATTTTGTCTACCGCTTCATTCGCTTTCTCAACAATCGTTATAGATGTCTATACACATTCCTATTCCGTTCATTCAACCCCCTACATATAATTATTTTCAGTCCAATTCCTTGATACCGTATAAGTTATCAAATACCTATTTACACATTTTTACAGACACAAGCAAATATTCCATATCACCAAACCCGTAGAGCCTTCCTATGGGCACCCGAAATAGAACATCCTCAAAGGGACACTGTCTTGGAATGAGCCTGCTGTGCAATGGACCTTGCACTATTCTTGGACATGGACAGAAAACGTCTTGATACGGCCCTACATAAATAGCCACCACAGGCGGAGCGAAAAGAGGAGGGGAGATCGCTTCTCCATGAGATCACCGTAACGGCTGTGTTAAAGGAGGATCAATTCTCCCTATTGTGGCCTTAGATTTGAGAGACGGAGCCATGTTGGAGAAGGGAATGTGGAGAGCGCAGAAAGCAAGGGAGCAGAAGAATGAGTAAGGGAGTGAGGGAGACAGAGGGCCAGTGAGACATGCAGAGAGGCATAGAGGTGTATAGACGGAAATATGAGAGTGGAGGGCAAGCAGGCAGACAATTCATAATGGGAAAACACAGCGAAATTAAGGACATCTCCCTGACGAATGATGCACTGATTAATGCGTCAAAGCAAAGCCTTCTTAAAACAAAAGAAGAGACACAAATAGGGTCAATCTTTTGCAATTGTTTATATTTGGTTATCACCATAGACTTTGCTCATCTTTCCATGCAGAGCATAGCCCCTTCATTGATTGGAAGCGGTATAGTTTATGGCATACATACCCACATGTATGCATAAACCACAGAAGCACATACACAGATTGATGGGATCAGAATCATCAGGCCAATTCCTGCTCTCAGCTATAGTGTTAGACCGACTTGGGGTTATTCATACCAACGCCCAACAGGTCATGCCTGCTGGATGGGTGCCAGGACAAATGAGGCCTTTTATATTCCCACCACTATGAATAGGGCAACCTTGGTTGGGCGTTTATTTATCTGTGGGGCAGGGTAGGGGGAAGGTCGGAGAGACACATGTCAGATGGGGACAATGTTACTCGTGCGCTTGTTGCTATATGATATGATGTAAGGGCCAAGTAATATTCGTTTGGTATCTACTGGATAAAATGACAATTCTTTTTCTTTTTTTCATTCTAGATTTGATTCATAGACCACAGTTTCTCAGTGCACAGTGCTTTCTTGTTCTCAATTACAGTGTGGCAGTAGAACTTGGCATGGTTTCTTTAAATGGCATTGTGTTAAAACCTCAATCGTACATCGCTTTTTGATACATAACGGGCCCATTGGTGACCTGTCGGTGTCTTCTGTGTGAAGGGAAATTTCCTTTTTTTTTCAATTTCTGTTTGTATTATGATTCATGCCATGCCATAAATGTCAGGCACTGATGGTCACACAGCCATTGTGAACACAAGTACGGGGCATAGTCCACTGAGAGATGATGCTTCTGTTGTCCAGACTGATGGCCCTGTATTGTGTCTACTGACGGCCTTTCTGTCAGTATACATTTTACAATCAGGTCAGGCTTACCCCTGATCACTGCCCCATTCTACCTTACCCTCCACCTGGGTTGAGTTTTGAGTTTAACAAGTTTATTGGCAGAAATCATACATGTACGTTTTTCAGATCGGCCAAAACACGGCAACAGGAAAGAAATAGTGTAGCGCTCAATCAGGTTGTACAAAGTTACATCAGGCAGGCATCATTTTGGGTGTAGATCATTACGATATTACTAAAGACATAACTAAAGCCTCTTAGGGGCTGTATGTATCACCATGATTTGCACAAGTCGATTATCCGCAGGCAGCATGTATATTACATCTTTCAAAAATAATTGCGTAGTCTATCAAGTGACGGTTATACACCAAATACATTCAGATTTTGTTCATGAATTCTTTCTTACTGCCTATCTGCTGAGTATTTGCATCCAATTTGTCCCAAAGGACACATCCCCTGTACAGTGGTGACTTATCATACGTCAAACACCTAGATCTGGATACCTTTAACTGTTTTTTAACATTGCCGCGCAAGTTCCTGGCAGGGAGTTTGACACAGTTTGGATCACAAGAAACATCATACATCATAGATAATAAGTTCTTATCACGTCTAACCTTTAGCATTTTCATGTAAGTTCTAACATGGAGATCGTATATAGATATATCCCGAGTATTAAAGATTCGAAGACATAACCGTAGGCAATGATTCTGCATAAGTTGTAAGCAGCCAACACTGGATTTAGGACCACTTTCATGTAGAAAACTTGCATGTTCCAGCACAGGTAGAACCATTTGTTTGTATAAAGTCAGACACAGCTTATTATCGACAAATTTCCTTAACTGTCTTAATTGGTACATCTTGTGGCGGAAACTAGATATTATTTTTTCGTTGTTTCTCCGAAAATTAAGACCACGATCAATGATAACACCAAGGTAATTGAATTCATCAACCACTTCAAGGCGCTTACCATCCAGTTCAGCACTCATTATACTCAAATTGTGTCTGGCATTAAGTAAATCACTTGCACACCATAACAACTTTGTTTTTTCATTATTGATAGTAAGCTTGAACAATTTACACCATTTACTGATACTATCCAGATCAGACTGTAATTTCCTTAGTACATGATTGGGGTCGGTATCATTGACATAGATAGCGAGATCATCAGCGTACAAACAGAATTTGCAGGATTTTATAACCGATACTATACTATCAATATATATTATAAATAATAACGGACCTAACACGGACCCTTGCGGGACGCCACACGTTACAGCCTCTTCAGCAGATACACGCCCATTGGCAGTAGCATATTGCTTTCTGTCCTTAAGATAAGAATTAAACCAGGATACACACTGTACAGATAAATGCAAATTCCTAAGTCTTCCTAGGAGGAGGGAGTGGTCGACCGTATCAAAAGCCTTTCTCAGATCTAGGAAGACTACAGCCGAGCACTCCCCCCTGTTAAATCCTTCAAATAGATCTTGAGTCAAAATATAAATAGCACCATTAGTAGATCTACCTGGAACAAAGCCAAACTGTCTTTTAGATATAAAATCATTATCCAGTAAATACCTAATTAACTGGCGGTGGATTGACTTCTCAATTAGTTTCGAGACAATATTGAGTTGACTCACTGGGCGCCAGTTTGAGATATTCAACAAATCGCCTGACTTTGGCAACGGTATTACATTAGCTATTTTGAACATCTCCGGTATGACACTATTAGTGATTGAACCATTAATTATTTGAAGTAGTATATGTGGGATATGTAACAACACGTTTTTCACCACATTTGCTCTGATGTGTTGAATACTCGATGATTTTGCAGAGTTGATACCGTTAATAATATTAGTGCAGGTTAATAAATCAATAGGCAACAATTCAAACAACTGGTCACGTTCAGGGACATGGGAAAGTATAAGGTCAGTAATCCATTGATGGTCGGTGTTACTGACAACTGGTATCAAATTCGCAAGGTTAGGACCAATACAAGTATAATATTTATTTACAAAGTCAGGAATCTCAAGGTCAGGGATGCCAGTACCATGCTCATTTATTAATGACATTTTTATCTCAGTGCGAGGTCCCTTCCATAAACTACTTATTACATTCCAAAAACGCCTTGGGTCAGTTTTGTATTTATTAAGATTCCTGGTTATCTCTTTTTGTCTGTTCAAGACCAACTTATTTTTTATTTGTTTGTCCAGGTCTCTAATTTTGGCTCTGAATGGATTAGCATCCTGACCTCTGTAACCCCGGAGTTTCTTAAGAAATCTTTTTTTCTTAGCAGTCAAAAAAGACAGATTCTGATTAAAACCAGTAGGTGCATCCATATTAATGGCCATTTCCTTAACTGGGTGATGTCTATCCAGGTACACACGGATGCAATTTACAAATTCACTATAAAGTTCACCTGGGGAAAGCATAAGGTTTTCAGTGAGGGCAGCATTATTCACATAATTATTCAAAGCATTTTGATCAAAATTCTTATATGATCTACCAGTAATTGAACGAGTTTGACACCTCTCTATTCTTCTTTGTTTCTTTATAGCAAATACAGGGAAATGATCACCAAATTTGTAGTCAAGCAGACCATTTGTGGAAATATGCGGAGAGTTACAATAAATATGGTCCAAAGTAGATCTGCCCCTGGTATGATAATACGTTGATCTAGTACGTAAATATTTCAACTTGTTTTTCCTTAGAAAAGATGTTAGACTTTTATATTTATTACTTGTTCTAACTGCAGAATTAACATTAAAATCCCCAAGGATCCAAACCTCCATCCTGCGTATGTCTGGATGCTTTAACATTTCACTCAATTTTTTATAACATAACCTTACATTACCATTAGGGGGGCGGTATACAGACAATATCACACGGTGCTTCTGATTTGGAAATTTAGTTATTAATCCAATACATTCTATGTCTTTATTGCTTACTGTTAAAGCTGCATGGCCGAAAGTGTAATCTACATACTTATTATTAACATAACAACCTACTCCACCACTCTTCCTAAGGCAATTTAGGCGATCCTTCCTATACAGTCTCATATTATTCAAATCGACATTATGAGTTTGATCACGTCTGTCTAACCAGGTCTCCGTCACGCAGATGTAATCAAAACCAAGATCGGAGTGTCGTAAGTCCAAAACCTTATCATTGAGACTTTGTACATTCATAGTAATTAGTTTCAGTCCCTTCAAGCTATTGATTTTGTCACAAGAGTAGTGGCTAGTCATACTTAAGAAGCATTAGTGATATAGGTCGCTTTCAACCTGACCCTGTTACTCCTACCTTTCAGAACAAAAGTAAACATACCTAATCGAGCGCACAACAAACAGAACATGATTTACAGAGAAATGTGCAATAGGAGCGACTAATGGCACTCAATACAATGATGAGGGCCAAGAAGCCAAGAGCAACCCGTTACGAATAAGTAAAGTAGTGGCTCTATGTGCAAGATACAGTCCCCACAGTAACAAAAGCTGGAGGTATACTTAAACTAACAGACTAACAATTTACATTGCAGTCAGGAAAAGGTCAAACAGGACAACACAATCACTTAAAGATAACTATATCAATACATGTATCGGGAATGAATTAAACAAAATAATCACATATCAAAGTGTATATCAATCAGTTAATTCAAAGTTGCATCAGCTACTCAAATTACCTGGCACAACAGCGCCCATTCTGTCCCTGGCGGGCGATGACTCAAACGGATAACGCCTGCAGACGACATTGGGGATATCGTTGTGAACGTCCTCCTCCTTCTTGCCGCCTTTATCAAACGAATGGCTTCCTTGTTATAGTAACAAAGGCGCAGGAGAACAGTGTAGCTATCAATCACTAGTGTCACGAGTTAAAAGTCGTCTGCTCAAACCCTCCCCTGTTAACCATTTGCGGATAGAATTGTGCCTTGATCCAATATGAGAAAGTAAGTGAGAAGCCAGGTCCCAGGTTCGTAGTAAGGGTAGTAAGCCATTGGTTTATATGCACCAGGAGTGTCGGTATCATGCACATTATATGCCAAGGTGGCAAGTTTCATGTCCCAGTTTCATTGGTTCAAAATGCATCATGACGCGTTGTTTTGCTGTACGACAAAAGTTGTCGTAAGCCAATCTGTTGATCATTTAAGGACTATAGCTGATGGCATTGATGGAAGGTCACATGCGTGCAGGGAAAATGCCTTGAAGGGGAAAACACCTGAGGGCTGTTCCAGAAAGAAATTACGAGAGGATTAGACATAACGAGAGTAGAATCTACTAGGACAAGGCTCTGGTTACAGTGTTGCCGAAAACTTTGACGCCGGCCATGGTGGCCTGCGTCTTGCCATCTTACGCAGGCCATTTCCTTCTCACGCAGGCCATATGAACATTGATATCTTAATCTACCTATATAAACATCATTATAGCTAAAAGGAAATTGGATTTATTTCAATATAAAATAACTTTTTTTAAAAAAAATGCCCTATCTCTGCTTCTAATAGGCCGATTTGAAAAATTCGTTCACCAATAGAAAGATCATGGCATTACAGGCCATCCTGGTGACTCTGTTTCTGACTCTGATGGATGTGAGTTAAGACATATTGACTCTTTTCTGGATATGAGTCAAAGTTACTCAGTTGTCTATATGAGTCAACTGTTGTTGACTCAGTAGGTTTGTAGTATCTAGAGTAGGGGTGTATATCTTTATTCATCAAATTTGCTGTGCCTCAGATATATGTTGTCTCGACCTCTGGAAACGTTTGTGGTCTGTAATAGAATAGAAAGCATTACAATTTGTATGTGTACTTCATCTATACAGTTTCTATGCAAATAAGGATTCAGCAGTACCAAGTTTTACGATTTCTTTTGTAATTATTACAATATTTAGATCAAATTACGATTATACATGATTCAAAATAACGATTTCTTAGGTTCATGGATTGTAAAACTGTACCATTAGGCCCTGATATTATTTACCTTAATCACATCATATCCCGAACCATTTCTCTCCCTCCCTCCTGTCTCTGTCTGTCTGTTTGTCTCTCGTATTCTTCCTCTCTCTCTCACTCTCTCTCTCTCTCTCTCTCTCTCTCTCTCTCTCTCACACACAGACACACACTCTCAGATTAAAACAACACACAAAAGTGTAAGATATCCTCCATAGAGTAAATATCACTAACCTTAGTCTGCATTCCTCCTGCTCTCCTCCAACAGAATACAGTCTAAAAACAAAGAGATCCGCGTCCCCACGTGACCAAAAGCATCCCCACGTGACCTAAAGTGCGGGAAGCCTTAATTAGGTCATTGGGAGGGGTGGGGTACAGATGAATCAATCAAGATTGACTCATCACAAGAGTCAGATAACCTTTGACTCAGCTTGTAGCTGAGTAAAATCTATTTTACTCTGTCCTGCAAGTGAGTCAATGGATGTTGAAGAGTCAATTGTAGTTTGACTCATGCATGAGCAGAGTCCATTGGTCAAATAACTAGAGGTTGACTCACCCATAAGAGTCATTTTGACTAGCTTACTTTTCTGTGTGTAGGGATGAACCCTTTAGCAATACACTCCAAAAAGTACTTACCAGTAGTCGTAATTTTCCTTCTGGTTAAGCTCCCAAGTGTGACTGAGGATAATCGTGAATACTTTTAGTTGTTCCTTTGCAGTACGATGGTAAATTTTAGCATCTCTCTATATTGTTTCCAACTTTCTAAATGGGTTTCTAGCCTATAGTAACGGGATTCGACAGATAACCATTGAATATTGTGAAGAAAATCGGTCTTATATGAGATTTTTACTGATAATAGACTGACAGGTTGAAAGAGAATGCAAATTTCTCCATTAATTCGCTGATTAGACTCAAGATCAATACATATTTGGATAGAGGTTTGTTTTTGGGAGCAGCAACAGGTTCTCAAAGTAAACATAACAAAGAGGGAAAAATCGGCGGAGCCTCGAACAAATAGCGCCGAGAGGCCGGGAGTTGGTGCGAGAAGGCTAGCCCAAATGGGGTGAATGGTTAGAATACTATTGATATGCACTCGTATAAGTGATATTTTCCTTCTACCACCTTTAGCAATACACTCTAGACCATTACCAACCAGCGGTCGTAAGAATTGTGTTGCCACGAGAAATGAGATGGCTAGTTGTTCTGCAAAAGACCACGGCCACCTGAAGGGGGTGATAGCAGTACCGCTGCGTCCCGTGGGAGGTCGCCCTTGTCGCTGTCACCGGATGCTCTGCTGGCCTTTGGCGTGTTTTGTGTTTCACAATGCAATCTTGGGGAAGGGGTGAAACATGAACGATAGGTTCCAGCCCTCATGCTGGACCACTAGGGCCTACTTACATGTAGGAAATATGACCTTTTTGGAAATACATTACACTTGTGCATCAAATCCAACATACTAAAGCTTCAAAGTAATTAAAGTTGTGTTGGTGTTATGTTTGAAGCTTTCTGAAAGTTCTGATAACCATTTAAATTTAAATGTATTAGGTGTTATAGTGATAGGAGATAATGAGGAGGTTCCCTATATAAGCCTATATAAAGATATAGCAGGCCCCCCAACCGAGACCCCTGCCCCGGCCCCTGCCCCCCTCCCAATAAAAAATTTGCTTCCTACGCCCCTGTCATGTTACAGTAGCCAGGTCCACTCTTATTAGCTCTTGTCGGCATCATCTGCTTCCCTGGGAACTTGATTTAGACGAGCTATTTTTACTCTACCCAGGATTCTACACTATTAGGTTGTGCAACTGAAGAGAGTCTGCCCCCCCCCCAATTGCTTTGTTTCTAACTTCTGGTGTAGTTGATTTAACGTACTTGAATTATATTCTTTCAGTCATGGCGAAATTGTTCAGACTACCCCTTCCTCTTTGATTTACACATATCTTTACTTCATGAAAGACTAGCATTAATTATCTGATGAATATAACAATAACGGTGAAGAAATGCGATTGCAAAGAGCCCTATTACTGCCTTGCTGCTGATATTTGAATATATGCAAAATCATGGTACATCTACTCTAAGGAGTGTGCTGCCATCTTTAAAGGAGTCTCTGCCTAAACTTTCCTGGGGTCATTCATAAAAACTTACGACATAGAATGTCAGAATCCAAAGGTCACCCTAAGAGTTATAATAAAATTGGTGACAGTTATTTGAACAAGTGTTCAAGTGTAAATTGTTACCATTCAACCAAACATTGGTTGAATGGTATATTGTTGAGTGTGGGGGACATATGGGCTCGGCACTGTCACTACACCCAGACACCTGGTGTTATCCCTTGTGTTTGTGATGTCACTCTGATTCAAGTATGCTGTGAGCGGTTGGGGCTGTTATGCTGTTGGCTGGACATTAATTTTTTCTCATAAATCATGCCTGTTAAATGTGACTCTTGTGGTGAGGAGTACCATGGCTACAAGAGAGTGTGCCTGGAATGTACCTGCCCCAACCCACGCTGGACACTGGGCGACAAAATGCTAAGCCACACAGCACCATTGTGTGGCGGGTGAACCATCCGTGACTCACAGGGGGACAGCGAGGACACCGGGAAAGAAATATAATAATTAACACTGGGAATGCATTCATCTAGAATGTTTTGGTTTTTTTTGTAAATGCATTATGAACACAGTTCTACAATCTATAATCATTATTTTAACTAAACCAATGATGTCAGTGATTTCAAATACGAAGCTTGTCATCAAACAAATGGTCGTCCATCTTGGTTTCGAATAGGGCCCTAGCTGTCCTGACATCGTTAAACATCCATTACTCAATCCAACCCTATTTTCAAAGCAGCAGCACCTGTGCCCGGGTAGAGGTGCATATGAACATGATATCCAACTCATTAACTGAACTAGGTACAATTTTATGGAGCATGACTATTCAACAACATCACTGATCATTCATAGGGTACATTTTTTATCAACGTTCTAGTGATAATTCATCTGAACGATCTGAGGACATTTCTTAATACTTATTAACATTGTTAAGAAATGCCCCAAGAGGTCAGTTTCCTCGTGCCAAATCGTATTGATTCCAGTAACTTTTCTCTTGACTGCTGATTCTTTTGAGTCTTTCTAGTAATTCTACCTACGCTATTCCAACTCTCATCAGCCTTTTTTATATAATCGTTTGGACGGTCAAATTTTGCGTTTGTTTTCTTTGATTCATTGTCCTTTGGTTTATGTTTTGATGACATCACGGGCTATATCTGTACAGATAGTATCAGGATAGGCCATATGATTGTATGACATTTTTGACAGAAACCCAATCTTCTTATTTCATTCTTGTTCATTTAAAGGACCTTTGAAGTGTTTTGCTGGATTTTATGAGTACCCATCTGATCATTTTAACATAGGCCTTATTGAGAAGGGAGCCACTATAGTGAACTTCTTGTACGTATACCTCACATGAGGCCTAAAGAATCGTATAGGGCTTAGTATGGACGTCCTGTGGGTCCACTATTTTGAATTTTGCTGGTTGAGGTAAACCCCACTGATAAGACATACCATGATGTGTACCCTGTCCCTGGGTAACACAGGTCTACTTCCAAGGACATGCTGGTCCCATGTTACCAGTTCTTATTACACAACTTCTGTGATTTTGGGAGCTTTTTCAGGATATTCCCGTTCTGATACCTGTCGATATTGCATGTTATGATGCATTTTTGTAAGGAGTGCTGATATCCATGACATCAGCACTCCTTACATGTGATATGTTACATGTTAAAACCTGCGAGAATTCTATTGCCAAGGGCAGGGGTCGAACCCATATCCTCCTTGTTGGAACACCAACTCCCCATGCATTGCACCACAGGGACTGACAAGAAAGTGTGTGAGTTTGCCTGTATATGTATAATGCCATAGCCCCTACCTGGATAGTTGCAACCCCAGCAACTCTCACATGTGCAAGGTTAGAATAGCATTCTAATTATAGAGGACTGCTGGACACATTCAAACCAAGCCAGCAGCTGCCGGGTGCCAAGGTGTGTGTACCGATGGTGGAGTGGTCAGCAAGTCGCACTGCAAACTCCAGGTACAGGTGTTCGCATCCCGGCCTGGTCCACCTTTTTGGCTTCATAGAAGATATGGAGCAGTCAGTAGCATGTCGAGTCCCGGTCCTGCCCTGCCAATGAATTTGTTTTTATCAATATTATATAGATATTCTATTGATTATTTATTGATTGATTCTAGCCTCTTTATTGACTAATCGTGTAATAAAAACAGTAAGGTATGGGCTAACGGGCAACGAATTCCTTGTATGGTAGGATATCAAAATGAGTGGGCTGGGAATTCGATGCCCATTAGCCCTACATTACTCTCTTATTATCAGTGCATGACACCAGAACCAGCTCCAGACCGGCTTCCGGCCAATGTAAGCATGTGTATCCAGTTGAGGTTCATGGCTTGGCTACTTTTCTCCGGGGTATTAGAACACAGCCACAATGAAAACTGTCATAGCGGCCATCAGAGTGCATTTCTTATCTAGAGATGTTCTATTTATTCAGTCATTGTCGATTCAGTCCATAAGGACAGCATTGTCAATGTCGATTCTGTCTAAGGTAGCTAGTTAATGTCAGTGTCATTCCCCTCTCCAGCAATGACAGCCACCGATTCTTTTATGTTCACTGCCTCGCCGGGCTCTTTACTGGGTGGCACCTGCGGCGATTAGCTTGTGAATTTAGATGAACCTTCATTCAGGAATAAAATACCCAGCCTTTCGCTGAGTGCTTTGACAGTGCGCAAGGAGAAAAAGGAATGAAATCATGATTGTTTGTGCTCTCATGTTATTCGCTTGGAGTATCGACTGTGGCATTAAAAAGAATAGCAGTGTTCTGTCATTGGCTTCGTCCGAACTAGGATGCCTCCCTCTCCCACTCTCTCTCATTCTCCTTTTGTAGTCCATCTCTCTCTTTTTCCTCCCTCTCTCTCTCTCTCTCTCTCTCTCTCTCTCTCTCTCTCTCTCTCTCTGCCCCTCTCTCTCGCTCTCCCTCTCTTATTCTTCCGCCTTCCCTCAATTTTCCAATCTCCCTCTTTGCCTATTAATCATACCCATCTTTTCTTGACACTTCCATCGTTCATTTTCTTCAATTCCTGCTCTAAATTGAAACCATATCCCTTCTCTGGGGTACCCCACAGCCGCAGAAAGCCATATTGTTCATCTGGACTTATGCAAAGGAGAGGGTAACCAATCTCAGCTCTGCTGTGAGATAGTTACAAGATATTGGAGGCGATGTGAAAGGGGGAATTAGGGATAGGGGCGTGCACCATTGTCAGGCGAACTGTTGCTAGGAAGGCCCACGATGTGCTTGCTCTCCAGCACTATTACCTTTCCTTCCTGGGTGCAGCAAAGAGGCAATTTGGACGTCAGTGGATGGTATTCCGACTGCCACTGTCTCTTTTGTCTAATTAGGACCGGTAGTGGGTCTACTGAGTTCTACTAGATGTTCTGTCTTTTCTGTCTTGATGGTGGTCTATATGGATTTCAAAGGACCAATCACATTGCCGATCATCTAAATCAACCTTATCGCACTTCTACGACTTTTAGGTTTTGTCAGTTTAGTGGAATTCATACCACTACATGTACCAGCATAAATATTTCTTTACTCTCAGTATCCTATGCTCCCCTAGGCGGACTAAACATTTAGTGACAGTGTATTGTGACTACTGTTTCTCGTTTGTCGCACAGGATCCTTCAACTGTTTCCAGCAAATCCCATCTAAAAGTCACCAATGATACCTTTCAATACAAATCCCAGACAGACATCAGCCTCCTAGAGTCGATGACTCGCAGTTAGGCCCCCTGAGTAACCGCACCCCTGAAAGAAGGTTTGCTCCATAGGCCTCTGAACAATACAAGTATTTTATTCTACACTGATGTAGTGGATTATTACTACCCACGCATTTAAAACGTCTTTCGACACCTTGTTGCATGAACGCTGGTTACTCAATCGACAACACACATTAGAAGGGATCATAGGACAAATTCTATCCAGATTACAATGTCTATTTAGAAAAAGATTCGGGATGATGTCTCAATTGAATACTCACAGATGCTGCATTGCTGCATCATGACGATAGTCATGGGCATGTATCGTGAGGTATCATCTCATGCTATTCTTAAAGGGTGACAAAGTAGTCTACAATAAAGCACATGTAGATCATCGTTGGCAGTGCTGCGTTAAGAAAAGACTAGGTGTGTTGTTTGCAACTCGATACTGCCATAACAAAACTGTATTGGCATTCAGAGATGCCTACGGGGCACTGTTCACAGGGATGATGTTTGCTTATTACTATTTGAAAGGGTCCTCATCAAACTTTTTGAGTTTGAATTCTGATGGATATTTATTTTTCTAACCCACCATAGCATCTCTCTATACCACTGCTGTAGGATATACTGTAGAACTAGAGTAACTCTCAATAGCACTGGGTATCAGTACCAACAAGCTAATTAGATATTCAAGAGCTGGGGCTCTATATATGTTGGAGGGGGAACTCCCTGAAGTCCCTTTCACGGCAAGACTTCCTCTTTGCGAGTCCTAAGGTAGTCCTAGCTGAGGACGTTGAAGTCCAACACCTACGGTTTTCGATCTCCCCCATCAGGTTGCCCGACAATGGCCACGTCCCGGTGTTATTGCTCCAATAGAACCCCCTCCCCATCCCTCCACCCTGTCACCAGCCATCACAGAGCCCCCTCCCTACTCTACCACAAACCCTACCCCTTCTGAAATTCACCCAGGCAACGGTTCCTTCCCTAAGCAAAAGAGGGCAGCAGGCGCAGTATTGTACTCAAAGCAAGAGGGAAGGATTGGGGAGTGGCTGGAGGGTGGGGTGACAGGGAGAGGTGGGAGTCAGGTTAGGGTCAAGGCCATCTGTTGCCGCCCAACTGGGCCCCCCAGAGGTCATGTATTGCAAGGTCACGTGCAAGGTCATATGTAGGGTCAGGCGGGAGATGGACACTATACTGAGGAGTCGGGGTTTAACCATAATAGAGGCATGTGTTGGCTCTATTGGCTTGTGTCCTGGCCCCTGTCTGAGGAAAACGTGTATGGCCTAAATCCATTCCATTGTATTGACAAAATAATTACAGCATAATACACGGAAAACTGTCTTTGAGATGTAAAGAAACGTGCACGTTCATCTAAACAATTATCCAAACAAGCTTTTAGCAATACAAAAACGTTCACGTTTTCTTTTTTGGTTCATGTTTCTTTTTTGGCAAGACACCCCAGGACTGGCAAATGCACCCAATGAGTGGCAATTGGCAACCAAAAAGTGCCAATTGGTAAATTGGAACTTACTATACCAATGAATAGAATGGGAACCAACGATTTGCAAATGGCAAGCTGTATGATTGGCAATACCTATTATTGGCAATTACAAATGGCAAATGACAACATGTCGCATCGGCCTTCCATACTAGCACACACTCCCTCCCAATCATTTTCCAACTCTCTTCCAAAGGGAGGTAGCTAGAAGAACATAATCTTTAGTTGAAATATAAAGGGTTAATGGCTCGTGAGTGGTGTTAAAGTATATTACTCAAAGGGAGTATAATGTTTTGGAACATCCACAGCTCTGCCCTCTTCCTATTATTCCCCGGGTATTATTCATAACAAAATGGAATGAATTTCGTTCATGTTCAAACTGCTGTAGACTTCACTTGGCTCGCCATTTAACCAAGGTTGTACCTATATAAATGCCTGTATCCCTCCATTTGATCTTATCTATGCCCGGCATCTACGGCTACCTGACCTTAATCCATCCAACCCAATACCACCTTAATCAATCCATCGCTACAGTGCCCCTTCCCACCCTCCTACTCACCTACCCATGTGCCGTATAACCCCCTAAGGTCAGCATGATGCCTTGCATATTCATGTCAATTTGTTATCATGTCTCTCCAGCACTTGCAGCTGAATGACTCACCCGTGCTGCGTTGGTACAAAATGTACATTGGGAAGGTATTATTTGAAGCCATGCAGCGATAAAGTCGGATCGGGCGTGAATCTGAATACAGCTCCAGAGACAATGCGTCAAGGGAGGTACATTAGTTTTTGGCAAGAGAATTATAGGTTATAGTGTACTCCGTCGCCCCTAGTGGATTAGGCCTCCAAGCTCACCCCCAATCTATCCGCGATTCCCAGCACCCATTCCTATGGCCATTTCGCATATCCCTTTCCAGTGACCTCACTGCCCCTCTCATGACGTGTCACGACCTCTGATGACCCCTACATGACCTATAGTTGACCCCTATTGACCCCTGATGGACATGCAAACGGCCGACGTGCTGCCACCAGGCGCCAATAAAGGAAAATGTCGCAGGACCGCTGCGGGCAAATGGGACCCGTATGTTCGAGGCACGCTAGCCCTTAGAGGTCTCGGGGACCCTTCTGGAATTGTTTTCTTCCGCGAGACAAAATCTAAAGGAGGAAATGAATAAAAGAAGGCAATCCTCAAAGAGAGTGCCAGCGGAGAAATACTAACGTGACCGAGTGCATAGTGTATACATGTCCTCCTTAGTACTAAGGTATAGGTAGGAGAGTAGCCGTTTGCTGCATATTGCATAGAGGGCTAAATCCGTGGGTGCCTTAACCCTTTATGAGTCGCATAGGGTTTAAACCTTTGGGTCTATTTGACCCCACGGTTGTATGGATACAGCCACCCCAGCAAATTGTCGTGAGTCCTCGTCAACCTGTGTGAAGTGGCTCACACATGTCGCTAGATGGAACACGACGTCGTTATAGCACAAGATCACCAGGAATAGCAATTGCTATGCCACGTGAGTCTAACACACAGTGGCAAAAGATGACGGAATGAGTTATCACTCGAAAAGGAGTCACCATTGATGACCAATCATGGCGACAGATGACAACAATTTGCTGGGACAGAAGGTAACCTGCCAGGGATGCATTCAATGCTAGGTATGATGCGCAAATGAAATGCTAGTGAGTAGACTCACCAGCACGTAATTAGTGTATCATGAGGATGGTTTAGATTAAATGATGCTGAGTAATCATATGCAGCCATGAGATGGTTAAAATGATGGATGTGCATGGGGTGGGGGTGACTCCTGTGTATTCATGTTGGTACGGCCTAACAAGGTCGGAGACAGAGCAAAGTAAGCCACTGCCTTCCCAGAATGACTACTTCTTCAATTATTAAATGGTTGAGCATAGTTTAAGGGTATGGTGTCCCCTCTACCTTGTGGAGAATGTTTGACTGTTGGATGAGAAATAATTGTCAAATGATAGACCACCTTGCAAGTTTACATATTTGTGAAAGCAGTTATCTACATTGGTTTTCTATAGATCTTTCACATTAACATTTGGTTGACATATTTACCAAACTAGATGTCATGCTAGACTTCACACACACTCTGAGAAAGACAATTCCTGTGGATTTAAAAGAAAAAGAATTCGAGTGCCAAAAAGCGCTTTCATCTGCTTCATAGGGTTATCTAGTTCACTTTAGATGCGGATTAGAAGGGATTTAAAGAGATATGAAGGCTACGTCCTAAGGTGGTAGCCCTGTGAACTTGGTGAAATCTAGACATGGCCCATATTGTGAACATGATCAGCAGTATATTTTCTAAGATCACTCTAATGAGCAAATGGTTGTGTAACAGGCCTAAACCTTTAACAGTAAAGCTGCTGTCTGCATGCCCTACTACGTGCAGAATAGCAAGTTTGAGTGTGGGCCCTGGGTTCCTGGTATTCTTTATACACAAACCAGGTGAACAGCTGGTACCAGTCTGACCCATTAAGGCAGTGTCTGCTGTGTTTTTTTCTAGAGGGCAATGCAGCTTCAAGGGCAAGTATGGGAGAAAAGCATTAGCGAACGTAGAGCCAGCCACACGGAAAGGATGGGCCGTGTGGGAAACAGCAGACATCATTTCTGTATGGCTGTTCGTATCTTCAGGACATTATGTCATAAGATATATGATATTAACTTTCTTTTTATATCCCTATTTATCAGTCGCTGTCTATCATTGGTGAGAATTCAACTTTGGGCATGCTTGAAAATCAATTTAAGCGGTAGTACATTGCACTGATCTTTAACTGACAAACGCTGATCCGATGGGTTTTAACAAGAGAACAACAACAACAACAGCAACAACAACAACAACAACAAAAATTCGTGGGAAAAGCGTCGATCAGTCAGAAATCATCCTGAAGCACCTCTCCAGGTCGGTCTGTGGAATACCCACCTTAGGGCTCTTCTTACATCGTACTGCTATATCACATACCCAGTGTGTTTTTACATTATGAACCCCGCATCCTTCCCTAGCCTTCCAACCAGTCTCCCTCTCTTCTCCATTCCAACCATGCATAAGGCATAACTCCTTTACTAACACTCCTATGCGCGTGCCCTCACACCAGCCTAGAGGACCATCTCACATACAGCTCACACCCTGTTCTCCTACCCCTGGTGAGCTGCTCCCCTGCCCTGGAAGTGCTCCTTGTCATTGAGACTGGCGAGCCAATCCCTTTAACTGGTTGGAGCCGGCAGTTTTCAATCAAAGCCACCAGGGGCAGGCGCTGGCCATGAGTGAGGAGCAGTCAGGATGGGAGGGAGGGATTGGGGGTCAAAGGGGTATAGGAAGAGGAAGGAGGGGTGTTGGGTATGGGGTGGAGTATTTGGGGTGGCATGGAGGGAGTTTTACAGGGGTGAGGCATGGACATGTGGTAAGGCTGTAAGGCTTTATGTGCACTGGCCATGCCTGTGGTAATGACCTGGGTAAGGTTAGGGTGGTTGTGGAAAGCGTTGGTCACTGTAGCGCCATAGGAAAACAAAAAACATGGATCACACATAGCATTAGGCTAAGAACCACACAACCACAGAGGTAGACTAAACAGTATAAGAATGACAGTTGTCTCAAGAAGGTGGGAGAAGTCTAACAATGTAAATAAGAATACTTGATATTGAGATTCGCAGTGGTCAAGCCAGCAATAAGTCTATCCTTTTTATGTTATAACTGTCGTGAGAACGCAGCTCAGGAATAGCGAGTAACTATACCAGTGCTGTATTCCAGCACCCTTCTGACCCTTAGGGAGTATCAGTAGGATGGTACACTCCAAAGGGATTTTCATGATGCGCATTGAAGCACTGTTGAGTTAATAGGGGAGGTTAGTTGGTGCCATGGAGGGACAGTCAGGTTAACTAATGCTCTCTCATCCGCATTCCATCACCCCATCCCTTCCTCTGGTATGTGGGTCAGCGGTAATATAGAGTGTGGACACCGTCATACATCACACTAACTGACCTCCTCCAGGGTGGCAGCAACAGGCAGCTGGCAGCCTACCACGCCCACCTAATGGTCTCTATGCATCCTATGAAGGCGTGAGGTTAGGATATTATATGTGTGGATATTTTGTGACTTTTCAATTCTCCCAAAATGTGTTCAGTGTTTTTGGTAGTGTTAAGGTCCCATGTTGTATCACATGGGCATGGATGGGGTTAATTATGAAAGACCGGCTCGAAAGGTATTAAATGAGGAATGGTCTTGGTGGCGTTATAAAGATCGCCCTAAAGACTCAATGTCCCCCCATCTTTTTTTCATCTAACATGAAGCAGAGAGATAAAGAATTATGAGAAGGGTGCATCTCCATCTATTATATCAGATCTGTGTTTGCTGTAAGACTGACGCGTTAACCCTTTAGGGGAATGCTAAATGCTGAAGGATGTTTCAGCATTCATTGTTACATGCCATTGCTTCGGCAAATTACAGTGAACGATTGATGTACCAATTGCACGCCCAGGAGTAACCCACCGGTGTTCCACAGGTGCATCCAGATGTTAAAATGATGAAGGATGTAGCCTTAGGGTACTTAGGATGATACCATCCTCAAAGGTTCAACAAATTTTATGGGTCTTACCCATACACTCCATCACACATTCATAAATTGTATTGCTTTAGAAATAGCTTAATAAGCCGAATTATATACCGGTAGGCTCTACATGCCACCAGTAGCTCCATATATATACTCAGGATGTCTCATGACGTGAGTAGTGCAGGAGAATAGGGAGTGAAGCCAGGCGCCATGACTGCTTAGCTATGTAGGTAGTAAGTAGACATGGGGGTGTGGGTGTGGCAACAGGAGCCTCATGTAACCTAGCCTATACATGTAACACATGGACTATCTAAATGTGTGTACCAGAAGGTTCTGCATGGAGGGCGTATGTAAGGGAGTGCAGAGCGAGGGATAATATTAGGGGAGGGTACTGAGGGGCCGGGCGGGGGGTAGGAAGGGAAAGAAGTCAGGGAGGGAAAAAAGGACACAAGGCAGAGCAGCAAGGTGTGAGTGAAAATGGAAATAGAACATGAGAGGGAAGGACAGCGGTGAAAAGGAAGGAAAGCCGGGGAAAAGATAGGGTGGTAGGAGAGACGAAGGGGCAAGAGGAAGGGGAGGGGAAGAAGGAAAGGTACTGAGAATGAAGAGGAAGGAGCGGAATGAGTATTTGATTCCCTGGCTATGTGGGTACATGTAAGGCAGGTGATTGCACTAGATCTACACATGATGTGGTGGGAGATATGGGGTGTGGTCTAGGACTAATTCACCTAATGTTGCCACATACTGAATCATTAATACAGGATTAACTGGTATGCAATGTATGAACTTTGGAAGCAGGCAAGCTGAAATGCCAACCTCCTAATCAAAGTAGAGCCCAGCACATAGGGCTGTGTTCTATGGGAAACTCTACAGGGCCTTAGCCATGCACTCCATCACACATTGCCTATAGATGTGTATATGTATGAGAGAGCTCAATGTGGGATATATGCATGGAGTGGTTGTAAAATTGGCGCAATACCTTGGCGAGCCGGGTGTCCCATAGTCAGGCATACCAATACTGTACTCTGGAATGACAGCAATATTGCTGGACTTCCATGGGAACTCCTGATATCTTATTTCCCACATTAATAGGGATTCACCTTGTCATTACAAATGAAGATAGATCCACTGAAAATGGAGCACTGGAGCAGGAGGGGTTGGCTGATACTGCGCTATCAGCATGGTATCAGGGTGCAGATGTGACTGTGCAGTCCCCTAGGGGTTAAGGCCTGGGAATATATTCCTCCAGTGTCCAGTGGTCAATACTGCTTATAGAGGCGCGGGCAGGCGCAGCCCTCAGGTCTGCACTGGAGGGGGAGAGGATGGGGAGGGGGAGGGGGCAGTGATCCCTCACAGACATGTGTGGGCTACCTCCAGCAGCTCTTCCCCATGGACCTTCTCACACACATCTACATAGACCAGGCTAGTGTCCTTGATGCTGGCCTCAATATCTGAATCTGCGGTTCCCTATGTTTTAATCATTTATTTGTATATAATTCACTGTCTTTCATCTATCACCTGACCCTTCTTTCGATCGCCTCTACTCTTCCCTCTCTCTCCCTCTACCTCCCCTCTCTCTCTCTCTCTCTCTCTCTCTCTCTCTCTCTCTCTCTCTTTCTCCCTCTGTCTCTCTGTCTGTCTGTCTGTCTCTCTCCCCGCCTCTTTCTCACTGCCTCACTCTCTCTCTCTCTCCCTTTTTCTCCATCCCTGTCTCTATCATGCGGTAGTCCATAGCGTGATTATATTTTTAATCTAGACTTCTTCAGAGGACAGAATCACTCGGTATTTACATTAAAGGCAGCAATACACTCTGCATATGTACTAGCCATTTACTTATCTCCATACTAAAAATCTTTTATTTGATTCTCTGATGTCCCTGACAAAAACTCATTAAACCTTTAGTTATTTCTGTAGAAGAAGCTTCTGCAATGTTTGGTCCTAATTAATGCACTATCCAAGAACACATCGACCAGTCTTTGTGTAATTAAGTGTTCTGATATTTTTATGAACATTCTTCGATTTCAATCAACACTATTTTGGTTTTAGTACCAAAATAACATAGATTGTCCTCGTTATTTATTAGAAGAAAGCGATTTTTTTGATACAGGGAGAAAGAGGCCGACCATGAACATCGGAAATTATTGGAAATCAGAGTAGCTGAGAAATCAGGGGCCGGCTGGTCCAGAAGTACCCTCCCTCCCCTGCCCCCTCCTCCCCCAACCGCCTCCTGGTCGTACCGTCTGGCTGTGGGGTTCAATACTGACATCTGGAAGGCATTTCTCAAGATGGTGCGATTAGACACAGCTGCTACGATTTGAAACCCTCAAAGTTAGAGTGGGTGATCGTAGGTAATTCACTATGACTGCTCTGTACAATCAGCACTTAATGCAGTTATTACATAGAGAATAGTAGGGCAGTCGTACCAGTGCAATCATTCGCGACCACTGAATGCAGGGCTGTAATGGCATAGAAGTGAAGGATCCCACTATGATTTGAAAGTGGTGTGGTCGTAGCATCTTGAGAAATGCCTTAAAGAGGGGGCTGGTATGGAAGTCACTGGAGGAAGGGACAGGGTGGCCATATTTGGAGATATTAAAGTCAGGCTGCTGATTTCTTGACAGGAGATTAACCAATAGAATACAGGGATGTCGAATAAATCTGAATAGGATTCACTGGAGATATTTCCCTCTTCAAAATGTTCAGTTTTTATATAGTTCCTATATGGACAGAGGTCTAGTCATAATACCATCAGAGAATCAAATAGTTACTGTGCGTTCCAATATCAAGAGCAATAGAAAAAAAATGTGATTTAGTTGTGACATTCTTTCAGTTGCAGTTCAACAATACAGTTAAGTCTAAAGGTGCCAATGATATTTCGACCCCCGGGTTTCGAACCTACAACCAATTGTGACCCAATGCCATTGGAGTAAGCAGTGAGGCCTCCCGCTAGTTGTACAGAATAGTTGGATCATATGCTTATGCCCCAAGTGTGGTTCTTCCTCCTAGTGAAAATCTACTAAAAGAAATCGATTCCAAAGTACCAAGGGAAGACGACAAATCTGAGAAGCCAAGCAGAAAGGATAATCCTGGCACTGGTGTGTGGATCAGCCTTTCTCTGATACATAATCCTTGTTAGTGAGGGCTTCTCAGTGCAGCAGAGCTGGAGCTCACTCCAGCTACAGAAAGCACTCCTTTCTCTCCTTCATACATATTCTGCTTTCTGGCTGTCTAGAACGGCCATCATTTCGCTAGAGACAGAGAAAGCCAACTAATAACCCACCCTACCTACTCCATCGATTGGCTAAGAAGAACCGACATTTCCTTTCTGTGTAATTTGAACATGTAGTTATAACCATTCCCATGTTATGTATCAGCAATTTTGATGATAAGGCATTATCGTTTTTCAAAGTAAGTAAGTATCTGATGGGGCTTTATAGATACAAAGCAGTCTTACTCACGAGAACTACATTGATGAAAGAACAAGTGGTGGACTTAGACGGGAACGTGGGGACTCGCCTCTTCCTTTTTACCAGTACTTCGAATGCATATTTTTGGCCCCAAGATTTGCTCGAAATCAGGGGGTGCGCCCCCTCCTTTTGGCCCACGCCCCCTCCTTTTCAAAATCCTGGATCCGCCACTGATAAAGTTTCTAAAATGCTGTCTCTAAAGGGTGAATGTTGAGATGTGTGGGTAGACATAGACTTCATGTTGAGGGTATGTAAGGCTGAAGGAGGGGGGGAAGTGACCATTGATTGGTCAGCATGCAACGGCACGCGCCTCCTCTGTCAATGACATGAGGAATCAGACAAAGGCTACGTCTTCCACAGCCAATATAATGGAGTGAGGAGATGGCAAAATCTTGCCGCTGTCTGGCACGTGAAAATGGTTACCTCTCTGATTATTTAGGCGTGTGCTTGAAGTCTTTGAAACAACTTTTGATTAAACAGTAGACTGCATTAGCAAGTAAAGACTATGGATAATAAAATGGTTATTTTTGCCATTTATTTACGAACATAGTTTGCTGAACGGTATCAGAAGGATGTAGACTCTCACTAAGTATGAGAAGAAGGACTAATTTAAAATATGTAGCTGCTTCTGGAAAAGATTCATAATCTAGAATATTGCGTAAATCTCCTCCGCACAGCACACTGTTTTCATAATTGCACTATGCCTTTTTGTCATGATAGGTGAATATGGTCCTTGCGAATGGAATAGCACCTGCTAGTCCCATATGGTTGATACTCTCCTGGACACTATCACAGTGCTGGTGAGTTACTCGCACACACTGTATTTCTATATCATGACGGAAAATGAATATCAAGAGCATGCTGTGTACTGCTTAAAGGGCTAGCATCGACTATAGTCGACACCATGGTAGGCCTAGCATTGACTATAGTCGATACCATGGCAGGCCTAGCGTCGACTATAGTCCACGCCAGTTATATAGGATTAGTATAGGAATTGAAAATAGGCTCATCCTCTACGAACTATACTTTTTTCAGAGGCCGTCCCCATGGCCAGGGCAACAATTTTTGCTCTACCCTTAAAGGGTTAAATCGTTGATATCAGATTTGGACCCAGAATTCACAAACTAAAAACGCAGACAATTCAAAACACTAAAATTTATAACACAAAGCCACTCTCAATTACCATGAGTTGTTTTCAGCATCCCCTCACTAAATATAATACCCAAATGGAAACCAATGCTCAAGAAACTGCCTATTTCATTTGCCTTTTCTTGTAGGTTGCAGGAAGGATGTTCTAAGCCAGGTTGTTTGTGCTGCCTCCGGGGCTTTTCCTGCCCAGAAGGACGGCTGGAGAAGGGCCCTTGTAAAGGAGAAGCAGGCATTAACCCTTTAATACAGCATAATGCTTAAACACCCTTTTTTGTGGAAATAGTTATTTAATGTAGTCCAGATTTCCCAAGGTTGGCTTCAGACATGGGGCTAATCCTACAAGAGGGATCCATTTCCAAAGGATTGGTATGATACTTCAATGCAGTCAGAATGAGGCATCAACTGATGTACTATCAGTGCATCAGGACAAGAAATGAAGATGATGAAGCTTGAGGCACCATGCATTCCTTAAAGGGTTAGTGAGTTGTATTGTGTTGGTAGAAGCGGCACATTACAGTTGTATGTGGCCGGTGGAGAGACGGCCTGAATGGTCGCATCGATTTTTCAGCTGATTGGCTCGGGCGTTGTGTTTCAGTGGACGGGTAGAGGGTAGGGTAGGGAGTGGGAACTGTAAAAGTGTAAAGGGAGGCAGGGGTAGGGGAGTTGGGGAAATGGATATTGTTGAAGGCAGCCTTTCCCTGGGCAGTATTTAACTAGTTGTACTGGTCGTACACAGTGTTGGGTGTTAGAACATGGATCAGCCATGCCTGGGGTGTGTGGAATGGGAATTTAGTGAGAGACCAGTTAAAACATACGGTGACTGAGACCGTAGGAATGTGAGCGAATGTGACTGGGAATTATAATGAAAAAAAAAGTTCAGCATGCATTTAAAAGACACATCTAAAACATTGTGACGGAACCTTGGCAGGAAAATGGATATGGGCCTTTTGCAGGTATCTATCCCCTTTTTGCTATTTAATCATTTGTCAAAAGATGCAATGTCTTAGGTGAAAATTGGTGTGTTAAGTATGCTAATCGTCCTTCTCGGAATGAATAAAAAAAAATGCATGAATAGATAAAGGTGTAATTTGGAGTCATACAAAAGAACGGAAAGCAAATTACCAATTATTCGAAAAAGGGATTATGATAGTAATAACTACATGGACGTAAAGTAGACCCTTAAATTCACATGTCAGACAAATAGATTATAGACTAGACCCACTAGCTTTGCGACAATATAAAGATGACTTTTTCATTTAAGAAAATGGTAGAGTTATTCCGATTTCAGAATATCAGTACATGACTGTATGCATGTGTGCAATACGGTATCCGGCATTTCTTACCACGCCATCAGTGAAATAAACAGCTATCATGTTCCGCTTTTTTTTTTTAAATATATCAGGAGATCTGTCAGCACCATTTTCTCTTGAGTCCTTCTCTATCGGCAAAGAATACTAAATTACACATGCCTAAATGTAATAGCAGTGGTTGAAAAAAACAAGTACCAAAGGCAGGTAGCGTCTACTTACATACCCGGCAGTGCTAAACAGGAGCTGTTCCATTTATATTTTGAATCTAATGAGATTATGGCAATAAGCTAATGGAGAATGCTATATAGAAGGACATGTTTGGCTGTCAGGTGACAGCCCATCCCAACCTGACAGCGAATTGATGGGAAAGTGACGATTCTCCTTGCTTTTTCTTTCTTTTTCCTCGAAGAAAAAGCATCATTACTTCCACATAGAGAAGTATGTATCTACCCACAGAGGGTGGTGACAGATGGTAGCTACACTAGACTTGTCACTCCTATCTCTAAGAGGGGTAATGGCATTGGGAGGTGAGGGGGAGGGAGACAAAAACTTGTACCTAAATATCAGACTTTGTGCAAAGTGGTTAAGGTACACAGTCTATGGCCCAATATCATTTTTCATCATCCCTTTATGTTTGGCTGACCAAATCATCGAAACAAACCCTTTCCACACAACACTTCATTATTAAAAACTATGATTTATTCCATTACTCTACTATTGTCTGCATGTCAATCATCAGTGCTAATGACACATTAAGGTTTCTCTGTA
The DNA here is from genome assembly GCA_949317995.1 of Acholoe squamosa. Lineage (NCBI taxonomy): Eukaryota > Metazoa > Annelida > Polychaeta > Phyllodocida > Polynoidae > Acholoe > Acholoe squamosa. The sequence continues at coordinate 32,647,417 of OX439041.1, read as the reverse complement.
ATTTCCTATCTCTATCCAATACGTCGAAAACGTGGACCTCAGAACTATTTTGTTCATGTATCATGCCATCTCTTCATGGGTCAGTTAGGTTCATAGAATAGGCAAGACGTTAGGTGGAATACTCAACAGTCCTTCTTACCCATGCCTTTTTGGTCATAACCCCGTTCCATTATCAGGGTTTAACCGCACTCTGAGAGCTTTTCTTCATCTTCAAGAAGGTGCTGGTTTGAACCTGGACATGTTGATAAATTGGAGAAGTATACAAATTCAACCTCGCCATACATTTCCAGTTAAAACCCTTCAGAGTTCTATGAGGAATCGATCCCCGACCGCTGTGGCAAGAGACGAACTTGCTGTCCACTATACCACAGGTTCAGGACTAACCTGTTTCTTAGTACGCCCTAAGATTCAATGATAGTCCGTGGATCATGGGGTGTACTAAGAACTTAGTACACTGTTTTATCATCAAATTTCTCTAACTTCTTCATCAAAATACATAATTCTAAAGTCACCTAAAGTACATGGGGACTATATTTTACATATGCACCTTTTTACAGAACTAAAATCAGAATATTCTCTGAGAAATGGCTATATGTATAAACTTCCCCTTAGTCCTGGTATAGTAAAATCTATTTGCTAATTGTTTGTTAAATTTGCTAATAAATATGAACCCACAAGATTAAAGAATAGATTAATGCCTACAAAATGACGTTTTCATTTTAGCCAAGTGTTGTTGAATAAGGGAGTAAATGTATCATTTAATGTAAATATAAGTACTAAATGATGGAGTGGTTTCACCATCCCACCTTTGACCCCAATAATGTATGCACAGGTAGGTGTCATGGTCCAGTGACCAGGGCTCTGATTGGCCCATACACCTGTGGAGGTGAGTGTCATGGTCCAGTGCACACACAAGTGTACTAAGATCCCAGTACATCCTAAGACTGTGTGTGGTATCAGAATCTTAGTACAGACTAAAATCAGACTCTTGTTCTATGATCCTGGTGTGTCCTAACAAGATATTCCCGTCTCTAACCTGTACCAAGCCAAACGGTACTAGAAGTCAATGTACATGAAGGATTTGAATAAGTTTTTCGACATACCTGATGTTTGCACACCTAATTAGCATAGAATCCAATTGTGGCAGATGAAGTTATTAACAGGGAAACATCCTAAGATATCTTAGATGAACATGCCATGCCTAAATTTTCCATATTGTTCGAAATAAATAAGAATCCAATGATTTTCCATAGCGATATGTCACAGCACCCGCCATTGCAGCTTGCTGACCCGATTCTTCAGCCGAAAGTATGTCAGGTTACATCCAGGCACCTCCCCGCTTCATCAACAAGAAGGAATAGTCAGGTGACAATTGATCGCTATGTAAAATCATTGGATTATTATTTATTTAGAAGAAAATTGACGCAAAATGTCGAGCGAATATTTCCAGCAAACCTCACCTCGTCCTAGGTTAAACAGACATTAATAGCTTATTATATCACCTGTTACTCCATGATTTCTGGGATTCTGAGGGCTTTTCCTGGATATTCCCATGCACATACCTGTCGATATTGCACACCATGATGCCTGCATCATGACTTTTGTAAGGTGTGCGGTGATCCAAGGATAACAGGCACCCGGTGCAGTTATCCATGGATAACCTGCACACTTTACATGTCCTTACATGTCATATGTTACATGTTAAAACCCACGAAATCTCATGGTCAGGGCAGGGATTGAACCTGCAATCTCAGATCCGTAATCCAACTCCCCATGCAGTGCGCCATAGGGACTGACGAGAAGTGGTTGGCTAGAACCAGGTCTTGATATGATACAAAGCCCGGGGGGGTTCTCACATATAACTTCTATACATTCAAAGTGTGAAAATCCCCGGCAGTCTGGGTTGTGCCCCCCAGCTTTGTCGTGTTCAAACCAAAGCAAGCCTAGCCAGGTGCCGAGGTGTGTGTACCGAAAGTGTATACATAACTGCGGGACATATTCAAACAAAGCCAAGCCCAGACGGGCGCTGCGGGGGAAACACGGTTGTCTAGTGGTTAGCGCATTGCGCTCAGCCATTAGAGGTAGGCGGGATGAGTCCGGGTCCGGGCGCATCTCTTTTTCGGCGTGTGTCCGCTACCATAACCGCGGGACGCATTCAAACAAAGCCAAGCCGAGATGGGCGCTGAAGTGTAAGACCCGGCGATGACTGCGGGCTGTCTGCTACCATAACCACAAGACGCATTCAAATCAAACATGCATACCATATTTCCTTGTTTATAAGCCCAGGCTTGTATTAGTACTGCCTACCACATAAACCTCCTTACTAAGTGGCAAATTGACCAGGCCTTAACACGAGGATATACAGTACTGCGGGATGCGTTCAAACCAAACCAACGACTGCAGGGTGCTGAGGTGTATGTACCGATTGTGTACACACACTATGGCTGGCTTCGAGTCCCGGGGAGGGGGAACAATTTTTGTTTTCAACTTGAATTTATTGATATTCTATTGATTATCTATTGGTATCGTGGAATAAAATAAGTAGTCAATGGCCTCGTGTAATTATCCTTTGCTAACACACACTTGTCATGAATTATCTATTGATTACTTGTTCATTACATTCACCTAGGGAAACCAATAAATCTTTATGATATCCTTCCTAGTCTAGCATTCATTGACCTCCCTCTGACATCTTGTCAGTCACAAAGGGCCGTATACTACAGGAACACAGGCTTCATTAAAGTCTATGGATTGTTTTATAGTGCATATAGAGATAGATGGCTCTACCTGTCTGATTATCAACCTTTCCCCCTTGGCCCCGCACTCATTGGGCAAAACTGGGCACAAACTTGTTCCTAAAATTCTCATTTTTCACTGACTTTTAATGGCAAAAAGACATGGATTTTCTGGGGAACCTTTGATATCTGTTTATCTAATGTTTTTATGTCGTTTTTTGTTGTGCTTTTTGTTTGCTTGATTATTCATTTTCATTTTCTTTTGCTACATGTACTATTTATAAAATCCATTTGGTATTTGCAAAGTAAATAACACTGTCGTTTTTATCCATTCATGGGCATGGTTTTGTGAACTTCTAGGGAAGAAAAGGCGCTCATTAGGTGTAGTATTACAGGTGGGGGTCGGTTTTACCTACGAATACCTACTACCTAAGTGATTACTGCTAGTGGTACTGCAAGGCAGAGACATTTATGGTCATATTAAAGGCATTGATGCCCCTTCTGTCAGTTAATGAACAATGAGCATTGGCCCTTTACAGTGCATTGATTAAAGTAGTATTTCAAAGAAATCTAAATCAATAGGCGTGCCCTCTATATTCTGTAATAAACATTCCAACCTATTCCAATTTGTATTTCAAAGTTGAGACATAATCATTTCTATCCGATGTCTAATTACAAAATATCCAAATACTCGTAGATACTAGATATTTGTAATACTCCCCTCGTTTATCAGTATGGAGGTTATGTATGAGAGGGCACGGTGTAAATTTAGGCTTGTAAAAAGTTACATGGGCAAGTATGATAATATATGAACTACTTATTATATATAGCAGGTATTTCGCCGGTTCTACAGACTGTCGTGCCTTGTCCTAAACCTGTATTTTAACACTTCAGATCAATTACAAATTCCCTTGTCTGACCATGGCAACATTACCAAAAACTCTAGACCACCATTTACCCTCCTCTATTTACACATTTCACCACTGATGCTCCCTACCACCCACTTTTCCCTGCTGATGTGTTTGTTACCTTATCAGTTCTCGAAATAGGATCTAGTTAGACCTGTCCTCTGCTACCAATACATAAATGTATTAAGACCTCGGTATAAAAAGTCTTAGTGGTGGGGTGGGTGGGCCCCTCGTAGCCGTATGTTAGAGGTGTGTAGGGAAGGCCTACCGACAGCCAGACCAAATATTTAATGGTCTGCCATTGGAGCCGTGTCTTGGCCACTGCAAACAGTGGCTGTCAACTGGGGAGGGGGGAGGGGTTGTAGGATCCTTGTGTGTTACTGTCTCTGTCTATGTACAAGTATGCCACAACCACTGAGCTGCTGTGGTGGCGCTGCTCTATGTCCTTGTTAACGACTGGTGTTCTATGGGTCTTTGTTCTTCTTATTTAGCTGCCGAGGGCAACTACTTCAGTGCTGTCGTCGCCTGTATCTATGTTAACAGTGGTGTAACTATCTCAACATCAGACTAACTAAATGAATTCCTCTTTATGTGAGGGGGAGCTGGATTTATCACGTACTGGTTCTGCATCTATGACCAAATGTTATGAGAGCATTGTATGAATTATTACTCCAACAGGTCATAATACTTGATGTCCCTATCCGTCGTCTGCACCCCCTCTACTAACAATTGAATTGATCCTAAACTATCTGGCTTCTGATTTTCCTCAATATTTCCTCTCTTGCTTATATTATAGTGTTTCCTTGCCCAGTCTATGTACAGTACCTGTCCCGGTCCCCTCGTGTGTCTGGCTGTCTGCATTGCTCTTTGGTGCTCTCTCTCTCTCTCTCTCTCTCTCTCTCTCTCTCTCTCTTGCCATTCCCCCTACTGGCTTGCTGGTTATCAGCCTGCCTCAAGCACCAGTCCGTTGTTTTTAATGTCTGCCCCAAACACCAGCCACTAGCCACTGTCTTGCCTCAGACATGATTCACTTGTTACCAGCCTGCCTCAAACACCCATCACTGCATGGTTACCAGCCTACTTCAAACACCAGTCACTGGTTACCAGCCTGCCTCAAACACCCATCACTGCATGGTTACCAGCCTACTTCAAACACCAGTCACTGGTTACCAGCCTGCCTCAAACACCATCCACTTGTTACCAGCCTGCCTCAAACACCAATCACTGCATGGTTACCAGCCTGCTCCAAACACCAGTCACTGGTTACCAGCCTGCCTTAAACACCATCCACTAGTTATCAGCCTGCCCCAAACACCATTCACTGGATACCAGCCTGCCTCAAACACCAGTCACTGGTTACATGCTTGCGCCAAATGCCATTAACTGGTTACTGGCCTGCCTCAAACACCAGTCACTGGTTACTGGCCTGTCTCAAACACAAGTCACTGGTTAAAAGCCTGACTCAAACACCAGTCTGGTTACTAGCCTGCCTCAAACACCAGTCACTGGTTACTGGCCTGCCCCAAACACCATTCATTGGTTATCAGCCTGCCCCAAGCACAAGTCGCTGGTTACATGACTGCCTCAAATGCCAGTAACTGGTTACTGGCCTGCCTCAAACACCAGTCACTGGTTACCAGCCTGCCTCAAACACCAGTCTCCGGTTACTGGCCTGCCTCAAACACCAGTCACTGGTTACTGGCCTTCCTCAAACACCAGTCACTGGTTATCAGCCTGCCTCAAACCCCATTCACCGGTTATCGGCCTGCCTCAAACACCAGCCACTGGTTACCAGCCTGCACCAAACAAGCTTCACTAGTTACCAGCCTGCCTCAAACACCAGTAACTGGTTACTGGCCTGCCTCAAACATCAGTCACTGGTGACCAGCCTGCATCAAACACCATGCAGTCACTGGTTACTGGCCTGCTCCCTTCCCGCCTTTATGGCTTTAGCCTACCATCAAGTTAGCTACCAGCAGTTATATCCCAGGTACCAGCCTCAAGAGGAGGGTCACTTCCGGTGTCGTCACTTCCGGTCACGTGCCTCTGTTTACCCAGCATTCCACACAAGGCCCTTGTGGTACTGATATCAGGGGAGGGTAAGGAGAGGAGGGGGACCTTTCCTGGAATCGCCTTTGGTCTCTGTTTAAACCTTGAAGGGCTGCATATTGCATTAATGCATCGTACCCATTGGTCGGCATGATGCATGAGTAGACTTGCATAAATGCAGTCATGGCATCTACTCACCAGGGCTCAATTCATGTATCATTCCGGTCATATTGGATATAGCCTGATAGGCTCATAAATACTGTATTGGTAAAAAATTATGACGATTATAAGGAATATGAACATGGAGGCATCACGCTGCTCCTAAAGCATTCACCTGGGTACGTAATATCTATCCAAGAGATAAAGGGAGGTATGGAGATTGAGTTGGGATTGTTCTATCATCACTATTGTCATGCCTGTAAAGCCATGATGACATGATGTCACGCAGACATATAAAAGTGATGTCGTACGTCAACATCATAGCGCCATCTAGTGTAAAGTGACGTGAATATTCGGGTGTATGTAGATTGGGGTATGAATACCGTGAATACTGATGAAGGCTGGTAGAATGGATGATATCTAATACAAAAACTGTTCATTTCTGTTATATTTATCAGGGTTTGGTCAAAAGGTGCATACCCCTGGTAAAACATTTCTATACTACTAATAATTATGCTTCCTGATTCATTTCTTTTTCATTCTCCTTATAGGTTAAGCAAGCCATGGTGAGTAGTCAACATACATTCTATCCACTGAGAAGACTATGCTTAGAATAATTACATGCATTTGGAAAGCAACTTCACTTGATAGAACAGATTCATGATGCAGTTATTGTAAAGATTATCTGTCAGTGATATTATATTTTCACACCCACACTCACCCACTTTCCCTCCACTACTTACACTTACTCACACACGTTCCCTCAACTACTCACACTCACTCACACACTTTCCCTTTACTACTCACACACACACTCTTCCCTGATTGGAGACGGTGTCTACCTACTGGGAGGAGGTGTGGGAAAATGGGGAGACATGAATATCCAAGAGTAACATGCTGCCTCGCGGTGTAAATCACACATACTGCACTCCATTCACCCCAAATGGGTCCAACATCATTACTTCTTATCAAAGACCCCCCTGTGGGCCTGGGCAAGGGATAATGTTTCTCTTGTGTTTGCGTGCAGCCTTTTTTGTTTAGGTGAGTTTATTCTCTGTCTCTCACTTTAGTATGGTTGGTGAAGGTGAGCTGTACGCAAAAGGTGTCAACGAGGACGTCATTGCACTGTGTTACAGTCTAAAGAAATTGCCATCTGGGATGCTTAATAGGACACTTGTATGTCAGCTTCTCCTGTTTTATTTTCTATATTATTGTACTTAAGTGGGTTCTTGGAGTATGGCTGCCCTGAGCGACTCTAACAATCTATATTGATTGTGAAAAGGTTTGACAAAACAACCACAAAGTATCAGAAGTGTCATAGACCACTGTCAGTGAATTGACAGCTCTGTCACCTGGAGCAACCTTCTCCATTCCTTCCTGAGCAGCACTGAGCCACTCAACCAGACCAGGAATAGGCCAGACCAAGACAATCCGAGCAGTTCCGGGTTCTACTCAATAAATCCAAATTGAAGAAGAAATAAACATATTTAAAGGATCAAAAAGCAAAGAAAGGCCACAATCATCAAATCTTCATGGCCTAACCTTTGACATTTGCAAAGGTTGTGTGAGAGGCGTCTGATCCCTCAAGTTGGCTAGTAATTGATGTCGACTCAAAAGATCAGAATGTTCTGACATTGCCTGCGGCTGAGCTTCTCCATCTGAGGCCCACCGTTACAGCGAGCAGCTCTGACTTTTTGGTGCATCTACAGTAACACAGTGAAAATCCGACTTTGGGTTTGGTTATAGACCTTAGCAAATTGGTGTGGTGAACTTCTTAAGACTGCTCAGACATTGGTTAACCATTCACTGACGGCATGCATGATTATCTTTCTTCATGATACAACCCCGAAGCAACCTGTCCAGGAGTTTACCGACCCCAGAGAGTCCACTCATAATGAGGAAAGGACAGCATGTTAAAGCTACCAGTGACTTTGCTTTATCTGAAACTGATATATTGGCCATAATAGAGTATATGAAACAGGTCATGACTTTACAGAGCAGTTCAGTTCTATATAACACAGTGTGTTGTCTGCTTATACAAGATGAACCTGCTAATTATCACCAAATCCCATATTTGGCCTGATTAATCAATATACGACTTTTAAAGGTGCTGTTCTTTCATTTATGTAAGCCCTATACATGACGGAAATTATATAGCTCGTAACAGTTAAAGCTCTGGTTGATACAAAATGAAGGTGGGCCAGCATCATATTTCTCATAATTATCACAGGTTAAGATATTGTTTTAATGAGGCCAAACTGAATGTATTTCATGTTACATGGTCTGAAAACTGTGGTAGGGAGGTCAGGGTCCTTTTTCAATTAATTGTCACTTTTCACATAAGCCTTTTTAGTCTCCAGGTTTTGACTTGCAGTACCCTTAGGTGATATGGGAACCATAGAATTGTCTTATGAAACAAGTGAATGATGTTTAAAAAAGGCCCAGAATTAATCAAATTTTGCTAAGGACAGTTCTAGTTGGACATGGTCAGGTAAAATGAAATATATGTGTTGTTATTTTCTGTTTCCACTGATCAGATCACAGATACTGACAACGTCCACAGTATAGTTTAAAGCCCCTGTACTGTGGCAGGTTTCCAATATAATGACAGGGCCCCGTGGTGCTGTATTACTGTATTGATCAAGCCATAATAGAGTGTTAATGATATTTTCCTGGTTACATAAATGTTTATAAGTCAGTATGAGCCCAGGAGCCATTCGATGACGCCTTGGGTCACTGCTCTTCCTTATTGGCTAGCGCCATACTGCCTAATTAGTATTGCTTTGCTGGCTTAGACACAAACAGTCATGTAGGATAGAGCTCATTATATATAATATAAATCAGTCCATAATCCCATCCCCATGCCAGGGAGTGTCTGTCTCGCCCAGTGCAATTCAGCCATCTTTGTGCAGAGACTAAAGTGGCTAATGTTATTTAGTGTTCGTTAACAGGTTTCTCCGCTCCTAGTCCATCCCTTACTCCCTCTGTCCTGTCATCTACCGGTGATGGTTCCATGGCTATTGCTAGTTAAGTCTGCTGAGAGGTTAGAGTCTACTGCTCTGCTGAAATAACCATATCGTAGTCTACCCAAACAGTGCTCGGAAATAATCATATTTCATGGAACTATATTACTTTTAACTGCCTCTGAATTTGTGGGAATTTGGACGTCTTTCTCTAGTCTGAAAAATCGCCCAAAGGGGAGGGCAGATCGGTGGAGGAGACCATTGGTTTCATTGAATGAAGTTTATCCATTGGATTTCCAAAGTATCCGTTCGTTTATGTAAAGAGGTGTATATTTGTTAGGTAATGTAAGGATCTAACCGTGCAAAAGTATTATCTAGGGTTTTCTCTTCTTGTGTATCTCAGTCCCTCTTCTTATGACATATGTATGACAGATTGTCAAGTAACTGGATATCGGCTAAAACTCTTAATTTTGTATATGACATGGATCATTTGTTCTTTTTTGAAATCTTATCCTTTCAATGTGTTCGTATAAATATCTCCATTGTGGTAGCGTGAAGCAGTAGGAACATTAATTCCTCCCCACGACATTGAATTACATTCCCTATTTCTTTATTTTCTTATGAGTTGGTTCCTTCTGCAGTGTAGGTGTTGTTTCCCTTTTCTTCTTTACAATATAGACCAAGATGCCAAAGTATTCATACATGATATTGGCAAGGGGAGGCAAACATGATTAATTATTTGTTATTCCCTAAGGGGGGCTATAGGCCGCTGCCCGAGCCCTACCCTAAGAAGCTTATCAGCAGCGTGTATCAACTATACAAGTACATCAACAAAGATGTTCTGCCTCTTATCTCTACTCCATGTCAAGGCGCCCCATCTTATCCTTGTTCCCCTCTTTGAACCATTAATAGTAGGATCCATAAAAGGGGCATGTTTATCTCAAAGTTCAGGAAAGAAAATTCAAGATTGAGGAATTGGGATCGAGTTAGAATGAAAAAGATAACCCTAACAGCAACCACAGTCGTTAATTGATATGTAGCACAACATTCTCGTCTTTCCGTGTGTGTTTTTCCTGTTGATTTGATTTTTTTTGTGTTTTTCTGTTCTTTTTTCTTTTGTAAACGAAAAATTGTCTTTGTAGGTTCTTTGACGCAGGATAACCATTCTGATTGGCTGAGGTTTACACTCTACAACCGACAAGAGCGTCGACGAATGACTGCTGCCTTCCTCTTATCATTTTAACATTGAAAGTAAACTAGATTATTTCTAGATCTGAAAGAGTTTTATCTTCGTCGCGTACGGATCGCATGTGTCACGTGAGGTGCCGTCTCCTTTTCCTATCCAGAGTACCTGTGTGGAAAATGAATGGTAATTGCAAAAATATAGAAATGACTTTGTCTAGGGGAGTAAAAAGGGGAGGGAAGAGGATGGATAAGTGGGAAGAGACCTACCTTTTTATTGTCTTCTCCCCTGGTAACTTGTCCAGTAACTCGGCTGGCTGCCACTGCTTGAGACTGCTACAGCAATTGTGCAAATCATCTTCACAACAACACATCATCATGTAGTTCATAGTTTCAGCTGTTCCTCCTGAAGTGACTGGTGCTTGGCGATCTTGGCTGATGATAACCGTATAAAATCCCCTTTATCCTTGCTCTCACCGTTGGCTGGTGATTGCTGCTGTCTAAAGGCTGGCTTGGCTATGTAGTAGGCAGTACCTGAGTCTAGCTGGAGGGAGTATTTATTTCTACTGATGGCAGGTGGGCGTAGATCCTTTGCAGATAGTCACCAATCAGTTGATGAACTGCGTTGCTGCTGTTGTGTTAAGGTTCCAAGGCGTAGGCAGGTGTATAATCCTATCTGCTGATTAATCCCTATCATGTATTTGGGGAGTAGGATGGGGTAGCGGCTTAAACCTTTGGAGGAGGTCTTTCTGCTGTTGTTCCTTAACCTCAGTGAGGTGGGACACGGTGTGGGCAGCCTGGAAGGAGTGAGGGCAGTACTACCACGGTGTGGTGTTTATTGCTAAAGCTCCTCCAGGTGCTAGGATCCATCTCACTGGCTGACACGACCGAGTCCCACAGAGCTCAGGAGGAGGGGGACCCCACACACTGCTCTAGAGTTGGTAGTACCTGCAAAACCTCCTCTGAGTTAGTCTCTTGCTCTGAGCTGCTCACCCAAATGCTCAGTGAGCTACTCGATTCAGTGGGGGACTCGTGAGTACAGGTTTGTAGACCCGCCTGGAGATTGCTTTAGGGGCCAATGTATTGCCTGTTCACGACCCAGTTGACGTGGGTATAGCGTGTCAATAGGTTGTACACTCCGCAGGTGGTTGATGTATTGGGGAGGGGACAGGTAAGTGATATAGGTGTTTAGAAATAGGCAGGTAAATAGTTATTCCCCCTCACACACCTTAGTAAAAGGGGTATTGTACACATGTATAGGTAGTATACACTCACAAGGATAACAGTCACTATGATAGTTGAGTGATGATTAATGCAAGAATGATAAATAACTTATAGCACATGGAGAGAAGAATCAATGTAATCCTGAAGGGTTATATGTACATAGATATATAAATATACACACATATATATATACAAGTATTCCAGGTAGTGTGTGGACGTTGAGACTGGTGGGTGCTGAAGGTGGTGATGGCATTGGATTCCTGAGTTCCAGAGGTGGGGAAGGGGTGGAATGAGGGTCGTCTACCCGGTGTTGGGTAGACGACTGTCAATGCTAATCGTACCCTTCAATCAGATGTCAGTGACCTTGTACTTGGTATACCCCCATCACCACTGTCACTGTCACAACTGTCACCACTCTGACATTGCAAATACCAAGGTCCTTGAGGCTACTTGACACCTAGAGCTGACAGTGTCTTGTGGTGGCAGTTGACAGCTTAAAGGCGCTGGTAGCAATATTGACAGTGCCCTTCCTGGGGGCATTTTGACCCCGCCCTCCTGTTATCGCGCCGACCTGTGGCCTGCAGGAGCCGCCCTGGGGTGGGGTCCGTAATGCGATGCCGGTGTTTAGAGTGCGTGATCGCCTCCCGACTCAGCTGCACCCTGGAGCAGGCTGGAGGAACACGCTCCCACCACACCACCAGCCCCCTGTGTGGATAGGCACTGGAGGGAGGGGTGGATGGGTGACTGGATGGATGCTGGTAGTACTAGTATTAAGCAGTGTGAGCCAGAGACTCCTCCTGTACCTTGGCAGTGTAATGTTATTGCTGTTCCAGCCTCTGACACTGCCTACATGGATCACTGAACCTTTCCTGTGTGTTTTTTACGCTAGAAGAGGGTCTATTCCTGTTAGTGTTCTGGTACTGCTTCCAATTCCTTATACATCAAGCACTCAAGCACGCCTTTGTCTCCCCGACTCAGTCACTCCTTATAAGCACTGGCAAAGCAGGGATGTAGCTATGGAAGTAGAAAAAGAGGACTTTGCTATGCATTTCCTTGTAGGCTTATCCACTGACATACACTTTGTCCACCACCCTGTGGTCACCAGAGACAGTGCTGCAACTAGTAGTGGTAGTTGATAGAAAGTGGTGGTCTGCTAAGGTGGCGGTAGTGTTGATGGCGTAGGGTAGGCAGACTGGAGGCTGGTGGAGCCTATACTGAGGTGGTCAACCCTGGAGTCTGAAAGGCCATAGACTTAAAGGTAGTATTGAGAGTAGGCAGTGGCCAGTAGTAGAGATAGGGATTGCTGGTCCTCCAGAGGGGGATGACCTACTGCTGCCTGATGATAGACCAGCTTCGGATACCATCTGTAGCTGCTGGAGTGACATTGGTGACAGTAGTAAGGTATGGTGGTGCTGGAGGAGCCCTGCTGATAGGGTACTGGTCCTTCAAGTCCCTCCCTGGCCCATAAAGGAGGGCAGAGTTGATAACTGTGAGCTTGGTGCCCCTGTGGTCTCCAGTAGACTACTGAAGGTTTGCTGCAGCGCTCCACATTACCAAGCACTAACTTGGGGGACTTGTGCTGCCATCCTCCTCTTCCAGTGTGTAATCAATCCCTCCTGGGTATGTGATGGTTTTAGTCCCTGTTCATCCCACCCTGCCTGGCCTCACACCGGTCTAGTCTCCCTTTCCCCACTGTCAGTGGCCTTTATCTCTCCTGAACCAACACTTGGACTACAACGTCATCATACATTGACATCCTAACTCTACTGCCCAAGGTAGTTTAACTCACTTCCATCAATGCCCTCCCTATCTCCTCTGTCTCCTTATCCCATTCCTCCAGGTGCCAGTGGGCCCCGGAGGATGCAGATCATGGCAGTGGTGGCAAGGACAGTGCAGTGTACTATACTCTAGAACCTGTAGTTGTTGGAGACTTAGTCGTCCAGGGTTGCTGAGGTTGGGCTGCTGGAGGAGCTGCCACGCCTCCTGTGTGGGCACGTGTTGGAGTGCGGCGCGTCCAGCGTACTCTAGTTGTAGTAACCTGGGGTGAGTTGTTTGGTAGGGCGTCCACACACGTGACACGGTAGTAGTATAGTAGTACCCCACTCTGGCTCATGCAGTAGGGACTGGAAGAGCCACAGGAGGGGCACCCGGGCTCTGCCGACTGGGCGCTGTGTATGGCGCCTTGTAGCTGGTGCTGGCGCTGTTGGTTGGCGGTTTGCTTGGAGCTGGGTGTTGGAGGGAGGTGGGCGGGGTAGGTTGGCAGCAGCAGTGGTAGGACCGTGGAGGCTGCTGCTGTAGTAGGGTGGTACTGGTGGTGGGGAGCTGGATGGGTGGGTAGCTATAGGAGGAGTGTAAGCAGTGGCTGTGGAGGGATATACAATTGAAGGTACTGGAGGATCGAGCCTGGCTCAGTCTGCCTCCAGGCAGCTTGCTGCCAACTCCTATACCACAGCTCTCCTGTCTACTGCCGTACCAGTGCACCACCGACATACAACACCACTTCAACCCCCCATAGGAGGATACAGTATACAGGCAACATTATGTATAAATCTACTCCTGCTTCCTAGCATTAAATGTATTATACACCAACACCTAGGCTACTCCTCCAGTAGCTTCTACACACCCATGTACCTGCCTGCTGCGCTGCTTAGACTCTCCTCCAGGCTGCAATACCAGCAGACTCAGCAGTCTCCTCTACCACCGCCAACACACAAGTATCTCTTAGAAAGAGAATCGACCAGATCTCCCCTCTATATTAGATCTATGTCGCACCACTACCACTGATCTGCAGCAGTGGGGAGGGGAGGGGGAAGGGTTTTATAGGCAGTTCAGTACTGAACTGAACTAGCGACAGTCGTCCTTCTCATTAAACGTGAAGGTACCTAGCATCACCTACCCACCATCCCTGTTCAGCCCTACCTATCTCCCTTCTTCTATCTCCCATCATCTCTAACACAGGCGGAAGGAAACCGTGCGGGGAGAGTGAGGCAGTGCTTATATAATATCTAAAACAAGAAAATAACAAAGAGAAAATCTGTTATGTATAACGACTAAGCACCTGGCTCACAACCCGATCATCTCCACCACCACCGCCGCCATGACCACCAGGCACTCTCTCCGACAGTCGCCACTGGGGGCACCACTGAGTAGTAATCGAGATATGCTATTTATAATTTGGGACTGTAATAGACATGTTCGGGTTTAAGGGTTCAGCAGAAAATAAGTAAGAACCAAGGTATGCATAATAGGGGTCGATGTTTCAATAGAAATAATTGGGAGACGTGACATGCATGTTAACTGTAGAGGTTGTGCGTTCAGTAGAGTGCGGTGGCATGAACGGAATTGACTTAGGGTTCAGTTGGAATAAGTGAGAGATATGGTAGGCATGGAAACGGTTGAGGGTTCAGTGGGGATAATTGTAGTTATGGGGTGACTGTTAGTGGCCCACAGAATGGCTTATTGTAGGTGCGATATGCAATAGCTCAGACTTGAAATGCCTTAGTGTATTATGGCAGCAAATGGGCATAAAGCCTTTTGGCATCATGTCCTTCTGAAAGGGTTGATGCAACCAGAATTGGCACTTTAGCTTTACCTAAGTAAAACAGTAATCTTTAAAAGCATTCCTCGGTTTGTGGGTGTCTCCTTCACTTTTCAGTAAATCCATTCTGTCAACAGTTAGAAGAAACAAGTAGAGGGAATTTTTTTTTTCTCCAATGCCTTTTTTTCATTTGTCAGTGACCTTTAACATTCGCAGACCTTGGAACCTTCTGGAAATTAAACTTTAATTACCAGGGCAAGCAACCTGAAACATAGCTTTTGCCTTACAATAAAACATATCCATGTGTAAGAGGTGTTGTGTATGTGAAATAAGTGAGACAGATGAGATGTCAATAGTTTGATGAAATGTTGTTATCTGACGGTGCCTAGAGGTGCTAGGATCAGGCTGTTGCCATTGGTTTTCACTGATTTGAAATTAGACGAGAACTGATTGGTGTCCTGGTATGTGGGAAAATGGATGGTGCCGACGCCACAGGCCTTACGCCTTGGTATCACCACCAGTGTGATTTAATTTTTTGGCATATAGATGGGAAAAATGAGAAGGACAAATGTCTCCCTTGACATTAGCGTATTTTACAGGAATGGTATGAGTTGTTTAGCTGTCCATGTTATCCGTGGGTAATAAATAGTCTCTTTCACGGGCTGTGAATGTGGTTGAATCCTTGAGGTCAGAATATTGCGAGTAGAAATCACATTCGATTGTCATCAAATCTAAAATACTGACTGAGCGAATAATTATGTATGTCATGCAAAATAGATTCTTGATTAATGAGTAATTATAGGCATTGATTGTTGTACGCTTTATATGCCTAGTAAATTCAAAGGTATGGTTACAAGGTTATGATCCATCTGAATGTATTTTATCGAGCTATAGACAGCTTGATGGTAAATCAGTAAGCATAGTGAATACTCTACACAAATTCAAAGAGTGATGAGGTGTAGAGGAATGTACTTAGTGCAATTAAATATATATAGTAAGGTAAGATTATCACCTATGCATTAATAGGGAGGTGTACAGCTAGCTGCTTTGTGTATATTGGTGACTCTATTATGGTGTCACGACTTAGAAGAGTAATGGCGAGCAGAATGAATGAAAATACTGCCAATTGACCTGGGCCGATTGATAACAAGTTGATATAACAAGGGAGTGTAACAATATTTTATTCAGTCTTAAGTGTGCTCTTAAAACAAAGAGAGAGAAAAATAGTTGATCCTATTACTGACACACCTTCGTAATCTACCACTTATACCTGTATCATTATATCCTGACATATCACTGATTTTTATTATTCACGACCTTACCCCGATATCACTTCATAAAGTTGACACCATTTCTTGACCTAACACTGATATAACCCCACCGACCAACGTCTTGGAGAATTTTTTGCATCCTGTGCCTTTCTGAATAATGGCTGGCTAAATAAATTGGCTTCATTTTTCCCCCTAAAAGGAGCACTGCAGTGGTTGTTAAAAGAGATCCTGTTGGTTTCTACTCAATACCACCCACGCATGCTGATGCATGCAACATCAACATCCCTCACTATGTAGGGAAATAACCCTCACTCCTTTTGCTGTAGGGTATTAGTAGGGATCAAATCGTGCTTGATTTAATTACTTTTTTTCAGGTAATTTGATTTAACCCTCTGAATGTTTTGCGCTCATTTCCATCAGCAATGAAGGCACATGTAGTCCGCCCCCACCTCTCCGTCTTCCACTTTCCCCACCCTCTTTTTTTTTCGTACTACCCCCATGTGGTTTTTACATGCACCAGAACCGCCACAAAACACTACATCCCTTCCCAGGGACACACTTTTTGTAGGCTATCCCTGGAGGGGGAAGAAGGGAAAGGAGAAAAAGATTCTTTAAAGTGAAGGTTGGAAACATATCGAGCTGAATACCCAGAGACTGGGGGACCAGCTGGCCGCCTAACTCGCCATCTCGCCGCCCATCGCCCGGCCTGATGATAATAACAATCCTAACAATGGTTGATTCGCCGTGTGGGAGCCACACCTTGGGCTTGGTATACACTGGTCTGGTGCCTTTGAGATATCTTCTTGGAATTGATTTAGCAAAAGGAATCCAATTTACATCCATTATCCATTGTTGTATGAAGAGAGCAGGGTTGTGAAGAGGTTATAAAAGTTGAGGTCTAAGATAGCTCACAGGTGGTGCCTGGAAATGCATTGATTTACACCAAGGTACAAGGACAGCTCTCACAAAGAGGTTACTCGTCAAAGTTCTACCTGCAGGTGAGTAGCCATACACAGAGGAACAGTGCTGGATGTATGGGTCAAAGTTTTCGCTTGGTGGCTCACATCAGTGTTCAAGGTGCTTTGCGTAAATCAAATAATGTGAACAGCCAGGCAGAAAGGGGTATCTGAATTCTGTTACGTGGAGCATCTTTTTCGTTTGGCTGTTCATCTGTGTAGTACTGTGGTTCATTTCAGTGATAAATGTCCTGCTATATAGCCATGACTTATAGGTATGAATGGTATGAACTACTAGTACACACTTAGCTGGAAAATTCCAACTTATACAGTAACTCAACGCTTTGTTGGTGTATCATAATGACACTATTGGGTGGGATCTCGGTGATTCCTACCATAAAACAGCCAAAGTAAAGGTAAGTAGTATAGACAAAGTGTGCTTTATCACGGTACAAAATGGTGTATCTTGGGGTAGTGCAGTATAAAAAAAGAGTTAACAAGTG
The DNA here is from genome assembly GCA_949317995.1 of Acholoe squamosa. NCBI lineage: Eukaryota > Metazoa > Annelida > Polychaeta > Phyllodocida > Polynoidae > Acholoe > Acholoe squamosa. Next base: position 32,629,929 of record OX439041.1, on the reverse strand, counting down.
TTAGGTAAAGTGTGCTCTGCCGAATACATAAAGTGGTGCATGATGGAGTAGTCTGGTTATAAAAGGAAGCAACTAATATAGACAAAGTGTACTTTTTCAAAGTATAATTATTATATAATGGGGTGTACTGGAGTAGACCAGCAGGAAAAAGAAGTACCAGTAAGAAGTGTAGCCTTCACAGTGTATATGGTGGGGTGTGTTGGGGTAGTCTAGCGCAGTAAAGGGAAGTAGTATAGACAAAGTGCACTTTGCCACAGGTGAGGTGCACTAATGAGGAGCACTGAAGTAGTCTAGCAGTAAAAGGAGGTAAGAAGTATAGACAAAGTGTACTTAGTCACAGTATATAATGGGGTGTGCTGGAGTAGTCTAGTAGTAGAAGGAGGTAAGAAGTATAGACAAAGTGTACTTAGTCACAGTATATAATGGGGTGTGCTGGAGTAGTCTAGTAGTAGAAGGAGGTAAGAAGTATAGACAAAGTGTACTTAGTCACAGTATATAATGGGGTGTACTGGAGTAGTCTAGCAGTAAAAGAAGGTAAGAAGTATAGACAAAGTGTACTTAGTCACAGTATATAATGGGGTGTGCTGGAGTAGTCTAGCAGTAGAAGGAGGTAAGAAGTATAGACAAAGTGTACTTAGTCACAGTATATAATGGGGTGTGCTGGAGTAGTCTAGCAGTAAAAGGAGGTAAGAAGTATAGACAAAGTGTACTTAGTCACAGTATATAATGGGGTGTGCTGGAGTAGTCTAGTAGTAGAAGGAGGTAAGTAGTATAGAAAAAGCGTACTCTGGCACAGTCTATAGAATTGATGTGCGATGGAGTATTCAGTTGTTTTCCATTTGCAGTACAAGAAGAAAGTAGTGTGTACACACAAGGTACATGGCCAAGTGACAATAGGGGCATGATTCTAACAACATATAAGAAGTACATGATATGGTATGAGACCGACTAGCCCATTATTTCTTACTATTCACCCGATTAAATGGGGAGTGTTGCTAGTGGTATATGCATGCAATGGTTTAGCTACTAACTAGGTCATGACCTACTGGCAGAACGGGAGTGACCCCATTTCACCCAGTTTTAACTCATCAGAGGCCGGGATTTGACAGGAAGTGATGTTATGGGGTCATAACCTAGTTTTTTCGACCAATCTGAGAGCTGTATAATATGTCATGACTATGTTTTGACCTAGTTACTCATATTACAATTATTGCACAATCCTTGAGTTTGACCTACTTACAAACCAGAGGTGACCCCATTTGACCTGACAGGAACGTATGACCTATGTATGAACAGGTATTGTGCAATGGTTTATGAAATTGCACAATACCCATGATGAAATAACAAATGGGTATTGCACAATTGCTGATGAAACATTACTAAGGAATTGCACAATAATGACTGATGAAATAAACAGAGAGAACTGCATAACCGTGGAGTTTGCATACATATACTACTGTTGCTTGTGGAGTAGATTACGCGTCGATAATTATTATTGTTCTGCGTTCCCCCTTTATGGCACAGGAACGTTCAGTAATATCATATATTTCCACATATCTAAACTTTCCTAGTTAAGATATTTTTAATCTTATCGGCGACTTTACCTTCCACTTTTCATCGACGAGCTCTACATTCAGCTTTCAGATTCGTTCTTCTAGTTAAAGAAAAAAATCATCAAAAACAGACACATCCAAATGGCGGCATGTAAACATGACTTCAATTTAGTTCAGTGACACGTGGTGGGCTGTGGTTCACCGGTACCCAGTAGCAGACACCCCTCTCCTTCATTATTACCGACTTACAGACTTGGCAGCGTGTGACTCGCCAGCTACAATCGCAAAACACCTTCAAATAATCAGGTTAGTCGAACGCGCCCCCTGTTATCAACTCTGGTAACGACCCCAGCATTTCCTGGTCAAAGTTGCAAGCGGCTACATCATATTGGGGCGGCTTCGTTACCGGTACCCACTGCAACGGTCTGTTGGCATGCCAACCCCCAATCGATATAGTTATAATGGGAAAGCCTATCAGGGTCAGCCCGGGTCATTGGGGGAGGGGGAGTCTATACCTGCCAAATGTGGCCGCTGAGTGGTGAAATAATTGGTGCAGTATTTTCTGTGCATGAGGGGCATTTGATCTGTGTGTATATATATATATATATATATATATATATATATATATATATATATATATATATATATATATATTGAATGCAGCAACAAAGCAATAACAATGTATATGAAGCAAGGGACTACAAAGGTTCTGATGCCCTATCATTGTGATCTAAAAATGGAAGCAGCAATGTGTATATGGTTTCCCATGGTGAAAGAAAGAGGCCCATGTGGGTGCACTAATCTCTGAAGTCAGTGTATGCCCGATAACGGGCCCTTTGATCATTCCGCTTATAATTACAGACTGCACGTATCCAGATATGTTCAGGACTGTGGTCAAAAAGGAATTAGGTCCAGTATCATCCCTGAATGATGCCCTGTATTTTAATCTCTTATCCAGTTCAAAAATGTATTCTACCATTGGTTGTACAACCAGCGTCAAAGGGACAATAATAATTTGATTGAGAACGATGGTTAGAACTATAGCTAGCTAACGATGCATGTTATCAAGATGCTTAGATACCATATTTCTTGATAATATTATTATCATGATTATGATACACCATTCCGCCTAGACTGGCACCAGTCCCTAAGCCCCGGTCCCTGCGATCAGCATCTAATATAACACCATGCTCGTTACGGGAATTTCATAACACACCCATACCACGGATTTTTTTTGGGGTAAAAAGCACCCCTTTTCCTTTAAAAACAAGGAATTTTAGACCTCTAAAATGACCCCATTTTTGGGAAAACACTGACATGTTTCCAAAACTCCCCCCTACTTCTAAAAGTGCAGACTTTTCAGCACCAAAAATGAGCGTGTTCCTTCTCCAAAATACCCCCCTTTTCTGAAAAAGCTGACTTTGCCCAAAAAAATACCCCCCTATTTTTGATTTTCACGGATTTTTCACTTAAAATACACCCCTTTCCCCCAAAAACCACGGACATGCGAATTTTGAGGAAATACCCCCCTTTCTCCCTGTTTTTGGTAACGTGCATGGTGTATTTTTGTATACAGAGTGCAGGTACCGGGCCCTAAGCTCAACACCCACTCCTCTTGTACCCCCCCCCCGGTCGCCCTGGTGGATGAATGGATAGAACAATGGTGTCACACCCTATGGTGTCAGTGATATACCTTGATTTGTAATACCAGTAAAATACTTGTAATTTCATGTATGGGTGAAACCTGGAGGCACTTTATAGAGCTGAGTAAGTCGGTCATCAATGTGCAATCTTCCAACTCTAACTCGACACAGAGCAAACAAACCCTCTATAGCCTAGATCTGGGATGTAAGTCACTCCATGGTAGACTTTCTTTAGTTACACTGCAAAAAAAGGTGTTTAGATTTTAAACATGTTTAGGTCTAAACACGTTTAAAACCTAAACATATAGGTCAGTTAGGTGTCTCATCGACTACACATTTAGGAAATGAACACTTTTATTCTAACTACATAAACATTTTTGCTAAACATGTTTAGATGTTCAGAGTTTAAACAGTTGACTAATAGATGTTAGATTTAGACATCATTATGTTTAGATACTTGGATGTTGAATCCACACCAGGTAGCAGCACTACCTTTGAATGGACTATCTTTACACAATTATAATCAATTTTTGTGACAAATGTACCCAAACCGCATGTTTATTATAGTTTCTATTCATTAAATGTCATGAGAATAGAAAGGGCAATAGAAAGTTGACTAGATTCACCTTACACCACCATCATTAGCATGAAATAATCAATAAGCTCAATGACTGACACCTATTTCATGTTATTCTGGAATAGACAAAGTAATTTCCTTCCTGCCAAGCTGTTGTACTTTCTCAAGTCTCTTATTCTGATGCAGTGTGTACATACATGCACATGTAGATATGTGTGGCTGAAATCTTTGGAGACTCTGACATGTAAATAACCCCCCCCCCCCGTAAATGAGAAAACAAACAAAAGACATCTTTTTTTAATGTATACATGTCTGCACAACCTCTCCGTCAAAGCATTTAGACATCTAAACACAAAAATTCATAAACATCTAAACACAAAAATTCATAGATATCTAAACACAAAGTTTAAACCTAAACACCAAGATTTCTAAATACTTGGGCTAAGCACATTGTTTGGCTAAACATGTGTAGGAAATTAATGTGATTACAAAAACGTTGCAAGAATATGTTTAGAATTGTGTTTAGGATCTAAACACCATTTTTACAGTGTAGGGTCTACTATGCCAAAGGTCCTAGGGGCGGTGGCAGAGGTGGTTCTGGGTCCCTTGACTGGCCAAAGGCGGTTGGAGATAGTGAATGTTTACCCACCCACTCATCATATATTGGTATTTGGGTATTCTTTCATGAATCATATTCAGAGATGTTACATATGACATGGTTGAACAGGATGTTTCCTAAAAGGTAGTCTGTGGTCCGCCACCATACAAGTCGTGGACAGGGCATGGGGACAGGGGTCTGTATAGACTTATTACATTAACTCAAAGGAAGTCGCTATTTTCCGACTACCAATCACCACTGTAAATATCGATCTACCCGAAATAGGGGCTCAGCCCCCCCCCCCTTCTTTACCAACACCAACACCTATGACCCACTCACTCTTCGCCCTGTGTATAGATTTCCCGGCGTTCCATGGACCCACATCCGGGTTTTGCTCAGACCCCACGCCCTCTGGTGGGGAAATTGAGCACTTTATGCCCCTTGACGATGACCGTGTCCTCTAGGGGCACATCAGTGGCACCATCTCGTGGCCACTAGGGGTAATTGTTGGAGGAGAATTCAGTCAATAGTGTGAAGATTGGAATCTTAAATGGGAGAATCACCTACCCCTTCAATATCCGAAAGTGAGAAATAAATGTCTTATAATTCCCTGTATTTGCCACGAAGACTCCAAGGCACGTGTGATTGAGGCTTTCGAGAGATAATGTGCTGATCAAAGATTGGTACATGTTAAAAACCACGGTGAAAGAGTGCTCCACTAAGGACTTGTGATGCTTCCTTTCTGTCTGGCTGTACACCTTTTTCTCTAGTATCTATAACGTTATACCACAGTGGACGTGTAGAAAACGGATTTCACACCTTTTTTGTGATTGTATTACAGCCTGTAGTGAATATATTGAATACAGTGATCAACCTGGGTTTTATCCACTTGCTTTTCTTTTTATCTGAGAGAAAAGAAAATAAAGAGCTGGAAGAGTATTGTATCTTAGATAAGGTGAGCAGCAAAGTTCATTTGCAAATATATTATTTCCACGATTTAGTTCACCTTGATTTTTGTTATGATTTTGGTTACCAATGAAACTGAGCCTGAATTGAGTAATTACGTTGTAATATAGGCTACTCATCGAATATGGTAATGGGAAATTGGTGAACACCTCTGAAGAATAGTTGGAACAATTACCTGGAGGTGATTTCTTTACACACTACGACTGCATCCTTTAAGTCGTGCAAAACTCCTGTAGGAATACCAGAGGCACCTGCAGTAATACAGCTGTGTGTGATCGTAGTGCACTAAGAAGTGATCTGCTGAGCATTTCAAATGGACCATGTGGATTGTATGACCACCACCCATATCTGTAGATTAGAGCTCACATCGCCTATCCCACCCCAAGTCTCAGACAACCATACTAACACAGTAATGTCAAAATCCTCTTTCCTTGTAAAGGAGGCGTAGCTCTAGACTTACCGATCATAGATCGAATCAAAGTGCTACTTAATATCCATATTTAATTAATCATTTTTGTTTCACAAGTGTACATGTCTGAACAGACAAAGACTTCACTGACTTCAATAAGGAATTATTGATATCTCACTCCATTACTCTCTTTTAACATCTATCTGATTAGGCCATAAGGCCCTCTCTCTTTTATATTCCAAATTCTAAATTTTCTAAATATGCCAACAACATCAGGCATTATTTTGGAATTCTTTAGATAAATGTAACATATTTGTCTATATGATTTTTATCATACAAAGTTTGTTGATCCATGTTTGCAAACATTGAGCTGGATATATAACAAAGCATGCCCTGGGTTAAGTCATATCCAGGATAAATAGGGGAAATTTCGATTCTATTCAATTCAAGGGTGAGTATTCTCTACTCACAGTTTACCTTACTATAAATGTACTCCGCAATTTACATTCCTTTACAATGTTTCATTTTCATAAATGAGAGAACTAAGAAGAAAGATTATATCTGGATATTCTCAGCTAGGTCTCCCTCACATCGATATGATATTATTCTATACATTTATCCCCATGTAGGTCTCATGGGTGGTCAGAGAGATTATAGATAAGGACCACAGATATACTGGTGTGTGGGTAGATAAATTATTGATATATTTGTATTTTCATCCTTCTTTACACCTCCAGAACAAAGGGTTTGGCGTGCCATCAACAAGCATTCCAACACAACAAAAGGCGCAGAGTGCAACCGGCAGGTTGAGCCAACTGTCTAGAATGGGCAGGCACTACACACACACACACATACATATATATATATATATATATATATATATATATATATATATATATATATATATATATGTGTGTGTGTGTGTGTGTGTGTATGTATATATGTATATATATATATATATATATATATATATATATATATATATATATATATATTGCAGTTGGTGCATCAATCATTGCCCTCCCACTACCTCGATGTACACACGCCCATCTATCATAGACCTGCATACTCCTGCACAGGTAGTTAATGAGCTATGGCTCTCCCATAGCAAGGTGGAGCTGGGCAGGGTGATCCCATTGAACCCCATGTTTATCACAACAAGGCACTGGACAGGTGATCTGCCAGATCACCTGCCCAGTGGTAGAACTACTCTCAAACCAGCGTGCTTAACTCAACACTTTCCATGTTAATTAATTTTGATATTATCATGCACCATGCCAGTCCATTGGAAGTGTATCAACACTAAAGGGTTGGAATGATGCAGGAATTGGACACTGAATCTTTTACTAAATTATGTACATACTTACAACTCTTCATGCATTATGCAGAAAATTTGCCCAAAGGACAGTATGTTCCCTTTCAATACAATGGTCCTGTAGCTGATCACCTGATAAAGACCATCATGATAGTGTTAAGCCCTGAAAATCTACTAACTGGCATCTCTTGTGTGTTGTTCATGCCATGGAAACTTTAGGAACCAAATCAAAGAACCATCTCCATTTTAGTTCTCGTATGTGCCGCCATGGCGCGATAGTAGGCCTTTTAGACCCCAATAGTTCACACTTCTACAGGCTCTATATCTGGCTGGCTGGCTCGGGGGCTGGCTATCCCCAACACAGACACCAAAGGTAAGAGAAATAATCAATGCCAGCCGGCCAACGGCCCTACATTACCCAGACTGCCACGTGCAGCTACAGGAAGAGTGACGTCATCCATCCCCGACACCAGCCGGAAGTGACGTCATCGATCATGTGACCGGAAATGGTCGGTGGGGGCGCAAACTTCCGGCGCGGGGCGACCTGGGAGGGCTGAGAGAGGGGAAAGGGTGTTGCCCGGTAGTTGGATATTGTTAGATTGCTGAAAGTAGAGGTTGAAGGGGTCTGATGGGGGAAGGGGAAGGGGTTAGAAGCAGGCCACGGGCCAACACGCATGCGCGTTGGATTGATGGCTTAGGAGGTGTGGCTTAACACACTATCCCATGATCACTTTCTGCCGAGGCCACCGGGGCGCGCCATTTCGGGAGAGAAGGGTCGGCGGGTCGCCACCTCTCTGCCTATAGTGTACAGTATACTTGGTGGCGCAGGGGGGGGGGGGTTGTAGGGGGAGGGACCAGGTGGTAGCAGGTGAGCAATGGCATTCCTACTGTGCGGAAAGTGGCCACGGAGATTTGCCGATTTACAAGGTTATCCTGACAGCACCAACTCTATTTACACAGGTGCCGACGTGGTCTGTGTGAAGCCCCATGGATAACACACCCCTCCACGTATATATAGACACAGTGAATGATGAACAAAATATGTATGACTTGTTTTCAACCTCTAAAGCATGGTATGATTGATATTGATTTCTTGAAATGATCCACAAACACTGCATTTTATAATATGTATGGCCTTTGGATAATGCAAACACATTAACCTGCCACAATTTGTCAGTTTCCCACATTGCAAATACTAAGATCTTGGTTATAGCTCATCGAAGGTAGTTTTTTTATAAGACGGGAAAGACAACTCACTAGTTTACTGAGAATCTAGTTTATAGGTCATTGTAGGATTTCTGTATAAGCGCAATTATGGTTACACATTGTGATAATGACTTCGTCAAATATATACTTTTTCTGAATTGTATGCCTTATAAATGCTAATACATTTGATTATGAAGAGACTGACCACCTCTGAATTTGCAAAGGAGGATCATGTTTATCCACAATGGAGATGCAAATAAAAGATTACAAAATTGAATTGAATTGCATTAGCGAGTAACTCGCGGGTGCTGCAATAATCATTCGGTATGGCATTTGTCCAGAGAGGCTGGCATCTGGTAAGGTGTCAGCACTGGAAAGTTACTGACCATAGTATGGGTCTAGACCCCTAAATTCGACAGGGTGACATGGCCATTTCTTAAAATCGACATGTGACATGGAGCTTAGTGACAAGGACATGGAGAATGAAAAAGTTAGTGACATGAGACATGACCTTTCCTTAAAATCGACATGTGACATGTAGCTTAGTGACAGGGACGTGGGGAAATAGAAATTTAGTGACATGTGACATGGCCTTTTCTTAAAATCGACATGTGACATGGGGACCCCCCATCTAGACCCCCCCATAGTGATATGTATGCACCATGGCCTAAGGATATATCACTAGATTGTAAACGGATTTTCCAAAAGTCACTGAATGTGCGATTCGATTGTTGTTTCAACTTAAATTATGTGGATTACCCTTTGAATTGCATTTTTGTGTGATGGTTGAGACATAGCTGCACACAGAGACTTTAAATAGTTACAACTGAATCATTTCATCATAATGCACTGCCAAAATAGAGCACAACGGTCAGTGGTGATAAGAATATTTCAAAATTCCCTTAACATCAGAGTAGATATCACTTTCGAGTTGAATCAACTTTAAAATTCGGCCAATCTTATCCACAGTGCCAAGTTTCCAATAACCCTCTCACTGGCTTAATCCAAAAGGAACCTAAAAAGTAGGAGGTGTGATATATGTTTATGCCATTCCCTTTTCACTCATAGTTTGATATAGGAAAATATATGTACACTCTAAACCATGGGTCAAAAGGAGTAATAGTACAATCATGCAGCACACACATAAATCTAGCCTTGCTGAATGTTTATGTGGCTGCTGGGCAGAAGCCAGGAACTGATTTCCACTTATGATTACATCAATTCTTACCCTGAATTAAATCTAGGAAAGGGACTACTGAGGAAATACAATACACCCCACAAACGAAAAGATTTTGATGATCGAGAGGAGAACAACATGCACGGTACAAGATGGTTCTGGGGTCAGGGTTGAAGCAGTTAATGTCTGAGTTCAAGGTGCATGTAACCAATAACCCTCTGGCGCCTCTGCCAAGGGGAAGTGGAACTTTCCTCGGGATATTGGCTGGGTCAATTCTGAGGGAGCATCTATAATGCTGTCTACAGGGTAAGTCAGGAATCAATGGGCTACCTGTGTGCTAAAGGGTTATCAGTTTAGAGTTGGGCCAATACAATGCAATTTGATGTATATTGGATGCCATCGTATCTAAGAGCGCATTTCTCAAGATCACTTGGTTTAAGGTATGGACAATTCACTCTATAGGTTGCCTCACTATCTTTGGTAAAGCCCAAAAGGTAGCAGCTATTTCTTTCTACGTCAAATTACACATGGGCCCTGTATGAACGGATATCTCCAGGGCTTTCGTGAGCGTCAAAGCTGTGGCTATAACCTGAGGTTGTGGCCTTATTTTTTTTTTTTTTTGAACGATTTTAAACTTTATTTGGTCTAAAGATATTACATCATGTTTGCATAGTCGCTGTCTTTAAGTATTCATACAGTCGTACATATTTGATTATAATTTACATGAGATCACTAGCCTATGTACATACGGTAATATATTATAAATTACCCTTTTATGGGATAATAGTAATAGTAATAACGTGACCAAACAGTTAATGACCAGATCGTCATTTAAAAAATGTTGTTGTGATCTGGCCATATAAACTCCTACCACTTCTCATAAGATTATAACTGTATAATAACTATTATTTTGGAACAACCTGAGACACTTTGTATACTTTAACTACAATAATAATTATATCCCTCCCTGATTTCCTATGATAAAATTATTACAGCAGGCATTGGCAAGGTCTAATATGATTATACATCGATGGAGTCAGTTAAGACTTTCTTAGATATAGCCTTAAACCTATCTACGTCTCTCACATTTCTAATGTTAGTTTCTAGATTATTCCAGGTTTGAGCGCATAGACATTCCGGTGACTTGGCATATGATGTACAGTTGATTTTTTCATATTTTAATACAGGTGCATTAGAAAATCTAGTAGTTCTTACATTATGTTTGATATACTTTTCCATGGTAGATCGTTTAAAGGCTTGCATTTTAATATGATGGAATCTTCTAGACTCTAACATAGGACTACTAGTTTCCGTATGGACAAAGTTGGTAGGGGTCAGTAGGTGAACATCTAAGCAGGTTTTTAAACATTTGTTTTGTAGTCGTTGTAATTCTAATAGTAGGTCAGCTTTAGCTCCATTATACAATTGTAGGGGCCAGCTCTGGCTGTGAGTCCATGGAGGTATGCTATCTGTCCCCATTGCCCGGTTGCACCAGCCTCCAGGGGCTGGTCAGCCAGTGAACACTGCCCCCTTGTGTCATACCGATCCAGATGTAGGTGGAAGGTAGAGAACATCAGGTCTGGGGATGTAGCTCAGTGGTAGAGCGCTCGCTTGCAAGTTGAGAGGTCCCGGGTTCGAAACCCGGTGTTTCCAAGTACGTTTTCGCCGACCTCTACACAATATATCACAATAATCTATGATGGGAATAATATGCATCTTATACATTCTTATTCTTGCAGTAGTTGACAATTTTCTGGTTTTATACAAGATTAAAGATTTAAAGCGAGCATTTTTTATTACATTTCTTAAATACATATTAAAATTCAATTCTTGATCCAAAGTTACCCCCAGATATTTAAATGATGAGACATTCATAGAGTTTTTCCATTCAAAACAATCTTTGGCTTCTGTATTCTTTTTAATTTAATTGTAGAAGCAAAGGTCATAATTTTTGTTTTCGATTCATTCATTGTTAATTTGTTAGCCGAGGACCAAAGAGAAAAGGTGTTTAAGGCAGCTGTAAGTTCATTTGCTAATAAATCTATGTTTTTTCCTGATACATATAGGACTGAGTCATCCGCGTATAGCAAAGTTTTATGTACATCATTTTCAGATATGCAATTATTAATATATAATAAGAAGAACAAAGGACCCAAAATTGAACCCTGAGGTACTCCACAAGAACAGATATGGTTAGCTATAGAACATTGTTGTCTCCTAGACAAATAATTTTCAATTAAAGTCAAATTTCTATTTCTAATTCCATATTGCTCAAGTTTATATAATAATATTAAATGGTTTACCGAATCAAATGCCTTTTTTTATATCTATAAAAGCAGCCATTGTTATATTACTATTATTTCTATTTTTTAATACATCATCAACCAATACAGATATAGAGTCTAGCGTAGATTTACATTTCTGATAGCCACCTTGATTTTTTGATAAGATATTATATCTGTCCAGGTGAGAACTTGATTTATTATGAATAAGTCTCTCTAGTACCTTGCCCGGAACAGGTAGAACACTAATTGGTCTGAGGTTTGACACATTGGACGGATCGCCACCTTTTGGTAGAGGAGTTACAGTAGCAATTTTCCAACTATCTGGTATTAAAGCTGTATTAGTAATCAGATTGATAATTTTAATAAATTTCTGAGGGAACTTTAGCATTGCCTTTATAAAGATATCCATAGATAAATAATCTATGGCTGAAGATTTCGATACATCTATGTTTTGAAGACATTCAATAATTTCTTCGACAGTAAAGTTCATATCAGGCATATCTACCTCACAGCGAGTACCCTTAAAATTAAATATAGTATTGTGTTGCTTGGCAAGTTTGGGTCCTATCATTTGCAACTATGTTGTGATTAAATTCCTGGGCTCGCCCTCATTTCACCTCTGCATACCTAGAAATACTTAACACTCCCTTTTATTGTCCTTGTTCTGTGTTCTTTTTCTTCTTCATGCCTGATATTGAATTTTTAGTCTGTACAATCCTTTGCATTCTAATCCTGCAGAGTACATCGGAACCTGAATGTTTGTCACCTATCTGAAAAGATGTAGGTTATAAATTCCCCCTAGATTTTCCCACTCTATCCCCACTATACTCCAACAGACCTCCAAACTCAGCAACTAAATCAGTCATTGTGTGAGTTATGGTTGTTGAACACCATTTCCATAGCTAAGGTTAAAGTCATCGCGGGAAAACTAGTAGACATAAGTTGATAGATGAATGTGTAACAGTACCTATAAATATGAGCACCAGAGACACATTTGACAGAAAAGGTGAGATTAACACCCTTGAAAGTTGGGCTAGGCAATCTCCAAAGACTTCGTTATGTTCATCCTGCACCCACTCCCAGTTTCCCAGCTAATACCCACTCTCCTTGACAAGTACTGCGCCCATACACCCTCTTCATCCCACTTCTGTGTCCTGCAGCATTGCCCTACACCCATCAGCTGCTGATCACCAGTCCACTCCCATACTCCCAACCACATGGCTTCCAAGTACTTCCACCTACATGGTGCTGCCTAATACAGCCTCAAATAGGCGTCAGTATAGATCTAATGAGCAACAGGACACACTGATATTCAGATGCAATGCAGCAATTATGTGTGGTGGCAAAGTCCGGCCTAATTACACTGGAGAAATAGAATTCAGTAAGAGCGCAGGTGCTACATAGGCAAATGCGGTACATTCACATTCACTTCCCCATCACCCCCCCCCCCACACACACACACACACACACACACACACACACACACACACACACACACACACACACCCTTCATCTCTCCAGCTCCTAACTGAATAGCTCCTAAGTCTCACATACAACAGTTCCATATCTCCTCACCCTCCGCCAGCCCACCCAACGAACGAAGTTCCCGTTCCGGATCAGTGGAAACCTGATTACCCCGGAGAGAATTCGCTGAGAGGTGAAGTAATTAGCCCCCGCCGCAATCCCGCCACAAAGGGGAGCAGCTCTGAGTGTTTGCCGAGCTGCTCGTCGTCCTGCTCACCCAGAGACTCAGGCCGGACCTGGGTGATTACCAGCAGGGCGTTGATTCAATTAAAGTCTCTGGAGGCAACGTGAGCAGGTCACAGAATGGGGCTGGTCACCCTGTTCTGCTCACACTCTCAGTCCTTCGTGAGCTGCTCGTAAGGTGCTCTGGTAAAGTCTTGTGTAGGAGGGGAATTGGTGGGGGGATCTGAAGTTGCTCGCTCACTTTGAGTAGCTAAGGGAACGCGTGGGTGAGCACTGGAAGAGTCCTCTTACTAATCTGCATGGGCGATGTGGTGTTGGTGTGGGTGGGATGGGTGTGAGAAGGGGAGGAGGGCTCTGAGAGGAGGGATTTATACATGTATATGGTGGTAGGGAAATGTGAACTTAGACAATGACCTAGCAATCCGGAAGGAAGGCAACACCATTTGAAAACTGCAAAAGTAGTATTGGGGTCTCAGCAACGGTTGTCAGTGTCAGAAAACAATTGAGTACCCCCCCAGGTCTTCATTGAGTGAGCTACTCCATCCACCTTACACTGAGTGATCTACCCAGGAGCTTCTACAGAACCCCTTTGTGAGACATCCCGTGACGAGTACTGCACGTGCACAGAAATACTCTCTCCAACTAAAGAATCAGTGTCAAAAGAAAGCTTCATAATGTATTTGGTTTGACCAACAGTGCTAAGCAGGTGCTTCTGGTCTGCATTTGTGCCATTGTGACTTCATACAATGCACCATAAAAGGTCCGACCCTCTGACCTCTCTCCTCTCCGTTATGATGGAGTAAATGACCAGGGACTGTCAGCATGAAAATAGCACTTGGACAGACTGGTAGGACGTTAGTGATATTGCTCTGAAGTTCTGTGAGGTAATATCTAGATGTTCGCATGGCTATCACAGAGAATGCAGTATCAAAAGACACTCAACCTGCCAGTGCCTACTACGTGTATAGTATAGGTCGATCATGGCAATGGCCATGGCAATATCATTCTGTGTATTTTCATGATAATAGGCTACTTTGTGCTAATACCATGATAATGGTTTATCTATGGAAAGGTGGACTTGGCAATGGTGTACATTGATGGGGGAAAAAGAACGTTTTGCAAAGAAACAGTGAAGCCCCAAAGCGTATTGAAGGATGAGAGAAAAACTATGAAAATCAGTGACATGCTTTGTGAGTGATCCCATGCCCCACCTGTGATGAAGACGTCCCCTTCACGACTTCCTCTGAGCATGCGCAAAGTCCTGTGCTGACCGGAAGTCCTGTGACCATGTTGATGTTGATACATCACCTGGCCATCAGCGGCAGGTCGCCAAATGAACACTTTTATTACATTTGTTGTAATTCGCTTAACGGTGACCTGACGGCGGCGCAAATGGCCGCCACTTCCCGTTGCCATGGAGAACCTCTCTCTGCAGACTGCCTTCCTCCTGGGTGCCACTCTACTCCAGGGGGCGCCCTGGTAGAAATCATAAACCGATAAGGGTCTGATGCTGGTGGGTGACTCTTGTTCCTTTATTAGGTGAATGGCACATTAGGCCAATACAACTATCCATTTTTTTTTTCTGCATGATACGTGAATGCATCCCGAGCAAATAGTCTGACCTCATGCATCATGTAGACCTTGCGGGTTGACTGCACTCCCAGAGGGTCGTTAGGGAGTGATCATTTTTAACAACAGGGGGGGGGCTGTTGGGTTTGAGGGGGGGTCAGAATTCTTTCGACCCCTTGACCGGGGGGTCAGAATAATTTCACCTATTTTCGGTGGAAACCACCGCACATTACTATAGGTTAAAGGGCACATTCC
Organism: Acholoe squamosa; assembly: GCA_949317995.1. Taxonomy (NCBI): domain Eukaryota; kingdom Metazoa; phylum Annelida; class Polychaeta; order Phyllodocida; family Polynoidae; genus Acholoe; species Acholoe squamosa. The sequence goes on along the minus strand of OX439041.1, from coordinate 32,614,669 downwards.
CGCGCAATTTTCATACCTTACAGGGGGGTCAAAATTTTATTTTGTTGTTAAAAAATGATCACTCCCTTATGATGCAAGGAAACACAATCTTGCAGCATCAGGTGGTCCTGAAAGGGTTAGAGTGGAGGAACCCAAGTGGACGGTGGAAATTCCTTTAATCATTATAAGGTGCTGGACCTGATCAGTTTGGACACTTATATGGACCCCAACCCTTAAAGGCTGCCCTTATTAAATAACTGTGGATATTTCCGACAGGTGGCAGCGCAGTGGTCACTTCTATAATTATATCAGATGAGTTACGTTCACTGATAAAAATCTTCCGTAGAAAAAACGAAGAATCATTGGCAAGAACGGGTGCCAATCTTTCATCATTTTTTTAACGGTCACCGTTTTTTAAAATTCACCATAATTTTGACAGACTTTTACCGTTATTTCTAAACAATGACTCACCATATTTTTGACAGGCTTTCAACGTTATATCTAAACAATGACTAAGGGTAATTAATTACACATTGTTTTGGCTTAAATGTCATCCAAAATTGGCTTTTCATATGAATATTCAGCATATGATATGCCATTCTAACGATTTCACTATAAATCCACAATGGACTTTATTATCTTCATATATGTTTTGGCTCCACATTCAATTCATCAGGATATCTTAGTGTCAGGACAACAGAATCATTATGATCATGAATTAGTCTTTGGAAGACACATCATTTCATTGATAGAGTCACAATCTAAGAACATAGATTACTTCTGACTTGTGATATAGTTTAAGAACTGCAGTGGTATGCCTATGTATTTTTTTTTCTATTCTCACTAAATGGGTATCTAAGATACCTCTGCTACTCCCCTTTGCACTATTGTGATAGATTGTAGTTTCACAGATTTCTCATAATAAAAATAAAGTAAAAAACTTGCAGTTTAATAACAAGGTGCATGAATCAAAGTGAAAGCTCTTTGAATTTTGTGACAGTTTGGTCTGTTTAGTATCTATGACATTGTAGAAAGTCTCAAAGTGAGCCTGAGGCCACCTAGTGGGGAGATATGAAACTTCCGAAAAGACAAAGATTCACTGTTTAAGAAATAATGGTACTGTCCTGTAGTGTTTTACACAGATTCAATGCATCATCACTCAATCTAAGGGTGTTTCGTTGTAAAAGAAATAACAGTGAAAACCCATAAAATTTAACAATGATTCTCTGTAAAATCTACGGAATTTTTTAACAGTGTTCGTACTTGATACCTGGCCTGTCTACAGTTTTCTTTCAGACTCCAGTGAGAAGATGCTTTAGATCTTAAGGCAATTTCTTTTTTTTTTACAATATATAGGTTGACCGAAACAACATTCGATGCCCAGCAAAAATTATGGCAGATCCTTTTCTCCCATAAATGCCAAATCAGAGTCTTGATTCATGATGCTCATTTTCTTCCATTAATGCAGAAGCACTGGTCAAGAATTAGTCAGTATTAGATTAATGCATCATCAGGCGCTATGGGTCTGGGGCTCTCCAGAGAAGAATTGCACCATTGCAGAGTCAGCATTAAGTTGCCCATGGGAGCTGCATGGAAACTATCCAGGGGTGTCCCGAGGTCCAGTGCATCATAATGATAATACCTTAAGCAGTTACCTTGAGGAGTTGTGCACCTATAGGTCCAATGCAATTTATTGCTAAGAAGGGGTATAATTGTGATATTGGCCAGGGATCTGGGTGACTTTTATTTTAGACTTTTGTATTTGGTATAAAGAACTCTTACATCGAGAGTTATCAATTTTCATGCCAAGGGACCTCCGTGGAGTGTGCATAAATGATTGCCATTCCAACTTGCAACATTTTGTTGTTTTCTTTTTGATAAACTAGGCTTCATGAGTTAACCTCTTGCTTATGCTCAAAATACATTTGTTTGTACTATATCTTAACATTCTCAAGGGGCATTTATAAATTCCCAGAACAATCCCGGGACCAAATCCACCATTGACCAGGTAAAACTGGACCCTGGCCTAAAGTCAATCTCCCAAATTACCCATTTTCTTTTGGTCCTTCTTCTTGGCACATGCATGCAATCAGGGACATGGCAGGATGGGGAGGCTGGGACCTGGCTAGGATTGTTAAGAATTGGCAGGTTCCAAGTGTTAAGGGTACTTCAGCTTCAGTTTGGGCTTGCAGACCCTGGATGAAATCCTGTTTTATCCTTTCTCTCATCTTTGAAGTTGAACCACACGACACAGGAAGGACTCTGATATTTACAGCTTTCATTTCATTAATGTAAGGCCAGAGAGAAATGCACTTTCTATAGTGGTTATCACTTATCAGATAGCAGCACTCTTACCAAGGCTTTAGAAGTTGCTACATGTATTCCACTATTAAAGGAGAAAGTCTCATGTGGCTATATCGCACCGTGTATATCGGCCCTGGAGGGTCTTGTCAAAAGAAGACGAGGAAGAACGTCTGTAAATCTTTTCAGAGAGTACTGGGGAAAGTGTGTATGGCCTAACACGTTTACATACTGTTGACAAAAAAAAATACCGTAAAATGTATTGAAAACTCTTTTTGAGAAGTGAAAAAAACGTGCATGTTTCATCTAAATGGTTATCCAGACAACCTTTTAGTAATACAAAAACGTGCACGTTTTGTTTTTGGGTTAACGTTTCGTTTTTGGCAAGACCCTCCTGAAGGTATTATATTGCGTCGTCTAAACGCTAAAACCAGGGATGGTGAGGGGGGCACTAAGATTGTAAGAGTTACCCCCGCCCTTCTACTCACACACATACTGGCCTGGTGAGGCAGTGTACACTCTACCCTACACGTTGGTTCACACATGACTGAATTCTTGATCACTGCCACCTTGGAGCAGTTAGAGCCCTGGAGGAATTAGTGCAGCATTAAGACTACCTGGGTGGATGGGAGGGGTAGAAAGGGGGCTGAGGGTAGAAAGGGGTGGGGTAGACCAACAGACCAGCCCATATTGCAGCCAAGAAACACAACAGAAAAACCAGTTATCATCTTGAGATAATATTATGACGCGGAAATAAGACGTCATTCTCGACCAATCCTACTGGCTAGTACGGTAAGTCGCCACTGGCGGCGCTACAGTCGCTACTTCCGGAGTGCGGTGTTTGCGTGTCTGGCGTCGTTTTGTTGGACTGGGTGTCTGCCCCCGTGCCCCTCGCCCCATTCACAGGGTATCTCACAGCCTAATTATGTTTGCATTGGGCGAGTGCCACATTTGCTTTCATAGCTCGGTCCTGGCTACATGGAGTGAAGGCAGAAGATGGGGGAGGCTGAGGGTGAGGCGTGGTACCACCACAGGCGTGGGACAGCTCTGGTAAACCTGAGACGGCATCATCACGTGCCCAAACTCCTCCGCACCTTCTCCAGCCAGGTGCTCTTCAGTTTAACCCCATTAAGGACAGCATGGGCCTAGTGCTCTAATATAATGAATAAATGTTGCATGGCAGCGTTTATGTAGCGCTTGATGCTACCCTATCTCATAGGTGCAGCAGTCTTGAATAAGTGCCGGGAAGGGGATATTGAAATTAGCCGCAAATTGGCCAGCATATTATACCCAGTTGATAGAACCTCAAAGTATAGAGAAAATTAAATATGCAGTGACAGTTGTGACAGCTGAGTTGAGCCTTTTCAACTCTCATTATGGCGGGCATAGACTCTTAGAATCGACATGGCCTTCTCTTAAAATCGACATGTGACATGCAGCTTAGTGACAAGGACATGGGAAGTGAAAACCTAGTGACATGGCCCTTTCTTAGAATCCACATGTGACATGGGGCTTAGTGACAATGGTTAAATAGAAATTTAATCCCATGTGACATGGCCTTTTCTTGAAATCGACATGTGACATGGGGACCCCCTTCTTGATCCCCATTTATTAATATGGGTCTGGACCCCTAAATTCGACATGGTGACATGGCCATTTCTTAAAAAATCAAATGTGACATGGAGCTTAGTGACAAGGACATGGAGAAGTACAGAGTTAGTGATATGAGACATGGCATTTCCTGAAAATCGACATGTGACTTGCTTAGTGACAAGGATATGGAGAAATAGAAATTTAGTGAATTGTGACCCGCCTCATTAGACCCCATTCATGAGACCTGCTGATAGTCAAATAGGGGGCCATGCACATATGACGTCATCAATTTTCAGCCATTTTTCAAGACCCCCGCCCCGCTTGTCATCATTTTGTCATCGATTCCATCATACCCCCTACATATTATGTCATTCACCTCTTGACCCCCCCCCCCCAACCCAAATAAACACTGGATGGGTCAAAACTGAATATGGGCAATTTTGTTTTGTTTCTTTCTTTTGGGGTGTGCTACTTTGCAAAATTAGTTCTTAAATGGGGGGGGGGTCATTGTTATACATTGAAACCTCTATCTACATATGTTAATCATCATCAAATATATTTTACCAGTATATAAGGGTGGCGTATGATGGGGAGAGCCCTTCTGATATCATCTACAACTTAAGACTCTGTACAATATGCTGGAATAAATATCTATAAAATGTTTAAGATTAGGGCTATTTCACAGCCCTAAGATGTTATTGGTTTCTATGTTCAAAGGGCTAGACTCTATATGAAATTACATGTACATGCAAAAGTGGTATGCTACATGCAAATATAATATAACACTTCACATCCTGCATCATAGCTACCGTCAATATAATACATGTATCATATGTTTATACTATTATACATGTAGGTGGCCCTGAAGGGGTTAATGGTCACAGATAAACAGTACAACCCACTCAACCCCTTGTGCAGCAAGCTGGAACCTCTACTTCCAATAAGCCAATGACATAATTACTACCTAATTAAGAGGATTATATCTGGTCCATCCAGATGTGTTAGCATGTACATGGCTATTTCTCCTAAGGCTAAACTCACCTTGAGACAATCTGTGCATTTTACTTTTTCATCCCAATACATGTATAACTTTCATCTAACAAAGGAGTTTTGTCATTATAATGACTAATGACTTTACCACATCCTGACATTTTAAAATCCTCTTGTAACATGACAAATACCTCTTTCAGATTTGAAATATTAAACTGAGTTTTGTCCTTAAAACTTTTAAGGAAGCTACCTCAACCCCTAGATCCAGGTACCTTAGACTTGTCCAAGCTACTTGTCTCAGTCTAATCCTATGTGAACACTAAGGACTTTTATGTGGGCAAGTCTACCCATTTGGCCACATTCCATTGCATCGACTCCCCTTACTTGACTATGTTATTGGCTAGCCAATAACATAATAACCATAGACTATCAAGACATGACATGGTGATAATTTTTATCATAGTGGTGGGGATTGGAAAAAAATATGCCAATCTGCCAAAATCCATCAAGCCCCCCCCCCCCTCCCCAGCTGGCAATAAATGACTCGGCCCTAGCAGGAGGGTGTCCCCCCTTGATACTAATGATGCAGATCCCCCCCCCTCCCCAAAAAAAAAGATAGGGAAAAGAAAATTCCCTGACCCTTTGCTATATGGGGGATTATGCTACTGGTTTCCCAGTCCTTGAAATCAGAGGAAGCAAATTAGTTCAAGATGCGGGACTTTCAAGCTAAAAGAAAAAAAAAACATGTCATCAACCCTCAGACACTCCCTTTCTATTTTTTTTCAATCTGTCATCAAAAGCTAAATGCCCCGCACCCCCTAACGATGACGTCATATGTGCATGGCCCCTAGCACCATGGTAGGCCTACCTCTGAATGTGACATGAGAATCTCACAAAACCACCCAAGGCCCCATTAATCACAATAGACTATCCTTTCAAAGTTAGGGTTCATCCTATATGCAGGTTCCATTATTTTTCATTGAGATTAATTAGCGTTTAATCAATGTTATGGGACAGCACGAGTGGGTTTATAGGTCAATAATCCACGACCTGCAAAGCGGGGAGTGGATTATTGACCCATTGAATCTATGTCCCATAACATAGATTAAGGCGTTTATCTCATAGATTCCTTCATATTGTATTATTTCTTACCTTATAACCCAAGAATAACTTCATGAGAAGACATTTTGTAAGTACATGCGATTTGCTTGCTTTGCCAAGCCATCCTCGCCATGTTGTCCCTCTGCCCAACATACCTCCACCTTTACACACATTTTTCAGGTAGAATCCAATCATGCCAGCTCCTGTACTCCTAGCACGAAGAAATAGATGATCCATATGTGATGTCCGTCTACTTTTTGTATCCATTAGATTAGAAATATAAAAGAATCCAATGAATTTTCACATTGATACGTTTTGCCAGACGGCATGGCTTCTTGTTGACAGAGCGGGGAGGTGCCTGGATGTACATTGAAATACTTTCGGTTGGAACTAGGTCAGCCTGATGCAGGATGCCAGGGCGGTAGGCAAGATGTATTGCTATGAAAAATGATTGTATTCTTCTATATTTTTAATAATATGGAGAAATTTGGCATGGCTGGTTCATCTAGGATTGTAAGGATGTATCCCTGTTGATAACATGACATGGATTCTATGCTAACAAAGTGTGCAAACCCCCAGGTATGTCGGACAGCTTTCAAATCCTTCATATACAATGGTTTCAATTACCGCTCTGCATGGTGTAATGGATAGCGATTCTGTCTATTGCTAAAGCGGCTGGGGTTCACGCCCCGGTAGGACCTGAATGGTTTTAACCAGAAATGACATACATTGTATGGAAAGGTTGACTTTGTATATCTCTCATCATTTCTTAACATGGCCAGATTCTAACCAAATTTAGGCTTCTTGAATAAGAACAAAAAATATCAGATTAGGGTTATGGCCTGATAATGCACGGATGTTATGACCAAAAAAAGGACTGTCCAAGCCAAAATCGTGAGATAAGCATAAATAATACTTGTGGTGCCCATATTGGGTAGTCAAACATGCATGGTATAGCTAGGACATGTACCATCCTACATCAGTCCCTAATAAGTAAAAGGATGGCTGAGCTGCATTATGCAGGGTCAGCAGTGTGGACGTTATCTGAGTGTCACTGTACTACTTGGTGTATGTGGAGGAATACAGCAGGCCTATGTCAACTAGGACACAAGAATTTCTGCACAATAGGGTATACAATACAAATATAACCCTGGAATGGCTGCATTAAACCGGTCTAGTGTCTGCATGCATTATCTCCTTACTATTGACCTTAGGTGGTGGAAAACGGCCCTTAGGATGGAATGCACAGGCATAGACAATATGCATGATTTAAAAGGCCTGTCACATGAGTGGTACCATCTCTAATTACCTGACAATCAATGCTGTAGTGGATTCCAGGCTTTAGTGCAGTGTGGGTGAGCTACTCACCAGTACTGAGCTGGTGCATCATAAGAACAAATCAAATGATAGCTAAAAGCATCACACCTTCCTTAGAGGGAGCTGCTAGAGGGTACCATGAACGTTCTACTTAATATTGAAGCACTCTGCAAGGGGTATTAACAGTAGCTCTCCTGTGGCAGCCTTTACGAGGGCTACTAAGCTCCCTTTATAAGATCCAACCTCTTTTAATAGCCATCAAACCAATTCTAGCCACATCTAGTGCTAGTTTGAGGCTTTCAATAGTTATTTCACGGCCGCTTCTATGTCACTTCTGGACCCGTTAAGGGACTAATTCAGGACATTCTGACGGTCAACTTGGACCCAGGTGCTGTCTATTAAAGGTATTTATAGACCAAAAGAGCAAGAAAAGGTCACTTTCTAAAGAAAATGTTTTGATATGGCTCTTGCAGATTTGATGTTTTTTGTTGGGTTTTTTTCTGGTGTGAATACCGTAGTGGCCTCAATCCTGCAACACTGTATTAATCTCCTGGTGTAAGATGATTTTATTTGTAGACATCACTGATCAATGTATAAACTCTGTCATAGAAAGTAAACCTTTCTTGATTCATGGATCTATAACAAGTGGGAATATAATTATAGAAAATGGTCCATAGAAAATCATAACATGTGGGACTGAGGTAACTTTAGATAAAAATGAAAATGAAAGTATATGTTTTCGAGCGTATTTAGTTTAGTTCTTTTTTCTTTTTGAAACATAATATTATAGTTAAAGATGTAAAAATAACTGCCATTTGTGACATAAAGAATCATATAATTTAGCAATGTTCTTAGTATAAGCTTGATGTGGTCTCAAACACCTAACCTTCGCTCGTCCGAGGAAAAAGCGCTGATGTTACCATAGCCCCCACGTCAGCTGCCCTCCACCATGATCACCCAAAGTCATTTTTGTGATAATCGTTTACATCCTAAAGTTCTATAGCACTTGTACGTCTGAATGCCATCGCAATGACCCCCCCCCCCCCCAAAAAAAAAAAAAAAAAAAAAAAAAAAAAAAACTTGCACTTGGGGTCTTCTGGCTAAGAGTCGCAAATCTACCTATTTCGCAGTAAGGTAGTAAGTCGGGTGTACAAATAAAACTCATTAGCCCATATCCCCATTGGGAGTGGTCACACGTCCAGCGCAAGCGGGGTCCTCCATATATATATATACGGATTTAGGTTTCTTATGTCTGTGTTTAGCCTAGACACTCTACACTGACCCAGCTGAAGGGGAAATGAAAAGAAAAAAAGGAATTCAATCTGATATTTACTGATATTTCTTTAGAAGATCCGGGCATTCCAAATACAGTTAGCATTGATGCTCAAAGGATGAAATCTCTAGCCATTCCTGAAGTACCGGGTAATTCACCAATGTTTACTAGCCCTACCATGAGTTGCTCATTCCTACAGGAACACCAACGTCGAGTAGCTCAAACCTAATGGCACAGCTGTCACTGCTTGGGGCGGCCTCCCGCCCTTCCATTGCATTTCCAAGGACAAAGACAGAGCGCAGAGGGCATGACCAGAGGGGTGGTACACTACTGCCTTTACCCCTAGGCTAAAAAGGGAGTAACCAACATTCCTGTGTCTTGTTCACAAGAATTGTACCCCCATTACCTTGTCGCATTGTGCCCAGCTGCCTACTGCTTGCCCGGCGTATACGAACAGTACCGAGTATTTGCCCGCTCCATTGGCTTCACCCTGATCCGATTTGAACCTGTGCTAGTTGGATTAGACGTGGGAAAAGTGAGGGAACAAATGTCACGTCGTAAGCCGGAATTGCTGGCTGGGTGTGAGGATGTGTTGGGCGTAACAGAGTTAGTCAGTCCAAGGGCTCCAGGGAGTTAGGGAGGACTTGGTGGAGAAAAAAGAATTATATAACATAAAAAACACAAGTGAAGAGTAAACTCGACGAGTGGGTGGGTCTACAGATTGATAGATAGACGAGTGAGAAATAGGAAGTGACCTAGTAGTGAACTACATTAATATTAACCCTTTAAATGCAAAAGGATGTCTAAAGATTCCATCTGTATATTTGAGATAAGATGTGAACGTCTAAAACACTATGTGACCCTTAAAGTGTTAAAGGATGCAATGGGTAGAAAATCTAGAAATTGACATTTGAGAAGCCATTACTTAGCATTATGTACTACCACATTAATGTACATATAAATAATTTCTACCAGTCCTACAACCTTTTTGCTGACTAAAGCTGGTCCCCAAGACGTTTTCATAAAGACTAAAGAGGGCCTTAAAAGAAAAGCAGTCCAATCTACCTACCCTTACTATACATGACTGTGTGATCGAAAACCCCAATATGGATCGGTATACATACACTGTCCGCCCGCCACGTGGATATCACAGTAGAGTACCTATTTTTCTGAAATACAGCTGTACCTGCTGTAGGTATAAAACCAATTACTAGAGGTGCATTCTGCTGTAGCTATCTATGTCTGAATGAGCAGTTCGTGCAGAGAGGATCATAGACATTAACATATGTGAGCAGCTCAGTCTAACCCCAACGAGCAACTCACCAACCCAACAATTAATGACGTATTGATTTCAGGACGCTGGCAGCGCCACCTGTAAATAACTTGGCGAACCATGTTCCAACCGTGTAGCTCGGCGTCCAAAGACCTTACATCAACCGTCGTCACCCCCACTAATGATCTCCCGTCAGGTGCTCCCCTCCCCCACTTCGGCACTATACCCGAAACAGCATTAGTGTGGCAGGGCTAACAAGGGGAACCTACAAGGTTAAGGTACTAGAGCGTTATCAGCAGCTGATCAGTGGTAGGGGGTCGTAGCATTTACCATATACTTACATGAATCCCCTAAGGACAATACAGTGGTCTCCCTTTATTGACGAGAGGGCTTTTGCATCTACCTCTTTTACAAAATTACTTGAAATTCTTTGTCAATCATCACTTAACATTCAGCCGAGGGGTCAAATAATTATAGACAAAAACTACTTTGGATATTGATCTACCTTGTCAGACATGTGGCCCCGTATTGTCGTATTACCTCATGTATGTGAATGCAGGCAGCTCTGCTAGGTTCCTCACCAAGGGAATACTGCACAAGTCGCCACGACCGGAGCCCTCAAATCGTAGTGAGGCCCACTATGATGCTGCTCGTACCACCCGAAATTGGTTCTTACACTGCTACGGTCGCTCTATAAAACTATAGATATGTAAAAAAAGCTCCTTTTTTTTGGTTAGCCCAAGGGTCATACAGAGTGGTGTCTATGATTATGATCACCTGCTACGATATAGGGGTTTCCAAATCGTAATGGTTATGAGCTGTCGTAGCATAATGTGCAGAGTCATCCAGGTGAGTATTAATACGTGCATGTAGGGACAGACAAGAAAGAAAGACATATCCAGTGGTTTCAGGGTACAAGATGGGTGCAACTGAGAAGAAAATACCAGAGGTAATCTAATCTACATCAATGAGGACCTATGGGGGAAGCATCATATACTATTCAGAGATGAGACGACAAGAGAAGCAACCATTCAGATGCCTTGTCGAATTACCAGACATAGAGTCCAATGCAGGGTTGTATTTAAACTACAGGTAAAAAACAGATGAGGAAGGCCTGCATTGATATAACAGACACCACACAGATGAAGAAGGACTGTATCAATCAAGCAGACACCACACAGATGAAGAAGGACTGTATCAATCAAGCAGACACCACACAGATAAAGAAGGACTGCATCAATCAAGCAGACACCACACAGATGAAGAACGACTGTATCAATCTACCAGACACCACACAGATGGAGAAGGACTTATCAATCTAACAGACACCACACAGATGAAGAACGACTGTATTAATCTAGTGATATCACACAGATGGAGAAGGACTTATCAATCTATTAACAGACACCACACAGATGAAGAACAACTGTATTAATCTACCAGACACCACACAGATGGAGAAGGACTTATCAATCTAACAGACACCACACAGATGAAGAACAACTGTATTAATCTAGTGATATCACACAGATGGAGAAGGACTTATCAATCTATTAACAGACACCACACAGATGAAGAACAACTGTATTAATCTAGCAGATATCACACAGATGGAGAAGGACGTATCAATCTAACAGACACCACACAGATGAAAAACAACTGTATTAATCTAGCAGATATCACACAGATGGAGAAGGACTTATCAATCTAACAGACACTATACAGATTATGAATGACTGTATCAATCTAGCAGACATCATACAGATGAAGAACGACTGTATCAAACTGGCAGACACCACACAAACAAAGAATCTAGCCTCTTAGTAAAATACATACTTTAAGATAGAGAAGGAAGACCTGCATTTCAGTAACCGATACCAACCAGATATAGGAGGTCTGTAACATAGGGGCTGATGCCAGAAATAAAGAAAAGTGTGGGTGTTTGTAGAGAGAATGATATTTTCTTGTACAATAAAAGGGTGACTATTCTATTTGATTTTCCCTGGAGACAAAATATGTGTATTCTAAACGGTTTTCATTCTTCTATAACATACTTCATGAACCATTTCCCTCAAAGGGAATGAGGCAAACAATAAACCAAACGAACTAGGGATATATGTTTCAACCTGGATTACATAAAATGACATAGGCCATTGATTCCATATAAGGCCTACCTGTGTCCCTTGACCCTTTGTCGCCACCTAGTGTCCACCACTCGGATGTCACGGGTATCACTTCCTCTTCCGTTGTTTACCTCCGGTGAACTAGAACTGAACTCCTGACTTGATAAGGCTTTAGTTCCTGTTCTTCAAGATAAAGGGATCCTGCTATGCTCAGGATTGGTGGTATTTATGGCATGGCAGGGCCTAGGGCATTATGGAGCAGAGAGATGTGACACTCCATGGTTTGACTCACCTGGCGAATAAATTATCAACTAGGCCTACACTGTGAGCTGCTCACTGCCACAAGGCGCCCCCTGGTGAGCACATAAAGAGCAGATCTGAGCAGGTGCTGAATGGGTTTGATGAGGGAGGCAAGGGGGGGGAGGTTCTTTCTGTGTATTATGTGTTTACAAGGTGGGTGTAGGTCTAGCTGGGTTGACATACTTCAGCACAGGGGCGGGGGGATAAAGAAATTGTCCCTTTATTCAATATAGGGTGGTGGGTGTAGGCCCAGCTGGGTGAGCTAGTAAGAGCAGGACTGCGAGGACAAGGGCAGGGTTACCTTTTGTATTATGTACTCTTTGTGGTAGGTGTAGGGCATGTTAGGTGAGCAGAACAAGAAGAGGGTTCCCCTCTGTATTATGTTATTTGTGTGGTAGGAAGGGATGGCGAAGCAAAAGGCAGACATGAAGATAGAATTAACAAAGGAATGAACAAAGCATGGAAGGAATCTCCAACATGCTGAGCAAACCAGTAAACATACAAATAAGAGAAGACAATATCTATTTATCTTGAATATTTATGTACTTATTCAAATATATTGTACCTCAGTTTCTTCTATATCTACACACAATATAGATAATTGACTGGCCCCTAATACCATACTGAATGATTAAGGTATCTATGTATACAAGAGGACACATTGGTTTCAAGAATTATGATTGATTAATGGTGGTTTTATTTAGATTAAGAGGAGTGAAAAGTGAGACGGGCTAAAAGTAGATTCAAAACACACAAGGAGGGCGTGTAATTACGAAAGTCAAAATTCTGTTGACATTTTATTCTTACAGACAAGGTCAAGGTCATTGCGTTTTGTTTCACACCAAATTCATGGCCCATACAGCAGAGGCTTCAAGATTTAACAAGCGCTAAGAAGCAACTGTGATTCAGAGGTTGATAAGAATTTGCTCCCACGAGAACGGTTTGTACGCCAATGCAACTTGTCATTTTAAGCTTTTAAATGCAGAGACCACCCTCTATTCACGTTGCCTTATTTTGCTAGTCTTTATATTGATTAAAAATGTTCAGGCATACTCATCAGCACATGTGCTAATATAAGAGCAGGCAGCAGGTGCCTCTCATGCAGCCTATGACCTCACAGGAGACAAAATGCATCCCAGTGGGGACTGTAAAGTACAGGCCATCTCTAGACTAATTCTGCTAATAGATGTCTATATGAAGAGTGTTTTCATTTTTATTTTTATTATTAGAACTAAATAGGCCTACCTAGTTATCCTAAATGAAATAATCATGTTAGAAATTTTACGTATACAATTACAAACATATTTTGCAACATACTCCTTGCATAAACAATGCAGCACATGATGCATTTGGTCTCCTGTGACGTCATAGGCTGCATCAGAGATGCCTGCTTCCTGCCTTTATGGTAGCTTATGTAGTGATAAATATGTCAGAATCATTTTATTAGATATAACGGCTACCAAATAAACCCATCATGAAAATAGGCTGGTCTTTTCCTTTAAGGAGCATATTTAATTTCATTATGTTGATGCATAACACTCCTTCCATGAGTAACTCGCCATGCATGGCCTGTGTTCAGGGACAACATACAGAGTGAATGAGTTACTCGCTAGACCTGCATCAGAGCATCAAGATGACAAAATAAATGATCATAGGTAGGCACTATGACATTCTCACATGGTTAATGTAAAGGAGGGGGCGGCTTGCAAAGGAAAACTCGAGATGGGATTCCGATTTAGAATATTGCTGTCCTATATGTTCTGATATTAATATCGCTAGGATCCAGAAGATTGGGCCTATGGATTAACTATAACATTGGAATGGAACATGAGAGCTGAAGGGCGTACAGCACAAAGATTAATGAACCTATTAAAACACTCAACAGGAATTAACGTATGGAAATTAATCTTTGGTGGATGGAATAGTAGAAAATGGCAGTTCTGAAAAATAGTAATCTATAAAGCATCGAACCTGCAACCTCGAAACATTGTATCATTACATCTTCTACCCACACCCCACTCACTCTGTCCTTCTGTGGGGGTCTTGATGAGGGGGTCCCTATGTAACATGTCGATTTTAAGAAAAGTCCATGTCAAATATCACTCACATTTTACTTCCCATGTCCTTGTCACTAACGACGTCGCCAACATGCGACGTCGGCCCAATGTCGGGCCAACGCCTAGACGTTGGTCTGATGTCTAGCCAACCATTTTCAAAGCCTGAATTTGATGTTTGCATAATGACGTTGATATGACGTCATAATACCTCCGTTGTTCCAACCATTTTTGTCATTGTTTTGTGAATGCCACTTTAACAAAGCTATAGACTAAATGTCATTATTTGTTACATGTCCTTGTCACTAAAACCTCCCTTGTCGATTTCTAGAAAAGGTCATATCACCCTGTCAATTTTAGGGGTTTAGAACCCATCCTTGTGTCTCTGTCCCTCTTTCTGGCTCAGTCAGTCTCCCTCTTTCTTTCATTCTTTTCAATTAGAAATGATTTAGATGCATGACAATGTGAGGGAATAAATGTTCCCAAAAGACAGGGGGTAATCAATGCTCATTGCCAGCATGGGTAAAATGTATCAAATTATGCAAATGAAGTATGTTTAAATAAATTTCAGTAGGCATTTAGTAAACATCTGACACCCATTCAAGATTTAGGAGACAGGAAGTGATAGATTCTAGATATTGGATGTCTTTTTCTTTCATGATTGTTATGGATCCCTCTATTTTATTTATCAAAATTGCAAGGGGCATGAAATTGAACCCCTTACAAGACACTCAACATTAAGATGGTATCTCCCCGCCTCAGTAATTTTACAGAGGAGATGGCAAGTCACGTGGGGTGAACACAACCAATCAGTGTCGAGTATCTAGTCATCTATTGGACTGTGGAAATTAACATTCTACTTTCTTGGATGGATATGTTTTGAATCAGAAGTGCTAAGATGAATTATAAGTCCTGTTTTCAGCTCTAGTGAAGGTGATGGGAATGACAGAGAAGGGTTTCAAGGTGCAGAGGTCTTAGCAGGGATGCCTGCAAGTCTTGCTATAAGAAAAAAAACGAGAATAGAATTTAGGAACATACATGTATAGAATGTTATTTCTGATGTCTTTCCTTTAGCTTTCTGCCTTCACCAAAACAGGCACATGCTGTTACATGAATCTCTGTGTTTTCCTTGAAAGACGAATGCATTATCCCTCGGTAATTTGAATATAATTTCATTTCGGTTAATCAAGACTGAGATTGTAAATGATCGTATGGCAGAGGGACAGCCTTTATTGAGACGTCACAGTGAAACTTTGTAATATGAAAGTAATTAAGGAAGTAGGGACTAACCTGATATATGAAGGAAATGTCACAGTCCTTATTTATTGTTCTGTAGATACCTGTCTTATGGGCCTAATTAGAGTTGAGGATTTACTCTACATCCTGGCTTATAAATTGGTCCTGCATCTGCCTAGGCAGAAGATGTGATTGATCCTTTGAGGCCACCAAGCGCGAGTCATTTTGTTGTGATGCCCTGAATGCAACAGGGATTAGTATGACAGTGGCATATTAAAGAAATTATATCACTCCAAGTCAGACGAGTGGATTTTTCTTTCTTTCTTCTTTTTGGTCGAGTAAACAATAGTCAGCTTACATGGATGGGAAGATGGTGTTTACTGCTATGGTTAGGATAATTTTATAATCATTCAACAGAAAATGTGACCTTCTTGAGAAATTTGGCTTTAAGTATATAATATGTGATTGCACTCCGGAGCTTAACCATGATTCACTCAAACATTTCAAGTTTATTTTCATGTTGTTATTTCATGACAATAAAAGATCATGCACAATTATTCTGCCTCCTAAGGACTTATGTCAGAGCCAACTATTACTTTGAGAGAAATGATTCCTATTTCCCCAAACAAATATACACTGGGGTATCAAGGGACAGCGAATATAAATCCCACTTCCATTTGCACAAAAGTAGGACAATAAATATATGTAATTTACATAAAAGCGCCATGTGTGCATGAATCCTCTCTTGGGTCATTTAGAGATTGCTCGGCAGGGGAACAAATAAAATGCCTAAATTTGCATAGCTCTATGGTCCATGAGGCGCACTGGGAGCATTGAAGAATTCCTTCTGTCATTCAGAGGCCCATAGGGGTTCAGTTAGGGTAAGTTGCCCCTGACTCAACCACTAGACCTTTTGGTACCTTGTGTCGACCACTAAGACAGCTATAAAACAGTATTTCATAGAGAATAGAGAGATTATTCTTGATACAGGTTTGTTAGGCGGAATAATGATGCATTACATACCTCACTTACATTAATGAAAGCCTGTATCTAGTATGTTTAGACATGGCATGTTATACTGACATGTGTTATTAAAACTAAGCACGTTTTAAAAGACTGCCTTTTTGTTACCCTGCATTTTGATTCCATCTCTCATCCTACATCCCAATTCATGATTGATCATTGACGTGAAAACCCTTTTGTGTGTTATGCAACTTAGAGAATTAGATGTATCAATTATTTGATGTGCTTTGCGTGAATTTATTGTGACCTATCAAGTGGTACCCTGACTCAACCATTCATTGTACCATGACTCAACCACACCAGGACATTAGACAACATTTTGAGAATATCATTTCACATACATCTAAAGATATTACACAATAATCTGTACTTTTGAAATGTTGGGGGGGTCTGACAAAATGAAATAAAAGAAAAACTCAATCCATTAACTTAACACAAAATATACCATACTGTAATTTTGGCGCATATCTGGCACACGCAAAGGCAAGATTCGTACCTGATACCCTAGGATTACGAGACCTATGCTTAACCTCCTGAGCTATCCAGGCACATGCCAGTATGTTGATGACAATCTATGGGAATTCACAATAGCATCATCCTAATCTTCACCATATTCTGTGTGTACACTATAACACAAAGTTCTACATACAAAATAGCAGCATTTAAATAACTCTTCTTGATTGTCTCAACTTACCACTACCAGTAGACTATTAAGCATATACACTTAAATGAAAATTGATTTAAAATCCTTAAATGAACCAGATCTTGCTAAAGGTATCATGTGAACCAATATTTTGCCACAACAGATATAGCAGGCCTTCACTCAAAGATAATTCAAGTTGAGCTAGCTTAGTTGGTTTAGTCTAAAACTTTACATCAAGGGGTCTCAGGATCGATCCCAGAGCCTCTGGTACTTTTGAAAAATGATATGCATAGAACCTCTTATATCAAATTATTATATTATTTTTTAGCAATTAGAGATGTTATCTGACAAGAAGTGAATTCAGGGATAACATATTATCAAAGGTTCTGTTGAGACAGAAAATGAGAGTACTTTGCTCTGACTTGAACCAGCCACCTATAGATTTGGGGTGGTTGATTTAAGGTACAGGGTGGTTGAGTCATGGTACCGAATCTAGTTTAAAGGTCCAACCTTTTAAACAGAGATGTTTTCCCAAAAAAATATTATCCGAATGATATTTTTGGGCTGTTTTTCATCCTTAGGTGTGTTTAAGATAATACCAAACAGTATTTTTGTGATGGATTATGTCCTATAGAATCTGGTTAATTAAAAGCAGTGCTGTAGGGTGTAGAGACGCCAAGTGGTCGAGTTAGGGGCGACTTACCCTCCAGATTCCTGGCTGTGTAGTGCTCATGGACCTACTCTGGTAAGGTTGGTTTAGGCCCTTGGATGGGGTAATTTATAAGTATGTAGCGTTCTACCCCTCGATGTTATATCAAATCTTTCGATAAACAACGAAGAACAACTATTCAGGTTCCAGTTAAAACTTTATTGTCTAATAACACATAGGCATCAGCCGTTCTCGATCACAGTTACAGGTGGCAGAGTTTGAACTCTATAACAGGTTCGACACTAGGCCTTCTAGTGTCTACAGTTGATATTCCACATACACCTCCTCTGTGCAGCAGCACAGAGGAGTACTAGAATATGGTAGCCGGGCAGCCGCCAACCATCGCTCACGATGGTCAGTCGGGGCTGGACTGACCCTGAGGAAGGCCGTACAACGGCCTTATATACACCGGAGTCGAGGGCCACGTGACCAAGTGGTGACGTGGCGCTGGACTCCAGCGCCCCCAGGTGTCGGGTAATAGAGGTGCTCTCGATGTCGCCCACGAGGACCACGAAGGTACCTCGAAGACGACGCGGGACCACCACACCACCCCCCACTAGACTGAAACGAGGTCTCCGAAAATTCAGAGACCCCGGGTCAGTCTAAACAAATAGATAATAATATGAACTACTGGATCTGTCGACATAGTCGACAGAAACAGTAGAGGAATATATATAAATATAGTTTCTACTGTACTGTAGAAAAAAATTATTATCACAGTTAATTTATAAGGCGTTGCTCCCTCCAACGTAGGAGACCAGTGTCGAAACACTGCTTCACGACCTGCTCCTGGTCGATCCGAGGGAGGCACGACCGGGTATGGTAACCGGGGTCGTGTCGTTTCCTCCCTGTCTCGTTGAGAAGCTCCTTCCAGCGTAGGAAGCCCATCGATAGTGTACAGTACAACTATGATGGTCCTTCGACCGTGAGGCCGAGGATGTGTGGCACCACCGGGTCCTAAGACCAGGGTGGCGTCAGATCCACACAGCTTCGCAGGAAGGTCCGGGGACTGGAAAGGTACCCCCACTCGTGGAGGGTACACCGTCGTCTGGGAACAAGTTCCCAGGGGTTCCGTGCTGACATCGAGACTCTGTCCGATGTCAGCGATCCAAGCTGGAGAGGGGGAACAGTAGAGTCATACTACTGATCCCCCGAGATGGACCCTGTAGCGGCGTCGATTTCAGCCTGCTCCCCGTCAGTGCGTTCCTCCTCATGTGAAGCACTGGCGGCTAGCTGGCCCGAAAACGTCGGCGACTCCGGCAATGGAGCCACACGGTCCATTGTCGTACTCCAAGCCTCGTTAGAGGTCTCGGGTGCATCCCGGGAGTCCCCCTCAGCATCTGAGTGGAGAACGGCCGAGTCTGCTGAGTCGCTTCCGTCGTCGTCGTCGTCGCTCTCCCGACCTTCATGGTCGTCCTTGCCTCCCTGGTCAGGGGGAGCCGTTGGAGAGTGACCGACGACATCGACGTCCCTGTCTATATCCATCGACTGTTCCACCGCGGCAGGTTCTACTGCTTGGGCGGAAGCCGACGGGTCCGGGCAGACGGCTACGTTCGCCGGGGCCAGAGGAGTGATGCCCTGAAGATCCGGATGGATCCTCGGTGACACCACTCTCTGGACCGGTGGCGGCGTAGGCTCGGTGGTTCCCGAGAGGGTTATCAAGGGAACCGAGGAGGAAGACGGGGCTGCTGGCGGGTAGACGGAGGCACCGAGAGACCTACCCGGGGTGTCAGGCTTGTCCTGCACCACCTGCTCTCGGCCCAACATCGTCATAGCCGAGCTCAGACTGTCCATCTTTGGAGATAATTCTCTCAATGGATTCGTCTGAGCCGCCAGCGTCCTGACGTCAGGAATCACTCCACCCTCGACGAGGTACCTCTGCGCTTCGCGAGAGGGCTCGGTTCGAACAGGCTTCAGGGTTCGGACGCCATGGTGTTTGTCCCTCATCCATTCCGAGAGTTGGACCCCGAAGACTCTAAAGAATTCGCGGTCGATTTCCTCCCAGCCTTCTATGATACTATCCCTCTTGGTAATATCATATTGGGCCTGTGCCTCAAAGTTATTGAGACGCGTTCGGACATCGGTCAGACGAGAGTCCATCTCCATCTGAACGGTCTGGCGCGCCTCATTCCTAAGAGCCGGAAGGAGCTCGTTACGGATGGCCATGTTCGTTCTGTCGAACAGGCCGAACAAGTAGGCACTTGCTTCCTCACGAAATGCCTCACCGAACTTGTCGATAGCAGGGCTGCCCGTCATTTGTAGGAGTCCCTTACAACGTTCCACGAACGTCTTCGGGACCCCACGTTCGACGCCATCGCCGTAGGCAGGCTGTGCCAACTCCCAACGCAAGGTTGCTGTTGGGGTGTTGGTGCCTGTCACGACGTTGGAGAAGCTAGCTCCTGCTGCCGAGGTCAGTGTCGCACCTCCCACATGAACATGCGGCGTGGCAGCTGGGGTGCTGTCCTCCGCCGCCGCAGGGGGTTTGACAGGGGGAGACGAGTTGGTGGTCACCTTGGGTTGCCGATCACGACCACTCCGGGATTCCACCGTCTTGCCTCCAGTTTTAGCACCACTGGTGCTTGGTTTGGCTGAACCGGTCGAAGCAGTCTTCGACTTTTTAGGAGCCGGGGCCGGGGCGGCTTTCGATGCCTTTTCGGGCTTCGAGGGAGCAGCCTGCGGCTTAGGCTTCTTAGGTTCAGTCGAACCGGCAGACTTCCCAGCTTCTGTAGAGTGGGGCCTCTTGTTCCCACTCGTTGAAGCTGTCGGTCCTGGGTCCCGAGGACGACTGGCCTCCCGCTTCTTCCGTTGCTCTACCCTGAACTCGGGGTAGGCACCGTAGAAAGCGGGCATCAGCTCCGGTCTGATATACAGGCGCTTCGTAGACGGGGGTGCGGGGGCCATCCGCATCCAGTGCCTAGTCGGCGCGCCTGTTTTCTCATTCCGTTCGCACTTTCCAACCAGCGTCTCCACTAGTTGGATAGCGCCCTCGGCGTTGTACTTATGGGGCTGCTTGTACGACTTAAGCCCCCATCAAGCCCCTTCGTGAAGTCACGAAAGGAGGAGAGGTCAGGTCATCAGGGTCCTGATAACATGGAATGGTCTTTTCCACCTTAACACAACCGAACTGCGGACGGATGGCTCGATGCTCTTCAACCAAGTGTCGAGCATACCTGCCGTCCGTCGCGTATACGCGAGGGGGCAACCCCTTACCTGTGCAGTTCTCGAAAGCACACTGCTGCCCTGGATTGAAGATGCGCCATGCGAACCCAATCCACTGTCGCTCGGGATGGTCGTCACTACCATCCTTTCCGACGAGACTAGGGAGTACCACTTGACCATTCTTGCGGTAGTCCTGAAGCTTTGTCAGTGGCCTGTCATCGACGTACTCAGCATGTCGTTTGGCAGTGATCGCTGACAGTCGCTTCCACTCGTCGACAGCCCTGGCCGTGTCTGGGGGTGAGGATACAGTGCTCTCCACGGCACCGGCATCGACCTCCGACGGCTCGGTTCCAGGTTCCGGTGGAGCAGTAGACTCGCTACTCCTCTCCCGGGCCGGAGCCTTCTTGGCTGCGGATTCCTTTTTGCTACCTTCCTTCTTGGGCACCCTAGGAATCTTGAAATCTTTCAAGGTGTCCTTGGATGCCTTCGATTCAGTGGACTTCTTGCCCTTAGAACCTGAAGGGGTAGCACTTTTCGATGGAGCAGGCGTCGACGGCTCGTCGACCTCCATCTCATCGGGAGAAGAGTCTCTCGAGGCGGCAGCAGCTGCGACCTTCAAGTCGCGCTTCTGCTGCTTAGCTGCCTCTTTCGCCTTCCGGCGGAGCTCCTTCTCCCGCTCCTGGGACTCGGCCAAGGCTTTCTGTGCATCCTCGATCTGCTTCAGAAGGGCTGCACTTTTAGCCGAGGTAGACTTGAGCTCTTGCTCGGGTCTGGTCCTCTTGGACTTCTTCTTCTTCTTCTTCTTCTGCGACTTGTGGCTCGCCGAAGAGCTGTACCCTGACTGCTCGTCGGACGAGGACCCCATGGTTCTTCCTGAACTGCCGGGTTCCACCAGGGAGAGAAGACTCCGGGTCTCGAACCGTACTCAGACGGGACGAGACGTCGAAGAGAATCTTCGAGGTTTTTCGATCCGCACTCTGGCGGGTCGAAGCCTCGAAGGTGCCTTCGATGTACCTCGAACCGCACTCAGGCGGCTCGAGGGACCGAAGACTGGAGCCTCGAGAGAACACGAACCTGCGCTCACGCAGGTCGTGTCCCTCGACACTAGGCGGGGAGACCTCCTACACTCAGGTAGGAAGTCCCCAGACGGAGCGTACCAGCTGGAATAAGCTAGGCTTAGTCCAGCTTATCTGCGTCCGACTCTCACGAGAAGGGCGCAGATGTGACCTCCGTGATGGGCGACGCGGCCTTTTATCCCTGTGGCGCACGCCTCTGATTGGAGGAAGGGCCTACGTGACCGAGGAGGGCGAGCCCTATTGGTCCACAGCGCATCACGCCATGACCAAATAAGGTAATGCTCAAAAACTAGAACGACTCACTCTCCCCTCACCGTCATGCTCTGGTTCTCCAGTCGCAATTTTTGCATATGCCGTTATTTCCTATGCGGTCTATGGGTTCCAACACTATTAACATGGATAATTTGGGCACCCCCCCCCCCTCATCAGACTACCGGGATTTAAAAAAATGGTTCCAATATGGATCTACCCTTCGGGCAGAATCCACCAGCCTATGCTGGGAACCCCTCCACACAGTCAAAATAAAAGACGGACGCCCCACACTTCCATGTCTCTAGCATCAGGTTGTCTCAAACTAAGAGACAATCGCATGACTTCTCGTTGTGTAATTTTTTATTCACCGTCGGCCTCACGTCCACAGACAGATTTACTCAAGAACGGCACCCGTTATTTTAAAGCCTCGTTAAAAACACAGGTTAGTAAAGCTGCTGCTTAGTATTGTGCGAAACATCGATTACTGAGTAGGGTTTAATCTAGGACTTTTCCTGATTTTAACCTTTACTACAGGAACGAGTGTAGAGCCTCGGGGCGGGTTACTATCACCCCCTCCTAGCCCGCCGTCCTTTGATGTGGCCGGGCCGACCGGGCTATTAACCCGTTTCCGTCGGCGTCTGCCTCCCATCACTTGTGACGGTGTGGATGTAGGAGCCAGAGTGTTTGCTCTGGATTTCCTTTCATCCTCGACACTCGCTGACCGTTCCTTTGATGAGCCTTGGCGCTTAAGCCTCGCTCGAGTCATAGGTCCGGACTGGAGTGACTGATCCTTGACTTCAATCGAGACGTTTCGATGTGAAGTTTGTTCAGTCGTTCGCACCTTCGAGGGGGGGTCGGGCTTCCGACATCCCTTCAAAGGCGGTTTAGATGCTTTCGACTTATCTCGACGGGCCGGTCGACCACGGCGCCGCTTTGATGGTTTACTGGCATCCAACACCTCCACCTCGCTCAGTTTTCGAGCCTTTTGCTGTCGTTTTCGATGACCCTGCGTAGTTAGTTTTTTAGACTGAACTTCTGGCCGCGACCTTTCGATCTCTATTTCGACCTGTCCAGAAACAGACTTAGCCCTTTTCGTAGCCTTACGAGAAGGTGAATCATCATCAAGTCGTGGTTGCAACAACTCGACAGTTTGTGATAGCTCTACGCCCAACCACCGGCACACTCTATCAACATTGCTCTTTTGCAACCGTCCGCGGGATGATCGAAGTAATAATGTCGACTCAGAGAGGACAGAATCTACTACGACCGGCCCATCCCAGTTGGGGGCAAGCTTCATAGCTGCTTGGGGGGTGTGGTACCTCACCACCTGTTCCCCAACTGAGTATCTTCTCTGCTTTAGCCCATAGTCATACCCGACCTTCTGGCGTTCCGCAGATTTACCTAGGTTTTCCCTTACCATGCTATAACTCTCCCTCAATCGGTCACGAAGTTGTTCCACGAAAGTGACGGAACAAGGGACTTCGAGTGGGTTCTCGATTGAGCCGAAAATCACATCCGCTGGCATGAGAATTTCTTCCCCGAATACCATCATATTTGGACTGCATCCAGTAGAACTGTGCTCAGAGCTGTTATATGCGGACACCACATATTTAGCCTGTTCATCCCAGTCGTCCATATGTTTGTCTACCAACATAGTCAGACTCTGAATCAACGTTCTATTGAACCTTTCCACCTGACCATCTCTCTGTGGTCTGTATGGATTGGTTCTCTGTTTTACAATCGTCAAATATTCACACATCTCAGAGAAGAGTCGAGATTCGAATTCTCGACCTTGGTCGGAATGCAGAAGCAACGGGACTCCAAAGGTCAAAACCCATTCGTCCACGAAGGCCTCTGCACAGGTCTCTGCCGTGTGATTTGGTAGGGGAATAGCGCGTACATACTTGGTGAAGTAATCCTGGATTACTAACATGCAAGTATTCTTGTTTGGCGTGGGTGCAAATCCCGAGATGATATCCATAGCTATCCTCCCGAATCTCACCCCGAACAACTCTTGGTGTAGAGGAGACTTACCCATGCCCTCGCCGGGCTTTACCAGGCAACAGGTAGGACAGTGCCGAACCCAACGACCTATGTCCTTTCCCATTCCGGGCCAGTAATATCTCCTTTTCACTTTTTCGAGTGTTCGTTTACGACCAAAATGTGCCGCTGTTCGGTGTCCGTGGCAAAAGGAGAGTACCTCACCCCTCAGTTGGCGTGGTACAACTACTTGAATCGTGCGTCTAGCTCGACCCGCCTCGACTTTCCAGCGACACAACAAGCCTTCACGGAAGGTTAATAGAGGCCATTGCCCTACTAATTTCCGTACTTCGGCGCTCTCGATTGATACATCAGGCCTAGTGGGTTTAGCCCCCTTAACTAGCCATTCAGCAACTCGTTTGATGTCGGCGTCCGCTTTCTGAGCATCAATGAGTTCATCGAGAGACCAAAATGCAACACCCACCTGGCTGTCTACTAAACCACCTACAGCTGCCATTACAGCATTATGACTGCCACAGTCTGTGCAATCCGACCTCTGGCATAGCCGCACAGGGATACGACTAAGACCATCGGCGTTCAGATGCTTGGCCCCACTTCGATGTTCGATCTTAGAGTTTTCGAGACCGAACTCCGAAAGGTGGGCCAGCCACCTACCCATCATTCCTTCAGCCTCTTTGAAATTCAGGAGCCATTTCAAAGACAAATGATCGGTGCGGATAGTGAAGTTACCACCGTAAAGGTAGTGCCTAAACTTCCTGGTGTACACGACAACCGCCAGCAGTTCTCTTTTGGTGGTGCAGTAGTTTCGTTGTGTTTTACTTAGAGTGTTGCTAGCAAATGAGATCGGGACCTCCACTCCATCCTGCACTTGGGATAGAACAGCCCCGATCGCGGTATTACTAGCGTCAGTGTCTAAGATAAAACGACCGTCAGGTGTTGGGAATCGAAGCACAGGTGTCTCCCTGAAACTTCGTTTTAACTCGACAAAGGCATGTTCGGCTCTTTCCATCCACGCGAATGCCTCGTAACGACCTCTACTACCTTTAGGTTTTTGGATCACTAAGTCCTGTAAAGGGCTTACGAGTTCCGCGAACCCCGGGATGAACTCTCGGTAGTAGGAACAAAAACCAATGAAGGATCGAATTTCCTTCACTGTAGTGGGCCTAGCCCAAGTCATTACATCGCTAATTTTCCCCGGGTTGGCTTCTATACCCTGTTCAGACACGATTCGGCCGAGGTACTCGACTGAAGTCCTAAAAAGTTGACACTTTTTAGGTTTCAACTTCAGTCCCCATGCCCGAATCCTGTTGAAGACTTCTGCCAGATTCGCCATTGCTTCATCCGTCGTTTTGCCGAAGACGATGATATCATCGAGGTAAACTAGGCAACTTTTACCTAGCAAACCTCTCAACATCTCCTCCATCATTCGCTCGAATGTGGCGGGGGCGTTACACAAACCAAACGCCATATGATCGAACTCGTAGAGCCCCCTCTGGTAGGAAAAAGCGGTTTTCTCGACGTCGTCGGGATTCATCCCGATCTGCCAATATCCCGATTGGAGATCGAGACAACTAAACCACTTGTTTCCTCCTAGGGCATCCAAGGATTCGTCGATGCGCGGGAGGGGGTAAGCATTTTTCTTAGTCACTCCATTCAGACATCGATAATCGACGCAGAATCTCATGGTCCCATCCTTCTTCGTCACCATCTGGACGGGACTGGACCAGGGACTAGTACTTGGCCTAACCACCCCCGTATCCAACATCTCCTTAAGTTGTTCATCCGCCGCAGCTTTCTTGCTGAGCGGAATCCTTCTATAAGGGACTCGGATTGGTTGTGCGTCACCCGTGTCGATGTTATGCAGACATCGATCGGTGCGCCCTAACGGTTCATCTGGGGATTTAAAGACGTCCACATGCTTACGTAGTAAGGCGGACAGTTTCAGTCTTTCTTCTGGCTGGGTCAGGTGGGTGTCGCCATACATGTCTAACAGCCAGGTAGGGAGCTCCCCCGTGCGGGTGCTCGCGATTTCCGCTGTCTCGATGTCCGCAGCTTCTTGCTCGAGACGCATCATCACAGATCCTACCTCCGGTGAAGAGAGTTCACCGTTTCTGTCAGCGTACTGTACAGTACCGACCACCTGGCCTTTCTCCAGGACAATGTCTCGATTCAGTGGATTACAGACGGGAAACACTGTTCGACGGACATTGCTGACAAGGGCAGCCTCACCAACCAACCCGAAAGCTCTCAGAGTTTTCAGGTCGGGTTCGACTATGCCCTGTCGGTCTCTTTCCAGACCGTCGGATTTTACCAAGACATCGCACCGATGTCTGGCAGGTATCCTAGTGGTCTGTGCTACTGAGGCTATCGATGACACTCTCTTCAGTTTACACTGATGGTGCTCTTCTACCGGCTCGGTCATGACCAATTGACCCGTCCTTGGGTTCAGGATCATACCGTATAATGCCGCGAAGTCGAGCCCCAAAATGCCATCGTCAGCCACATCGGCCACTATTGGGCTAAACACATAGTGGGTCGATGCGACCTTAAGAGGTAGAACCAATCGACCATAGGTCCGCATTTCAGCTCCAGACGCAGTGCACGCCGTTATTCCCTCGTAGAGATTATCTGACGGCACCACTAACGTTTTCGCGAGTTCCCGAGAGACAATGGTGTGGCTGGCACCAGTATCTATCAGGAAGTCTAGAGAACGTCCTCGAATCTCTGCAGACAGGTACCATCGTTTCCCCGACAAGGGGGCGGTTCCTGCTAGCATTCTCAACCCTACGTCAGTACTCAGATCGATCCCTCTCTTCTTCAGAAAAGAGAGACAGGGATCATCTGAGGGAAGCTCTGTTGCGCAGACTCTGGCCAGCTGCCGCATCAGGGCCTCTCTCCCGGCGTCGACTTTCACTTTCGATCCAGTCGAACCCTCGACCTCGGAGTTCGGGCTGCCAGCGCCCTGTTCCTTGGCCATTGAGGCTTTTTCTACACCGACATCTTCGGAACCCGACCGGTGATCAACCGGTGCCACTGTGGTAAAGGGCTGGGACGGCCCTACCGGGACCTTACCTAGTTCCCTCGAATCTACTGTCGTCTGATCAGGAGTGCCAGAGGTGCTGATACCTTGGCTTTTCGATGGTCGGGCAGCTCGATTGCCACGTCGAGCCGCCCGCTTCAGTTTTCCGTCGCGTCAGGTGGTAGACCCTTAATCGGCTCGGGGCAAGTTCGTGCGAAATGCCCCTGCTTCTTGCAGTTCCAACACTTGGCGTCGGACGGAGGGGTACTCGGCTTTTCCGAGCTAGTACCAGGGACATCCCCTCCCTCGATAACCCTGAGTAAATTTTTCAATTGACTCAGCGAGAAGGTCTGCTCCTGTACCTTTGGTTTGGAGGCCTTGTTTGGTGTTTTCGATTTACTAGCGGATTTCTGACCTTTCTTAGTCTTACTCCCCGCCCCGGGCTTCGAGTATGAGGACACTTCCCCCTGTCCCTCCTCGACCAAAGCGACAATGCATTTGTCGAGGTAGGATTCACCAACTTCGGCAACAACTCGTCTGCCAAGTCCATGAGATCCTTTAGGGACATGTAAGTGCGCCACTCCCGAAGAACGTCTTGTTGTAAATCAACGTCATACAATCCTCCTATGAACAACTGGTTGACTTTGGTTATGAGCCATTCAACCGAGAAGTCCACACCTGGATAGGCATCGCCGGCAAGACGTCTTAAAGCAAAGCCATAGGCTCTAATGCTTTCGTTCTTGCCTTGGCGTCTCTTCTCCATTGTAACAATGGGCTCCTGAAGGCTAGAAGTCATGGCTTCCGTTACCATGTCGACCAGTCCCTCCAGAGTCCCATCTCCATGCTCCTCCCATAGCCACACAGTATCAGCTGCAGGGCCATTCTGGAGTAACATGAGGAGTTGAGCTAATGCCATACTCGAGGTCCATACATTTACACGACGGACGTGATTGAATCCGTGGAACCAACGGAGCCAATCGTCCTTCCATGTAAATGGAGGGCACTCGACTGACCTAGTTCGGGCTGGTTCATGCCCGATAGAGGTGTTTTCAAACATTCTGCTTGATCTCCTGACCTGATCGAGAGCGAATGTTGTGCCTCTTCTAGGTATTTGATGGTCCATCCCCATGTTTCTCATAGTCGTGTCTGCACGACTGTGATTCATCCCCCAGGGATTACCCGAATCAGCTTCACTCAAGCGCGAAGCCTCGAATCTGATATCCCTATATTTGGGCGGATCAACATGTTGTTGGGTCGTGGTAGGGGTTGAGAACTGTCCGATCACTCCACTTAGACCATCGGTGCGTGGCATCGAAGGAACAGGTAGGGTCCGACGCGACCTCGAATCAATTTTCGAGATGTCGTCGATTGCCCCCACCATTCTATCTATCTCTGCCTGCTGTTTTGAACGTTCCGCCTGCCTTAATTCCGATACTAGGAATTCCAGGCGGGTATGTTCAGGCTTCGAGAGATCTCGTTGCTCGCTGATGGCAAAGAGTTGCTTGACCTCCTTCATGGCACGGTCGAGCCACTCTCTGTAGTCAGGGTTTTCGACTAGATCCCCTTGAATAGCAACCCTAGTAGTGCTGCATTCACTACTTTGTTGCTTATCTCGAAGTCTAGCGGTACGCACTTTCGATTTCGTCTGCTCCTTCAGACGTTCTTCGAGTGCGAGTTCATCTCGAACTTCTTTATTCACCCTGGCTTCGTCAGCCTTCCTGCGAGACAATATCTCTCGTCGGAGCTCATCGATTTCATCACGCATGGCTCCCAGAGTATCCGAATCCTTCTGATCTTTCAGTGACTGGGCTACTAGGGATTCAGACTTCAAGGAATTAAGCTCGGCCTCGTGCCTCGCTTTCTGTTCCATTAGGACCTGATATTCCGCCATTTTGTTTGCGTGTTCGATTCGTTCCTCACAGCGACGACGCATTTCTGCCTCGTCCCTGGCTCGAGCATCCTCGTCAGCTTGCATCTGACAGAGTAACGACTCCCGTTCCTGACGTAGCTGGCTCACCTGCTTTTCATAAGCCGTTAGGTGCTCAGCTACTTCTTCAGTATGCTCGGCTGATTGTTGGTTCAACTCATGCCGCAACTCTTGCAGTTGTTCCTCTAACATAGTCTTTTCTACTTCTTGTAGTTTCAACTTATGTTTAAGGGACGTCTGCTCATGCTGGGCATCCCGAAAATCGTTTCGAGCTCTCTCGACACATTCTCGGCGGCTAGTAGCAAGGCGATCGATTTTCGCTTTTAGCGATTGACACTCCACTGCTGTCAACCGACTACGCTCGATCTCTGACTTCGTTGCAAGCAAGGACTCCTTTTCGCTAGAGAGCTGCTTGACCTTCTCCTGAAGATCATTAAGTTCCCTATTCGCGATCTGAGTCTTGTTCGAAGCCTCTAACGCCTGCTGCCTAAGCTGTTCCAATTTCAGCTCTATTTCTGTACTCTTCTCCTGAGCTTTCGTGGTGTTACTCGCGAGAGCGTCCAACTGCTGGCGACCCTGGCGCAGTTGGCGTTGCTGCTCTTGTAGCAACTCCTCGTTGAGTCCCCTGCCACTGTCAATACTTCCTTGTATCGACACGGGCGAGGGACCCTCGAAGGACCAACTGCCAAGGCCCATTGGAGTTCCCACGGGCGAGGCTGATTTTTCTACATAGGACAAACTCTGTGTCCTTAAGAAGTTCTCAGCCGCCGGAGAGAGTTGAGTCGATACTCGCCAATTGAGTAGTCGGCTCCTTTGATACAGGCCCAACGGGTCAGACGATGGACCTAATATCAGGGTGTGGTTCAAACCACCACCAATTAGTGGATCATTCCTATCCACTAACGGGCCTGTAGTCACTTGATGTTGGTGATTGGGGTCATCACCTTCATCCAAGTGACCCTGCATGTCGAACTTAAGCTCGTAGTACCTATGTGGACTAAAGTTAACAACTGGTCACGGCACCAGTGTAGCGTTCTACCCCTCGATGTTATATCGAATCTTTCGATAAACAACGAAGAACAACTATTCAGGTTCCAGTTAAAACTTTATTGTCTAATAACACATAGGCATCAGCCGTTCTCGATCACAGTTACAGGTGGCAGAGTTTGAACTCTATAACAGGTTCGACACTAGGCCTTCTAGTGTCTACAGTTGATATTCCACATACACCTCCTCTGTGCAGCAGCACAGAGGAGTACTAGAATATGGTAGCCGGGCAGCCGCCAACCATCGCTCACGATGGTCAGTCGGGGCTGGACTGACCCTGAGGAAGGCCGTACAACGGCCTTATATACACCGGAGTCGAGGGCCACGTGACCAAGTGGTGACGTGGCGCTGGACTCCAGCGCCCCCAGGCGTCGGGTAATAGAGGTGCTCTCGATGTCGCCCACGAGGACCACGAAGGTACCTCGAAGATGACGCGGGACCACCACAAGTATCTCATTAGTGAGATAGGTGAGACTGAATATGAGAAAAGCATTCATTAGTAATAGTGTGGACGGCCGTTAGTGGATTTTCTAACAAACCATACCCTACTGATCAATATCCTTCAAGAAATTTGAAAAAGAAGTCTCCAAAACTAAAAGCTCTGTGTGAAGTGGACTGATTGGCCATAGATAATCAGCTGGAGCATATCCAACCCGTGTTGTCTTTCACTATATAAATGTATAAGTTAGACCATAGATCTATTCTTGATTGTTACCCCCCTCCCTGCCAGGACCCCATCCTCGGGGTCCAGGCAAAGAATGGACGACATGCACTCGACCTATTCCATTAAGGGGGCCTACACCATTCAGCACCGATGAGTATAGAACTATGGTTATAACCTCAATGTTGATCAACTTTGAACCTTCTAGTCGGAACAAAGCTAATACTGAGGTTAACGTTTTGTTTTGTTCTTCTTTTGTTTTTGAACTGCGGCAATGAAATTAGGCTATAATTTCAGTAGTACTCACCAGTGTCCCATAGGCTACTCCATGTGAAATATCCCCACATCTCCGACACGTTGGTAGTTGTGTGGACTGCATAGACCTATTATCTTTGATCATGATCTAGTAATTCTCCATTATTATTATGTTTCCAGGGCCTACAATACATGTACTAGGGGGACTACTTAACACCCTAGGTTCCATTGGGGCCCGTAGGCTAAATATTCGTTGTTGGTCATGGTTAGTGACTCAATGACCATACTTACAAGGGCTTGAAAACGTTGTTTCTAATCACTTACTATTTGCTCAGTGCATCATGGGTAGCTAACCTGTAGTGGTTAATTAGATGCAGAGATCATTGGGCAGCACTGCTCCAGCTAATACAGGTGTGTGGTTAGGCTAAGACGATAGTTCTCCATGGCATATTAACTTTTTGGTACTATGCAAGCTATTCTATCAGTACTCTGGCAGTACCAGTAAAAGGTGTCTTCTAAAAGCAAGGGCCAGAACTGGATCAAAATATATAGCCAGGGTAGAATGAAGCTATATATAGTAAAGGGTAGGTCACTCTTGGGGCCACCATATTGGTACAGACTGCTTGACAGTAGGCTCAAAGCAGACATGGAACAATGCAGACACAGTGCAACCCTATGGGCTCAAAGAAGCCATGGAACTACAGTGACTGACACTGTCCTACCCTTCTCTCCACCACCTCTGCATGGAGAATGAAGTTGGTGCCTGTGTATAAAAGACACTGAGATTGCGTACTGTTTTGTTAAACAATAGTGGTCAGTATGTCATTAATAGGCCAATCCCTTCCCCCAAGCAGACTACACCATAATGATCTACCACTAGGTCTAACTGACTAACACCCAGTCACAAACCACTCAGCTGTGCAATGCATGTGGACAGCCACTTTCTTTATCTAATAGTGGGGTATTCCATACCCCCTCCCTGTTTTCCTATATGATTTACCATTCAAATTCAAGGCACTACTTTGAGTGAGTTGCAGTGAGTAAGAAACTACTGTATCTCGAGCTGGGCAGTGTGCTCAATGACTGAAGACTGGCATACTGAAAATGAACTGACCGAAAGAAAAATTCACGCCCTCCCACCATTGTGGTGGTATCTGATGGTGATACTTAGTAAGAAGACCACACCATACTTGTGGAACGACGAGGTAAACCCGTTTACTTTGTTTATCCTAATATCTCACACTGGCAACCAACCTAATTGCCTCTAAATATAGGCATTTCAGTGCAAACACACTTCAGACTGTATTAATTACAAGTGTAGTATGCTTAGTGTAAGCAGTTAACGCCTCACTCATTAAGCCAATGGTCCTTGGACCTATTGGCTTTTACTGCGGAGGGTATGGGTCTGACCTCAAAAATCACCAGATCCCCTCTTCAAGGAAACTCTTGCTCAGAGTAGGAACAGGGGGTGGATTATTTCCAGTCTGAAGAGTCTATAGCCCAGAGTTTGTATTTCCCTAGAATTTTGTAGTGTCAAATTAGTCATAGGTGCTTAGGCATTAGAAAGCACAATGTCTCACTTGGGAATATCCTATGGGCGTCACATAGACATAGCTATCAAATGACCCTTACCTCTGCTGGAAAGACTGCAGTGGCTCTTCAAGAATGTTAATGACACTAGCATCAATAGCCCCCCCCCCTCCCTTCAAACAAACAGAACACCAGGTAATTACCCTGTGTTTACATATCTCCAATCCGTCTAACACCCCTCCTTACCCACATAAGGTAATCATGCCATGTCTTTCTGGTAGACTCAGTATGCAGTCACTCACCACTACCATGATGCCCCTTCCCCCACAGCACCACCACCACCAAGCCAATGGACAGTCTCTGTCCAGCTCCGCGACCCCCCCCCCCCAAACACACACACACTCACTCTCTCTACCACCATCAACAGCTCAGTAATGCACAGCAGACTGGTCTGTCCACCACCGCCCCCTGCCCTCTCCTACCACCAGCCTGTATAATCCTGTGGCATTGCCCCCTCGTTTCTACTAAATCATATATGAGTCCTAAGACAAAGAAGTTAAGATGACAGACACCAGGAAGGCACCTTTTACTAAATCAAGGTATGCTTTCATGCCATTTTAGCCTAATCAATTAATTTGCACATTTGCATCATAGATATAGGCCTAGGCAAGAAATATAAGCAACCTTTTGAAATGTTTTGAAAGACGTATAGTAACTGGGATGCACCTACACCATACTTACTAAGTGATTGATAACTTTCTGTTACTAATCACTTACTATTTACTCAGTGCATCATGGGTAGCTAACCTGTAGCGGTTAATCAGATGCAGGGATCATTGGGCAACACTGTACCAGCTAATACAGGTGTGTGGCAGTCTCGTCCGGTCGGGATTCAGGGAACTCCCTCTCTCGTGTTTGGGGATTGTCGGGAATATTACTACGCAGTGTACCTGCCTACATATAACCACTACAGCAACCAGCGCCCAGAACTACTTTTACCCAGAAACGCTGGTCGCCAGAGACGACTCACGCTAGTGGTCGAGCTGGGGCCAGATTGGGTGTGTGGTTAAGCTAAGAAGGTAGTTCCCCCAGTCACAATACCATAACAACCTACCACTAATACCCAGCCACCAGGCACCCAGCTCTGCACTGTCATAGCCACTCCAATCATGTTCACTCCACAACCCATTGCCTGATGTCTACACCCAGTTCTGTACATAATCACAATACACCATACAAAAGCAAAGGCTTTATAGTGGGTGTTCCATACACCCTCCCTACTCTCATGAACAATTGACTATTCAAATTCAAGGCACTACTTTCAGGTGTCTACCCATGGTGCACCAGTAAGTGATTAGTAACAGAAAGTTATCAAGCACTTAGTAAGTATGACACCTACACATGACCAATATACCTTCCCACGTGGAGGCCCATGACATGTTCTAGCATCCACAAAAAGAGGTCGGTGACATGTGGTTTTCTTTCCATTTCCCATTTTCATATACATAATATATGGCTATCATAATTTTTCATCTGTTTAAAAACAAATGAAAATGATACGATATTCTCACATCCCCCAACAGTGAAATCCAGCTTAGAGCAACATCCAGGTCCTAACATAGGGCTACCATTTTCGATTCTATGAGATATTAATCTTATATCCTAAATCCAGTAGCAACTTGGAACATGCTCTAACTTAATTTCTTTTACACACTAGGGAGTCCCAAAGTTTGGTTGAGCGATATTACCCTGTGTTCCGATTTTCAGCTAATTTTAACATTTGGAATATTCAAATTGAATAAAAATTAATATATTATTCACATCAGGGGTAGTATTCATAGGGTTATATGGGTGTCAAAAGAAAAAAACACAGTATCATATTTATATTCATAAATTTAAGAATGGCGAGTTTTGAAGAGTTAGGTAATCACAGTAGGCTATTCGCAGTGCAGGGGTCTTCCGCCTCCAATCAGTGATATTACCCTTATTTTCGGGTGATATTACCCTGTGGTGAACGATATTACCCTGACATTTTAAATGATTTTAGAATCACCCTCATATAAAGGTAGAAGTATCCCATATTTCATCAGAACATCAAGGTTATGAGAAAATCGAAAAATAAAATACTCAAAATATAACAGTTTTTCAATGTTTTATAACATCTTTAGGTACAGCAAAAATGGTCGGGTAGTATAATCAATCCCTTCATCTAAACAATGTACACGATACTGCCCCATTCGTTTCTATATTTTCATTATACACCTATCACTGTAGTATCGGGACGTGATACAAACACAGTTTGCTCTACTTGGATAGGCCTACTATGAAAGTTTTAGGAATGTAATATATGATGGTTATGCTTGCACTAGTGCCTCTATCAAGTACCTAAAAGGCACATGTGCTTGCATAATCATCATACATTGCATTTATACCACGGTCTGCACCTTTAGGATGCATTAGAATGCATCAAAATGCATTCTGTATTCACTGGCATACAAACATATATACAGAATCCATAGGGTCCCAAACACTTTGGATCAGAAGATCCCTGGATAGATCCCGGGCCATGCTGAGCTTTTTCAGTATGAACCACTGTCAAAGCTATGGCATAGCTATATTATAAGAACAGTATAGAAAAAGAACACTGTCAATATTCAAGTGTCAACTCCGTGCCTCTATCCTCTGATTTAGGCACTCAGATTATCCAGTTTGGGCACCCAAAATCGTTCTGAAATGTGATAACCATGGTATAATTAGAGGTTAAATAAGGGTTATTGATCCACGAGTTGACTTTAGGCACAGATACAATGAACGAGGGCGTTATACCCCCTAGTTCATTGTATCTATAGTGCCTAAAGTCAACAAGTGGATCAATAACCGTTATCTAAGCTCTTTATACCATGGTACCCCCTATAGACCTCTATATTAAGTATTTACCTTTAAAATCATGAATTCTGATGTGAGTGGGATGGACGAGGAGGAAGCCATTCCACCATATTGGATTTCTTGTTTGTCAATAAGCCGTGCGGTCTGCCGAGAAAAACATTCAATTTCCACCATTTATAGAGCATGTGAGTCCTCATGGTTTTCACAGAATAAAGAATAGACATTTCTTTTATTGTTCCCATGGTTCAAAAGATGAATTAAAGGCTATATTCTCTCAAAATGGCCATAATACGATCGGTCAGTTTTCGTCATCCGAGAAGAAAGGTAATACACCAGATGGCGGGACTGTCACGCTGTGAATGTTGACACTATGGCGGAGACGCACAGCCTGTCGCTTGATAAAATCATGGATTCTAACAAAGTGCTGCTACAGTGAACCTCCATAGCTTGTTACCTTCAAGTTTTTTTGTCAGATTCGGTATGTAAAAGGTAGAAATGGTTCATACATTCTGTCGTCAACTCACTGTCGAAATTCTGTTTCGGTTTAGTGTCAACTACTGTTCATTCTAGCCGTGGTTAATTGCACGAGTTTTATCCCTAAACTTGAACGCAAAATTATGCAAATGACCCATAACTATGGTATAAGCCTTTATACCACACTTGGGTGGAAAGACAATGGAAAAGCACAGGTAATATATTGCATATAGCTGTTGTAAGTTGATGCGGTCCACTGAGCACATACACCCTCCCTCATTACCCAGTTTCTGAATGGTTTTGAGTGGGTGACAAGTGTGGCATAAGTGAGATAAACACCTTGTTGGGCAGTGTAGCCAGTATATGGCCTTAGCGTGTTCCTTAGTGGGATGACCCCTGCTGAAGCTGATACCCTGTGAGATAAGGACTGATAACAGCGAGCTGATGGGTACCAGGTGTTTAGTAATGCACCCGGCAGTGAATGAAAGGAATTTTCTCATTGGTCAATAATGTATCCCGTTAAGTTGGAATATAGACAACTGGCTGTATGAATATAGTGACCAAACTCGGTGTTTATCTACCACTTATATTGTGTCTCAAGAGAACGAAAATGGTGATTGGCCAATGTGGGGGTCGAACCCACGACATTCGCGTTATTAGCACGACGCTCTAACCAACTGAGCTAACCGGCCACCCACTAAGGCCGAACGGAGTGTGGAGTCACACCCTTATCTTTACCAGCAGATGTTTGCTTGTAGGCCTACTCTAGACCACTTTAGTGCTTCCATAAATCCACGCATATAAGACGCTGTTCTGTTATAGGACGTACCCTGAGAACGTATTGTATAGTAGATTCACCTGAAGTCGGCCACATAGGTAGGCCTACAGTATACCATCTCTGGTGACAGCTAAGAGATCAGCGTGATGTTAAAGCATAATTGTTAACTACATTGTAGTCTATTCCAATGGAATCAATCAATGTCATTCAACTATCTAACTATAGTTGGCAATGTCCATTCAATATTATGCTGGGGGGTGGATGAATCCAGGTTTGTGTGGGATTTGAGGTAGAGCCATTCGAACATGTGCCAATGCGATATCATAAGCTAACTGAAAAGGAATCCCTTTCCTTGAAGGATTCTTGGGAAAATGGCTCTTTGCAAGTGCATTTGTAGTGAGGATACATTCGTGCGTAAAGAGATTTCGTTGAAAAGTGTCCACTAAGGGTGATTATGTTATTTAAATGCTGACTGGTTAAATGGATCTGGTAGGTAGGAAATAACTGAAAATGACCTCTCACTAGACGAATTTGATGGGGAGATTTTATTATCAGTAGGGTAAGTCGCCCCTGACTCGACCACTAGGCACGTTGGTAGGCTGTACCTTAAGTAGACCACCCTTCAGTTATAGTTTATGTTCAGAAGTTATAATAATTCTTGGTACATATGTAAGGTTTACCTATTGTGGTCAATGAGGTATAATTAATTAGTTATTCTATGTAACCTGGAATAAGTAAACCACAGAGCTGACTCTTAGTCAGATTTGAGAGAATGGGCCCTATGGGTGTCGTCGACATTTTAAGGAAACCTAATTAATATCAATTAAAACATTGGTATAATTCATTGTGAGTAAAGACACATGACTCTAGGCCTATGAGGTAGGTCAGGGGATAGGCCTAATGGGTATCAGTCTCTATCCATGTAAAAGGGAGAGTGGGCTGACCAAATTGTATCTTTCTCGTGTATTTTCCCATTTGTTTGATCAGCTGGCAATCCCTAGCATGCAAGTAGTATAGGAAAACGTGAATTTGTCCCAGTAATTCTGGGCTAAATAGATAAGTATGTCTATCTTTATAGCTATCTGTCTGTCTCCCTGCCCTCTCTCCCTCTCCCTCTCTCTCTCTCTCTCTCTCTCTCTCTCTCTCTCTCTCTCTCTCTCTCTCTCTCTCTCTCTCGCTAACCTGCATAAGCAACATCGGGGCCAGAACATGTAAATGATAAACATGTACAGTGAACCTCACCCCAGCGGACTGCTAGTATTGGATATTTTGTCAGCTGCAAAGCCTGCAAACCGACAACACGGCCATGCGTGCGGGCACCTAGCTTCCGGTCAGGTCCGCAGTCACTTCCGGTGAATATTTCCCCCAGCATGCATTGCATACCTATCCATTGATAGGTCGGCTGAAGGTGGGGCAGAGTGTGTGCTTTTTATATAAACTAGTGAGGTAGGGAGTGGAAAGGGGTGTGGTATAGGGATATGTTGGACTATGATAACCTTAGGCCTATTGAAATTGAATGATCGCTTGACTGGGTTTTGATCGCTGGACTGGGTTTTCAGAGAAAGTCATCAATTAGGAAAAGTCATTAAGCCATAACGCGGATTCACACTGGACCACATAATAGGTTTTTCTCTTTCTCTTTTGAGAGGGAGGGGGTGGCCCGGGGCTGGCACTTGCTGAGTTCACACTAAAAGTCTTGAGTTGGTGTTCTATGTCCCGGGGGCCACTCTCTCAGAATTGGTAACCATGTGCGAACACGCTTCTGAGGGAAAGGAGCACATTTTGAGCCATATAGGCATGGGCCCTCGAGGGCCCTAAATTAGGGATGGTTTTTTAAGCAATTTTGAAGGGAAAGGGGTAGACCTACATTTTTGGACCAAAAATGTAAATTTTTCTCTCAAACCATCAACACTTCCCCCCACACATGAGTATTTCCAGACAGTTCTAATGTCTGAATGTACCTTACTAGAGGGCTAGGAAGTGTTTTTTGTGGCCTCAGCCTCAATTAGAGTATGCTTTCTGGCTTTGTCCCTTGAAAAAAGTCCTAAATCGACATTATTGAGCCCCTTGGTTAGGGTACAAATTCTGGAGGGTTGTTCACACATAGAAACTATAGAAAAGATAGGGAGTGGCCTCCCCGGGGTCTCTGCTTCACGCCGAACCCTCACTCTCCTTTCGATGCAATTACAATCTATATCATATGTCAGCATAAGGGCAGTCGAGTGCATATGGAACGTGTGATGCCCTCCCTGAAATAGGCCTACCATGAACAGACTGAATATTGACGGGAACAAAATGGAGATTTGTGTGTGGTAACCAGTTTTAGAAAGGTTATGTGTTAGAAACATGTATGAGAATTGTAGAGGTCTGGACGGATGGTGTGGTGGGGGAGGGGTGCAGGATAGTAAGGGAGTAGGGTAAAGGCACCCTGAGTCGGACAGATACCTAAAGTCAGACACTTTTTGGACTGCATTACATAATCAATATGAAAAATTCTGCTATCACATGGACTAGACAGGAAAACTATGCCCTTATTCTCTCTAACAAATACAGCATAAGAGATATAGGGCTCTTTAAAAGTGGGTTTACAAGTGTGCAAACACAAGGTGTTTTGGCCAGATTCTGATAAACAAAAACTATGAGTAAATGGGAAAACTGGTTTAATTAGCCAATCAGTTGTGTCCTAACCATCATGCTTATAGAACTCCTGTGCATATCAATGGAATCATATACATTTCTGCTATTAACCTTACTTGCCAAGGCTGCATACATCACTGATATTGCATTGTGGGAGTAATCCCCATAGGACCCTGAAATTGCACCTACATTCGGACACAAACTGCATCCTGTCTGGGACACAATTATATCATGGTTAATATAATTTAACGATTCCTATTTTGTCACAAAGATAATACTTTTACTATTATTCTTACTCCCAGTCATGGTATCATATCTGTGTGTTTGGTTTACCCAGTGCATAACTCCTATATTTAACCAGTCCCTAATCTGCTTTAGGAAGGTCATGTCCATTTGCACCTGCAGACTGATCTGTTTCAGTTATGTAAAATCATTCATCTCTGACTATTCTGGAATGATGTGTGGTATCAGCTTATTTTCTGCAGTAATATGTTTCATTCCTTCATGCTATATTTCACACAAATTTATCCACTGTGTCTATATCTATTAGATAACATAGTGGCCGACTGTAGGGTCATAGCTAGCATGAGCTGTCCGACTTAAGGTGCAATTTGATGCATTGGAGACAAGATATTAACAGCTCAATTATTCATATATGCAAGAGAGAATTATCAGAACCTCTTCATGGATATAAGTGGTTAAATACCATTGTTCCATTAGTGCTAAAGAAGTAGAATACATAATTTTTTAAAGGGCAAGATTTAAGGACTAAGCATGGTCACGTTTTCTCTGGCCAGGAGCGTCCGAAATGGGTGCCTCTACCCTATGTGAGGTGGGCGAAAAATAAGGAAGATTTGTCAATAGGGTGCAGCAGAGCGAACCACAGTTTATCATTCAGGGAGGCCTATATTCACACACTGTTTAAGGTGGGGAGGGGGTGAAGGATGGGGGGGACTCCACATAAATCTACTTGCATTATTTCACAGAGTGGCATTTAAGCCAGGGGTAGCTATGGTATATAGCAGGACCTCGCATGTAGGTTGTCATTCTTACAGCAACCGCCGTGGAGGTAGGAGCTAGGCTCCCCCTCCTGATCAGATTAGATATGTAAAATTTATCTTGATTGGAGGATGAGGAATCTAATTAAAACAATAGATGGGACAGAGAAGATGTATAAAAAGCTGAACACAAAGACGCTCAGCATCACTTCTCAAAAATGGAGCACCAAGCTACCACTCCGAGCTCAGACTCCACCATTCCTGGCGGGCAGGGTACCCCCCAGGGGGATTATACCCAAGCTACAGCGTCTAGTCAGAGAGTCCTGGAGGACATCATAGCTGTAAACAGGGCATGTACGTCGCAATCCAGCTTTACATCTGACAACAGCACTAACGCTGACGCTCAGGGTAACACCCCAACACAACAATTTGACTCAATATCTGAGGATGGGGTGGAACCAGAAACAGAGCATCCTAATACCATTGGGCCAGGTCTGCCGGAGGATCATATACAAACCCTCAAGGAATATGGGAGGGAGATGCCTATACTGCAGCCACTTCAGGAACCCATAGACTTCCAACATGCACCACTGGTGAGGTGGCCATAGGAAGTGCGACCTGACCCAAGATATTCCACCAAAAGACCAGCTGAAACAGAAGTGGGAGTTGCAGAAGAAAACACTGGAGTACAATGAAAGAGGCCTAGACACCTACACCTCACACCTACATCTCACATATACCAGTTACACACCTGACTCCCCAGCGCCAGATGACCCTAGAGCAGGTTAGCCTACCAGGTGAGGTGACCTACCTTTGGGGACCACTACCCAAGGATGCCACTCCAGGGCTATAGGGATATCACATTCAACAACAGATGAGGTGGTTATGCAGCCCCACACCACAGCAACCTACAGGAGGAAGGGCCAAGAAGGCCAACACACTCCTTATTACCTGAGGCAGACATGGAATACTAGCTGTATTCTAGATACCAAGTGGACAAAGAACACACCACCACACACAAGAGGATCCTACCTCACCATAACCTGCCCCCACGGCACGCCCCAGCACCAACGCCAGGGCCAGTGCCTACCCACCTGGAGGCGCCAAACCACCACCTAGTGGCACACAGAGTTGAACCCGACGCCCCAGCCAACAGACCAGCCCCACCCACTCAGCCCACAATGGACATGGACACAGGGAACTTGGAGGAAGGCGAGGTGCTGGACTCACCACTAACGGCAGTAGAAATCCCTAAAGAAGAGCCCATGGATAAGACAACGGGACCTGTAAGGGCCAATGTAAAAACACTGATCAGCGACATATGCAAGGCGCCCCTGGGGAAGACGAACACAGCAACACTGTTTGAGAAATACCCCAGACCAGACAACCTGGACAGCCTCCACAAGAAGAGAATAAACCAAGAGATCCTTGACAAGCTAGAAGCCAAGGACCCCAAATACAAGCAGCAGACTGTGAACAGGGATGCACCCTATAAGTCTATGCAATGGGCTCTCCAATTTGCAGCCAGACTGCTGATATCAGCACTCAACAGTCTGGACGCAAAAACACAGACCCCAAAGGAAATGGCGGTAAAAATATCTGAATCTCTAATGCTGATCACCAAAAGCTCCTGGAGATTAAACAATATGAGGAGATCACTCCTTAAGAACACTGTTGCAGGCCCCACCTCATACCTGGCCAAAGACAACAATACCCAAGGCTTCCAATACCTACTGGGTGTCAACCTGAAAGAGGAAGTCACTACATGCAGTAAGATGCATGACACCTTTAAGGAAGTCTTTATCACACCCAAAGACAAAAGGAAGCCCACAAACCAGGGTCGGGGTCAACAGCGAGGGAACTAACAACAACAAAACAACAGGTACCACCAAAACAACCAACAGTCACGCAGAAATAACAACCACCAAGGGAAGTACGACAACAAGAGGAAACAACAACCAACGGAGGCCAATACAACAACAGCAAACAACACAAAAACAAGCAAGACAAACCCCAGCGCAATGGAGGCAGCACCAACAACACGCTAAAAACAAAAGTAAGTCCACCTACCTCCTACACACATACAAGTCCCACATTTCAGGCAGGCGGTCTGGGCAGGGAAGTAGACACATGGTCACAATACACCTCAGAAGGATGGTACTGGACATGATAAAAGGCTTACCCATAAGTCTATGCTCCCTGCCTACACAGCTAAGACAACCTGACTCTAGGTGCTTGGACCCAGTGAAATACAGAATCATGAGTGAACAACTTAAGAAACTGCTATCACAAGGCATAATAGGACTTGCCTTCCCATCACCGAGAGCCTGGGTCTCCCACATGTTTCTAAAAGAAAAATCTAACGGAACATACAGGCCCATACTAAACTTGTCAAGCTTGAATGAATACACATCATACAAGCATTTCAAAATGGACCACCTGTAAGTGGTTATGAATACAGTCCCAAAAGACAGCTACCTAACCAGCATAGACATAACCCAGGCTTACTTTTCACTACCGGTAAAACTTAGGGACAGTGCCCTCCTACAACTAATATATCATGGAAATAGATATAGGTTCACCTGCCTCCCTAATGGCTACTCCCCAGGCCCTAGAATCATCACAAAAATCATGAAGGCACTCATGGCACACCTGAGAACAAAGCATGGGGTAAACCTTGTCTTCTACATAGACGACACAATAATCTATGCAAAAACAAAAGAGGAAGTTAGAACAGCCACAATACACACACTCAGGGTGCTGCAAAATGCAGGCTTCACTATCAACTTGGACAAATCAGTACTAGAGCCAATGCAAAACATTGAGTACCTAGGCTTCACACTGCATTCACCCACACTAACATTCATGATACCAGACAAAAAAACAGGCCGATATCTCAGAAAAAGGTGGAGGATATCCTTAAAGTTACCGACCAAAAAGGTCATCATTGCAAAGAACCAGGCCTTAATAATGACACAGGGTAATTATGACAAATTCATTCCCCTTAGAGGGTTCATAAAACCAACCCTGAGAGAAAACCTACAGTATCTACCACATGCAAAGAAGACGTACACAGAAAAGTGCCCACAGATAACCCCATACTCCTCAGACACAGGGTGAGGTGCATACATACCTGAAACCCACTCTGAATATGGGGAAGAATGGTGTGGAGAAATAGAACCGCTCCACATAAACATAAAAGAAATCCTAGCAGTCCACAGGTCACTCATACACTTCAAAAAGCCCCTAACAGGAAAACACATACATATGTTCATAGACAACACCACAGCCATCAGCTGCCTTAACAAAGGGGGTTCTAGCCAATCCATTCCATGCAACAAAGCCACTGAAAGTGTATTCAGGTTGGCCTGGGAAATGAACATAATATTTAAAACCACATACATTCCATCAGAAGACAATGTCAAGGCAGACAGGGCCTCAAGAGCCTTCTCCTCGGCCGGAGAATGGACACTGAGCCCTGAAAGCCAAGAGAAAATATTCAAAAAGTTCCCAAAACCTGACATTGACCTATTTGCCTCACCTTCCAAGGCAATACTTAAACACTTTGTATGCCTACACCATTACCCCAATGCATATGCAACCAATGCATTCTCCATAACCTGATCAGGCTTGTTTGTACACATATTTCCACCCTTTGGTATCATTGGAAGGGCACTAAGGAAGACAGACCCAGAGGATTACTACTTGTACCGGAGTGGAAGACGCAGCCCTGGTACCCCGACCTCAGGAGACTGCCCACCTTCAAGGACAGATGGATCCTAAGGGTCAACACATCAACGCTGCAATGGCCAGGGGACCAGAAGAAAATCTTCCTCATGGCCAACAGGATGAGTCTCCTATGCCTGCCGCTATGAATGACAAGCACCCCCTGAAAATCATCTGGTGCAATTATATAGAAATATCCAAGGCATCCTGGGAACTCCTCATGGCCTCTTGGTCTAAATCTACCATAGCCAGCTATGCAACAGCAGCAAGGAAGTGGCTAAAACACACCAGAAAAAACAATGTCAGCGTCACCCACCCCACCATACACCAATGTGCAGATTTCCTAACAGAGATCGTGAACAGTGGGGTGGGTCACTCATCAGTAGCCACCACCAGGTCCCTAATCTGCTAATGTCATGCTTCATCTACATAGAAGGCAGACCGTTCGGGGAACACGCAATGACCCAAAAACTAGTAAAAGGGGCAAAAGCCCTAGACCCACCACAGGAACCTTATGAATACA
Organism: Acholoe squamosa; assembly: GCA_949317995.1. Lineage (NCBI taxonomy): Eukaryota > Metazoa > Annelida > Polychaeta > Phyllodocida > Polynoidae > Acholoe > Acholoe squamosa. Next base: position 32,569,805 of record OX439041.1, on the reverse strand, counting down.
TTTGGGACCCAGCACCAGTAATACACAAACTGGCACAGTGGGGCAATATAGAAGAGCTAGATCTCGATAAACTAACAAGGAAAACCCTACTACTCTTCATGCTAGCAACAGATCAGAGGATACAGAGCGCCTATGCCCTGCTAGGAAATGACCTCAGACTATCAGTGGATACCATCAGGATCAAATACTCTACAAAACTGAAGTCCAACCACCCTAAAAAGAACCCACTACTCCTCAGGTTTGACAAACATGAAGACACACGAATATGTGTCTACTCACACCTGAAGGCCTACCTGGTCAGGGAGGACACAAAAGGAGCACACCCTAGAGTGTTTGGCACCATAAAAACGCCTTCCACCCCAGCCAGCTCCATCACCTTATCAAGATAAATTAAGGTGACCCTAAAGGACACAGGCATTGAGGAACACTTTGGGACATATAGCACAAGACACGCTGCCACAAGTGCAGCGGACAGGCTAAATGTGCCAATAAATGACATACTCAGCTTGGCAGGATAGGCGAGAACCAATACATTTGCCAGGTTCTACAACAGACCTCTACTGGAAGATATAGAGGACAACTCACATGAGACTAACTTCATAACTGCCATTATGAACCGTGAAACAGACTCTTAAAACCACCAACCAGACAGTACACACTATATACACCTAGAGAGTGGTGGTCTCATCAAACATGAGTCTTAAAAATATATTGGGATAGGGGGAGGGACTACACATGAGATCTACATATATTGCATAAAGCATTTATGATCAAAAGCCATACAAATATGTATACCTACTCTGCTTGAGCAGACGATTTACAAAGTGTAAATAAAACCTGTCTACCTAAACATGAATCTATGACTTGTGGTCTTTCAATTAGGATATCCGCCCTGAGTTAGATTTTCGAACAAGACAAAATAGCTACCCCTGGCTTAAATGCCACTCTGTGTAATAATTGAATATTAAACCCGGTCTCGCCTGGTCGGGATTCTAGGGAATACCTCTCTCGTGTATGGGGATGATGGTCCCCATTTTCTGGGGAAGATTACTACGCAAGGTACCTGTCTACAAATAAGCACTACAGAGTTATGGCATTAAGCCATAGGGTTAGCCCACCTGTTTGCTTCACTCTCTACCTGCCCTATTTCACAGGATAATCCAACTCAAAAACAGCTAATACGAATACATGACAACCTGCATGCGAGGTCCTGCTATATACCATAGCTACCCCTATGGCTTAATGCCATAACTCTTAGGAATAATTCATATTAAACTACACATTGTTAGGTTTAATATTCAATTGTATGCCCGGAACATGTGTAGTGGTATCTCTCGACATGCTACCCTTTATGTCCTTTAATTTGTACATCGTTGGTCTACAGGCTTCAGTGATAAAAACAAATGACGTCAATCCGCCTGTCTCCACCATGGCACCCCCTGGTGGCATGCCTGCGCAAAGTGCACATGCATCTAGAGGAATTATGGCACCCCGTCCCCATGACGTGAATTGTGTGTGTTTGGGGTTATGAAAGGCATTAACGGGTGCAAATCTATGGCCACATACGTATACCCCATTTGGGCCATAAAATGGGGTAACAGAATACAATATGGGACAATGAAATCGCTCCCCATTCGCCAGTAACAGAGATATCAGCAGCGTGCAGAAGCGGAACAATGCTGACTAGGGTAAGAAAATTGTTCCTTCTTTCCACTATTTTTTTGTCTAAAATTGACTTGGGTGTTTTCTAGGCCTGAGTGCAGGAAATTCTGTACAGATATACAAGGGGAGGGGGGCAATAGGGCATAATTTAGGCTCAACTGGTGAAGTAGGCCTGGGATCGTTCAGATCAGGGCCTATAGTATATAGTTTACTTTGAGGCATTTATACGGTAAGTAATGCCAGGGAATATCTATTTGATATAAGAGACTTATTCACTCGTAGATAAGGTCACATGGATCATCTTCTTTTAAGTTTACATCCATTAGACTGTTCAATTTGCTAGTGTATTTCCATTTTTGTTTCTTGTATATATAAATGGATTTAGATATACAAATGCACGCATCCCTATATCCATGTCTATACCAACATTGTGTCTTAGGTGGGATTCTGTGAACTGTTTTGGTCTATCTTTAATTATTGTTAGCGTATTAGGGAGAATTTGTTCAGCGCAATGAACACCACTGCCAATGCCCTGACCTCTCATACACTGTAAAAATAACTGTTGACTCAACCCAGGATCCTTGTAAAACTGAACAGAGAACCGCCCTAATTGTATTCCAATGAAGCAGCACCCAGTGCAGTTTTTCACCCATATTTTAACGACATTTTTTTACAGTGTAATACACACCAAACATCCTCATTTCACTTAGGCCTGCAGCGTCTTGAAGGTAGAAAGGGTAATCTCCTTATCGGCTTGCTAGATCAAAAACAATCTTAACTAAGTGGCAGGCCCGTAGCCGGGGGGGGGGGGGGGGTGTTGGGGGTGCTCGAGAACCCCCCCCCCCCCCACCATAGGACCAAAATTATATGGAGTTCCACCTTGGCATATGAAGTGGAACTCTGAAAGGATGCAATTTCTAAGGCCAAAGAGGGGGCAGAACTCTGCAGGATTGGGTGGACCTCCAAGGAGGGGGGATCCCAGGGAGATCACAGAGGGTGGAACTTGACTGGGTCAGGTGGAACTCTAATGATGGGGATCCTAAGGGTGGAACTCAACAGGTTGAATGGAACTCCAAGGAGGGGGGTTCAATAGGGTAGAACTGTACTTGGTGTGGTGAAACTCCAAGGAGGGGGAGAAACCAGAGGTGAGAAGTTGACAGGGTCAAGTGGAACTCAAATGACGGGGATCCTAGGAGATGGACCTCAACATAGTGGAGTGGATCTCCAAGGAGGAGGGGTCCCAGAAGGGGGAACTGTATTTGGTTGAGTGGAACTCCAAGGAGGGGGAGATACCAGAGGCTGGAAGTTGACAGGAACTCCAAGAAAGGGGTGGGGATCCAAGAGGGTGGAACTGTACTTGGTTAAGTGGAATTCCAAGGAGGGGGAGATCCCAGAGGTCAAAACTTGACAGTGTCGAGTGGACCTCTAAGGATGGGGATCCCAGAGGTCGGAACTTGACAGGGTTGAGTGGAACTCCAAGGACAGGGAGTCCCAGGGGGTGGAACTCTATTTGGTTGAGTGGAACTCCAAGGACAGGGAAATCTCAGAGGTCGGAACTTGACAGGGTTGAGTGGAACTCCAAGGCCTAACATCTACTTGGTTGAGTGGAATTCCAATTCCTAACATCTAAGTGAATGTCACGACAGATTCATCAAGCATGTTCCTTGCTAGATAAGCTGGAAAGGTAGTTAAAATTTACTATAAATTGCAGTTATGTACTGATGAGACATGAGAGGTCTTTGAATATCCTGTAGTCATTTCAACATATTTGCACTACACTAAAATTCATTTGATTACTTTTTTCAAAATTTTCCTGACCCCCCAAGCTTGTCACTGTGCTTCGCATGCAATTTTCGCTGCTTTACAGCACTCAAATAACTTATTTACCTGGAGTTCCACCTAAATTATTTGAGCAACCCCACAATGAGGTCTCGCTAAGGGCCTGAAGCCATAATATAATGCTCGCGTCTCTCTTCTATTCTGCATGCAATTTTTAACATGGCACTGACAGGTGGTTTGAATACCTTTGTCTGTATGACATTTTTGGATTCATGCATATTATACTTTATAGGCCTATTATGTATTGTCCTGTGAAGTCCATACAAAGTTATTCCTTTACACTACAAAAACGGTGTTTAGGTTTTAAACAATATGTTGCATGGTCACACTGGTTCACCTGATTAAAGCTTACTAACTTGGACACTAGAAACAGGAAGTATCAAATCTGCAAGCAGCCAGGGACATTCAATTAATAGGCATGATCTTTAAGGTCCCTGTAAATGTGCTGATGCCTGTGAGGGCACTATGAAAAATGCCAAGGTGCATCTTAAAATACCACAAGTAAACAAGAAAAATGTGGCAAGGACCACGGATAGGAGTTGCCACCCCTATCCGTGGCCCAAGCTATGGCTAATGATGTTGCTACACAACATCGCGGAGTTGTGTGACATCACTGGGGCTGTGTGACGTCACTACCAACATCATAGGCGCCCAGGGGCAAAACCGACAACATTATTGAGTTGCTATTGTCGCTACGCTCCTGGCCGCTGCACAGCAAGCAACTCCAAAAAAGGACATCTTTCTAAAAAGCCCATCATATATAGGGTTAAAATCTTGTGGGACACATTGGGTAGTAGAACCCAGAGAGCAGAAAGTCTACCCGAATTCATGAGCCTATTGTCATATTGAGTCATACCAGTACACATTGTTGGGTTTTATAATATGTGTTTTTTTCCACATTGAGAGCATATCTACTTATTCTTTATAATCTTTATAATCTCAGACATATTACCCTGGTGTGTGCCTGATTGACACTTGTTGGGAAAAAAACAGCGATATGAGAATTCAAATATCAATAAAAATTAAATTCAAATTCAATTCATCAAATGCTGCATGTAATAGTATCTATGGTATACAAATAAACCATAATCACAGACCCAAGATGTCAGTTACACCTACACAAATAATACTGTAATTCGATATGATTAGGCCCCTGTTACTACAATCAGAAGGGTAAACTTAGGAGAAAAAAGAAAAGCTGCTCAGAACAGAGGCTCTAGATGATGAGTACTTACACTACTTAGAATAAATGTTCTAATGTGTCTCCACCCACGCCTCCCTACAGGCACTACTTGATAGACTGACTCTTTTATTTAGTTTGCTAGTAGTTATTTTACTCTTAATCAATAGCGAACCTATAGGGTCTGCATAGAAACAGTATTCCATGTACTTTTGCCATTTGTGTGAGTAAGTGAGCAATACTGTAGGTACACATTATGGAGGTTAATGCACTCAACAAAGGACGCCCTCATGGTGCGCCAATGAAGTTATGGCGAGTTACTCACCAGTGTGTCCTGGATGTACTATGAATGACGTTGCAGTCATCATGCTATCCTCAAAATGTTAAACAATTGCCTCAACATCTTACTGAGACAGACATAGTAGAAGGACATAGCTCAGCATTTCTCAATTAGAGTACTAGGTACAATATAAACCATTTCGGGACAGCATGGTGGCTAAAATGCTTGCAGTTCAATTCTCGCCATGACGCAAAAGAATCGACAGGATGACAAGTGACTCGCTGGATCAAGCTTATCCCTTAGTAAGAATCAACCCTCTGTGCACTGTCAGACTGTGCCAAGCTATTTACAGTAGATGGCTTTTATTTTTTGGAAAACAGTAGGAGCTGCTGTTAGTACAAATCTAATGACACAACAGTAGATTGCCCTGCACCCAGTACAATGGTCTTTACTGCCCATTTACAATTGGGGCTGAGAGTGTTGAGAGCGTCATTCATTATGTATTTAATTCAAAGCACGATGCTTCAATTGAAGGGCTATAGTTGCACATGCAACTAAACCTGAATATAGCATAATTGAATAACTTCCTCGCTAGAGCTGTTCCATGCCCACATATATACCAAGGGTGGTTTAAATGGCTATATCCTCGTGTGTGTAATGTGTACCATCATTGTGATGAAATGTCTCGTTAGCGTTTATTGAATATCCCAGGCCGGGATCCCAGTTTCCATTTTCTGTATGAATGCAGACTTTAACATATATATATATACCCCACACCCTGGAGGAGGTACAAGTGTTCGGGGGGCACTTACCCAGAGGCTAAACAATGTAAATAGTACAGGAGTTTTCTTGTCACGTTCTTGAAGCCCACAACCACTACAATGAAAGGGAATGGGCGGGGGACGGGGACGGGGGAAAAAGATAGTGATCGAGGTATTAACCCTTTCAGGGCTACAATGGATCCAATGTCTCTATTTCTGCACTTATTCACCAGTTATTCATCGGTGCTCCATTTAATATATGCATCATATTGACAGGAGTGCACATCTCAAAGTGCATTGCTGCTTAGGACTAGAGAGAGAAGGTATATTCACTTAATTTACTATGCCTATGATCTAAAGATTAATGGTGATCACATTGACACTAGGGATTTACCAACCAGCCATTTCGACGGTACGAGGTACCATTACACTTGCATCAAACATCCTGTATATATATATATGATAAATCAGCCAAATTTAGAGCGATAAACTGCTGGAATAACCTCTGTGCAAAATACACTAATATTCTGGAGAAAGAATTAGTCAAAAACACAATCCAAAAATGGTTCAGGTAAGTCTAGTAGCTGGTATTACCACTTCTAGACAATAATCTTATAAATTGCCACTGTAGCAGCTGGTATTTACCACTGCTCATTATGTCATTATCTATGTCTTTTCATGTTGTATTGTCTATGATATTATCACTGTTTTACTGTTTCTCTATATTTCTGTCTATGTCCTCAATATTGCATTCTATATCCATCTTAAGGTATGACATGTGGTATTACCACAGTCATTATGGATAACTGACATTTATGCTTGAGATTGATATGGGCTTTTTTAGGAGTTGCCAGGCCACGAAGCAGCCAGCGATGATGCGTTAGCAACATCGCTGGGCAACTCCTATTATGTTTTCGGTTTAGCTGATGGAGCTGTGTGACGTTACACACAGTGCCGTATTACGTCATAATGCCATAAACTGCCCTGTGTTTATGCAGATGGTAACCAAGGTAGCGTGTCATGTGCACATGGCCTGCACCATTTTCCCCGGAGAACAGCTTTCTATGGTTCAGTGCTGTGTGAACCATTCAAAGTCTAAATTCTCCAAATATGTAACACTTATGACATTGTCATGCCTTCAGTGTATTTTATTCTACCACAAAGCGGGGAGCACCGAGCGCAGAGCACCAGTTTGTCCAAGGCACCATCAGCGCGGACGTCAGTGCCGTAGTTATGGGACTTTTTGTTTCAATGAATTACGTCACAAACAGCACCGTATGACACAGGTTGTGGTCTTCCCACGAGCCTGAGCTGGTGCTACAGCCAGCTTTCCAAGTTTCAACAACGAATATTAGGTGTATCAAAACAATATACCCAGAAGCACGACATTTAGGCTTAGACAACCTGGCCTGCCTGAAAAAAGATGCACACATGGCTATATTACTAGTCACAGGGGCATAGGAAAAGGGGGGGTGGTGCAAGGGGGCCCAGCCCCCCCCCCCAATCACAGAGGAGGTGGGGCCTGAATATGTCTGTCCCCCCCCCAAATGTACAAGATTCTCCCAGCTCACCACTCATATTAGCCAAATATATCATTAAGGGACCGTCACGTAGTAGTTTGATCTTTGTACACACTAGAATGACAATGCAAATGTGGAGAGACATAGGTCCTTGAGTTGGAAACTTCCCAGAGCATATGGTCATTATCAGTCCCCTTTAGGGAGTGATCATTTTTTAACAACAGGGGGGGGGCTGGTGGGTTTGAGGGGGGGTCAGAATTTTCTCAACCCCTTGACCAGGGGGGGTCAGAATTTTTTCAACCCCTTGACCAGGGGGGTCAAAATAATTTCACCTGTTTTCAGCGAGAAAGCCTGCATGTGACTATTGGTTAAAAGGGGCGCATTTGCATGCAATTTTCTCATGCGTCCCCTCGCAAACCCACCAGCCCCCCTGTTGTTAAAAAACTTTCACTCCATTATATCAAACTTCAAAGTTAGGTGACTAGATTTAAATTTTTTGTTTTTACCCCTTGAGGGGGAGGTACCGGCATAGACATACAAATTCCATGAGGAGTTTAGAATTTTCAAACCCACCACCCCACACGTTGATAAATAGGCGTAATTAACACTCCCTGTTCCCACCTGCCCCAGCCCCCCAAGCTCAAGAAAAATGGGGCTTGGGCCACGGATAGGACTGACAACTCCTATCCGTGGTCCTTGCCACAGTTTTCTTGTTTCCTATGATAAGAGGTTTTTTGGCAATGTAGTTACTACTATGCCAGATGTTCATACTATGCACACTTACATATATCTTTGCATTATGTTTATCTTATTTTTCAAAATACCATATACTAAGTTGAATTCTCCAGGCACAGTATTAGATCTCTTCCTCATGGTCATTTTCTTTTGCTTCCCTCTTTCCCTGTTCCTATGTCAATGTCATATATATATACATATATGTGGACTTTTCTGGCACTGATCAAGCCAAACCTGAGTGTACTGGAGCCTCTATGATCTGCAGGAATTATACTTCAGGATGTAAAATATCACACTATGGCATTATACTAAACTCCTTCCACATTTTCAATCTCCCTTCATTACTCGCCGCCGTACCAATTGTCAATATAGAAGGCTGAAATGTGGGCCCAGATGGCAGAATGGCCAGACCGAATTCTGGTATTTCACTTTAGACCCAATAAAACCTTTTAAAAAACAGAAAAAGGAAAATGAACGTTCAAAGGGAGAGGGAGTGGATCAAAGAAAGACCAAACCTAGTTAATAGAGAAGGAGGCAAGAAAAGAGAGAATGAATATAGCAAAACAAACGTGACAGGATCTGCGAAAAGGGCCCTTAGTGCAAGGTACATTAAGATCCCTATTCCCAGTACATGTCACATTAATGTAGATATGAAGGTCTAGAAATAGAAAGTTAAAATGGTTGTCTGGAAAGGGACGAGCCCTTTAGGGATAAACGAAACACTAGATTCATATCAAGTGCAGCAATGTTCGTTATCAATATGGTATAAGCCTTCAGTTTTTTGTTTTTTTTATTTTTCACAAAATGGCTATTTGATTCCCCTGTTAACAATCATTCCCCACTCCTCGTAATGTAGACTGGCCTAAATCCCCAAGCTTCCCACCCACACCACTCATCCCAACACTCAACTAGAAGCTTAAATAACTATTGAATCTACAAGGGATCCTCGTAAAACTGAACAGTGAACGATTCATTATATAGCAGTAAACCAGTGTAGTTGTCACAAGTAGCTCCAGGTGGCAGTAGGGTTTTACAAGGAATCACTATGGAAAATAGCGACGGATCTCTGAAAACTTTGAGATGAGGATTCCATCGTTATTTTGACGACATTTTTTTCTTTGTATATTCTTAAGTTATTCTTTTCTTTTAGATATATTATCTCTCTCCTACACTAAATTAGATGAACGATGTAGGGGGCCGGGTTCTAGGATAGAAAGGATTATCAGATAAGATAGGGTTTTCTTTCCTCCACACTGACAACCAGTAGTATTAATTATCAACCAAAGGTAATTCCCTCCATGCACTGTAGAATTCTTAGAATACAACAGGTGTCCATTGTGAGGGCTGTGATCAATGTTTATCTTACATGTAATCCAAACAATGGTGACCAAAGTTGGTTTTTTTTCTTCTAGACATACAATAAGGAAAAAAGAAATTACATGTCAGACAAAATATTTGTATGAGTTTAAGATGATTGGTTTTCTCAGAACTATTCCTTTTGTCTTATTTTCCTGAAATGGAAAAAAAAAAAGATTTTCAAGGGTTAACAAAAGCGGTCATTGCCTTTTGTCACCCTATTACTTTGTAGGAAGCTATTTACACAATTTCCTTGATTTAGTTATAAATAAATGATTTGTCGAAAAGAAAACGCGTTACACACAACAGGTGCACGGACACGTTGTTGACAAACTGACAATTAAATCCCATGTCCCACGTACGGTCCTTTCCTTACCTCAATTATAAAGTGCATTGAACTCTCACTTGAATCCCTAAACAAATCTTGAAAATAGGAAGTTCAGCTTTTGTATCCACAGGAGAAAAACATAATGAATTGCTTGATCTTTCCCAATTGTTGTTGTTTTTGTTGTTGTTTTTTGTGTTGTTTTTTAGGTCAGTTAATCCCTAAACGAATATCTAGAGGCTAAACAAATCAGTCAGGCTCTATAGACGGAACCCTTGAATCGGGGTTAACTTTTTTGCTATAAATTTTCACGAGCCATTAAGGGCTTACATTTTAGCTGAAACTTATGAAGACATAGATAGATAATTATGAGAATTTTAGAAAATGTAAGTATCTTTTAAATGTGTGCCTTCCAGTAGTTATTATCCAGGAGTGTGATACAGAAAGATGCGTAATTAGAATAATGATTATTTGGGGTTTGTGTCTGATACAGAAAGGGTTGTTCTACTGTTTTTATCCCAATATTTGTTATCCCGTTGATAAAAGAGTCCATTTGTTCTTGCTTCTCCTGAATATACTGTATTGGCCACTAGCTGGTCTGCAGCTGGTTCCTGACGACACACACTGATAAGAACTGATAAGATGGGACCAGCATGTCCCTGGAAGTGGGTGTTAACCAGGGACAAAGTACCCATCATGGTATGTCATATCAGTGGGTTTTAGCTCAACCAGCGAAATTAAAGATGGCGGTTCCACTAGGCCTCCATACTGACGCCACCTGTGCACACGCCATAAATCACAGGTGGCGTGGTTGGTGTAGATCTATATATGGAAGGGAAGGCACCGGCGGGAATTCATGGCTGGATGTCGTCTGCTTCTATTTCCACGCAGCTTTTCCACTGAAATGTATATATGACTCCGTGTCCTTACCAACCATTGGCTCCTGGGCCACCTTCTCATATGTTGTTTGTTGTTATTGAATAGTCTATTAACCAACTTATCTCCTTATAATTATTTAAGTTTTACGATATCCTGTCACAAAACATGCAAGTAGAAACATGGTTAGTCATTATGTTTTCTTTTTTATCTGTCTGATTGTTGTCTTATATACGTTTATTTTATTTTTTTCCGAATAACTACCCATCAGATACCCACCAGTCAAGACTTTCAAAGTATTTATTTTTACAGAACTTCTCTAGGAGAAAAGGATCTAGGGGCTCCACCTGCCAATGCCAGGCTGTATTGGAACTGATTAGGTAGTACACGGCAGTATATACATTGAGGTGGTTAAAATATAAATGACACGCAACCTAGGCTACACTTCCAGCTGCTTTAGGAAGCGAACAGCAAACTGAACTTCCTGGTCCACGAGCTGTCACCTTATAAGGATGCACACGGTCCATTGAAGGAAGTGAAGAGGAAGAGCGTCACACAAAGAGTCAGGTTTATACAAAGCTTAATTGTCACCTTTGACTGTTGCTACAGCAACTGAAGTTAACCCTTTAGGGACCATATGGGGCCTCAGTGTCTGTGTTCCTGTATGCATCATGCAACGCCTTCAGGAGTGTTTCATACCTTCATGGTCGCCATGATGCATGAATGTAGCTGCTAAGTAGACATGCCAGCATTCCAAAAGTGGATCATAACGGCCTATGGACACAATGCATTAAAGATCGTATCCCAGTTAAACTTCTGTCATTTTCCACTCATGCCATATTTGAATAACTTCTTATAAATCCTCCTGAAGTTTTGAAACAATATGCAATGTATTTCAGCGAGAAATATGCACAAGATCACCCAAAATTATTACTGTCAGTGGACACTAAAACCAGCGGATAACATAACAAATAGATGCGTAATCACCTGTGTAGATTGGAATCCTAATGGCCCATTAGTGGCACCTAGTGGCTAAGCTATTTATGTCAAGGTGAATATTGATGCTGCATAGAAAATGCACTGTGCCCTCATATTGCACCCCTGCGTTGAATAACCAGTGCCAAATCCGCATGATGACGTCATAGGCCCACCACGCATGCGCAGCCTTTTGGAAACGTAAACATTCAAGATGGAGGCAGTCAGCATTTTCGTGTTGACGACAGGTTAATTTGGGTTTATTTTGTGAGAAATTGAACATCTATGGCTGGAAACACCTTGACATAAATGTAAAGATTAATGATGATAAGTTTTTGCCTCCTAGTTTCTTCACTCGCACGTCAGGCCCGCTCCACACAAGGCCACGGGCCCAACGCGGTCGTGAAGAAACTGTCGTCAAAAACTTATCATCATTCACCTTTACCATTGTAATACATGACCTAAGCATATGAACAAGTTGTATTTGAAACAAAGAGGTACACATATTGTTTGTCTTATATTCTTATATTATAGGTAATGGAAATAATATAATATAGAATGCAACACTTAAATTGCAACAGACAATACAAAACGGCAGGTTGTAAAGCAGGTGGTACAGTTGGGCGCCAGAGACTGGTGGTAACCATGATTTGTAGGGGCCAGCTGGTGGTGCCCCCTTCTGTAATAGCCCATACCTGCCCTGAACTAGTAAGAAACTTGATTTATATTTCCCGCCATAGAGAAGAGGTATTCCAAATCTAGATGTCTTTTATGTCATTATACAGAGAGTGTGTATGTCAAAATGGTATGCACCATATGTTTTGTGAACAGGTACTAGTAACCACCATATGAGTCATTAATCACTTCCCATCAGGTCCATTTTATTTAAAATTGCATCTTTAAAACCCAAAAGGTTAGGCCCCTACGTTGCACACACGTAATAATCTCCAATTATTGGTCTTTATAGGAAAAAAATGAGTTAAATCGTTTGACCCGAAGCAATATGTTGTATTACCTTCATGTTATGAATTCCTACCTGTTTCCCATGGTAATATGCCATCACCTTGGGCAGTATGTGGCTTTAGGGAGCAAATTGTCCCACCCAATGAACACCGTGCAGCCAGCCCCCTTTTTTGTAAAAACGTTTTTTTTCTAAAATCTAGTTTAAAAACAAAACATTATTTTCAGATTTATTACACAGAGGTACAGTAGGCCTTTTCTCTCGTAATGTTTCTCAAAGTTCAAAAGCGATTGTAAATGTTCCTTTAACGGAGATCTTTAGTTTTCCTATATATGCCACCAGGAGTCACCACAGCGGATATTAGGAGAAGGATCAAGTGCTCTAAGTTACTTATTCAAGAAGTTGATAGTTGATAGGCAATACAGTGGTCTTTTTCCAATTCAATTTATTTGTTCACGGCTTCACAAGAGGTAAAGGGCCAAGGAAGGCTTGTAATCGAGCCCAGTTATATCTATTTCACTAAAAAAAAAATCTTCCTTGTACATTCCTTATGTGTTAAGACCCATTCCTTGATTTGAACATCTTTTTTATGGACGCACTTATCCTGGGGTCCAAATTAGATAGGCCCTATACATATAATTATTATTTTAACATAATGTATTTCTGAGGTCGATAATCTTTGAATTAATACAGCAAATATGCCAGATGTGTATATTTCAAATAGAATCTTTATTATGACCTGTAAGGTCATTTCAATTTCATTGATTTACAAATCATGGTTTATTTCTGGGAGACGGACGAGCATTGGGGGATCTATGCCATGTGTTGATGGGATGAAAGGGTCAAGACTCTAATTGAACGGAATAGGATCACTACGATGACATATTACAATACTACACCTATAAAGCTTTGAAATTCTGTTGTACAGCTCCATGTATTTTCTTTGCTATAATCTAATGAGACTTAGATGGATTCACTATTGATTTCATGTAATAACAACTCTCGAGTTGATGATTCACGTTAATCTGCTGTTGCCTGTGTGATTACATATATATATATATATATATATATATATATATATATATATATATATATATATATATATATATATATATATATATATATGAAAGCCAAAACGGGTGGTATTTAAGTGCTTTTCAATTGTGGTATGGAACTTATTGATATAATCCATTTTAAACCACGGTTACAAGTAAATATTGCAATGGGTATGCATCCTGGTCCACCTTGAGTATCTGAAGTGGTGTTTTTCGGAGTTATTATACTGTCAATTGTTGAGGTTTATAGGACATGTAATGTATACTTGCCTCCGAAGGTGGCGCCATTGTAACCATGTATCCGATCCGAGCACAGGTTACATGGACGTAAATGCTGCCCTCTCGTGAGTCATATGGTATTCAGGCCTGCACTGAAGGTGATCTGGGTGCTGATTGGCTTAGAAATCATATGCAAGAAATATTGGTAAAATTATAAAAAAAAATCACAAGTGACCCCAAATAGTTCCTAAATGGAACAGTAGATGAGTTTTTATATATTGCCAAGGTTTGGGGATTTTATCAGGTCTGCAAATGTTCATCTGGCCAATGGAGGTTTTGAGGCCCAAAATAGGGTAGAATGACACTTGCTGTATGTATCGCTCCCTTAGTTAAGATTTTCAGGGTTAAGCCTATCCTATATTCTAACACATTGTGTGTGAGAGATGGTTTAATCTTGCTACGGTCGAAAATATTACCAACGAACATTACGGGGGGCTGTTTTTATGTGTTATGCTATATAGAAACATAGAAGAAATGGAATTAGTTCCACGTGACCTATAGGATGATTGGACATTTGACCTGCCTATTTCAAATGCCCTCTTAATGTCATTTTTCTGTTACAGCAAGGATGGTTTTACAGGAATCTGGCCAAATTAGTCACAGAAATGGTGTGTAAATAAAAAAAATAGGAAAACCTTGCTTGCGGAGGTAGGGTAATTCACTAAATATTGCAGTTTCTATGAATCTCCCAAAACATAACTTTTTCTGGACATAAACCACCTACAGGGTGATATTTTCAGCAGAAAATGACATTTAAGCCTCATTTTAATCTTCCTAGGGTTATTGATGCACAGATATCCATGTAGGGCCTACCATAGGGTCCATTGGAAGTTTGGTCGGGTTTGCAGTGTTTCATCAAAGTTTCAGTGAGAGCGCAACTATCTAATTAACCAGTAGTAATTTATCCCCCAGTGCAAATATTAGTACAATATTGATAACAGGTATTCTTGATGCATGTAACAGAAAAGGCATGCCTTAAAAAATGATCCCCTGGTAAGATATGATCTGTAAAAAGTGGGATTAATTATAGGCCTAATATTAATCATTTTTCACCAGTTTTATCATGTTTTTCATGATTTTGTGAGTTTTTCTGGCAAAATCCTAACAATATTTTGCAAAATCAATGCCCCCTTCATCATCAGGTGACTGAATTCAATGCAAATATGCAATTTGACAGCTCTAGAACTGATGCTTGTGCAGTGCATAGATCTTTGATGATAAAAGTCGCTGCTCGGAAATCACATTGAAAACTGGTAGGAATTTCAGTGTGAATTGCACACATCAATCCCCTCATATCACAACATTGAGAAAGGCTGTTGCCACCAAACTTTAGGATTTTATAGGACAGACCCTAAGGTTTAATAGGAAAAACATTTTAGTTTTATCTGAAGACCCTACCCTTAATTAAGTAGCACCAGATCTACAACCAGTGGTCAATAGTTCAGAAACTATCCGGCAGATGGCGTCATTGTTTGAAATTTTACCCCCCCCCCCCATACACGTGCTGGTGCCCTACAGATTTAAGGGCATATATATATTCCCCGCAGTTGAGATTCCAGGTATTATACGATAAAGCGACACAGGTTATTCTTAATATCTTTAATCAGATCCATGATAACACAGGTTCTATTCTGTAAGTTTCTTTATTGACCAAACATTGTCAGTTTTTGAGAATATATCTTTAAGATCATAACAGTCAGTATATAAAAAAGATAGTAAATGGAGTGAAATCATGCAATGGTCATGTATCTATAGATGTATCTTACAATGAGTAAGAGAGTATACTGGCTTTTATGTTACATATGAAATAAGGTTTTATGTAGATCATAGTAGACGATAGTTGTAAGTATAGACTGTCCCTTAATCTGGGAGAAGAATAATACAAAATCAAACCTCTAATTTCAGTTAACCATTAAAAACTGCATGACTTTATGCTGCTTTGTGCACTGGTGAGCAACTCACAAGAGCTGCATGTATATATCATAGCGGCCAAGAGTGGTAAATACTAGTGAACCTGACGGGTTGAATTGATGCATTCATGCATCAATTATGAACTACTCCATTGCACTGCTGCATCATGAAGACCAATGACAATTAAGCCTAAAAGTATCATTTTGTATAATTGACTAATTGTAGGATAGGCCCTACAGGATTGAATATAAATGCTGGTGAATCCCGGCGATGAATACTGCTCAATACTTGGTGGGTCATATTGATATAAAATGATGAGGATGTTCAGGACATAATTGTCATGTTGAGGCCAGTAAATTCTGGTTCCAAAATGAAACAGAGTTGGCCTGCCTTATTTGTCTATGGCCAGTTATATTTTTAACTATAATCATGCTGATCTGGCTGTTGAACTTGGAATTTACGTGAAGCTACGAGTATGATACACCGCTTTCATTCACACCAAAACCATTCATTCAGGTTTTATTGTTTCATTTCAGAGGCATTTTACATAGATTAATCAAATCTTTGCCTGGAATTACAATTTATCTTGATCAACATTAGACAATTTTAAGCACTTAACCTTTTTGATAACATTATGCTACCTCAAAGTTGGTCATTAAATGTCAGCAAAACATATGCGAGTAACTGGCCAGCACTGGTATTGTACATACATTAGAAATACAGTTGAGTCGACTAGCAAATACCTAAATCTGTATGGGAGGCATAATAATAGGCAAACTCTTATTTGTGCGATGAATTCATCTACATGTTTTTAGAATTAGGATTCTTGGTCATAGCATTATCAGATCTAATTCATAAAGATAAACGATCTCTGGAAACATTCGGTTTAGACATTAAGTCATGCTGGCCAGTGAGCCCCAGCAATATTATGATCCTGGCGTCTTTCTGGGCAGGTGTTGGTGTCTTTTTTTCCAGTTTCAGACGAATAAAGGAAATCTTTGACATGTGTTAGAGTGATATAGATACATGTAGGCCCCACGGTTGATAATGTAGATGCAGTGTTCTTAACTTAATATCACCCTTTCAGTCATTCCCATTCACCACATTTTCACCACTTTTCCATAATTATAGGGAAAAGTGTTATATCCCACTTGTATAAACTACATGTACTATTTCAGGGGGTATTTCTTAACATACTACGGTTGTACCCTCCAAGTCGTAGCAAATATCCCGTGATAATAGCATTGGCATTTCAAGTCGTAGGGCTGGGTGTGATCGTAGTGCATTGAGAAATTACCTCCAGTCCTCATAGGGAGCTAGGACCTCCATAATATATAGCTACCCTCTAGAGCTACACTTTATAGTTCTTATCTAAATCAGAGTCCATTTCTGTCATAGTGATGCTTAGTACTCAAATGGATCATTAACCTCAGCTTCAAAGTCGTCTCCATACTCCAGACAGCGACCCCACCATGACCGGCTGGTGCACACCTGGATCTTTTTGAGGGTGATACACTTCATTTGAACCACGTTGAAGAAAACATTTCCCACCATGTCTGCCACACTGTTAGCTGCTGAACGTAGGCATGTGCGGAATCTGCAAAGATAAAGAAGAAAGAAATGGTAGTGTGTTTTTTAATATTACAGCTTGTAAAATAATTTTTACACTGTAGGTCGGTATAATGGCCCTATTTTAATTCTTGTTATCTAACATGATACCTCAAAAATGTATACCTCAGAAGTTCCTTTGTCTTCTTGATAAACCAATGCAATACCCACAGGTGAATAAGGCACAATAAAGTGTTAGTTTAAAATGCTAACAATTGATGTAGCCAGGACACAAGAAGGCTTAATTTCCATAATAATCAGTTATGGCATATAGAGGGTGTAGGAGTGAAGACACCTCAGTAAATTTAGTGTACAGCCCATGAGAAGATTAACTTCAATCTAAATTACGCAGTTCCATCACAGGTTCTAATACAAGTAGCAATTAAACACAGGTAGGTACAGTTAGGTCAGGCTCGTATCTTGATCATACACAGACTCTTGTTTATTTTCAAATGTACAACAACAAGCCTCAGGCAAGAACAAAGTAGGAAAATAAGCGGCGCAGAAGGGGGCAGGAAGAGCGCCAATTTTAGTTTTTAGGCTACCTCCACACAGCCTACCCCCC
This sequence comes from Acholoe squamosa, assembly GCA_949317995.1. NCBI lineage: Eukaryota > Metazoa > Annelida > Polychaeta > Phyllodocida > Polynoidae > Acholoe > Acholoe squamosa. The sequence goes on along the minus strand of OX439041.1, from coordinate 32,551,917 downwards.
CCCCCCACAGGGTTCACCTTGAAGTTAAAACATAACAATGTCCAATGGCACACCCCCTGCAGCCAATGACGTCATGACCCAGTATCAACCAATCTGAGACTGCTGTTTTAGCCACACCTTCGTCTTTAGTGGCACCACCTGGCATCAACATCATGCACTGCCCGAGATGTGGGCGTCTCAAAGGTCATAAAGCGTTAGGGATTTGTTCTCGAAATAAAAAAAGAAAAAAAGGTAGAAAAGGTCAATTGTGTTTCCTTGACATTTTGTTCATTGACATTTTATGAAATGCAATTCCTATCTTCACAGCATTATGCTAGCTCATGCTGTCCAACCTGATGGTCATAACAATGGCGAGGGTGTCGATTATATTTTATCTACTTTGTTGGGGGGGGGCAGCTAGGGGCGGAGAATTTAAAAACAATTCGTCATGTGGACGTTATTATCAATGAAACAGGAGCAAGAATATTTACCCATTTTCTGTGAGGGAGGGAAACAACGGTGACACATAAATAAGCTCAACAAAAATAGGTAGGCACAAAAGAATCAAACATGTTGAATTTGGAATGTAAATTGAAACATCTTTCAAAAAAGATTATTTAAGGGACATTGCCTAAATTGTACTGTGCCTTTTGTTATAAGGCCTACGCATTTTATTGACAGTTGACGAGAGGAATGCTAAATAATCCAAAGTTCGTGAATCATATATTATTATCTTGATAACACTTACTATCAGTGAATATTGCCTTTGTGAATGATATGAGATATTCTATGTACTTTGGAGTGCATATCTGTCTCAAGGAGTATTCAATGTATACCACTAGGGGAGACCAAAGGTGAAGGTCAAGCTGTTCAATAATGAGGGCATGCTGTGTCTCAGAATTCTTATTGCTGTGGCGTCATATTTGTCCCTGAAGCGCTGGTTCCACTGCCTGGGATGGTCCCATTTTCTGCGATTTTTTTCATACATTTGTTGTATTAAAATTGGTCGGAGAAACAGAAAATATACCCAACCAACACAGTGGATCCAGTCCTTAAAGTGTAATGTGCCCGGGTAAGGAGCTGAATAGGACAGGGGCATGCAATGGCATGTAATAAATCTTTGCATTATCGTGTGTGCATATATTTATTTGAGGTTTAGGATTGGCCTAAGTTTAATAATTTAATGCAGACAGCAGGGTTCTCTGATGCGTTCTATGACATCACAATTGGTCCAAATGCACCAAGTGGTACATTGTTCAAGTTTTGAGGCTGTTGCATCCATGTTCCTAATTATACCACTAAATATGTTTATCATCATTTTATTCCACAAGATAGCTTTGCAGGGTTATCAAAAAGAAATGTGCAATCAATATCAAATGCACCCGCCAGTGGCATTCCTTTGTAGATTGACAGTATGCATCCAAAGTGTTGATGCATTTGATCGATTGTGACCCCATATAATGAATGCATCAGATAGGCCTGCTTACTGTCTCTATAATAGCATACCGGTATATGACATGACTACACTCTTTGGATTATGGAGCTTTCCTCTTGTCAACTGTCAAGAAAGTAGTATGCCACAGCCTTTCTATTCAATATAAAACCTACCGAATAAAGTGAAAATCATGAAAATAGGATGGTCTTTTCTTTTAATGTTGGTTTGTTAATGTTTCAGATCAGATATGTGATATCATTGTTATAGGATATACCTGTTCACATTTGATTGACAGGCAATCGCCCCTAAAGATAATAGATGATATGAGGTCTGATAAAAGTCTCCCGTTATAAAACATTGGACAATGGTTTCAACAACTGCAATAATGTATAGTCTCATTCGTAGATCTGTTATCAAGATTTTTCATATGATCTAGCACTCTCTCCTAAAAGTGGATTTGACTTGGATAATCAGACAACATTTAAAGCACTCAGCAAAAGATCATATATCACCAAGCACCAGTTATGACACCATGCACAGTTGGTTTCTATCAACTTGGTAATCGTATCCAGTGTGCACTTTACTCCCATGTCATTCTGTGTTAGTATAGGTGGCAGTGGGGTTTTTGAATGTGATGACAAGTGTTGTGTCTGGGGAACATTCAAAGTTATGACAGAGGCTGCTCATCGAGTTTAGTAACTGATATGCCCCATATGAAGAAAACCTTCCCAGAGTTTGCACTATACCTACATCATTTTGAGGTTATTAGACTGATTCTAACAGCACCATGATATGACACGACTTCCATTGGGATTTGTATGCTTCTATTTTTGATGAAGTATGCAAAGCTTCCAAGAAGGTCTAAATATGTGTGTAGAATTCCCGGGGTAGAAGTTGGAAGTGGTGACATTTATAAGATGACAGTATGAATAACACAAGGGCATCTAGTATGGTTTTGATCCCTCCCTTTTTTTGCCCAGCATGCACTATTTTTCTTCATATCCCCGCCTCCAACATCCTGCACATTACTATCTATAACCTTGTGGGTGGGGTATTCACCTGACCCAGATCTTGGGCACCACAGATAAACAGTGTAACAAAGAGAGATTCTATGATGATCTCATTACAATCACCCATATTATGGTACAACAGGATCTGTGATCTACATTATCAAAACAGCAATTGGAGGGAAGGAGAGAAAATAGCTACATTCCTAGAGATGGCTCGACCTAACCTCATTTGCGCATGTGCCACAAAATGTTTTCTTTCAGCTAAAGGTAAATAGGTGAATTGTAGTGTCACAACTGTAAGTCTAGCAGTCAATTTCCTCACTAGGAATTCTCTTACTGCCTGAAAAGGGACTCAGTTTTGAAAAAGTAGATTCTATGTTCATTGGGAAAAGGGTGGAGTGTGATTATAAACAATGGACATTGGAGGGGGGGGGGGCATCCGACATCGGTATACAGCCCGGGTATACAGGAGTCCCATTCTAAGTGTGCTATATATAATGTTTGGTATTTTCACATTTACTTACGACGTACAACTGCACTAGGAAGATGAAGTCACAGCAATTCAGACTGAAGAGTGCACCTGCACCGACACGTTCCCCATTGTTCTATTAATAGGGAGGTTTAGCACCTATTGCGTGAGCAATAAAACGCAGACGTACAGCATACCTACATCACTGGTACGTCTACGGTAAATGAGCTACAGGGTGCGTACGTCATGGTTGCTAAACCTCCCTATTACATGTATACCATCGGGTAATGATCAGTTTGATTGAGCTGAACCAGAAATATAAGAATGGACGGATCTCAGATGTTGTCAACATACCAGGACAACTAGGAAGAAGGGTGCCTCCACGTCAGTGTATTCTGCTGGGTTATGTTGTTTATGCCTATGTTACCTAGACTATATTGATTATTTGAAAAAGAAAAATATTTTAATCTATACAAAATGATTTAATTTTCTTGAAAGTAATAATGTGAAGGGTCATCCCGAAATAAGCAGATAGTCTATTTTCAGATAGTCTATGGCATTTGACAAATGCACTGAATGGCCTGCTCCATGGTTAGCCGGGTGCATTGATAAAGGGATGACAAGCTTGCAATAGTATAATTTACACCTTGTCCTGAGCTGACACTACAGGACGTTTTAATTACTTTTGGCTTCAAGCGTGAAGATCGCTACGGTCGTACTGCTAACCGCCCTGTGGACAGGTGAGCAGGTGAGGTGGCAGTGGAATGGGTCAGGAGGCCATTTCTAAAGGCACTACGGCTGCACAGTCATTACGATTTGAAACCCCACAACATAGTGCCAGCAATCGTAGGTAGTGCCATATATATATATATATATCTATATATATTTATATATATATATATATATATATATATATATATATATATATATATATATATATATATAGTAATGCTCTGAAGCAGAGACATATCACATTGTTTTGAGCAGGTGGGCAGGGAGGTTGATTTCCTGACTGCTGTGGGCATTGGAGAAACCATTAAGCAACGGTATTAAGCAACTCAGGCTACACTGAGAAAAGAAGTGAGTGATTAGAAACAACAGTTTTAAACACTGCGTCAGCACGCACCAGATCTATTGGGGGATCTGTCATTTCTACCTATTTGTAGTGGGAAGCTAATAAGGTACTACTGAGATAAATGAGATACTACTGAGATAAAATGTATTACTACACAAAGACATATTACATTGTGTAATGTAACTGCAATTTATAAAGAAAGCAAGTTATGTCAATGAAATAATTAAAGGGTTAGTTTGTAAACTTCGATGTATGGAGAAGGGCATACGATCCACTATACTGACATTATCCGATAGTATTATTATTAGTCAAATATTTTACCTTCAAGATCTTAATATTAGACCAACCAATGCTCAGAAGCCTTTATAGTAAAAGTAGCACGCCCCTTAACCAAACTCCTCCAGGGGTACAATGCTACTACAGCCATACACAGCCATAGCAACAGAGAGAGGGTAAGACATGAGTGGAGTAGAGTTGGGCATGGGTTCCCCAACTCCCTGGCCCCTGCATTCTATATGTAGTATGTACACCACCTGCGTTCCCTCTTTCAAAAAAGTACCCCATTTCCATAGAATTTTATGAAAAAAGGCCCCTTTTTGTGGGAAAACATTGACTTTTCAAGGTAGAAAAACACCCCTTTTACTCACAAAATGCTGACATTATTTCAAGCACCCCCCATTTTCCCACATTGAAAATAATTTGAGATATTGTCTCAATTAAACAGCATAAACTTTATACCTGTGCGTGAATATTTATTGCCAAAATAAGGGAAATCCCCTAAACTACAGAAAGCATCCATGTTCTTCAAATTCCATGGAGTTAGCCCATAAAAACACCCCTTTTTTCTCTAAACCATGGAAGTTATTTGAGAAAAATCACCCCTTTTTCTTGATTCCAGGGACATTGGAACAAGACAGAAAATCACCCTTTTCCCCTGCTTTGGGGAACGCAGGTGGTGTACCTCTACCATAGAAAGTGTAGGGGCCGGGCCCAACTCCCTTCTCAAGGAGTGGCCTTCTCTGAATCCTCAAGTGGTGAAAGAATAAATATTGTAAGGTTTAGATCATGCCTAATGGGAAATGCCAGACATTGTTTGGTTTGTCTTCATGCAAGATTATATATGTTTTACATCAGGTGATTTTGATGTTGGAAACAATCCAACTATTTCAAGGTTAAAGAGAAAGTTGTAAGGCTGTTTCATGGAGCAACTTTTCACATGTGTTGGGTAATCACCTTTTGTAAGATGGTTAGCTAGACTCTCAACACTTCTCTACCCTAGCCCCCTTTGATATTATGATACACGTACATCACATGTAATTTGGAAATATAACTTCCGTTGGACATCATTGTTTTGGTGTAGAGATTATTTTGTTGTTGACTTTGTCAAAGCCAAATTAAGTGCACAATAACAATGATATGTCGTATCATGGAGCTACATCTGCTAATCTTCTCTGTTTAAATTCCATGACAGTTGACACTCACTCTATAGGTGATATTGTATGGACTCGTGGTGATTAACTTTGCAACGGTTCTACAATGTCTTGTAAAATTGCCTCTTTTTATTGGTTTAGGTCTAGAACATGACAAATTAGTGCATTGAATATCATGTAATACGCTATTTCTACTCTGAGAAACAAGTCAGACCCAAAACTCACTAGAAATTACTTTTCTGTACAAATTCTATATACGTATGTATAGACACCATCACGCTTCAGCCGATAATTTAAGGTGGTCGTGATGGGGTCCTCACTGGGACCTCTGTCTACCCATGCCTTCTTTTCTATAAGTCTCATTTTTCATCACACAGTTCTCTACACAAGGCTTTAGAAGCTTATTTACAAGTCTCATCTCTCATTGCACAATTCTCTTCACAAGGCCTCCTTATTTTCAAGTCCCATCTCTCATTGCACAATTCTCTTCACAAGGCCTCCTTATTTTCAAGTCTCATCTCTCGTCGCACAATTCTCTTCACAAGGCCTCCTTATTTTCAAGTCTCATCTCATGTTGCACAATTCTCTTCACAAGGCCTCCTTATTTGCAAGTCTCATCTCACGTTGCACAATTCTCTACACAAGGCCTCCTTATTTGCAAGTCTCATCTCTCGTTGCACAATTCTCTACACAAGACCTCCTCATTTACATGTCTTATCTCTCTTCATACACGTATCTACTACTAGTACTACACAGGGCCTCCCTGTTTACACATGTCATATTTACATTGATACACTTCTGTAGGGACATGGGCATGCTATTTACACGTTACCAGGCCCCACTTCCCTTGAGACCCTAACAACAGTTGTCATGGTTACCAATCACTCCACCAGTAGACTACGTCATTGACTGTGACATACAATGCCCTGTTAGGGTCGCCTTTTACGTCAACCCAACCGGAAGGGGCCTTACCAGTCGGAGGAGGCGCTAGAGTTGGAAGGAATGAAGGAGGTATTTATAAAATAGGGGAGAGGGTGACAAAGGTTTACAGGTGTGTATAGGGACACATGGGGTGAGACATGACATTATTCACACTTTGCATTATGGTAGGTGACAGGCAGACAGGACATGATGTAATAGTAAGATGGTCTAGTGACAGCGTAGGGACTAAGGTCTTTGAGTTGAAGTCAAAGCAGTGGATAATTTGGAGGACACTGAAGGTATGAGACTTTCTATTCTATAGTGGTGAGAGTGGAAGTTGAGGATGTGTAGATCGCTACAATAGCATACAGCCTCATGACCCTTAACTTTAGGTGGAGCCCCTTACCTAAACCTCATCACAATAGTAAAACATGCCTCAGATATATTAAGATGAAAGCACTGCCGTACATGGTAGGGGAGATATTTCCTATGATGAGGCCAAAAAAAATAAATCATGTGTTTCAGGTAACATGCTTAAAAAAATAGGTAGGGTAGGTCGGATTTTTTGTAAAAATGTTTTAACTACCACAAGGACTCACACACGAGTCACGGTGACTCACGGATAGCTAAATTTACTGAAAAATTGCCTAAAAACCTATAATTTCTTCAAAAATGGAGAAAAAAAATTAGGGTCGGCCCTGTTTTGCTAGGTGGGGTCGGGTTACCTGAAACAAACAATTTATTTATTTTTTGCGTGAATTGAAGACTTGATTGATGATGTCTCTCTTTTTGCCCTCATTGGAAAGTAACAGTAATAAAAAGAAGCCATAAAGACGACGAAGAAGTCCCCAGATGTTCTGAGCCATTTATCTTCTAGATAAAACCGTTCAACGACAAAAAAGCAGCAAAGTCAGGGCATAGCTTTAAAGAAAAAAAACGTCAAGTTAAACTTGATATATCCTTTCCTTTCAAACGTCGGTGTGAATTTACCGATCGACGCCGCAGGGATTTTGGCCAGGTGTTGCCACTCATACCCCCCCCCCCCCGATCCCCTCAGATGTTCACCTCTGAGAAGTTTCACAGCATTGTAGGAGTGGTAGGTGGATATCGGGCTAAGGATAAAAGAGCATTCTGTAATACCTCATGTATAAGGCGCATCTCGCGTATAAAACACACACTCAGTTCAGGCCTGATCTATAAGGTTCACACGGGGTGATATTTTCGGCAATATAGTATACACAGAGTGCATTTTATATATGCGAGATACGCCTTATACGTGATGTATTACAGTATATGCTGTTTTATCCTTACTATTATAAAGTAAATTGAAAGAAAAGGTCTAGTACAAATTTCCAATATGACTGGAAAATACCATTTCTCCATGTCCAGCTCATTTTTGTAGGAAAAAACTTTGTTGTTCCAGTCTACGAGGAAAAGCAACAGGTGTAAAGTGTGAAGTTAAGCACTGACAAGGCTTTTACCAATACTGTATGACGAAGAAAGGCAACTACATGCATAAAACCACTGTGCAACACCCATTGGTTATAGTGTGATTTAATAATATTCTTATCATATCTATCTCAGACTTCAAAGTCCCGAAGTAAGGATTAAGGGATTGTGGCAGTGGCAGAGGCGCTGAATAAGGGCCTTAAGGGGGGGGGGGGGTATTGGTATAATGGCCGACCCATGGATGGAATCGGGTGAGGGAAGGTTGTTGGTGTGGGTCTCAACACACCATAAATCACGTGATACATGGTCATGGAGCACCCCCTGCTGACAATGTTTGGCACTACTGCTGACGGCCTGTCATACGAGTAATAAAACACCAATGTATGATGATGCTCGTGGTTTTTGTTCATATTTTTCATGAGTTCACTTGGAGTGTCTGGATGTGGTAGACTAAACAGAGAACCCCATGTTGCAAAATGCATGTGGGGGTTTATATTGAAATAGATAAACAGAAAGGATCCTCGGGTGGTTTTGTGTGGAATATCCTTTGTGTTTGACTGCACACATTATCGTTATGGTTTTAATTGTGTAGAATGGGAACGACCTACGGCTATAGAGGAGTTGCTGTAGTTGATATAAATACTGTGTTAGAAGAGATTATTTTAGTAGTATGATGGAAGTCTGGTTTTGTTGTCGATTGTATTTGCTTTATCTTTCTTGATATTTTGGTGGAAGGGGATAGACTTACAATACATGTAGTAACCTATACATTCGGCTGAAACTTTAGTGAAAGTGCATTTACAATGAATTATACTGAATTGGGCCTACGTTTCAGGAAACCCCTTAAAATAGATATAAAAAAGGGGGGGAAGAAATGTGTGGATCCATAGTGCTATTTAAAGCGTCTGTGCCTGGGTTATAAAATTATGATTAGTATAGGTATGACCTGGATAAGTGAGCATGACTTAGGCATACTTATAGGTTGAACCAAGGAGAAATAATCATCATGCCATGTTTTTACCTGTGTTCATAAACCCACACCTGGCACCTTACCAGTTATGTCAACCACGTGTATGTCTGACTAAACACCCAAGGATGGGGTAATGCCTCATGGCTTATTATTGAATTGATGCGATAAATTCGCCAGCACTGCATTGGTGCATCAGGACAGGTTTTTGTGAGTGTGCAAATCTGGTATAGAGCCCATTTAATGAAGGGATGCGTGGGAATGCATCACCAGCTAGCATGGCTATTAACCTGGATATGCTATGCATCATGGTGACCAGGACATGGTAAAATTAAGCATTTTTTCCCTTAACGGGTAAAAGCTATATCTGGCAATTCTAGTTCTATATATTGTAAGTACATGTAGCAATGTCATAGACCCATCTAGGGAGATTATGAACCCTCTTCAGGAATCCTTAATTGTCTACATGTATACTTGATCAATTTTTCTTGAATTGGGTCATCAAGTGGTATGTTATGCATGTGCAACTGGATATATTAGGGGGTCTCGTCAAGTGAAAGATTGGTTTCAGAAATGGTGCATACACGTGGATAATAAAAATCCAACAAAAAGGGAAATCTTTCCAAATAACTGTAATGAAAGTAGGCCTATCATATCTACATGATCTACCCATGTATGCTGAACTGTGCGAAAAGTAATAAATGTGGCCATTGACTGTACCCTTTCTATTTTAAAATAACCATTAGGAATCAGGTAGATGCTAATACACTGTAGAGGTCATTCTTTCCTGCTTACATAAAAGAAAATGTATACAGACTTCTGTCCAGGTGCCTGGAGGTAGGGGAAACGTGTATTTATGGATAAATATTGATGTATTTACCTACAATACGTGTTTGTCTGTGGCTTAACATGCATACAGGCTGATGTACTCATATGTTTAACCCCATAACCCTACTTAGCCTACCCCCTACTTCTACCCCGTATACATACACCCTAAGGCTATGGCAATCTCTGGACCCCTCCCTTTCCCCTTAACTTCCTACCACTGTACTAGAGCTTAACCCCAACCCCCTACCCAGGTAGCAAGGATACATTGGGCCAATGTCAGCTAAAATTGGGCCAATGTCGGCTTATCTTGGGCCAAGAATGGACAAGCATGGCCCAATGCTCCATTGTTGATTGGGTACTGTCTACTCTTCTCCGCAAACACCCGAGCCGACATCAACTCTACAATTTAGCACAAAGAAAGTTGTGTATTTTAAGCCTTAATTGTTCAGCTAAACATCGAATCAGATGAATTGTCCAGCTCATCTATTATTCTATAAACCGAACATCAATTGAAAAGAAACTTGCAGATTAAATTATCCCAAACATGCATGACTCTTTTTTAATAACATTTGCGGGGGAGGGGGGTTGCCTTCGAAGACTATTCCTGTGACACAGCATGGGTCCTAGCTGGTGCCTGGAGGGCCTGAGTAGTGTGGAAATGAAATTCATCAAGAACCAACTGAGCCTTAGTCCTTTAAAGGCCGTGTCATGGCCCAAGGTTTATGGTTCTTTGCCCTGTACAACCCTAAAGGTTTATAGACCATCAGTACATGTTGTACCACCTGTGGGGTTTCACATAGAGAAGAGAAATGTTTCACAGGTGCTACTCCTTCGTGTTTCACGCCTGTTCAGGTGATAACTGAGAGAAATGAGATCTCTGTTTACCTGTCTCCCATTGTTCCCGCCATAAGCCTTGAAAATTTGATAGATAACTCACATTATTGTTAACCATGAAATGGAGGCAACTTGCATTCTAAAATAGCATAGAAAGTGTACATGGCTTCTGTGGTATTCTCTTATTGTAGTACATTGTACCTTTTTAATAGGGTGCCCACCCCTGTATCACCATTTTGATACAATCACATTTCACACGCATTGTATATACATTTTGTACATGTAAAATGCCACACATGCTTTGTAATTGTAGGGACTGCGTCTCCTCTGCGTGTATACTCATGTAAAAGAGCTATATATATTTCATTCTGTGAACATACAGACTCGTGACCAATAACCATTATTCCAACTGTGTTTATCTTCCCATTGATAACTTTATCACTAATACCACGATATCAACCCATGGCTAAATCAGCAGCAGTTGATAGTTGCAATGTGTCATTCAGTGTATTTAATATGTGGTATCATGTTATTGTTGACAGTGGCTTGAGACTCTCATGCTTGAATTTAAAATCTGTACTAACAGCAAATATCGAGTAACAGGGAGAAGACTACATATGTAACTGCATCAATATGGGGTGGGGGAGGGGTATAAGGTTAAGGGACATGCGTCTTTTTCATACGCTAATGTTAGAGAGAACAGAGAAGAATTGAGACAACTTACATTTCGTCACATTGGCAGTGGCTGAGAGTATGGAACCTGTAGTTCCACAGGTTGTATCTTGTGCTGAACCCGCTTATCGTGTATGGACAGTGGTCATGACCCCGGCAGCATTTGTCTGTGGCCACATTTTCCCCGAGATCGTGATAGTCCAGCGCTGTGTTACCGTTCCCGCACCAGTTTGTTCCAGGGTAGATGAAACCTCTCTTCGCTCGCGATGATCCTCTGGTCGACGATCTGGACGCAGACTTTTTAGACTTGTGCAGCGGCACTTCCGATTTTATCAGGGGCACTTCCTGTCCTTGGAGACGATTAAAGGCCTCGTGCGCGTTGTCGCTCTTTTCGGCTAGAAGTGCGCGACTTTTCGCCTCACGCAGCTGTTGGCGCTGGCGACGATGGAGGACCTTGCAGGAGCGCCTCAAACCGGAAACATCGAGCAGATCTTGGGAAACGGGGTCTAGTAGCTTCCGTTCATGAACATGGTGGACGCTGACATTACCCGAATGGCCATGAAGCCCCTTAGCGGCAGTTTCTTTGGACCGGAAGTCATCGAGGAACTTCCGGATCTCCTCTCGGTCCTTGTTGGTGTCGCAGTCGATGATGTTGCCGCGCCCCTGGTAGACGGCCTGGAGGAAATGGCGACCGTCAGTGATCTGCCTGTAGAACATGCCTGCCTCCCTCAGTTTAGGTACCATCACCTCCAGGGCATGGTACTTGCCATACCTTACCCGTACCTCCTCCTCACCCAGTCTGTTGACGCTCCTTAAGACGATTCCTCCTGTGTCTTTGCTACCTCTGCCCCCTTTATGCGCCCTGGAGGAGGTGAGGGTGATGGCGCCCAGGAGGATGACCAACAGGGTGTTAAGTACCAGATATTTACCCATAGTGTCAGCTGTGTCCTTGTATCTTTAAAAATGTGTAAAATGTCTCTTAATGCTCTTTGTTACTAACCGAGGATAAAGTATACCTTTTAGAAGTTAAAACCAACAGAGTGCTGTCTTACAGTGTGAATGACTAAAGGTGTCTTTTTAGCACGTGTGAATGAATGGATCTCAGTGTGTTAATACTTGGTGTGGAGTTCCAAGTTCACGCCCCAGGGTTGACGGTGCAGCTGTCTATGTTGATATAGCCGTGGTTTTGCTTGGCCTGGGACACAGCAGAAGTAGCTTTATGTATGGAAAGTGAGGTTAATCAGCGTGAGAATAATGCCTGGGGGCGCCAACTTTCCCTTCTTTCCACTCTTACTTCTCCCCTTTTCTGTATGCAAGCCAACTACTGCTGACTTCAAAGGGGGTGGGGACGGGGTGGGTCCGTGGTCACGGTCTGATGAGTGTCTGGGGGTGAGAGCGTGCACAGGTGTGGAGAAGGGAAGGCACGGGGTGTCTGTGGGGTGTCTACCTTGTTCCTCTCCAGTCACAGAGTCAGAGTTGAATGGCAATCCTTCCTCACCTCGACTTAATGCCTGGATTGTCGCCTCTCCTCCTGGCTTTGGCCTCAGCTCCAAAGGTGCTGGTCTTTGGCTCCTGTTCAGGTGTGCTGGTGCCTTTATACTCACACCTGGAGGCTGGCAGCGGCGGAGCTGGTGGTGCTAGATGGTGGTCTTGGTGGTGCTTGAAGGGTAGAGGTCCGCCGCCGCCCGCGCTCATTCACCTAAAGACCGTGGTGTGGCGCTGACATCTAGGATGTAGTACTACGACTGCATCTGGAGAGATATATGTACACTCTCCGAGCAGAGTTGGCATACCAAAAGAACTACTCTGTCAAAATACACCATTCTATGGCTGTCAAATGGGCTGCTTTGGTCAGACTTCAGATGAATCCTGAATACACCCCGAGGGCGTAAAATTTGGTGACGGGGATTCTCATTCCTATGTTGAAAGTGGGAGTAAATGGCTGAGATAGCTATACATGTAACTCAGACTAGTCCAGACTATGTCAATTTCCGTATTTGAAAATGGGGTGGGGGCGCAGAATATTATTCAGGTGACGATGCAGAAGGGATGGTCTGGGGGGAGGGGTACAACCAAGTAAATTTGGTGTGTGTGTGGGGGGGGGGGCACAGCCAGGGTTCGGCACTACACTCCTAGAGTTAAGAGTTTAACCCCAAATTCAGCGAGGGATACAAAAGTTGAAAACGCATTGGTGTGACATAAATATACGACTGTGATAGTGACTAGACTACTGTCAACTGATGTGTCCGCGATGTCCCTTCTACATTGTGCCTGTATAACTTTAGATAGATAGTTATGCTGTATTGATATTTTGTCTTGTAATCCTATTGATGCTCTGAGAAATCTTCTCCGATGTGGACATACCCTTTTCCTTGTTTATTTTGTTTCCTTGTATTGACTGACCTGAAAAGCTTGCGTGTATGATGATGTTTTACCCGCCAAATAAAAAAATTGTTAAACCCAAACTCAATTGTTTGAACGGCGTATTGGGGCAGAGTTATCCGTGTCAGGTGTAAGAACCAAAGTACATGCGTTATGATGTGCCCTCCAATACAGTGTGCTCTTCAGACGGGAAACTTCTGGACATACACAGTGTCTCCAAAGGGAACCATCTGCATGCCTTTATACAAGGGGCCTAGGGCTATATGCAAAGAAACACATGAACGTTTCAGTCACTATGCCAGGAGGTTAATTCAAAAGATCCTGAGATTTCTACCCCTGCGATCATAGTTTAGGCACATATCATATTAAAGACCTGGCCAGTCTACCCTATCTAATGCACATGGTTGCAGGCCTGTCAGGAATAGCAAGTCCTGAGACCACTTCACTATTCATTTTCCAGCGCTAAGATCACTGCGATCTTAGTGAAAGAATTGCATAGTGGTTTAACCTGAGTACAAGAGCACTTATACAGGGAACACTCCTGATTGAAAGAGTGAATAGCCTGCTGCATACATATAGAGGGGAGGGAGGACGCTGAGTGTCCTTGAGGGTTCTTAGGGCTACTCATGCATTAAGTGCACTGTAAGGTAATTCTTTCCTTCTCTCTCTTTGTCCTTGGGGGGCACAATGCTTCAAATAGGCAAGCATAAATCTTCCATTCATGGGAACAACTCTTGAATACTGTACGGGGTCATCTGCACCCTGTGCCCATATGGGGATGGGGAACGATGGTATAAACACTGTTGTGAAGAAAAGTGGCTCCACAGCTATTCCTTTATTTTGGGACTCTTACCCCTGTGCCCAGTCAGTACTTCTTGGAATAGTGTAGGAGGGCTGAGGCTAAGATCGATGCGATCTTAGTGCTGGCTAGAAAAAGTGAACGCAGTCTAATCCTAAGATCGCTTAATAGGATAAGCAGAATAATTCCTAAGATCGCTGAGGTTGCGATCCCAGGATCATTTGAATAACCTCCAGGTGTTATTATGGGAATGGGATCTTCAATATTGCACCAAATGAATCTGGGTCTCTTTCAGGAACTTGATCTAGTACTTTTTACTATATAGTGGAAAAGAATGCTTTTGGCACATCGCTAAATGTATAAATCCTGTAAAGGTTCGTCACAACCCCCCCCCAAAAAAAAATAAATAAATAAATAAATGATGAATATGAAAGGTAAAAAAAAAAGACAAGAAAAAGTCAAATAAAATAGTTGTTGTGAATTGAATATAGACAGAAAGTCTGAAAGTTATTAACACAGACTGAGTTTTATATTGATTAGTGCTTTGAATCAACAAAGTTTTATCTGCTTATTACGTACCTGTGGTGACCAGGAGGTTAATTCAAAAGATCCTGGGATCACAATCTCAGCGATCTTGGGAAATATTCTGCCTTATCCTATTAAGCGATCTTAAGATTAGACTGCTTTCACTTTTCCTAGCCAGAACTAAGATCGCATCGATCTTAGCCTCAGCCCTCCTACACTATTCCAAGAAGTATTGACCGGGCACAGGGGTAAGAGTCTCAAAATAAAGGAATAGCTGTGGAGTCACTCTTCTTCACAACAGTGTTTATACCATCGTTCCCTGTCCCCATATGGGCTAACAAAAGAGCACCGGGTGCAGTTGACCCCATACAGTATTCAAGAGTTGTTCCCGTGAATATATGACTTATGCTTGCCTATTAGAAGCATTGTGCCCCCCCAGAACAAAGAGAGAGAGAAGGGAAGAATTACCTTACAGTGCACTTAACGCATGAGTAGCCCTAAGAGCCCTCAAGGACACTAAGCAAACGTCCTCCCTCCCCTCTATATGTATGCAGCAGGCTATTCACTCTTTCAATCAGGAGTGTTCCCTGTAAGTGCTCTTGTACTCAGGTTAAACCACTATACAATTCTTTCACTAAGATCGCAGTGATCTTAGTGCTGGAAAAGGAATAGTGAAGTGATCTCAGGACTTGCTATTCCTGACAGGCCTGCAACCACTGCATTAGATAGGGTAGACTAGCCAGGTCTTATGATATGTGCCTACACTAAGATTGCAGGGGTAGAAATCCCAGGATCTTTTGAATTAACCTCCAGCTGTTGTCTATAATATGTTGAAATCTATCTGGAAGTTTTCTATTGATGTGGCACCTAGATTTTTTAATGTATTAACTATAGTCATCCATCTTCCTGTGATGATTGATCATATATGTATTAACTGGCCATCTTGATAAAGTACAAACTTTTATGTTAAAATCATCAATAAATCCGTCAACTATTTCAACTGTCATGTAGATTTATCTTTTTGATGTCGCCCCTTGAATTTGGACCTTAACCCAAACAACAGCACGAGACTAGCTATACATGTGTACAACAACTCGCCATTCACAGATTTTTGGACCAAATAGACCAAACTGTGGGTGGAGAGCAACCCTTTGACTGTGCAAAGGGGTTAAACATGTCATTACGGTGATAGGAACAAGTACCACTTATGTGCATAGCTTTGTTGAGGGAGGCACTGACTAGGTCATAACTGATCATATGGAGTGCTAGGATCACAAGCAGATTGACACCCAGTACTCTGATATCTTGGCAGAAAAAAAAAACAAACTAAAAAGAGATGTATTATTTTTGGGTTTTGTCAGCTTTTTGCTTCTTTCTTTACCAGAGTATTTTAGGGCAAGTCTTGCGATGTAGTACTTGGCATGACCTTTTAAAACAGGTGGAATTGTGTGAATATTCCAAATAAAAAGGAAATGGTAATGGATTAAGCTAGGCTAGTTGATCAGAAAGCACCATACCCACATTTTCTTTATCTACATTACTTACTAAGAAACATCACAATTAATGTGATGTTCTAAAAATTTGAACACTCAACCAAACTTCAAATGAAATATCTCAGCACTCCATTTATCAATTTTGATGAATGAAGTGCCTGATGAAGAGTCATAAATGACTCAAAACGTCGCACCATAAGATCAGCAACAACATAACATCAAAATGTAACATCTGCAGGGAAATTCGTTATCAACGCTCATCTCAAGATCTTTAAAATGGCACATCATTGGCTAGAATATTCCTAGTATTTATGTCAGAACTCCATTGGCTGCTACCCATATGTGAAAATGATGATTATGCTCTAATGCCTATAGCCCATAACAATCACTAACATCATAAGTCAGCCCTTTTTCATAAAAATGCCTAATCATATATGGTGATATTTATCATAGATTTTGACATATCAGGAATTCTTAATTTCTGTTTTCAGTTTTGAGTTCTTGGTGGACATCCACAGAAATTGGCACAAAAATCTGTGAATTTAGATTGATGAAATGGTTACCATGGCAACCAGAAACAGGTATATGGATCAATTTTGCTTCAAAACGTTCTTTTTTTCCTTCCAGATATGGAATGTTTTCACCCAAAATGGGATGTTTTAAATCAGACCATTGAATTCTGCATCAAAGAATAGCCTATTGAATCTTATATTCATTTTAGAGTTATTTTGTCCCTCCAATGCCCTCAAATGGCCAAATGTAGAATGGAAAATCCCCATGCAAAGGGGTTTTTTCGCTTATTGAGTCACAGCTATTTTCTCTGCTATCTACTACTTCTAACCTTTCACTCGGCCCCGATGAAACACATCCATTTTTATTCTTTAACATATCATTCGGTCCCACAGACTCGTTTTCTACATGCGTCATCGTCTACCTCTTTATTGACAATCTATCCAATATTGTGAACTTTGGCAAAGGTGCCACAGGTTAATAACTAAAGCTGATACGACCAATAATACCTCTTCTGAACCCAGCTTACTGGACTACATGCAATTCGGTCAAATATCGTCTACAGCTGTTCAAAACATGGAAGACTGCCAAAGTAGTTCCTGTAGCATGAGGTTTGGTATCGAACATTTTCTGTGGTATGATTGCCTTAGAAAGTAATGTCCATTGTAAGAATCAGGGGTGTACAGCCAATTGCGCAATAAAAAAAAAAATATTAAAGTTGGCACGAAATATTTTGATCAGCTGTCGTGCTATGATCATAGTTCTGCTAATCAGTGTGCACATTCCCACATTTGAGTGGGAATAACATTGATAGTGATTTCAATTATAAGAATCCAGATTAAAATTCTCGTTAAAATGAAGTTAAGTTTATCATTAAGAAGTTAAAGTTGAACGTGTTTCCTATTGGCAAATTAATCAGTGTCATTGCAAGGCTTCCACTGAAGCCAAGGAAAGAACAGTCTATATTGTTTACAAAATGATGAAATAAATCTGTTGAGATTCTGCAACGGACCCCAGTATATTTGTATTGAAACTTTGCACACGACACCGCCCCGTGGTGTTGTGACTGCTGCAGTGGCATTAAGATCCAGACATATTTTTATAATCCTACATTTATTTGATTGGTTCCTGGTGGCACTCCCACTTTGAGACGCAATTCTCATATGCACTGAAAATAATATAAGCTTCCTGTGACCTCTATTGATGACTTAGGGTCATTTTTCCTATCTATGATCCAAGGTAATCATGATGATCACATTTAGAAGATGTGAAAAAATACCATTACACTAAAATCTTAATAAACCAAAACAGTTTTTGGTCATAGTATCAAATAGTCTTCATACAATAAATGCTTGGTTGAATGGAGGGAAGGGAATAATTGTGCAATTGTTTGAAAATGATAATCAAAAACCCGTAATTAATGACAACATCTCTGATCTGGTCAGACAGGTAATCACATGTGATTACCCAGGGGGACCATACTGATTATGGAGCACTCTCCCCAGTCATCATCAACAAGATGAGCAAAAGTGATCACTACAAAGTACCATTTTAAGCCTTATATTTCCAGTATGCATGGCTTTTAAAATAACGCTCCTAGCATATTCAAATAAAGAAAAAAAAACTGTCAATGGAGCCTGTTTTATAAAATAATGAAAGCTATGTTAAAGGTGGTCTTGATCAATTGATTTTTCAAACTAGTATTAACATATGCTGTCCTCCTTGCATTAGTGGGTTTCCCTAGCCCACTTAAAAGGGTCTATATCTCGTCTCTCCTATCCTCTCGGATGTGTGTGTTGCACATATGCGCGGGCACCCACACATTCCTCTGTGAAATTGTGTAATGTTGTTCTCGCCATGAATATGACCTTAGCTGTCGAAATGGCGTTAAACACCTATTACTCACTCACTCCTTGCATTAGTGAGAGGGCCAATGATATCAGCTGGACCTAGGGTGAGACTTGTAGCCACTGGTGGCAGTCTGTTCACCCGGAAATGTGAATGTTCCGAATTTATGCCAACTTAATTCATCTTTCGACCTTTTCCCAACTTTTTCACCTTCTTGCGTGCAAAGGTACACATGACAATGTAATCAAATCTTATCACACATATGAACAAGCTTTTTCTGGAGATCAATGAAGGCTTAAGTAGAGATAACCTGAATAATTGAATGGGGTGAAAGTCTGTATAGGTTATGTACTTTGTCTGAGTCCAGAGTACATGTACGTGTTATCTATTGATAAGTCAGTGAAGATCTTCATTGGGACAACAACATTATTGTTTTATTGCATTGGACCTTGCACCCTGGACCCGGGTAAAAATATCTGTACTAAATGTGTAAACTAAGAGTGTGATCTTTTGTTTGCAATGAGTGGTTGGATTTCGGATAAGCATACTGCCCCCTCCCCATGGCCCATATCTTTTTTCTTTTTTTTTAAATATGGCCTTTTACTGCATCATCACTCACAACCCATCTAACCCACCTCTTTAAGATATTGTTGGAACAAACTGGGACCTCATGCTTAAATCCAAGTTCACCCGAGTGTACCATAATGCAAAACTCATCTTCGGCAAACGCAGAAACAAGTCCCTTGTGGGCTTCAACCAGCACAGACCGGGACCAACATAAAAAAAGCCCATGTACTTAAATACCCCTGTAACAGGAAGAACACTTGCCAATACAGGGGCGTTGGAAGCAGTTTCAGAGTGTGTGGGACCAGGGGGGTTTTCTGCAATTTTTGACCTCCCTTTTCTTGACGTTTTAGTTTTGACCCTTTAAGGATTTGTCCAAAAGTGGGGGGGGGGGACATGTCCCCCCTTTCCCCCCTGCTGTCCAAGCCCATGCAATACTGTCGCAAATTTAATAAAGTGGCTACATAACTTCCACCACTACAGGCTGTAAATACAGGATACTCTATAATGTAAACTGTCAAACAGCCGACATAATCTATGCAATAACCTGCTCTCACTGTGGGTGCCAATATTTTGGCCAAACCGAGAGGCATCTCCTCGACCATTTCCAATGCCACATGTATGACATTGGCAGTGACGAGGACACCTCTGTAGCTGGTGACTTCAGGAGTTTTCCCTCACCATTTTATCAAGCACCCTCCGGAATCACCCAAGGGTATTGCTGAACTAAATCAGGAGGAGAGAAGGTGGATGCACCGCCTAAGTTCCATCACACCGAAAGGGCTCAATTTATTAGATTAATCTATACAACAGCCATCCTGACAACATTTTCCGTTGAAAAAGACAGACAAAAGCCCATTTGGCCCGTTCATGTACAGCGGAATTATATGACACTATGATCACATGGACATTGTCCTACCACTGCTAATTCCACAATCACAATTGAACACATATCAGTGACTTTAGATTAACATACTCACCCCCCTAGACACTTTGATCTCTGTATGCCCCCCTCCCAGGTAGTGAATCCTGGGTTGTTGTGTTTTTTTTTAAAGGGAAATAAATAAAATTCTCCACTCATGTTCAACAAAAAGTATTAATCTATTGTGTAGCCCACCAAGCTTTAATTATTTAATACCACAGATATACCACTGAGTTTTACCACTGCTTCTACCTAAAATATAATTTTTACATTTTCACAACCAGTGGTCATAACTCACCTAAAAACCTTGAACTATCCTGGAAAGCACAAATTATCAAATATTTCTTTGTTCCAATATGTTCATACAATCGCACCCACTCCAAGGACTCTGCTATGAGAATATTCACTACCAGTACACTACATAAGTAATGATTGGAGAGTGATCTTTTGGAGTAAAGGATCGTGGGTAAGTGATTCCAGTAAACTGCTCCCTTATTGGTCAGCAGCCTGGTTGCTATGGTGAGCATCAGTGGATGCTCAATTCAAAATCTGACACTTTGTGGTGGCACTTCAGAGAGAGCAGTCACAACACCGTTCTACCCATGTACCATATCTACTATTCTAGTCAGGGAGTGCCCCCTTTTTGTCAACTGGGGGCCAGGGCAGCGGAATTTAAATCGCATAAAACTCTTTCAGGCTTGCCATGCAGAGGGTGGCAGAATTATCTTTGCCACCCCATTGTTCGTTTGTAACCATTGCGGGTTGTTTTGCTAAAATGTCCCTTTCCAATTTTCGAAGAAACCTTATTCTAGTAATTGTGGTTTACACACATTTCAAACATATTCCTGAGGTTCTCATTATCTATTTTCGTTTCTTAAATAAGACCAATCGAGCCAAGCCTAAAATGATTGGGTTCTGACATGATCCAGTTCTTTGATTAGCCCTAATGTATAAGTTTGCATGTGGCCCCAAAGGTAGCACATCGATTCCATTTCTTAGTACAATGTATGGCAAGTAGTATATAGGGGCAAACTCAGCGCATAGGAACAGCTACTGAAATCGATTTGACAGCTCTGATTGGCTGAGAGAAATTTATGCAGAACATGACCTATTTTTCTCTGTTGGTCATTACATAATTACATGAGTTTGGTTGCTATGGCAACACCACAGTGGCAATGAACTCTTGTGGTGCTGTACATGTAGTATAAACAACAGGGGTGGTGGGTAGTTCGGTAAGGGTATATAGGTGCAAACTCACCACATAGGAACAGCTACTGAAAGCCATTTGACAGTGTGCATGTTTTTCTTAAAATGTCCAGGGTAGGGGTAAAATTTAATGACTGCCATTAATCCTGGGACACTAGTACCATTGAAAGTGGTGTTGTCCTATATGTGACATTATGGTGTTACACTTTTGGATGTTTATACCGTGTTCCTGTAAAGTAGGTTTATAAATTAATCCTAAATGTGAGTGAGCATTGTAGAAGCCTACAAGTTTAATTGGAGATAACTTTTACTAAATTTTTGAAGGGATTTTCACTAATGTACAGTAAAGTTGTTTAAAATGTAGATGCAAATAAAGTTCCAAAGTGCTGCATGTTGTATCCTTGATGTTAAAATCCGGGATTAAGTACAAGGTAGTAGTAGTAGTAGTTGTAGAGTGGAGAATTTCCTCCAATGTACAGTGAAGTAGAAGTTCCAAAGGTCTGTATGTTGTATCCTTGATGTTAAATCCTGGATTAATGACAAGGTAGTAGATACAGTATATGGACGGTCAGAGGGCTTGCTGTGTAGAGTGGAAAGTCAGTAATGAGAAGAGCTCGGTGTGTAGAGTGGAGAGTCAGTGTGAAAAGAGCTTCCAGGAAAAGACGCGCTTTGATTAAATGCAGGCTTGGTCACGTGGTAAACAAAACTCACATGATTGGTCAGTGTGAGCAGAGTGATTATTTTTGTAGTGAGTCACTCTTATGGCAAATTTGACTTATGCTTTAGCCCCTAGCTATGTGACCACAAAGCTGGGTGTAAGTAAGTTTGTACATAGGTAGTAAACCTATACCATAGAGGCAAATGAATTCATCATTTCCTAACTTTTTTTCTTTTCAAGTGATATTGTAACGAAAATTTGGTGACGAATTTAGTTACTTTGACTTCACGCGCATGAAATTTACCTTTTTAGAGGGCGCCACTACGCGACAAGGCGAAGCGATAAAATATCTTTACACTCAACTTTCTAATTCATCATCCAACTTTTTAAAGAAAGCAAAATCTAGAACATTATGAAATACATCAACTCAAGCAGTTATAGGCTTTTAAAACAAACGTATGTTATTCAAACTAGACGTCAGTAGACTGACAGCTTTATGTGCCACACCTTATCAGTAGTTCCATTCAGGCGATGGGGTATATAAACGCGCTGTTTCTCATGGATAATAGGGGAGGTTCGAAGCCCACGATACGTTGCTTTTAAAACTAAAACTACTTACCAGCCTTGACCTACCTTTTTTAAAAATATGAGATATAGAGCTCAATTAATTCACAAGAAGAGATGTGGGCCTGGTAACCAGGGATGCTTCAATTGGTTCACGTGGTAACATGTCAGGTGGCACCTAGCTGGTGCTGCACCACTGATGGCAAGAAAGGCGTTTAAGTTAGGCCACTTAAAAAAATTTTTAGCTTTGCAGGTACTTTTCTGGAAAAATAGGGTGCGGGAGGGAGGCTTTTTTAAATTATTTTTATTTGGGTCTAGAGTGATGAGGGAGGGTCTTTTTTATTTTTATTTACTGATTACAGAGGAACATAAATGTTCTCAACCAGTATGCAACAACAAACAACAACAACAACAACAACAACAGTTCATGAAAACACCAATTATGATGAAATTGATGGACCCGACAACGTTGACCAACAATTGGACTCTACAAAAATCACAGCTGATGCCCAACCCTGGTTTCAAATATTACGTAAAATCACCATAAATCCAAAACACAGGCCGAATTCCTAAATGATTGCATCATGAAAAACATCATCCCAAAAGAACTCATGATCAGGATTCTACTGACAAATCAGACATTTTTCATAATTGTTGACATCATTGCATAGCAACTCGGTCACTATGGTTACAGGTGAAAAATTCGATCATTTTTATTACCTCAGGTAGCATTTTTGTAACAATTGGCATCTTGCCTGATGAAGAGTCATAAATGACTCGAAACGTCGCACCATAAGATCAGCAACAACATAACACCAAAATGTAACATCAATTATCATACTCATCAAATGTCTAAGAAATAAACTGTTATTAATATGAAACTGACTGTGTTTGGTTTTGTGTGATATTCTTATCTCTACATTTATTTTTGTAAGTATAAAAAATATGTTATTTCCAAGTATTTTCGAACTCTAACCCCATGTAAATTGCACTCTTACATTGTAGATGGAGAAATAGGGATTAATATGCTTTTTAAATTATGTTTCTACTCAAAATAATCGCTGAGATTATTTTGTCTATGGAATTTTTCTCAGTGGATGAGGGATTTATCTTTCAGTATCATGGAGATCCAGTTTAGCATCATGCTGCCGGTGATTTTGAATTGCTTTTGAGAATCAGGTAGGTTGAAGTCTTAAGCAAGTTTATCTTGATCACACGTGTCATTGTTGTTGTTTTGACGTGCACATTAAGTGTGGGCGTTCGTGACAGATTGTTGTCATGGTAACGGTCGTATCGACCATCATTTTGACATCAGTGCAAGTGATTTTAATATGGCGCAGCATTTGGTGGGAAAGGAGATCCAGACGCCGCAGCGGACACCTGTTGAACAAAACAACAACCTAACTCAATGTAATATGTTAGTTATGGTTAGTTGACGGTGTAATCTAGTGTTAGGGTAAATGGTAAAGTGGCAGGTGCTAACTGATATGTTTGGGGGCAGTTTTGGGGTAGTGGGGGTCACAGTTGGGTTGGGGTTCTTTGGGGGGATGGCGTTTTGGGGTTCAATAATGCCAGTTCCTTATGATTAACCTTGCTCGTTGATGGCGTGGGCATCGTAAATATCTCTTCAGGTGAACTGTCCTGATCATGGTGACCTCATTTTTGCAGGGCCTGGTTAACCTTGGCTTTGAGAGCTTGAGAGCTACAATGGAGGCAGGTCAGAGGTTTTTACCATAAATCCTGTCGGCTACTGGGAAGCTGTAGGTCTTTCCCCAGGAGTGAATCCAAAGGATGAACCTAGGAGTGTTATCCGTGGGTTCCTGGTGGCCATAGGACTAGTGGCGTAAGCATCTCTTCATGAATCAGAGCAACTGCAAAGGACATCATTGCATCATAACGTGCGCCATTATGGGATTAGTGGGTGGTGGGCTCAAGAGGCATTCCTGATTGACATTTTTGATCAGCTCCTTAAGTCTCGTCCAAGATGCAGGATCCGCCATGGTTGGAGTACTGTGAATAGTGATGAGCTGCACCAGGTGTGTCACACGCATGTGCACACTGCACGTGACTATGCAGCAGAAAAATGGCGATGATCGGTGACAACAGGTGTAACCAGGGTGTTATTGAATCGGTGGACAATATTGATGATTTATTATGGATACCTACTGCAGCGTCCCTGAGGGTGAGTACATCTTTTAATTAGGGGTAGGATTTTTTTATTACGAAGGTCCTTGAGACGCTGAAAGTTGGGTAGCCTCAAGGTGGGGGG
Organism: Acholoe squamosa; assembly: GCA_949317995.1. NCBI lineage: Eukaryota > Metazoa > Annelida > Polychaeta > Phyllodocida > Polynoidae > Acholoe > Acholoe squamosa. The sequence goes on along the minus strand of OX439041.1, from coordinate 32,527,108 downwards.
GTGGTTGCTATGGTTACACCAGAAAACATTAGCTGGCGGGTTTCCAAAATGTTGCCACAGTGGCAAATTAATGGGCACTTGGGCGATAGGATTTAATGTAATATTCTGAATACAGGATAGATTGGAGTTTACCATTATCATTCCACGGTTTTTGAGTGAGGCATGGTATTGATACTATAGAAAAGGTTGCATTTTTTTTTTTATTTTCTACTTGACCTCAGTTAGAGCACTGAAAATTACATATGTGATGGACAGCTTCTGGTATGTCTAAAAAATAGAGACAATGCCCACGTGGGGTGGCGAGGTGATTGCATGGGCAGTGGCAGGTCACAGCTATAAATAAAGGCACCAACTTCACACATATCCATATCCATGTGACCCATCTCAATGTAATGTGAGTGAGATTTTGACATGGCTATATTAGTGGGTAGTGCCTGTAGCAGTGTTTACCCTGTAGAGTTGATGTTGGTGCTGTCAAAGGGGGACTAAACATACCTCTGTTCTATTATAAATCGAGTAGGTGTTTTCCCCCAATCCTACGGGTATGGATACAGTGATGTGAAGTTTGTTTCAATTCTGCCAGTGCACTTAGAATCACGGCTCCCTTGTGGACATTATAAAGTGCGTCTGACAGATTATTAAGACCAAGTTCAATTGTCTCATGGGGAATTAAATTTTGGGGGAGCTCACCTTCCATCATTCCACTTTTTTCTGTAGCACATAACCCATGGTGAACACATACACAGGTGATGGGATTCAAAAGCAGATAATGTTGACCAGTATTGGGGTTATTCTCATAGTTTAGAGGAAACCAAGTACGATCCTTAGGACTAGGCAAGCTTGACTGACAGAGATTTAAATATGAATACCTTTATTCCAGAAAATGATGCTGATAATAGATCAAATGTATACTTCAGTCAAAACTAGGCTACAACTAGTATACTTGGGGCCCATATAGACAATAAGGCATCTGTACATCTATAGGCAATAGAGTAGTCAGAAGTGGAGAGCCTTCTAACACACACTTCTTTTGGGTCTATGTAGGCAGTAGCACATCCACCAACATAGAGGAATCAGTCCTCAGAATAAGTGGGGAGGCTTCTCAATAGTGCCCTCTAACACACACTTTCCTGGATCTATATATAGGTAGAAGAATAACCACCAACATAGATAATCAGTAAACAGAATGGGTGGGGAGGCCTCTCAGTATAGCCTCTAACACACACTTTCTTGGTTCTATGTACACACCTGCAAAATCGAGGTGAGAAAAAAAAGTTAAGCGGGTCCAGTAGGATGTCTAAATCAGTTTTATAAATTTATGAGGGATTCAATTGGCGAGTTTGCTGCCGAAAATAACATTGAGTAGAAGGTATCCTGTTTGGTCTGAAGTTCCAAGTTGAGTAGTATATTGCTGTTTAAATACTGGAGTTTAGAACCAATTGAGGACAGTGCATCATCAGTATCATTTCACTCTGTTGCTAAAGGGACTCATCCATGCTTTATGTTGATGTAAATGCAAAAGATATTCCGCACATAGTTTGTGCTCAACACTGACCAGTCACATGGAATTTAGATACCACATGACCGAGACCATATTTAACCAAAGGTTCCAGCGATTCTTCTCACACTGGCTCTCTACTCTACACACTGAGTTCTCTGACCATCCATCATATAATGTATCTACTACCTTGTGCTTAATCCATCCAGGATTTAATAAAGAAGGCTACAACATACAGGCTTAGGGACTTCATCTACATCTACTTCACTGTACATTGGTGGAAATTCCTTCAAAATCAAGCAAAATTTAGCTCCATTACACCTATAGCCTTCTACACTGCTCACTCACATTAGGATTGATTTATAAACCTACTTCACCAGCTACACAACTAGGAACACAGCATAAACACCCAAAAGTGTGACACACCACAATGTCACATAGGTCACATACATGCACCCCGAGGACCTCTGTTGAGTGTAAGAGGAACGAGTGCTTCTGGTTCTGGCTGTACATTAAGGCGTGTTCTCAATTATCAAAAAGCTTACGGTGAGTTTTTATGATGTTTTTTTTTTGTACTTCTTTTTTTTTTGGGTGTTCTCTACACCAGTGTATATATCATCTGTATGAATCTGTTTGAATCTGAATGAAGGTTCTCATTTCCTTATTCTATTAAGGTTTCCGGTGGAAAGCATCCACATGAAGCTTGTAGAAATGCTTGTTTCATAAGCCAGGAAGGCCATGTGAATTTTAAACAGACATGTGATGCCTACTATGTGACAGGTATAATTGTATATGCCTGGCTAAACTAATCAAGATAATAAGGGTAGGTTGCTGTATACTTTAGACCTGCGTGTGCTTTGTACCTCCTGAAGGTATGAATTTCACCAATGCACTATTGGGGGAAGGCTAATTCTTTTGTCTGGAAGCAGGAAAGGTCCCTGTACGTGAGTTGCTTTCCAGTGTCTCATTAGCACATTTTTAGAGAGGAGCCAAATGATTAAGTCATTAATAATGCATTCCAAATTAGTTTAGATATTTAGATATCATTAACAGGATCTCTCTACTTTTGGACTTTTTGTTCTAGCCCCCATGGAGCCTGAGATTCTGTCTATTGAATGTGACCTCTCTGCTTATTTTGCTATCATAAGAGTTCCATACAATTAGAAGGGCAGCAAGGGGGCCTCAGAAATGATTTAATGCAGGGCCATTTCTAATGGCTACAACTTGTTTCTGCATCTTTAGGGGTAGCTGCAGGTGTGGAAAAGTAATGTTGTACTGCACAAATCATGTCCAAACAATATGGAACTTGTCCTTGTATGTTGTGAACTAACAAATAGTACTGAATAATAGAAAGTCACCTTTCCATGGGAAAATATCACTTTCAGAATAATTCTAATGATGCCCTCCCCCCTCCTTGTTCAACCCCTCCTAGTTCAAACTAAGACATTGGTAAGTCAGTTCGATATTCAGTTATTTCGTTTGTATATTAGTTGCTTAGCAACCAGCCCAGAAATGCGCACAAAATTATATTCTATTTTACCTATATGCTATATAAGCCAACAGTAAGAAAATAATTAGTGTCTTGCAGCCTCAGCCTTCCATATTGAATCATTGAAATGCATCTATGTGTACAAGTAGATAGAGCTACTGGGCTTGTACAATTCAGTGCTTGTGGACTTTATGAGTTGGTTGAATAAAAGTTCATTTTTTATGTTATATGGACGTGATGCTTTTGGTACATCATTTTCTGGGACACTTAGCTACCCCTACACATGAATCAACAAGTTATAGCAAGTAGTAATGACAATGTATTAAACTCCTTATAATTATATGCCCCCATTGGGAGGTCTGCTGCCGTTCTAAATAAGGTCCAGAAACTGTGACTACTGAGTAGACCTACTAATAGCCAGTCAAGTGAGTTTAGACCATATAAGTGCAACCAATATTCACTAGAGGGGGACTCTGTGCTGGTAAGTCACCATGAAGGTGAGAATTCATAATGTGAAATATGCAGCTTTTTCCTTACCTGGAGCTTTGGTCACTGTGGGGATAGCGATGCCTGTAAAGCGCTTTACGGATCTCAATTCGGTTGAGTGACTTTGGACCTCCTATACTTTAGCATTGCAACTGATGCACCGTAAAGCAATTTGCCAGAATTGGCTAGGATATCAGTAAAGCATTTAAAAGATCTCTGTAACACGAGTGATAAACTTGCTCTAACTCCCTTTCTACTCTTTTAAATTGAAAATGTTGTGGTTTGAGACAACATGCATACACTGTGGGAACTATTTTTGTTGTCATTTTGATATATTTAGTGGAAAAAATGAAAACACTCTACTCACAAAAGTGATCTCCATAAAGTGCATGCATAAGCACATGCATATAGGCCCCACTCATAGTTTCACCTAATATATCATTCCTCTGCTATAGAAGGAACTCTGGTGATGGGAACCACAGCTACTGATATGCTATCATTGAGGTTTAAGTTTGGTAAGGGCTAGATGTGTTAGAAATTGAATATTGAAGGATCTCAAACTGGACATCCATCTTTCTCCTCAAGTTCACTCCAACCACAGAACACACTGTTTTAGGTAAGTAGTATGTGTTTGCATAATGTATTCTAAGATATAAAGTAGTACTCTGCCTGGTAGATGATGTATACACCCCAATTATGCTCAGTCCCTAACTATACCTCTGTGTATATATTGTATTGACTGGTATAAATGAAAAGCTTAAGATTTGAAAAACACTTTTTCGAGATGACTCCTATGCCTTACTATGGATAATAGAATGAAGAAAGGTGCTGAAGGGCAAGCTGGAACAGTTTGTCCTCATTTTGATAGGGGTAGGCCAATAATCTACCACTCTTTTGACAGTACTGCCATGTTGGCAAATAGTTATCACTCATTTAGAAAGTTCAGTTCCAATGACAACCTTCCTTTGACTGCCTTCACAAACATGGGGGTTAGATTTCTACAAAAATCCATTACACATTGTATTTTATTTTTATTCAATGATGCAAATCCAACAAATAGATACTTATAGAGGCCTAGTTGAGAGCTTCCGGGTTTATGGTACATCAATAGACACTACATGCATTTAGTGCTCTAAGCATATATAACAATATTATGACATGGGAAGCATTACTACATGGTCTAATTACAAGTTTCATGAAGGTTGATAATGCATGATGCACATAGTAAAGGGGGAAACTAACCAAAATGCTCCTCTCCTGGTAGACCTGTAGGCTGTGTTCCTGGAATGTGCAGGTAAAACCTTGGACACAATGACTGCTTCACGGAGATCATCAGCAAAAATAGCCTTTCGCTTTAAGGTACATTGCAGAAATGCTTTATGGTACATCAGTTGCAATGCTAAAGTATATATAGGAGGCCCCAAAATCACTCAACCGGATTGAGATCCGTAAAACGCTATCCCCACAGTCTTGGTCAGACACATACAGCCAAAGAACTATTGCAAAGGCACACCTCATCACTTAGCAATGGCCAGAGGTCTAATTATTTAAACAGGCGCATTACAAATCTTTCAATTTTAAAATAGGGATTGAACTAAGCATTAGTAGGTCTCTATGAAAAATCAAGGCAATACACCATTTTTATGGTATTGATGGCTACTCACTTAAAATTCCTCAGATATGGGTATGACATATTTCTTCGAGTAGAAGTAATGTGTTTTAATGATTCTATAGGAGTCTTGGTTTCCCATAATAAAACTGTAAGGTGATAAAATAATTAACTTGACTACATCTTCACAGGGAAATAAGAATTTCTGGAGGGCGATCCTAGGGGTGTGGATCCTAGGTCAACAAAGTTCTGTGCTAAGTGCTACCCTCTTGTGCATTTGCCCCTCTCTACCTAAGGTCTCCCTAATTAGTTATCAGGATGAATAGTTTCACAAAAACTCTCTACATTGATTGGTCAGACATTTGGGCATCACCAGCTTGGCTCAAAGCAGTTGGAGATAGACATGTCAGGTACATTCCCGAACACAACCAATTCCCACAAAGGCTTTACTTAGGCAACGTAATGGGGAAAAAACTAAAATTACGGGGATTTAGTGTTATTCATGGACACTAGGTGGTATCACCTGTGCTGAAAATGTATAACATCATTATATTGTCTGGCAACTTTCTCCCACTTCTCCTTGTCAGATTTTGATGATCCATATACCAAAATAATCCCTGAGACCTCCTCATTTTAATTTAAAATTTATGTGGTTAAATAAGTTAAATGGATATAATCTTGGTGAACTAAAGACTCAAATAAAATAAATAATTATATGCATGAATTTAAAGAATTAAAAATGTCTGCCAATCTGCACAGATAATTAAAGAGATAGGCATGGCGGCATGCTTATTTGTTTTGTAAAAGAGACATATTACCACTATTAAGTGTCTTTAATTGTCCAAACATGCATTGGGGAGACCTACAATTTTTTTCAGATTTTTATGTCTACCGAGGGAGGAGGTAAAATTCAGTGACAGTGCATGGTCAGCTTGGAGCTTGGAGCTCTGGAGCATGTGGAGATATGCATAGTTTATATAATGGTGTTCAAGTTTATCAAGGAAGCATGAAAAAATAATTGGAATCAGACTTTGCGATTGCAGAAATCGTTGTACTCTTCCTATGGGATGGGGCGTACCCCACCTATTTGGGACTAAATTGAGACCTAAAAAGGCAAATGAACTTTTCACATTAGGCGTCTAAATCTGCTACTGGGTGAGTCACAGGCTAAGTGTTTTCCTAGTCCCTTAGTTTGTACAGCATGTGGAATTAGGGATAGTCCATATCAGATAGCCCCAACTAAAGCCCAAGCTCCACTAGGCGGAATAGGGTGGCAGCGCTACAGGCGGCACAGGTTTGGGGTACCCTTTCTGCCTGCCAATGCAGGAACGTGGCGTTTCGCGTGAATTTCGGCTGAAATTGCCATGACATTCAGGTGAAACCAAGGAGAAAGGGTATGCCAATGTGTTTCACAGAGGAACACTGCCGCCATGTGCCATAAGGGAGTGATCATTAATTTATTATAGGGGGGAGGGTAAAGTTTTTTAACCCATCTTACGGGAGGGGACATACAAGATTTAGCATTGTGAATACATTTAGATAAATCGGTACTGTTATTGTGTATTGGAGGGCATTGGTGTGAGAATTATGTAACTGTAAATCGTAGAATATTTGGTAGGGGGACTCAGGAGAGGGGTCCAAGGGTGGATCCAAAACATCTCAAAGACCAGGGGTCCTAGACCAATGGGCATTGTGATTATTTTAGTAGCCACAACAGAACATCTGGTTTCAACATATCAAATACTTTATTTTGGTATTCAATGTTATCAAATATCACTCTTATTAGATACAAGACTAGCATATTCATCACTCCGTGATCCTAAAGATCATATCTTTACATAGGAGCAATAACATCCTATGGGCGTTATGCATATCGGTCTATATGTGTGTTGTACTGTATATATGCCTTTATCGTATCAGGGAAAGATGTCCCTAAAACAAACCAATCGTCCCCCACAATTTTCTGAGCAATAAGAATACCATCGGTTCAGATGGAATGTTTCATCTTTTGATATAGTGAGCAGATTGTTTTCCCTGGAGGTTATATCATAGAAAGCTACATCGCAAATCGCATTGCCTGAAAAGTGCCCATAGCGCTGGCTACGGTTTGAAGGCATCTAGGCGTAACAAGTTGAAGTAACCTCCAGGGGAAATGGTCCTTGAAATGAAAATAATTATGCAGTCTTATTTTCTTTTTGGAATACTTCAAAATAAATTGGAAGTGGAATGTATAAATACCATATAAAAAGGTACAAATTTGATGGAATTTACATACAACTGCAAAAAGAAATTCTGTGAAATGTAATATGACTGAATTAGCAGAAAACATAGGCCTTTAATGCCATTAACGATATAGGTCTTTGTTTCCATTAGATGGGATGTTAGACAATGATTTCAAAGATAATTTCCTGTATGGAGTTGAGGAAGGAGCTGCAGTATAGGATCTAGTCTATGTTGTATGCCACATGGTAGCCATTGCGTATATAATGCCACTGTATGGTTATAATATCTATATTTGTAGTAACTATCTGATAGTACATAGTTTACATAACTTAAGATCTATCAGTGGCACAGTGGCATACAATATATTCATTTTTATTCAGTCCTTGCCCTATGGTACATTTAAGTGTTGACCCAAACACGGCACACATTTTCTCCTAGCTTATTTAGTCATCTACAATATTAATGATAAATGATTTAATGATAAAATCATAATCATTATCATCCAATGCCTGAACTGAAGATCTGTACATATATATTTAATGTCATGCATAACAGCAGTATAGTTTATAATTGGACTGTGTGAAACACTATAATCTAGCAAAGAAGCATATAGGCTCAATTCTGAAAACTCAGCTTACTCTCAACCACTATCAAACCACTTTGAATCAATGGAATGGCAATTACGTACAGACTCAAAAGAACATTAAAAAATGGTGGACTTTGTATTATAAAGAATCGTTAATAAATGTTTGACGTTTCTTAATTCTAGAATGCTGCTTTTGATAATCTAATTCAGATGTCCCAAACACATTACAAATTTGGATATTATATGCCATATCTTCACTGCATGTTTTGTAGCCCATTTGGGTTTTATATATATACCTCATACATAATTTATATCTGAAAGAATATAATATTTGTCAATACCATTGCACTCTATATATGTATAAATTGTTTATCACACTAAATGTACTGATCTAATATAATTACATGTAAAGGGTATCATCTGTATAAGCTACACTTATCTATATACACTGTAAAGGCTTATCTTTGTACAATACATCTCCCTAGTTTATCATCAGTTAACCCTTCAAGGGTGACATAATGCCTCAAAGCTTAATATCCTTAGATGGCATAATTATCCAACTAAGAACAGGTGGGTTCAGCGCTTGGTGCATCATACTAACCTCTTTGGCAGTGTATCAACCCCATCCAATCGACATGATGCATGAATATAACATTGACAATTTACCTTCTGGAAGTGCATTTATCCATCCAGCATATAAAGCAATGAGGCACTTTGCAGCCCTTAAAGAGTCAAACAAAATAATATTTGTAGTACTATGATCATGGGAAATGTCCCCACAGAATGGCCAGTTTCTTGTGCTCAGTCACTGAGTGACTCTTTGAACTGCTCAGCAGGCCTTGGCAGCTAGTTGTCACAGACATGATAGGGAAGGACATGCAATTCCAAAAAGGCTTAGCCTTTGCTTCTCTGGCAGGGCAATACAGAACACTTATTTTTGGACCACTGTTGACATTGGCTATAGTTTATACAATATACTACTACAGCATCTTGTACAATTGGACGACTCTCCTCTCCTTCTTGTCTTCCCAAAGAGTAGGATATATAATATGAATTATCTATATCAGTTGTGTAAAACTGTTCCACTCAAACAATGATTAAGACACTGGTTGTTGGTGGGAAAGCTACCTATCATTACAATTAGGTACATAACAGAGATGGCATAACAGAGATGCCACTCCCTGGTCACCAAAAAGTAGGAAATCTTCCATTAGGTCATAATTATGATTTAACATATAAATCCTATAGGTAAAAGGTAGAAATTCTTACAATAGTAAGGAAGTTGGTATCGCTGAAACATGTTTTCATGTATGGCCTATCTGGACTGTATTCCTAGTATATACTGGAAGTTTCTGTCCCAGGCAAAGAGTGTCCAGGAGGCATTATCAGCTGGAATTACAATCCGTTTCGAGCCTAGGAATGTCACTGGAATTTATCTAAGAGATATCACCTCTTCACAAAGGTGAACGTGGGGGAGTGTGAACTATACATGTAGAGGATAATCACTGAGGGCAAGGTCGTTGTGTGCTGAGAATCTGAAGGTCACATGAAGGTCATGTAGAGGTGAAGGTCACAGGTGATAGGTAAGGCACAGTCCCTTTCAACCCGACTTCTCGTCAATCGCTTTGTCAATCAAACCACAGTCTGCAGAAACAGTAAAGCATTCAAAATCAGTTTTCAATTAAAATGAGAAAATGTTCTCTGACAGCACATTTAATTATCAAAAATAACTCAAAAATTATTCAGATATATCAGAGATAAGTCATAGCTGCAAGAAATGTGCACTAAGGACTAGGCGAGTTCTCGCAGTGGCGGATACACGATTTGAAAAGGATCTGCCAAGGTACACGTCCCCACCTAAATCAGCCGCTGTGTGGTGTGGTCAATACTTAGTGTAAGAAATCACCTAAAATCATTTAAATAAAAAGAAACCATGTTTGTCTTCAAATTTTACTTCTCTGTATTACTGGTAATGGTCATTTTATTTATGAACGAGAGCACCTATTTAAATAAACCCGTTCAATCGGCATTTTGGCACTGCAGGAAAGGCAATATTGATAACTGGCCTACCGTGATCTCCCGCGTATAAGGCGCGTCTTATACGGGGGGTTTAATTGTCCAAACATGCACCAGGGAGACCTACAATTCTTTTTTCCAGATTTTTATGTCTACCGAGGGAGGAGGTAAAATTCAGTGACAGTGCATGGTCAGTCTGAACCAAATGGAGCTTGGAGCTCTGGAGCATGGGGAGATATGCATAGTTTATATAATGGTGTTCATGAAAAGGTAAGTTTCATTTCAGGTTTATCGAAGAAGCATGAAAAAATAATTGGAATCAGACTTTGCGATTGCAGAAATCGTTGTACTCTTCCTATGGGATGTGGCGTACCCCACCTATTTGGGACTGAATTGAGACCTAAAAAGGCAAATGAACTTTTCACATTGGGCGTCTAAATCTGCTACTGGGTGGTTCACAGGCTAAGTGTTTTCCTAGTCCCTTAGTTTGTACAGCATGTGGAATTAGGGATAGTCCATATCAGATAGCCCCAACTAAAGCCCAAGCTCCACTAGGCGGCATAGGGTGGCAGCGCTACAGGCGGCACAGGTTTGGGGTACCCTTTCTGCCTGCCAATGCAGGAACGTGGCGTTTTGCATTAATTTCGGCTGAAATTGCCACGACATTCAGGCGAAACCAAGGAGAAAGGGTATGCCAATGTGTTTCACAGAGGAACACTGCCACCATGTGCCATAAGGGAGTGATCATTAATTTATTATAGGGGGAGGGTAAATTTTTTTAACCCATCTTACAGGAGGGGATATAAAAGATTTAGCATTGTGAATACATTTAGATAAATTGGTACTGTTATTTTGTATCGGAGGGCATTGGTGTGAGGATTATGTAACTGTAAATCATAGAATATTTGGTGGAGGGACTCAGGAGAGGGGTCCGAGGGTGAATCCAAAACATCTCAAAGACCAGGGGTCCTAGACCAATGGGCATTGTGATTATTTTAGTAGCCATAACAGAACATCTGGTTTCAACATATCAAATACTTTATTTTGGTATTCAATGTTATCAAATATCACTCTTATTAGATACAAGACTAGCATATTCATCACTCCGTGATCCTAAAGATCATATCTTTACATAGGAGCAATAACATCCTATGGGCGTTATGCATACCGGTCTATATGTGTGTTGTACTGTATATATGCCATTATCGTATCAGGGAAAGACGTCCCTAAAACAAACCAATTGTCCCCCACAATTTTCTGAGCAATAAGAATACCATCGGTTCAGATGGAATGTTTCATCTTTTGATATAGTGAGCAGATTGTTTTCCCTGGAGGTTATATCATAGAAAGCTACATCGCAAATCGCATTGCCTGAAAAGTGCCCATAGCGCTGGCTACGGTTTGAAGGCATCTAGGCGTAACAAGTTGAAGTAACCTCCAGGGGAAATGGTCCTTGAAATGAAAATAATTATGCAGTCTTATTTTCTTTTTGGAATACTTCAAAATAAATTGGAAGTGGAATGCATAAACACCATATAAAAAGGTACAAATTTGATGGAATTTACATACAACTGCAGAAAAGAAATTCTGTGAAATGTAATATGACTGAATTAGCAGAAAACATAGGCCTTTAATGCCATTAACGATATAGGTTTTTGTTTCCATTAGATGGGATGTTAGACAATGATTTCAAAGATAATTTCCTGTATGGAGTTGAGGAAGGAGCTGCAGTATAGGATCTAGTCTATGTTGTATGCCACATGGTAGCCATTGCGTATATAATGCCACTGTATGGTTATAATATCTATATTTGTAGTAACTATCTGATAGTACATAGTTTACATAACTTAAGAGCTATTAGTGGCACAGTGGCATACAATATATTCATTTTTATTCAGTCCTTACCCTATGGTACATTTAAGTGTTGACCCAAACACGGCACACATTTTCTCCTAGCTTATCTAGTCATGTACAATATTAATGATAAATGATTTAATGATAAAATCATAATCATTATCATCCAATGCCTGAACTTAAGATCTGTACATATATATTTAATGTCATGCATAACAGCAGTATAGTTTATAATTGGACTGTGTGAAAAAACTATAATCTAGCAAAGAAGCATATAGGCTCAACTCTGAAAACTCAGCTTACTCTCAACCACTATCAAACCACTTTGAATCAATGGAATGGCAATTACGTACAGACTCAAAAGAACATAAAAAATGGTGGACTTTGTATTATAAAGAATCGTTAATTAATGTTTGACGTTTCTTAATTCTAGAATGCTGCTTTTGATAATCTAATTCAGATGTCCCAAACACATTACAAATTTGGATATTGAATGCCATATCTTCATTTCATCTGTTTTGTAGCCCATTTGGGTTTTATATATATACCTCATACATAATTTATATCTGAAAGAATATAATATTTGTCAATACCATTGCACTCTATATATGTATAAATGGTTTATCACACTAAATGTACTGATCTAATATAATTACATGTAAAGGGTATCATCTGTATAAGCTACACTTATCTATATACACTGTAAAGGCTTATCTTTGTACAATACATCTCCCTAGTTTATCATCAGTTAACCCTTCAAGGGTGACATAATGCCTCAAAGCTTAATATCCTTAGATGGCATAATTATCCAACTAAGAACAGGTGGGCTCAGCGCTTGGTGCATCATACTAACCTCTTTGGCAGTGTATCAACCCCATCCAATCGACATGATGCATGAATATAACATTGACAATTTACCTTCTGGAAGTACATTTATCCATCCAGCATATAAAGCATTGAGGCACTTTGCAGCCCTTAAAGAGTCAATCAAAATAATATTTGTAGTACTATGATCATGGGAAATGTCCCCACAGAATGGCCAGTTTCTTGTGCTCAGTCACTGAGTGACTCTTTGAACTGCTCAGCAGGCCTTGGCAGCTAGTTGTCACAGACATGATAGGGAAGGACATGCAATTCCAAAAAGGCTTAGCCTTTCCTTCTCTGGCAGGGCAATACAGAACACTTATTTTTGGACCACTGTTGACATTGGCTATAGTTTATACAATATACTACTACAGCATCTTGTACAATTGGACGACTCTCCTCTCCTTCTTGTCTTCCCAAAGAGTAGGATATATAATATGAATTATCTATATCAGTTGTGTAAAACTGTTCCACTCAAACAATGATTAAGACACTGGTTGTTGGTGGGAAAGCTACCTATCATTACAATTAGGTACATAACAGAGATGGCATAACAGAGATGCCACTCCCTGGTCACCAAAAAGTAGGAAATCTTCCATTAGGTCATAATTATGATTTAACATATAAATCCTATAGGTAAAAGGTAGAAATTCTTACAATAGTAAGGAAGTTGGTATCGCTGAAACATGTTTTCATGTATGGCCTATCTGGACTGTATTCCTAGTATATACTGGAAGTTTCTGTCCCAGGCAAAGAGTGTCCAGGAGGCATTATCAGCTGGAATTACAATCCGTTTCGAGCCTAGGAATGTCACTGGAATCTATCTAAGAGATATCACCTCTTCAACGTGGGGGAGTGTGAACTATACATGTAGAGGATAATCACTGAGGGCAAGGTCGTTGTGTGCTGAAGATCTGAAGGTCACATGAAGGTCATGTAGAGGTGAAGGTCACAGGTGATAGGTAAGGCACAGTCCCTTTCAACCCGACTTCTCGTCAATCGCCTTGTCGATCAAACCACAGTCTGCAGAAACAGTAAAGCATTCAAAATCAGTTTTCAATTAAAATGAGAAAATGTTCTCTGACAGCACATTTAAATATCAAAAATAACTCAAAAATCATCAGATATATCAGAGATAAGTCATAGCTGCAAGAAACGTGCACTAAGGACTAGGCGAGTTCTCGCAGTGGCGGATCCACGATTTGAAAAGGATCTGCCCAGGTACACGTCCCCACCTAAATCAGCCGCTGTGTGGTGTGGTCAATACTTAGTGTAAGAAATCACCTAAAATCATTTAAATAAAAAGAAACCATGTTTGTCTTCAAATGTTACTTCTCTGTATTACTGGTATTGGTTATTTATTTATGAAAGAGAATGCCTATTTAAATAAACCCGTTCAATCGGCATTTTGGCACTGCAGGAAAGGCAATATTGATAACTGGCCTATATCCTGATCGTTAAAACTGATTTTCAGGGTCAGTCCTTTCGAGTAGCTTAATAAATATGTTGAGTCTATAATGAATTAAGCGTGTTACAAAAGAACTAATAATCTAAAGATACTTGAGTGATTTTGTTTCTGAGAGTGAAATCCTTTAGGATAAGTAGACCTAATACAGGGACCATTAACCAGGGGGCGTTATAGTACCAACTTATGACACCCTCTGTTTAACAAATAGCGAACTAAATTCTATATGATGCAATACCCCCTCCCTTTTTCCCAAATGAATTTAGGCTATATATATCCCTAATAATTTTAGTGACTTTATCCTGTTTTATCTTTGTAACTACATCCAACCTATCCAACGTTAAGCAATGCCATACACACTTTGAACTCCCATGCGCCTTTCAAAGGTTATTAAATTACTAGCATGCATTTCTTAAAACATGACAATCGGCAGTTATAGCCTTACTATTAAATATGTGACAATTTAACTGTTATATTTTGTGTCACATATTCCTGGGAAGAAAATGTAAAGAAATGACAGATGTTTCACTCCATGTCAAATCTGACTATTGTTATTGTATTGATGGCTATAACTGTTGCGGGAACTGTTGCATGAAAAGAGATTAGCTGCTGAGGTAGCTGTTAGTATCTTCAAAGATATTAGCATGTCTCTCAAAAGCATAATTATATGCACAAACCAAGGGATAACTTCAACTCCAAGTATAAGAAGGTATGCCCACATTTTAAATTTTGTAAATTATTCTTTCAAAAAAGCACTATTTCTATCGCCCACCAGTCAAACTGGACGCCATCAGTCAAACAGCGTTCCTGGAGACGTGGACACTATTAGACTCTTTGGTTGATCATCTTATTCTATATCATTCACTGTTGTTCATTTTAAATTAAAATAAAGTGAGCAGTCAATGAGAAGGATGCTCCAAGCACCAGTTTCGAGCAACCTTTCAGCGTGGCTCTTCAAATACTATGTTTATCCATGTACCAGGGTACCAGTTTTACATGCACAACTCCATACACAGCCACAACAATCAGACTGTCAGTGGTTAACCCCTTAAGGATGGCACGATGCCTTATAAAGGGCTAGCTCCACTGAGTCAACAATTTTTTCCCATATATTCGCTATATAAAAATCGGTCAGATAAGCAAAAAAAATGGACCCGACTGACATAGTGGAACCTGCCCTTATAGTGCTGGTTTCACTGCTGACGGTTGGCCGAACTTTTGCTAATCCGACCAATTGTTTTCTATACTTTTTACAATATTATATCGACAAACTGACATTGTGGATTAGGGAATTAGGCTGTCCTTAAGGGAAACACTACCCTGTTTTCATGAGGGAATAATTTATTTGATTACCTTTATGTCAAATAAAAAGATTCTGGCATGGTTATTGAAACATGTATCACTATAGAGTAGAGCAGCAGGTTTATCTGATGCAGCTGATGACGTCACGATTGCCAAAATGCATTAAGTTCTGCCTTGTGAAGGTATTGCAAAATGTGCTGCATTTAAAATAGTGAATAGTATAGAGTGCCTAAGAAAAATCTACAAACACCATCTGACTGCACCCTACCAATGCTGTGCAAGCACTTCTGGATGCATTTTGGCAATCGTGACGTCATCAGAACCATCAGATAAACCTGCCGCATTACTCTATAGGGACTCATATTTCAATTACCATGCCAGACTCTTTTTATTTGACATAAAGTAATCAAATTATTCCCTCATGAAAATAGGGTAGTGTTTCTGTTTAAACGGTTGATATACATGCTATATAATGTAACTTATCATCTGTTCTTTTACAATCAGAAAATCGCGTCTTGCATCATAGAGCGAATACAAATCAGAAATACTGGCATTATTGAGTTATTTTCTGGTCGATTTGAGTGTAGAGCAAGTGTAATGGGATACGGCCTGCACTATAACTCGCACTCTTCAACAGCATCGAACATTCACTTCCCTCAGATTGCTTGTTAGTAGAAAGGCACATGGGGCTAAGTAGTATATGGAGTTTCCCTTTCAAATACAAGCATTATAATGGATTGGTTGCAAGATAAAAATGGTGACTACATATGAAGGGTAGCACGACTTATTCCAAACACAACTGCAGATCTTGAAATAAATCTCCACACTCTTGGTCCTCGATATAGCATGCATCCTACATAAGAGACAAACCACAGCTTGCTTTTAACCCTTTCGGGGCAGCATAATGCCTTAAGGTTCATGAGATTTTGATGTCATGATGTATCAAAAATGTGACTGCACTGGTGGGTCATGATGACCTTCCAGGACTGCTTCAGTCTTGTAAAGAGCTGGTTCCACAGTGTCGGTCGGGTCCATTTTTTTTTTGCTAATCCGACCGATTTTTATATAGTAAATGTATGGGAAAAAAATCGTCTCTTAGCAGAACATGGATCCAACTGGAGCTGTGGAACAGCCCTTAAAGCGCTGGTTCCACAGGCATAAAACACTAATCCGACCGATTTTTCTATACTTTTGATAAATCATAAATCATCGGATTAGCAGGGGTGTGAAACACTAAAACTGGTTTATGCTGAAGTATATATTGTGATGATTTATAGTCAATTTCACATTTGATAAAAGTTGTTCAAACAGCTAATTAAATGTATTATACCACCTTTTTGGGGCTTAAGTACGATTTAGATAATAGCAGAAACCAGTTTGGAAGGTATCAAAACAATGTGAGACCATATAGTTTCAGTCACCCCCCCTCCCCCATATAAATGGTATTTCATTTTCGCAGTGGATTTACACTGATCTCAGGAATGGTCCTGGTGAACACAAAAAAGGCTGAATTCCACCTTTAGGCGGAGATTTCACACCCCTGATTAGGGCTATTCCGACCGATTGTATGTCTGTGGAGCCAGTACTTAAGGTCACTATGATGCACAAAGGCACCATATATGCGCATCATGCCAGCTAAAGAGCATGATCCCTTAAAGCATCATACCGTCCGTTAATTTAAAGGGTTAAATATGTCATTCATCCATAAGAACAATCAGTCATTCAACCTTAAGCTTTCCCCAACTGGGACTGAGGGTGGTTGGTACGAGCAGGCTAGGACCAAAGGGCGAAGTCTCTACTACAGAAGGAAAACCTAAAGAATACCTGATGATTCGGAGTCTGCAAAATCAGAATGCTTAAGAATTGTAGAACTGAAAACCCATTTTCTTTTTGTTGGATATAAACACAATGGAAAACTAAAACATATTGTACTGAAGGTATAGCAATGACATAACCAGAGATTACCAAATAAACTCACGTGACATGACACATGACATGACACCTTTTATGAGAAGGCACATCTATCTGTTGCAAAATTGCTAGGGACTTAATTTTATAATATATACATCATTTCAGAAGGAGGTGCAGTAGTAAGTGATTAACTTATATATGACATGGTTGAGTAAATACATTATTTCTACCTGCTAGTCTGGCACGCCGCCGCTCAACGTTCCTGGCCCAGGATGGTGTGTTGTCTTGATTACCGAGGGACTCTGTTGTGGGCTCTGTTAGGTAAGGTGACAAAATGGAACTTAGAGGAACAGATTTATTACCATCTTACTACAGATTTAAATAAAGAGGAGTAACCAGGGTTCCCACAAAATCCTCAGACTCAAATTCCATGACATTTTCATGACTTTCATATTTTAATCTTATTTTGATCTTGAATTGGACCGTGTCTGGTTTTGTGTGAAATATTACTTTAGTATAATCTAATTTTGGACATATAATCAGTCAAGGATTGAACCTCTTTGAATATTGCGTATGGATAGTTCAGTAAATCTATATCTTGGTTGTTCAAAACATTGAAGATTTGACTGACTTACGTCGCGTTATACTTGGCGTTCTTTTCCGACGTTGGGCAAGCTCTTGTTGCCATGGCAACAAAGATGGGGAGGATGTGACACTGGACGGAGGTGTCGGGGACGGGTTCTGTTAATAGGAAAATTACTGTGTGAGTCACCCAGCAAAGCATACACATCACACTTCACTTCACTGCAAAACAATAGTATCACAATCCAACCCACTGTACTGTGCTGCCTTTTGGTGATTAAAATAGGGGGCAGGTCGGTACAATTATGAGATATTTTAGGATATGGTATTATTAATTACTATATAAGTAACCCCAAGCATGAGCAGATATACTTTCTATACTATACATGTACATGAAACAAGAAAAATGTAGCAAGGACCACGGATAGGAGTTGCCACTCGGCGGCCGACGTGTGACGTCATGGCCAACATATGACGTCACAAATTGCGTCACAAGGTGACCGTGACGTCACTGACAAACCGAAAACATAATGAAGTTGCTATGGTCGCTGCGCTCCCGGCCGCTACGTGGCAAGCAACTCCAAAAAAAAAACTCATATAAGCTTAAGCCCCTGGTGTGTAGAAGCCATAGCTTGTACTGCAATACCTCGCGTATATGGCAAGGATAGACCCCTTAATGTGTCCTGTAGAATTTGTCTGAAGTCAGGATTTGCCTAATCTAGAGGTGGGGATTTTACACTATAGGGCTGACCCGGGATACATTATTTGCCAATGAGATAGCTCCCTCCATTCATTGCAGAAGTTTTTGGGTAAATTATGTAAGACCTGGTACCCATCATGCAGGCTGTTATCAGTGCGTATCTCGCCAGGTCCCAGATCAAGTAATGGTGGACCCACTGGACCTCAATACTGGTTCTGAAGAGTCCAAGATCTGACCCTAGCTGCACCTTATAAGATGTTACTGAACTCAAGGTACATAATTGTGAGTGAGTGAGTAATAGATGTTTAACGCCATTTCGACAGCTAAGGTCATATCCATGGCGAGAACGACATTACACAATTTCACAGAGGAATGTGTCAGTGCCCGCACATATGTGCACCACACACATCCAAGGGACAGGAAAGAGGAGAAATAGACCCTTTTAAGTGGGCTAGGGAAGCCCGACATTATTGTGCCTTATATGCGAGGTATTACGTTTTAAAAGCGGGGTCTAGGATAAAACTGATGTTCTCTCACTGAAAAAGCTACTTACCGATTGCAGGTCTACACTGTCCCTTTTCTTTATCTTGTTGCGTTCGGCCAGCTCCCGCTTCCAGGCTGGCATCTCACCCAGTTTGAGTGGCGATTCAGGTTTGACTGCCGGCACAAACGTTTTACTTTTCCGCCGCGCAGCTATCTCCTTCCTCCATGCTGGCATCGGTGACTCAGAATTTTCTGAATGGTGATAAGAAACATCAAAGTACTTTAAGAGAATTGAACAGATGGACGTTGAAACTGTTTAATACTTGACTATTAATAGGGAGTACTGTTTACATTTTTTAATCAGAAGCCCCAACATGTACGTGTACACATTGTATCCCGTTTTTTGTCATGAGTTGTCTGCAACGGCACCAATTTAATATAACATCTGTTTATGAATACCTCTATAGGTGTTTCTCAACCCCAAGTCAGTAGGACAGCACCATAGAACAGTAGGGCATTTTATTTCGATAAATTCAATTATTTTTCTGCAAAAAAGTGTGAAATAGCACATTGTATTCTCATAGGAAGCTGTAAACCTCTGTACCTTGATTGTCCTGAGACGTAGATGACTGACTGGTTGGTTTGAGTGGTGGCAGGACATTCTTGTTTGGCATTATTTCTGACACCTGTCCGTTACTCGTCCCTAGGTATGGGGGTGTGGCCAACCGGTTGTCAATCACACTCGGCTGGGCGGAGTTATCTACAGAAGTACGTTTGAGTGGTGCGAGCACCTCGCGTCCCTTGGACCTGCTTTCTAATGGTGACTGGAATGTCTCCTGTCTGGACGCATTGAAATTGTTGTGGTTTGTGACATGGGTGGGTTTTTCTCGGGGAGTGGGCGTGGCCTCGGAGGAGGTGTGGTCATTATTATTACTTAGGGTTGGAGGAATGATTTGGCGTGGTGTACGCCTTAACTCCTTCATCCAGGGTGGGACAGTTGGCTGTTCTGTCTCCACATGTGTATCTAAAACAGAAAGAGACAAAATCTGTGTCGGGACCTTTCTGAAAAAGGCAGATTATAGTAATAGCCACTTCTCTCTAATGGCTGCCTCAAACTAATAATTTTTGACTCAATAAATATCTATTGACTCAATGAATAAAAAGAACATTAATGAGTTTGTATACTGTTGGAGGTCAGTGATTTCCTGCTGCCTAGATAACATGATAGTTTGTCCTGGGGTTTAGAATCTAGTGACATGGTTCCAAACTATTTGGTGCTACCAGAATTCTTTAATTGTAACCAATGGGAAGTTACGAAAAACACTTAAGCCCAATATGTACTACACGTATTGCACATACCGCAAAAAATAAATATTTGTATGTACACATACTTCTTTGCTCCAAAAGCTCGGCTGCCCTCTTCTTCTTGGATAATGCATCCCTCATCCAAGATGGTGACTCCGGGTTGCAAGGTTCCGAGGGTGCCCTCTCAAGATCAGCTTTCGCGGGCCTTGACCCCCGTCGTACTCTGACCTCTGCCATCCATGGAGGTGGAGAAAACTCTGAAGACGGTTTAGAATGTTCTGTCGGTTTTGGCAGGGGAACCGGAGCTCTCGTTCTCCTCTGTTTTGATAAATGAGAGGAAACAATAGAGTTATTCATACTAACCAAAAAGGTTTTGATTTCTACCACACTATTCCTTCTGTTCTTTTTATTTTGAGGTGAATGATGGTTCTTTCCAAAATATAACATTACAAGCATGTTGGACGATCTGAAAATTTGCATCTAAATAGGTTTATACAATTGAAAATTGACATATGCATTTTATAAATGGTTTTCACTCTGATCATAAGGCCACACCAAAAAAATAAGTTGGTCTACGGATTTTGGTTTTGAAAAAATCGTGCGAGCGAGCGAAATTTTTTTTTTTTAAAGAATTTTTAGGTGTCCAATGGATTCCTTGCTGTAAAAGTGAGGCGAGCGAAAAATATCTATTTAAAAAAAAAAAAATTGCCAAACATCACAAAGAGAAAACTTGTAAAAAGTGAAGTGAGCGAAATCGGTAGACAAGAATTTTTTTCAAAGAAAAAAAAATTTGTATTTCCGAAAATATGGAGAGGGAAATCCGTAGAGAAACTTATTTTTTTGGTGTGGCCTAAAGAGACTCACCTTGATATGGTCCCCCAGGCCTGGTAGTAGTACAGGGGCAGGTCTGGGCTGGGTGCTGCGTCTCTCAGCAGGCATTGAGCTACTCCGGGTTACCTGCTCTCGCACTGCGAGTCGCTCGCGTGGTGACATCTCCTCAACCTGGTCATTCTCCTCCTCCTCAGGGGACGCAGCCTGCCGAGGCTCTGTAAGACACCATACAATGGAAATATGAGATGTTTCTTTATGAATAGTAATTTAGTGAACGTTTACATATCACCCCATTGTCTTTTATTATCAGGCAATTAATTTCATTATTTTAAGTTATGAATATCTCTGAGTCAGCCTACATGAATATACATTTCTATATCTTTCAGGATTTTTTTTCCATATAAAAGAGTACAGCTCCTTAATTTCTTGGTTCCTGAGGGAGTAGACAGTCGTCTCTGGTAAGAATAATAGTTATTTTAAGACTGTCTCATTTACCTGTGGAGTCAGTGAAGAGGGTACTCTCTGTATTAGTGAGGGAACGCACACTTGACCGTGTTGGTTTTCGCCGTTTTGCCAGAGATCCCTTCTGTCGAAGTGTAATTCGCTGTTTTGTGACGTCCACATTAAGCGGCTGTGAGCTCTGCGAAGGGGAGATATCAACTTACTTAACAAACTGCAAACTAAACACGCTCAGAATGATAGGTTATCTAATATGCCATTGTGTGTTACCCTTAATCCTGGGATTATTCAAGTAGCAGAGATATGAATTCACTTTAATTTGCTATTTCTAATTTATGATCCATACAGAAATGCTATTTCGGTACTTTCAAAACCATACAAAATTGTTATGAATGAAATGTTAGATATCAATACCTGTAAAACTGAAAAGTCGAGATCCGTCCCATCAAGACTTGATTCCTAGAAATACAGAAGAATTGTTTAGACACACATCATAAATATTTTTCAATAACTCTGAACTGAATGATACATAGAAATCATGATCAAGGCCAAATACTTCGATGTTCAGTCATGTTTTATGTGGTTCATTGAATATACAATGCACTACCTCGTGTTTGTATGATATTATATAGAGAATTATTTCAGCTATAGACATTAAGAGAAACACTTAAAAACACTTAGTGGAAAAACACACTTTCAAGAATATTTACAAAATACACAGGTATATTATAATGATGAGACCATGAAAAGTCAAATGGATGTATTCTTCGCCTATAATGTATATTTGAAATGATTTGTTGAGAAAACGAGTGGACCTCTATCATACATTTATATTAGATCTGAGGTAAAACATTGAAATATGACATTCCCCCAGCACCAAAGAGCTGAAAGAGACCTATAGCATCAATATGATATACAGCATGCAGTGGTTAATTTTCCACCCAAATTAACCCATTCATACATAATATATGATATAATATAATTTTCTTAGGTGTTGAGCTTTCATAGTTTACCTCCTATTTACAACACCAAACAAAATGAAGTATAATTATACGAGTATATGATAATTTTACTGATATATTATTTCACTTTTCATCGAAATTGTTGACTAGGGGTTGTAAGCAAAAGTGAATCCATTTCATGGGGCGGAGGATGGTTATTGATAAAACGTGTGGGCTGGGTGACATTTCTTTTCGCTGTGCTCAAATACAGGGGCGAAGGAAAAGGGGGGCCAGGGGTCTGCCCCCCCCCAGTAATGGGGAGGTTCCCTATATAAGCCTACATAAAAATACAGCAGGCCCCTCAACCGAGACCTCTGGGCGCCCCCAATAAAAATTTGCTTCCTACGCCCCTGAAATGGAAATAGTCAACCGTCCCTCCCCTCAGTCATGCCCTACTACAACATTGGGAAAATCATACTGGTAATTATTTCACATGAAGAACGAGGCTCACTCCAGGGGAGGGGGGCTTAGAGAAACTCTACCTCATTCTCCATTGCCCATTCCCCACCAACAATTCATGATGGAAAGAGCCTTGAACCCATTAAATTATCAAAAGACAAACCTTTTGGGCCATGTGACACACTTTTCGTTTTCATGAAGAAAGCATGAAAAGGATACTAAATAAATTCCCAAATAAGGTAAACTTTAGATACAGACTTTGGATATATTTGTTCCAAACCTATATCTGTAAATTAAGATTATTAAAAAGAAAACCGGGGCCCCATTTACTTCCTTGCATACACATACCTTATCCTTTTTCTTGTTTGGGTCACCATGAATGAGCTTAGATAACCTAGAAAATATTCCCATCCTGTGACAAGGTCAAGGTCAATTGCCTGAAGCTGGACATCCCAAGGTCACATTGTAAGGTCCCTGTCCATTCCTCAAGCTAGCACAGTATCCTTGTGTCTGACATAAAATCATGTAGTTGTATGTTTGGAGTGTGGTATTAAGGATAAGGGCAGAATTGTGATATTGTACACAGTTTCCTAGCACTTGCCAGTGTATAAATCAGGTAGAGGAGGTGGTTGTCACAGAATCAGGCTACTATATGCTGCCCTAGGCCAGAACTGATGTCCAATTAGGAGTTCCCCTAATTAACAACTGTCACTGGGCTGACACCTTTGTCAAAGAAGATGTCACTGATACAGCCACTGCCATCCCACCGAGTCTACATGGTTACCATGGTAATGTTAATCACATGGTACAGTCACAAGAGATCCTCCCTAAGGTCATATGATTGAGGTCTTTTTTTCACCATACTAAAAATATACAACATAGTTGTATATAGTTGTATATACACACACACACATATACAGGAGACCATCCGATACTGGTTACTCTAGAGCCATGTTCAGATAAACAACATAGCTAGATCCCATCGTATGTCTGCTTGTTGAAAACTGATAGAAAATACACAGGGGGGTTGTCACAGCTCTGAGCAATCTTTGGTATCCTAATACTTGCTCCTAAGTAATAAGGTGACTCCTTTCTCCATTACAGCAAGGGTCTCTGTGTTAAGCCCACCCAGCCTGCTCATAACCCAGGTATGTGGTCATGTTTAATGGTTGTCATGGACACCAGGTGTTCCTATAGTGACCAGTTGTAGCCAATGGTCTACCAGTAACCATGGTGACGAGTTGGGAGAGGTCGGGGATGGAGTATGATGTGTGGTAAAGAGGGCGTGGGAACTAGGAATAGTTTGGAGTTTTATATGCCCTTGTTATGGGTTAATGGAAACTAAATCATAGGCAAAGCCTTTAACTACTTTTAATATAACATGTAACTGTGTTATCTTTATTTAAGAAAAATATTTGTATTCTCTTCCCATCAAAAGCTATTCTAAATTTATAGAAGGGGTTCTTATACTTGTGGAGGGAAAGGTTCTGTCGTCAAGGAATGCAGAAAACATGCTCAATATGAATGCATATTGACCACCCTGTCTGCTTGGCTGTTTTTCACATTGTGAAACAATACCTTGTATATCTAATAGTCACTTCAAAATGGCAATAAATAGAATCTTAAAGAGGAAGAAAGATGAAAAATAAAAATAAAACAGGATGACTGCTTTAGACATATTAATCCTCTTGCTCCTAACCCTTTCCAATCCAATGAAGAAGGGATCCCACCTAGCTAGTTCTCAGACTGGACATTACCTTTCAAATCAATGTCAGAACGAAAAGTCTTTGACACTTCCTTTCATCAGGTATTTCCACATCAATTAATACTGGTCCCACAAAATATAATTGAGTGCACATGCAACATCACTTAGTTTCCCTCGAAACGCCCAACGTCCTTTTTAATGCTCTTGGCAGACCAATGACAAGATTTTAGATATATACAGAATAGGTGTCCCAGAAAATCTTTCAGTCTGGCAGGAATTGATCGACAGAGTAAGAGCCTGTTAGTTTAACAGGTACTAAATCAAGTCTGGCATATCCAACACTCAAAGGCTGAAAGGTTTACATGATATGCGAATGCAGCATCATCTGTTTTATGTTTGGAGTCGTGTGATTAGGCAACCAAGACTGCTACAATGTCAAAGTTTTCTGCTCATGATGAACAGGTATTTAGAATGCTGCTTGTCAAATGTTGCAATCAGCTTGGCGATGACTTGCCCGCTGGCACTGCATTTGTATATCACAATGACAAAGGGATATTCATACATGCAAACTCAGCACGAGAAAAAAACTGAGCCCTAAAAAGCAATGCGATTTTTTTTTTGCTTGGGAGTGTGATAAACAGTGAAAATTGGGGGGGGGAGGGGGGGGTTCTCCCCCCCCCCCCAGAAAAGATTTGAGAAGTCAAATGGTGCATTCTGGTGCTTTTTGTGGATGGCTGATAACCTTGTATCAGAAACTTTCTAAGACCACCCCCCTATATAAATGGTGAAAATGATACCTCATAGGATCTTGACGAATCACAAGATTGACCCTGACAAATCATAGAAAAACTGAGAAAACTGAGGAGTTTGCATGTATGGATATTACCTTAGGAGGGGGGAGGAGGTATGATATGCTAGAGGAACCTTCCGCTGTTTACAAATGCATCACTCAACATGCATTTTACCCAACCAAAATAAAAAATGCCCACTCAGTCCCTACCTGTGAACCATCTAATATGTCAAAGCTGCTGGAATAGAAGCCAAAGCTCAACTGGAAGAAATTGGTTGAAGACTTAGCACACCCCTCTTGAGAGGGAATCTCCCAGCTTCTTCGACAGGAACTTTCAAAGGATTGGTCTAGATAGCTAGACGAATTACTCCTCTGAATGGTTCCATTGTGTGAGTTGAACACCTTGACAAGGCTTGATGTATTTGATGAAGGCGTGCATGAAGGATTCCGCAGAACATGATGTAGTTCGGATACAACTGGTTTGTAAGTTTTCGTCAAGTTTTTGTTCCCTCCAAAAATCCACTGCATAACATTTGTGGAAAAAGGGAAAGAAAAAATACAAGTCACACATTTGAAAAACTTTAAAATATTGACACATCACCTTACGACTGATACAGATAAATCATGTATGAGCACCAAATGGAAATTGGGCTTTAAAGCAAAGATAATTATGAGAAAAAAACTACCCTGTATTGTTATCAAAGGTGACAGTGGGAGGGAAGCAGGTTCTGCCACCATAAGACTGCGCCATGTCTGGTACACTGGGGTTAATATACACCCTTCATGGACAATATGATCTTTGGCCACTTCACTCATCAGGTGGCACCAACGCAGCACCTATGAATAACTTGTTGGAACTGCATTAGAATATCATGCCATCCCAGTAAGAAGCCTGCTCATAGGGCCAAGCATAGGGCCAGCACAATACATCCCAAGCATAAGGGTTAGGTTGATTCATGACTGCAGTAATGATTGACCAGTTACTCAACTGCTCTGTATGGGTGAATGGGTATTGGGTACTAATTATCATGCAAATTTCAACCTGAACCCACCTCCTTTGTCTTTTCCTTTGAGACCATGAGTTGCTCCTTTTCTGGAATCTCTTCATAGATTGTCAATTTACTTTCCACTTTCTCTCTCTGGCTATCAGTATTGAGGGTAGATGCAGATCCAGCATCTCCTCGACATTCTCTGGTTTCATTCTCCTGTTGAGGATCATACTGTGCCTTACACCCACAAGCATCACTGGATAAGTCTTTGTCTTGATTAGGGCCATCTTTGTCATCTGACGACAAAGACCGGTTAAGCTGAGGTTTACGCCCAGGAGAGAATATCTCATCAACTTTATCCTTAAAGGCCTTCTGTGGGACCTTGCTACCCTTCTTGTCTTTAAACTTGATTCGCTTATTTTTTTTGTCCTTTGTTTGATTGAGGTTATGTGTATAGTGTGTACTGTGGTCAAGGATGTCTTTTAAGGCTTCGAGAAGTGACGCATCTGATGACTCAATACTGTCTGTCCCAGACTCACTAGTATTGAATTTATTACTGTGGTTGTCATTAATGACTCTAACATCATTACTGTAATTACCATCATTCTCCCAGTTTTTGACAAACTTTCCTGGGTGGTTGAGTTTTGGTGACTGAGGTAGTATTACCACAGGCTCATAGAAATCATCTTCAAACCTCACCTTTGCAGTTTTACTCTTCTTTCTCTCTGAGCAAACTACAATATCAGGTAACTCAGCTGAGTCTGTAACACTCCTAGTAGGCCGAGGGCTGCAGGGATACCCTGCCTCTGCTGGTGAAGCTGGCCTTTGGCCACACGTTTCTCCAGATGGTCCAGCAACATTACCATCTACAGCATCATCCGTAGGCTCCTCAGCATCCTTACTGACACCTTCCTGACCATCGTCTTCTTCAAAGAGATGGACCAGAGATTTCACATTGATGTCAAGATTCTCATGATCCTGGGGGCACTTGTAAGGCCGAATAGAGATCTGGTATTTATGGGTGAGGGATAGACAACTCAGGTCTGCAGCCATGGTCATAGAGTTTGTAACCTGCCAAAATAATAAGACCTTTTTACACAAACCTCCTAACACATCATACCTAATGTATGTGAAAGGTTAGAGGCATGGGCTGTATGTTTGAAATACAATGTGATATCTCCAGAGTCAAAGGTCTATTGTCACAAGTCTGTGTTGAAAGGGGTAGTGGAAAAGTCCATTGGTCAGAAGGTGAAACTGAAAGATAAGTTAACAGGTAATCCCATTTTGCAGAGGTTGAACTAAAAGCACAGGCTTAAGGTTGTATGTCATTGGCATGGTAATGTCCACTCGGCTTGTATCTAGTAGTACTTTATGAACTGTCTTTGGATCAAGGACCATCATATGAATGGTGTGATCCTCACCTAAAGTCTGTCTATATAGATCCCTAAGACAAAGGCGACTGGATCCTCAGTATTGTGTCCTTGATGACATCTGGTGTGACGATTACAAACTAGCCACTCATCCAAGTGCTATGTGGACACATCCTCCTTGTCTGAAGTCTTGTCATACTCTTTCTGTCTGTAGCTAAGAATACCCCAAAAATCCTTATATATATATATATATATATATATATATATATATATATATATATATATATATATATATATATATATATATATATATATATATAAATTAAGACACAGCTGCCTCTCTCTTTACCATTTGGTTATTTAGTAACCTGCAGGTGTGAATGAAGGTATGGAGCTGCTTTTCTCTTTTTCTCTCTGCACTCAGAGGACAGCAGAAAGAGCAATGTGCAGCCGTCAGAGGTTGGTGTGTAGGACACATGTAGTGTATGTGAGTGATTTGTCTTTGTATGTGGCAGTCTCCAGTGTCAGTACCAGGTGTTACACTACAGGAGGTCTGCCTTTAACTTAGCAGCCCAACAGGGATGTGGACAGCTTACCATTTTGTCGCTAGCCTACGTCTAGATTCTCATCATTAATGACATAGCTTTAACCCTATCAAGGAGTCATAAATATATTACAGGATGCCCTTGGTGCTTGTGCATGGAAATTCTTTAGGCCCCCTGGGGGTGGTTAAACTTTGAAATAAAATAATGTATAAGGAATGCCTTTATGATAATTATTTGAATTGGGATAAGTTTCTACCCATGTAAGCTACTTCCATGTTCTGATATATCTATCGTCCAGGGATGGAAGAAACCTGTTGTAAAGTCCTTGAATGGGGAGGGGTGTAAAAATTTGGGGATAAACCTAGAGCTTTTTTTCTCTTTTTTTTTGGGGGGGGGGGCAACCGTGCCTTACCATCAAGGTAGTGTCGAGGTCTGGAGATGCACAACTTTGTTCCCCTAAATAAACCTTTCATTCCCTTCTATTCGCCAGTGGGCATATCTGCTATCACGGTATGAAATCTGGGATTTCTCATCAAATGCCATCTAATCAACATTCTAAATCATGTGTTAAAATATCTAGTGATTATATGAAATATTTCTGCTCCAAAACAAAGAAAATCTATGCCCTGTATTTATTTCTATCCTAGTTTTAAATCAGGTGTGTCTGATATCATAGAGGGAGCCTGTGTGCTGTGAATGAATATCCAGCCCTAATCCTCAAGGTGTACTCAACACTACCCAAAGCCTGTCAGAGTAGCCAAAAGGTGGTGCTGTGGTGAGCAGCAATGTCAAGGGCCATCCAGTGAAGTGTAGTGTGTTGTGATTAGACACTTCATGTTGAGGCACTAGGGACCAGTAACGATTGGAACAATATATGCACAGCAAAAGAGCATTTGCAAAATATTTAGATGTGTTTCCACTAATTTTCAAATCTGTATTTTTAGCAGATATACCAACTTTAACTTTCTGATAGATTTCTATCTAAAGAGAGAAGCTTTTTCATAGGCATGTGAAGCTGTACGTACAGTAAACAAATAATTTACTAATTCATTTTTACACACTAACAATGTATTTTAGTCCTATTTTAATCACATTCTTGTACCACTTTGTGAAACA
The DNA here is from genome assembly GCA_949317995.1 of Acholoe squamosa. Classification (NCBI taxonomy): domain Eukaryota; kingdom Metazoa; phylum Annelida; class Polychaeta; order Phyllodocida; family Polynoidae; genus Acholoe; species Acholoe squamosa. The sequence goes on along the minus strand of OX439041.1, from coordinate 32,497,530 downwards.
CATTTTTGGGGGGCAAAACACTTTACACTTTTGCTAAACGTGTTTTAAAAAAATCAAAAGTGTTTACATTAAAATGTGCTTAGCTCAAGAAAGTGTTTAGATCCTGCTGAGAGTAAAGTGTTCAGATTCAGAAAGTGTTTAGAATGAGGTTTATGTATGGCCTTGGTGTATTTATCAATTCATTATCATTTCATCTTCCTAATGAACCTATGAGCCACGTTATAGGATTAGCGAGTCCTTCAGTTGCCATAGGACCAGGTTGTCTGTATCAATCCCCAATGCTACAAAATGGATGTTTATCATGGGTTACATGGCAGTAATGGTAATGAGATTGGCATTTCTATCAATTTCTTTTATGAATTCATTCTTAGATAAAGTGTTGTGTCATTATTAAGCTCTATCAAGTGGTTGTCTATCACCATGATCCATACTTTTATTCACACACTTGTGTCCATGTGTCTGTTATGACAGAACCATTATAAGCTACCCCTGCCACCTAGTGAGTTGGATTTTAACAAGAATTAAAACACTTTTCTAGCCCTGAACACTTTTGCAGGAAAAGGGCAAAAGCGTTTTGAAAAAAAAGTGTTTAGATGACAAAAATGTGTTTAGGATTGAAAGTGTTTAGGTAAAATGTGTTAAAGTTTTGACACATCTTTTAGAGTGTAGGTATATTCCCCGTGTAGCGGGTCCTGGCCTCATTCAGAGATGTCAGTTCGATATTTGGCGAAACTCTGAAAATTATTTTTGGGCACTTCAAAAGGGGGGTTATACCCTAATCAGAGTGACAAATACCTTCAAAATTAATCACTTAGGGTTGGGTGTATCTTTAAGGATTATCAGAATTATAAAATATTCATTTTAAATTTTTTTTCTTATTATTTCTGTAGTAAAATATCACCTTTGAAACTCTGAAATCAGAGAAAATCTGAAAGTCTGTCATCTCTGCTCATTGCAGTGCAAATATTGTCTACTATACCATCCAAACGACTGACAGAATTGTTTACAGCTGTTGTTGACTTCTCCAATCTCCATAAGGGTAGAAATAAAAACATCATACTGAGAGTCACAAGCAATACTTGGAAAATTATCAAAAGAAGAATACACATACTGTCTATCATCCAAATACATAGCTCAGGAATGACAGTGACTGAGCCCAAATTCCCTAATATGCTCAATTTGAATCCCTTGAATATTGATTCTGTATAGGCATCTCTAGGTCTTTTGAACTTGGAAATCCATGAAATCTGTGGGAAAAAGACTTCTATTACTGATAGCTATACTATGCCAATGTAACCGATGGACATCTTCCATCATTTCTGTAATGGTATGGTGGGTGTTGGGGGATACCCATATGCCCTAACTAGAAGATAGACCATGGCCGTCTTAACTATGTTGAGGCAAATGGTAGATTATTTAGCAGGGATGCAAGTCAAGCATGGGCAAAAATCAGGAAGCCACACATTTGCTTGATATAAAAGCCTTCTGTTTTTTTTTTTCAAACAGCCCTCCCTAACACTAGTATAAGGAAAATACATGTCATTCAAAATTTTCGGAAATCAGGAAATCCTGATAAAACCTTACATCCCTGCTATAAGGGGACAGTAAGAGGTCTACACCAAAGAAGTTGATTGGTGTAGTTCTTTGGTAAACTCCATTCAGCAGCATTACCATTAGGCTGCACAGAACGTCCACACTCAACTACAGCAGGATAAAAGACATACCAAAGCTTGGCACACTACACAGTACACTCCTGATCTATAGATGACATGTCTTTAAGTAGCTTTCCTCAGAGCCACAAAGAGACTTAATTCCTGATGGGTGTAATCCTGTATCGTCCATTGAAGGTGTTCAGAGAGTCTTATAAGACCCACTGAATGCACTGACCATGAGTCAGATCAGGGAGGGTGGAAATGTGTGTGTCTGTTCCAAAATTGGCCCCAGTCCACTCTGTAACTGGGGATCATTTACCGAGACACCGGACCCCTGTTCCGGTATCCAAGACCCCTAGTGGCCAGGCACCAGCTTCAGTCACCAAGCAGATGTTCCAGTGCTTAGGTTAAGCTGGGAATACTAAAGGGTTGTGGTGGAGAGTTGAGCTGCGTCTAGTCAGCGTCCAGTGTCCGTGGCTCCCTCTATGTGTGACGGGGACCACAGCTGTCTGTTGCCATGGGGATTGGCTGCTTGGCAACCAACTACAGCTTTGGTTACATGAGAGGGAAAGGATCAAAACCTTGGTGGAGGATCAGTGAGCACATTCTCCTAGCATTGGTAACTTCTCTGCTTTAGCCTATAGATGAAGATGTGTGCTGGCAAGGTGTCCTGGGAGAGTGTTAATCTGGCATCCATATGGATATACACGCCATCTGGTGCCGTTCATGGGCAACTGCTGTACAAAGTCTAACATGATAAGTGTGATTATGCCATAAGAATATGGTTTGTGATCTAAAGTCTCCATAGACATGCATTTTTATACATTTGCCAGTTTAGACAATTGTAAACAACAATGTTTGTTCAAGTAATGCCAGTGTTGATGCATCGGGTCTTTAGTTAAGTCAACACAATTAGGTTTGCCTGTATCCATTTACTTTGTTTAGGCCTAGATCTCTTGGATGAGAAAAAGTAATTCTGTAAACCCCTGCGGCTTATACGCCAAAGAGAGCCTAGGTGTAGCTTATATGAAGTTTCTAAACAATGGCTGTTGCTGTTTTGGACGGATATATCACACTATAGAACGTTAGCACTATACCTTCAATTCTCAAGCCCAATGTGCTGCTTACAGGATCTCTAAAATTTAACTGAGTGTTGCTTGTGAAGTTTTGTTACAGGTTACGGTAGTCAAAATCCAATATTTCATTCCATTGTTTACAAGTACAGGGATGTAAGTCAGGCATGGACAAAAATCAGGAAGCCATACATTTACTTGATATAAAAGCCTTCTATTTTTCCAAACAGCCTTACTTACCACTCGTGTAAGGAAAGTACAAGTAATTCAAAATTTTCAGAAATCATGAAATCCTGATAAAACCTGAAGACTTACATCCCTGCAAGTATTCACGCAACGCACACAGTTCATTTTTGCATATTGTTGCCATTTGTTTTGCACTTGTTATATGAATTCATGAATGTGAGTCAAATAAAGATTCGTTCATGTGATTCAACAATACACCTTAATGGTAAATTGATGAAGGGCCTCTTTTTATATTCTTCCAACTTTCATGATTTAAACATTGTTGAGACAAGACATAATTTGTCTCTGAATAAAAAAAGATGAATCAGAATGTTACAAAAAGAAGTCTTATAGACCTACATCTGTCGTAGGCTCAGAAGGCGGAGGTAGTGTGAACAAAGGTGCACCAAATCACACAAATACCACAGGGGGCCGTTGCATCCTAAGGGAGTGTTCATTATTTATCAACAGCGGGAGGGGGGGTGGTGGGTTTTCACGCGGATACGTGAAAATCTTTTACGCCCCCCCCCCCCGCGCCGGAGGCGCAGAGAGTTTTCGCACCCCTCTTTGATCTATAGTAGCGCTCTGGCTTTTTTTGCTAAAAAGAGGGTGAATTCTTTTAGCCCCCCCCCCTCAAGAGGGGTCAAATTTTTTTTAGCCCCCCCTCGGGAGGGGTCTGAAAATTTTACCCCCCCCCCTCAAACCCACCACCCCCCTGTTGATAAATAATGACCACTCCCTAAATCTCTTTCCAAGCAGGTTGACAAGGAAGTAACAACGAGATTAATAGAGGATTGCCTCCCTCATCTGGGAAAGTACAGTGTAATGGTTTACCATCTGATTTCTTTCCCACTGCTTTGAATTCTAGATTATTCTAGACAGATATGCCACTCGCTGGTCGACAAAATCCAGTAACTGGATTTTGGGCACCTTTTCAAAGGAAATTAATACAGGTAATCTAGCGAAGAAATCTCGACAAAACAAGACCAGGAAATTGGCATCTCTGCCATAATGTGATAATCGTTATGTATAATACCCATACCTATATTTTGAAGAGGTAGAAAGGGGAAGGAGAGGGTGCCGTTTGAGCAAATGCCTTGGGGATACAATTGCTCTTTGCACAGGCACCAAACTACAGTGTTATATCTTCCTGAGGGAGATTTATCTAGGTATTCTATACCCAATACTATTATGGGATGCCCCAGCTGTTGCCATGGCAATACGCCATGGCGTGTTGAGGGGCACGTGTCACCCGGATGGAGGTACCTTATCCCTTCATACACAGCGTCTGCATATTTAATTAGCCCAGAGTGCATTATGGGAAGATTGCTGTCATGGCCGATCTGTGGATGCAGGAATCTCTGTAATGTCCCCTAGCTGTGATATGTGGTGTGATATGTGGCCATGTACATAGTCTTCTTTTTTATTTCATTATTTTTTGGAGGGCAGTGGAGACACTAATTCTACTGTGCATTACAGGACAGCCTCTATCTTGTTCTGTTTTATCTTACGTGGATGGAGCCTACATAGGTGTATAGCTCCTCTCTCCATTCATTGTATAGATGGGATCGAATAGATTATCCAATTGGAGAATGGCTAACTATAAATAATGTAATGATAACCACATGGTTACACTATCAATGCAATTCCCAGGGCCTTGTCGGTCTACCTACCAAACTCAATACATGATAAAAGTAAAGTACAGAAACCCTTCCCTTGAGAAGAGATAGTAGGACTTTGTGATTTCAATATTCTTCAAATCATGGTGTTTGAATATGAGACGTATCAACTCTAAAACATAAAACTGACTACAATATAGAACGCCTATTTTCAGTAAAAAGGAACAATGCAATACTGATTACACAAGCCTAAAAGAAGAGAGGTTTTAAAGCATACCACACAAAATCAGCAGACATTGTCTGCTTGTGTTGTGGGCTGTGTGCAGGAGTCTTAAGGACATGATATCTCCTTGTCACCTAACTCCAGGGACTACTGCCCTTATTGGTCAGTTTGCAGCAGACTAGTCAGAACAAGTCTGCTGCCCCTGATACATGGCACATTTTGAGCAGACAAGACCAGGTTTGAGCAGACAGCGGACAGAATTTTTCAAACATGTTTGATATCTGCAGACAAGTGGAGACAACTGCATACATCTGTCTTGAGCATGTATACACAGCACATTTTGAGCAGACAAAACCACTGCAGACATGTGTGCAGTAGTCTTGTCCCCTCTAGTCTGCTGAAAAAAACACACCATGCATACACCACTTAAGGCATTACCCTGACACACAGACAGGACACTAATGTGACACATGCAAGACAGGGGTTAGTAGAACAAAAACCTACTTGATACATGGAGAAGAGAGTGATCATTAAATCCTATATGGGCCACCTGATACATGAATACAACTCTGGCAATCAGATCACCAGGGCTACATTCATCTGTGAGAAGGCAAGCAGAAAGCATGGCCAATCGGCATTCTAATAGGTTATCCTTACTGCTTGATTGCTCGCAATTCTATTCTACTTAACAAACAGGGTCTTAACACTTCTGAAATGTTAGCATGATGGCCTAGGGTAGTGCAGGCAGGTTAGTCACCTGCAATGCATTATGACAACAATAAAGCCTTAAACTTAAAAAGAATCACGCTGTCATTAAAGGTTAAACACTATAATAAGCTAGAGGAGAGTCTATCCTATTCCTTACTGTCCCGTCACCAGCCTACGTTAGCACAAACCTGGTCAGCTTGGTCCTCAGCTACAGGGGATATAGCTACTTCTGTAGGTTTCTCTTCATCAGGGACTGGCTCTTCCTTGGCTTCCTCAGTCACTTCACTGCTTGACTGAGTTATAGTTGGCTTAGTCTCTTCCACCTCCGATGACGTAATTTCTGACGTAGTCACGTCATTGCTTGCTGCCGTTACGTCCGGTTCAAATGTAGTAACATCATACTCCTCAACTGAATCTGAATCTGATTCAGCAGAAGATCCATCTGAACTCTTAGTTTGCACCTCATCTTCATTTTCCTCATTTTGATGGTCATTCTGACCTTCATTACTGATCCCACTATATCTCTTTTCATCTCTTACTTCTTCGTTCTGGTCTGAATGTTCAGCAATATTATATTGACCCTGGTCACCTGAAGAGACTGAGTCACTATCGCTTGTCTCTGCTGCATGCGCTTGTTGAAGTTCATCAGCGAGCGACATTCTGTTGGACAACATGTTTGCCTCCTCTGAAAAGCTTTCTGATTTCAGCATTTTTAATTGATCAACACTGCCTGAAGAATCTAGATCAAAGTGCTCTGCAAGGTCACTGTTCTGCTTGTGGTCAAGGTCAACGTTTTCCTCAATGTCATTCTCAAGGTCGTCATGCAAAGACACCTGACCTTCTGCAGAGGCCATGGGCGGTTTGGGGTCAAGGTCATCTTGAAGGTTAACATGCGAGGAATCTAGGTCATCAGGGTCATGCAGTGCACCATTCTAAAAGGAGGTCAAGATAATTAGAATGATAAAAATATTAATAATATAAAAAACTTAATAACATCTAGTAAATGAATGCACAGGTTACCAAACATTACAGGGAATAAGTACAAAACAAGAACAGGACTTCAGCTAGACACACAGACATGGGAATTTCAGTGTGTAAAGCAGTGAACTTGCGTGAACTTTTTTTTATAGTTGTAAAAAGATTAAGCTTTTGACACATCTCTTACAAGGACATTTACATTGTCAATCATTAGACAGGTGCTCACAATTCACACTAAATTATATTTGATGTTAAAAATGTGAATTTGTTAAACACAACTTGGACTGTGTATACCACGACAGGTCTTTTCAATGTAATCGACATGATGCGTAAATGTATGCATGCAGCCTAAGAGAGTTACTTGTTGTGACTGCAGTGGCGGATTTAGAGGGGGGCGCAGGGGCGTGCCCCCCTTTTTTTGCCAGTACTTAAGAGTTTAATTACATATTTTCAACCCCAAAATTTGCTAAAAATCAGGGGATGCGCCCCCTCCTTTTAGGCCACGCCCCCTTCTTTTCAAAATCCTGGATCCGCCACTGTGACTGCATCTGAAGCCATTAAGCATCATGTTGTCCTTATTTGCAAACCTAATCATTGGAAGACCAAAGAGCCATGTATAGAGACGTGTCCTACCTTAACCAGTAAAGGTTCCGAACTCCGTGGCTTCTTTTCATCTGGCTCCTTTCCAGATTCGAACTGCAAAATACAAGAAATAATTCTCATTGAACTATAAGATGATGAAATTCGATGTACGCAGGTTTATGATTATTTTGGTTTAAAAGGTGTACAGCTCACAGTTCCATTAACCATTAAACATAAAATTCACTAGATAGTGCTGCAGTTCCTACTTCAAGAGACAACACACATAATTAAAGCCAAAATAGAAAAGTAATGACGTTGTTGATAAATTATTATGCAGTAGTTGGACTACGAAATCATGAATTCAAACTCCAAATATTCTGGAGGGAGCGTTTAGAAACAGAAACGTAGGTATTATCCATGGTGAGAAAACTGTATTAAGGAAACATCAATGCCAGGTTGCAAGGCCACAATCATATATTGCAGATGAGTTACCAAGAAAACTTAAGCCAGCACAGACCCTTCGAGATTCTCTCAAACCGTGTGGGGTTCTGGTAGGCCTATGCCCTTTACTATATGTTATTCTAAGCTCTCCTACCCATGTTATAAGTGTTGCAAGTTCAGAGAAAAGATTGGAAAGTGACTTTCAAGTCCCGAAGGCTCTAAGACCGTTGGGTAGAGTTGTATACCCCTATTGTACAGATTGCCTTGGGACTGGGTGGCCAAGTCTCTCTTGATACCAGGTGGCTAAGTCTGACTCTCTTGGACTCTTGGTACTACTAACAGGTGACCAAGTGCGACTCTTTAGCAAAGTCCAACTTTTGGTACCGGGTGGCCAAGTCCAACTCTTGGTACCAGGTGGCCAAGTCAGACTCATTGGTACCAGGTGGCCAAGTCAGACTCATTGGTACCAGGTGGCCAAGTCGGTCTCTTGGTACCAGGTGGCCAAGTCTGACTCTTGGTCCCACGTGGACAACTGCCTTGGACCCATATAGGCAACTCTGACTGTCTTGGTCCAATCAGGCCTACTATGGCTGTCTTGGACACCATATGACCAACTTTGACTATCTTGTTTATACCATGAAACCAAATGTGAAGCACAGACACTGTAATAAACTCTACTAACATGTTATTTGCTAGCAGATAATATTATCTTAAAAACGTCTGACAAAGTGTTTCACATCAAGCCCCATACAGGGGCCCATGTCTTATTTTGTGGATGAAAGCAGTGGACAAATCAAATTCCTATAGTATGGAGTCAGGAATTCAGGTCAGTTATCTTTTTTCACCTCTTTTGAATTTGAGTTATTTTCCTTTTGAAACCAATATCTTGCGAGGAAAGACTAAATGTAGGAATCTAATTCTGAATATTCTTTTTTAGATTAATCTAATATCTTAAGTATAGGAAGAGAACATATTTTAAAAAAAGTTTAAGATCTGATTAAAAGAGAGAGAGAGAGACCAAACTAGATGATAACACCTCATCTGATACTGAATAACCTAAATATATCAATGACATCCCCGTCCGCATAAAAAGAATGCAATTTCTCAATGGACCTAAGAGGAAACAAGGTCATCCCTTTGGGCCAAAACAGATGGAGCTAAATAATATCCATGGTTTATGTGTGCCGGGGTGTAGGATTCACCTGACTTCCTGTGTTCTTTAATAAATGGAAACTTTATTCATCACTCCATGTTTCATGTGATACATAGGATAGTTGTAGACCACGTGGAGGGGAGGTACATTTCCCATTCTCTAATTTATAATGCCCGCATCCTGACGTATATTGCAATTCAACCGCAGTATGTAGGTCCACTATATACCGGATGTATCTAGTCCTTGTCACTTTGAATTATTGCCAATTATACCAAGTACACAATGACCCAATTATCTATGATAGATTTGACCCCTCACCTATAATCATCATAAATTAATATATGCCTGTCCCTGTGCTGGGGCTACACCTTTCTCTAAAATTCCGAGAATATTCTTATTCCAATATAATCGTTTTTAGATTCAATGAGTATCATTGGCATACCTAGAAAAACTTATGTATATGCGTTTATATAGTAAAATTCCTTGTCATAACACCTGGGCATTGGTAACTTATCAAAAGTGGTATGCAAGCTGTTGAGCAAAACATTGGCACAAATAGAACTTGTTATGGCAAATCTCATTGTTTCACATAAGCCAATCTGTTCAGGGTAAAACTAAGAAAACCTGATGGTATGTGTAGTTTATTTTGGCAGGTAGGTATGCAGCAGTCTTTTTTATAACTACTTTGCTCTTATTGGCACCTCCACACTGCAACAGGTGGTCAACTAGACCATGAGAATTTGATGTCCACCTTTTTCATCTTATTATTGCAGTAGCTTTTGTCAGAAACAAAAGGCATTCTTCTTTTGGGCATGACACAATAAAGATATTAAAATATCTACTTGCTGACATAATTCTATTCATACGTACTCGAGAAAGAATGTGTGTTTGCTTAATCCTATATTTCGCTATTTTTCTCCAAGGTCTTAGAAAAGTAGGACACATACATATACATTCAACAACCTCTGTTCCCTGAACGTCAGCAAGATACCCGGCTTTGGATGCGGGAATATGAATCAATCTCAAAGGCTGTCAAGACTAATTTATTTCGTCTGACGATCTTACTTAGTTACTATCAGCTGCATGAATTACAATATCACTCCAATGGGCACTATAGGAGTTCAACGCCGAATCAACATTGGAAATTGAATTATCAATGATGATTAAAGTATCGATGTTGATTAATCGGTTGTCAACGTTGACTCAGGGTTCCTTGCCAACTTGATATAAATGTCTGCTTTCACTGTCTGTAAGCGATATGGGGTGGACTGGAAATTGAACTCTAGGGATCTAGGGATGCCATACTGAGGATCTAAAGGCAGCCTTTTCACCTGCAATTCCTTTTATTAACTAATATCACCCTTCAAAATGTTTCAGCTGAAGCCAACCATTCCTCACCTTAGCCCAGGTTGTCTGTGTTGGGTAGGAGTAAAGGCCGCGGACCCTCCCCTGCTGTACAGGGGGAGGGGTGGATGGCGAGCTGGAACCTCCAGACGTCCACGACACATGGCGGAACAACGATGGCAACTTCCAAATCTTCATTTCTGCCAAATGGCGTCTGCTATTTCCATTGTCTCTTACGTATTTCACATATCATAACTGTTTTTGTATTATATCAATGATTCAACGGCTTGTTGAATTTATAACATAGCTATTGGCATAGAGATAGAGGAGACTTCCATGATATTGGATATTCAGTGTCCAAGGTTGAGCCATGATTTACAATTTTATTTTGCATAAATCTGCCTTGTTGTGATATTCGCAAGGGTGTATTTTATTTACAGTACAGAAGTGTTATCTAAATTGCAGTTTTTCCCTGTGAGGTCTCTCCATTTTCCCTAATTCCTTTGAACTTGAGGAGTAGTTGTTAACCTTTCCTTGTTGCCACGTGTTAGAGGCGGCTTTTACCGTGTGCCTGACGTTGGTGCTTGCTGGGATTCTATTTCTTATGGCTACTCACACTTAACTTAGAATTGTTGACCACGAACCTTCAGTGAGTAAAACGATTAGAATAGACCATGCAGCCCTGCACTGACAACAAGGCCAATTCCGGGGCCAATTGCACTTAAAATACATGTTATGTTACAAATCCTCAGGGTCCTTCAGTTTTATACAAAGCACGTTTAGTTTATGTAAAGTAGGAAATGTCGTATGGTTTCTTTCACTTCCTTCAAAAGTCGTCTGCTCTTATGGGTTGTTTCTTTTTGCACATCATGACTGTTCTACTTGAAGATCATCACTCTATGTATACCCCATACATGTATGAGCGACCATTCCTTCCTTCTTATTATTATCCACGGTAAACTTCATATCCTACTCCAAGCACCCTACTTAGGTCCTGAAGCTGTTGTTTCTAAAAACCATTAATCTGGGTCCCTGGGTAAGTAGGCATAATGATCGAACAAATTTCATTCAGTTCTCATGCCCTTATGATAGCTATAGATCCAGTTGGATATTTGCTGGATGTAGAAGTAGACTCCAGTTGTGTTTATTCAGTGTTGAGTTTGTCCATTGAAGTATTATTCCGAAATATAATCCTAGTCCTTGTTGAGGGACAGACACTTGTGTCGTCTGCTACATCCTGTTACATGACCCCGCACACTCCCTAGTGGCGGGTCGTGGAACCAGCACCCTCAGCGTCTCCCCTATCATGACAACCAATCAGGGGAACCCAAGGGGCCTTTCAACAGGCGAACTTCATTATTCTTCATAGTTATCAACGACTTGCAAGACCTAACTTTTTTTAATATCTACAGTATCGTGTGTTCTGATTTGCAAATAAGGGAATTTATATTGTCTACAATATATATGTATCAATGCCCAGAAGAGACATTATATACCCATGGGTTTCCAAGCAACTCTTATGTCACCATCGATTCAGGAGCGTGAGATATAGATGATTCAATTTAGGGATGAATTTTCAATAACTAATGCCTATGTGAAAAATCAAATACTTTTATCGTTGAAATTCAGTGCTATCTTATATATTGAACCAGAGGAAATGACTCCGTGCAAGTTACTGGCTCCAATTGATCTAGTAATAGATCTTTTGTTTGAACACATCTTTAATCTAGCTAACTAAGCTACTATAATTGGTTCATTTGTATGGTAATACAAAAAGAGCAAGAATGGCCTCTAGACATGCTTGCCTAAAAAAGAAACATAATTGTCGTCTGCTCCAGACAGCGCTCTCCAAGCAGATACCTGGAAACTTAACACGGTTAAGTCATTATGCCAACAGATTAATGTGCTAGGAGAAAAAATTTCCTGGCTTGAACTGTTTCAGATCGTTTGGTGCCAGACCAGAGTCCCATGGGAGTTTTTGCGTTTGGCATTTGGTGAAAACGGTCATCCTGGCTGCCTCTCAAACAAAACACGACTTTGGGCTGTGAGCATGTTTATTCAGCGTGGGGAAGCACTGAGCGTCTCTCAGGCCACAGATTTAAGACTAAACTCTTTTTTGTAAGTTTAGTTCTACTTTCTGGTAAACATATCCGGATTTTGGCGAAATAATTATGGTGGACAAAGAATGTATACCCCACACAATACTCGTTTAATGATAAGATTTCTTTTCCAAATTGCAGCTGTTTCACAACGATTATTCAAATCTAAATTTCCATGAATTAGAAATTATAATTATGGGTCCCTACTGCAAATATGCCTACTGATGAAGTATGTTCAATCTTAATGGATCAAAGCGAGCCTCTAGGCCTATAGTTGCACGTTAGAATACACTGTAATGGCTTAGCCTATTTTCCCGTTCTCTAAATTCAACTTCTTTGTACGAATGTTTATGATGAGACCTGCCTATAGATAGGTTGACAGCTGAGTGGTGTGACCCATTCTAGTAGAGTTACTACACTTAGCCGTCCTCCCTTTTTATCGACGTTATGTCTAGGTGGCTTATCACCGTGCCTGCCACATTACTCTTCCCGTCTGCCACCCTTAACCTCTTATAAAACTCCTGTCCTAAGTTCAGTCTGCCATGCCATTAATACAGCCAGGTGCAAGTTAATCGTTACTACTGCAGTCATACACCACGTTGAGTGGTTGCTGCACGACCGTGGGGTTTCCACCGATTTGTCCAGCACTAGTGATTTACTTTTCAATGTGTCAATGACGCATGATCAACACTTAAAAACACAATGCTGCCCCAAAAGTATTAGGCTGTAGCACTATAAATCTGCCCCCTACACAGAGAAAAGGAGACTGATCGCTTTGACACATACTGCACAGGTCACGATTGTCTCCCACATGACATGCATGAAAGGCATGTTGAATGAGGTTGACACTGTCATATTTGGTTTGTCAACTCCACTTGACATGCGTAATGAAGACAGATGTCATGGTGACATATGTGCCATGTCCCAATGACATGTGCTCTATATGTCAAATCAAGTTGACATGGATATACATGTCATTTTGTCAGGAAGACTTTTTTCAGTGTAATTTTTATCACCAAGTCCACTGAGGTCTGGCCTCAACAAGTCTGCCACTCAGCCCTATGGAGTTTTACATTCTTTCATGCACAATTTCTTTTAATAGAAACGAAAATCAGATTGAAAGAAACTACAAATATCACAAATTGATGAACGAATTTCTACTAAAAGATGTATAAATTTATACATAGAAAAATCCTTTTATTACCTCGAAAGTAGATGATTCAATTTAAACAAGATGTAAGCAGTTGAATTAAGCCCAAGATCGACAACAGTTACTGATTCATATGATAATCCCTTGCTTTTTAAGATTGTGATTAAGATTGTGATCAACGGCAAGCTGCACCTACACTATTTTTCAATTACTTTTTAAGGAAGGGTCAAAATCCCTTAAACAATCCATTAAGCGGCAGCTGTATCAGGAGGCCCTGGAGCACTAAGACACAGTGTAAATACACCACCCTGACCAGGTTTTTACTCCTGTAGGCTTGTAAAACTAATCATAATTCGGCGCTCTGACTAAGGCATTGCTCTAATGTACACTGTCCCATTTGTCAAGTTGATGTATGGCTGCAATACTAGCATGGAGGCAAATTACCAGTGTTACAAACTGACATTACTGGACTGATACGCTCATAACTCAAGTCAATTACTCACAGGCATTTCGTTTGTGTATTTTCAGCCCAAAATCTCACATACAAGAATCATAAACCACCATACCGTCCATCAATGGTTAAGCACTGTAAGCCGATAAAACCAATCATAGACCCCCATCCTCCATGTATCCTGCTCTCCCAGTAGAGACATCATGGCATATACAGGTTTATTTCCGAGCAAGGAACTGTTTGGAGAAATTCTCTGGGGTGCTGTTCACAGCCAGCGACCCCTCTGTTATGTCCACACTGGCCAGAATGAGGGATTCTATGTCAAGGACTGTACGTATGACGTTGTCTAGAAGCAGACTGGGTGGTTGAGAAGTTTTCATGGTTTACTGGCTTGACTACTCTTTACTCCTCTGATGATGGAAGATTACCATCAAACTCCTAAAGTCACCCATAGCGCTACTTAAAGAAAGCTGCCAAGTTAATCTCTTACTATGTCACCAGGTTGGTTCAGACAGAGACTACAACCTATTGCAAAGAAGTTTCCAGAAACTATTACTTATTAACAGATATAGTGTGTAACTCACCAGAATTAGGCCTACATGTGCCACATATGATATTGGAATGGGCCTCTATGCTTGATTCTGCATTGCGACATGATATCTCAGTACAACGTTGAAATGAGTATCTACCATAGGTTTCATCAGGACATAGCAATGCCGTCCTGGTGAAACCTATGGTAGATACTCATTTCAATTGCTGTGTGGTCTGTTTTTGTATCGTTGTTTTTTTCCTAATCCTCAGTAATGGGTTGATTAGAATGTCTGACAATAAACATAGGAAGAGGAAATCAATGAGTCTTTTATCCCGATCTCCAAGGCGGAGTTTAATGTCCCCTAGGCAACATCCTACGGGGATCCAAACACAATTTATATACTTATAAACGATATGGGCGTCTCAAAAACGGCTGTGTTGTATAGTATTATAGTTGGCGGCTCTGCGATAGTTCAATCTTTCTGGTTTCACTGCTGTTGTGATGCTCCGATCTGATACACCTAAGCTGCGATGTGAGCGTTACAGAGATGAAGCCTACATACTGACACTTCATGATTGCATCAACCTTGAATTGTTGGCATGCTACATGAGATCATAATAAATGCATCATTTGCCGTTCTAGTATGTATGGCAATTGGTGTGTGATATGCATAAGGCAGAACACACATATCCACAGATTAACAATACAAGACTCTAGATTGAGTACAGGCAAGTCATTGTTTCAGATATAAAATGGAAAGGGCTCATAAAGCTTTCTGACACATTCATATCGTCCATCTACACTGCAAAAATGGTGTTTAGATTTTAAACATGTTTCGGTCTAAACATGTTTAAAACCTAAACGTATATGTCAGTTAGGTGTCTCATTGACTACACATTTAGGAAATGAACACTTTTATTCTAAATACCTAAACATATTTGCTAAACATGTTTAGATGGTTAGAGTTTAAACAGTTAAATTCTAGGTGTTTAGATTTAAACGTTCATATGTTTAGATACTTGGATGTCAAATCCACACCAGGTAGTAGCACTACCTTTGAATGAACTGTCTGCACACATTTATATGCAATTGTTGTGACCAATGTCCCCAAAACCCTTGTTCATCATAGTGTCATTTCATTGAAAATCATGAAAATAGAAACAGCAATAGAAAATTGACTAAATTTAACTTGCACCACCATCATTACCAAAATAGGGCAGCAATGTGCATTGCTCATAACTCGAAAAGAAATAATTTTTTTTTTTTGGCAGATGTTATGTACCATAAATTCTTTGATTTGAGGTTCATATCATATTTGAATCGAATCAAAAATGTAGTTTATTGCAAGGTCATTAATGCAGGTAATGTTGCTTGTATTAGAGAATTTAAGGTAATTGCAGTTAGTTAGACTCTCTGCTGTCCCAAAGCTCTGGCCCCTTTATACTTGATAGTCTTTTCCATTACATTGTTTCTCCAGAATTAAAATCAATAGCCTTGAGCAAGTCTAGCTTGTGGTCTGACATCAACACTCCCATTCACAGACAGGAACCAACTCCAAGCAGGTGTTAAGTAGTGTTGTAGTCCTATACTTTCACGAGACATCTGCTTGGAGGACCAGATGCTACTCACCCAGGTTATTCGCACCACCAAGCCACTATTCACATAACTCCTGCCAAAACTGCCCTATTCGCACCACACTTGCAAAAAGAGCGGGAAATTGATCCTGGATCAACATTCCTATACCTTCATCATTGCAAGCAAAAAGTGTCTTATGGTGGCTGACCAACTGACTGTATACAATATAGAGAATTACTCAAAATTTACAAAACTTGTTACTTAATTGGCTTTTCCTGCAAGACCCCTACATCTCCTCCTGCAATATCCTGAACTAATTCTGCCTCTTATACGTAAAATTTCCATCTTTTTTGACACTTATTCGCAACACCCAAATGACTGAAAATGAGGGGCCCATCCTCACCTCCTATAACTCTCTTTTCGAGTTAATAACATAATCAATAGGATCCATGACTGACACCTTATACATGTTATTTTGTAAAGGATAAAGCAATGCCCTTCCTACCAAACTGTTGTACTTTCTCAAGTCTCTCATTCTAATGCAGTGTGTACATCACTACCAAATCACTTAGACATCTAAAAATCATAAACATCTAAGCATAAAATTTCATGATATCTAAACACAAATTTTAAACCTAAACACCTAGATCTCTAAACACCTGAGCTAAGCACATTGTTTGGCTAAACATGTTTAGGAAATTAATGTGATTACAAAAACATTGCAAAAATATGTTTGGAATTGTGTTTAGGATCTAAACACCATTTTTGCAGTTTATTTTAGGCGTGTATGTTTCTTTATTACCGTTTTTCCCTGTATGTAGCACATTGTCAGAGAGATATGAAACATATGTGACACCAAGGGTGGTAACAGGGCGCACCAGGTTTGTGACACAGCTGTGTTGATGCCTGATATATTCTCACAGTTCACCTTAAGCCTTGATTCCACTACATCCAATTGCCATGGTTTCCACATAAAGAACAGGTAGCCATAGGATTGCCCATAATGGCATTCGATGCAATCCGATGAAATTGAAATAATTAATTTTTGTGGATTACTTCAGTGATCAATGGGACTATACATCTTAAAAAAAAAACTAAAACAAAACAAAGTGAATGATTTATAATACGTGAGACATATCTTTGCCATTGGTCTGATTAATATTATCAAGCCAACAGTATTTGTTGTAGCTGTTGCCAGATTAAATCTGACTGGTTAATCCCTCGCACCTTTGTTAATGGTGTGATAGAAAATGGGATCAGATACGACAGGTCTACACGTTGAATGCCCGAGGTCTAGTGTATATGTACGATAACTGTAATCAATGGAATAACGTTGACAATCAGCTATCAAAGTTACAATACATGTAACAGGTAATCCTGTCATATCTTTTTGAAGGTACTTATACCAGATCACGTGATGTTGTATGTATGTATCTAATTCTACAGCCTAGAGATGAGGTCTACATTCATTATAGAAGCTTCAGACCATATTCATCTAGGAGATATGTGTGTTTGGGGGGGGGGGTGTTATCAGAGGTATAATGTGAGGTTCAATCAGCTGAACACCTCAATCTATCACAAGAGGCAGCAGTACAGAAGTATCATGTCCACCGGGACCCCAATCCTATTTGTCCAGGTGCCCTGCCTGCCCAGCATGTAATAGGGCTTCTATCAGCATCACTACACAACTCTGATCAGCCATGCAAAAGGGATCCTAAATCAGTGCATTGCATATCATCCTTCCTCTCTGCCTGCCTACAGTGTCCTAATATTGGGCTACCCTTGTTTCCAATGTGTGCAGACAATCAGAAAAGGTGATCTGTGTGTGCCAGCCTGTGCCATCCTTTCTAAATGGCTGCCCACATCTGTATAGACAGTGATAAAGCCCCAGCCATCACCCAGCACTGTCTATCACTAGTATCAGCTATCAACTTAGCAACTACAGCCTTAAATCTAATTGGCATGGCGGGCCCCATGCCAGGCCTCTTTACCTTTTTGACGAGCTCGGCTGTTACTTGGGATATAAGGAGGCCCCCTGGGTGGCTCCCCTGGAGGGAACGCCGCCGTGCTGCAGGCATGGACTCAGATTCATTCGGCTGGCTCTGGTCTATATCATCTGTAGAACTGGTCTGTGTCTGTCTTATCATAGCCATTAGGTCATCCTAGGTCAAGGTCGGCACCAAGGTCATGGTTGTGGTGAAGGATGATCAGGACCAAGGTCAAGGTCATATCAAGGGGAGGGGGTGGGTCAGCAGGATCAAGGTCAAGGTGATTGTTGGAGGAAGGAATTTATGGTCCATAAGTGATGGACAAGGTCATCAAGTAGACAGTAAATCATTTGATGTCATGGTTACATTTTTTTTGTAGTTAACAAGAGAAATGTGGTGTTCAACCACAGATTTTCAGGTAATATCAGGAAAGTCATGTAAGAATTTCCCACCAATACCAATACCAAGGCCATCCACAGGGGTGTGAAATCCCGAAACCCATTTCCTCTGAAGTGTAATATACGGCTTGCTAGTTAATGCTTTTATGTAGGATAAAGCTTAATTAAAGTGATTTTAATGTTATTTGGGCAAAATATAACCACACTCTGTTGTACAGTGATGTTTGGAATTACAATTGGGAGGCCAACAATTCTTAGTCTGGAATGACATTGGTAGACATTCCAAGTCAGAACCCCCCCCCTACAAATGGTAATTTCTTTTCTCAGTAGATTTGCATAGATCTCAATAATGGTCTTTCTGAGCACCAAAAACGCGGATTTCCGCGTTTCCGCGGAAATTTCACACCCCTGATCCAATAAATTATATGTAATGTAATTCAAAGAGTGTAGTAACAGGAAGGCCGTAAGTTGGTAAAAGTTGGCACGCACCAAGTTGTATCATTAACAAGATAAGTGATTAAGTCAGTTGGGTGTAAAGATAGCATTGGAGGGCCCAGGAATAAATCAGTGGCAATGATTAGGATTGTAGACCAGGAGTTAGGGATGTAAAATAACAGGAGGTAGAAGTAAGTTGTGGGAGGTGGTGAGGAGGGAGAGGATGACATTGAGAACAGTGTTACAGGGAGTGGGTGAAGGTTACATTGTGGTTGTCCCACAGTAGTGAAGGGGAATCAATACCAGGATTGATCACAGGCAGAGGGTGGTTGGTGGTTAGAAGTAATAGGAAGGTACCAAGGGGTGGGGGGAGGGTGATAAAAGAGAAGGAAACATGCATGAGTTAGTAAACTTAGAAAAATGAATTGCTATGCAGTTACAAAAAAAAAATAAGATTTGGTATTTTTCATAACAACAAAAGAGACAATGGAATTCACAAAAAGGTTAAATAAATAACTATGACAACAATTGTACATATAATAATTCCAAAGGTGTGTTGAAATATAAGTAAGAGACAAATGGGGTAAAACTAGGAATAAAAGTGTATGAGTAAAGAAAAGACATAGCATACATTATAAAGGATGACTATGGCAAAATGGAACCCCCTTGAGTGGACACTACTTTACCATTCAAACCTTCTTTATGAGCTACCTTTGCAACAGAAAAGCTAAGGTTACCCTGGTGCACTAGTTTAGTTATGACAAGGGATAGAGTGTCATGAGAGTTAGTACCGTTTCCTCGTCCACTGCTCCTTCATCAAGGCCGTGCAGAGTGGAGAGCAGCTTATCGTGGCCGGCAGGAGAAGCTCTCACCAAGTACTGGGTGAAAATAGGTCAAAATGAGCAAATCAATGAGCTGGAGAAAAAGATCCATAAGAATGAACAAGAAGCTTTTTCTTTTTCCTCTTTTCTTTTCCTTATGTTTTTCTCACTCATAAAATGCCTGTTGTTTCCAGAATGTGTGGTATCATATTTTTTAGATTTTTCTGCAGGGCCTTTTGATAATACACCACTGGTGGAAGAAGAAACTAATTTCCAAACGGGACTAATCAACTTGCCTTACCATACAGATTGAGATAAACATAACACTAGTCACAAATATAAAAACATAAGAAAACCTGAAATGAAATTCGGTAGTGATCGATTTCCAGTACACCAATGTAAGGGATTAACAGGTTGTGAAGCTGTTAATATATGGGAAACCAACCGTTTGTTGTAACGAGTAAAAGTACCCTAGGAAAAACACCTGCTTAAGTGCGAATTACAACTGGAGACCAAAGACAAGCAAAGACTAAAACTGCCACACGATAGCTGCCTCCAAAGCCGACCAATAAATATTCATGGTGGATCAATGGTGACCCACGGTATGTGGGCGTCACGTCACGTGTAGGAACGTCATGGAAGTGGGCTGGTACGTCACATAAACACCATAGTGACTACTGTAATACCAGCTGCTTGTATGTTGCACTTCGCATATCAGGCGCACCCAGCCTTTTAGGGTATTTAAATAAAAATGACATAACTTTTGTTCTAACTACAGTAATGGATTTGAGAGAAACACTGCAAAGGGCCTCACAGGGGGTGTAGGGACGGGATTTTAGCTTGGGTCAAAAATTGAGGAATGGGTGGGAGCTTTAGGGCCAGGGTGTGGGTCTGAGTCAAGAATGGAGGAATTGATCGGTGATTTAGGGCAGGGTGTGGGTTTGAGTCAAGAATGGAGGAATTGATCGGTGATTTAGGGCAGGGTGTGGGTTTGAGCCATGGATGGAGGAATGAGTAACAGAGCAGGTACTGGGTTTATGTCAAGGATGGAGGAATGGATGGGAGGTTTAGGGTAGGTGTGGGTTTCGTTCAAGGCTGCAGGAGTGGGCGGAACCCAAATCCCACTTGATGTTGTAAGATACTTTTGCGGGATACATCCCTTAATATCTTGCCTACACGACCCAGATTGTATTAGAGCCTGTAAACTGTAGCCAATTTGGGGAATCTCCGACTTACACCCTGGCTTTGTGCGTAATGCCTGAGCACAGCTCTGGTGAGTATGTCACCACTGTAATCTTAATGCATAATGATGAATATGGGCAATGATTGACACGATGTATTAATACATCATGTGGTTTTGAAAGGGTTGATGTGAAAAGCAAAAGGGATTCAGGAAATCCTAGAAAGATAGGCAAAGTGACATCTCTGATTTCCGTATCATAACTTGGCTTACAAAGGGCGGAGCAGCTATGAGCAGCTCTCTGTGATGGATGACTTACTGCTCAGCACACAAAGGGTTAATGACATCAAAGATAGTATAGGTTCCCTAGGATATGTTACTTCATAGAGTCCCATAGTACAGACCATCCCCCTCTACCCCCCCCCCCCCTGCCCTGAAAAGTAGGCTCCCTCTAATGTTCAGTATTGAGTCCTATGTAAGATAAGGGGGTTTATGGAGGTGCAAGGAATCTTTATCAGACTGATATTAAATGGAAACAAGGGGCCAACTATAGCAAAAGATCCTCATGAATCCAAAATTTGTGATCTATATTCTCAGAAATTGACTGAAAGTACCTAAAAATGAGGTTGATGATGAGAATATTTTAAAAATGTACAAAAGTAATATTGAAAATTATTGGAACTTTTTATAAATCCAACATGCTAATCAAAGTCAGTACCTCAATCTACACATCCCAATGTCTTCCTATCTCTCAACCTGACAACTACTCTGTATGTGCATGGTTCTGCCTATCCTACATACTGCCTATCCTTTAGTCTACCTATCACTCTCTCTTGAAATCTAGAGTTTAATCAGGTTTCCCTATAAAGGCTTAAATGATAAAAGTTTACCTCTTACCTTTGTACCCAACTTTCTCTGTACATTCCATTAGTCTACCTATCCTCAATCTGCCTATCATTCATTTTAACTATCCCTCATGGTGACTATCCCCCAACTCTGCACATCCCTCATGTTTGACTTCTGTCATTTTACCTAACATACATGTTTCCTTTACATAATGCTCACCTTACAAGGTACTCTCTGTGCCCATCTCTTAAACTACCTATCCCCCTTGTTGCCCATCCTTTTGAATACCTATCCTTCATGCTCACTTTATAGCTTTCCTGTCCATCACAACCAATCTTCATTATGATGACCAAATCTAAGTCAACCTATCCCATAAGGTATCAATCCCACAGTCTACCTCAATCATACATCACCTTTCATCTATACTACATATCATTCAGTTTACCTATCCTTCAGGTTGCCTATCCTTCATGGTATATATCCCACTTGGCAAAAAAACGTTTTTTTTTCAATGTTTTCATTCGGTTTGAGTACAAAATGTTTTTTTAAAAGAAGTTAAAAACATGTTTTTAAATCAGTTTTCAATGTTTTTTTCAAAGTTAAGGTTTTCATATGAAAAATGTATATTGTCCAAGTGGGATAGATGTCATATGGCAAAACACGTTTTTTTTTTAATGTTTGCAAATGTTTGGAATAGGTTTGGGTAGAAAAATATGCAAACGAAAATGATAAAATGTCTTCTGAAGTTTGTTTTTCCAGATCCTGTTAATGTTTGTCAGATGTTTATTAATGTTTATGTTTTTAAGCTAATATAAAACGTTTTCAGTACATGTTTTGACAATATTTTGACATTTAAAACAAACATTTGAACAATAATAGGAACCTAAAGAAAGCTCTTTTAACCATATAAAAACATTTTTTGCCAAGTAGTATAGCATGAGTGATATGCAGCATGGGGGGATAGGAAGAGGGGAATATACATCAAGAGAGATGTGAAGGAAGTTGGATAGAGAGCTAGCATAATGATAGGCATGGTGAGGCATATACAGATAAGCATGGTGATTCAAGAGGCTGAGAGATGTGTAAAGTAAGCGTGAGTGATATCCAGGCTGGGGGATAGGCACAATGAGGGATAGGTAGGTTTTATGATAGGCATTGTTAAGGTAGTGTTTAGGTAGAATTAAAATAGTAGACACGATAAGGAATGCACTGTTAACCATTAGGGCTCAGATGAACAATATAGATTAGACATAAGGGCCTGAGGGATAGTGACCATGACGGATAGGTAAAATGTACAATTGGCAGATTGAGGATAGGTAGACTAAGGGAAAGTAGGCAAGGAGAGGATAAGTTAAGGGGAGGAGTCAGCTTTAGCCTTTATGCTTTTTGGGGATAGCCTTACTTAACTCAAAGTGCTTTGAATTCTAGAGATGGGCAGTATGAGTGATAGGTAGTCTAAGGGATAGGCAGTGTGTTCGATAAGGCAGAGCTATGCACAGGCACAGTCCTTGTCACATTGAGAGATAGGCAGTCATTTGGATATGTAGATTGGGTATGAACTTTGGTTTATGTGTTGTATCTATAAAGACTTCCAATAATTTTCAATATTATCTTTGTACATTTTCAGAATATTTTCATCATCAAACCTCATTTTTGTGTAATTTTGATCAATTTCTGAGAATCAAGACCATAAATTTTGGATTTGGCACTTTTTGGTTTAGTTGGTTCCTTCTTATTATCTGGTATCAACCTGATAAAGGCTTACCACAGCTCCATAAACCACCTTATCCTCTATAGGAATCAACACTGAACACACAAGGCAGTCTACCTTTAAGGGGGGGTAGAGGAGGGTGGCCTGTTACACTCTTCCCATAGGCTATGCTCTCAGTAACACATCCTAGGGAACCTATATTATCCTTGATGACATTCACCCGGTGAGGATTTCACAGGGTTAATGACTTCCACCCACATGTGTAATTTGCACCACAGCCGTCAGGTCTGCAGGATTTATGGACCTAGGGCAGCCCCCATAACTTAATTATACTACCAAACTCAAAACATTTTCTTAATCCATGTATATTGTATTGCAGAGTACTTGCACAATCTTATGTTTATGATTCATTTTCTATTCCACAGTTGCAGTCTACTTGCTGCGAGTAAAATCCCATTGAAAATTATACTAATGCATATGTATTTGATTTAAAATATGAATACAGAAGGATTCTCTTTTTTTTTTCTCTACGATTTTCTATACTGAGAATTTTCTTATGCATACTGGGATCATTTACTGGAAGTATAGATTGTTGCTTCATGTGCACCCCAGAAGCAGGCCGATACATCAAAGGCACAGTATACATGTACATTGGTGGGATCAATAGGTGTAGGCCTATGATGAGTTTTGTACATTATTGGGTACTGAAAATAGTGCATTGTATTGATGTAAATAAAAGGCAGATGGCTTAATAGAGGTTGTATCACAAAGTATCTGTTTTGTATACGGCAATTTCAATGTTCATAGTTGTATTCAACTTGGGTCACTGTGGAATGCCTCTCAATTTTAAAATAATGCATGGAAATCTACGCTTATCGACATGCACTGTGTTTGATTATACTGTCACATGTCTCTTTTGAGGATTCTATCTGTTGTTCCTAAAGTAGTGAGTGAGTGAGTGAGTGAGTGAGTGAGTGAGTGAGTGAGTGAATGTGTGAGTGAGTGAGTGAGTGAGTGAGTGAGTGAGTGCGTGCGTGAGTGAGTGAGTGAGTGAGTGAGTGAGTGAGTGAGTGAGTGAGTGAGTGAGTGAGTGAGTGAGTGGGTGATCATTGTCATTTTGTCATTTTGACAAGTAAGGGGAATATTTATGGTGAAAACACTGCATGGGACATAGGGATAAATTTAGTGTATCAATAAAAGAAAGGTGATGAAGCAGAGTCGAGTGATTTATTTATCAAATTTTGCCCTTCAAGGACCACATTAATTCAATGCACACATAACCCAGGCTGCATCCCAGGAATGCACACCGAATGGCCAGCGGCATGATGCACCAAAAACCTGGAAGGTCCAAAACTTGTCGGTGGTGACGACTTTAGATCCTCAGATTGAAAATACCTAAATCTACTAATTTTGGTCAGTATGACGACTCTGTATTGTCATACTGACAACTCAGGTCGTCATTTTGACTACCTTAAGTCGTCATTTTGACCACCCAAAGTTGTAGATTTACAGCAAACAGTACTGATGGATTATGACGACAAAATGACACGAAGCCTTTGGGGCATCATTAGGGTTTTCGTCAGACTAGTAACTGTCAATCCTATCCTCATAACAATGTATCAAAGGGCAAATATAATCCTATATATCATGGGAGCACCCGATGATTGTTTTGGGAGCATGAAACAGATGTCCCTGGGTGCACAACACTGAATGTGCATCAGTGTGAACCCTCAGTAGGTCAGTAATTATTATGATTTATTAGAGGAATCCCCAATGTACACATCTGTGTGTCTCGCCCAGTCAGCTGTGTAACCCCTCCCGCATCCCTCCTAATACATGTGTAGTACATTTACAGACATATGTCTACAACCCACCAAATATCATCACATCTCAGACAAATATTCAATACCTTCAACCTGTTCAAAGTTGCAGCATGAAATTGAACACTCAACACATCGTCCACATAAAAACGTAAAATTCTGATTAGACCCTTAAGCAAGAATGGTACAGACAGCATATTTATATTGGCTTCACTGCATGCCCCTTCGTCGTTATACATGTATTATATAAGAAAATTTGTCCGAGGTTCATTTAGCTATGTTGCTAAAAAGGAAAGGACCCAGTCAGATGCTACACCAAAGAAAATGGGACCCTCAAGCGATTAAGAGACATAGACATATTAAATCACTATAAGTAAAGGCATGGACGTACATATATGAGGGTCTATAGTGGTAAAGGCTATGTAAATGTCATTCAAGTGTAGCTTACCTTCCCTGCTTCTGCAGATCCCTCTGTTAGAGATCTCCTTTTGGGAGAGTCGTGGGAATCTGGAAACGAAAAGAAGAAAAAATCTTCATTAACTCTAAATGGAAATGAAAGCTTTTCACTTAATGAGTACTGTTTTTAATCAAATGACTGAAATGAATGTGCCGTTAAGTGAAAAGAAAGTGTTAATTGTTTCAGTCACTCTAGCGCAAAATCTAGAAAACTTGTTGATGGCAAGGTTTGTAATCACTAAATTTGTCACCCAGTGAGAGAGCGAGAGAGAGATAGACAGCCCGACAGCCTGACAGACACGCAGACAGACAGAGGCAGAGAGAGAGAGACATACAGACAGCCAGACAGATAGACAGACAGAGAGGGAGACAGAGACAGACAGACAGATAGACAGACATAAATTCAGAGACAGGCAGATAGAGAAATATGAAGAGGAGAGAGGAAGGGGAGGGGGAAGAAGAAGGAGAGTGCATGTGAGTAACCTGTAGTAGTTTTTTTAATGCCCTTTTGACACCTTAAGTCATATTCATGGCGAGAGCCAGTCTGGAACTCGTACAATATTTTTAGTGGAACGTCGCAATGTAGTATGTCGTGCCCTAGAGTTTGTATAAATGTATGCTCAGTACTCAACTATTGATTGTACCAGACATTCCGTAACAGGTGCGTTGCCCAATAAGTAGACTTACTGTGCTTCCTAACGCTAGGATAAAGGACTCCAGCAGTCACCAAATCCTATACTAGAAGTCCCTTTGAACTTATGGGGGGGGGCGGATCTTGTAGGACCCGAATGTTTAGAACCTTTGAATCTTTCAATGCAGACACTTTTTTTTTTATTTTATTACAACCTACACGAAAGAGAATCTCTAAATGCTTATACTATAAGCAGATCTCATCAGTGGCTCTACCCAGTGATCATTAAGGGAAACGTGCATGCTACAAATGTAAAGGGTATACGAGTTTGGAATGTTGGTACCGTGCCTGCTATCCACAGAGGGCAGAGGATATTAAATCAACTTTGGAAAGTGGTGGGCAACGTCCATCAACCACTTATCAACGTTGATTCAATGCTGAACTGATTACTGTGTCCAACAGATATGTTTTATTCCTCTTCTATTGTTGGGATATATCATATTCGATTGGAATAAAGCCATAGTGTTGTAGATTTTAATACAATAGTAGAGAATAGTCCTGTGAGACATGGCGCGACAACTTGTAACCTTGTGTTTAGTTTCAGTTGGTGAGACTGATAGATAGGGCATACTATCATCTGGGATTTTGGTAATATATAGCACACATTCAACCAGAACTACCCACTGCAGCTATGTACTAATAGCCTGTAGACTGCATGCACCTCACTAAGCTATCCCTAAGCTGTCACAGGGACCTGTCTTATTCAATGATCAATGCCATAGTCAACAGGTGTGTCATTATGAGTGTACACTGTCTCAGATCGCCAGGAGCCTGCTCTGCCTTACCCCCCCCCCCACACACACACATACACACCCAACTGCCAATAACCTCATAATAGTCTGTAGCTCATCACAGGCCAGTGGTAAGCAAACCGGCCAGATCACTCCACCTCTCTGTAGAGGGGGAGCACAGTGTAAGTACCTCTGTACATACATGTTTTCAGTCTTCTACAAAATCGTTTATATAATGAAATATAATGAAAGGAGTTTTTAAATAAATGTTTCGTCACCAATAGCAAATACATATTCTGAGAAAGCATTATTTCAATGTAAACTAAAAAAGTTTACACAGAAAAGAATATAGCAGTTCCACAAGGTGTCCTTACACTCCGACCTCCTCCGATTTACAAAAATGCACATATGGCAACACACACTTTAGCACTGATTTCTCCATAGAGATCTTTAACAGTGAATACCTTGTTCAAATGCAGAAATTATGATCCAATTGTTACATAACCCACTGAGATGAAACCTGTACTGCATATATATCCATTATTCTTTGGGTTATATACACATTTCACTCTTTTCAAGAATACCCAGTGATCAATTTATCAGCGTAACAAAGACTTTGATTAACCCATATATATATATATATATATATATATATATATATATATATATATATATATATATATATATATATATATATGGTGGGGCTCCAGAAAATGTCCATTAAGCAAATTTGTCATGTTTTCTTTAATAACTCTGTAATAAGATCATTTCAGGTGATATGAACAGCATGGTTACAAAGATCTCAATGAGTACTTATGTAATAACTAAGGAATAAATTATATTTTTCCTGTTATTTTCTGAATTTACCCATATTTTGCTTGAAAAATACCAAAAAATCCATGTCCCCTGAGAAAAAATGATTTTCATTCATTTTTTTCTCTATTCACATTGTATTAACCCATTTTGCAATTAATACAACATATTTTAGAGACCCTTCTGTACATCACTGTGAATTTTCAAGAAAATTTTCAAATCTTTTCATTATCTGATGAAAATCTTTAAAAATAGAGTTTTTCTCATAAAATCATGTTTTTATTTAAAAAATGTGTTATCTATATGAATAGAATTCATTTGAGGTAGTTTTTTGACAGTATGTAGAAGTCTGACACCTACATATTGGAGCAGATATGCAAAAATCTGAATATTTTACTGTTTTCTCTCCATAAATGAGGCCCAAAGAGGGGTAGAAAAATGACCCTTTTAAGGCTATTTTCTTTGGGGAATAATTTATTATATAAATATAAGGCATATAAAGATGAAATTCAGTTGACACTGTGTGTGGTGGGGGCCTGGAAAGGATCTTGCCATTTGATTCCGGAAATTCCACTTCAAAGTATGATAAAAGACAGAAAATTGAAAATGTTACGTTCATCAGATTTATGTTACGTTCATCGGATTCACATGGATGATTTACCTCTAATTTGCCTAATTCTTCAATAATAGTTTAAACAAATATCAATAGGGTACCCAAGTAGTGAACTGCACCAGCTAGTGTAAGAATTTTTTCAATGTAGATTATCGTTTTGCTGTAATAGGAATGCAATCATAAATGTTACGTTCATCAGATTTATGTTACGTTCATCGTATTTATGTTACGTTCATCAGATTTTTGGTGTTACGTTCATCAGACTGTTACGTTCATCGGATAAACTGATGATAGCATATGTATGGCATAAATCATGCATGAAGAAAATTTTAAACAACCAGTAAACCTGAGAAAATCAACCTAATCAGCATGGGATATGAATTTTCCAGATAGATATATTCTTTAAGGAGATATTTCATGATTTTCCCCAAAAATGTTACGTTCATCGGATTCAGGCTAATGACGTATCAAAGATAAAATCCTTTATAATGCATAAGTAGATCAAAGAAATATCTTTAGGTATAGCTAATAAAAGTGAATACAATCATTTCCAATTGTCAGTTAGTGGAACATTGTTCAATTTTATATTTTTTTTGTTGTTTACAAGAATTTTTAAATGAACTTAGAGCAAATCCATCATTTTCTCAATTTACCTGATATTTTAAGCATGACACAAGATAAGTGGAAACGAAGGAAAAATTTATATATGATATTCTGTGCATAGAAGAGATACATCTCTACCAGGTTCCAGTGAATATATATCATGGTATATTGTTTGAAAATCATTTTTCCACAATTTTATCTCATTTAATCAAATCTGATGAACGTAACACCCCTCTTAATGCTTATAATATATCCATTTTGAGCTAAAAAATAGAAAATGATGGAAAAATCCCAACTTCACAATATTTAGCATTCTCATGGCTTATCACCTCCTCCACAGACATGTAAAACTATAGAAGTCTAAGGGTGATTAAAAAATTTGATCATTTTTTCTCAAAATTGGACATTTTCTGGAGCCCCACCCATATATATATATAACGGTAGCAGTGTTGGAGCATTACTTTGACCAGGGAGGCTATAAGAACGGAGACTTAGTTCAAATCTGTCGGTACTACAAGGGCCTTAATGAGCCTCTTCACACTCCTACATCTGAGAAATATACACCAGAACCGCCAGTTTTATTATCCAGACCCCCAGTGTACCAAGGAGTATTTGAAGACCATGTTATAACCAGAAATACCTCATATTCAAGGCCAGTTTCTGTGAACCCCTTTCAGACCTCACAATCTTAGAAATAGTGACTGATATCTTCTGAGCAATATATTGTCAAATATACTCTGTTGATATCCAATTTAGTTAGCTCAGGAGATAGTGTGTAAATGTGACTTTCTGACCATGTAGGGCTGTTCCATATAATTTCTTCTATATTCTAGGTAAATCCCATAAGTATTATTTGAGAATGTATTCCTTATTGGTTAAAGTCATATTTATGGTATAACCACCAACTGTACACTTTAGGCAGATACACACCCAAATACTCAGTAAAGTTTCCTTCAACTTGTATGTTCATTCATAGAGGTACCAGTGGTCCAACATGTACTTATCAATATTTTTTACAAATAAATGTAAGTGTCCAGAGAGATTCCACACACAAATAATACCACCCCCTCATCAATTTGTCATTTACAGCTCCTTCCAGCCCTGGATGCAGCCCTCACAGCAGGAGGTATGAGCGGCTCTGTTACAAAGAGGAGGCAGCTACCACCTGCTGGCACCTTTACTGACCATATCTAATCGAAAATACGCTCAACTTATAAGCTCAACCCTTGTTAAGTCTCCGTTCTATATAGCCTCATTGCCTTAACAAATGAACACAAGTCCGTCAGTGCTTAAGACACCCTTAAAGGTTTAAATAGGTGCAATACTGTATACATAGACCCTTTATACTCACCAACTGGCCTGGATGGCCTGATGGACCTCCACAGACAGCAGCCCCTCTGCCACAACACATGGACACCATCCACCATGATTGAAACCCAGTAGGCGTGGCCCGATCACAGTGGAAGGGGTTTAGCCTCCACTTGGGCGGAGCGTTAAGGGGTGGTGGACAGGAAAGGCATTGTACATGCAGTATGAGTCGTTTTCAGTGAGTAGTATAAGAAACTGGCGTGAGTAGTAAGGACTGATCCGTCTCTTATCTGCTCCATGAGCAGCTCCTTCTGGTAGTGAATTGCTCATAGTGGCCTCATTCTAGTCACATCGTGCTCCTCCTATACATTGAGTCACCCACTCGTCTGCTTGGGTATACCCCAGTGATAGTCAATTCTAATGTAATACATGGGCGGTTAATAATCCCAGTATTGTGGTACATACCGCAAATATGCAATTCATTATAGTGAGTACAATGCCTGTCCAAAATGATGGTTCCTGGTAGCATCGACTGGCATCAACTTGGATGGTAACAAAAAAGCCTTTGGTCCCTGGTGGTATTCTGATGAACCTGTGTTGTCATGGCTACGTTGGCTAGTACCTAGAAATACACAGGCTGCCACAGGTTATTATGGTATGTACAGGGGGGAGGGGTAATAGGGGATTGAGCAGCCTGCCAGGGCTTATTCACACCCCATCAATCTAGCGTTATCCTAATTCACTATTCTACCCAGTGAATCGCCTCTATCTCTGACATAGAGAGATTGTACAATGAACTTCATCGGCGTGCTTCATTGCCTATATGGATTGCATGTAATAATACTATCTGCTCACCACTTACTAGGGTCACTAACTCGCACATATATGACATGTTATTTAGGATGATTTTTCATGTGATTTCCCAGCAGTATGTTTACATAGATCTGGATATCAACATATTTCTAATCAGTATTCTAATCAAACGGTTATTCAAACCAATTTCATAGACATATCTACTTTCCATTTCTTGTAATACGAAACACTGCCGATTTCAATGTGAAATTGGCGTCATCTTAAAACGGAGATTTAACCTAGATGACATTTACTGGTCGTCTTCCAAAAATAGTATGGGTATATTAGGGCATAACCATACCTGCACAGTGCAATAGACAACCATCTCAGACAACAAAGTAACTCTATAGATCACCACCAGGTGGCCATATCTACATCCTGCCTCCACCTGGGGGCACTATGGCGGATCCATTTCCGGTAATATGCAGTAGGGGAACCTGTAGTGAAGAAAGCAGCACTATGGAGCCCTAGGCGTGGCCGTTTCCATTAGAGACCCTTCGTCCTTTCACACTCACCTAGCAATGTCCCCGTAATAAATGCTTTGTGGGTTGCTCAATAGATCTGCTTGGAGATTGCATGTCTCAGCTGCTCTGGTGTATTCTGGGGGACCAGACGCCCTTCAGCATCCACGTGACCAATAGACCTCACTGCGCCTTTTGTTACTATGGTAATCTTGACGTGCCCCAGGTCACGTATGCATTGGGAATGGAGTACTCCTACCATATGTAGGCCTACTATATTTAAGGTCATCGAGCACAATCAGAGTATGCATACAATAACATACTGTTTGTTAATTTAGCTTCTTTTTCTGATTTTTCTTTCATCCACTTGTTATTATGCTGGGATATCCAATAAAGTTATTCGTCTTATCAATCAGCGCACATGTCTAGAATTTAATCATGCTGTGCTTATGGATTTTATGAGTGCCGTTTTACTTCTTTTTTTTTTTATTGCCGAAACATAACATTTTAATGGTGCGAATATGGACACATGTTACACGGAGGGTCCTTTATGCTTTCCCCCCTTGCGTGGCAAAGCACAATCTATCTGCACATATCACATATAGAGCATTCTTAGTAACCCAGTGTGCAACTGTGTATCCTCGTTTCCAGTTGTACAGAGTACCTCTTTCCAATGAGAGATTACCTTAACTCATCAATCATCTTGATAAAGCAACTTTTTCCCATCCCTATATCTTTAATCGCTTGTCTCTGAAATCTTACATTGGTGATACTGAAGTGTTTCTTTTTATTCAGCAATTTGTACTCCATTGTATTATTATTGATAGTGGTGTCTTGTTCCGAGTAGTTTAACATGCCTCTGTCCTACCCTGGCCGAGCTGTCCTCTTCCATTTCCGAGCAAACTTAATTGACGCTCATATTATATTTACTTGCAGCAGTCTAGGCATGTCAATACCATCCCTCCAGTTGATATTAATCCCTGTGGAGGGGCTAGGGACTTGAGTGGCTCATAGAGCATGGCCGCGAGCAGCTCGTCTGGTATTCTCTCTATACATTGAGCAACTCACAGATCCTATATATAGATAAAGGACAGGGGAGCAGGTCTGTAGAGCACCATCAATAGCAACAGTACTAGATGCAGTTCTTGTATCTAGTACTTTTTTAGAACGAATTGGCATCTCTTTAGTAGGAAAACAACGAGAAAGATCTCAAGGCAGCAAATTCAGCTTGATTAAATATCAAAGTTGCATTAATCGCAGGTCGGTTGCAGTGAAAGCATTCCGTGGCCAAAGTCACTCAGGAGTGTCATTAATTTCAGAGATGTGAGCTGCTCTAGTCTGGAGCTGTTCTAAAAATAGCTCAATTGAGCTACTCATTATCGGCGGACCAAGAGCCGCGTCTTAGGGTGAAGTTAATGAGGTGACATATACATACATGTAGTAGGCTTGTGTGGTCATGTAGTTTCCCGGTGGCACACGGGAGCATAGTGAGCAATAGCTGAGCATATCAGGAACAATATGTCAGATAGGATATGAGTCTCTTCTTATGACATGTAGATAGAGCCCTGGGTAGATGAATACACGTTTCGGCATGTGTGAGTTGCAATACTATAAGTGGATATTTCCTACCATACATCCCTTAAATTCCTAAGATCAGAACAGTAGATCACGTAGATATATTTAAGTTATAGGTAGCATGGACATGGAAAATAAATAATATTTACGGCCAAAACTTTTGCAAGGCAGAAAATCATATCATGAAATTTCAGAAAACTGTCATGTTTGGCTCTTCTAACTCAAGTTAATAACCCCCCTTTTCATGTGAGCGTGAGCATCGTAATCCATAATGAAGTTTCAGCGTAATAAGTGCGAGGCTGGTTGCTGTGTACAACTTCTGGCGACCTTTTACGTTGCTGGTGGGCGCTATACACTGGTTCCTTTGAATCTGGTGAAATGTCGTCTGCTCTTGGTCAGTATTTGTAAACAAAATAGTGATGTGATGAACACCTTCAGCTGGGTTCTGCCAATGGAGAGTTTAGGAAGGAGTCACTTTTATAGGTGAATTTGCTCTGTTAGTAGTTTCAATGCAATGTATGATGATCAATTCCATTGCTCTATCGTAGAGCAAGTGGCATCAAAAGGCATTGTAACGTTATATAGCCCTTGTGTTTTGTTAGATAAATGTCGTCTGCTATACACTCCCTGCATTGTCCAAACAATATGAACTAGATGGTGGATCAGCTGTCCCTATCATTGTGTACACGTGCAATAACAGGAATTATCAAGAAACAGATATAGTGTATAAACAAATTATAAACATGTACAGATATTCCAAAGGTGAGATGCAATGCAGTGTATTCGCAACAGAGGCTCACCACTCCTCTTCTTACATCCCACCCACGCTGTTATCCCCCACTGCTTTAACACTGCAGCACATCTCTCCCTCCTAGCTCCTGCGACAGTGCGACAGACTTAACAATTTAAGTCATATCTTCTTCCAAGACTCGACACACCTCCTCCTATAATTTTATGGCCTGTTCCAGTAATCCTCCAGTTCCTCAGACAGTGTAACACTCACTTCAAACCTTACTAGTTGGTCTGGCACTGTAACGCAACTGTCCCTTAAAGGCTTATCTCTTCTGTGACACTGTAACCCACCTCTCTCTGTAAGCCTTATCAGCAGAAGATAGCGTGTGGGTTCAGTGGCTGGTACACGACCACGGTGAGACAGTAGCAGCAGGAGCAATGGGGTGGGGGCGGGATCCCATGTACTGGAGGACATGTGTCAGCCAAACTCAAGGGGCAGCAGTGCTGGCACAGGAGGCAATCAACTGCAATGAATGCAAAAGGCAGTTGGAGCCGTGTCTTGCAAGGTGCAGAAGGCCGAGCAGAGACAGGTGCTATGTGTATGCCCTGGAGGAGATCCTTAAAGCTGGGTACTGCCCTGGGCTTCTCCTGAGTCCTGTTACGGCTACTGCTGCTGTGTGGGAGGGGAGCAACAGAAAAGGGTCCTCCAGGGGAGCTGTAGGAGCAGTTGAAGCTGTGGTCGGGTTTTAAGGCTGCAACTGCTGTATGCTGCTGCTGCCTGCTGCAGGAGGGGTGAGTGGGTGGCTGGCAGCTGGGCCGCCGTCTGAAACCAAGTGGCGCGCCTGGAGGAGAGAGAGACTGGGGGAGACTGGGATGCTGACTCGCTAGCTAGAGGTGGTGATGGTGCTGGGTGGTGGAGCAGTGCTGGGGTATGGTGAGGTGGTGGTCGGTTCTGGTGGTAGCTATGGGTGGCTAAGAGTTGGAATATTGCACTGTAACGACTCACCCTGTCAACCTGCAAGGGCAGTGCCATGCCTTAAGGCTTCACACTCATTTGTTTTCATGATGCCCCCATGTATACCTCAATAACTGGAACACGCTGCATGTACATAGTTGCATCAGGAAATTCTCATTGTTGTTGCAGTCCTGCATGCATCATGCAGACTAAAGGGCGGCATGCATAAATTGAAAAAAGTTTTCAAAAAGGAGTTGTGACTGTGGCTTCTTGTCCCATGGTCCATGGATGTGTCACTTTTGTCTCTGTAAGATACCTAACCCTTGAAGATTCATTAAAAGCCTGCACCAATGCAACATGCACTGACAAGTAATCCACGGGTGCTGACTCGCTAGCACTGTATAAGAACAATAATGACAGACAAAAATGACAATGAGTTAATATCAAATTGGGCATGGTGTTCCAGTGTATCATGGTATCAGGCATATTCTTGATTTTATTAACATTTGCCATCTATAGCCAACATGTATAAGAGTGCATCACATTGCAACCCAATGGAAAGTCCCTTTTAGAGGGTCTTCCTTGCCACCGACATACAGAGGGTAACACAGGAGTAGTCTGGAACACCCATGCTTTTCGTCTACCCTACACCACCCCAACCACTCTGCCTGCCACGTCAATAGTAGCGATAGTAGGGGTAGTAGTAGGAGAGTGGCAGGGAGTACAGAAGAGGGTGTTAGGTTGGTGGGTGCCTAGAGGCAGTCCACACAGTGTAGAGTATCTAGATGGAGAAGGGCGGGGTAGATAGCACTACAACCAATACCCTAGTAGCTAGCTTCTGCCCATTTTTACCACATGTTTGTATGACCCCTATCCAGCTCCTCTAATGGCTAGACTTGATATCTCTCCTTCACACCCTGCTCATTCCCTGGCTCCCTGTGCACCCTAAACCACAGGAGGCACTTCCCTCTACCCCCTGGGAGTGGTGGACATCCCCGACAAGTGCAGGGCACCGATATCATGTGTATTGATAAGCGATACCCCTGGTCCCCTACTAACCTAGTCAACATTCAGCCAGTACACTCATACAGTTCAATCGATTCCATATATGCACTTGTAAACAATACAGCTTCATGCTGTTTCTTGTATGAGGCTTCGATTGTCTCCATATCCGATTCACTCAACAATTAGCTTGAAACCCAAGTTACATCGTCAATTTTCAGCCTTTTCCATACTTTATCAGATCTCTTACGTCACAACCACTATGATATCATTACCATCACATTTTTATCATTTTCTTCCCTTTTCTGCTTCCTATAACAAACTAGATGTCCCCTACAGAATTCAATGTATGCCGCGGTGGTGTCTACATGTACAGGGCTGACCTGGGATACATTTTCAACCAATGAGATGACTCCCTCAATTCACTGCAGACTTTTTTGGGTACATTATGTAACACCTGGTACCCACCACACTGGCTCTTATCAGTGCTTATCACTCCAGGTCCAAGATCAAGCAATAGGGGACCCACTGGACCTCAATGCTAAGCCCTATTGGCCACTAGCTGGTCTGGAGCTGGTTCCAGCATCACAGACAGATAAGAACTGATATGATGTGACCAGCATGTCCCTGGAAGTAGGTGTTAACCAGGGACAAGGTCTCATCATGGTATGTATTATCGGTGGGTTTTACCTCAACCAGCGAAATTCAAAATGGCATCTCCACTTGGCCTCCATACTGAGTCTTATATACATGTAACCCTAACCAGTGGTTGAGCTGGTAGATGAGGGGAGAGTAGTACAGAAAGTAGGCCCCGGCGGAGGTAGTATTTGACACACCAGTATAGGGCATTAGCACATTAGGCTATGGAGGCCGCCATTAGACCCCGACTGCACTATGACTAACACCTTCAGCCCCCGTCTCCGCAGTAAATGCCAGGGATGCTTCCCATTGGTCAATAATACAATAGCCATGTGCCGTATACAACCGCAGTATTATGATCTATTAGACCGATCTAGTTAGACTTCATTTAGTGTAACAGAATTTGGTACCAGTAGTCTCAGGGGTCAATGATGAATCATTTATAAGCTGCGCAATCAGACCAGCAAGAAAGATGTAGATATTACCTACCCAATAGTTAATATATTGGAGAGTGCTAACGGGGTGCTAACTAAACTACAGACATTCCAGTCGACCCTATTGGCTAGAACATAGGGAGACAGGAGATCGACGTCTGTTGATTTGCACTTTTTCCAACAAAATTAGTGTTCATTACAGGCAAATTATGAAACACTCTTTTTGATTCCCTCTAAAACATAACTAGAGTGATAAGAATGTGATATATGATGATTATGCTTGCACTAGTGCCTTTTAGGTGCTGATAGAGGCACGAGGCGGAGCCAAGTGCCTCTATCAAGTATAAATGACAAAATTGGATACAGCTGGAGTATCAGGGAGTACAGAAGAGGTTTTAGATTGGTGGGTGCCTAGAGGCAGTGCACACAGGGTAGAGTACCTAGATGGAGAAGAGCTGATATCACTATCACCAGCACTCTATCACCAGCATCCTTCTGTCACCCTGTGCCCATTTCCCCAACAGGGCTGGTTAATTCTTATCTGCTCCCTCTAAAGGCTGAGCCTTCAGCCCCTGTCAGTTTACTAATTAGTTCTCTGGAAGGGGTCTTTCTCTCTATCCCCTGGAGGCAGAAACCTACCCTGCTCCATCACCCCAGTATCCTACACTACTAGTCAATGGCCACTTGTATTGGCCTTTACTCACCCAGGACTCCACCCTTACACAAAGCCCAATCTATGCACAAGGGACAGTTCCATCGATTCCCAAATCCCATATAGATATGTATGAGCACTATTCGTGTGCACAGTGATCCCTTTTTGAGGTACACTTCCCCATTGACCTATAGCATACCGAGATCCTTTCACGATCTTATTTGAGTCTTTCCCATTAAAGTAGCATGCCTCTGACTTTGAGTTTGATGGCATACTAGCTCCTTTTACGGGTTGAACCATGACAGACTAAATGATTCCCCAGCAGCCATTGTATACTGGGGTTTATACCACGATTTCGGCACTTCCGGTGGGTTTATATGCAGTTTAGCCGTGCATTATTCTGCATATACCACCCTTGTGCATTTTTGAAATTTTTGGTATATACTTTTTCGGGATCAAGTTGGACTTAAAATATTTTTGGAAATTATAACAGCTATACAAAGTTAATCTAGCCATTTTCCATGGTGAAAAATCGTGCCAACTCGTATGAGGATTGAACCCCGGCCGCAGTGGTGGTAGGCGAAGGCCTTAGCCATAGCGCCACACTGAACGGTGATGAAACACAATGCGAAAATAAATAGATTCTAACCTGAGGTCCTAGTGGTACGTTTCCATTCAGTTTTCGTATTGATTCCAAGCTTGTCATGTTATAATATTAAAATCCCAAGAAGTTTTTGATCCATAGAAGAGGAATGCGTGCTAATTTTCTCCATTTTCTTCGATATAAATAAGAATCCATTGATTTTCCCATCGTACGCGAGTCGCGGCCCGTGGCCGCTCTGCGCGAAGCCATTGTTTTTGTTCCTTGCCGGGAGAGGTACCGCTGTGTATACAGTCACTTTTCGTATCGAATCCAACCATGACAAGTGTTCAAATTAAAACATACATATCCTTAGACATTCTAGATGAGTACTCCATGCTTGATATGTCCAATATATTCAAAATAAAGGAGAATCCATTGATTTTCCAAACCGGTCCGAAATTTTCGGCGTCTTCCTTGCACGACGAGCGGATGACCTATATCTACATCCGGGCCACTGACACACTTTCGCCGAACAAGGAGGAGGGTGGGACCGCGACACGCGTACGTTGGGAAAATCAATGGATTCTTATTTATTTTGAATATATTGGACATAATACATATGGAGGGATCATCTAGACTATCTAAGGATATGTATGTTTTATTTTGAAGACTTGTCAAGGTTGGATTACATATGAAAAGTGAGTGTGAACACGGCGGTACCTCTCCCGGCAAGGAACAAAAACAATGGCTTCGCGCAGGGTGGCCACGGGCCGTGTCGCTAGCACTTACAAAATGTCTTCGCCTGGCTATATTCTTTGGATTTCAGGTAAGAAATTGATACAAAATGGAGGAAATGGTGGTATAAACCTATTAGGTGATGCATATCGGGGCCCCACGGGCTGTATATGCTGTATATACCCGAGCCGCGGAGCAAAATGTCTTCGCCTGGCTATATTCTTTGGATTTCAGGTAAGAAATTGATACAAAATGGAGGAAATGGTGGTATAAACCTATTAGGTGATGCATATCGGGGCCCCACGGGCTGTATATGCTGTATATACAGCCCTAGGGCCCCGATATGCATCATCTATTAGCTTAATATACAAATACACGACTAGTGTCCATTTATACCCCAAGCCAATGGTCCCCGCTGTGTGTGTTTACAAGAGGTGAGTGGTACAAAGAGTAGACCCTGGAGCAGGCAGTGTGTATTGACACAATCAATATAATACAGTATGATAGTAATGTATTCAGTACTAAGATTAATTGTGCGTGATAAGGCTATAGCTAGTGATACAATAAGGGATAAATGGGTATTATTGATATTAAATTGTGGGCTGAATGGTAAACTGCGAAGCACTTGCCTGATGCTATGAAATAGATAAGGCATACAAATATTGCTTGAGTATTGTTTCACGTATTAGTCGGTGCTGACTAGACTATAGGCACCGCATGGTATGCACTATTGGCTAGGCCGTTATCGCTACTATCAGATAGTACCAGCAGTCTACGGAGGAGAGAGTGGGTCTAAATGAAGGTACGTGAAACTAGCTAGATAAGAGGGCGATCTCACCCTTTTAAGTGTCATGTGTCACTAGCAAATATCACACGATGTAACTCGGGTAGCCACCTAAAAGCATTGCAATGGATTTTGATTGAGATAATTAGAGCTGATGAGGAACTCTGGTATCCCTGCCGCCTCAGTGGGAATTGGGATACAACATGTCCGTCTGTAACACTATGTGTACATATGATTCGCCGCTATCTAGCCAGTCCCAAATAAATTTCTAGAGAAAATCTAAAACGGTATGTCATTACACCTATGACTAAGACACAGGGGCGTAGGAAGCAAATTTTATTGGGGGGCCCAGGGGTCTCGGTTGGGGGGGGGGGCTGCTATATCTTTATATAGGCTTATATAGGGAACCTCCTCATTATTTGGGGGGGGGGCATGCCCCCTGCCCCCCCCCCTTCCTACGCCGCTGAGACACAGAAACAGATTCTACACTATAGTGCCGAGAGGTTGCCAGTATGGAGACCAGACACTATACCATGGTCTAACACATAAATAGTATTTTACACAGACATGTAGCGGCATACAGAGGCTTTTAAGGCTAGGTTGTAAACATCATAACATGAACAAGACAATGTTAGCATGCACGCATCAATGGGGAACATGAATACGGACAAACATGTAGTGAACGTCTCCGTGGAAAGGTAGAAGCCGATAAGACAGGAAACTCAGAGGAGAATTACAGTTATATTTAGCGTGAATGCTATATAAGTACATATATGTCAGGGGCGTCAGAAGCAATGCTACTTTGGAGGGGCCACAGCACGCCAATTAAGTAACGTTGCGCATGTTGACAATTCTGAGCATAGCGACTGAGGTACTTTGGATATCTTAAGGGGAATTAGGGCATGCCCCAAAGAACAATTTTGAAAATCAAGTTTCCCATATTAGTGATATATTGGTTTACAAATCCCGAATCATGCCCCCCCCCCCTCCACTGTTCCGACACCCCTGCCATATAATGAACTGATATAAGGTACAACCATCTGTACTGTGCATTACGTGTAGGCAGGCCTCATGCTTAAAAATATCGTATATTTTGTAATCAGTGGAGGCCATTATTACATTGTCTTCATGCAGGCGGAAACAGACAGTCAGGGAAATAGATGTTACTTGTATTGATACATATGCCACAGGAATACATGAGGGGAGAGAGATATGCAGATGATCCTACAGCGCTTTCTCTGGTGTGAGTGAGTGAGTGAGTGAGTAATAGATGTTTAACGCCATTTCGACAGCTAAGGTCATATTCTTGACGAGAACTACATTACACAATTTAACAGAGGAATGTGTCAGTGCCCGTGCATATGTGCACCACACACATTCTGAGGGGATAGGAAAGAGGAGATATAGACCCTTTTAAGTGGGCTAGGGAAGCCCTACCTTCTCTGGTGTAAAGTAGATTCGTTACCTATGGGAATGTGCATTAGCCTCATTTGATGGTATCTTTTGAGACCTAGAAATCCTCGCACAGTAAAGGTTTCGCCTACATAGGCCTGTCACACACTGATCTTTAACCCATACAAACAGGATATATATATGCCTCAATGCTTCATGTCCCTTTGTCTTCATGAAGAATTGCGTACACTACAAAACACGGATGAAACCCCAAATGTCCAAGTTGGGACCAGAGATAAGTGCAATCCCTAAGGTCAGAGCTACAATCCTGAGATATTACGGTTTAAGGGGAAGCAGGAGTCAGTAGTGGAGCCTTGTTAAGGTTTAATTGATGCCGGGAGAGTTTTTCAGTGCCGATTTAGGACGTTCCCCGACCTCTCGGCGAAGCCAAAAAAGTTTTCCCCTCAAATCTTTGATTCTTCTCGGCAATCTAATTGAGCTTATGTATTCACTGAAAACATGGAAGATCCAAAACTAGTCAGTGGTGACCACTTTGGGTCCTCAAGTTGAAGATACCTAAAAGTACAACTTTAGGTAGTCAAAATGACAACTTTATGTCGTCATCCTGACGACTCAGGTATGAAAATACTGACAATAAAGAGTCATCATATTGACGACTCAGGTCATCAGGATGACAACATAAAGTCGTCATTTTGACTACCTAAAGTTGTAGTTTTAGGTATTGTCAACTTGAGGACCTAAAGTGGTCACCGCTGACTAGTGTCGGATCTTCCATGTTTTCAGTTTTGGCAACTATAAAGACAAAGAATTGTGTTCTGAATCTGGCAAAAATATTTTCTGTGGTATCTAACATACAGAAAGGCAGTAAGGGTGAAGCAGGACATAACAGCTATATTCTAAACCTTTAAGGGCCACTTAGGGCATTAATGCACCATACCGACCCTACAGCACCGATTTACTATCCATCGACACCGATGTGAAATTCTGAATGCAGTACAGGCGAATAGACCAAGAAACACTGAATTGGTGCATTATGACAACGGTGAACCAAGGACCATTAACTTGGAGACATTGTGCGGCTTTTAAAGGGCTAAGAGTTTAGTGGTGCCCAAGGCTGTAAGGGGGTGCCAAGACCTGTTCTTGTAGTCAAATCACTGAGGCCATCAATCTCTCACCACCTGCCGCCTGTCTGGTCTCCTGAAGGTCGTGGATCTATGAGGAGGGACTGGAGGACGCCCAGGAGGGACAGCAGACCATGGAGGGCATTCACTAGGCTCTATAGGCCATCCAAAGCCCAGCTTCTATTTCAACTAACCGAGAACCGAGTAGTTCAATAGGAACTCTACTTTCTGTTTCTAAGGATAATGACTTGACGTTTCAATGTCTTATGTTCAAGCGCCCACATGAATTGATGCACCAATGCAATGCAAGCAATATTATCATATTTCTATTAATGCGTCATGATTGAAGACCCTTTGAAGGTTCATCAGCTCTGTTAGTCCGGCATGATTTATTCAGCAATGTACCAATAGTGAGTGGCAAATGATGACAGCAAAAGAGTAGATGCTTCTACCCATAAGGGTTATGGGGTAATAAATGAACATGCTTTTCACAATTAATAACCATAATTTTCATCTTTGTGGCCTCTATACCTTAAAGCACACCTGTACTCCATGTAGACAGGTACTACTGAAAGTACTCTATTTCATTGATTCCCACTATGGCACTGGGTGGGGAGGAGCAGGGGAGGAGTTCTATAGTCGACAGTAGAGACATGGTGCGTGAATATATAGCTAGGGTTAGAGTCTACACAATTCCCTACTCGTAGGTATTGACATGTGGGTGAAGTAAATATAACACTTTATTGAATATTGTGACGTCCTTTTAGAGGTTAAATGCGGCATGGGGACTGGGAAAGGTGGACAGGGAGACTGCCGGAGGTTATCCTGATTTTGTGTTCTACTTTTTGATATTCTTCATTTCTCATTGTGTCCTTTCTGTATATATAGCTATATTCCTGTACTCTCTATTTTAAAGTGTGAAATTTCAAGTCTAAGCAATCCGAGTACATGTCATGTACATGGTATTAAGGTGGCTGGCGGGGATAGAGTCAAAGTAATTAGATATTTGCCATATTCTGGGGGTCTAGATAGGGGGTCCCCATGTCACATGTCGATTTTAAGAAAAGGCAATGTCACATGTCATTAAATTTCTATTTTCCCATGTCCTTGTCACTAAGCTCCATGTCACATGTCGATTTTAAGATAAGGCCATGTCTCATGTCACTAAATTTCTGCTCCTTCATGTCCTTGTCACTAAGCTCCATGTCACATGTCGAATTTAAGAAATGGCCATGTCACCCTGTCGAATTTAGGGGTCCAGACCCATTATTCTCACCAAAGTCTCAAAATGACATGTACTTTTCATATGTGCAAAAATAATAGGGAGGTCCCATGCAGTTTTTTGAGATAGAGAAGATTCAACCCTATATAGGATTATATAGTGATTTGTCACATAATTCCTTGGATTCATATCCTAAAGTAATAGTTTTGTTATAACTTCTTCAGCACTTAGATATTACGCATATCTTTGCAGTAGATGCAATATTGAAATATGGTCCCAGGCATATTTCTAATATTTTTGATGATTGAAATAATAAATGTAAGGATATGGTTAGAATAGTCACATCTAGATTATATAGTCTTTTTCTAGTGGTTATAGGCAACAGCCCCCCATGGCTCATGTGTAATGTCTATGCCTTGCTCACAGAAGATCCTGGGTTCAAATCCATGCCAAGTCTGCCTCTATTTTGCATATATTGTCTATCTATAAAGTCAATGTAACGCAGAGACCCCTGGTGTCCAAGTGATGAACTAACAATACCCGCCAGCCACCTTAAAGATTGTCATTATGCTTTCTCCCCCCCCTCTCATTCTACTAGTATTAAGCTCTATTCTGTAAGGTTCCGAAACCACTTAGTCCATCATTAAGAAGGAAATACTTCTTTATACTATTTAATCCACTGTGACACCTTAGAACAAAGAAAGGGTAATCTGAGGTTATTTCACGTAACTATGGGTTAACTCAGTTAAAATACATTTGAGTAGGGTAAATAGACCTGCTGCCTTCATGACGTACACTTATATAGAGATAGTCGGCCATCGATCCAACCCCCCTCTACTTCCCACCCTTACCTGCCACATGCACCCACATAGGGAACATCCACTCTATTGGCCACTAGCTGGTCTGGAGCTGGTTCCAGCAACACACACTGATAAGAACTTATAAGATGGGACCAGCATGTCCCTGGAAGTAGGTGTTAACCAGGGACAAGGTACCCATCATGATGTGTGTTATCAGTGGGATTTACCTCAACCAGCGAAATTCACAATAGCGGCTCCACTAGGCCTCCAAACTGAGTCCTATACTGCACTATGGGGACAGATGGTAGGACCATGCTGCGCTCATGGTAACTGTGCAATTTATAGGTATTTATGTTATCCCTTCACTGGGTGTCTTCTTAATGAATTTTCCTTATCAGCCACCCAGGTTATGATGTCAAAGAATTATTTTCACAAAAGTTATTGGGGAAAAAACTTGAAGAAGTCAGAGATTTGTCAGTCCCCCAATGCAAACTGAATGAAGAAAGTGTCACATCCTCCTGGATGATGTCCCCCAATGGTTTCATGACCACCCCTTTTTATGACACCCTCTCTTTGAAGAAGATAAGAGAGATACCGACCTCTGGCTGCCGTCACTTTATTATTTAATGACCTAAGCCTTATTTAGAATCTGTGCAGAAGGGTAATTGGGATTACCAGTGTCTCATATGTATTATCTAAGGTGTTTCATACGTTGGA
Source organism: Acholoe squamosa (assembly GCA_949317995.1). NCBI lineage: Eukaryota > Metazoa > Annelida > Polychaeta > Phyllodocida > Polynoidae > Acholoe > Acholoe squamosa. Next base: position 32,452,634 of record OX439041.1, on the reverse strand, counting down.
TCTGCTGAATACCCTACTAAACCAATGCATTCTTTTCCTACAAAGTATTTGATCATATACCAGCACATGATGAGCAGTAATGGTTATCAATAGGAACAATTTGAATTGTGCTGGTTGTTCAAGTCTAAATGAGTATTGTTCTCTCATGTCCCTTGACATGTCCTGTCTAGATGAGATAACATAAATCAATACTGATGCATCTTCCAATTACTCCGTAGCAAGATGAGGGATAATTAAAGACGCGGCTTTCATCTTCTTCATCCTTTATGGTTTTCATCTAGAGGAAGTTTTTGTTTTATCTCGAGATCTACTCTAAGAGCCTAGTGAATATGATTGGTGGCGACGTCTAGTGAGGAATGTCAGAACTTACCAGTGATTGGCGAAAGGGCTCGGTCTCTCTTCTGTAAAGGAAAAGGGAAATATCATTAACTGTTTAATTAGCTTCGGATCAATCACGAGGAAGTGGTCAAGCTTTTCTGAGAAGTATAAGCATAAATATGGACCTCACATAGTGAGACAACACCACAGGTGAATCTACCAAATTATGAGATACCTGTAATCATTGGTGTGAGAGCATGTTTAAATACACAGGGAAGAAAGTCACAGAGCACGGAAATCCCTGAAATGGTCCAATATATTCGCCCCCAAAGCCTGGGGTTCTATATGAATGTATAGGACCCAAGAACTTCAAAATCCCTGAAATCAGGGAATTCCCTGAGACTTTCATCCCTGAATACAGTGCTTTTTTATGAATGCTGCCCCTGGAGAGATCAAATGTTTCTCCCCTTTCCTTTTTCACATTCTCTTTAGTTTTTCTTTTTTTTCTTTTCATCTTGGTTGTTTTAATAGAATGTCCATCAACAACAGTGAAATTGAATTTAGAGAGACACCCCGGAACTATCCGTACATGTAATGTCAATTAAAACGACAGCTGACAATATGGTGTACGTGGCAATTATATGTATCTAATTACCATGGATTGTACACGTTTTAACACAATGGAGAGCCATCATAAATATTCTATTTCAGCTCTTCTAAAAACACAACAGCTCCATTAAAACTTAATATTGAAAGGAAACATTTCATTTATGGTATTTAATCCTTTTTTTTTTTCAATACACCATTGCCATCCTAAATATGGACGTTCTTTGACGTTATATTCCCCTGGTACATTCAATATAAGGTAAATGTATGACGCAGTTTCATCTTTTAGGTGAACTAGTGGGCGATGTGCACTGATGCACAGAATTACCAGGGTCATTTCAGGCGCACTTACATCACCAGATTCCTCGCTATATATCACGCCCCACTTACAAGTATCCAAATACTAAAGCAGATCCCGTGTAACTTACCTTTGAGGATTGGAAAATATCTCTATCCATGACACTTTAAGTTAATTTCTTATCATAAGCCAGCACTGTCCAGCAATTTCCGGTGCTGCATGGGTCGACCATTGCAGTGGCGGATCCAGAATTTGGAAAAGGAGGGGGCGCGGCACCAAAGGAGGGGGCGCGGTACCAAAGGAGGGGGCGCACCCCCGGCGCACCCCCTATTTTGGGGCAAATTTTTGGGTCCAAAATATGTAGGTAAACTCTTAACTACTGGGAAAAGGGGGGGGGGCGCCACTGCATTGGGTGCAGCATGCCTAGATTAACAACCTCATAATATTGTCATAATTAAAAAATGAGGCGCCTGTGAGTTACTCACCAGTACTGCACGCATGTTTAGACTGTATCAAAATCAAAGCACTATGCTGTATTTGAAGTGTTGATTACTACGACAGGTCAGACATAGATAACCCCTACCACATACATGACATATACGGACACGGGTGTTGACATAGTATTGGAGGAGCCTGGAGGACCATCCAGGACAACCTGGTAACATGGAGGTTAGAGTGTGGAGGTTATCACCTAGTGTACATATAGGGAATGGGAGGGGATACACGTACAGGATACGGATCTCCTCAAATAACATAAAACCACACGTCTTGGTCTATTTTGGCAATACGACACACACACAACATTGTCATTTTTAATGGTAGATGCTCCAAGTAGTAACAGGCCATGGGTGCTGTGTATCTACGATATCTGATATTTATTTTATTTTTTTTGTTAGAAAGAGTCCTACCTCCCAAACCAAAGAAGATACAGAAACGGCACACCACTCATTGGAAAGATAAAAGTCTGCAGATTAAGCCCATGCTACATTTTCATCATAAATACGAATCTTCGTTTCTTGTAGAAAATATACTGAAACCTACATTAATCAGGAACTGGAGCTACCATTAGTCAAAAAGCTGTGATATTTTCCAAACTATTAACTTTTCCTCCATTATGCTTAAGTATGCCTAGACATAGTAAAAGTGAGTAAGGGAGGACAAATGGTTGTAAATTTGGTATCCCTCTGCAACATTGGTACTATATACCGTAAATTCGTACATAAGATGCACCTGCATATAAGCTGTAGTCTCATTTTTATTTATATTTAGGAGATATGAGCTGCAACCTGGGCCTGAGAGTTGCAGGTACCGTAATCTCCCGTGTAGAAGACGCGTTGCGCGTATAGGACGCACCCCCTTCTTGGGAGAAGCATTTTTGCGTATAAGACGCACCTCTTAGGTACCAATTTTTTAAATTCAGTACATTTCTATAGTAAAATTACCCCTCGTATAAGACGCACCCCAAATTTCAGTACATCCTATAAGACCTCCCAGCATTTTGTTTGGCGTAGAGGACGCGTCTTATACGCTGGAGATTACGGTACTGTTTTACAAGGGGCGAAATCACTGTGATCGCTTCTTTAGTGTTGACATCATAGAATGCACATTGAGATTTTGCCTCCTGGCTAGAATTGATTGCATGATGTCTAATGTAGTTTTTTTCACTATGAATATGACCCAACTATGAATATGACTCTACAGGCCTAGGTCAGTCGTTTCTGAAACCTCCCCAGCCGGGAGGGTGAGGTGGGCAGAGGCAGTGGAATTTTCAAACTTGAGGAGTTGTAGAAAGAATTCAGCCTATTTAGTGATAGACCTTTGAGAAAAATTGAGAGATTTTTAAACCAGGGTCAGGAGTAGAAGGCCTCAATTGGACCCGTTTCTTAACTCTGATCTTCTCAAAACTATTCCTAACTGACCACTAACTGTCTAAAAGCTGTGGAAATGCCGTTGAACAACCATTACTTATTTTACTGCCCTCACTCACTTTGATCTATTTAAACTTCATAATACACTGGTGGTATTAAAAGAAAAATTCGCTCGCCCTGCCATTTTGAGGGTGAGGATCTGTATTTTGAGCAAAAAATTCGCTCACTCGCACCACTTTTTGGAAACCAAAATCCGTAGACCAACTTTTTTTTTTGGTGTGGCCTAACATACAATATTTGTTGGTATGGGGGGGGTGATACAATGATAAGTCATTCATAACAAGGATGACAAATGATTCAATAAAAGCATCACTCCTTCCTATGATAATTAATCATTTGCCGTTTGTATGGTGGGAACGGCACAACAAAGTATGTGATGTAAAATCTACGACGCATATGAAGCTACTCGTTCATATTAGTATATAGCCCGGGGTATATAGATTAAAAAGATATCACAAAAACACACACAAAGGGAAAGAAAAATAGGATAAAAGACATCATAAACATTAGTGCTCACATTAGAGCCCCTTCTGCTATTCTATGCAAGTCATATAGCTAGGGGTATATTGTTTTGCTATTCCTAGATGTTAGGGGGAGGGTGAAACCACCCACTCCGGTTAAATTTGGATTAGGGGGCAGAATCAAGTCCTTTCCCCTTAACATTTAAATTACTCTTTATACTATATTCCAGTTACTAATAACTCAAAATCCTTGGGATCTAAATGTATTACTGCATATCAAAAGGGAGCTAGAATGCGGTTTCATAATACATTTATTGGTGTTATTCACTATCTCGAGAGATATCTTTATCAATATGTCACAAATTATTCTCAATAGTTTCAATTATGTACAACTCTCAATTTACATTTCAAATGTCAAACAATATCTCCATAGCACATAGCTATATCACTCAGATTATAACAATCTGCACCTACAAAGCCATTAGCACAGTGGATGTACAACAACGGTTCCAACACCATAGAGCAAGGATACAATACAAAGCAGAATCAAAGTAAAGATCACAATACCTTATTGGGCAAAATGCCTTCCTAGCACCTCACGCACCCGAGACAGTCCAGGCTGGCCTCCACAGTTCTAAGGTGTAACTCAACCTCATACCTGCCTAAGGTCCTTTTGTTGGGACTACTGCACCTATGTAACTGTTCCTGGCCCAGGACAGAGCTACACCCAAACCTCAACCATGCCTCCTCCATGGTGCTCTTGGCTGCTTGTGCTGTCCTGATATCCTGTCCTGACTCTGGTAAGGGGTGTGTCTCTCCACTGAGAAGTCAACTCTATATATACTCCTCCTCTAGGAGATTTCACACATTGCTATTGCACCTTCCATTATACCTAGCTTCCCACACCCTGGAGTAAGTCCCAGCTTGCACCACTACAGCCTGTATGGATTATGGCTAAATCTGACAAGTTTTCACACCTTTTCCTAACTCCACCTCCAAGCAGTCTGTAGTAACCACAGGCTACCACAAACATTTCAAAGTTAACAAGCAAATATGTATTAAAATACAATATTCTTATAATATCATAGATAATTTCACATATATAAGTTTCAATTTATATAATGTTACATCATCATAACATAGACGTGAACTCATTTGAATACCTATCTCCACACTAACACATTTTAATAAGTGAGCTCCAGCATTCTGAAGCTAAAGTAATGTATGTACCTCCCATATCATCAAAGGCGACCTCCGGCCGAACCCAGTATGTATGCGCAACTTCCAAAAGAAAAAAAAGGGGATTTACATGTTTGCTTAAATCAATGGCTCTCGTACCGTATGTCAAGTACTACGGTTCTCTAATAACAGTACCGGTAGTTCAAATCATAAATCGAGGTTATCGAACAACTTTGGGCTATGATTATTGACTTTTCTTGTTACTCATCATTACGTTTTCCTATCACGTTATACAAACATCCTGTTATTCACATTCTATTTCACATCATCAACATTACGGTACGATCAATGTCACGTGTCTCATAACCTTATTTGTTAGAAATGTCCATTCCTCTTTACATCAAAACTGAAATACGATCATCTTGACTTTTATGGTTTTGGTGTCAAAATTATTTGTCTCTTGGAAAGTACTACAAGCTCAACTTTTCGTTGTAATAATTCACATCGGGAATTCAGATCTCAAAACACAAAATTGAGCCAAAAGACTTGGCAGAAAACTGTGTCACTCTGAGTGACGTCACACAATGGATTGTGACAGTAGACCACCTGTGCCGACTGTCATCTATTGTGACGTCATGTGAGTAATAGTCATAGAGACACTGATCCCTTGTTTGTCAAAATTGCCATACTGCATGCTGTAAGCATGAGTCTATAAAAAGAGTTGGCTGAAGGCATAATCTACTTACCGTAATCTCCCACGTATAAGACGCGTCCTCTAGGCCAAACAAATGCATTGTGATTCTTATAGGATTTCTTCAAGTTGGGGGTGCGTCTTATACGAGGGGTAATTTTACTAAAGAAATGTACTAATCTTACAAATTCTATCCTAAAAATGTGCGTCTTATACGCAAAAATGCATGTGCTGAGTTTGGGGTGCGTCTTATACGCGCAGCGCGTCTTATAAGCTGGAGATTACGGTAGTATATGGACTATATCTATTTGATAGGATGTACAGGAATACATGCATTGTGCATAGTGCTCTTGTAATTTTTGTCTGCTTATCATGAACTCCAGGCCTTAACTAAATGCCTGCTAGTTCAGATATTTATGGTGTTTGCTCCTACAGATAAATGCAGTGGGGTAGTAAAAAGGGGGGGGGGGGCAGCCTGGCCCCCAATAATGAGGAGGTTCCCTATATAAGCCTATATAAAAATATAGCAGGTGCCCCCCAACCGAGACCCCTGGGCCCCTCCCCCCAATAAAAATTTGCTTCCTACACCCCTGAAATGTGTCTATAACTCACCTCAAGGACACTCGGTAAACCTATGCTTTTTAACCCTGACATTGTAGGAGAGCAATCAGAATACTTTGGATGTCTAGGGCGCTGGATTTTGGGCAGAAGTTTTACAAATTTATGTCAATTACACGTAACATTTGCCCCTGTCGGTATATGAGGTTATTTATAATTTTAATCATCCTGATTGTCACCATTATTATATCTGATTGTAGCAGGAGGCCGAGGTCATACATCCCTCCATTATTTACACCAAAGATAATCAATGAGCGGCAGGTTATCAATGGCGGTAGGTCATCGTGACAAAGTCATACTGGGAAAACCAGTGGTGCTCAAGCTTAGTAAGAAAATCGATCTTATCTCTAAGACTCTACTTCCTACAGGTGATTACACATACAACAGATACGATCTTATACTTCTATATCAGTATACATTCATGTCAGCCACCCTATATCTTATCTTATCAGATTACACTTAATTTTAAAATACAAATTTTACAGGCTGTTTTTATCTCATCTTCTCTTTCAGCTTCAGCTGTAAAATAGGCGTTCCATTACCATTCAAAGTCGAGATACACTATAGTCCTTCAAGCCACCCTGAACTTGAGAGAACTACTGAATCATCAATTTGGGAGAAAAAAATGAGGTCGGACGAGTAGGGTAAACCCCTGGAGGTCTAATAAGGATCCGTCTGTAGTAAAGAGCCTTCGCCATTCATCTTATATATAAGTATAATATGTGATCTTGCAGAGCAACAAGCTTTTGACTTAAGGACAAATTAACTCAAATGCATCCAGTGATAAAAGTGTGAGTACCCACTGGCTACAACATAAAAAGCTTCCCACTATATATCATATTCTATATTCAGTCAAGCCTGGTAACATTCATAACGGTAAACCTACTTTATACGGGAATCTAGAAGCCATAATACAGCGCCTTCCGGTCATAGAACACGTTTAGAGTCCTGTACAAGTCCGTACTAATAGGGTCAGTGTAGACTTACTTCATGGTTAGATGGTTTATGTCAATGTGTATGTATACGTGTAGTGAGTTGTCTTCCTACCGGTAGTATACAGACCTACATTAAAATAGCTTATAGGGGAGCAAGGACAAGCCTCAAAGGCTGAGGCCTGGGGATTGTATAATGCCTCCATAAAAGGAAATATCTGTATTAAAGGTACAGTGTACTATCGTTACAGCTCACAGCTTGACACAGGTAGCGGTTGGTGCTTGTTCTTTCAGGCTAGTACAGGTAGAGGGACAATGTCCATATATGGGTATGTAAGCAATAACAAAGGCTTATACTGTATATAGACATATTGCCAGAAATAAGATCTCAACCTTTCATGGCCCAATGCCAGACTGAATGGACGTTATGTGTAGACATTTCAAGGCTATACAGACTTCACATCATTATACTGGTGGCGAATGTAGTGTGGGACCTATAAAATAGTGCAATATTATTGACCTGATGTGTGTGGCAAGGTGTGTAAATTATGATTATTGATCCATGTCTCTTTAACCTGATGTAACAAATGTATAGTCGTAAAGATATGCACAAGGAAAATACAAAGGGCAAAATTCTTCCTCCCTCATACCCAACCCTCCCCAACCTTCTGATATGATTAGTGGTTTCATACAGACGTAATATACGAGGGTATGGCCACTAGCCTTGCACTACCTATCACATAAGTTAGGGTTTTCAATAGGATACGTGACAAATAATAAAATCTCACCTTTGGTTGGGGGGAAGGGCCTCCTCTGTGGCGAGAGACTAGGTCTTGTACCGAAGAATTCAAGTCGCCCAATGTTTCTTCATTGTCGTGGAAAACGTATAAGTTATCAGTCGAAGATGTACTTGAACTTTGTGATGATTCTCCGTCTTGGTGTTCAAGTCCACACACCTCCCCATTGTCGGGGGACAACCTTGGATTGTCTTCCATGTTCAGTGTCTTTTTATATTCCAGTATGTTTAGTAATTCGATAGTGCAAAAAGTGTCCTCATTTATTCATGGAAATATTTCATCATAATGAATCGATAGCCTATGATGGTCCAGCCTGTTCACAACATTACTTTTCTGAAAAGAAAAAAAAAGATAATGTTTTATTATAAATAATAGAGGTTAGAACAGAATGTGAACATGACCATAGCAGCTATAAAACATGTATACCGTAAATTCCCATCTATAAGCCGCACCATAGCTTTAGGAAGATACCATTACTACCGCCGTACCCGTATAAACGGAAAGTATAACTAACGTATAAGCATATAATACCTGCTAAACCATGTAAATTTTCTAGGCTCTGCCTTTGGTTAATGTTAATTAGGGATACCGTTAAACGGGATACCGGTACATTCATTTTCATGTATGTGGAGGAATGTTTGACGAGGGGATTACGGTACGGTACAGACACAATCTAAGATTAAAGGTTGATAACGTCTTGCTTTCACCATATCAAATGTAGGTCAAGTAACTCTCTGACTGAGGCCATGTCATTCCCTCATGCCATGGGTTTGGTAGAAATCTACCTTGTCTTGAAATAGTTGAATGTTTTAATACCTTTATGAAGGAAGAAAGGCTTTTAAGATTTATCAGCCATTTGAATTTTAATACCGGTTTTTATAAGTTGTGATACCGGTAGCAGTATGGAACATTGTTCCATACATAGTATGGGCGTGGAAAGCAGGGGGGGACAGGGGGGGCATGTCCCCCACCCCCACTTTTGGCCAACTCCTCAAAAGGTCAAAACTAAAAGGTCAAGCAAAGGGAGGTCGAAAATTGCAGAAAACCCCCCTGGTCCCACCCACTCTGAAACTGCTTCCCACGCCCCTGTTACATATGCTTAATTCATGTTGTTCAGAAATCACTGGTTCTCTGCATCATCAATACAAAATGCCAGGGAAAGTTTTAAAGGGGAATACCGTAACTTCTTAAGTATGTGGACTACTACAAAACCATAACAATAATAGAAAAGTTTCTCAAATTTATCGATAAACCCCTACTGCAAATCACCAAGCAAGCCTGCTGCGATAAATTGTATTTTGTCATATATAAAAACAATGTATAACTCAGTCTATGTTGATCTGGTGCTGACATGCATGTATCCTTGCATAAGTCAATAACGCCTTCTTGAATCTTTAATCCCTCAAGCCAACTTCATAGGTTCAGGGATGTAAGTCAGGAATAGGCAAAAATCAGGAACCATAAATTTACTTTATATAAAAGCCTTCTATTTTTCACAAACAGCCCTCCTTACCACTCATGTAAGGAAAATAAATGTCATTCAAAAATTTCAGAAATCAGGAAATCCTGATAAATCCTGAAGACTTACATCCCTGTAGGTTAAAACCTGAGCTTTGCCTTTGAGGTGAGCATGTCTGAGTCTCTCAGCGAGTCACCCACCAACCGGCCACCAATCATTGAATCAACCAAAACGTGCATTTCCACTGCCTTGATCAGACTGAGTTACATTTCAGCATGAGTAGCAGAACCCCTAAAAAATAGTAAAATGCAGTTCAACAACTAAGAATCCTACATACCCGCTATCTGGGACTCGTTTGGCTGGGAAGTCAACTATGACGAGGGCCTTTTGACTGGTGTGAGTGCACTTTGATCTAAGGGATTAGGCTCGGTGACCTACCGTCGGGCTACCCGTCCAAACACACACAACTCCCGACTGGCCCGGGTGGATGGGGTTTAGAAAAGACGAAGGGGTAGCGCTCACTGCGCCGCTCGAACGGCGCGGTGGACGAGGGGGGCCACTCACCACTTGGTAAATAGGCTATATCGTAAGGGAGTGATCGTTTTTTAACAACAGGGGGAGGGGGCTGGTGGGTTAAGGGGGGGCCAGAATTTTGGGATACTTATAAAGAACAAAAATTTAGGGCCCTTGTCCAATAGGATGGGCCCACTATAATATTACAGGTGGGACGTACACCTAGCCCTTGTAAAGACTTCAGGGCTGAGTATTTTATAGTCGCGAATATTTTAGGGGCCCGGCGATGATCCCTAAAATTTGAGTTACTCGTCTAGAGCCCCCCCTACCAAAACTTTGGGGCCCTGGTCACATGGGATGGGCCCAACATAGGGTTAGAGATGATAGACCTAGTCAGGGCATTATGGTAAGTTAAGGGCTGACTTTTTATAGTCTCAAATATTTCGGGGGCCCGGCGATGATCCCTAAAATTTGAGTTACTCGTCTAGAGCCCCCCCTACCAAAAATTTGGGGCCTTGGTCCAATAGGATGGGCCCACTATAAGATTAGAGGTGGTACACATAGCCAAGCCCCTATGGAGAGTTCAGGGCTGAGTTTTTTAGTCACAAATATTTCGGGGGTCCGGCGGTGATCCCTAAATTTAAGGATACTCATATAGAGCCGCCCCCCTACCAAAAATTTGGGGCCCTGGTCCAATAGGATGGGCCCAATATAAGATTAGAGGTGGTACACCTACCCTAGCCCCTATGGAGAGTTCAGGGCTGAGTTTTTCATAGTCGCGAATATTTTGGGGGTCCGGCGATGATCCCTAAATTTTGGGATACTCGTCTAGAGCCCCCCTACCAAAAATTGGGGCCTTGGTCACATGGGATGGGCCCAACATAGGGTTAGAGGTGATAGACCTAGTCAGGGCATTATGGTAAGTTGAGGGCTGAGTTTTTATAGTCGCAAATATTTTGGGGGTCCGGGGATGATCCCTAAATTTTAGGTTACTCGTCTAGAGCCCCCCTACCAAAAATTTGAGGCCCTGGTCCAATAGGATGGGCCCACTATAAGATTAGAGGTGGTACACCTACCCTAGCCCCTATGGAGAGTTCAGGGCTGAGTTTTTCATAGTCGCGAATATTTTGGGGGTCCGGCGGTGATCCCTAAAATTTGAGTTACACGTCTGGAGCCCCCCCTACCAAAAATTTGGGGCCCTGGTCCAATAGGATGGGCCCAATATAAGATTAGAGGTGGTACACCTACCCTAGCCCCTATGGAGAGTTCAGGGCTGAGTTTTTCATAGTCGCGAATATTTTGGGGGTCCGGCGATGATCCCTAAATTTTGGGTTACTCGTCTAGAGCCCCCCCTACCAAAAATTTGGGGCCCTGGTCCAATAGGATGGGCCCACTATAAGATTAGAGGTGGTACACCTACCCTAGCCCCTATGGAGAGTTCAGGGCTGAGTTTTTCATAGTCGCGAATATTTTGGGGGTCCGGCGATGATCCCTAAATTTTGGGTTACTCGTCTAGAGCCCCCCCTACCAAAAATTTGGGGCCCTGGTCCAATAGGATGGAGCCAATATAAGATTAGAGGTGGTACACCTACCCTAGCCCCTATGGAGAGTTCAGGGCTGAGTTTTTCATAGTCGCGAATATTTTGGGGGTCCGGCGATGATCCCTAAATTTTGGGATACTCGTCTAGAGCCCCACTACCAAAAATTGGGGCCTTGGTCCAACAGGATGGGCCCTCCATAAGATTAGAGGCGTTAAACCTAGCCTAGCCCCTATGGAGAGTTCAGGGCTGATTTTTTATAGTCGCAAATATTTCAGGGTCTGGCAGTGATCCCTAAATTTTGGGATACTCGTCTAGAGCCCCCCCCCCAACAAAAATTTGGGGCCCTGGTCACATGGGATGGGCCCAACATAGGGTTAGAGGTGATAGACCTAGTCAGGGCATTATGGTAAGTTGAGGGCTGAGTTTTTTATAGTCGCAAATATTTCGGGGGCCCGGCGATGATCCCTAAAATTTGAGTTACTCATCTACAGCACCCCCTACCATAAATTTGGGGCCCTGGTCCAATAGGATGGGCCCACTATAAGATTAGAGGTGGTACACCTACCCTAGCCCCTATGGAGAGTTCAGGGCTGAGTTTTTCATAGTCGCGAATATTTCGACTTACAATAAGGTATCACCTCTAACCCTAAGTTGGCCCCATCCCATGGGACCAGGGCCCCAAATTTTTGGTAGGGGGGGCTCTAGATGAGTAACCCAAAATTTAGGGATCATCGCCGGACCCCCAAAATGTTCGCGACTATGAAAAACTCAGCCCTGAACTCTCCGTAGGGGCTAGGGTAGGTGTACCACCTCTAATCTTATAGTGGGCCCATCCTATTGGACCAGGGCCCCAAATTTTTGGTAGGGGGGGCTCTAGACGAGTAACCCAAAATTTAGGGATCAGCGCCGGACCCCCAAAATATTCGCGACTATGAAAAACTCAGCCCTGAACTCTCCATAGGGGCTAGGGTAGGTGTACCACCTCTTATCTTATAGTGGGCCCATCCTATTGGACCAGGGCCCCAAACTTTTGGTAGGGGGGGCTCTAGACGAGTAACCCAAAATTTAGGGATCATCGCCGGACCCCCAAAATGTTCGCGACTATGAAAAACTCAGCCCTGAACTCTCCGTAGGGGCTAGGGTAGGTGTACCACCTCTAATCTTATAGTGGGCCCATCCTATTGGACCAGGGCCCCAAATTTTTGGTAGGGGGGGCTCTAGACGAGTAACCCAAAATTTAGGGATCATCGCCGGACCCCCAAAATATTCGCGACTATGAAAAACTCAGCCCTGAACTCTCCATAGGGGCTAGGGTAGGTGTACCACCTCCTATCTTATAGTGGGCCCATCCTATTGGACCAGGGCCCCAAATTTTTGGTAGGGGGGGCTCTAGACGAGTAACCCAAAATCTAGGGATCATCGCCAGACCCCCAAAATGTTCGCGACTATGAAAAACTCAGCCCTGAACTCTCCGTAGGGGCTAGGGTAGGTGTACCACCTCTAATCTTATAGTGGGCCCATCCTATTGGACCAGGGCCCCAAATTTTTGGTAGGGGGGGCTCTAGACGAGTAACCCAAAATTTAGGGATCATCGCCGGACCCCCAAAATATTCGCGACTATGAAAAACTCAGCCCTGAACTCTCCATAGGGGCTAGGGTAGGTGTACCACCTCTTATCTTATAGTGGGCCCATCCTATTGGACCAGGGCCCCAAATTTTTGGTAGGGGGGGCTCTAGACGAGTAACCCAAAATTTAGGGATCATCGCCGGACCCCCAAAATGTTCGCGACTATGAAAAACTCAGCCCTGAACTCTCCGTAGGGGCTAGGGTAGGTGTACTGGCCACCTCTAATCTTATAGTGGGCCCATCCTATTGGACCAGGGCCCCAAATTTTTGGTAGGGGGGGCTCTAGACGAGTAACCCAAAATTTAGGGATCAGCGCCGGACCCCCAAAATATTCGCGACTATGAAAAACTCAGCCCTGAACTCTCCATAGGGGCTAGGGTAGGTGTACCACCTCCTATCTTATAGTGGGCCCATCCTATTGGACCAGGGCCCCAAATTTTTGGTAGGGGGGGCTCTAGACGAGTAACCCAAAATTTAGGGATCATCGCCGGACCCCCAAAATGTTCGCGACTATGAAAAACTCAGCCCTGAACTCTCTGTAGGGGCTAGGGTAGGTGTACTGGCCACCTCTAATCTTATAGTGGGCCCATCCTATTGGACCAGGGCCCCAAATTTTTGGTAGGGGGGGCTCTAGACGAGTAACCCAAAATTTAGGGATCAGCGCCGGACCCCCAAAATATTCGCGACTATGAAAAACTCAGCCCTGAACTCTCCATAGGGGCTAGGGTAGGTGTACCACCTCTTATCTTATAGTGGGCCCATCCTATTGGACCAGGGCCCCAAATTTTTGGTAGGGGGGGCTCTAGACGAGTAACCCAAAATTTAGGGATCATCGCCGGACCCCCAAAATGTTCGCGACTATGAAAAACTCAGCCCTGAACTCTCCGTAGGGGCTAGGGTAGGTGTACTGGCCACCTCTAATCTTATAGTGGGCCCATCCTATTGGACCAGGGCCCCAAATTTTTGGTAGGGGGGGCTCTAGACGAGTAACCCAAAATTTAGGGATCAGCGCCGGACCCCCAAAATATTCGCGACTATGAAAAACTCAGCCCTGAACTCTCCATAGGGGCTAGGGTAGGTGTACCACCTCTTATCTTATAGTGGGCCCATCCTATTGGACCAGGGCCCCAAATTTTTGGTAGGGGGGGCTCTAGACGAGTAACCCAAAATTTAGGGATCATCGCCGGACCCCCAAAATGTTCGCGACTATGAAAAACTCAGCCCTGAACTCTCCGTAGGGGCTAGGGTAGGTGTACCACCTCTAATCTTATAGTGGGCCCATCCTATTGGACCAGGGCCCCAAATTTTTGGTAGGGGGGGCTCTAGACGAGTAACCCAAAATTTAGGGATCAGCGCCGGACCCCCAAAATATTCGCGACTATGAAAAACTCAGCCCTGAACTCTCCATAGGGGCTAGGGTAGGTGTACCACCTCCTATCTTATAGTGGGCCCATCCTATTGGACCAGGCCCCAAATTTTTGGTAGGGGGGGCTCTAGACGAGTAACCCAAAATCTAGGGATCATCGCCGGACCCCCAAAATGTTCGCGACTATGAAAAACTCAGCCCTGAACTCTCCGTAGGGGCTAGGGTAGGTGTACCACCTCTAATCTTATAGTGGGCCCATCCTATTGGACCAGGGCCCCAAATTTTTGGTAGGGGGGGCTCTAGACGAGTAACCCAAAATTTAGGGATCAGCGCCGGACCCCCAAAATATTCGCGACTATGAAAAACTCAGCCCTGAACTCTCCATAGGGGCTAGGGTAGGTGTACCACCTCCTATCTTATAGTGGGCCCATCCTATTGGACCAGGCCCCAAATTTTTGGTAGGGGGGGCTCTAGACGAGTAACCCAAAATCTAGGGATCATCGCCGGACCCCCAAAATGTTCGCGACTATGAAAAACTCAGCCCTGAACTCTCCGTAGGGGCTAGGGTAGGTGTACCACCTCTAATCTTATAGTGGGCCCATCCTATTGGACCAGGGCCCCAAATTTTTGGTAGGGGGGGCTCTAGACGAGTAACCCAAAATTTAGGGATCAGCGCCGGACCCCCAAAATATTCGCGACTATGAAAAACTCAGCCCTGAACTCTCCATAGGGGCTAGGGTAGGTGTACCACCTCTTATCTTATAGTGGGCCCATCCTATTGGACCAGGGCCCCAAATTTTTGGTAGGGGGGGCTCTAGACGAGTAACCCAAAATTTAGGGATCATCGCCGGACCCCCAAAATGTTCGCGACTATGAAAAACTCAGCCCTGAACTCTCCGTAGGGGCTAGGGTAGGTGTACTGGCCACCTCTAATCTTATAGTGGGCCCATCCTATTGGACCAGGGCCCCAAATTTTTGGTAGGGGGGGCTCTAGACGAGTAACCCAAAATTTAGGGATCAGCGCCGGACCCCCAAAATATTCGCGACTATGAAAAACTCAGCCCTGAACTCTCCATAGGGGCTAGGGTAGGTGTACCACCTCTTATCTTATAGTGGGCCCATCCTATTGGACCAGGGCCCCAAATTTTTGGTAGGGGGGGCTCTAGACGAGTAACCCAAAATTTAGGGATCATCGCCGGACCCCCAAAATGTTCGCGACTATGAAAAACTCAGCCCTGAACTCTCCGTAGGGGCTAGGGTAGGTGTACTGGCCACCTCTAATCTTATAGTGGGCCCATCCTATTGGACCAGGGCCCCAAATTTTTGGTAGGGGGGGCTCTAGACGAGTAACCCAAAATTTAGGGATCAGCGCCGGACCCCCAAAATATTCGCGACTATGAAAAACTCAGCCCTGAACTCTCCATAGGGGCTAGGGTAGGTGTACCACCTCTTATCTTATAGTGGGCCCATCCTATTGGACCAGGGCCCCAAATTTTTGGTAGGGGGGGCTCTAGACGAGTAACCCAAAATTTAGGGATCATCGCCGGACCCCCAAAATGTTCGCGACTATGAAAAACTCAGCCCTGAACTCTCCGTAGGGGCTAGGGTAGGTGTACTGGCCACCTCTAATCTTATAGTGGGCCCATCCTATTGGACCAGGGCCCCAAATTTTTGGTAGGGGGGGCTCTAGACGAGTAACCCAAAATTTAGGGATCAGCGCCGGACCCCCAAAATATTCGCGACTATGAAAAACTCAGCCCTGAACTCTCCATAGGGGCTAGGGTAGGTGTACCACCTCTTATCTTATAGTGGGCCCATCCTATTGGACCAGGGCCCCAAATTTTTGGTAGGGGGGGCTCTAGACGAGTAACCCAAAATTTAGGGATCATCGCCGGACCCCCAAAATGTTCGCGACTATGAAAAACTCAGCCCTGAACTCTCCGTAGGGGCTAGGGTAGGTGTACCACCTCTAATCTTATAGTGGGCCCATCCTATTGGACCAGGGCCCCAAATTTTTGGTAGGGGGGGCTCTAGACGAGTAACCCAAAATTTAGGGATCAGCGCCGGACCCCCAAAATATTCGCGACTATGAAAAACTCAGCCCTGAACTCTCCATAGGGGCTAGGGTAGGTGTACCACCTCCTATCTTATAGTGGGCCCATCCTATTGGACCAGGCCCCAAATTTTTGGTAGGGGGGGCTCTAGACGAGTAACCCAAAATCTAGGGATCATCGCCGGACCCCCAAAATGTTCGCGACTATGAAAAACTCAGCCCTGAACTCTCCGTAGGGGCTAGGGTAGGTGTACCACCTCTAATCTTATAGTGGGCCCATCCTATTGGACCAGGGCCCCAAATTTTTGGTAGGGGGGGCTCTAGACGAGTAACCCAAAATTTAGGGATCAGCGCCGGACCCCCAAAATATTCGCGACTATGAAAAACTCAGCCCTGAACTCTCCATAGGGGCTAGGGTAGGTGTACCACCTCTTATCTTATAGTGGGCCCATCCTATTGGACCAGGGCCCCAAATTTTTGGTAGGGGGGGCTCTAGACGAGTAACCCAAAATTTAGGGATCATCGCCGGACCCCCAAAATGTTCGCGACTATGAAAAACTCAGCCCTGAACTCTCCGTAGGGGCTAGGGTAGGTGTACTGGCCACCTCTAATCTTATAGTGGGCCCATCCTATTGGACCAGGGCCCCAAATTTTTGGTAGGGGGGGCTCTAGACGAGTAACCCAAAATTTAGGGATCAGCGCCGGACCCCCAAAATATTCGCGACTATGAAAAACTCAGCCCTGAACTCTCCATAGGGGCTAGGGTAGGTGTACCACCTCTTATCTTATAGTGGGCCCATCCTATTGGACCAGGGCCCCAAATTTTTGGTAGGGGGGGCTCTAGACGAGTAACCCAAAATTTAGGGATCATCGCCGGACCCCCAAAATGTTCGCGACTATGAAAAACTCAGCCCTGAACTCTCCGTAGGGGCTAGGGTAGGTGTACTGGCCACCTCTAATCTTATAGTGGGCCCATCCTATTGGACCAGGGCCCCAAATTTTTGGTAGGGGGGGCTCTAGATGAGTATACGGGGGTTCTAAATCCAGTCCTTATTGTGTTACGTAATGCTTTAAAAGTTAGACAAATAAGAATTGTATAGAATTGTTTGTGCGGTACTGTTTTTATATTTCTTTGGAGTGGCCCCCTCTGCGGTGGCTGGGCCACGTTGGTCAAGCAGAAGCAGTTACGCCGCAGGCGCTACCCCTTGGTCTTTTCTAACCCCTTCGGCCCGGGTGCGATTGGTCTCGGTCGAGCCTCGAGGTCTACCGGTCAATCCACTTGCAGCGCTGTTCCTTGCAAAACTAGACAAACCCGTGGGAAAAGCAGGCGTCTCAGGCAGCAGAGACCTTGTGTGGCTCTCACCCAGGTCGATTAGTGTAATATTATTCTGAGGGGGACAGTTGATGGAGTTTGTTTGGCGGTTCGCCGAGTTCCCTTCCCAGACTCAGACACGCACCGCTGCCATAGGTAAACAAAGGAGCCCCCAGCGCCACCTCATGGTGTGACTGGGAACTGTTAAAAAATAAAAATAAAAGTTTTGGAGCGTATCTAATGATCTCTTGAGAACCAACTCGGCGCTCAAACCCTACATAATTCATCTGAGATACCTCAGAAAGCTGCACAAAGTGATAATATATTGTTGCATTTATTTTGGCTTTTGGCCACCATTTCGGTGAAATTTTGATGAAGTTTTGACAGATATTGTAAGCTCGACTGGAGAAATTGGGAATCGGTTGGGTGTCCTCACATATTGGCTTCGCCAAGAGCTTCGCCCAGAATACTATGCAACACAGATTTCTTCCTCATATCTCGATTTTATCATAAAATATATCCCACCAACACATTTTTCCTGATCTAACTCTTATAGTAACGAGCTTGTACAACTTTGATCGCGGGAAGTTTTACCTCCCAGTTTCACCGTACGATGCCCATTTTGATGGCCTCGTTTTCAAAACTGCGGGAAATGTGCGGTTTGGCGCCGGCCATGATGTCTGAGTGATTGTGACACATCCTGAAAAGAACAAGTGACAGGGAATTAAATTCGATAGTTGGATATACGACAATATAATGGGGGACACGATAGAGTATTCCGACATCCATCAAGAAATAAGAGGATGTATGGTAAGTGCTTATACATGATCCAATCGAGGGGAATGTCCACTGGTGTTTGGGTGCTGTTCGGGAATACACATAATATCGCCCACTGAGTCTATAGCTATTTATTTACACAGGCCAGGGAGTGAGTTGGATTGTATTTTTTTTATGAATAGAGAGGTTGTGCTGATCACCTGTATATCTGTCACTATAGTAAAGTGCAAAGCCTATGCACTAGGCTCTGGTACTTTTTATGCATGGAAAATTATCATTTTAAATCAATTTATGTAAAAAGACCCATAGTATACGAATATGACAGTCATTGATTTTTGAACTGGATAGTTCACTAAATAAATTGCTATGTGTGCTGCCATGTTTGCTGCGACTGGAGGAATTTTGGTCCTGACACCACCTGTTAAAATGGTTATTACTTCAATGATTCTTTGCCAAATTCAATATCCTTTTGCTGCAAGTCAATTCTAGAAATATAGATGATTATTTAGAAATAAAAAATGATTCAAAATTCTGAAATTTTCCCAAATATTCCGAGTTTTCCCTTTTTTAAATCAATTTTCGAATATTTGAAAATTATGCTCACCTTTTTAAACCCCCACTAAAATAACTGGAAAAATGTCCTGATAAATAATCTGAAATTGTTTTTGGGCTATCTGTTAGCGCCTTTGTGCTAGAAGCAAAAGAGTAACTGCAAATTTGGCTAAAAATCGAAAAATTCTGACCTGAAGATTTTACTCCAGAACCATGAATTTCAACTTTCCCTCATATTTTAAGATACATCCCCTGGTTCGATTTTTATTGACCCTATATGGCTGAAAGCGGCAAAGTGTCTTCTTTAATAAGATATATCTGGTTTTCTAATGTGATGATGTGAAAAATAATGAATAAATATGTTAGACAAAGTCAAAATTGCTGTGCCTCCACAGTGCAGCGTGCGCGGTGCTGATTGTCCTACTTCTGCTCACTGAGGTGGAAAACACATACTTCTATCTCAAAAACTTATATATCTTTGGATATGGTTATTCAATTTTCACAATTCAAAAAACATTATATTGACAAATTCTCAGACTTTCCAACAGTATGCCTTTTTATCAGGTCACCGACAATTAAAATTTTGGACGCCCATCCCTCTATTATAGAGCCTAGACTGGGTGGTGAGTTTGAGGGGCAGCGCAAAACGTTTTCACCCCTCCTCAGGCTCCTGTGGGGTGTAAAAACTTTAACTCCTCCCGAGGGGAGGCGTAAAAATTTAAAAAATGACCCTCTACTAGTATTACTAGACTCTAGCGCGGACCTGAAACACTGGATATGAAAGAAGGGCCTTCTTTGAGAGAGGTGTGCCATGGGTGTGTTTTCACCAATGCAAATCCTTATGTGTCACTAGCTCACAGTAGGTGGCAGCACAGAGCCAGCATGTTAAACATCTTATATTCTATTTATTCATAACTTATTCTTACAAATAATATGTAATTTTTGTAGCTATAACTATAATTAACTGTTATGGTAATGCACAGATAGGTTATCTATGCAATGAAAACAGTATATCTGTAAAAGAGAGAGAAGTGAGTGTGCTGCCCCCTGGTGGGTAACTATGGAAGCCTCCTACAAAATCTTGCAGTCACTGACCCTTAGGAGATAATTTTCTTCTGTCCCTTAAAATGTTCATAGATCCATGATTCAAAAGGATTTGGATTACTATTTTCTTCATCTAAGTGACCCAAGTGATTTCCGATGGAAATCATGAGAAGAAAATTTTCTAGGAGGGGGCAATTTTTTGCAATTTTTCTAAAAAAAAAAAAATCTTCAAAAACGGAGCCTTTTCTCAAAAATAACCACTTTAGATATCATGATGAAATAAGGTCAGTCAGAAACTACAAATCAAGGGCTTTCTGATGCTTTTTAAATAAAAGAGCTGTGACATAGCTAAGTTGGGAAAAGAAATGATCTCGAATTGGTCATTCTGATAGAAATATAAAGTTAATCAGCCCCAAACTCATAAAGTGGCAGTCAGGAGATAATTTCTTTTACTTAGAATTGTGATAGATCCATAATTCAAAAGGATTTGGATAGCTATATTCTTCGTCTAAGTGACCCAAGTGATTTTTGATGGAAATCAGTAGAAGAACAAATTCTAGGATGGGGGCAATTTTTGACAATTTTTCAAAAAAAAATCTTCATAAGGCCACACCAAATAAAAAAATTGGTCTATGGATTTTCATTTTGAGAATATGGTGCGGGAGGGCGAAATTTTTATTTTTATTTTCTAGAAATTAATTATTGTCTATGGATTCTGAACATCATAAATATGGAGAGGGCGATTTTTTTTTTTTTTTTTTTTTTTGCCATTGCATATTTATGCCTATCCAATGCAGAGATGTCAGTCCTTCAGAGGACCATCTATTTTCAGATGTTCAAACGTTCCTAAAAAGCAGACATCTCAGAGGCTTTCTCCAACTTGTGGTCATAATTTGGATAGATAGAATTACATTAATTATAGATACCCTTACAACATTTCCTTTCTACCTCTAGGGAGCCAAAGGCTGACCATAGTTTAGTCTTCAGCAGGTGGAATTAAGCATGCCTTGTGCTGCCCTCTAGCCTTTTATAGACAAACCACCTTTCAGAGATCAGAGGACCTCTGAAATCTCATCTCAGAGGACATGAATCTAAGCTGGCTGCTGATTGGCTGAAATTCTGATGCAGTGTTTCTAATTGTCTTTCTATGACAATCCATACTAGAGATGCTTTTGGGTGAGGGGAACATGTTCAAATGAAGACAAGATTGGTGCTTTTAGCATAATACATTGGGGGAATGGGTGCTTTGCTAACATTTTCAGAGGTTGATCCCATACCCAACTGTCATCTCTGTCCAATGAGGGGTCTGCCATTCCTGTACCTTTAGTATTAATCATATATTTATTGCTTGATCAAAAAAAAATAAATAAAAAAATGAAAATCCCTGCAAATGAGGCGGGCAGGATCCATAGACATGTTATTTTTCAAATAAAAATAAAATTTTAATTTCTGAAAAACAGGGGCAGGAAATCCATAGACCAATCTTTTAATTTGGTGTGGCCTAATCAGAGCCTTTTCTCAAAAATATCCTAGGCTTAAAAGGGGCTAGTTCTCCTCTTTTCTATCCCCTCGGATGTGTGTGGTGCACATATGCGTGGGCACTGACACATTCCCCTGTGAAATGGTAATGTAGTTCTCGCCATGGATATGACCTTAGCTGTCGAAATGGCGTTAAACATCTATTACTCACTCACTCTCAAAATTATCCACTTTTGATATGATGAAATAGGGTCAGTCAGAAACGTTAGATCAAGGGCTCTCTGATGCTTTTTGAATCAAAGAGCTGTGACAAAGCTAAGTTGGGCAAAAAAATTATCTTCTGTAGGTCATGTTAAGGCCTACCATTAGTAGTTCCCATTTCTCCCACCAGGGACCCATGGCACAGTTGATAGACTGCAATGCTATAGTATACTGATTCAAATCCAGTCTTTCAGGTCCGTGACTAGTAATACTAATAGAGGGTAATTTCTAGAGGCACAAACGTCTCATATCCATGAACAGAGTGTATTATGGGAAACCTCAATAGCCTGAATACATTTCTACAGTAAAAGGAACTTGTTTATAACGAAGTTTTATTGACATGAACTTGTTTATAACGAAGTAATTTGGCCCTTAAGGTTGGAAAATAAATGCTTGTTTGTTTTTTTTGTCCAGAGGTGTGTAGATGTCCCATCTAACACCTCTCAGATCTCCCCTACTCCCCTCCCCACAAACGTCACGGACACAAGGTAGGTGTGGAGAAGCCCCATCACACAGCCTGACACCTCAGATCTCCCCAACACCCCCCCCCCTTCCCCACTGCCGCCGAGGACGCAAGCTAGGTGTGTAGAAGCCCCATCACACAGCTTTACACCTCTCAGATCTCCCCTACAACTACTGCCTGGTCCCTATATTTACGTTTCAGGCCAGTCCCCCTATATGGGGGTTGGGGTGGATGGGGGGGGGGGGGCTTCAAAAGTTATCATTATCACATCTACAGTCCCTGCCATTGTAAGGCCACATAACCTACTGAAATAAGTTGTAAACGATTTCAGATCGAGTGGGATTCGTTACAAAAGATTTTCCTGTTTTCCTATGTACATACACAGGGTTATTTGTTTGTCCTGGTTGGCAAAACAGTATTTCTCATGGGTATTTATCCCTCAAGGCGTACAACTTAAAGGGACGGTACAGCCCATAATAATCAATCAATTGAGATGAAAATCCTGTCATACGGTAGGTATAAATGTCTCTAATAAGACGTGATACTACATTTATTATTTGCATGATTTTGGAGACCGAAATTTGGGATATTATTCAGCAAGTGGTCTAGTTTGTCTCAGTGCACCAGTATGACTCTTTATAGAAGCTGAAATCGCCCAACTTCACTCTGTCAGATTTGCGAAAACCCACTACCCACCCTGTTGATAAATAGTGACCACTCCCTTAGAAAAAAAAAGCCGCATTTTGGCTTGATAAGAGAGAATCCTTTAAGATCTTTGGGTTAATGAAAGGCAGCTCAAGTCAAATGAAATGTACAGTAATACTTAACAGTATGTGGTGTGATCTATTATGCATAATTTACCTGTCCTAGAAGCAGACTCACATACCTCATACCAGCATACTGCGGTCGTGAGAAAGAAAAAAAAATGAAAAAAAAATGCCCCCCCCCCCCGCCAACCTAGTCTTTTCAGCCCCAACCTGAAACAGCTTTTTTTTTTAGGCCTAACTTTTGTCCAAGCTAACAGTCTCATAAATGTTGATGTCTATTTGTTCCTCTTATTTCCACAAGCATGGCATAGGTACCATGGCTTCAGGAGACAAGAATATGTTTTTCACTTAACATTTCCATATCCGTGGTGCATCTTTGCAGAACCCAGGACGATTAAAACTTCAAAGCGACAGCATCATCTTCAAGAATATGAAAACTGGGAAGGTTGATCAGTTCAATGCCAGCGATGTTGAATCTGCCCAGTGGTTAACAAGAGCCCGCGGTTACTGCCTAAAGATCATATTCTCCAACGAAACAATCCACAGATTTGATGGTCTCAAGGAGGCGGTGAGTAAAACAACAATTCTATCCCATTTCAAGTGTATGATGGGCCATGAGATATGGCTTGCATCGATTATTGTTCTATTAAAAGAGAGAAACCTATGGAACACGTCATGTATGGGTGAGCTGTAAAAGGTGCTATTTGATGTATTTTACATTGGTAAGTCGGTAGATCTTATTTCCACATGCAATTCTGATGTAGACACATTGGCTAATGCACCATGTATTTCTGTATTTAGTTTATATGAACAGCACACAGAACATTTAGCCAGCAGCCCAAGATCCATATCCCAATCAGGTTTAAGTTTCAGGGATGTAAGTCTTCAGGATTTATCAGGATTTCCTGATTTCTGAAATTTTTGAATGACATTTATTTTCCTTACATGAGTGGTAAGGAGGGCTGTTTGTGAAAAATAGAAGGCTTTTATATAAAGTGAACTTATGGTTCCTGATTTTTGCCTATTCCTGACTTACATCCCTGCTAAGTTTATCTAATGTTAGATTGGTTAGGTCCGTGAATCTGAATTCCATGGGAAATAGAGACTCATTTTAGTCAGTTCATTTATGCAAGAAGATGCTCATAATACTGTATTAATGAGATTGTATGAATAACACCTGATACATGGATGTTATGCTTCACCACAGGAATATGAACGTCTTGCACCCTTCTTCGAAAAACACTACGATGCAAAGTTAGAACAGGTGAACCTCGCCCTAAAAGGTTGGAACTGGGGCATCTCCAAATTCACAGCCAACGCACTGGACTTTGAGGTCGATGGGAAGACAGCGTTTGAGATCCCGCTAGGCAATGTGTCACACAGCGTCACAAGT
This sequence comes from Acholoe squamosa, assembly GCA_949317995.1. Taxonomy (NCBI): domain Eukaryota; kingdom Metazoa; phylum Annelida; class Polychaeta; order Phyllodocida; family Polynoidae; genus Acholoe; species Acholoe squamosa. The sequence goes on along the minus strand of OX439041.1, from coordinate 32,428,199 downwards.
AAAAATGAAGTAACAGTAGAATTCCATCCCAATGATGACGCTCCAGTTTCGCTGATGGAGCTTCGTTTTCACGTTCCAGGTAGCACAGGCGAAGGCACAGACGATCCTGTGCAGGTAGGATAGAAATTGCCACTTGGTGATTTAGATGCTAGAAATGTCCATCAAGTACCCAAGTTTGTTAAAGACTTCACAACAAAAAGAGACATAAACGAGTTACACGTTTTGAAAAACATTGAAATATGAATATGTCATCAGTGGAAATTTGTCATACCGTAAATCCTCAGTTCTAAGACAGATCTCGCATACAAGACAAACCCAAAGTTCATTCTAAGTGACCCCGAGGCGGGATTTTTTAAGTTTTTAGTACTGTCTATAGCATAAAATCCTTGCCAATAAGGGGGACCCGGCCTTCAGACAGACTCCATACGGCGCCACAAACAAGGGAATATCCTTGCATACAATTCATACTTATACAGAGATATTACTTTTCTGTAAATTCATACTCGATTGTGCTGTCATTCCAGGAATTCTACAACAGTGTTATTTCCAAGGCAGACATTATCCAAGCAACAGGTGATGCTGTTGTCACCTTCCAGGAAATTCAATGTCTCACACCCAGGTTTGTGTTTTCTATTTTCTAGGTTTTAATTTATCTCGAGTTTGATAGAGAGTTAATGGAAGTTATCTTATGATTTATCGCATAAAGGGGTACATGCCTCCCAAGGTTATTTTCTGTATTTCAACCTTCTTTCTATTCTTTGATTCATGTGACTATACAGATATGAATACTAGTACATGTATGTCGACAATTTACGGATTTTTCTTTCTTTTCTTCTCTAAATTTGTGCTGTGCTTGTCATTTTCAGAGGTCGCTATGACATCAAGGTTTACCAATCGTTTATCCAACTTCATGGTAAGACGTTTGACTACAAAATTCCACACACAACGATACTTCGGATGTTCTTGTTGCCGCATAGAGATGGTCGTCAGATGTTCTTTGTGGTAAGTTATTATTAGCGTGATGATTCTGAAAACTCGTTCATGTACTAGAGTGAATCAATACAGTCAATTTTGTTGAACTAAAATTTAGAATTGATTTATTCTGCGAAAAACGTATTTTCATGCCCGTATATTTATGAATTCAGGAAAAATTTGCAACTTTGTAAGACTCTTCGTGTTGTCCATTGAAATTAGATTCAATACGTTATGTACCTTTGAAATACATTTGATACTGGCTCAAAGGGTCGGCATTATGCACTAAACGATCACTGGCAAGGCACTCTGGAGGAATGTGTTGGCACATATGGCAACAAAAATAGCTTGTAGCCTTTACGTATATGTTGTCCATGAAGGACTGGAAAGGGGATAACAAAATAGTGAGATGCTTGTCTATTGTATTTTGTTACAGATCAGTCTCGATCCGCCAATCAAACAGGGTCAGACTCGCTACCCGTTCCTCATCTTACTCTTTAACATTGAAGACGAAATCACACTCAACCTAGGCCTCTCAGAGTAGGTATACCGTTTCATTTTTGATGATAATGCTTTTTTATTCAGACTTGGCTAGGGGTATGACAGAAAGAAAAACTTGATGGGAATGCTGTCATGGTCAAACCTTATCGATTATTTAAAACAAAATATACCACCTTTAAAAGTAAAATTCTAATAACAGTTGTCCTTTGCTTATCCGACAGCCAATGAATTGATACATAAACTGTAATTTTATGTAAAAGAGAACTAATGTATGTAGTAAAAAATCTATGCCTTCCATTCCCTGTTTCTCCAGCGAGGATATAGAAACTAAATATGAAAACAAGATAGAAAAGGAGATGTCTGGTCTTGAGTATGAGGTTGTTGCACGGGTCATGAAAACCGTTGTCAACAGGAAAATCACAGCCACGGGTAACTTCAAAGGGTAAGTGTGAAAATCACAAATACCATCTATTATGCAAATATGTAGTATGAAACTGAATGGGTCTTCTGAATTTTTCATTGTACAGGGATGTAAGTCTTCAGGTTTTATCAGGATTTCCTGATTTCTGAATATATTGAATGACATGTATTTTCCTTATATAAGTGGCAAGGAGGGCTGTTTGGGAAAACAGAAGGCTTTTATACCAAGTAAACATATGGCTTCCTGATTTTTTCCCATGTCTGACTTACATCCCTGATTGTAATAAACCCTGACCGACTTACAAACCTGAATTTGTCTTTCATTTTGAAAAAAAACAAACTTGTTTCACTTTTATATTCAGGCATTCTGGTACGCACTCCATCGCCTGTTCGTACAAGGCAGCGACAGGCTTCCTATACCCACTGGAACGAGGCTTCATCTTCATCCACAAACCCCCAATGCACATACGCTTTGATGAAATCTCTTCTGTCAATTTTGCAAGAAGCAGTGGGGCAACGACAAGATCGTTTGATTTTGAAATTGAGACAAAGGGAAACAACAACTATGTCTTTGTCGGAATTGAAAAGTAAGTGAATCAATGGTGTCTTCTCTCTGATACCTCACATTGTAAATCACCTTATGTCATCAGTCATGCTGAACACAAGTGTTAAAAAAAGGTCATCATCAAATACAAGTCCACGTTATTACAATCACTATTACTGAAATTCTAAAATATTGGTTTTGTTCGTCATATGGTTCCTCACATAAAATGTTCCAAATCAATCAACAGGGATGAGTACGGAAAGCTTTACGACTATGTCACAAGTAAGAAACTACGCGTTAAGAACGTCGGTGAGAAGGGTATGAAGTCTTCCTATGTTGATGACATGGAGGGCTCAGACACAGAGGGTAAACATGACGCTTACTTGGAGCGTATGAAGGCAGAGGGCAAAGACCGCCATGAAGATGATCTGGATGATGACACAGACAGTTCAGGTAAAAGAAAACTTAATTAAATATGATAACAGATTTGGTTATAATCTATAATAACACCTTTGGTTCAAGTACTGTATCTTACATATATCTGTTCTAGTGTAGGCGTACTCGAACAAAATTCTAGATGCCCAAGGAAAAGCTGTCCAGGACTTAATGTCATATCAAGCACCTAATATCTTAAGTTGCTCTTTGCTATCAGATGAGTCATTCAACCCTGGAGAGAGCGGCTCAGAGGTGGCTGAGGAGTACGACACAGATGCCGCATCATCCAGTAGTAGCAGCGAAGAGGATAGTAATGAGGACCCAGAAGAACGCAAACAGCGGAAAGATGCAAGACGTGCAGAGAAAGAAGCAGCTCGGGTTAAAACTGTGGTAAGTTTGTTCTGCAAATGTGTGATTTGAGGATGTGATTTAGAACCATCTGACCAGTGAAATTTAAAACACTAAAGAACACGCTAAAGGTATACATTCATTCTTGCTAACCAGGAGGAATTGAGCATCGTTCTTTGTACAATTATCATCCCAATTTCAGATTAAAAGTGTGATTTCGTATTAAATGTAGATTACAGTGTAAAGGAATGCCATAAATTTGACACGTTTTAACGTTTTATAAAATACCAATTTTTAGCCGGAGAGGAAACCAAGAAAAAAGAAAACGACAAGCAAAAAGAAGCAGAAGGATCCTAATAAGCCTACCCGACCTTCGACAGCTTTCATGATGTGGCTCAATGAATCACGAGAATCAATCAAGGCAGAGTTCCCAGGCATTGCGGTTACAGAGATTGCCAAAAAAGGTGGCGAGAGGTGGCGGGAACTTACAGACAAATCAGTAAGTAATACGGTGTAACTAACACAATTATAAATGAAAAGATAAATCTTGTACATATATGTATTTAGGCCGCAGGTTATTAGTCATGTCCATATCATGTGGTCCAGTGCTTCTCCCTAGATCTAAAATGTATATGAGATGCAAAAACACCCAGGTTAGATGTACAGAAATACTTGAGTTGGATACCTGTGAACTATTGCTCTAAATGCAATGTTATTTATGAACAGAAATGGGAGAAGCAGGCTGCTGAGGCCAAGGAGCGGTATAATGAAGCCATGGCTGAGTACAATGCCAGGCCGCATGACGATGATGATGATGATGACGACGATGATGGTGGCAAGAGGTAATTATTCATTTAAAAAGTTGCCCAAGAAAGGTGATATGCATTATATATGTCATCATAGAATCCATTGAAAGGGAAAGAAAATACTTAGAACTGAAGGGAATATTTTTTTTGTCTGAATTATGTTTTCTTTTGTCAAAGCTTATTCTTATGATCAGGGGTGTGAAATCTCCGCCTAAAGGCGGAATTCAGCCTTTTTTGTGTTCACCAGGACCATTCCTGAGATCAGTGTAAATCCACTGAGAAAATGAAATACCATTTATATGGGGGGGGGGTGACTGAAACTATATGGTCTCACATTGTTTTGATACCTTCCAAACTGGTTTCTGCTGTTATCTAAATCATACTTAAGCCCCAAAAAGGTGGTATAATACATTTAATTAGCTGTTTGAACAACTTTATCTAATGTGAAATTGACTATAAATCATCACAATATATACTTCAGCCTAAACCAGTGATAAATATTCGCAACAAAGTAGAGAGGATCTGGATGTTAAAACTGAAAACTCAGGTCCCTTTTGGTCTGAATTTAATAGACGCACTGAACTATTAAATTCCTCTCACTGCTATCTATCAACCCCAGGGGGTCCCCTTCTTTCCTTGTTAAAAAACACACGATGTTACTGGGATCCCTGCCCACTAGGGATTTATTCCCCGAATTTTTCCCTTTTTACTGAAAAAACTCCCAGATTACATTTGGTAACTTTCATAAAAAGGGCCCCCCATTTAGCAGTGCTATTTTGGTTGATGTCAGATTAAATTATCTAACTCCCATTGCTCTAACTCCCCTCACCCCACCCAGTGGGCCTCTTCCCACGTTTAATTTTATTGATTGTGGAGACAAAATAGTGGTGAAACCACAAGCCTAATTATTTTACCTCTAAAATATGACGCCTGATGAGACCCTAGGGGTCGAAACCTACACCACATCACTAATCTGGATTAGATACACTTTTTTTGTGCTAATTTCTGCTTGGTCAATTACTACTTTACCTGGAAAGCGTCTCCTAGTAGAGATAGGACCCCTGATTGGCTGGGAGCCCTGTGTGATGTCATCTCCTTGGTTTGTAACCAAGGAAATGGTGGGAGTTTGTATAGCAACACAGTGAGCCAAGACTAGCAACAGTCTCATTTGATTAGATAGTGTCGAGGTGGCAGGAGGTGTTTCACCTCGTCTCAAAAGACTAAACCAGTTTTAGTGTTTCACACTCCTGATGATGGAAGTGGCCAATTTTCATATATTAGCTCTGATTTCATTGTACTGTAGTCATATTACTAAGACATTCCCTATCACTTCAGTGCCAAGCCAAGAAAGAAGAAGGCTTCAGGCAGCCCCAAGAAGGCAGTCAATCCCAACACGTCTTCAGCTGGGGCCGGTGGGTCCTTCAAGAGCAAAGAGTTCATCTCGAGTTCCGATAGCTCTGATGGTGGGGGCAAACCCAAGAAGAAGAAAGCGAAGACAGAGAAGAAGGCCGAATCAGATTCATCTGAAGATGAGGATTTCAAAGGAGAAGCATCGAGTGAATCAGAGGAGGAAGAGAAGAAGCCCAAGGGTAGGAGAACATCCAAGCGCGGTAAACCTGGTGGCGAGATTAAGGAGGAGGCAGATGAGTTTGCAGGGGTGAGTTCGCGTTGAAGATGGGAAATGAGCTTCCATGTGATTGTTGACAAGCCAGGTGCTAGGTTTGGGAGTAAGAGAACCTCTTTAAAATGATAGATGTGTTAAGGCTACAGATACCTGTGTATTCGTTTAGCCAGTGAGTGTAGTAAGATTTAGTTATGAATGGTATCCATTTGCTTATTACTGTGGGCTACATTAGCCGAAATGTGGCAGTGACGTCAGTAAATAACTTCTGATAAAGCTACTTGTTCTATGGAGAAATTCTAGTCCTTTACCCTTTAATTATGGCATGGAGTGTATGATGTAGGAATGCAACACTAGCGAACAATGATAATACTCAGGTTTGTTACCGGTGCTGCATTCATGTATCATGGTGACCCAATGGGGGCATACGCCCAACTCCCAAGAGGCAGCATGATACACCGATATTGTGCTGAGGAGTAACTCGCCGAGCACTGCATTGGTGTATCATGGGGACACCTGTTAGATTGAGTCAATATGGCGTCCTTAAAAGATCAAGTACCGGTACCATTTCAGATTAGATGTGATATATATAATACCTATATTGAAAAGAAGAAATAGGGAAACAATGTATGGTATATTTACCGTAATCTCCCGCGTATAAGGCGCAGCTCACGTATAAGGCGCACCCCCAACTCAGAGAATGCAAGTCCACATATAAGGCGCACCTCTAAGAGCAGATTTTTGTTAATTTAGTACTGCTCTATAGTAAAAATACCCCCCCCCCCCCCCCTATAAGGCGCATCCCAAACTCAAGGCAATTTTCCTCCCACGTATAAGACCCAGCAGCCTTTTGTTTGGCGTATAAGACGCACCTTATACGCGGGAGATTACGGTAGTTGAGTTTTGATAAAATGCCATATTAGTAAATTGGTCACAGCGAGTATTGAATTTCGATAGCATTATAGGTATCATTGATTCATACATTTTGATGTCATAGTTGGATAGTCCTACCATAGTTAAACATACATCTTTTAGTTTTCTGCAGGGACCGTCTCACTCTGGAGTTGGTTCAATCTTTTCTCGCCAGGTGGTTCTGCCCGTCAGTCGGGCTATGGGTTGGGTTGTATGGATTGCTAGTGTTACGCTTGAATTATGAAGAAAAAAATGAATAGAATTTCAGCACTTAATATTTATCTTGGTATGATTTCCTTGTTCAACCACCTGTGCATACGTAGAAGTCCCAAACTACCGCGCCCTTAATACGTACACATTTGCTACTATGGCAAATGTCTTGAATATTCAGTGATTCTTGTTGTTTTAATGCATGGATTTATTTCCCTCTTTCTGGTGCACGTCGAAATATTGTGAAACTCATTACTTTAGAATACTGATAGTTTTAATCAAAATTATTTTCATTTATTTATATTTGATGTATTTACTTATTGAAGTATCCATGCTTTTTTATTAGAGAATGCTCTGTTTTTGTTCAGGAATGAAATCCCTTTCAAACCCTTACTGCTATGGCTCCCAGTTTCTCAAGTGTATGCACATAGATAGAATGTTTAACATCATATCGTATTAACTTGTCGCCATAGACTAGACAGAATTCTGCTCTTTGCTAGCTGCTCTATGTCTTGGCAACCCGCTGTTGAAGTTTGTTATTAATTTGCCTTGTGTTTTGCTTTTGTTCAGTTGCCCTCTGATGAGGAAATCCTAGCTTCGGGATCGGGATCGGACGAAGGCCCGCCATCTGAGTCAGGCAGTGGTTCGGCATCGGGTAGTGCATCGGAAGATGATTGAACAAATAAAAAATGTATCACATTTGAGAAAATAAATACTGATTGAGCGCGTTTTCCATCAATATTGATATGAATATTTATTTTTGCTACTATAAAAGGTGGATCATTCATTTCAGTCAAGAGTTTTGTCGTATTGGTGTGAATGTCATACATTTTTAGGAAACAGATTGACTTTGATAGGAGATGTGGTAGTTCGTTTCCCAATCATAACACATTGATATTAAATGAAAGTTACTGATGGACAATGAATCCAAGAATGGTGCAAGACTTTGGAGAGCATTATGCTGTAACATTTATCCCAGCAAAGAGATCGAGGACCAACCACAAAGCTTCTTAGTGGGACCAAAGCGACTCCTCAAATGATTCAAGTCAACTTTTCAGTAACCAGGTTGATTGAATGGCCCATGGTACTTCCCTACTGTCAGTTTGTGGCAGCAGCGTGTTGCCTGCTGTATTGGAGCATGTGACCAAACATATGGGGGTCGATAAAATACTGAAGGTATACTATACCTGTTTTGTGTCTGATTCATTACAAGCTATACATCAATGTATCGTGGTAAACATATTGATATTGTGACACGAATGACCATAGTTTTACAAGTGGTGTATTACTACTGATACCATAGTACCTGTACTGGGGCATGTAGTTTACACGATTCAGAGAATGGCAACGAGGCCATTTCATTTCATTCAATATATAAATTTATAGTACACTCTTACCTAAATACTGCAGTAGGTGGGGGAGGAGGCTGGCTATGTCAAATTTTTGAAAGTCATTGAGAACAAATTTGTTAATTTTTCGTGGTAAATCTACAAACATGAGGTGTGCCCTACAGCGATAAATCTGGAGGACGTGTGCACAGCCATGACGCCTTCCATCTTGGGTTCTGTTGTGCGCAAGATGCGAGCAGTATGCAGAGATGCCACTTTTCCTGGTTTCCCAGGAACTCCTGGTTTTGATTCCAAGATGCCTGTATTAAGTTAGTTTGAATGTGTCCCAAAAGTCCAGTTTTCCTGGTTTTGTTGGCCAATGAGTGGCATCTCTGAGTATGACAACGGACTAGCTTTTCCCGAGTCAATAACCAGATTAATCGCCATAGCCGAGGTACTTTTGTAGTCACAGCAATGTACCTAGCCAGTGTGTCATCTTGGCAGTCGCTTGACATATTCTGCTGTATGAAAAAAGTTAGTGAGGCATTCACTTTAACTTTGTGATCTGGTTAGTCGAGAGATAATGGATGTAGGAAAACAATACATCTGGTGTGTAAAGATATTGTCAGACATGACTCCCATAGAGATGTTGCCTTCATTGGTAAGGAAATAAAACTGGAGAAAAAATCTTTAGATTACAAGGTATTCCTATCTTGTGGCCAAAGTTTCGTATTTTTCTTATTGACCCCTGTTCAGTAATAAGCACTCCTTAATTAAATCCCATTGAGGGCTAGCATCGACTATAGTTGATTGACACCATGGTAAGCCTAGCTTACTATAGTCATGCCCATCGTATAGGAATCGAAAAAAGGATCGTTCTCTAGAAACTACTTTTTTCAGAGGCCATCTGCATGACCGTTTTTGCTCTGCCCTTAAAGGGTTCAAAGAGTTCAGGAGGATTTCACGCCCCTACCTCGCAAGGATGAGGCCAGAAAATTTTAGGCATGCTCGCAGGAATGTCCACTGATTGCAGCTCCTTGATGTAAATCATGTTAAAAGATGATCGCTCCCTACCCTAATAGCTTGTGCTGTCGCACCCTGATTTCAAGAAGTAATATGCTTTGTGTAATTTAAATACCACTCCAATGTAAAAGAGAAAAAAAAAATCCCCAAATATAAGGCCCACCCTAATTCCAGCAACATTCTTCATAACGCTGCGCCTTGTATGGTATGCAAGCTCTTTCCGTATTCAAGGTTCCCACTGGTAAGTTAAAAGTCAGTTAAACCCATTTTTCTTTAAGAAGATATTTTTGGGAAAAGTCAGATAAAATGGTATTTTGACTTTTAAGTGGTTGATTATCAAGATTTCACGCAAAATTTCTTTTACATCCTGTCTTCAGAATTTTTTTTGTGAACCCTGTGCATTATCCAATATTTGGTCAGGTAAAAGCCGATAAATGTCAGGTAAAAGTCAGTTAAAACCATGACCCATAAATAGTGGGAACCCTGCATATTGGCCTAAATTACTGCCAGGGATACAGGGGCTTTGAAATTTTAACCCCTTCCACCCCATCAAGCAGGATTTGCACGCGAATCCCATAGAGTAACGGAAAACCAGTGGTACACTTTAATCTAAGTCTTGAATAAACGCTTGTCTTTAATGAGTTCAAGGGGTATGTACTGCTTGAAATAAAGGAGTACCTGGGAGCCTTATACAGGCAAATATGGTAATTGGGGATGAGTCCTTGATTTTCCACTGTCGGTTGGAGTGGGGGGGAGTGCTTGGTGGATTCCTGCAGGCCAACAAAACTTATATCGACTCCCCACTAATAAAGAAGTGCACCTTAGGGAACGTTCATTATTTATGGCAGGGGGGTGAGCAAATGAGGGGCGGATCAAATTTTTTTCAACCTATTGTGAGAGGGGGGTCATTTTTTTTCAACCTATTCCGGAGGAGCGGGGCAATTCCTTTTTAGGGGGTATTCACAACGCGATTTTTTTTCACAACACGTCGCGAAGTTCATAATTCTCCACAATCTTATACGTGGGGTTTATGCAAATATCATTTGATACATAAAATGATTTACCCTTAAAAACATGAAAATAGCCCCCCACCTCCATCACACCTATGGGTAAACCTAATGAATGCTGTAAAGGTGTTAGGGCGATATCAGCTCCCCTCCCACCCTACATGTACATGTAGGTTGGCTTTTACAAAAGTTAGGGAGGCTATGTCTTACAGCATATATGTCAAAAGGTTGGGGTGCACCTTATACAAGGGTTTTTCAAAATATCAATCCAGAAGCAGTAGGAGTGCCTTATATGCAAAACACACATCCCTGAGTTAGGAGTGCACCTTATATGTGAGCTGCGCTTTATATACACAGGAGATTACTGTAATTATGTATCGTTATTTAGAGAATATCTAAATTCCAAACTTAGAAGTGAATCTCCTTACCAAGGCATGACATAAGCACTTTATATGATTGGGACTCTCACTGTATTCAGTGTTAAAAAAATAGATGATGAAGATGAACATCACTATGGTTTTAAGCTTTCCTTATAGGAAAACTCTTGAAAAAGACAAGCAGATATCATTTTCAATAATCTTGGTGGCCAAAAGATATCACAAAGCATTTTTTCTGTTATTCCAATTACCATTTTCTTATTCCATGTACTGGGTAATTAGTTCAGGGTTTCAGGAGCAGTGAACCATTATCAAATCACCTTATCATCTTTTATAAAATGGCTGGCAGTGCTCTGCTGCACGATAGAAGTGACCTTGAGTGCATTATAGGAGTGTAGTGCACACCTGAGAAAGGTCACCATAGCTGTAAACAAGTCAAGGGCCATTAATTGGTCTAGACATACCTTAATAGGTACTTAAGTGATTGGAATGAAATGTACACAATTTTATAAAGACAATAGACAACTCCTTCTTCAAATCTCGACTGCCTGTTGTCCTATAATGCACTCAGATGCATTTGTGCATTATAAGACAACAGACAGTCTTGATGTGAAGAAGATCGTTGTATATTCTCTAATTATCTGGCACAAGGGTCTTCTATCAAGAAAGAGAGAATAATGGTAAACATTCTCCAATCTGTTGTGGGCCATCAGAATAGATAACAGCAGTGGTTTTCTAGAGGTATACATAGAAAAGGGGTTGGCATGGGTATGACACAAACAGGACTGATGCATGTCCCTTGAGCTGAGGCAAAGTTCTCGGTGGTAAAAAGTCACCTACTATAATCGCAGCAACTACTGATCAGAACCTCCAGTTTCTAACCCTTAGTTTCACTTTTGAAATCGATGCTGTTGCGATTGATATCCATCACACCTACTAAATTAATGTTAAAAAATGAGATCAAAATGAAATTGATACACTAGAAAAATCTCACCAGAAACCAGTAGATTTAGTGTTTTTAGGGTCATTTTGGACTCTTTTGGCACTAGAGAAAGAAATTGTTAACCAACCTTGTCTTACATAGACTCATTTGATAGAGGACATTTATGGCTATCAGAAAGATGTAAATTTGTGGTCATCTATCAGAAACTCTCAGACTTATAGCCTGCTGAAGTGAAAAAAATGGCCAAATTTGTTCATTTTTGACTTTTTGTATTTTTTACAAGTGTCCTGTATTGAATAAAGAACATCTGGAATATCCCAAAGTTATTTTTTGTATCGTATATGACTATAGGTACCATTTCCATTAGAGTTTGGACATGTTACTGAGTAAGAAGTTTTCATCATGTGTCTTTGAAAATGGAAATCTGTAATTTGTAACGTCCGGTATCTAAATCAGTTATATGACATGGAAAAAAGGAGCTTCAAAATCTTTGTTATTACTCATATGAAGGGCCCTATTATCCCCCTACTTTGGTGAAAAAATTGTGTGTCTATCTGCTTTTGTCTCTATGTGAGAGCAGCTTATGTGAAATAATTCTAATAAAAGTACCGGACATTATGTAATGTCCGGTACTTTTATCATCATGGAAGAGGCAGTCTATTTTGCATGCATAAGTTAAATTTTGTTCCATTTTGTAATTGAAGTCAATAATAGATATGTTGGCCATGTTATTTAATGTGTTAGTTATGCATAATGGGCATTCTTATATTAATGAGAGCAACTTTCATTACCTCCATATTTCATGATTTTGGTGCCGGACATTACATGACACAAAATAAGCAATAAAAATGGAACCGGACATCCTAAGTTGGTATTTTTTGGTTTTCTGAGCTGAGGGGATGTCCCTTCATAAATTTGTTAAGGTTAGATAAAGTAATTAGAAGAATAATTTTTAAGGCCCTTCAAGGGCAGAATCTTACACTTTCTGGCGACCTAACCCATGTATGTGCAAATTTTGAAAAAGACAGCTGCAAGTGCCTCAATCACTACAGTTAGTCGGGAATAGGTCGCATGATATAGCTGGCTAAGACATCCCATATTTCCCTGTGTATAAGCCCGTACAGGCTTGTAAACACACTTAAGTGGCAAATTTACCAGGTTATAAACAGGGCAGGCTTATATTTCTCTACATGAAAAGTAGTATATACATGCAAACTGAGCGCAATGGATTAGCTACTAACTAGGTCATGACCTACTGGTAGACCGGAAGTGACCTAGTTTTAACCAATCAGAGGGCTGGATTTGACAGGAAGTGACGTCATAAGGTCATGACCTAGTTTTTTCGACCAATCAGAGAGCTGGATTTCATTTGACCTAGTGACCTGACCTAGATGCATAAATTAAAAGAATTGTGCAATACCTAGAGCTGACCTACTTACAAACCGGAAGTGACCTACTAACCTACTTGCAAAAACGTATGACCTACGTATGAGGGTGTATTGTGCAATCCTTGAAAGAAATTACACAATAACCATGACTCATTTTCTGATGCAATGTTCCTATGAATTTACGCAATACTTATGACTCATTATTTTGATATGAGATTAAATGCAACAAAGACACAACTCGGTTTTTTAATTCAATCTTTTTATTTTTTCTTCCTATCAGAGTACATGCTAGGTATGAATCATTATAATCAGATATGCTTTGCAAGCAGAGTACATGGATATTATATGGAAAATGAATTCTTGTTGCAGTACCAACTGCACCCGGTCTTGGCTGGAGTAGGACTTTGACTACGGTCCTCTAAGGCCCGCATTCTCTCCATTAAATCCTTCAAGGCCTTTCTTCCTATGTCGTTCTCCTCCAGGGCTACCACTTTGTCCATTAACTCGGCCATGATCATGAGAATCTTGTCTATTACTTCCGCCGTGCTCTGAAGCCCGTCTATCACGTCCAGTTCACGTTTAACTTTTCCTTTCACCGAAAGATTGCTCACGTCTGCTTTGACTGCTACTTCTTCTGGACTCATCTCGAAATTCATTGCCTCTTCTTCTCTCTTTTTCTCAGGAAGGGCCTGACTATTTTGTCCATTAAGTTGAAGGGGACCTGAGAAAACCTTTTCACAGTGTGGTGTGGATCCTTGGTCCGACATGTTTCTATGAGGAAGTTAATGCAGTGGGCTCCACACGTTTTAGCGTAAAAGTTTTGCACTTGTTTTCTGCTGAACGACCCGTGACCATCTGACGACTTTTGCATGAACCTCTGGTGATATATAGTAAATGGAGGTAAGCCATAGGGATCAAAGTAGAATACATTCCCGTTATGAGAAACGTAAAATGCCACCCAGTGCTGACCAGGTTTAGAGCTTGGATCTGTGTTACTGACGAAACATGTAGAGGGAATTGGTTTTTTAGGACATTGATTACTGGCAAAAGTTCCCAGGTAGAAACGCCTTGTGTGTGGATGGTTTCCCAGTGCACCTGTTATGTCTGAAGTTCTCATTTTTTTTCTCAGTTCATGTGGTAGTCTGTCACAGGAAGACAGTCAGCCGTTAGTTGGATGTTGTTGTCGTAGAAGGAACACAAGACGGCAGATATGGCATGAGTAGTCGGGGCGGCAAACCTAAGGGAAATGCCCAGCTTTCCTTGCTTGATGAGATTTATACGACTGTCTTCAGGTGCTCTGTCTGGGGTGAGGTCGAAAACAAAGAAGGAATATCCATCTTTGAAATCTTCCAAAGTTATGCCACAGTCTTGCCCCAAAGCCGACAGCCCACTGTCTATGAACATTTGACTGTAGGCTCTGATGCAGTTGCCTGTTTCGAAGTCGGTCTTCAACTCAAACTTTTGATCGTCATATCTCACGCATATTTCCTTCACGTTGAAATGCCTGCAGTTGAAAGGATTTTCTGTCTTAGTCCCAGCAGCTGCTGTTTCCTTTATCATACACAAGACTATCCTGGTGGGGATCTGAGTAGTGTCAGGTTGAGTCCAACTGTAGTCTTGTGAGCCGCCATCCAAAGTGTGTTTAGTTACTTTACACCTGGCTATGTGATAGTTGAAAGGGCCCCAATGTGGATTCCTGACACTGCTGACGTGAGTTTTCACCACCTCGTCGTCGACACATTTTTGGAGAAGTGTCATTTCAGCTTTGGTGATTTTGACCCAGTAGTTTTGATCGGCTGCTTGCATCATGTAGTAATTGGGCTGATTTTTTTCGAATATGAACTTGATTTCACAGTTCGGAGGCAGCACCTTGCACTGTTTAATTAAATCCAGGTGCGGCTTCATTACTAAGGCATGTTTGTTGCGGGCACTGAACTCTGCTCTCCGTGCCGTCCATCCAGCATTTTCGCCCGCTCTGGCTTCCATGTGACCACAGGTGTCTTTCATGTACTTTTGACACCCTTTCAACCGAGTCTCTTTGTCTTCTTTGTTGCAACAAATTGTGTCCAAAATGTAGGCCTTGAGACCATAGTCTTCATTGTTGCCGGTGACTTTCTCCCCATTTATCAGCAACTGACAGGAAGCAAAGAGAGCGTGTGCCAAGTTGTTGACTGGAGCAGCTTCTATGCCTACGGCAAGGTGAGTTGTTCCGTCTGCCGCCACGGCTTCCAGTTCCATGTACAGCTCAGTTTCTGAGAGGTCTGTGTACAGGTTGCTTGGTTCGAAGGTGAAGTCAAATGATTCAGTGTGTGGAGTCAGGGCATTGTTGGTAGTTTTGGTTATTTTTTGACACTTTAATATGTCCTTTTGAGTGACAGGCAAGGCGTGTAGGTCTAGTTCACCTACTGCACATACCTGACCCTTGGGATGAAGGAGACTCATGACTAGAACAAGGTCCTTCCTCTAGCTTGTCCTCTACCTCTGCCGCGTTGCCCCTTACGTCCTCCGCGCTTGCCGGTTGCTCGTCGTTTGACTGGAGGAGGTTCAGATGTACCTTTTATGTATCCTTGAGCAGAAGAAGCAGCCCTTTTGAGTAAGTTCTTCCCTGTTGCTTTACTTCTCCTAACTACACTTTTCTTGAAGCCTTTTCCTGATACCACGTCGGACAAGACTCCAGCTCCTGTAGTAAGCAAGGCTTTGCCTGCAGATTTGGCAGCTGAGCGTCCTATTTTACTTAAGAGGGGAACAGCTCCTCTCAGTAAACCACCTATTAACGAACCAAGTCCGTGCCCTCTTTGTCTGCCCCTGCCACCGTACGCTGGTAAAGCACCGTTCCCAAACTGTGATTTTCTGTAGTATTCAGCGTACTGACCCCTAGGGGCCAGGTATGGAGGTGTTCCATAGTAGTGAAGCATGGTAATATACTCCTATCCTTGAAGAGGTCTGAAGGCAAGTACCACCGACACTGATCCGCTTTCAAATGGTATCGGTTCCCCAGTCTTGTCTCTTAAGTATATCCCTATCTGTCTGAAGGTGGTTTTAGTGACTGGCAGATATATCAAGTTCTGGAAACTTATGGTCTGCATGTCACCATTGTAGCGATTTATGTTGATTTGCCTCAGAAGGGGTGCTTTAGAGTCACCCACAAGACTGTGCTTGACTATGTCAGAGTACACGAAAGCACATCGACTTTTGTACTGAAGGTCTACCACGTAGGGGCTTTGTGTTTTTCCACTTAGGAAAACACTTCCGTCAAAACCTAATTGTTTCCCTAAGTTTTCTGGGAGTTGCATGACCACACCAGGAGGCAAGGAAACTACACTTTTCATTGTGTATTTGTTGTAGTGAAACACGGTGGCTTTGTTGTTTTTCCTGTAGTTTCTTAGTTTTCTCACCAACATGCTCTGTAGTTTATTTATGGTCCTGTTCAAGTATCCTATCAACTCTGAGTTGCTTTCCAGGTTCACACCTTCTAAGGCAAACATATTGTAGATACTACCTTCCTTGAAGTAATACTTAGACAGGTATCTGCTAATTTCCTTGAAGCGTGTACATATTTTCACAGCCTGTAACTGACTGGGAGAGAGAGGAGAAACATTAGCAGAGTCTGTGAAGACGGCCTTTTCTTCAAAAAAAGAAAGAGACCTTTTTTCCCTGTCATATATAGACATCACTTCAGCCACAGCCGACGATATTTCCCTTTTCTCTCTGCCTGCCGTGTCACGCTCCCCCTCAGCCTCCTCCTCTTCCTTTTCCTCCTTCTCTGGCGTGGGTTGGTTAGAAGTGAATCCTCCAGATGGCGTCTCAGTCGCAGCAGCAGGAGTTGGTGGACTTTCACTTTCAGGACCAGCAGGAGGAATGGTTTCAGTCGATCCCACAGGGTTGACATGACGTAGGTTTTTTGTTATTTTTACTCCTCTCTTCAAAGCAGATTGGGCTGATAAATTTGATGTAGAGCTTGAAGCTCTACTGAAGACACTATGGGCTCCTGGTTTTTCCAGAGGAAAAAATTCTCTTCTGCGTTTGTTCAATAAAGCTACTACAGAGTGGAGGTTGATTGTCAGGTCGTTTTCTCCCTGTACCAAGAGAATGGGTTCTTCTTTGACGTTGTACCACGTGGTAGGACAGGTTATTTCTTGAAGAGCACACTCTAACTGAGTAGGAGAGTTAATGTATTCTGCCAAAATTGTATTGTAACTAGTTAAAGTGTTGTCAGGAAAAACGTTCATAGATGAGTTACTAGGTAAAGTTAAGGTAAACGCCATTTGTTTATGTTCTTGACAGGTTCCCAAGAGTTAAACTTGTCTCCATAACCCTTCCACTTGATCAAGGCTTCTCTTTTCTTGCCTTTTCCTCTGTATTTTACTATTTTTTTTATGTTGTAGCGTCTTCCGTGACGGACTTGCACCTTCTGAACTTCAGGTTCGTAGAAGCTTCCTTTTATCTCTTCTCCAAGGAGATCTTTCAGGTTGTACCCTTTGGGCGAAATGTTGTCGACTGTGTATATTTCCTCAGTCCAGTTAGGTTCGTACCCTCTGTTAAATGTTTTCTTTGTTTTCAACATTCGCACTTGATTTTTTCTCTTCAACTGAAGGACAGGAACTTTTTTCTTTTGAGGTTGATCGTACAACCTGTAGAACAAGACTTCAGAGTTGTCTTTATTTATGTCTGAAGGGGCAGCTCCTAAGGATTTGTGGTAAGTCAAATTGTAGGACTTAACCAAGTCGGGCAGCAAGTCAACCCATTTGTAGTTATTGAAATGAGAGAAACATCTCCACATTTTTCCTTGTAAAGTAGAGTTGAACCTTTCGGCTAAGGCACACTTCACATCGTCGTTCTCTCCTGTGAAAAAATTGATTTTTTGATCTTCACAGTGTTTTTTGAAAATTTTGTTGACAAACTCTTTGCCCTTGTCAGTTTGAATTTGTTGAGGTTTTCTTTCTTTGCTCATTTTTTTGAAAGCCTCTGTCACGTCATCAGCTCTCTTACTTTTCACAGGTTGTCCAAAACCATACCTTGAAAAAACATCTATTCCCGCTAGAATGTACTGGTATCCTTTGTTTTCCTTTGAAAATTCTCGCATGTCTATGAGGTCAAGTTGCCACTGTTTGTCTATCCCCCATGTTTGTGTTTTTCTTCTTGGAAATCTTCTCTTGTAAGGTTTGTGTCTGGTGTAAGCGTCTACATCTTCCAAAGCTTGTTCTATGTTTTTTTTCTTTGTTTTCTTGAAGTGATGACGTTGAAGTTTAGATACACTGGTGAAACTTCCAGGTTGTTCAGGATCTGTGTAAAACCTGAGGACATCTTTTTTCAAAGCCTTGTGCGCCATATAAACTTACGTCCAGTTCCTTTTTGACTTACTTTCCTCTTCTTTATAGGGGAAGCTCTTTTCAAGGGACTGGCAGCAAAGGAAGGACTGTGCCCTGCAAAAGCCGACTTGTTTTTGACAAATTTTAAGGTGGGGTTCAGCCTTTTAACTGCTCTCATGAAAACCTGGCTTCCTTTAGGTTGGTCCTTTTTCAAAGACTTTGGTCGGGCAGCAAAAGCTAACAAATCTGTTATGTCAGTTCCAGGCACACGTTCCCCGTTAACATATATTTCTCCGTCTCTGTTCCAATTCAAAATTTCACTTCCGTGACGAGATAATTCTCTGTAGAGATTTTTAGCAGTCGTTCTGTAACTTGCGGGTATTCTTTCTTTTATGTCGGCGTCCATACCCTCTGTGTTGTCTCTTGCACGAGGTTTAAATCCTTCCTCCCCTTTGAATTCGTCTACACTGTCTCCGTCTGAATCGTCAGGAAGTGGTGGATCGTCTCTAGTCTCTGTGAAAGTGTGGTCATCGTCGTCGCCGTCGTCGGTGTCTTCTAAAGAATTGTTTACACCCCTAGCTACTGCTGCTGCTCCTGCAGGGCCTTGTCCTACTGCTCGACCAGGATAGGGACCTTCCCTACGTTGTCCTAAGGCCTTGGCTTTTTTAGTTAAAATTCCCGACTTTATCATAAGTTGATTGTACTGCCTTAACTTTTCCTTCAGTTTGAGGTTAGGAGAGTTAAGCACCTCATGTGCTTTACTTTGAAGGTGGTTCAGGACTTGAACCAGGCTGGAATCAGGAGTTAAACCTTCTCTTAAAAGTTGAGTGCTGTAGTACTGGTCTTGAACACTAGGTCCAGGCTGGGGAGGAGAGGAAGGACTAACAAAAGAAGGGTTTTTTTCTCGGGGAACAAGATCCGCCCTTACGAGGGCCATCCTTGAATAAGACATGATTTTTTATCGACGTGCTCCTATGAGACCTGTTATCAGGGGTAAGGCGAGACCCAAAATGGTTCCCAAAAATCCACCCTTTTGCTCAAAGGTTTTCCTCTTCTGCTTAACGGTAGCCTTGTGCCTTGTGACTGACTTGCGTTCTTTCTTGTAGGGTGATAAACGTTTGACTGCGTCGGACTCGTTACGCAACAGGTTTTTGTTCATTACGTTGACGCAAATTTGACTCATCAACCTAATGACCTCATCGCTGAGACCTTTGATAATGTGGGAACACTCTGCCGAGGAACACTTGGATATGTGTTTCAACAAGTGGTAATGTTTCCTTATTGTTTTAAATTTTCCTCCAGAAGGAGATCTTTTGGTCACCATTCTATCTTTTTCTTTTCGAAGCTGAAGCTTGAGGAATGAAAACCAAGGTGTTCCAAGGAGTTGTTATGCTGTTTCTTACCCTAAGCTCGTTAGGTGTGCTCTGCTTAAAGTCCAATAGGATGTATGAATGTTTCTCTTTGGTTTCTGAGTTATATACCTCCGTCAAAAAGGATTTCTGTCCTGGAAAGGCCTGTTTGCTAATGTGCCCTATCTGACTCATGTCTCTAGGGTTTTTAAAAACAACTAGGTAGTGTGCATTTAAGCTCAAGGTTCTGAAGGCAGGATTGTTGAAAAACAAGTTTTGAGTAATAAAAATTACACTTAAACTGCGATGGTGAGAGCCCACAGTGAAAAGTTTCATTATGGTGGGAACGTACTCGGGATCCATGAGATCGTCTATTATGACCAGTCCATGTTTAGTCACGTCTCTTTCATCCTCGAACAAAAAGTCTTCTGAAAGAAGACCTTTGTTAAACTTAACCCCCAACTTCACCATTTCGTCGAATCCATCTTGCCATTGACTGTAGCAGTAGTATATGTCGTGTATTTTTGGAGTAACAAGCTCGTCTACACCTTTAATCAACTTGAAAACAAGTTGACTTTTTTCACAAGAAGTAGGTCCAGCTATGATCATTGTGAAGGGGCTTTGTAGACGTGGGTCAAAAATGATCTCCTTTTCCTTGTGATCCATGTTGGACGATATTTTAAACCAAAGTGACCAAAGGAGCAACCTCGTCCTCTTTTAAACCAGTTGAACCCTTGTTCAAACCTTCCACGTAAAGAGCTACATCAGAAAGTCCCATGTTGTATAGACTGGCTATAAGGCAGCTTGGATGAGATATTTCTCTATATTTCCAAACCATCAGAACTTCGAAAACAGGATTTGTGACACCTTTTTTCCCTGGAACAGGGGTGGATATGAGGTTAAGTTCGTGGTCGCTCAATCCAAGTTGAGTTCCCAGTTTCCTCCAGTCAAGCATTTTGAACTTGTCTGCCAGGTTGACGAACAAAGTATCAACTTTCCACTGTTCTGGAGGAATTTCACAATGGTCCACTACGTTGTAATATCCCATGTACCATCTACAATAATCAGTTAGATCGTAACGACCTATGTCACTTAATGCATGTCTCAATACCATCCACTTGCAACGCACGTTCTTTCTGCTCCATGAAATAAGCATTTCTCTCCCCATAGAACGAAGAG
Source organism: Acholoe squamosa (assembly GCA_949317995.1). Taxonomy (NCBI): domain Eukaryota; kingdom Metazoa; phylum Annelida; class Polychaeta; order Phyllodocida; family Polynoidae; genus Acholoe; species Acholoe squamosa. Next base: position 32,407,527 of record OX439041.1, on the reverse strand, counting down.
ACGGTATTTTTTCCATGTAATCCATTAAACTTAGTCTAAGTCCTAAGTAAACCCCTAATCGAGGGTAGTCTTTTTCAGATATTTTTTCACTGACCTTGAATAACAACTCGTCCGAAAGGTGAAACTCCATAGCAACCAAATAAAAGGTGTTCAGCAAGTAAGGTAGGCAGGTAGGAAGGCAGGTAGGTTATGACAGGCTAGAAAGCATACAGTTAACTTATATAGGGTAGGGTAGGGTAGGGTAGGGTAGGGTAGGTGGGTAGGTGGTTTAGGTGGGTGGGTGGGTGGGTGGGTTAGGTGGGTTATTTGGGCGGCCAGCCCGGGCCAACAAGCCCCAAACCCCCCATACTTGAGGGGTGCCCCCACCCCCCCACCCCATAGTTTTTTAAACCCACCCCCACCCTTTCCTACCCTACCCTACCCTACCCTACCCTATATTATCCTACCCTATTCTATCCTATTCTATATATCTCTCCCATTCCCTTCCCCCTGTTTAGGTAAGCATGTTACATCGTTCTTCGTTCGTTTAAATTTGTTATGACGTTGAGTGTAAAGCGAGCTGATTGTGGTGAAAACAGTGAGTAAGGGAGATAAGCTGGGTGCACCACATAGCCAGATAAAACCAAACTTTTTCTTTCTCCTCTACACTGAAACGATCCAGGGACGATGATGGGATGTGAAATATGGGGCAGGAGGAAAACAAAGTTTTGGTTTCTAAGCACTCAGCTAGAAGTATCAAAATAGACATGAAGAAATGAAGACGCTGGTTAAGTAGGCGGGGATTTTCTTTGGCGTGATGCTCTTCTGCCGCTTTCAATGCTTCCAAATGGAAGGGGTTTTTCAGTGGGCCCTTTCCCTTTCTTCCATGCTTCAGGGCATAACCCAAGGTTTCCACCGCTGAAAATTTCGACAAGTTATGACTGAAAACCATTTTCCTCAAGGTTTTTCTGTCTTTGGATGTAAAACTTGATTGCACTGAAGAAAAAACTAAGTATAATTTTTTCCGGTGAAGAACACATTCTTTCAAGTATTTGCACACGTACCTGAAACAAATTGAAGAGCAACATATAATTTCATTTCTTTCCCTTACGTATGTCAGAACTTGAGTGTCGTCGGGGTGACGTTGTTCTAATACACGCTGCAGGGAGTAACGCGACATAGTAGGGCGAAGGTTGTTGTGTCAAATAATGATGGTTTAGTCCCCGTTTAACCTTTATAGGAAACCTGTCAGTCTTTCCTTATCGCACTTTCCTGAAATGATTTATTGCTCAAGGACGAAACAAACGTCAGGGTCAGTGCCTGAGCGTTTTGAAAAGAGGGGAAAACATGTGGAAGGGTGGGTTTGGCCCAGGGGCCTTACCCGGAGGATCATCGTTTATTTTTGTTCAGTTTTATTAGGAGGACCAAAAATTAGATACGGGGTAGGCTGTTACCACCTTCAGCTGACCTTTTTCATGGGAGGTAGTTATTTCAGTTATAACTCTCACAACATGACAGCATCCATGGTAATTGTGTCCAAACTCTGTCCTGAATCCTCTTTCATAGAAAATTTTTGAACCTAAAGAGTGTGTAATTTTGTCTGGGTGAAGTAAAGTGGCTTTAATTAAAGCCTTCACCATAGTAGAATCGATGAAAACTGAATTACCAGGCCCTCCCCCCAAAGGTTGATCCCTTAGAAAAAAGGGTTTTTGTCTGTCTGAAATGAATTTCTTTGAACTTCCAGAGGAAATGGAATGTCTAGACATCAAGTGTACCATGGCACCATGTCCCAAAAGAACACCTGAAAAAAAACTTTCCCCATTTTCTGAGATAAGTTTTTTCACAGAGGGTCCACTAGGAACCAATGCAGTGGTTTGGTTGTGCAAAAAGCATTGTTTGAAGTTACAGTTAGGAGGGATGTAAAGATCCCTGTTCAAATTTTCAGGACAGAATTTCCACACAGCCCACACCTTACCTTCTTCTACGCCCCTCCTGATGTCTGAAATAAACACCTCCTGACGCCTTTTGTGACCTACGGTCAAAGACAAAGGCAAAGGACAAAAGTTAGCCATGTCTGCTTGAGAGAAGCTAGTTCTGATAAATGACGAATGGTCTGCGTTAATCACAGAATGGTAACAACAAGATTCGTTTTACAAGCCTCACCCTGCACGTTGACTGAGCGTTATCACGTTTTTTTTATTTTAGTTAAGCTTTTTACTTTTTTCCAAAACAACACTGACTAAGTGTAAAACATACTATGAATGGAAAAGCACGGTTATCTACGACTCATGGACGTGGTTGTACGTTATCTGAACGACAAGGGAACGTCCCAGCATCGTATCAGGATAGTTACTATAAAGTAGGCTTGAGCTGCTCAATCTTCATCAAACCTTTTCTGACGTTTGTCTGCTGTTCGCCGTCCTGCTCCTGCACCTTCCAGCCCTGCCACCCTTTCATCTTCAAGGAGAACAATGCCTGGTCGCATGAAGACGGGACTTAGTGTCAGGAGAGGAGGAGCTAAAAAACTGGCTCCACTAACTTTTACTACTTCTAAACAGACAGTGGAAAAGGCGTCGGGCATCGCCCCTCCTCCTACCTCTCCAGCCTCACCTGATAAACCACCTGCAACTCCTGCTCGGCTTCCAACTGAAGTGCCTGATGCAGGAGAACAGGAAGCCGCTCTTGCAGCTCTTCATGGCGAAATCACTGATTTCCTGGATCGCGTCCGGGATTGCTCTCCTCAGGAAGCTGGCGACGGCGATTTTGACATCAGGGAATACATCAATCCCCCGGCACCTTTGAACTACCAACCCCCCACTGAAGCACCTACGTCCGCCTCTTACTCGCCCGTGACTCCGGAGGAACCTTCTCCCCAGGTCAGTCCAATAAAGGTTATAGACCTTACAACCTCATCACCGGCAGTCAAACCCATAGAAGTGGTGGACTTAACACAAGGGACACCTTCACCTGCTCACCGCGGGGGGTATTCGCAGGTAGAGGTTATAGATTTAACCGGCCCTTCTCCTCTGTACTCTCTCCCGGTTCCGGTAGAGGAGCTGCTTCTTAAAAGCCCGCCGGAAAAAAGAAACTGTTCCAGTGAGAGAGAAGGGGAGCCTAAGAAAAAAAGACAGAAGCGCGCCTACCACAAGAAAACCCCTGTCTCTACCCCTGCTTCAGTTTCCTCAGCGACTTCATCCTATGGTGCCGAGCCAATTGGTTCTGTCCCAGGTGTTCCTTCTTCTAAAGACAAGTCACACAGGCAGAAGTTTGGGGAGGGCACTGCCCCCAGTTCTTCCAGCAAGCTTGTGGGCTTTAGGTCAGTGCCTTTGGTGGCAAAAAAGTGGCCTGCTCGATTTGGTTTCCAAGAAAAGTCACCTGCCCCCAACCAAGTTTTTTATCCGGAAGGGGATAACAACGCCTGCATAGAAATATACAGGGAACCTAGCATCAGGGGAGTATGCTTGAGAACCTACCTGGACAAACCTTACGAGCGGTGCTTAAACCTAGAGGCGCGTGAATTCAGGAACTTAGTGGACCAGATAGAGTGCATCCTAGGAAAGTACAAGGAGTTACACCGCCTAGCTGCCCTTGGAGAGAGGAAGGTGGATAATCTTTTGTTGTCCTTGAACCAAGACTGCACCGACCCCAGTGGAGGCCGGGCTATGGTCCTGGTAAACTTGTACAAGGGAACTCCTAAAGTTCACATAGGAACAACCAGCTACGTGGAGGAAATGAACGCCTCGGTGTCTTCCAGCTTCAGAATGCCCCCCTCAGCCACACACTGCGGACACACTGTGTCCCCCTTCATTCTGGAGGACATAAAATCACAAGTTGGTCCCTTCCTAGACGAAACGACCGATTTCTACTCTGGGTAAGTGGTCAACTTTGTATAGTGTCTGGTCAACAGCTCCTTGTTCAGTGCTTTTACATTATCATGTATATCAGCTAATTTGTAGTTAGATTTAGATGTACTCCGTTTTTAGTCAACATAGCCCAGCGTAGGTTTAAGTTCCATATGTACTCCATGTATACTTAGGTTAGGTTTTAGTTATAAGTTTGTATATTGAACATAAAGTGAAACAAGAAAAAGAAACCTTAAAAAAATGCCGCCCAAAAAGGTAAAACAACTTTACACCGTCAACTGTCCAATGTGTAACACCCCTAGACCTCCACGTTTGGTTACTGTAGAAAACAGTGGAAAAACTTTATGTAACTCAGATTCTTGTAGAAGAGAAACTTTTTCCGACAGCTTAGAACTTCCAAAAGAAATAGAAAAAAATTCTTTGCATAAAAGCAGTTACCGTGACAACTTCAAGTCCATAGCTTCAGGTTTGGCTGTGCTTGGTAAGCTTCAGTCCATTTTCAACGTCAGAATGACAAGTTTCAACAAAGACTTGGGAGCCAAACAGGTAATAGAGGCGCTTACCTCTATTCATAGAAATCAAGTTATGGCTTACAAAGTGGCTGTCTCTTTTGGAAGGTTGTTGTCTTCCTCTAAGGAGGAAGAAGAAGAGAAAGTCATGTACTTTCATGCTTCTGCCAACAACTCGTCTTTGTTCTATGACAGTGAAAGTCATAGAGACCCTTACATTTTTATAAGGGACGACAAAGACTTTGCAGAGTGTTTAGATTTAATAGAAAACAACATTAAAGAAGACACTCAAAGACCCTCTACTAAATGGAGTGTAATAGGCAACGTGAACGCCAACATCACACTCATAAGGGCTACGGGAGGAGAATATCTTTTAGGTAAAATGAAAACTGTTCCACCAGGTTTAAGACAAAGAGGAATGCAACACTTTCACAGAGACCCTAAAACCAAAAGGGCGTACAAGGACAACTTGTGTTTCTTTAGATGTCTGTCTTTCTTCCTGTATGAATCTTTAGAAAAAACTCAAGAGCTTTTCCTTGAAGCCTATCCAGGGGTGAACAAGGAGACTTTTGAGGGTGTTAACATAAGAGATTTAGACAGGTTAGAAAAAATGTTTGAAGTTAACATAAGAATTTTTTACCTTCCCTCTTTTGGTAAAAGAAAGGGGCGACCTAAAATTATAAGGTCAAACATGTGTTCATCCAAAAAAATCATGAACTTGAACTTACACAGAAACCATGTAAGTTTAATAACTAACATGGGACTGTATGGTAAAATGTACCCCTGTGAAAAGTGTCATAAAGTTTTCACTCGTAGCTTCCTTTTGAAACAACACAATGGGGTGAAAAAAGATTGCACCAAAGTCAGCTTCAGGTACAAAGGTGGAGCATACAATCCATCCAAAACAGTTTTTCAAGTTTTAGAGGAACTGGGAATAGTTTGTTCACCTGAGAAAAAAATATACCCCTATAAAATTGTTTTTGACTTTGAAAGCTATTTCGTCCAACCTGAAAATTCGTCCCCAGAAAATGCTAACACTGTGATAGAAAAAACTCACATACCCCTTTCTGCCAGTGTAGCTTCTGATTTTCCTGGGCATACAGAACCAGTGTGTTTTGTCAGAAATTCCAACAGGGACGACGATCCTTTGGTTAAAAATGTGTTGGAACACATAAACAACTTGGGGCAGTTGATAGGAGAACAGGTGAAAGAGAATTTTAGAGATGTTTTAGACGAACTAGACTCTCTAGAAGAAAAACAAAAGGAACTAGAACATAAAGCTAGCAAAGTTTTTCCAGCAAAGAACAAAAAAAATCCAAAAAAAAAAATCTCCCATGTTCTTGAAGTGAAGGAAAAACTTCTTACCTACATAGAAAGAGTCCCTGTTCTAGGTTTCAACTCTGGAAAGTATGACATTAATTTGATAAAAAAGGAATTTCATTCTTTTTTTATAGACACAGACAAAACAGAAATGAAAACCATAAAAAAATGCAACAAGTACATAGCAGTGTACACAGACCATCTTCTTTTCCTTGACATGTTTAACTATTTGGCACCAGGTTATTCCTACGCAAACTACCTGAAAGCCTTTCTAAAAGGGAAAGCTGAAAAAGGTTTTTTTCCCTACGAGTGGATGGACAACATAAGAAAACTGAACAACAAAGCTCTTCCTCCACGCCACTGCTTCTACAGTTCTTTGTCGGGTGGTGGAATAAGCAAAGAAGATTATCTTGAATGTAAAAAGGTCTGGACAGAAAACAAAATGAAAACTATGAAGGACTACTTGATATATTACAACAACCTGGATGTTAAACCCTTTGTTTTAGCCATAAACGAGCACACAAAATTTTTTATAGATCGTGGGGTAGACATGTTCAAAGACGGTTTAACTTTGCCAGGTTTAACCTTGAAGTTTCTTTTTAACAACACTGCACCTAATGCCACTCCTTACATTCTTTTTGGTGAGAAAGAAAAGGATGTTCACTCCTTGCTCAGACGCAACTTAGTAGGGGGTCCCTCTATTATTTTTCACAGACATCACAAAAGTGGAGAAACAAGAATAAGACAAAAAAAATACGGGTCACAAAGCAAAGTATGCAGACACATAGTAGGGGTAGATGCCAACAGCTTGTACCTCAAGTGCATGGGTGAAGAGCACTGCACAGGTTATTATGTGGTGCGCAGGAAAGAAAACGATTTTCAAGCTGTCTGCAGTCAACAAATTAGCTACTCAGCCACAGAATGGTTGCGATACAAAACTGTGACAGACAAAGTGAAGATATTACACCAATACAACTACGGGGAAGTAGTATTGGGTTCAAGGAAAATAAAAGTGGATGGCTATGATCCAGCTTCAAAAAAAGTATACCAGTTTCACGGGTGCTACTGGCATGGTCACATATGTCACCTCACTAAATCAGTTTTGAGAGACCCCAATGGAAAGGCATGGTTAGAAGAAAAAAACCAAAATACCATTTTGACTACCCTATATCTTCAGTCGTTAGGTTACCAAGTAGAGGAAAAGTATGAGTGTATGTGGTTGAAAGAAAAAACTGAAAACTTGTGCAGAGAAACAAAAAGTGAATGGGAAATTAAAAGACCGTTGTGCCAAGGCAGAAAAAGTCAGGATGAAATACTGAGAGGGGTTTCTAAAGGAACAACTTTTGGACTTATCCAGGTAGACATAGAAACACCTGAATCCTTGAAAGAAAAATTCAGTGAAATGACACCTATTTTCAAAAACTGTTTAGTAGGAAAAAAAGACGTAGGTGAACATATGAAACGTTACCTGGAAGCAGCAGGTAAGCTAAAACAACCGCAACGCCAACTTATAGGCAGCTACCACGCAGAGGGAATTTTGTTGGGAACTCCTCTCTTGAAGTGGTACCTGGAGAAAGGTTTGGTAGTTACGACAGTACACCTTCTCGTAGAATACACACCAGAACAGACTTTTTTACCCTTCATGGACGAAGTAACCAAAGCTAGGAGGAAGGGAGACGAAAATATAGACTGTAAGATTTTGTCAGATCTGTACAAACTTTTGGGAAATGGTTCATACGGAAAAACCATATGCAACAAACAAAACTTTGTTCAAACAAAGTATCTTCACCCCTCTAAGGCAAGACGTTTGGCCATGCACTGGTCAGTGCAAGATGTGCAAGACATAAGTGACAACACGGTAGAACTGTCCTGTTTGCCCACCTCCATCACCTACGACCTCCCAGTTCAAATAGGGTTCATGGTATACCAATATGCCAAACTTAAAATGTTGGCTTTCTATTACGACTTTCTCCTTGAATACATAGACGAGAAAGATTTTGAAATGTGTGAAATGGACACTGACAGTTTTTACTTTGCTTTAAGTGCAGAGAAAATAGAAGACGTAATTATTCCTGAAAAACGTGAAGCTTTCTTCAGAGAACGTCACAAATGGTTGCCCTCTGAATCATGTGACAACAGTCACCACAGAGAGACCTATGTTCAGACCAAAGTTTTGGGTGAGCTGTGGCTGCCTCAACCATGCTGTAAGAGCCGTCTGGCGTTTGACAAGAGAACCCCCGGGTTATTCAAAGTGGAGTGGGAAGGTGATGAAATGACTGCCTTAAACTCCAAATGTTACATAGGCACAGGAGTAAATGTGCCCGTTAAAATGAGTTGCAAAGGTGTAATTCAAAAACAAAACCCCCTGACCACTGACAAGTACAAAGAAGTACTGGACAGTGAAAATGTTGTCACGGTAGTCAACAAAGGATTTAAAGTAGTTAACCACAGCGTTACGACTTACTCTCAAAGGAAACAAGGTCTAACCTATCAGTACATAAAGAGACAAGTATGTGAAGACGGTGTAAGCACCCTACCCCTTTCTATATAAAAAATGGTTTCTTTTTCTAGTTTCACTTCCAGTTGTACATTTCGTTGAAAGAAAAAATTTTAAACAAATTGTTCAAATGAACAAATTTCCTTCATAGAAAACAGTGTTAAAATGGAAAATGTTCATTTGAAAAATTGTTCAAACGAACATTTGTTCAAATCAACATTTTTTTCCCATAGAAAACAGTGTTAAAATGGAAAATGTTCATTTGAACAATTGTTCAAACGAACATTTGTTCAAATGAACATTTTTCCCCATAGAAAACAGTGTTAAAATGGAAAATGTTCATTTGAACAATTGTTCAAACGAACATTTGTTCAAATGAACATTTTTTCCCATAGAAAACAGTGTTAAAATGGAAAATGTTCATTTGAACAATTGTTCAAACGAACATTTGTTCAAATGAACATTTTTTTCCATAGAAAACAGTGTTAAAATGGAAAATGTTCATTTGAACAATTGTTCAAACAAACATTTGTTCAAATGAACATTTTTTTTCCATAGAAAACAGTGTTAAACTGGAAAATATTTTTTGTTCAAATGAACATTTTTCAAATAAAAAACAAAGGTAAAAAAATGTGTACTGTATCATGAAAAAAAACTAATAAAAAAGTAAGAAAAGTGAACTGTATCACCCAAAAAATAAAAAAAACTTTTCACAAAAGTGAACGCTGTACATGTTCACGACAAAAATAAAAAATCCGGCGCTGAAGAAATTAAGTTGGAACAGAAAAAAAGTGGTACCAGATTTCTTAACTCATAGCGTCACGTTCACCAGATTATTAGTATCTGGTTAGATTTAAGCAACCATTTTAACATGGAAAGTTTAGAAGCTATGCTTGTGGAGCAAACCACAGAAACTCCACCTTATGACTATTACATGCGTCCAGTTTTACAAAGTGTTGCTTCATATAATCAAGCTTCTTCTATAACACCTGACAATGATATAAGTTCTGTAGCATGTGGATGTTCAGAGAATTTCTTTTGGGAAATAATACCTGGAGAAAACATTGGTTATTTTAGAGGAGCTGAACCAGACACTGTTGACCACTGTATAACTAGTGTTAAAATGTACAAATATTTCTCTTCAGCTTTTTGGGACGCCTACAGAAACTGCATGTACTATTGTCGAGTGAAAAAAGTTAACTTGATAATGCATGATTGGTGTATAGGAGTATATCAATTGCACACTGAACCTGGCTGCCCAAGACACTACACAAGGTACACTTTAGGAAGTGTAAGAAAGTTTGCTCTTACTCTCCAAGAGTTAGAATGTAATCCCATAGTAGGAGTGTTTTGTCAGTGTAATTGTAAACTGGAAGTATCTGCTATTGCTAAAACTATTTGTTTCACATGTCTGCAGGTCTCACTGGAACTTCATGCCTTAAGTATACCTGGAGTGAAAAATCATTTCTCCTTTGAGGTAAACTTTAACGATGGTTTTTTATCTGGTCTTTTACCTGGACCCAAAAACAGTCAAACTTACTTCCTGGCCCAGGCTTTGTTCGAGCATGCTATATCTAACATAGCCAAACTTAACAGTTATTGTTTCCACAACACATGGAAAACTAGTCTCACTGGTCAAAGCTGGTATCAAGCAAGTAAATTCACACACAACAAATGTTTTTGTAGTATATGTGCACGCCCCGGAAATGGAAAATCTGTCTTCATCTGTAAATATTGTGTCTAATAAAAATATAATCTGTTATTTGAAATAAATGAGTTGTGTTTTATTTTAATGCATGAAATGAAGAGACATAACAAAATGAGTCATAAGTATTGCGTAAATCCATAAAAGTATTGCATCAGAACATTGTGTAAATTCTTACAAGCATTGCGCAATGCACCCTCATACGTAGGTCATACGTTTTTGCAAGTAGGTTAGTAGGTCACTTCCGGTTTGCAAGTAGGTCAGCTCTAGGTATTGCACAATTCTTTTAATTTATGTAACTAGGTCAGGTCACTAGGTCAAATGGAATCCAGCTCTCTGATTGGTCGAAAAAACTAGGTCATGACCTTATGATGTCACTTCCTGTCAAATCCAGCCCTCTGATTGGCTGAAACTAGGTCACTTCCGGTCTACCAGTAGGTCATGACCTAGTTAGTAGCTAATCCATTGCGGGAGTGGCAAACAATGAGGGAGTGGCAAACAGTTTGCTCAAGACTTATCTATGGTTTGTACATCATTCTTTACATATATTTTCTATAATCCTTCATCTTTCTTTGCAACAAATATAGGGGTAGGGAAAATTGATATGGCTGAAAAAATATATAAATACCATTATGTTGAAGTATGGTAATGGTCCAAAATGCTTTATCATTGAGCACAGAGGCCATACACAGGGAAATATAGTACCCACTTAACCTTCATCAGTAGTGGCCCATGCTAGTGCTCCCTATGGAGGAGCCTTTAAAATAGGTACTATTACAGATGTCAATCAATCAATGGCAGGGTATTCACATTTCAATTTTTCAAAAGATTTGAACCATTTTGAAATAGGCTGATAGCTTTTGGCCACCCCATTTTTAACATATAATTGGAATGGTTTAAATTCAGGTAGAATACACTTTAGCTGGCGCACATCTTGCTGCACGTTAGGGACAGCATTAGGGTAGTTAAAGGGTTCACTTCAGCGTCTGCTAAAGTACATTAGTCCCTCAAATTCTCCTAATATGACAGGAATGAAGAGACTTTGTTGAACATGGTTAAATGTATAAGGTAATGTGATGGGAATCATTTTTATTTCAATCAGTTCTAAGGGGGGGGGGTCATTTTTTCCAACCCATTCCTAAAGGGGGGGGGCACTTTTTTCAGCCTATCCCAAGGGGGGTACTTTTTGTTGATGTATTCGTTCTGCCAGATTGGCACCCCCCTGCCATAAATAATGAACGCTCCCTTACAAACAAAAAAAAATAGAAATAATTCAAAGCTCATATTCACATGTGGAATGACGCATCTCTATTAGTACGCACATTATGCATGAACATGTACATATGAATTTGGTTTTGACCTCCCTCCCCCTTAGTGGTTTTAATTATGTTTTGCCCAAAGAGCCTCTTTTTTTTTAAATAAAAATGCCCCCTCCCGCACCGGGCAATAAATGACTCGTCCCTATAGATGCATGTATTCGGGGGATCTTTATTTTTGTCCTGGTGACGGCGGGAAAGGGTCGGGAAAGCAAGAGGAGGGGAAACCGTCTCTGCGAAGCGACGGCGTCCCGTTCCCGTTTGCTGATGTAAACATGCCGCCCATACGGTAACGGCCATTGCCGTCTACCAAATAAATTCCAAAAATATTGACAAAGACAATGACCATCCAAAGGATATATCATTGCAGTCATGTTAGAAATCAGTCCCATCATGCGTCTCAGGCTTATTTTGTCACTGACAAAGCCTAGATAATATGAGTGCAGTGTTTTCTAAGTCACAAAAATGGCTTCTCTAAATTCCCATAATTAGCCATTCCAAAGTCAACTTTACACAAAGATATGGCAAACTAAAATTATTTGAGTTTATTGTCTCAATAGACTGAGATTTTATGCATTCAATTCATTTCCAGAGACTCGAAGAGACTCACGTTTTATTTTAGAAATATATCTGTGAACATGGGCCTACTCCCATTGAAATACCATTAGACTAAGCGTCCCGTCCGTGAACGGTTGAGCGATAACAAGGGGTTTGGGAGGGTTCAGAAAATGACCGCTAGGGCGTGGCTGTAATCGGTATCACCTCCTCTTGGGAAAGCGAAGCAGTTGAGCCCCCTAGTGGCAGTTCTCCGAACCATGAGCGGAACCATGAGCAAATCCATGACGTGTACTCTCACGCCATCTAGCGACCACGTAGGATACAAGCACCTGCAATGGCGGAGAGAATAGGGGAGATAGCGTATCTGAAGTGGTTTTAATCGTCATTTTGACATGACGGACTCATATCAGAGCGCATACCGCCATAGGCAGAGATACAAACTAAGGTAAGGCAAGACATAGCTGAGTTTGAACTACCAGATCCCCGTATTACAGGCGTAGACCAGGGGCTGTAGACCACCGTGGAATGTCGGCGGTCGCGGACTGAGAGCCAGAGAGGCGACAGGGTGCAGGCGACAGAGATGTCTATTTGTGGGCTACGGAAAGCCGGTGCGACACGCCAGTTCAAGAATTTGCCCCTTTGTGAAATTTGCCTTTTTGACAGAATTTGCTCTTTCTAAGGAATTTGCCTCTTCCTGTGAAAAATTTGCCTCTTCTCAGATTATTTGCTTGTTTTTTTTTTAGTCCACACAGGTTATAACAGGTTATTTTATCCCCCTTTTTCGAGGGGGTTAAGTTTTTACCCCCCCCCCCCCCATAAGAGACGAAATTTGCGCGTGAACATGACCTTTACGTATAGTAACATGCTGGCTTTTTCTCTGAAAACAGGTGAAATCATTTCTACCCGCCCCCTCAGAGGGAACGAAAATATTTTTGTCCCCCGGTCAAGGGATCGAAAAAATTCTGACCCTTCCCTTAATTCCAACTCCCCAGCTCCCGTTGTTAAAAAGATGATCAATCCCTAAAATTCCATGGTAATCCTCCCCTATAAACCGTGTTCTGAGGGGGAGCGTAAAAGATTTTGCCCCCTCCTTAGTGGGGGTGTACAAAATTTACCAAAACCTACTATAGATCAAAGAGGGGCGCCTCAACGCCTCTGAGCTGGGTCAGAATAATTTCATCCATTTTTAGTGAAAAAGCCTGCGTTCTCTCAAAGAGGCAAATCTATCTTAGAAGAGCAAATTTTAATTTGATCAAAAGGGCAAATTTTATTGAACAGGCAAATTATGATAGATGGGGCAAATAAGCTCAAAAGGGCAAATATTTTGGATGAGCAAATTTTAGGCAACTGGCAAATATTGGTCTATCAGAAGAGCAAATTTTGTCAAAAGGGCAAATTTTATTGAAAAGGCAAATTATTGTGGAGAAACAAATACTTCAGTGGGGCAAATTCTATACAAAATGGCAAACTTTGGTGAACTGGCAAATTCTCTCAAAGAGGCAAATTTCTCAGAAGAGCAAATTTTATCAAAAGGGCAAATATTTTTTGAAAAGGGCAAATTTTTCTGAAAGGGCAAAAAATAGGAAATGGCAAATTCTTCAAACTGGCGTGTCGCACCGGCTTTCCGTAGTGGGCCTATTTGTGTACCTGCGTTGTGTCATTGAATGGATGTTGACTGAAGGGGTGTAGTAAAGGGGTGGAGGCCGGGGCACATCCCCGTGAGTGCTAATAATAGGGCGACATGCTTAAACAGGATGTTTTAGATACCCATATGGAAGCTGTGATGCTTAGAATAGTGGACATTCTCTGCTAACATTTTGATCAACGATCATGACATAAACTACTTTCTTTAGTCAGAATTTATTTAGACTATTATTAAAGGTGCCCTGGCATGGTAATGCATGCCCGCATTAAAAAGTCACGTGACCACCCCTTGACCAATCAGGGCATTGTGATTTTTCCGCTGATTCCCGCTATTTTATGATCGCTGTTTGAATCGGTACCCATGTTGTTAATTTGCGGTGCCAGCCCCCCTTTAAGGGAGTGGTCATTATTTATGAACAGGTGGGGGTGCTGGGTTTTCGCGCGGACGCGCGAAAATTTTTTACGCCCCCCTCGACGGCAGTCAAAATTTTTGCGCCCCCCACGCAGAGAGTTTTCACGCCCCTCTTTGATCTATAGTAGCGTGCGGGCTTTTTTGCTAAAAAGCGGGTGAATTTTTTTAGCCCCCCCTCAAGAGGGGTCAAAATTTTTTTAGCCCCCCCTCGGGAGGGGTCTGAAAATTTTACGCCCCCCTCAAACCCACCACCCCCCCCGTTGATAAATAATGACCACTCCCTAAGTAGGGGGCTGTGTACAAATGACGTCATGCAGGAGGGGGGGAGGAGGGGTCCCACTTCCCATGACCAAGCATGACAAGTTTAATGCATTCATTTGACAAAAGATTGCCTATTAAGCCCCCTATACATGCATGCTTTCCTCAAACATCCCACTCAATGAGTGTCACAGGCATCAATGTCAGTGTTGTATGTCCAGGGTCCATTGCTCTATCCTACCTCTAATCTAGGCCCAATACCAATTTAAAATATCCTTTTAGTTGGATGTGTTTTACAATAGCACCCCATATATAGGTTGACCCCCCTCTGTAAGATGCACCCCTCACATTGAGAGTGTGGAAGAAAGATTTAGAATGACCTAACTTCTACTGGTACTCTAGTAAACAGGGCATGACAAATTCCTGTGTTCAATGTCTGGAACACAGGAAATTTCCAGTGGAAGCAACTGTCAACCAATGGTTATACAATAATTCAAAAGGCACAACTTTAACTCACACACACACACTGTATATCCCTTTGAACCATTTGAGTTTGTTTATAGGCTATACTCTATATGCATTGGGGGGGGGGGAGGTATCTCTCTGCATGACGTCATGTTCGGGGGGGGGGGTCAAGTGTTGTATGACGAAACATGATAAGGGGGGAGGGGGGTCAAAAATGGTCGAAAAAAGCATGACGTCATTTGTACACAGCCCCTAGTGGGAGTGCCCCGCCCCCTTTAAAAATTACCTGAACTTTGTAAAACTTTAATTTTAAATCTGAATAGAAAAGTGGACATTCTCTGGTAACATTTTGATAAACGAACTTAAAACATAAAGTGCTTTCTACCCTTATAATTTATTTTAATCGATTAAGTAGTGGGAGTGCCCCGCCCCCTCTTAAAAAAAAATCCCCCGCTCCTCTAATTTTCTTTTTAAAAAAAAAGAAAAAAAGTAAAGTTTACCTCCAGAAGTTCCACGCCTCTCATTATGTCGGAGTTTGGAAAGGTGCAAGAGTGAAAAAAATGATTGTCAAAGGATCAAAGACCACTTCGTAAAGCTCTTGAAGTTGAAGTGGAGGGGAATATGAGACCAGATTTTTTCCCCCATGACGAAGATGAGGTACTGGTATCACTTTTTTTAAAATACCCGTATGCCTTTAAATAGTTCTGTGGACCGTTTGGCCCTCACTTCGCAAGCAGGGACAGGTTAGAACGAGACGTCTCAGTCTCCAAAGCAGGCTTTGGGACATCTTGGAAGCAGGACATCTCGGGTGAAAATTAAACAGTGATAATATCCCCCTCTCCTTATAGAATTTGAAGAAACAACAACCCTAGACTAGTGATACGATACTGTCCCTACAGGCTACACTGTAGAATTTTGTATGGCAAAGACATGTTTTTAACTCAAAACATTAATTAATTTTAAAAGTTGTTGGCCCAGGTCCACCTGGGTCATTAGCGGCACCTTTTCAGCCAAAAACTGATGATCATGAATTGGAACTTTAGATGGGAATTGCTCATCGAAATTGGGGGATAATTAAACAAAAAAGTCATGGAAACATATTCTTTAGGATCTAGTATTTCATTGTACATGCACAATACCTGAAAAAGAAATTTTTTTACCTGTGAAAAAGGCTGAAGAAAAAACCTGACATGTTTGACCTACTTTCTCATGAAAACGAGGCTCCATAGGATTGCATTAGGCAGTCAATTTCGGCGGTCGACAGAGGCTCGAAATAACACATTGACTCCTATAGGAATTGGGCAATTAAGACGCTTTTTTTCAGCAGGTGAGGTGGAATTTTCTGTATAGGAGGGGTTAAGACCATTTATATATAAGTGTAAATCGGACCACCATATTTTTGTTATGTTGACCGCCGCACTTCCTGCATCAGTGTGTAGTCTAACGCAGAGCTATGATAGGGTCGCCGGTCCACCCAGCACCCACATCTGAGATAAGAAAAGATAAGAGCTTCTTGATACCTGCATTGGGGCTCCCTACTAGTGGCCACTGGGTTACCCAGTATGGATTTATCTTAAAGGGACCCTAGCATGGTAATGCATGCCCGCATTAAAAATGGTTAAGGCTAGGGCACAGCTCTAAGATACCTATGGTCAACTGTGTTCTATGTGCTATGCTAAACTATGCTATAACTAAATGCTGACAAATAGTGAGTAATTACTGACATATATTGACTAATTGCTGAGAAATGTTAACTAGATACTGACATAATTATATCGACTAATTTCTGACAAATAGTGAGTAATTACTAATATAAATTGACTAATTACTGACAAATAGTGCATAATTGCTACCATATTTTGACTAATTACTGACAAATAGTGAGTAATTACTAGCATAATTAATAATTATATTGACTAACTGCTGACAAACAGTGACATAGTGGATGTCCTTCCATTTCTCCATTCTCTGGTGTTTGATTGAAAAATGTTGACGCCATTCTGTGTTTTAATTTGTGTTTCAATCTGTGTTTTTACGGTACATGTATTGAGTTTAAGGCTATAACAGGTTAGTATTAGTGCTATGGTATGATAGTAATTACTCACTATTTGTCAGTGGTTAATCAACATATGTTAGTAATTAATCACCATTTGTTACCAATTAGTCAATATACGTCAGTACTTAGTCATTATAAGTAACACAGGGATCCAGGCCATATATGGTGAATTTTGATCTTCAAAAGTTATCAGATTGATGTTAGTGACCATTAGGAAACCTCAACTACCCTAATTCTTTTGTTTTCCATGTGTGTCTGCCATTTTGGTTTTCGGAAACAAAGGGATCCAGGCCATATACAGTAAAATTCCTTTACAACGAATCCTGTTACAACGAATTTTCGTTTACAACAAACAAATCACATTGTCCCATATCATTCCAATACATTTCTATAGTAAGATAATTCCCTTACAATGAACTTCACATAGCCTAAATTCGTTTACAACGAATCTTTTGGCTTGTGCAGTAGTTTACCTGGTCTTACAATGACTTCAAGGTAAGATGTGAGAGGTGTAAATATGTGTGATAGAGCTTCTAGCCTTGCACCTTTTTTGCTACGAACGGCTGTAAGTGAAGGTAAGATGTGAGAGGTGTAAAAACGTGTGATAGAGCTTCTAGCCTTGCACCTTTTTTTGCTATGAATAGCTGTAAGTGTAGGTAAGATGTGAGAGGTGTAAAAATGTGTGAAAGGGCTTCTAGACTCGCACCATTTTTGCTATGAACGGCTGTAAGTGTAGGGCAGGTTTGAGAGGTGTTAGGTAGGCTCTAATTCTTTCTTAATTGCATAGTTTGGATACAACGAAATTCGTTTATAACGAATTATTTTGCTTGTCCCAAGAACTTCGTTATAAAGAGATTTTACTGTATGGTGAATTTTGATCTTTAAAAGTTATGAGATGGATGTTAGTGACTGGAGGGACACCTCAACTACCCAATTCTATTGTTTTCCATGTGTGTCGGCCATCTTGGTTTTTGGAAACACAGGGATCCAGGCCATATATAGTGAATTTTGATCTTCAAAAGTTATCAGATGGATGTTAGTCACCAACTATTCAATATATATTACTTACTATTTGTCAGCACTCAGTCAATGTATGCCAGTTCTTAGTCATTATATAACAACACTTAGTCCACATATGTCAGTAATTACTCACAATTTAGCAGATGTTAGTCAATATATGTCAGTAATTACTCGCCATTTATCAGCAATTAGTCAATATATGTTAGTAATTACTCACCATTTGTTAGCAATAAGTCAAAATATGTCAGTATTTACTCACAATTTGTCAGCAATTAGTCAATATATGTCAGTACTTAGTCACTCTATGTCAGTAATTATCAATACATGTCACAATCTGTCAACAATTAGTCAATATATAACAGAGAAATAGCCATTGATTCCTCCTCCTGTGCATCCTACCTTGACTGGTATTTGTCAAAATTATGTCAGTATCTATGGACTATTTGTCAGCAATAAGTTAATATATGCTAGTAACTATTCACTATTAATTTTGTCAGCAGTTTAGTCAATACATGATAGTAGTTACTTACATTTTATCAGCATTTAGTTAATATGTTAGTAATTGCTCACTATTGACGAATATATGACGAATTTTGAGTAATTACTGACAGAAAAACAACAAAAAACGGACCCACCTTACTAAAGGTATAGAGCCCCACTACACCCACCTGGTGTGAAGGTGGGGCAGGGGGTAGGGCGGGGGGCAACAGACCGTGACCTCCCCGTTTGGGACGTCTACACTGTCGTTAGACTACACACTGTGCATGGAGACTTGACGCATGCGCGCAGAGTCAGATTTTATTTTTTGTTTAATAGTAAATTGTGGGGGTGTATTCAATTCAATTCGATTGATATTGCCAAAGATGCATGGATTATATTCAAAAAGCCATTAATTTCAAGTTAAATTAGTAGAATCTATCATTTCTCCGTCGAAAATGCTACTTCAGGCAAGGAGCGGTTCGCGCATGCGCACAGAACATCAAAATCCAAAATGGCGGACAGTGAGACGATCGCCTTATGGTGCTATCAAAACTGCTGGATTATAAAAAAATGGAACAGAAATACAATCTCTCAGGCGATGTATGGATAATATATATTCTTATTCAACACCTCCTGATACAGTGGGATGTTTAACTCGCCAAGGGAGGAGTTATTCGCCAATGAAAAATAAGAGCGATAATGGGTGCATTGTACATAAGCTTTAGCACTGAGGATGCTCGAGCAGAATGTCACTACAGTGACAGTCCCCTATGGTAGGCTTTTTATCTTAATACTGTGGAAGACCTGGGCCAGTCGTGCATTGCACGAGTTAAATCTTTTGCTTCCGACTCATTCCTGCCTCCGAGGTTTCCAGTTACCGCCCTTATTTATCATAATCCTTACATATTACAGATTATGGGTCACCTCGCATCACCATATCAAAGGTGATCTGATATTTTGTTGATTTTCCCCCATAACATCTATTCTAGTAGCACTTTCTAATTCTAAAAGGTCTATTAGCTATTACTAGTAACCCTAATGAAAGATGCATTAGGAAGGACCCCCCATGTCCCTAACTACCCCCTATCCAGGGTGCCAATGACGCAAGGTAGCATGGTACTGGGGCATATCAATAATGGTAAATGACTTTATTGTTAAATGTAGGGTAGGTAGTGACCATGTGCATCGTCCGCTCGACATCTTGCTCAGCCTATAACGAATATGAAGCCATTGAAAGCCACAGCGTGTCTTGTATTTAGTCAGGCCTTATGGCTCCCTCTTTTTATTTAAGGACAGTACACTGTACTTTAATCCAAGACTACTGTTGCCTTTTCTAGACAGATACATATTGAAAGGCTTGACACTTCAGCTCAATGCTTTGTACTGAATATAAAATTTTACCCACTAAACCACGCACTGGGAATCACATAGATGAAGGGAGGCTATTTTATGTTATTTTGGTGATTATGTAAGTAGTTTGTCTACCAGCTGGCTACTCAAGGGATTATCTCCAGTGCAGGCTAATCCTCTTAACAGATAAGGTGACGTATCCTTTATTGCCAATATTATATGTTGTGCGGTACCACAAATTGAACCTCCATTAATATTGGCAATACCACTATATTGTGCCGGTCTAAATCACAAAATAACTTTTCCACAAATTCAGAACAATGACCATTATTTCAAATAAAAGTCAACGAAAAAGAAAGTGCTGTCTTTACATAGAAATATTATGTTTTTAAACATCGCTCCCCCAACACTTCTAGGGTCTGTGTCCTAGAACCATAATAAGTCCTGCACAAACATACAAAAGGACTGGGACCAGATGCTGATCAGACTCAGACTGGATTGTGTTCAGATTAAGGCAACCACAGACGGGCCAGACTCGATCGGCCGATGCTGATGATCGGGAGCGTCTGCGCGGATGTCTGATCGAGTCTAACAATATCAAACATGTTTGATGTCCCCGATCGGATCGGTCCATTTTCCTTACCTACCGAATCAGCCCCATCTGAGGTCGCTTTTAGGGTGGTAGTCTATGTTCAGTCGCACCCCTCCTGCTCCAACTTGTGAGAGATGCTGGCCTTAGCCTTATCACTCTACGGGCTGTCTGTAGTGTGTCCGTGAATATCTCGGGCTGGCCCGCCGGGGTCAGGATAATGAACCGGCCGGGGGATGTGTCTACAGTCTGCGGTTAACCACCTGCGTCAAGCGGCTCAATAAAGAGAAGGGGCCCAATGCCATGAGTGGTATTTCACTGTTACGAGCCGTGTCCAACTGCTACAAGCAAACTCCCAAAACAGATGCAAGCGCACACACAGACCAAGACACATGTGTAGAGGCAAGGAGAAAGGGTGCTCCAGGCTAAAGTCAAATTCAAATCACTAGCTTTACAGTGATATATTGCATGAGAAAATACTCCTGTTAGTTTTGGAGGGATGGCTTGCTAAATATGGGTAGGTGTGACCATTTCATGAATGTCAATAAGCTCTACGTCTAATTGGTCATGAGATATATAGCTAATTACATACCTGCAAACTCCTCATTTTTTTTTTTTAGATCCACCAGGGCAATCTTGTGATTCATCCAGATTTAATGAGATCTCATTTTAACCTTTATATGGGGGGGGGGTAGTAAAATTCTAAACTGAGGGTAAATGATACCTTCAAAAACCACCAAAGTACATATATTTGGCCTCTAGATTTACTAAATTTCCTGGGCCCCTGGGGGGAACCCCCCCCCCAGATCCCCCTATATTCATATTCTCCTGCCTTGTTTAAAAAAGAAAAACTGTGGGTTTTGCGGGCTCAGTTTTTTTCTTGCCTCGAGTTTGCAGGTATGAATTTTTAACCTGTACATGGAATTTGAAAAAAAAATTGCCATTTTGATATATGGAGTGGGGACCTGAGGGCATGAAGAAGCAGAATAACTTCATTGGGAGTTCATGAAGGAGAAATTCTTCTTCCCTTCTAACAGTGGGCATACCAAGTTCATAAAGGCAACAAACTTGTCGTTGGTTGTGGCCTGGTGTGGGCAGCTGGTGTCCACATGGACGGGCCTGGGCCTACATGTTTGTCATTTGTCATGGGATTTCCCTCAGTGAACTATGTCTGTGTCATAAAAGGCTGTGTTGTTCTGGCCCTGTCTATGGGACCAGGCAAATAAAGAACACTTACTATCCTTTGAGAAGAGCAGGGGATTGAATAGTGTTTCCCCTCCTCACCCCTCCTCCTAGATTCAATGATTCATCTCATAGATTCGGTCATCCATAGATGCGGTCACTGCTGTGTTGGGCATGCAGCATATAAATACCTGTTTAGCTGTTTGGACAAGCAGCTTTTATAAATATCTGTAAAGAAAGAAAGACTTCGAATTGGGTCCTAAAAAGCTATATGACAGCAATGTGAACTTCATGTATGTCTATATTGGCTAGGCACTAGTCTCCCATTTTCAAAATTAGTTTGAATTGACATGTAGGATGCAGAGATGCCACTTTTCCTACCTTTTTAGGAATTCCGAATTTGTGGGTGTAATTCCTATAGGCATTTCCTATTGAGAACTCAGAAAATTAGGATGATTTCCGAATTTTCAGTGATCAGTGAGTGGCATCCCTGGATGGTAGGACATGGTTTCTGCATTGTTAGGCCACCTTTAAAAATTGTTTGTTTCCTGTCCAGAGGCCTGATGGATTTTTCGTTGAGGGGGGAACAAATTTTTCTGAGTTCTGAAAAAAACAAACAAAAAAACATTTTTCTTCATCCATCAGCACAAGGATCTAGGTTTCCAATCACTAAATCTTAGAACTTGATGGCAAATTCATGCCATCCCTGCTTACAATGTTCATGACAAATAAAAAAAGCATTTCCCTCCCTCATGGGTCTGAAAAAATCCCACCCTCTGGACATGAAACAAAAATGTTTTTAAGGGTGGCCCTACTTCCGGTGCCATACAAACATACATGCAAACTCCTCAGTTTTTTTTTCAGTTTTCTCATTTTTTTCTGATCTGTGAGGGCCATTCTTGTGATTCATCCAGATCCAATTAGTTACATTTTACTATTTATATGGGGGTGGTGGTCTTGGAAAATTTTGGATACAAGGGTATCAGCCGTCCATAAAATGCACCATCATGCACCAATTGGCTTCTCGGACATACAACATTTTCTTGGGGAAACGCCCAGACCCCCCAATTTTTACCATGCAATTTTACTTCTAAGGAAAAATCTCATCCTTTTGATCGGCTCAGGTTTTTTTCTCATTCTGAGTTTGCATGTATGTAATTAGCATCATTTATGCTAATTCACTAAGTTAGCATAAATTGTTATTCTTTTGCCAATAACTTTTGATCTAGAAATAATATTTTCATTCTGTTTTCACCATAGTAAACCTTGTAGGATGTTCCTTCAAATGGGATCATTGATTCTTCCTGTTTAGAATGAAAACCATGTTTCCATGGCAACAGAAATCAACAAAAATGCCTATTTTGGCCCAAAACATTCTTTTTACATGCCAAATTTGGAACCTTTCTACCCAAAATAGAATGTTTTATCAGAAACCATTGAATCCTCCATAAAAAAAAAGTAGCCTATAACAGTTTTAGGTATATTTTTTCCTATCCTAGCCGATAGTGGTGCCCCCTGGTGGCTAAATCTAGTACTAAATCCCGCAGGAACTGTCCTTTTAGAACCCAGAGGTAGGCTAGCAGCCTACCATATTCCATTACTCTCAAAGATTTTAAACTTTTGAATATCTGAGGATGGAGGGAGACGGCTGGTCAAATTATGAGTGCAGGCTATAATAATGATTTATTTTAGCATTGATGTCAAGAATGATAGCTTATAAATGACACAACATGATTCCGATATCCTGGGTACATTCAACTTTCACGTTACCAGAAACAACAATTTCTCATGACCTTATATTCACACCTCCAAGATCTTCCATCGATTATACATACTGGATAACTGGTACGTGACCATGTTATGTAGGACGCTACCTATAGATAATTTGATTTGCAAACCGGTATGGGGCGTTACCACTGCCACAGCTCGGTAAGGGTACTTCCACAGAATGGATTTATTATTTTGTAACGCTGGTATCACATCATACAACGTAAAAACGAAGATCAAATATCCACACTCCCCTTTCAAGTGAATGTGTACCCCAGGCACTCAAGTTGGCTCTCAAATTGCTTTCCCATTGTTTTTTTTTTTCGGCTTGCAACTATATCCTAACGCTATGGTCTGAACATACAATACTAGTATGTCGTTTATAATAAATCATAATACATTATCAGCTGATTATTTCCACATTAATCACAAAATTAGACACAAAGCCGGGAAATTTTGCAACCTTTCAGAAATAATTATGAGAAACAACTTCTGTTTATACAAGTAGTTGAAAAATTGTTTGACATTACATCCACTAAACCATAGGTAAATAAAGTTCGTTTCAGTTGTGTATTGACCTACGGTATTCATTATGTCTGTTCTTGTATTCTCAGTAGGCCTTTTGAAATAAAGTACATGGATGTTTAACGAAGCATCCATAATTTGAGACGAAGCTGTCAATTTTAATCATCCTATTTGAATTTCAGTCAATCCTGAAGGGTGGTAGATATTCCCTAAACTCCCTCTTTGATTAGTCTTCTTACCTTTATAAACCTTTAGAGAATGCACTAGCTTGCCAACATGTAAGGGTTTTTCAGCTCTTCATCAAGGGCAGTCTGACTTTGAATTTTAACAATTTAAGTTGGACCGTGAGCCTTATTCAGGTTACCATTCCAAACTACACAGTCAACATTGTGGTGGTCTTGGTAATGATCGCTAAAATCGTAGATGACTCCCAATTGGGGTATGTAGGTGAAAGGGTTTAACAAAGAAGGCTCCCAATTTCAGTAAATGTTGATTCTTGCCAGTTTGCCTTAAATCGGTTTAGGTGGTATAGTTGCTTTTTGTTCTCTAAAATCTCGCATATAAACCACGGCATGTATATGGGCCAACTCCAAGGGCTACTGCGGCGTGTGGAGTCTTTCTCAACATAGAGTTCGGCTTAAAGGCAGAGTTTTCTAGCTAAGTAAAACTACTTAGATAGCAATATTCAGTGATCAGGTGTATTGTCAAGAATCAAAAGAGGGTATCACTGGTATATAGAAATGACCGCTCCCCTTTTATTAGACCCGAGTTCCGAACTCGGGTCTACTTCTAGTGGACACGTTTTCGCCGAAGCTTTTTGCGTATAGGGGTAATGTGCACCATGAATCGACCATTGCAAATTGGTATGGAATAATTATTCTATGGTCTTAGACAGACCATAGAATAGTTACAAGAACCATGTTCACCGATGTTGAATCGCCCTTCTAGTGTAGACTTGTCATGACCAAGTCTCTAGCCTAGCCACATATTGCCCTTTTTTACTCATAGGATTACACATTGGGTTGCACAGGGACCAACCTATCCTTTTGATGTTGGCTTTTAGTGCTTGGACAAAGAAAGTCTACTCACCCTAGATATAGCTGTGAAAACCCATTTTAACCCTTTAATGCACTGGTGTCTGTTTCTATAGGGATATACATAGGGCAGTGCATAGGGTTTATGATGCATTGATTCACACTGTGATCCTTACAGGATTAGCAGGCTGTCCAGGGGCCGCACATACTTCCCTATGGCCACCAGCACCAGTAGAGACACCCAATCCCCCCCCCCTCTAGGGCGTGTTTTAATTGTGTTTTTCACACCTCCCAAAGCCCTAACCACCCCACACATATTAGTACCTGTACAACGCCAATAGACCTCTCTGAAGCCGTTCTACTGAGCCCTAACCACCCCACACATTTTAGTACCTGTACAACGCCAATAGACTCCTCTGAAGCTGTTCTACTGAGCCCTAACCACCCCACACATTTTAGTACATGTACAACGCCAATAGACTCCTCTGAAGCCGTTCTACTGAGCCCTAACCACCCCACACATTTTAGTACATGTACAACGCCAATAGACTCCTCTGAAGCCGTTCTACTGAGCCCTAACCACCCCACACATTTTAGTACCTGTACAACGCCAATAGACTCCTCTGAAACCGTTCTACGGAGCCCTAACCACCCCACACATTTTAGTACATGTACAACGCCAATAGACTCCTCTGAAGCCGTTCTACTGAGCCCTAACCACCCCACACATTTTAGTACATGTACAACGCCAATAGACTCCTCTGAAGCCGTTCTACTGAGCCCTAACCACCCCACACATTTTAGTACCTGTACAACGCCAATAGACCCCTCTGAAGCCGTTCTACTGAGCCCTAACCACCCCACACATTTTAGTACCTGTACAACGCCAATAGACTCCTCTGAAGCCGTTCTACTGAGCCCTAACCATCCCACACAGTTTAGTACCCGTATCACTCCAGATACAGGTATAGCATTGTATTTGGCCATGAAATAAATTATTTGTCCTTTAAAGATCGCTAAGTAGGCCTAAAATATCGCTAGGTTGGTATAATAGACTCTACACATTTTTATTAGCTGAGAGACCCTTAGACCACCTGTCATTTTATTCCATAAGGTCAGCGTGATGCACCAATGCATTCATTTGTCCTTAAAAGATCAGTAAGTTGGTGATAACTTTTTTCCCATTGTGCATATTTGAGAATAAAGACTGCCATGACGTTCGCCAGCTCGAGCTACCCTTTATCTATAGGTCACACTATGGGAAACTCCTATTATTAAGGGAGATACGATTTATTTTGTAAAACTGCCAGTTCTTGGACCTCTCTGCCAGTGCCTGGACTGGTGTCTGCCCGCGCCTCCCAAAAAAGCCTATATTTCGATCCATTCCTTCCTCAAACCTGCCCTTTTTCGCCGTTGGCACTTAAAACAGATAGGTTTTGGCTGGAGGTAGGGCGCAGGTGGACCAGCTCAGGCCGAAAAGGCTGCAAGTCAAAAAAATTATTTCGCTTATTCTTTTCTGAAACAAATTTTTTAGGGGGGCATGTCCTTTAGGGGGACGAAACACCCCAGATTGATACAAAACATTCCATATCCGCGCGTATTATTTGCATAATTAGCATAATTATGCAGTATCTTGGTACTGTTCAATATAATATAGATATGTTCCATTGGTCCCTTATAGAATTCATATGCTTGCAAGTATAAACTACTGACTGCACCTAGTGACTAGTGGAATCTGAACAGTAGAAAAGAAAGACCCCTCCTCTACCTTTGTATAGCATCAAACAAGTTGTTCAATGGAGGCAGCCATTGCTTGATCACATGCTTAAACCTTTTAGATCCAAATGCTAGTTACCAGTGCATTATCACTGTTGATAAGCTTTACACATCAATACCTGCGCAAGCCCTGTTTGCACTGAATGGATATCTTTCCATTTCTCCATTCTCTGGTGTTTGATTGAAAATGTTGACGTCATTCTGTGTTTTAATTTGTGTTTTTATCTGTGTTTTTATGGTACATGTATTGAGTTTAGGGCTATAACAGGTTAGTGTTAGTGTTATGGTATGATAGTAATTACTCACTTTTTGTCAGCGGTTAATCAATATAATTTTTATGTTAGTAATTACTCACTATTTGTTAGCAATTAGTCGAAATATGTCAGTATTCACTCACAATTTGTCAGCAATTAGTCAGTATACACCTAGTGCCTACATTTGACATTAAAAAGATTAATGGCATTTTTATCATTTGTGCATCATGCCCAGATTTACATAATGCACTCACATTTTGTCAGTAATTAGTCAAAATATGTCAGAAATAATGCATGATTTGTCAGCAATTAGTCAATATATATCAGTAAGTACTCACTATTTGTCAGCAATTAGTCAAAATATGTCAGTACTTAGTCAATGAATATCAGCAATTATCAATACATGTCATTATTTACTTACAATCTGTCAGCATTTTGGTCAATACATAACAGAGAAATAGCCATTGATTCAATTGTGCATCCTGCCTTTACTGGTATGTGTCAAAGTATGTCAGTATCTATGGACTATTTGTCAGCTTTTAGTCAATACATGGTAGTAGTTGCTTACATTTTATCAGCATTTAGTCAATATATGTTAGTAACTGCTCACTATTTGTCAGCAATCATTCAATATATATTAGTAATTACTCCCTTTTTGTCAGCAATTAGTCGATATATGTCAGTAATTGCTCACAATTTATCAGAAATTAGTCAATATATGTCAGTAATTACTCACTCTTTTTCAGCAATTAGTCAATATATGTCAGTAATTATTCACTATTTATCAGAAATAGTCAATATGTCAGGAATTACTCTCTTTGTCAGCAATTATTCAATATATATTAGAAATTACTCACTTTTTGTCAGCAATTAGTCGATATATGTCAGTAATTGCTTACAATTTATCAGAAATTAGTCAATATATATCAGTAATTACTCACTCTTTTTCAGCAATTTGTCAATATATGTCAATAATTATTCACTATTCATCAGAAATAGTCAATATATGTCAGTAATTACTCACTCTTTGTCAGCAATTATTCAGGATATGTCATTACTTAGTCACTAGATATCAGAAATTAGTCAACACATGTCAGTATTTACATACAATTTGTCAGCAATTAGTCAATATATGTCAGTATTTACTCACTTTTTGTCAGCATTCAGTCAATATATGCCAATACCTCCTCCTATGTCGGTAATAATGCAGTGTTTGTGAGCAACTTTTCAATATATGTCAGTAATTACTCACTATTTGTCAGCAATTAGTTAAAGCATAGTTTAGCATAGCACATAGAACACAGTTGCCCATAGATCATTTTAGGGCAATGCCCTATCCTTAGACATTTTATTTGTAGATTCTATTGGAATCATATAAACTGTAGGACTATTTATGGTAGGTCTACCCATGCCACAAGTGGAGGCATAATGATAGACTGTACACTGCTCAGTCAACATGCACCAATCCAACCCACCCTCCCCACTCAGAACTCGCCTAGAGCTACATGATGATAGCCTATACACTGTCCAGTCAACATGCACCAATCCAACCCGCCCTCCCCACTCAGAACTCGCCTAGAGCTGCGTAATGATAGCCTGTACACTACCCAGTCAACATGCACCAATCCAACCCGCCCTCCCCACTCAGAACTCGCCTAGAGCTACGTGAAGATAGCCTATACACTGCCCAGTCAACATGCACCAATCCAACCCGCTCTCCCCACTCAGAACTCGCCTAGAGCTACGTGATGATAGCCTGTACACTGTCCAGTTAACATGCACCAATCCAACCCGCCCTCCCCACTCAGAACTCGCCTAGAGCTACGTGATGATAGCCTATACAGTGTCCAGTCAACATGCATCAATCCAACCTGCCCTCCCCACTCAGAACTCGCCTACAGCTACGTGATGATAGCCGATACACTGTCCAGTCAACATGCACCAATCCAACCCAATGCACTGATGCAAATTTAACCCTTTATGAATGGCATGATGCATTGATTCACTTTAAGCCTTTATGAATAGCATGATGCAGTGATGCACTTTTACCCTTTATTGGTGGCATGATGGATTGATGCACAGTTAACCCTTTATGAATGGCATGATGCATTGATGCACATTTAACCCTTTATGAATGGCATGATGCATTGATGCACATTTAACCCTTTATGAATGGCATGATACATTGATACACAGTTAACCCTTTATTAATGGCATGATGCATTGATGCACATTTAACCCTTTATGAATGGCATGATGCATTTATTCACTTTAAGCCTTTATGAATGGCATGTAGCAATGATGCACAGTTAACCCTTTATGGATAGCATGATGCATTGATGCACAATTAACCCTTTATGGATAGCATGATGCATTGATGCACAGTTAACCCTTTATGGATAGCATGATGCATTGATGCACATTTAACCCTTTATGAATGGCATGATGCATTGATTCACTTTAACCCTTTATGAATGGCATGATGCATTGATTCACTTTAAGCCTTTATGAATGGCATGTAGCATTGATGCACATTTAACCCTTTATGAATAGCATGATTCACTTTAAGCCTTTATGAACGGCATGTAGCATTGATGCACAGTTAACCCTTTATGGATAGCATGATGCATTGATGCACAGTGTACACTTTATGGATAGCATGATGCATTGATGCACAGTTAACCCTTTATGGCATGATGCATTGATTCACTTTCAGCCTTTATGAATGGCATGTAGCATTGATGCACAGTTAACCCTTTATGGATAGCATGATGCATTGATGCACAATTAACCCTTTATGGATAGCATGATGCATTGATGCACAGTTAACCCTCTATGGATAGCATGATGCATTGATGCACATTTAACCCTTATGATTGGCATGTTGCATTGATTCACTTTAATCCTTTATGAATGGCATGATGCATTGATTCACTTTAACCCTTTATGAATGGCATGTAGCATTGATGCACAGTTAACCCTTTATGGATAGCATGATGCATTGATGCAGTTAACCCTTTATGGATAGCATGATGCATTGATGCAAAGTTAACCCTTTATGGATAGCATGATGCATTGATTCACTTTAAGCCTTTATAATTGGCATGTAGCATTGATGCACAGTTAACCCTTTATGGATAGCATGATGCATTGATGCACAGTTAACCCTTTATGGATGTTACAAAGCATTGATGCACATTTAACCCTTCATGGATAACATGATGCATCGATGCACTTTAACCCTTTATGAATGGCATGATGCATTGATGCACTTTAACCCTTTATGGGTGGCATGATGCATTGATACACAGTTAACCCTTTATTAATGGCATGATGCATTGATGCACATTTAACCCTTCATGGATAACCTGATGCATTGATGCACTTAACCCTTTATGGATGGCATGATGCATTGATACACTTTAACCCTTTATGAATGGCATGATGCATTGATTCACTTTAAGCCTTTATGAATGGCATGATGCATAGTTAACCCCTTAGGGATAGCATGATGCATTGATGCACAGTCAACCCTTTATTGATAGCATGATGCATTGATGCACATTTAACCCTTTATGAATGGCATGATGCATTGATTCACTTTAAGCCTTTATGAATGGTATGTAGCATTGATGCACAGTTAACCCTTTATGGATAGCATGATGCATTGATGCACAGTTAACCCTTTATGGATGTTACAAAGCATTGATGCACATTTAACCCTTCATGGATAACATGATTCATTGATGCATGTTAACCCTTTATGAATGGCATGATGCATTGATGCACTTTAACCCTTTATGGGTGGCATGATGCATTGATACACAGTTAACCCTTTATGAATGGCATGATGCATTGATGCACATTTAACCCTTCATGGATAACCTGATGCATTGATGCACATTTAACCCTTCATGGATAACCTGATGCATTGATGCACTTAACCCTTTATGGATGGCATGATGCATTGATACACTTTAACCCTTTATGAATGGCATGATGCATTGATTCACTTTAAGCCTTTATGAATGGCATGGTGCACAGTTAACCCCTTAGGGATAGCATGATGCATTGATGCACAGTCAGCCCTTTATTGATAGACAAGGCATTGATGTGCAGTTAACCCTTTTATGGATGTCATGATGCATTGTCAGCAAATATGTCAGTAATAATGCACTATTTGTCAGCAATTAGTCAATTTATGTTAGTAATTACTCACTTTTTGTCAGTAATTAGTCCAAATATGTCAGTAATAATGCACTATTTGTCAGCAATTAGTCAATTTTTGTTAGTTATTACTCACTATTTGTCAAAATATATCAGTAATAATGCACTATTTGTCAGCAATTAGTCAATACATAATTGCTCATTATTGGTCAGCAGTTCATCAACATATGTCAGTAATCACTCACTATTTGTCAATATCTGATTGAATATTGAAAATTGAATTGAAAATAGCATTGAAAATTGCATTAAAAACTCGGGTCTTTTAGGTCTTAGACCTAACCTGCTCCATCTTATGTGTGTGACTTTGAGAAACTGTAAGTAATAATCTATTTTGTATCACGCCCTCACGGAATAAGTGTCTTAAAAATGTTATTCGATTTCTGTGGGTTGTAGACAAGTCAATTCTCATGAGAATAAGAGGATAAGACCTTTTGAAAAACGCGTGGATTGAATTGCTGTACCCACATGTAGAGGTAACCGCAGGCATACTACTATTCACAATAATAATGACAAAAGAACTGCAAAGGGAACCATCACAACATTTTAAGGATGGTACAATGCACTACAGTTAGAGAGTGGTCAGAGGGGGGGGGGTCAGTAATGATCAATGGATCTCACAACTAAACATTTGTGCCAATATCTAGCAATTTTCAAAGATGATAGAAGCAGATTGAGTGTAGTTTGCTTGTTATTTTTTTCCTTCTCAGATTTCAAACTTTTTGTGCATGCAATAAGCCCCTACCCACCCACCAGTGAGATTCTGCATCATATACGAAGACTTATGCATAAAATATACCATTGTGCCTTTACCAAGGTAGTGGGATGTCCCATGGGTGCAAACTTCTTACCAGCCAGATATCACTGATAACAGTTATCAGATGAGTACCATTTACCCCCGCCCTGTCCCCGCAGTGAATAGTTGGGATTATTTCATTGGCCGATAATTAACACCGCTAGCATATCGAAACTATCCGGCAGTAGAGTTGTTTCTCGTATCTGATAACAATTGTATGTCCATATTTATGAGGGGTATTTAATGCCTCCACAATCGAGTCTGTTATATCATAACCTATATAATGATTACACTGGTTGTCCCTGATATTGGATCCTTGTCACTTGAAAGATGAAGCCAGTAAACTTTCTCACATACAACAAGCACTAGGTTCCACTTAGGGTAGAGGCCATTTCAGACGCTCCTAGCCATAAAAAAAGTTGACCCTATTTCATCGGCTCAGTTCAACAAGGTTGTACCTGCATATTTTTAGTACCCTTACGGGGTTGATACAATCCCTATACATCAAAATGATGCACCAATGCAGCAGAATGATGCACCTGTAATGGTTTGTATTACCAGTTCGGTGGTTCGGGCCTTACGGATTAGGGAAGAAAGAGTAAGGCGGTAATTCAAGTGTATGCCAACAGATTTTATTGATAGGACACTTAGCGGCTACCCGGAAGGTGGTGATGGGGCAGCTAATATTAATGGATATCTAGTTCTATATGCTCGGAGGCCTGGAGGGCCTCTGACGTAGCGGCTGAGCCCCGGTCTTTATATACCCACCTTGGTGTTTGTTGCCAGATGTCCCCACAGGCCCGGATCAGTGCTGCCACCTATCCGGAACCTGAGGAACACCCAGCGACTGGACTCACCAGCCACGCCAGATGGTACCCGTACATATTGTTATAATGTAATACCTCTACACACCTATGCAGCAGTGGTGCCTAATTACTCTTCTGCTGTGTTGGTGCATCACGACAACAAACAAAGTTTTGAGGCAGTGTACCACCTTTAAGACTTATACTTTAATTCTGCTTTCATTCTTCTTTCTAGGTATTGCCCTGGGTGGACAGTTAAGTGAAGGATGCGGCTTCACCAGACCTACCGCCCCTTAGGGCTCTTCATGCTGGGCATAGCCACCTATGTGACCTTCAAAACTCTATTCTTCACCTCAGCTGGTCCAGACCTTGAACTTGACCCTGAGCTGGCCCTGGCCATCAGAGGGTTCGACCCAAGAAGTGCGCCATTAACAGTCACAACAGGAAAACCAGACCCATGCTCACTAGATGCATTGGCCGTGGTACCAGCAACAGCAAAGAAGGCGGGATGCACTGGTTGCCAAGAAATGACTTGTAAGGCTATGCTCTTTTCACCGCGGACTGCAGAAGTTTTTAAGACCTCTCGGGCGTGGATGAAAGCGCACCCAGTAAGCCTGCAGCCTGATAAAACCTTTATAAATCTCACTCAAAACTGCCACAATTATCGCGTACAGCGTGGTTATCATACAGAGCCACCAGGTAAAGAAGAAGCAGACTTTCCCATAGCATACAATATCATCATGCACCGTGATGTTCAACAAATAGAGCGGGTACTACGGGCTATCTACCGTCCGCAGAATGAATATTGCATCCATATTGATGCCAAACAAAATGCTGTGATCCATAATGCAATGAAAGGAATCGCGAACTGTTTCTCCAATATTCATATCGCAACAAAACAGGAGCGCGTTGTTTATGCTGGGTTCTCGCGTCTTCAGGCAGATATTAACTGCATGGGTGACCTATTGAATAAGGTAACCACTAAGTGGAAGTATCTCATCAATATTGCAGGTCAGTCCTTTCCACTCAAAACTAACCTGGAGATGGTCCAAACCCTAAAGGTCTACAATGGCTCTAATGACATTGAGGGCATATTTGGACGGAGGATTCTTCGAGGCCGTTTTGAAAATGAGTGGTTGGAAATAAATGTCAACACCTCACGCCCAGGTCTTAAGAAGACGAAAAATAAAAACCCAAAGCCTCCATATGATATTGATATTGTCCGAGGTAGTGCTTATGGCATATTTAGTCGTGGCTTTGTTGACTTTATTTTGAATGATAAAAAGGCTCAAGCTCTTTTAGAGTGGTCCAAGAAGACCTGGAGTCCAGATGAACATTATTGGGCCACACTTCATCACCTGTACACAAACCCTCACCTCAAAACTCCAGGTGGTTACCCAGGTAAGTGCTATGTCATTTAATATGGATTACTAATATTTATGTCAGTGTAGGGGTATGGTATTTACACTTTACGTTCATGTACCCGTGAGACTCAGACCTAGGTCCTTCGGGTGTAGTGGGGGAATCCGGATGGCAGGTGGCAGCACCTGCCTCTGGGTTCGTATCCATTACACCAGGGGGCCTACCACTCGTCCGCCACATGTCACGTGGCCGGTCTGAGTTTCGCGGGCTTTTCCCCTATATAAGGCTGGTCCTAGCCCATGTTCTTCAGTAGTGGTTTTCCCACTGCTCAACCAGGTTGTTACCCGAAAGGGTAACCGAATGCCCTAGTAGCATGTAGTCCTCTGAGGCTGTGATTGTATGTAACATAAGCTATGAAATAAAAGCTCGGTTGCCTACCCGGAAACTTTTCTCTCTCTTCGTTATGATTTAATCTAACTTAACGAGACGAACCATTACACTGGTGCCGTGACCAGTTGGTCTTCAGGTAAGCGCAGTCAGAAATGACTGAGCTGAGCCCAGTCAGGGGAAATGGCCCAAATCATGAGCTAAACTCCCCGATGGAGGATGGTGAAATCAAGTCACCACCCCAAGGTACAGAGTGGAGAAATCCACTGGAACACTACCCTGATGGGTTAGAGGATGTAAGAAAAAACTTACATGATGAACTGGATGAATTTGGAGACTCCTTATTCATGCCAGGAGGTACTTCGAAACCTGCACCAATGCATAAAAGTACTGCTCAATTTGGTAAACTACCATTTGAGGTACCAAAGCCTAGTGCAGGTATGTTTGAAACTCCATATAGTTCTAGAATTAAACACCAGAAATGTGGATTCGAAAGGAACAAAATGGACGAGCTTGAAGACATGAGAGCTGAATACGAGAAGATCCAGAAGGATCTTATTACACTGACCGGAACCCGAGACAAGATTCTAACTGAAAACAAACAGTTGATATCAGAACGTCTTGATTACGATCAAAGTTGTAGACGCCAACAACAATTGTTAGTGGATCAGATGGAGAAAGAAAAACAAGATTTTCAACTCCAGCACGAACAGTATCGTGATGCACTATACATGGCGGATCTGGAATACAGAGCCTCGTGTGATGAGTTGAATAGAACTAAACAAGAGTTAATTTCAACTCAAACGGCCTATGGTAAGTACCAAGAAGAGCTGACGAAAATTGAATCAGCCTTCAAGGATGCTCGGAAAACGTATCAAAAACAAACCGATGAGCATGAAAAACTCAAAGGTCAATGGATACGTGAATCCACAGATTTGGCTGCCAAACAGACAAAGATGATGGATGATTATTCCGAACTGGAAGCTAAAGCTATCCGGATGTCAAAGTATCTAGAAGATACTGGTCGTGCAGTAGGCACTCTTGAATCAGACTTCACTGTTTCAGGAATTGCCCTAAACACGACGAGTAAACAGATGAACTCTTTGAGGGGCGATGACGGGGTAACAGAGACAACTGTACCTCGTTATGAAGGAATAAAGAGTCATCAGGTTAGATTTACGGACAATACCTTCAAACCTCTTGGTTTTGGTACGGGAAATAGTGGGGGTGACTCTGCGAGTGGAACTAAACAAAGCCACTCGGCAAAAACCTCCACCTTTGACGGCGGATGGCCACAACAGTCACCTTTAGGGGGACCAAATGGCACGTATGCCCAGTATGGATGGAGTCAATCCCAAACAGGAGCGAATCCGTCCACAGGTAACACCCGGAACATGTCCGGAGGAACAACCGGACAATCATCCGGGAATTCCAGTCCAGCTGGAGGGCAATCCGGATGTGACCAAGGATCCGGACCTTCAGGAGATCGTTCCAGAAGCAGATCCTCTGCTGGTGGGACTGGTTCCAATAATGGAAATCAGTCGAATGGAACAGGAGGAAACACTAATCCCAATAGTGGTTTCTTTAGCTTTGGTGGAAATACACAACCCACCAATAATCCTGGGCCAACTCCTCAAACCAGCGGATACACCTTCTCACAGGTGCCTCCATACGGAGCAGGGGGATCAGGGGGTGGAGGAGGACCACCGCCCGGAGGCTTTGGAAGTACTTATGGTACGAATCCTCCAAGGAAAAAGAGGGTTACAAGCGCTGCATGACTCTAATGCAGCGATTGCTAACTTAGGTGTTGATTGTTACAATCAAGGTCTGGACGATACGGAGATCATGGAATGGAGTAAGGGTTTATCCCTTACTGGATCCACGAATCCGGCTCGTAGAGTAGCTAAAATACCTACCCCCTTTAATGCCAAGAACCCTTGGAAGGAGGAGTATCAAGGCTGCGCGGATGTCTTTAACTGCAATGGATGGGGTAAAGCGGAAGCTCTCCCTTATTTAGTATGCTGGTTAAAGGAAGGCGACGGAAAAGGAGCCGTGGAACAATGGAGAGATTCTCAAATAGTAGGACTCTCAGCCCATATGAAATATGATGAACTCATAGAGATTGCTTCATATCTATATGGGAATATAGTTGGAGAAGATCCTTGGCTGACGTTCACTAAAAGAACGCAGAAGCCTAAGGAATCTGCCAAAGTGTTCGGCTTGGAATGTCAACGACTGTTGCATAAAGCCAGACCTCAATGGAGACTAGATGATGAATGCTTCCTAGATGAAATGTTTAAACAATTCATTGAAGGATTGCGGAATCAGGAACACAGGACAGTAGCCTGTGAAGCTTGGAAGAATGATGCCTCTCTGACAGATTTGTTCCAGTCCCTAGATCATTATGATCGAA
This sequence comes from Acholoe squamosa, assembly GCA_949317995.1. Classification (NCBI taxonomy): domain Eukaryota; kingdom Metazoa; phylum Annelida; class Polychaeta; order Phyllodocida; family Polynoidae; genus Acholoe; species Acholoe squamosa. Next base: position 32,370,983 of record OX439041.1, on the reverse strand, counting down.
AGGCCCGTATCTTTGCCGGGAAGGTACCTCAACGGATGTCAGCAATGATAATCCCGGAGGGAATACCCGAAACCGATTCATCCGAATCAGGGGAACCTGACGAAGATGAAAACGTTGGGGCCATTGGCCAAGGGAACCCCCGGTATAACCAGAACTGGGGAAAGAAACCGGGTTACGTCAAGGAGCAAGTGATTACTTCTAAACCTCCTGTGACTCAACCCGATACCAAACTTACTACGGGTCCGTCTTTATCAGAGGACCTGGTTAACAATTTGGTAAAGAAGATTACAATGGTCCTATCAGGCCTAAGCCTGATAGGAGCGTTGTGACATGCTTCCGATGTTAGGAAACTGGGCATTATGCTGCCGAGTGTGAGGCAGATAAGCCAGTTTATAGAAACACTCGTTACCGGAACAATCCGGGTAAGGAGGACTCAGTGAAGAAAGAAAACTGAGAGGGGGTGTCCATGAAGGCAACCGGATTACCCCCCGAATGAGTGATTGCCATGACTGCCAGCCTATCGCCGCTTGCGGTACTGGTGAGAATCCTCTAGCGATTTCGCCCAGCAGTGAAGCTAAGGAGCCTGATCAGTTCCTTACTCATGAGGCTGGGGAGACTGATAGTACACCAGGTGTCAAGAACCGGCAGAAGAACACAGAGGGGAAACCCGATATCAGTCCAGAGGGAGCGGCCAACGAGTTGGCCAGGGTGGGGTGTGCCCAGTTCCCCCCGGGTCATCCTTGTCTCGAGTTTTTAGAGGGATGTGGATTTGACCTCGGCGCTAAGACGGAACTTGCTAAGTACGCAAGTAGTCCTACCTACTTGAAAGGTAGGAGGTGGTACGCAGTTGTATCTGTGAGTGGTAGATCCGCTGAGTTTCTTGTCGATACGGGTGCTAGCCACTCCTGTATTGCTAAGAGATTCTACGATCTTTTGCCTACGAATCATGAAACTTTCACAACGGAAGGAAATGCTCGTACGGCCGACGGTAGCATGATACAAACGTTCGGTAGAACATGTATGAGGTTCAGTCTACAGGAAGATAAGGACTTCATCCTTACTCCTACTGTGGCGAACATCGCGGATGATGGTATACTTGGTCTGGATTTTGCTGCATTATATGGAGCAAGGTTAGATTCCCAGAGGGGAATATTGGAAGTGAGAGACCCGTATCATCTCGAAGTACAATGTGTACTTAGGCAAGTAAGCAGTGTAGCCAGTGTAGCCCAGACTGTTAAGATACCACCGGGCACAGCCTGTGATGTCTTATGTCGAGCGGACAGACAGTTTTCAGGAAAAACTGGAGTTGTAGAGCCAGACATGGCCATGTTGTCAAGTATCGGATTGGAATCCGCCGACGTTCTAGTAGCTAACGCTGCTTGGACGGTGGTTCCTATATCCAATACCGGTAATAAGACTGTCTACGTACAGAAGGATACGATCCTTGGGTCGGTTGTCCTGTCTGAATTGGTAGAAGGCTGTAAACATGTTTTGGCACCCGGAGCCCCTTCCTCACCCGAAAGGAGCCCGGAACTGGACACTCTAGTAGCCGAAAGCCATGTAGAAAGTGATGAACAACGTGAAGCTCTAACTGACTTGTTATACAAGTACCGTAAAGCTTTTGCAGCACCAAGTGAAAAATTGGGGCGTACCGATAAGGTACTGCATACGATTGACACTGGTGAGAATGAACCTTTTAAGATTCCTTATAGAAGACTCCCACTAGCCAAAAAAAAGGTAGCTGAGGAGGAGATAGCTAAAATGCTTGAACAGGATGTAATAATTCCATCAACCAGTCCTTGGTCTAGCCCTGTGTGCATGGTGACTAAGAAAGATGGTACCATCCGTTTCTGCATAGATTACCGGAAATTGAATGGTATGACCAAGAAGAATTCATATCCCTTACCACGGATTGATGAGACTATAGACTCCCTTGGAGGTAAGCAATGGTATTGCTCTCTAGACTTACAATCCGGGTACTGGCAAGTGGGTATGCATCCTAAAGACATGGAGAAGACGGCCTTTTCCAGTCATGTTGGGTTATTCCAATATAATGTGATGCCGTTTGGATTGTGCAATGCACCGGCGACATTTGAAGCCATGATGGAAACTTTATTAAGTGACCTATTATGGAAGAAATGTCTCGTCTATCTAGATGATGTGATTGTCTTTGGGAAGACATACGAAGAATGCTTGGAAAATTTAGGTATGGTCCTGGAAAGGATCATAACTAATGGTTTGAAGCTGAAGCCCAAGAAATGCGATCTTTTCAAAAGATCTATTAATTACTTGGGGCGAATAATCTCGAATGAAGGGATTAAAGCCGATCCAGAGAAACTGGATGCTGTGTCAAATTGGCAGGCACCCACGAATGCGAAAGAAGTCAGATCCTTCCTTGGATTCTGTTCCTACTACCGGGACTTTATCCCAGGATATTCAAGGGTTGCCTTTCCTATCCAGAGTTTGTCCCACTGGACACCCGGGATAAGAAAGGAACGATTCCCTTGGGGATCCGAGCAAGACGAGTCCTTTATGAAAATAAAGGATTTGTTTGCAAGTACACCTGTGTTGAAGTACCCTACGGAGAATGATCATTTCATTCTAGATACGGATGCTAGTAATGAAAGCATAGGAGCCGCCCTTTCTCAGGTCCAGGATGGGGTTGAAGTTCCTATAGCCTTCGCTAGTAACACGTTGAGTAAATCTCAAAGAAATTATTGTACCACTAAACGTGAGTTGTTGGCTGTGGTGGTCTATACGAAGAAGTTCAAGCACTTTTTGTGGGGGAGTGATTTCACTCTACGGACTGACCACTCTTCCCTCAGATGGTTATTGAACTTCAAAGATGCAGAGGGGATGATAGGTCGCTGGTTAGCGCACCTATCCGAATTCGGTCTAAATCACAGCCAGATTGAACACCGAGCCAGGGCAAAGCATTTGAATGCAGATGCTTTGTCTAGAATCCCAGTGAGGAAATGTGCAAATGCTGAGTGCACTGATTGTGGAGCACACAATGCTGTGTTGGCAGGGGTTCGAGTTCCATTCGAAACCCATCCGGAACATGTCTTGAATTGGTCCTTGGAGACCATCCAGCAGTTCCAGGAGTCTGATGCAGTCACATCACGTTTGATTAAGTTCCTTAATCAGGGTATCTGTCCTCCAAGACCCGAAGTGTCATTGGAAAACAGAGAGATGAGACGATTCTTAGCTCAATGGGCCGAGCTAGAAGTCCGGGATGGTATTCTGTTTCGATGGAAGAACCATTCTAATAGGAAGAAAACCTTGCAAGTTGTCATACCTAGTGCTATGCGACGAGATATTATGTATTTCTGTCATGGACATAGAACTAGTGGACTCTTTGGAAAGAAACGGTCTCTAGAACGTCTAACCAGACGATACTATTGGCCCGGCATGAGTACAGATCTCACCCGATGGGTGAAGACCTGTCCCGAGTGCTGTAAGAACAAACCAGGACCCGGGTTAGGCAAACTGCCATTATCCCAGGAACTGTTTGGTGTAAGGTTTGCTAGAATAGCTGTTGACATTATTAGTGGGATTCCCCCCACTCCTAGTGGCAACACTTGTATGAGGTCGTGTCTGATTGTTATACCAAGTACACCCGAGTGTTTCCTCTACCGGATCATAAGGCTGTTACTTGTGCTATGGCCTTTGTAAAAGGGTGGGTGCTGCACCTAGGTGTCCCACTCATGTTACATAGTGACCAAGGCAGAGAATTTGAGTCTAGTCTGTGGCAAGAGATGTGTAATTGTCTGGCGATCTGCAAGACAAGAACTAATCCCTATAGACCACAGAGCGATGGACAGGTAGAGAGATTCAATAGGACTTTGATCCAAGTATTGAAATCTCTGGTAAATGAGCAGATGGATGATTGGGATGAACAATGTGAATTCGTGGTACATGCCTATAATGGCACTGTACATTCGAGCACAAACTGTCTCCTAATCTCCTCGTTTTTGGAGAGGATTTGATTATGCCAGCCGATTTGGTGTTTGGCGTAATAAGAATGAATCCGGAAACCCCTTGCCAGGTGATGTTTGTAGAATCCCTACGGGATAATTTCAAACAAGCCTATGAGAGGGTTAGAGACGAGTTGCAGAAAACTGCGCGTTGGCAGAAAGTTGGCTATGACACAGGTCTAAAAGCTAGATCTAGGGGATAGAGTACTGTGTCTACACCAACCTCTAGCCAACCTGAAATTAGCCAGCAATTGGGATGGACCTTTCACTATAACTCAGGTTATTAGTGATTGCACAGTGATTATTAAATCACAGCTTGGTAAATGTTACAAGTCAAATGTAGCGAGACTACGCCCATGGAGAGGGAGGGATACCTCCACCGAAATGTATGGTGATGGTCTATTGAAAGTAATGGAACAGAGTCATGTTAAGCAACTCGGAGTGGTACCGACCCGAAAGCGAGGACCCGGGCGGCCACGGAAGGTTGCAGACCCGAAGAGGGTGGTGCCCCCTGTCGTAACATCCGGAAAACAGGGGAAGATACAAAAAGTCTCGGCAGGCGCAGGTAAAAATAAGAGGAAAGGTCCTTCTAAGGCTAAGACGATCAGCAATACGATGCTGATTGTGATCAGATGGATTAACAAATGAATGTTGATCAGTACTTCTCTGGAGTAGACGATAGCGACGTAGAATCGTTCTATGACGCATCCGACAAGTCCAGACAAGTTAGTCCTGAACACCGAGGTGTTCAACAACAAACTGATGTAGGTGAGCCTTACGTAGCCCCTCCATCCGAAGGTTTGAGTGGAGAGCCGGCAGGAGTCCAGTCTCATGACAGGGCTCTGATGCCACCTCCCCCTCAATTGCCGCCCCGTCTTGGTGGGAGTACCTCATTCGGTGCTTTGGGACCTGCTTCTCCGGTTGACAGGCCAATGTACCTAGAGCTGCCCCTCCCAGACAGTCCAGAATGGCACGATGTAGCCGGTCCCTATGACGGACGGATGTTAGCAATTTCTGAGGAAATGCTGATATCCACCTGTTATGGGACATCCAGAGAGGTTGACGAACGTGTTGTCAACGCAATCTGGGAATGTGCTCATCCGCAATGGGCTAATATCTTTCCGGAGTCCTGGTTGATGGATTACCATCAGATGGCCAAATGATTGGTAGTCCACTTATGGTTTCGTAAAGCCGTCTGGGACGCAGAAATGGCTTTCCGAAGGAATACCTCTTATAGGCCTTCCTACGTGTCTGACAAAACGGGTTATACCGGTGTCAAGGCAGATGAGGTCTCTAGATACATAGATAGAGACCAGATCCTAATGTTAGGCACAGCGGATGAGTATGAAGCAGCAGGTAACGCTGTTGTGGATTACTGTCCAGGGGTCCCCATTACGTCTCAAACCATTGAGGCGGAAGAGGCCCGTATTGGTGTATCTCCACTAGACAGACTCGGGGTAATACAGGACCTCGTAGTACGTCTATTGGAGAGGCAGTATGCACTGGCGCATCCGGAGTTAGTACCCGGACCCGCACCCGTGCACGTAACAGCCAAGATGGCCGATCGGATGGACCGTCTCCTGTCTCCTGCTGAAGCTCCTACCTTGGGAGACGCAGCAGTAGTACCTGAGAAGGCCCTACCTGATGCAGATGGTTCCCTTAAAACTGCTCAGTCTACCCCTACGAAGACTGAGCAAGTAAAGGGGAAAGCAGCTGGTGGAAAGGGTAAAACAACCCCCACCAAAGGTAAGGGTAAAGGGAAGCGGTCAGGAACCGAACCCTCTACCAGCATGAGTGTGGCCAACAGTACCCGAACCCGTCGGGTGTCTCCACGCTCGGCCAATAAGAAGGGTGCTAAGGCTTCGGATGTCTCCGGCAATGAGACGGACGCATCCGAGCCTGGCACTTCTACTAACGGCAGATCCCGCAGGCGGAATAAGAAAAAGGTTGACCAACGCAAACCTGAACCTATCGAGGTAGACGTTCAAGCCGATAATACAGAAGCTGAACCGGCTGTCCCAACCGTAAAAGTTGAGCTCGGTGTGCCAATCGTCAAGCTACACGACGTAATGGCCGATTTGAGTGGAGACGCTCAAGATGCCGCAGCCCAGGTTCTCGCGGGTCAACAACCCGTTGTGCAACCTGTGGATGTACCATCCGACCCGGAGGGAGAGGAGCCGGTTGACCCAGTTGTGGATGCCACTCCGACTGACAAGCAAGAGGCTGCTATCTGGGCTAACGCCAGTAGCAACTTTGCTGACTTCATTCCTCTACACAGGGGACACCTGAAGGGGAGTAAATCCGTATGGAGACTGCCCCCTCGGATCACCTGTGAGAAGCGTGAAGATATGGAGGAGTGGCTTCGCAAGAAGCTCTCCGATAGAAAGCCGGCCAATATGTACTGGATCTATTGGGAATTCGTTAAGAATTCACCCAATGGTCTGTACAATTACGACCAGAAGGGCAAGCTCAAGTTTGCTCTAGATGAGTACTACGGGGAGGATCGTAAGGATTGTCCCTTTCAACGTTGTACTCAAAGTGAGGGTGAGGTTGAATTCTTCATCGAGAAAGACGAGTTCCTTCGTCATCTCGTGGAGGTTCATATGCACCAGAGGCCGGAATATGTCTGCGACCGGGAGGTTGGCAAGAAATGTGCTAAATGCACAGGATGTGTCACCCCCCGACGCGGAGACATGGTCCGGCACTATGTGACTTCCCATGGAGAGGGCCTGGAGGCAGCCATAGATCGGGTGATGAAAATTCACTCTGAACTCTACGGTAACCTTAAGGGCCTCAATGCAGAGAAGTTGGCTTCCCTCACACCGAGTACGAAGCAGTTTGCGCCTACGGTTCCTGGTACTAACCAGAAACTAAAGGCTCGGTTTGCCCAGACTCCCGGGTCCGGCAAACTAGAGTACGCTCAGGAGGAGTACGATCTGTTGAACGAATGGAGGAGCAACAAGGCCCGCCGCCGTGGTGGGGCTTATGTAACTCCATCCGGAGAACAGGTCCGAAGCCGCAGGGATTACCGCCAGGGACCCTCCGCGGCAGATAGGAAGAGACAGGCGTCTGAATCTCCAAGCCGAGCCAGGTCACCACTGGAGGCATTGGAGAGACAGACGAATGGGGGAAGGAAGAAGCCACATCTTCCATCTCCTACTGGAACTCCTTCCCATTATGGACGAGCACCAACTCCACTAGGTGCACAGAATCCGACATTCTTTGGTGTCAGTGGACCGGGTGGCCAGTCCTCCCGGAAACACGCGCCTTTGAATGTCAAAGACCCGAAGCAGTATCCTGCTATGGGCCCACCCGGACCAGAGATGCAAATCTTTGATCAGTACGGGAGGGTCAAGCAGGAACTGCCGACAGTAGGAGGTCAAGCTCCCCAACCAACAATGAGTGCTGTGGTGAGACAGCGTCCACCCGCGCCATTGTTGACAGCCAAAGACCTTAGAAGGGAATTGTCGCGGTTGCCCCTAGCTCAGGGATTACCAAATCATGGCCCTTCTTCGACCACTGCTAGTGCGGCTACTACTGCGGTTGCTTCTTCGCACACGTGTGTAGCTGTCACTGCGAGTGGGTCTGGAGCACAGCCGAAGCCTCAGGGTCAGGTACCCCCACCTGGTGCTGTGGTTCATCGGCCTAAGCTGATCCAGACAGTGGAGACCTTCTTCAAGAAGGGGGACAAATTGTCTTGCAATATTCAGAGCAAGCAATTTGAAACGTTACAGCACCATCTGGAAAACCTCCACCTGGACATGTATCGTCGGACCATGTCGAGCACTCTCCAGTGCATTGACGCGATCCAGAAGTCAGAGATCAACCGGATCTTGACTCAGATAAAGGCGGATGTTGCCAAAGATAAGCAGGAAGCTGCTAATCTGCGGCAGGATGCCCTATCCGAGAAGGAAACAGCTTCTCAGATGCTCGACCTAGAACGAGCAACGAACATGAAGAACCAGCAAAAGTTCTTCAAGGTTTTTGGAGTTATCATGGATAACTGGGACGGCACACCTGAGCATGCTTTGAACCTGTTCGAGGCACGCCAAAAGGTGAAACTAACACCTGCTGTCCCCGCATTGGCATCTACGGATGGAACCGGTGTGGACCCCCCCGTTCAGCCACAGGCTCAACAACCGGGTCCAAACCAGCCACCCGAGGAGAACATGGAACAGTGAAAACTGTTGCATGAAGATTGGGCATAATTGTGTGTCCCGGGGTGCTATTACCTATGTATTGTTGGATAGGAAACCATTTTTCTATCCAACCCGTATTGATTCGGGTACCAAACTGTACCCTAATCCGGAAACTGAAAACAGAAGGAGAAACAAACAAGTCACTCTGGAGGAGGAGTACGAACGCTGTAAACACCATAATTGTACTGTGCTATAATATAATGACTATGCCTATTATAAAATCATGGACAATTTACACTAATATGGACTTTTGAACTACAAACCGGATTTACTACTACACCACTACTATTTGTGAGCTAGCACTACAGGCATCAGGGTTTAGCTACGCCTATAAAGTTCTTCAATAATCTACGAATGGACCTCTTATTATCTCCAGTGAGCTAGCACTTCAGGCATCAGGGTTTAGCTACACCCACCAACAAGTTTACTATAGCACTTCAGGCATCAGGGTTCAGCTCGCCCATACCAAGACATCAGCAGCATCCGACTCCTGTTACATCCTCCAATCATGAAAACAAGTAACTTTGTTGATACTATTATATTGTATGTAAAATTGTATTTATAACTATAAAATATCTTTTATAAAGATATATAATTATATAAGGGTACCTATAAATATACTGGATCTGCGAATCCTAAAAGTTGTTTAAGGTAATCCTAGACCTATAACTGTCTATATAGGTCATTCCTGGTCTCAATATATTAAGAGACTATACTTCTTCTGTAACTTGTAAATATAAAACACTAAGGTATAAACTGAGCTGCGTCTCAAAAGTATAAATATTTTTCTATAAAATAAGAGAAGGTCCAACGGATTTCTCTAAACTTAGTATTGTATTACTCAGGTTAATACCTAATTGTGTTCATATAGTATCAGATTAATTGTTCATATCTGATCATTAATATTCAATTCACTTTGTAAAGTGGACAGAGTTGTTAATTTAAAAAGTCGAAAATTTTTTTTCCGGGTTTAATAACTGTAATACGATCATTATTTACAACCACCAGTCCTTTTCAGGACCCTACTATTGTCAAAACGTTACTATAAATCTGTGATAATTATATATTTATCATTTGTGGTTGTTATAAGCTACTGGTGGAAATGAAATGAACGACACTCGATGCTGTTATTGTATAATTTTTCAGAAATAGGATAGTCTTATACTATAGCCTATTTCACATCGAGCAAGTGTAATTAATACCCCTTTTTAGTATTGTAAACAATCACTTACTAGGTTATTAATACACTGTGGTTTAATTACCCCCAAGTTATTGTCTAAGGGGGGGCAATGTAGGGGTATGGTATTTACACTTTACGTTCATGTACCCGTGAGACTCAGACCTAGGTCCTTCGGGTGTAGTGGGGGAATCCGGATGGCAGGTGGCAGCACCTGCCTCTGGGTTCGTATCCATTACACCAGGGGGCCTACCACTCGTCCGCCACATGTCACGTGGCCGGTCTGAGTTTAGTGGGCTTTTCCCCTATATAAGGCTGGTCCTAGCCCATGTTCTTCAGTAGTGGTTTTCCCACTGCTCAACCAGGTTGTTACCCGAAAGGGTAACCGAATGCCCTAGTAGCATGTAGTCCTCTGAGGCTGTGATTGTATGTAACATAAGCTATGAAATAAAAGCTCGGTTGCCTACCCGGAAACTTTTCTCTCTCTTCGTTATGATTTAATCTAACTTAACGAGACGAACCATTACATCAGCATATGTCTAGGATTAAGCAGATTTTTAAGTAATACAGAAATGGTGATATCCGTGCCAGGTGTTGAGAAGTTAGTTTCTAGAAATAATTAAGGCAGTGATAAGAAAAGCTGTTGAATAATTGATTGAAAATCTATTGATAACAGATACCGCTAATCAAAGTTACATGTTATATATATTGCGTTTACAACATTTTGCTGATGTATTTAGGCCATACCCATTGAGACCCCTGGGTACTATAAATTGCTATTTTACAGGTACTTTCCTGCAACAATAAATGAGGATCTGATAAAACTATGTGTACATATCAGTAATTTCAAAGATATGTTCTGGCAAAATGCTTTGCAAGATCTGAAAAATTTGCACCACATATGTGATGCATTATTATATAATTCGAATATTAGAAAAGAAAACTGCAAAAAGGTGACTTTTTCTAGTACATTGCCTGTGTAATTTAACCCTTTGCCAGGTCCTTAGCAACCAAAGTGTTGCTCCCGAGAATGCTTGTTTGAAATACTGGTTAACAAATTGATCTCAAATTGATCCCTTTATGGAATACATGTATTACAGGGAAGCCAGATGTCAAGCCATGGTTGGCAGTATTTGCAGCCTGGGGCGGTCGCGACAAGTGTGAAGGCATGTGGAAGCATGGGGTCTGTGTCTTTGGTGTCGCTGACATTGGTGCGCTGATCGAGCGACGGGAATTCTTTGCGAACAAGTTCTACATGACATTCCAACCTTTCGCCTTGGACTGCATCGAAGAATGGTTAGAATACAAAGTAAAATGTCCACCAAAGTTTGACGAAACATATTACTCTTCACTACCATATGTTCAACGGAATCTCAGACCCTGGGAGAATCCCAGTTGACAAGGAGCCTCCTAAGGCGCAGTGCCAAAATAAGCAATATTGCCATTGGTTTTACCATGGTTTTATCGAAACTAAAACCGTTTTTCCACATCAATGACCATATCCATATTCAAAACGTTAATTAATATGTGTATATCCAATATTTGAAAGGTGACAGGAGTGTTATGGCGGTTTATTTTATTTCAAAGGCTGGAAGAAAATTAGGTAATTTATAAGACAGTGATCAAGTGTCGTATGTACGAGGAGAGCCTTTAGATTCATAAAAGAGAAAGAAAAAAGGGGGTTATTCCGGTATTTGAGGTGAGGGTTAGGGACACTGGAAACGCAACTGTTATCAACTTTAATATGAATAACATGGGATAACTACAGTATAAATGTAGACTTGTGCGTTCATAATGGGTTATTTGGTATAAAAAGCGGCACATCGATATATTGAAGAAGAGTATACATAAAGTTGTCAAACCTTGTGCATGCTTGCATCGCATCGAGGTTATAAGCACCCCCCCCCACCCACCCTTCTTTGGACTAGAAAACGACGGAATTTTTAGATAGAATTGAAATTAGAATATTAATTTTTGAGGGGGTTCAGGGTGCTAATCATGTCAAATAAGGTATTACCACATGTACCTTTCTGTCCGGCAATTTAAAGATCTTTTACATTTAGGAAGGATATTTATATTTAAATGTGTAACATCTGCATTTTTATATCAGAATTACCGTTATCCTTTATACTCCTTGAAGGGAAGATTTATTGACGAGTCAAGTAAAACAATTGTCCATTTTTCTATTATCTCCAGATCTCAATTTTTCTACTTGAACTCGTTTATAGAAGGGGCTTTATGAAACAAAAAAAAATTCATATCTCAGTTAATTCCCAATCTATGTCCATGAAATTTTTTTTGGGGGAAATATGACCATAGTTAGATTTTTTGTCACTGTTATCTTTTTTTTTTCATTGGGGGGGGTGCTGTGAATTTTTTTTTTTTTCATTTTGGCCCAATTCTCCAGATCCATGGATTTGTGTGACATCACAAAAAAAATTGCAACAGGCCCCAGGAGAAGGGGACAATGTCACCAAGGGTCAAAATAGCTTCTTTGGATAGGGGACAACAAATGCCTTTCGTTTCGTTTCCTTCGCAAAAAGGTAAGATACATAAAAAAATTCATAAAAAATATTTGTGGCATGAAAAAACCTCTGTGGAGCTGTTATTGCCATATTGGTAGGTTAGTTCACTCAATACCCACAAGGTGGCACCACCTTTGGTCCTGTTTGAGCAATGAGATAGCTGTGGCCCCTTTAAGAGAATGGGCTAGCACTTCATTTTCCCATGGGAAAGGAAGGAAATGTAACAAGTAATTGTAACAAGGTCACATCACCTTGACAACACTGTCTGTGATGTTAATTGTAGGATCAACAATGACTGTCTTGGATGGATGGATGAATGGATAGATGGGACTATGGGACTTTTGTTGGGACTTTGGTTGGGACTTTTGTTGGGACTTTTGTTGGGACTTTGTTGGGACTTTGTTGGGACTTTTGTTGGGACTTTGTACATATACGGGCTGGACCCTCAAAGGGGTTTATATGCGGATCAACACATTGAAAGGTACTCCTACAAGGGGGTGTGGGGGCGTACAATTTACCGTGTTGACCCACATTTACTTGACTCATTTTTTTATGGATTCCAGACACATTACCATGCACTATGCACAATATAGCATGGCACCTTGTTTACAAAATAAAAACCGAAATAGTTTAATCATGTACAGTTGACCTGAGAAACTGTGATAGCATCGTATGTTAAATTACAGAGAACTACAAAATATACAATATTTAGTAATAAATAAATATATATAAATATATATGGGCCAATTTTTTGAAAATGGTACTTTTAGCATTTTTCAGGGTTTTTAAGCTTTACCTACCAATAGGGTCAAAACCTATGCACTTGCCTGGTGTATTTTGGTTTCATTCAAGAGAAAACATCCTAAGCTTTCAAATGAGTGTAAACTTTAGCGAAATGGACCATAATTTCTTTGAGTTATGGGTCTACAGAGTTGAAAAAAGACCAAAAAGTGTGTACTTTGCTGAAAAAAATACAATTTTCACACCCCTCACATACTGCTTATACTGTAGAACAACCCTAAAAATCACTTTTCGAATTCAATACATATGTTAACTCTGAGATCCAAAGGGTTTTAACCTGATGTACATGATAGATTTTTTTTTCTCCCCCTTCATACTGAATAAAGGCAGCATTATGTTACTCCCTGCTCAAAAATAAACCTCCTCAAAATACCATTGAAATATTCTGCTTCTACCATCCATGTTACACTTAATTTTGAGGGACATATGAGGGGTTTATATGGTATAACAAATTTGCGGCTACACCCAATATTTTTTAGTCCTGGGCCTAAAGTGTATTTGCATACACATTTTTGATTAATGAATCAAATTCTACTGCTTCCATACAGTAAATTCTTGCTTTGCATAGAGTATTGGCACCTCCTAATTAATCATGAACACAAATTGGTCCAATATTGACTCATTGTGCCATTTGTAGACCATAAAATATGATTGGGTGTTACTCTCTGCTCAAAATTCTGAGTTCTTTGGCACTAAACCAGATGACATCTCTGGCATCCCTCTCACAGCGCATCCATATGGGTCTTTTCAAATCATAATAAGGTTACTTCTGGCTATCATTTGATGCAGTTTTTGTCCAATTTTACTAACAATAGTTATTCCTACTGCAAAAAATAGGTAAGGGATCAGCCAAAATTTCACTGTAATAAAATGTACGAAGGTCTAGGGCACATGTTGATGTACTTTGTTGGGGTCCAAATGCTTTTATTTTGACAAAAACCCATGTTGTTTATTGGGGAGTGATGGAATTTTGCCACTGTTTCTAAATGACTGGGCATTATACAGGGTTGAAGCATGTCGACTGCCTGGGCCCAATGTGTGTTACTCCCTGCTCAAAAATAGATTCTGCCGCTAAATCTCACTCTCCTGTCCCTCAGTTATCAAAATGTGTACATATGATATCCTGATGATAGATTATACTCTCCTGCATCTTCCTGGAGTATTTGGTTATGATCCCAATACTGTAAGTGTCTGTTTGAGTGTGGAAATTACAAAAATCTGCATAAAACCCAAAGATTTATCCCACTTTTTCACATCTCATGTCCCTAATATTGTTAAGATTACTGTTTTTTGTGGCTTTTATGATAGATGCACCTTTCACTTATTCAAAATATGTGTCATATGTTACCTACATGCAGTTATTTAGCCCCACTAACCCAATCAATGGTGAAATTTGAATTTTGAGCAGAGAGTAACACGCAATAGGAAATCATGTAATTTTTTCGCAATATCCATCAAACTCCACCTACTACTGTTTCATTTGCTTGTTATGAAGTCCCCCTAACCTATTTATGTAGATTTGTGTACATAATTTACATTTTGTGCTATTTGGGGGGCAAAATTAATTTTGAGCAGGGACTAATGCGTTACTCCCTGCTCAAATTGGGGTCCAACTTGTGACCAGTTCTATCACAAACTACTGCTAGATATGGAACAGATGGTAGTTGCATATTAAAGTATACATATTGAAGTTAATATAGATGAATTTTGGTAAATAATTGACAACTTTGGACAAAGTTAGATGAAAATTGGGGTTTTAGAAAAGAATTCTCAGAAAAATCTGTCTATGACAAAAGTTCAATATGCGATATCTTGAAAGGTTTTTGAAGGAACATATTTATTTTTGGAATCGTGATACATACTTACTAGTAGATGTTATAAATGGATTTAGGAGTCACTAGGATATAGTTAAGAGGTATATCCAGTTGGTCTCTGAATTTTGAGCAGGGAGTAACACAAATTACAACAGATTATCTTTGAACGCCTTTAAAAAATGGACCCACTAGGAGTTGCCACATATGTCGGGTGTTTTTACGGAGCCAAGACATTGCCCTTTAAATGTAATAAAGTTGTTTTAACTTATTTTGAGTTTCACTGTTTTTGCTTTGTCAGGGCCAAAAGTACCACTTTCAAAAATTTGGCCCATATATATATATATATATATATATATATATATATATATATATATATATATATATATATATATATATATATATATATATATATATATAATCATTAGCATTTGAGATGATTGGGGAAAAAATGTGCTCTGTCATGTTATAAATACACACTGGGACAGATGTATGTGGTTCATATGGTAGCTCTGTATAAATGTTGCCTACTTCTGAGAGGAAAAAAGATTATGATCTCTTAACCTCCACAGCCTGCTATTGGTGATGTGTGTTCATGTAAGCTGGTATCTATCCATGTAGAAGCAATCTGTGCATATGCCATCTGCATGTTCATACATAGATACGAAGCTTTACCTTATACCATATTCATTTTTCTATAAGGCCAATTAGTAGGTGCTAAGCTAGCCTAATATAGGTTTATCCATGTTCCTTCCCATCACAGCGTTTCCAAATTATGTCAGGATATAAAAGTTGTAATTACTATAAATTACAATCCAATTAGTCCAAAAAGACGTATCTAGTACCTTGAGCTACCCCTTTTGTAGCTGAGGTATAAGGCCGTCACCAAAGTTACATGAAATTCTGTACAAAATATTGCTATTTTATCTATAAAATTTATCGCATAGACTCAGGATAAGAAACAGAAAATACAAATTTGCCAAAATGACCTCGCCAATGCTTAGGCTAATTATTGTTTCCATATATGTTTGTTAAAAAAACTATAACCGTACCAGCACTATGTTTGATGTACATAGGGCTTTGTCTTAAAAAATGTCTATGTGTATTCTTATTGTCATTTTAGTCTCTATATTGGTATGATTCACTTTAATTACCTTTTCATGTGTGACCTGCTATCGAGACGAAAGTTGACTAAGCAATTTCTGTCAATAATCACCGGTTTTATTCCTATACTATCCGTATAGGTACTCGCATGAATTAACTTTCACCTGGTTCTTCTATATTGCCATGTTTTTATTTCCCCAAGGTCAGTGAAATCCTATTGGGATTGCTTGATTAATATCGACTGCAAAGCATCATGACGGGCACCTTGTATCTGGTCAACACCCACTTTCAGGAACATTCTGGTCCCATCTTGACAGTGTGTGTCGCCAGAACCAGCTCCAGTCACGCTTGTAGTCTATACACCAGAGACACTAATTTTCCAAGTTTTACAGTTATTTGTCTGCAATCGAATACTGTTCATATCATACCGAAACCAATGTGACCAATCTTTCAAGATTTCCCGCCTTTTATGGAGCAAGGAGTGTTATCTCTGATTATCTCCCAGGTGTATGAATATTAAAGGAACAGTGGTGCACATAGCGATAACCAAGAAGATATATAAAGCCTGTTATCTACTATCAGACCCTTCAGTTATATCTGTGAAGGTACTTTAGTTTACAGGCTTAGCAAAATAGCCTACGAAACTATTCTTCACTATCTATCAAGTACATCAAAATGCTGAGTCATATTCAGGCAATCCTGTACCCGTAAAACCTCTCTCAAAAATATAACTTCCTCCCATTTTTTTAGGGAGAAAATTTGACTTGGGCTTAAAATTTGCATGGCCTATATTAGGGATGTTACCGTTGTATTAAGGACCGCAAAATGCCACAAAATTTTTCCTCGTGATGCATCAATGGAGTGCCAGTGGGCAACTTTCCAACAATGGGTTGGTGCATCATACCGAGCTTCGGAATTTGAATCAGTCTCAATGGTCGGCATGATGCATAATTGCAGTTTCAAGTCTCTTTATGTTTGTAGGATCAGTATGTATTTGTGAACCGAGGTGGTTTTCTAAATCTTCATGAAAAAAAGGAAGATAGAACTGTTGAACCACAAAGTGTGAGCTATGGTAGACTTATATGATCGTGCTGTGTTCATAGAATATGGACTTGAGGCATACCTCCTAAAGTGAATAACCAAAATGCTCAAACATAACATATCTTTTCTTACCAGAAACGTGTTCATATATATGCCGTACCATCGCGTTTAACTGCCACGGATCAAAAAGAGAGTGCCAATCTTATCTTCAGCACTTGGGGAGTGGTGATTGAAAGAATCATCATCTGTCCTATAATGTGTATATGTATTTAAAAGAACTGCAGACATATGATTAGTTTGAAAAATGAGCCCAGGGTGGTTAAACACGATGGTACAGTAGACACCATTTGTATGCTCATATGATACTGTTTTAATACGTACCACGTGTCCCCCCCCCCCCTTGACCTCTAGCTCCATATTCTGATGAATTAGATTCTTTCCATGGTGTCATGTAAAAATCTTGCGCTTGTGTGAATCACATATTATAGTCTTACATGTCATTCCCCACTGGCGGCTGCTATTTGAATTAGGGGTAAGTGTCACACCTTCACTAGATGCCAAGTACGTAGGCTACCGGTCCTGCAGGAGACATTGTACACTAGTATACGGCACATGGCTATTGTATTATTGACCAATGGGAAGCATCCCTGGCATTAACTGCGGAGACGGGGGCTGAAGGTGTTAGTCATAGTGCAGTCGGGGTCTAATGGCGGCCTCCATAGCCTAATGTGCTAATGCCCTATAGATAGGTTATGCTGCTCTGATTGAACAATAGATAATCATGGTAGCAAAAGCAGCAGATTGAGTAATATTTTGATATCAATATTTGTTACTGTCACTAAAATAAGCACTGCGGTACCAGGATAAAAATCAACCTGCTAGTCCCATGTACATCTTATGTTGGTCGTGTGATGCTGCTTATCAGACACACACATATATACTAGCTATATTTCAGAACAATGTATAAAGCGCTATTACCCATAGTAAGAGCTTATATCAAGAATTGACAGTAGCAGGCTCGGATGCGTTACCTCGTGCCAACAATAGCGTTAAGTAGATTACATTATAACAATGTGCTGTCCTCAAAGGGTGCATTGTGTTATGTCAGTTTGTAATTCTTATTTCAATGTATAATGGTAGGAGTAAAATAGCAATATGGCAACCCCTCTAACATACCTCTATTAAAGTGTCATAAAAAAACTGCGCTCTGGGTTGGGTAAAAATCGCACTTTAAAAAATGAAATTTAAGTTAAACTGGTTTAACTGGTACCATGGTGCCAGACTTAGACGGCGCACCCTGACCTTGAGAGAATAGGGCGCCTTAATCTTAACAGGTTTCATACTGATGTACCTACCCAGACTACATGGCGCACCCAACTATAGACAGATCGTATGTGGCTCACTTGGATGTTGTAATACCCCTGCATATAAGATACGCCCGTATAAGGTGTGCCTTATATGCGGGGTATTACGGTAGTGTGTGAAGTATTACGGTGTATGTACATATATATGCCGGGTATTCTTGTAGTAATGTATACACAAACATGTACTTAAATTGATAACTAGATTGGGGCTGATTGTACGATGGAATGTGAGCATGTTAGAATGCTGAAACAGCAAGTCTGTAAAGCCTATGTAAAGTAGAAAATGGATGATTTGTACACATGAATGATGTATTGAGCATTCCATCAAAACTGTAAGGTGAAAAGGAGTCATAACAAAATATAAAACTATATGGTTCAAACTTCAGAAGTGTGGATAAGATGGATATCCCCCTATGTATGAGAGTTGAAATGTTAATGGGTATACCAGCAGGCTGGTAGTCTTTATCATGTTACAAATGCTATGAAAATTATAATATTCTATAACTGTATACAAACAGTAGAGTTAAACTTATCTTGTTATTATCAGCAATACGCTGGCCACTCCCGCCAAACAGTCATATTCTGCCCACCAAGTTCATACAATGTGTGTGAGTGGTTTTCTCTCTGCATTTTAGTCATTTGATATCCCTGAGTACATGTTGGGCCTGCAAGCTTAGTACTATGCACCAAGGACTTGTGTTCACTTGTCGTTTTGATGCATCACTTCAGTGCTGGCGAGTAACTCGCGAGTGCTGCACGGATGCATCATACCGACCCATCACATCTGCACCATACGTGTAGCGTGATCTATAAATGCATCACGTTTCCCAGCCCTTCATGTATCCGGAGTATCGTGTAATACAACATAGTTCTGCTGTAACATTTCCAATGTCCAGTTATTACATGGCGTTCTGTATCTTTGCTATTTAATTTACATTTTCAGTGAAGTGATTGCTGATTTATAACACATGTTCTACCAAAAGACACAACTTTAATTCCTACTACATTTACTGTAGCTATGAATCTTATATTGATATACTGACCATGAATAGTTGCCCAGGATAATTGTTTGTAAAGTCAGTTGGAGCATACACTTTGTTTTGTGCTGGCTCGGTATCTAGAGAATTACCACCGGGAACAAGCATCAGTGATACTTGCTTCATATAAAGAATTCCAATTTTACTTGTCAGCCATTTCCTCTTTTTTGCTTTGGAATGTAGTTCGCTCTCTTGCCTGCCGATATTTATTTCCCTACGCTAGTTTGACGGAAGTGAAAAATATATACACGTCTACCCCTTCTATCTAGACCAAAAAGACTAGTATATGTGAATTCATTTTCACAAGAAGTTATATATTGCAATTGTCCTTTTCTGATTTTCTTTCATTGATAGAAATGAGTTTTTATGTTACTATGACTACAATCTGTGTGATATGTTCGCTTGATTTTCAGTCACAAGCTTTAAATCTTCTATTATTCCTAATTCTTGAATTACTCCTAGATTATAGTCGATGCACAATGGATATAGGGAATCGTAATGGTACAGTGGATTTTTCCATTTGTCATATTTTACTAGAGGACTAGTCATTTACTTTATGATGATCTTGTACAAAGGGTGGTTTACTTAAAGTTAGAAAATTGGCTTAGAATAAACCAATGCTATGGTTACAAATGGGGTATGTTTAACTCTATGGTAGCGCACTATTATGTAGACGTTAAAACTGGTTATAGAAATAAAAGAACCTGTTACAATTATATGATTTCCAGCTGTTTTACTTTTGATCTTCAAGTGTTTCCTATCACGCTGCGAGTATGAAAATCTTAAGACACTAATGCCAATTACTATGGGTAACCTTGAAGGAAACAGCTCTGATTTGGTTAATGTTATAAGCTTGGGCTTGGAAATTGCTGTCTAAATCGGTTTAAATACACACACTTAAGCCACTCCCCAAATAACGACACTCCACTTTTAACCAAACCCAGAAAACTTCAAAGGATCAGGTTAATAGAGGTAAATAATGGCACTGCTTCCAGCGCCCCCCAGATACATGTACTAGTATCTGGGGGGGGCGCTCTCGTCTAAAAGAGCATCTTTGTTTGAAGATTTGCATTTGGAATAATGGCTATAAGGCACTCCTGGGATAAATTTCTGATGATGCAGTACTGTTCTATGGTATAAATACCTCGCAATTAATCTACACCATGCGTTCGAGAACATCCTGTATTAAAGGCACAACTATCGTGTATCATTAGTGAGTGAGTGAACGCCATTTCGACAGCTAAGGTCATATTCATGGCGAGAACTACATTACACAATTTCACATGGGAATGTGTCAGTACCCGCGCATGTGCACCACACACATCCCGAGGGGATAGGAAAGTGGAGATATAGACCCTTTTCAGTGGGCTAGGGAAACCTGTGTATCATTAGTAAACTGCACCTTATATACAAGGTACTATGGTATTAGATTGATTTAAAAGTTGGTAGATGAACATGGTAACAAAAATAAGCCTGCCACACAAATAGACCGACTTTGTCTTCATTGTTTAGGTGAAAAGCGGTGTCAAAAGTACAGTACAATTATTTGGTATTCAGTATTGAAAGTCAAAGACAAGTATAAGGTTACGTTTTTTGCTTTTTATTTATTTTTTTTTTTTTTGAGTCTTTATAAGACTTCTTATAACAGATCTCGTCCGTTGACCTTACAGCAAATGTCCAACCTTTTTGGCATTTCGGGATATCATAGGTATACTCAGAATGGCCATTGCTCAAAGGTTCTGCAGATCAACTTCAGCAGTAATGAAGGGTTTCTTTTCTTTTTTTTTCTTTTTATAGCTCAAAGCACATTTGCTTGCCTCAGTCTACTCGCCATGTGCTCTGGTCTGTCTCCATGTCTTTATCAATGTATACGTACTGTTTGAAACCCGTCAGGGGTAACCACAAAGAGTTATCAATGAATGGCCCGGGAAGTTGCAACATGGTTCTGCACTCGATGCCTTGGCATCCCCCCTCAAAAGATCCTGTGGCATGACACACACCAGCACGGCTTAGCGCAAAAACATCACATGGTCCACTCGTGTTTGTGATACCGAAACCTTGCGAGAATGCTAAGAACCTCTTCGTGGAGCTGAGACATTGAACTTTGTATTACTTGTCCATTGACCTTGACTTAACACCAAGGTGACCCGGTGTACTTCAGTTAGCAGCAAGCAGAGTTTCTGTCTCCATGGCCTGGTTTTGAAGTTGGAGCTGGGCAACTTCATGTAGAGCTTGTTGGACCTGACAAAAGTAATGCAAATGAACAAAAGTCATGTCTTGATAAGATATGAGGTATCACAGTAGCTCAAACTGACAGGAAGCATGGTATACACATTTTAACTACCGTAAACTCCTGCGTATAAGACGCGTCTTATACGCCAAACAAAATGCTGGTGCGTCTTATAGCTTACTCTCAAGTTGGGGGTGCGTCTTATACGAGGGGTAATTTTACTATAGAACAGTACTGAATTTACAAAATTGTGCCCTAAGAGGTGCGTCTTATACGCGAAAAGGCCTTTGCTGAGTTCGGGGTGCGTCTTATATGCGCACCGCATCTTCTGCGCTAAAGTTTGTATTTGCTGTTCATTGTCCAATTTCCCATAGCAAACCAATGCAACTGATATGACTCAACGTAGGTACTAGTATCCTTAA
Organism: Acholoe squamosa; assembly: GCA_949317995.1. Lineage (NCBI taxonomy): Eukaryota > Metazoa > Annelida > Polychaeta > Phyllodocida > Polynoidae > Acholoe > Acholoe squamosa. The sequence continues at coordinate 32,349,295 of OX439041.1, read as the reverse complement.
AGGATATCTAGGATTTCATTTAGTGAGCGATAGATGTTTAACGCCATGCCCACAGCTAAGGTCATTTACATGGTGAGGAAACTACATTAGGTGAAAAAAAAGTTTGTTTCAGGTAACATGTTGAAAAAAATTAGATGGGGTAGGTTGGATTTTTTTTTATTTTGTAATTTTTTTAAACTACTACAATGACTCGCGACTCACAGCGGTGACTCACCGATCACTGAATTTACTTTAAAAAACACCTGAAAATAAATATTTTGTTAAAAATTTGAGAAAAAAAAAGCTTGGGTCGGCCCTGTTTTGCTAGGTAGGGTTGGGTTACCTGAAACCATGGAGGTACATGTATGTACCTCCATGCTGACACACATAACTTTTTTTTTGGCCTTTGTAATTGCACAATATTACAGACCGAGCGTATCTCACAGTGCATAAGACACACCGAGGGGATAAGAAAGTGGAGATATAGATTTGCTATGCTGCTACCTTTAAAAACTCTTACCTGTTCCAGCAGTGCCTCTCCCCGCTCTACCACTAGCTCCAGTTGTCTTGCTGCTTCTTGGTTCTCTGCCTCAAGGCGCCTCAGTGATGCCGTCTGGTGAAAGGACACAGTACTATTAGGCTAATAGGAGGAAATCAGACCTGTACCTTGACATTATATGTGTGTTTTTATACTGCGTTTTATTATTTCCAGCACTACTATTAAAGATTTTTCTTACCAGTAGTACTAGATTTATGACTCGTATTGCAAAAAACATATAAACTGACAACAGCCCCCTCCCTCTGGGATATAGAGATAGACTGGCGATTAACCGATCTACATGCATATTGTAGATCTAGGAAGTTTATATCACAGACCTGTAATTCTGGAGACGATTCATCACTGGGTAAAGAGTTAATCAGCTCATCTATGTCTTTTGCTGTCCGAGCAATTAACTGTGCAAATAACTTAGCATTGTCTGCAAAGTAAGAAAGAAACATAGTGTTTATTAAAAATCTTCAATGGATATCTCATCAGTAGGTCTGTACCAATAGTAGTCCTTAGGCCCAAATGAGCTTCTATAGTGGCTGAGTGCCAATTGTGCGCAGTAAACTTAACAATGATTTTGGAATTGGTACATCTCTAGGGAACCCAAATCACTTTGCTAGACATCTCAGTTGTCCAGCAGAAGATAACTAGGATTGCATGTTGTAGACTAAGGTTATTTCTATGGGGACATGTTTCAGCTGACCAAGAGACCACTCTGTATGGTGCTGCTACCTGGTTTTGGAAATGGAAACTAAGGCCAATACTGTTCATGTCATATTTCTGATACTGCTCCTTATCTTGTAGATTTCTTAGGCAAAGCTGGGCAACCCAGATGTCTAGCAAAGTGATTTGGTGCCTTCAGATATGTAGCAATCTAAAAAGCATTGCTAGATTTGCTGCACAAAATTGGCACTCAGATACCTCTGGGCTCATGGACTATAGGTAATTTAATACATGTGTACATAGAGTGTATGAAGCTCTATGCCTATGGTAAATATATCAGCACATTCCCGCAATAAAATTCCAGCAAACATGTGTCCTATATGTAGATTAGTTCCAGATATTTTCTTCTTGATAAAGGGCCGGTCAGACTGGTCGTAGGAAGATTAGAGCTATGACGCGATTTTTCGGCCGGAAAATCGGGGATAAAATCATACAGTATGGCATAGGCCTACGATCCAATAAATTGGCCAAAAGTTTGGTGTGCACAACTTTAAAAATCATGGTAAAATCACGTAGTAGTGGATTTTTGTCGTAGTCGTGGCTTGCCTACGCCCAGTCTGACCGGCCCTTAAGCCTCATGTCTGCCAGTACCAAATCTTTTATTTTCAGAATGCTAGTGTTACTTGAAACACAATATGTTATGCTATTGGATCCTAAACCAAGGAAAATCATTCAGGAAAGCAGCTTACTGCTACATGTTATAACCCACCTTCATTTTGTACTGCAGGAGGTTTGGTTTGTGTCCGCTCAAAGCCTGTGAATTGGGACGGTGGAGCGCTTTGCTGCATGATGCCGACGGCATTACAGAAGTGGTCGGCCAACTGAAAGAGGAAATATAGACTACCATATGTAGGTTATTAGGTCAAAAAGAAGAAAATATGTCCTCACCTTTTAGGGGCTGTTATTGCAGGAGTGTTACATGTCCATTGATATTCATGATGCACCAATGCTTTGGAGTCCGACTTCATCTTATTTGGACATTAGGAGCCTGTCCACCACCTATAGGATTCTAGACCCATACCCAGTCTATTCACAATTATAAATTTTGCTGGTTCTTCCAAAGGTGACAAAACACACTGACAAGACATGGTATGATGGGTAGCTTGCCCGGGGGGGGGGGCACTCCTGGAATTATGGCAACCATGTGCGTACAAAAACTAGAGGGAAAGGGGGTGCTTTTTTGCACAATGAATGAATCCTGCAGGATCCTCTATAAGGGGCCTATTTTTGGACATTTTGGGCTAAAAGGGGTATCAATTTTAAGGAGGAATTCTCTTGGAAGATTCTTAAAAGTTGCAGTAAAAGGGGTTGGTTTTGTGGAAAATTTTCCCTTCACAATTTTAGAGTGAGGTGTAAGTTGGGGGTATACTTTTTTGCCATTTTTTAAAGGGTTTCCCATCAAAGGGGTGCAATTTTAAAAAAAACTAGAGATAATAAGGGAGATTTCACTGGTATAACCCGCCAAAAGGGGTATATATTTCTCGAAAATTGCCCCGCTATAAGGGGTACCAAGTCAACAGTGATGTACACACATGGTTACTATAGAATATAAATGGAGTGCCCCCCCCCCCGGGTAGCTTGTCACTGGATAACAACCACTTCCAGGGACAAACTCAGTTTGTCCCTGAAACTGGTTCCATATTTTTTTTAGGTTGTTTATAGGGTGAAAATACAACTTCAAAATGAAGTGCATTAACCTGGGTTCTGACTTCTGGCAGTTCTGCGTACTTCTAGGGCCCCTTATCGGCTCTTACAGAGGTGCCAAGTTGACTTTACCAAGAAACCCAAGATCAGTTGGCTTTATCCCAGTTGTTCTTTGGTGGTTCTGTCTGTACTGTAGGTACGGAGCAGGTTGTCTGTCTGTCTAGCCCCGGCCCCGGTCCCCGGCGCTCCCGACGGCATCGGGACGCGGGTTGGATCCCGGGACCGGGTCGGGACCCGCGACAGACATGCCATAGATCTAATCGAAGTATCCACGAAAACAGCCTTGGACATTTCCATCTGATACTCCATCTTCAAAAGACCTTGGATACATATTTTATTCATGGAAATCATCGAATGAAGACAAAGAATCTTACTTGGTTAACCGCATCTTGAAGTTGTGTCAACCTGTCCGCCATTGTTGCTGTGGTGTAAGATTCTGTGGTGTGTCGTGAAATGTTTGCAAGTACTATACCACAGGGGGCAGCACTATTTTCGCGCCCGGCCGTAGACATGTAAATTGCTCTTTGGCCCGGCCGCCCCTGCCGTCACCGCCCTCAGCGGCACAGTATTCCACCAGCGCCTTCGGCACAGGGATAGTCGGTCTGGCAATGACTTTTATATCAAACTTACATTATAGGCCCAGGCATTATATTAAAAATTCCTACTGCAAGTTCAACTACTCAGTGCACTATGAACTATGCCTCTCTATGGCCTCATAAAGGGAGTGATCAACAGCAGGAACCCCTCCTGAGTTCATCACAAATTTGACAATCTTTGACCCCCCCCCCCCCCCCTTGTCATGTTTAGCTAATTTTATAATGCTGAAGGTATATGGAAAATTAATCTTGTCATGCTGGGCTGACGCCCCCCCCCCCCCAGCATGACATCACTTGTGGATGGCCCCTAGGGAGTAAATGATCCTTGGGGGGGGGGGGGGGTGAATATTATCAAGTGCCTGTAACATGCTGCGTTATTTCAGTTCAAAGAGGCTGGGGAATATGAAAATTACCAAGTAGCTGTGTTACTTTCATCGAAAGATGTAAACTAAATCTCACAAGACCTCATGCTGGGTATTGGCAATGACCACTACCGCACTCCCTTAGGCTGTATCAGGAATTCTCTCTTTTCATTTAACATTCTCTTTCAATAATACTTTATCAGTATCTATACAGAAAAGAAGTCCTTTTATTGTTTTATTTCAATACATTTTATTTATTCTTTAACAAAATCACTCTCATGCTGCCGTATACAACAAATCGATGAATTTATCAGGTGTTTTGAATATCATTCTGGAGACCATAAGCTCCTCTGGGTACATGTATGTATAAAGTATTTGGTCCAGTTCATGGATAAAATTATCAAAGTGATCTTTTCACGGGACCCATATAACAAATGGAAAACTAATAAAAAGCTGTGTAAATACAATGTACATGTATGTGATTATTGCGTTTAACAAATTGTGGTACTTGTGGCTTATCGACACCATCAGCTCTAGATAATTGAAATTTAAACTTACTGTACTACAATCCTTGTGATAAAATGGCTCTCAATCCTTGTGATAAAATGGTTACCTGGGCACGAATCTACATGGCTTGCTAGACATTCATTCCTATTCTAAACCTACATTTCTCAATTGTCACCGTGAAGACCATTTCTTCTCATCTTGTGGAATTGTAACGGCAGCTCGCCATGTGCGCAGGTAGGCCAGCTGTCGGTCTTTCGACGACTTGTTACTAGATACCTTCACTAACCGCACCCGCTTTACCTTGACACCATCATCACTGACCTCTGTCACAAGGTCAATGCAGTCTCCTGGATGCATCTGTTAAGTAGAAACAACATATCAAATTAGTTCCGGCATGACTTCACTTTCAATACTGGGATATTTTCATATAGTGTACTGTATAAAAAGAAAATATAACATGCCTACCAATTCTAGTAAAAAGGATGCCTGTTTTTATTGTGTGTAATGTTCATTGGCACCGATAAAGGGCGTGTGACCACATGACTGAATGCCAATGAAAAAAAATTCAACTTCAAAGATAAGATGGAAAAGGGCCGTTCAAATATTACGTATCACCATAGGTGGGAGGGGGGATCATGAATTTTGTTACACTTTGTTAGAGGGGAGTCTGCCCAAGTGTTACATAACAAAAATGAAGAATGGCAAAATAAGCCAATTTATAAACATTTTAAGGTGATTTTAGAGATCTTGCTGTAATTCTTGTCAAATTGAGGGGGTCAGAGAGAGAGATACGTACCTGTTTGCTTTTCTTCAGAACCCTTTCGCCATTCAGTAAGAGTTTACTCCCTAGAAAATAATCATCAACTTTTCTGAAAGCAAAGAGAAAAACTTTCGTTTATTTATGATTGTTTCCCTGTTCGTCTATACTGAAATATAACCCCAATACCTCATAAAAGGCGAAATCAAGTATTGGTAGTACACATCTTAAGTCTTCAGTTACCATGTGTTTACAACACCATGAATAAGCAGACATCCCATAGTTATTACCGTAATCTCCCGCGTATAAGCCGCGTCTTATACGTGGGGTTTTAGTTCTCATTGGATCCACAAGGGGGACATCAAGAGATTTCTTTTGATATGTTACATGCCCCCTTAGTCATGATAAGATATAAGGGGGGCCCAGGGGGGTCTGGGGGGCTCAAGCTACACATAGGTTTTTGAATTTTGAAAATTCATTCAGTAGAACCAAAGTTATTAATTTTTCATTTTTTTGAGAATTTTCCAAAACTCTAGGTGCGTCTTATACGCGCACTGCGTCTTATACGCGGGAGATTACGGTACTTTGACCAGATAAATAGCATACAAACTAAATACCCCGTGTCTAGAGGAGGGTTGGGGGGAGGGGGGTCGAAATGACATATTAGTGACTTTTGTTCTACTCATATCGATACTAAACTTCTGTAAACTACCCATACTTTCTGGAGAGATTCAGCCCTCCGCCAAGTATTGTATCAGCGCGCAGAGAACTCATATGTTTTTTAACTTCTTTATAATTGTCTGGAAGATCTTGGTCTTCTTCATAATGGGGTCCAAAATCTTGATCATCGTCATCTTCATCATCGTCTGAGTCCTCCTGCGAATAAGTAAAGAATTACATTTTACTTTGTACCGTAATTTCCCTTGTTTAAGCAGCATCCTCGAAAAGCCGCACCCTGACTTTAGGAGAATGGTATAAGCTGCACCTGAGACCTGAAAATGGGTGGTTGAGTACTGTTCAATACTGCTAAATACCCTTGTATAAGCCGCACCCCGACTTGGGGCTACCCTTTTAAGCTACACTTTGATTTTGCTTCTAGTATTAGCCGCTGTTTATAAGTGAGAATTTCCGGTATCACTTATACAGTCAACAGTGTGCATAATGTTTTTATCTACTGTAAATTCTCATTCTCTCGTACAAGCCGCAAATTTATAGCGGGGTATAAACTGTGGCCAATAGACAATTTCAGTTGTGTGATTTTGTAAATTCTGTCAGGCCATACTGTAAGAGTAACTTCAATATCCATGCAATTATTGCAGAAATACATAGGTATTATCAATTTTAGACATAGCTAAACATAATACAATATGATGACCTTATGACCAACATTTAAACCTCCATTTTGAGGGGATTTTGGATGATATCAACTGATTATTAAGAGTGGGGTGGTCCTGGGAACTTCTACAACTTTGGACCAATTTTCCTAAATAAATATTTGTTACAGAAGCAACAGGGTTATTCTTCAACATCTTTTTACTCAGAATATTGTCAGTTGGTACAGCAATAAAGCTGCGATTTTCTACGATTTTCAATCTCCTGAATGCATCATGTCAAAATGTTCAACAAAAACTTATTTTGAATTTTAACTTTAGCCTGAAATTTAAAATACTTCTACTTGTAGTAAAACTATGCCACTTAGATATGTTAATCTGCTCATTTTTAGCTTCAAGATGGTGTAATTGTTTAGTAGATGGGCCTATTCAATCAGAATCTATCAGTGATTATGTACAGTGATGCCTAAATACTGCACGCAAGGTGCATGTTCAATGGGCGGTCTTATCTGAATATTTTGGCAAATATACAGGGCTGAGATATCATTTTCAAATTATAAAGTGGTATATAAATGCTTCTTGAAGGCGTATCAAACTGATTCAAAAAGCTGTGAATTGCAATTTTTAAGCTCCAGATATCATTTGATATATAACTCAAGTATCTAAGTTGAAGTAAAACATTTTTCCTGTCTTTGCTACCTACAATGACACGAATGATGTAGCCACAATTGTAGGTCTGTGAGAAGAAAAAAAATTTAAGGCCCAAGGGTCCCTTGAGGTAGCGAAGTCAGCCGAATCTGGCTGCCCGCTCTCCGTATCTGTCACTATGATAAACTGGTGTTGGAAAAATATTGATTCTGAGGGTTCTACTGGACAGAATTACTTCAAATTAGTATCAAATGAAAGGTAGAACATAGCTCTACATCACTAGAACAATGCTTTATTCTAGTATTTTTCTGCACATTCAGGCAGTCCACTTTTGAGTGAACTTAGTGATTCTGTCAGACCACAGTGTTTGACTCACCTGAGCGGCCTTCAATTATTGCAGAAATACATGGATATTACCCTTTCTAATAAAATTTAGATTGAATATAACAATTTATGTCAAGGTGAATATCGTAGTTCCATAGAGAAAGCACTGAACCCCCGTATTGCACCCCTGCGTTAAATAACCCGCGGGAAATCCGCACGATGACGTCATAGGTCCACCGCACATGCGCAGCATTTTTGAAATGTAAACATTCAAAATGGCGGCGGTCAGCATTGCGCATTGGTGGTAGGTGAATAATGGTTTAATTTCAATCTTATTGATGAAATATCGATTAATTATCAACCCAAACACATTGACATAAATGTAAAGATGAACTCTGACCAGTTTGAGCTTCCTGTTTCTTCACTCGCGCTTCCTGCCCGCTCCGCACTCGGCCTATCAGCCTCGTGCGGAACGGGCAGGAAGCGCTCGTGAAGAAACGGTCAGCTCAAACTGCTCATCGTTCACCTTTACCATTGTACTTGTGTACCCAACATGTACGCCTACATTTTAAGGGGATTTTGAAATATATTGACTGGTTATTAAGAGCAGGGCCGTCTGACCAACTTATACAACTTTGAACGGATTTTCCCAAATTAATATTTAGTACAGAAGCTATCAGAACATACAGGATTATTCTATGACATCTTATTTATTAGAATATGTCTAGTTTAAACAGCTATAGGGCTGCGATTTTCTGCGATTTTTAATCTCCTGGATGCATCATACCAAAATATTTAAGAAAAAAATATTTTAAAATCTGATTTCAACCAGATATTTAAAATACTTATACCTTCAATACCAAAGTTCCACTTGGATATGTTAATCTGCTAATATTTAGCTTTAAGGTGGTGTAATTGGTTAGTAGATGCGCCTATTCAGTCAGAATATATCAGTAACTATGTACAGTAGGGCCGAAAAATGATGGGCCCAGTGTATGTTCAGAGATGTCAGTTGGTAATGGGCTCAACCTCTGAAAATTTTTGGGTCTTTAATAAGCAAAGCACTCATTCCCCCAATATATTATGCTAAAAGCACCCATCTCATCTTCATTTCAACCTGTTCCCTTCACTCAAGATTATAAAGACCATCCCTAGAACGGATGAACATAGAAATACAATTAAAAACAATAAATAATGATTTCAGCCAATCAGCAGCCAGCTAAGATTCATGTCCTCTGAAATGAGATTTCAGAGATCAAAATCCTTATTGAAAGGTTTTTTGTCTAGAAAGGTCTAGAGGGCAGCACAAGGCATGATTATGCTCAGCCTTAGGCTCATTAGAAGTAGAAAGGATATGTTGTAAGGGTATCTATGATCAATGTAATTCTCTCTATCCATATTATGACCACAAGATGACATAGGCCTCTGAGATGTATAATTTTTTAGGAAAGTTTGAACCTCTGAAAATAGATGGACCTCTGAAGGTCTGACATCTCTGTATGTTTAATGGGTGGTCTTATCTTAAGATTTGGGCAAATATACACTATAATACAGGGAATAGACTGACAGAATTTATTTTTGCTTTTTCAAATTATAAAGTGATATAAAAAATGCTTCTAGTATGTGTATCAACTTGATTAAAAAAGCAATGAATTGCAAATTTCAATCTCTTTCATTTGATATTTCACTCATGACATGTATAATACATTGTATTTCTGTTGAGGTCCGGATTTTTGGCTGACTTCGCTACTTGAGGAAGCCATGGCATGGGAAGAATACCCGGTACCTCCTCTCCCCACATACAGTGATACACCAATGCGGCATGCCCCTAAAAATAAACGAAACTGTCATTCATATCATATAAATCCAGGATGGCGCTCACGTCGTCTGAGTCTTGGGCTTTCCGTCCCTTGCTCTTAGATTTAGACCGTGTGATTTGCTGACCCCAACCGCCGAGGGTGGAGCTTCTCCCGGCGAATACTGACGACCTGCCCGTGCCCTGGCCACCGACGAGGGGCCGACTTGACGTAGCTCCCTGATATGTAGGCCTATTATAAACTAAGGATTTTGAAAGTGTACTGGAACAAAAGTTGTATATTTGCGTTGTATATTCTATTTGTAGCGCATAACAATGTCGTATGCTTGCTATACGAAGGAATTTTGAGATGTTTTGCAAAGATTTCTGAGTCTGTGACCCCCATAATAGACCAGCGGCGGCCATGTTGAAGAAGGTTAGCATTCGAAAATTAGTTGAGTATTATCCATGTGCACACGAATTTTCCTTACTTAAGTTTCTATAGATGACTGATAACTCATTATATAATGAATTCATGTAATAATTATTCATTGATTCATCGATATTAGGCTGTAAATGTGAGAGTCATGGGTTCGAAAATGACGAGCTAAACTTTCTCTACTTCCAAGCAGAGCTTTGGTGACCAAGTATTCTGTAGGTTTCGAGTCAGTGGGAGTTGCCAATGCTTGAAGAGAAAAGAGGGAGCGGGAAATCTCGAAAATAGGGCGAAATGGCAGAAAAGAGACAGATGAGCCATGTCAATAATGGTTTTGGGGAAGACTCAGAAGAAGATGATAACATCGAAGATGAGTTTCCCGGCAGCATGGTATTTCAGTGCAACAGTTGCAACGCAATTCTTGGCGATACAATGTCCTGGGTTGATGGCAACACCGATTTGGGTACCTTCACCATTCACTGTGAGTTGAAAATAATTTGAAAATATTTATTGCTGGGTAGGGGGGGGGGGGGGCTTGATGGATTTTGGCGGATGGTCATATTTTTTCCCGACCCCCCCCCCCACCCACCACTATAAAAATGATTGCGACCCCCTCACTTTTAAAAGAACTGATTTTGCAAAATGCCCCCCCCCCTAAAAAAAACAAAACAGATACACACATGGAATGACGCGTCCCAATTGGTATTTGAATTGCCCATATTTAATTTAGTTTCGCTCTTGGCGGCGGCTTCAGTCCCCCGATCGTCTTGATCGGGATGTCCTTCCTGTACAGTAAGGCATCAGGAGAGTTACTCTCAACGTCCCGTCCATTTCCATCTCTTGTTCCACGACTGAAGGCTCTGCTGCAGCCGAGGAAGTCAATGGGTCCGTGCGGACGGCCCCCCCCTAAACCTCCCAGAGGTGTTGTACCGACGAGATCAGCGTGTAATCCCGGGGACAACATCCTTTGAGGGGAAGGCTGGAGCACCCCCGAGAAATCAATCAAGGGAGTGACACTGGAAGAGGCAGTCGCCGGCTGGTATACTGAGGCACTGAGAGAGCGTCCAGGTTCAGCTTGTCCTGCACCCCAGTCTCTCGACCCAGCATTCCATGGCCGTGCTCAAACTGTCTATCCTCGGTGAACTCTGTTGCAGAGGATTAGCATCAGCTGCTAACTGCCGAACGTCTAGGACACTCCTACGAGCAAATACTTCTGTGTCTCACTCGGAGGTTCTGCGGGTATGGGAGTCAGTTTCTTGGTGATGTCATAATTAGCCTTTGACTCAAAGTTACTGAGCCGTGTCCTAACGTCCGTTAGACGAGAGTCCATCTTGAGCTGAACAGTCTGACTTGCCTCTTCTCTAAAAGCCAGAAGGAGTTTGATGCTCAAAGCCCTGTTTGTCCTGTCGAACAGACCAAACAAGTAGGCACTCGCTTCCTGACGAAATGCCTCACCGAAGTTGTCTAGTGCTACACTACCAGTCATATGCAGCAACCCCTTACACCGTTCCAGACGACTTAGCCTCATGTTTCTTAAGTTGCTCTGCACGGAACTCCCGGTAGGCACCGTAGAAGACGTTCATTAGGTCAGGTCGAATGAACAGGCGCTTCGTCGACTATGGTGCGGGTTCCATCCAATGTCGAGAAGTCGTGCCTCTCTTCTCCTGACGCTTATACCTGGCTACTAGTTTCTCCACTGCTTGTACAACTTTAGATGACGCGCCATAAGGCCCCTTCGAAAGGTAGTTAAGGTGCCACTGGTTGGGTCATCTGGGATGTTATAGCAGGGGATCATATCCACCACTGTTACACATCCGAACTGTGGTCGAATGGCCCGATGCTCTTCCACTAAGTGGCGAGCGGACCCACCATACGAGCTGTACATGCAGGGGTGAACCCTTTACAAGTACAGTTCTCGAAAGCACATCGATGCTCGGGATTAAAGATTCGCCATGCGAACCCAATCCACTGTCTCTCGGGCAGTGATACCCCAGACGAGTTTGAGGCATTGACTACTTTCTCATTCAAGTATGCCGCTTGGCAGTTAAACCCGACAGTCGATTCCACTCCTCAACAGCCTTGGCGGGGGGTCAAGGGGTGAAGCTACGGTGCTCTCCATGGCACTCGCCACGACCTCTGACGGCCCTCCACCAGTCTCAGGAGGATCAGGAGACTTACTGCTCTTCTCTTTGACTGGTGTCTTCTTGGCCTGCTGCTCCTTCTTTGGTGCTTTCGAGATCTTAAAGTCTTTTAAGGATCCTTTACTCTGTGGCTTAGGCTTGGGGGTTTTCTTACCCTTCAAGCTTGAAGCAGTGCCACTCTTCTTTGATATCACGGAGGTAGATGGCTCATCAACCTCCGTGATATCTGGTGAGGAGTCTCGAGACGCAGCAGCGGTGGCCTTCAAGTCGCTCTTCTGTTGCTTGGCAGCATCCTTCGCCTTTCTCCTGGAAGGCTTCGAGGGCCTTTCACACATACTCTATTTGCTTCAGAAGGGCTGCAGTATGGGCCTCGGTAGACTCGAGCTCCTGCTCGGGCCGCGCCTCTTGGACTTCTTCTTACTAGCCTTGTGGCCTGCCTGTAGAGCTGTACCCAGACTGCTCATTGGATGAATCCCCCATGGTTCGTCTTGAACGGAGGCCTCGAAGAAGATAACTCGACTACCTTACGAGACTCCCAGGCTGATCGGGCTTCGAGGAAACTCGAACCATTCTCAGATGGATCGAGCCTCAAAGACTCTTTGATGTATCTTGAACTGCACTCAGGCGGATCGAGCCTTGAAGAATTTTTCGAGAGAACACAAACCTGCACTCAGGCAGATCGTGCTCTTTGAGACTACACTCAGGTAGGAAGTTCCCACGGAGAGAGGTATCACTGCTAAGCTAGGCTTAGTCCAGCAGTTAGCTGCGGCCTACCCTCACGAGCAGACAGCAAATGTGACCTCTGGGACGTGTGACACGCTCTTTTATCCCTGTGGCATGTGCACGTGGCGCTGTTCGATTGGATGAACGGCGCACATGACCTGAAGGAGCGTCCCTATTGGCTACGGCGTACATCACGCTATGTCCAAATAACGTTATGTTGCAAACTGAAACAATTCACTCTCCTCACACCATCACGCTCTGGTTCTCCAGTCACATTTTTAGCATTTGCAGTTATTCTATGCTGGCTATGGGGCTCTAACACTGTCAGATAAGGTTACTAAGGATACCTCTGCCTTACCACACTACTGGAAGTTAAAAATGGTTCTAATATGAATCGGTTTATTGGGTAGAATCCATCAGCTTATACTAAGAACCCATCCTCACAGCCTGATTAAACAGAAGGTATCCCTTTCTCCATGTTTCCAGTGTTAGATGTCTCAAATTAAGAGGCAAGGGTACGACTTCTCTTTGTGTAATTTCTTATATTCCGGCGGCTTCACGTCCAAAGATTGATTTACCCAAGAACGGCACTTAGGATTTAATCTCATTAAATACAGGTTGGTACATCACTCAATTACTGTTTGGGTTTAATCTAAGACTCCTAGTTTTAACCCCGTCTGGAGGGAAAGGTGTTTGATCTTGAGGCGGGTCTTAACTACCCTCTCTAGAACCATCGTCTTTTGATGTCATGCCGGCCGGGGACTACCTCCCATCACTTGTGGTGGCTTAGAGGAAAGGTCTAGAGTGTTTGCTCTAGGCTTTCTTTCATCTTCGACACTTGTCGACTGACCCTTTGATGTGCCTTTGATGAATCGTCCCCATAAGTGTACATGGATACTACTTGCCTATTAATTTTGACCATTATTGCTAAATAACTCCCATCTCCTAGATGAAAGAATAGATGGGATATTCTTTACTATCACAATAAAGAAACACATTTAACATGAGCCACCATGCATAAACGATGCACCAGGCTGACCAGCTCATGCATTTGGTCTACTGTGATGTCATAGTCTGCATGAGATTTTCCTGCTCCTTGCCCTTTTGATAGTGCATTGCATTTAAGAATATTTTCACTCAATACAGTCCCCCTGTGGAGTGGGGACCTTCATGTGAGGGCATGGAGGAGCAGAATAACTTCATTGGGAGTCCAGAAGGAGAAATCTCCTTCCATACTGTCAGTGGGCATACCAGATTCATAAAAGGCGACAAAGCTGGGGTTTCTTGTGGCTTGGGGTGAGTATGTGGGCAGCTGGTGTCCATATGTGAGGGCCCGAGTCTACATGCTTGTCTTTTGCCATGGGATTCCTCCTCAGTGAACCACGTCTGAGTGATCAAAGGGCGTGGTTTGTCTGGCCCTGCCTATAGGACCAGGCAAATAAAAGAACACTTGCTATCCTTCGAAAAGAGTAGGGGAATGAAGCCCCGGTAGGGGTTTTCCCCCATCAACTCTCCTCATAGATTTGATCATTTATCTCATAGATTCAGTCATTCATTGATTCGGTCACTGCTGTGTCGGGCAAGCAGCATATAAATACCTGTCCAAAAAGAAAAGAAAGGACTTCATGTCCGAGAACCCTTTAATGTCTGAGTTCCTTGATGGCCCCCGGACGTAAAACTAAACAAACTCAATACAGAACCAAAAAAGGAATATTGGTAATTATGAGAATAGGCCAGTCCTTTCTTTAAATGAATAGGTTATACAAAAAAATGGGTTATACAAAAAAAAATCCAAAAATAAACGGAATAATACAAAACTCAAAAGTGTTTTGGAAAGAGAACTTCTACATTGACAGGGCCCAAATACCCATTTATATCTCAGTTTAACATTTTGGGGTATAAGCCAATTTAATTTTCTGAATATGGAATATATTTCAAAATGGCCCATAACTTTTTGAAATAGCGCATTATTTTCCCAATAGGTGCGCCATTGGCTCATTAAAAAATTTCCTGGCAATATCCCTGTTAGTGTATAGGAGATTTACCCATACCCTCCCCGGGTTTTACCAGGCAGCAGGTAGGAGGACAATGTCGAACCCAACGACCTATGTCCTTCCCCATTACAGGCCAGTAATATCTCCTTTTCACCTTCTCAAGAGTTCGTTTATGACGGAAATGTACCGCAGTTCGATTTCCATGGCAAAAAGCAAGTACCTTACCCCTCAGTCGGCATGGTATTATAACTTGGATTGTGCGCTTTGCATGACCCGCCTCGACCTTCCAGGGATACAACAAACCTTCACAAAAGGTTAACAAGGGCCATTGCCCCAGTAACTTTCATACCTTGGCACTCGCAATTGATACTTCAGGCCTAGTGGGTTTAGCCCGCTTAACTAGCCATTCAGCTACTCGTGTGATGTCAGAGTCTGCTTTCTGGGCATCAATGAGTTCATCAAGAGACCAAAGTGCTACACCCACCCAACTGTCTTCCAAACTACATCGGGTTTCTTTAGCCCACTTAAAAGCGTCTATTTCTCCTCTTCCCTATCCCCTCGGATGTGTTTGGTGCACATATGTGCGACCACTGACACATTCATGTCTAAAATGGTAATGTAGTTCTCGTCATGAATATGACCTTAGCTGTCGGAATGGCGTGAACCCTTATTTGCCCAGATTAGCAAAAGTGCGCTCTAAAGCATATTATGTGTGTTTGACAGATCACCATTGGTTTAATATTGATTGGATAAAGATAATATTTACACCAATAGACCCATACTGTCAAGGGCTTTCCAACGATACCAAATATGTCATGATACATAAGTTATTTGATAATTAATAGGTCCTTTTATATAAAATAATAGATTGAAAATAAGCATAAAATACATGAAAAGTGCACGCTCTGACCATTAGAATAAAAGGAAAAAATTAATAAAATCAAAAAATACTGATAAAAATACCCAAAAATATTGATGAAATATTTTCCATGTGATTTTCGCCAAGGAAACCAATTATAATGCCTATTCTTTTCTATTTCCATAAATATGGCCTTCCAAATGTCAAATGAATTAAAAGAAGCCTTTTCCCCATCAAAATCAAATGAATTAAAGAAAATTTGATATTCTGGAAACCTTCATCCAAATCAGCCCATTTCAACTTCTTGTGCCATCATCAAGTCCTATTGACTCATATAATAACTCTAACCTATGCTTCATGTTACATTTTCTGAAAGCTATTTACTGCCCCCTTTGTTACCATTTGAACTATCTAAACATTATGTGGGTGGTAGTCTCTACTATGTCAAGTTGAATAAATCAGCTTTCTCAAAATAATTCTGGGCACGAAAGAGTTAAACAGCTATTACTCACTCACTCCAAACTATGTACAGCCGCCAAAATCAATGTCTGTAGCTTCTCGCTAGCATTCTTAATCCTACATCAGTACTCAGATCAAGCCCCTTCTCCCTCAGGTAAGAGAGACAGGGATCCTTAGAGGGTAGCTCTGTTGCACAGACTCTGGCCAGCTGCCGCATCAGGGCTTCTGTCCCGGCGTCAACTTTCACTTTCAATTCAGTCGAACCCTCAACCTCAGACTTCGGGCTACCAGCGCCGTGTTCTTTGGTCATTGAGGCTTCTTCTACACCTACATCCTTGGAACCTGACCGGTGATCAGCCAGTGCCACTGTGGTAGAAGGCTTGAATGGCCCTACTGGGATCTTACCTAGTTCCGCCGAATCTACTGATATCTGATCAGAAATGCCAGAGGTGCTGATACCTTGGTTTCTCGTTGGTCGGGCAGCTTGCTTGCCACGTCGAGCTGCCCACCTCAGTTTTCCGTCGCTTCAGGTGGTAGTTCTTTAACCTTTTTGTGCCCAGAACTATTTGAAGTTTTTACATTTATTTCACAATTGTGTCACCTTGTTGATATGGCCATGTGTTACTTTGATCTCGTCTTTGATATGGGCTCTGCAGTACATTTTCCCAATACTCATAACCCAGTGAATAATGCTGAAGACTTTCTGTTTAGGGCAGGGTATTTCTGGTCTGGTCTGGTAACCATAGTTATCAAAACCTTCCATTTATTGTAGTTTTCTAGTATATGGTCTCTCTTGTGCTATATAATTATATGTCATAGCCATAATCCCTGCAATTCTGAGAGCTTAGAGAACTTGCAAAGCAAATTCTGCAAATTAGGGAACATAATGTGTTAGTAACACTGCATTGCATATCATTATTGATTTGATCAGTTGTTGTAAAATCTAATGGGAATATGGGAAATTGTGTGTGTATGACCCGTCATCATTTTGGTAACATGCCAGATGTTAGCTCCCTGGAGGGTTCCCCTTAAATAAATCACATAAAATGACAGCTCATTTTCAAGTTTTGACTCCCTGTGCCTGTTATAATAGAGATAGAGCCAAATGGATGGTTATATCATAACTAGGAAGTCATAAGCATTCCAAAGTGGGTCTAACTTTACAGATTGGACCAGTAGAAGTTTCTGGGTGAAAATGCCATTCAATATACATGCATTTAAGCCCCAAAAAAAAACGCTTAAATGCGCGCTTGAGCACCTAGGGGTTAATTGGCTCAGGACATGTTCATGCAAAATGCCTCTGGTTCTTGCAGTTCCAACACTTGGTATCAGATGGGGGGGGTACTCGGCTTCTCCGAGTTAGTAGCAGGATCTTTCCCTCCCTCAATAGCTTTGAGTAAATATTGCAATTAACTCAAGAAGGTTTGTTCCTGTACCTTTGATTTGGAGGTCTTGTTTGACACTCTCGTTTTGCTAGCTGGTTTCTGGTTTTTCTTTCCCTTATTCCCAGAGATGGGGTTTCGAGTAGGCGGCCACATCAATGTCCCCCCTCGAGCAAACCACTGACAGTGTTTGTCAAGGTAAGAAACACCAACTTAGGCTGTAGTTTTTTTAACAACTTATCTGCCAAGTCCATGATGTCCTTTAGAGACATGTATGTGCGCCACTCTTGCAACACATCTTTTTGCAATTCAGTGTCGTACAACCCTCCTATGAACAACTGGTTGACTTTGGTTATTAGCCATTCAACCGAGAAATCCACACCTGGGTAGGCATCACTGGCAAGTCGTCTTAAAGCAAAGCCATAAGCTCTGATGCTTTCGTTCTTGCCCTGGCGTCTCTTCTCCAAACTGACTATAGGGTCCTGAAGGCTTGAAGTCATGGCTTCCATTACCATATCTACAAGCCCTTGGAGAGTCCCCTTACTATGTTCTTCCTATAGCCACACAGTATCAGCTGCTGGGCCATTTTGGAGTAACATGAGGAGTTGAGCTAATGCCATGCTTGAGGTCCAGACATTTACGGACATGATTGAATCCATAGTACCACCTGAGCCAATCATCTTTCCATGTAAATGCCCGGCACTCCACTGACATAGTTTGAGCTGGTTCATGCCCAATCAAGGTATTATTATTCTTTGGGCGTAGACTGCCCAAAGAATAGTTACAAGAACCATGTTCACCGATGTTGAATCGCCCTTCTAGTGTAGACTTGCTAAGTCAAATCTATAGCCTAGCCACATATTGCCCTTTTTTACTCATAGGATTACACATAGGGTTGCACAGGGACTAACCTATCCTTTTAATATTGGCTGTTAGTGCTTGGACAAAAAAAGTCTACTCACCCTGGATATAGCTGTGAAACCCCATTTTAACCCTTTAATGCACTGGTGTCTGTTTCTATAGGGGTATACATAGGGCAGTGCATAGGGTTTATGATGCATTGATTCACACTGTGATCCTTACAGGATTAGCAGGCTGTCCAGGGGCCGCACATACTTCCCTATGGCCACTATCTATGAAAGTTTTACTGAGCCCTAACCACCCCACACAGTTTAGTACCTGTACAACGCCAATAGACCCCTCTGAAGCCGTTCTACTGAGCCCTTACCACCCCACACAGTTTAGTACCTGTACAACGCCAATAGACCCCTCTGAAGCGGTTGTACTGAGCCCTAACCACCCCACACAGTTTAGTACCTGTACAACACAAATAGACTCCTCTGAAGCCGTTCTACTGAGCCCTAACCATCTCACACAGTTTAGTACCCATATCACTCCAGATAGAGGTACAGCATTGTATTTGACCATAAAATAAATTATTTGTTCTTAAAAGATTGCTTAATAGGCCTAAAATATCGCTAGGTTGGTATAATAGATTCAACACATTTTTATTAGCTGAGAGACCCTTAGACCACCTGTCATTTTATTCCATAAGGTCAGCGTGATGCACCAATGCATTTATTTGTCCTTAAAAGATCGCTAAGTTGGTGATAACTTTGTTCCCATTGTGCATATTTGAAAATAAAGACCGCCATGACGTTCGCCAGCTCGAGCTACCCTTTATCTATAGGTCACACTATGGGAAACTCCTATTATTAAGGGAGATACGATTTATTTTGTAAAACTGCCAGTTCTTGGACCTCTCTGCCAGTGCCTGGACTGGCGTCTGCCCCTGCGTCCCAAAAAAGCCTATATTTCGATCCATTCCTTCCTCAAACCTGCCCTTTTGTGCCGGTGACACTTAAAACAGATAGGTTTTGGCTGGAGGTAGGGCGCAGGTGGACCGGCTCAGGCCAAAAAGGCCACTAGTCAAAAAAAATTATTTCGCTTATTCTTTTCCGAAACAAATTTTTTAGGGGGCATGTCCTTTAGGGGGACGAAACAGATTGATACCAAACATTCCATATCCGCGCATATTATTTGCATAATTAGCATAATTATGCAGTATCTTGGTACTTTTCCATATATATAGATGTGTGTCATTGCTGAATGGATGTCTTTCCATTTCTCCATTCTCTGGTGTTTGATTGAAAATGTTGACGCCATTCTGTGTTTTTACGGTACATGTGTTGAGTTTAAGGCTGTAACAGGTTAGTATTAGTGCTATGGTATGATAGTACCGTAATCTCCCGCGTATAAGGCGCGTCTTATACACCAAACAAAATGCTGCTGAGTCTTATACGTGGGAGGGAAATTGCCTTGAGTTTGGGGTGCGCCTTATAGGGGGGGTATTTTTACTATAACACAGTATTAAATTGACAAAAATCTGCCCTCAGAGGTGCGCCTTATAGGTGGAACAGGCCTTCCTGAGTTGGGGGTGCGCCTTATACGCAGGCTGCGCCTTATACGCGGGAGATTACGGTAATTACTCACTATTTGTCAGCGGTTAATCAATATATGTTAGTAATTAATCAACATTTGTTAGCAATTAGTCAATATACGTCAGTACTTAGTCATTATAAGTAACACAGGGATCCAGGCCATATATGGTGAATTTTGATCTTCAAAAGTTATCAGATGGATGTTAGTGACCAATTATTCAATATATATTAGTAATTACTCACTATTTGTCAATATATGCCAGTTCTTAGTCATTATATAACAACACTTAGTCCACATATGTCAGTAATTACTCACAATTTATCAGATATTAGTCAATATATGTTAGTAATTACTCGCCATTTATCAGCAATTAGTCAATATATGTTAGTAATTACTCACCATTTGTTAGCAATTAGTCGAAATATGTCAGTATTTACTCACAATTTGTCAGAAATTAGTCAATATACGTCAGTACTTAGTCACTCTATATCAGCAATTATCAATACACGTCAGTATTTACTCACAATCTGTCAGCAATTAGTCAATATATAACCAAGGAATAGCCATTGATTCAATTGTGCATCCTCCCTTTCTCACAATTTGTCAGATATTAGTCAAAATATGTCAGTATCTATGGACTATTTGTCAGCAATTAGTTAATATATGTTACCGTAATCTTATATGCGAGGTTTTAGTACTCCTTTGATCCACAAGGGGGACACCAAGACCTTCATTTTGATATATTACACTCCCACTTAGTCACACAATGGCATAATGGAGTTCATGAGGTTCTGATGGGCTTTAGCTACACACAGCTTTTTGAATTTTCAAAATCCATTCAGTAAAACAAAAGTAATGATTTTTTTGATTTTTTGGACCATATTCTAAAACTCTGGGTGCGTCTTATACGCGAGGTGCGCCTTATACGCGGGAGATTACGGTAGTAATTGTTCACTATTTGTCAATATATATCAGTAATTACTCACTATTTGTCAGCAATTAATCAATATATGTCAGTATTTACTCACTATTTGTCAGCACTAGTAATTGTTCACTATTTGTCAGCAATTCGTCAATATAAATCAGTATAATTTTACTCACAATTTGTCAGCAATTAATCAATATATCTCAGTACTTAGTCACTCTATATCAGCAATTGTCAATACATGTCAGTATTTACTCACAATCTCTCAGCATTTAGTCAATATATAACAGAGAAATAGCCATTGATTCAATTGTGCATCCTGCCTTGACTGGTATGTGTCAAAATATGTCAGTATATATGGGCTATTTGTCAGCAATTAATATAATTATCTTAGTATTTATTCACCATTTGTCAGCAATTAGTCAATATATGTTAGTAACTGCTCACTATTTGTCAGCAATTAGTCTATATGTCAGTAATTGCTCACTATATGTCAGCAATCATTCAATATATATTAGTAATTACTCACTTTTTGTCAGCAATTAGTCGATATATGTCAGTAATTGCTCACAATTTATCAGAAATTAGTCAATATATGTCAGTAATTACTCACTCTTTTTCAGCAATTAGTCAATATATGTCAGTAATTATTCACTATTTATCAGAAATAGTCAATATACCGTAATCTCCCGCGTATAAGGCGCAGCCCGCGTATAAGGCGCACCTAGTGTTTTGGAAAATTCTCAAAAAAATGAAAAATTCATAACTTTGGTTCTACTGAATGGATTTATAAAATTCAAAAATCTATAGGTAGCTTGGGCCCCATTTTGTCCTATTTTGACCAAGGGGGCATGTAAGATATCAAAAGAAAGGTCTTGGTGTCCCCCTTCTGGATCAAATGAGAACTAAAACCCCCCGTATAAGACGCGCCTTATACGCGGGAGATTACGGTATGTCAGTAATTACTCACTCTTTGTCAGCAATTATTCAGGATATGTCAGTACTTAGTCACTAGATATCAGAAATTAGTCAACACATGTCAGTATTTACATACAATTTGTCAGCAATTAGTCAATATATGTCAGTATTTACTCACTTTTTGTCAGCATTCAGTCAATATATGCCAGTACCTCCTCCTATGTCGGTAATAATGCAGTATTTGTGAGCAACTATTCAATATATGTCAGTAATTACTCACTATTTGTCAGCAATTAGTTAAAGCATAGTTTAGCATAGCACATAGAACACAGTTGCCCATTTTAGGGCAATGCCCTATCCTTAGACATTTTCAAACATTCGACTTGAACGTCTTGCACATCAAGGGCGAATGTTGTACCCCTTCTAGGTATCTGATGGTCCATTCCCATGTTTCTCATAGTCGTATCTGCACGGCTATGATTTACCCCCGAAGTATTACCAGATCCAGCCTCACTTACTTGCGAGGCCTTAAATCTGATGTCTCTATACTTAGGTGTGAACATGTTGTTGTGAAGGGATGGGAGTCGAAAACTGATCGATCACATCACTCAAACCATCGGCACGGGACATCGAACCTATAGGTTGGCTTTGACAAGGTCTCGATTCTATTTTCGAGATATTGTCGATCTTATCTACCATTCGATCGATCTCCGCCTGTTGTTTAGAGCGTTCTGCCTGTCTTAATTCCGAAGTTAGGAATTCAAGTCGGCTCTGCTCTGGTTTCGAGAGATCTCATTGCTCGTTTAAAGCCAAAAGTTGCTTAGCCTCCACCATGGCACGGTTAAGCCACTCATTATAGTTTGGGTTATCGACTGGATCTCGTCTGCTTGCTCCTGCAGACGTTCTTCAAGTGCGAGTTCGTCAAGAACTTCTTGATTCACCCTGACTATATTAGCTTTTCTACGAGTCGATATTTCTCGTCAGAGTTTTCCGTTCTCCCCATGCATGCCTTCGAAAGCACTCGATTCTACCTCTTTCTGATCTTTCAGAGATCGAGCTACCATGGTTTCAGACTGTATGGCTCTCAGGTCAGCCTCCTGCCTTGCTTTTCTTTCCATCAAAATCTGATATTCAGCCATCTTGTCGGCATGAACGATTCGCTTCTCACAGCGACGACGCATTTCTGTTGCGTCCCTGGCTTGAGCATCCTAGTCAGCTTGCATCTGACAGAGTAAGGATTCTTGTTCCTGACGTAGCTTCTCAACCTGCTTCTCATAAGCATTTAAGTGGCCAGCTATTTTTTCAGAATGCTTTCCCGACATGTTCTCGGCCACTCTGTGCAATACGCTCAATCTTTGCTTCCAGTGATTGACACTTTGCAGCTGTCAATCCACTCCACTTGACCTCGGACTTCATTGCAAGAATAGACTTTTTCTCACTAGAGAGTTGCTTTACCTTCTCTTGAAGGCTAGCAAGTTCTCGATTAGCGATCAGGGTCTTATGCGAAGCCTCTAACGCTTGCTGCAAGAGCTGTTCCAATCTCAGCTCTACGTCCTTACTCTGCTCCTGGGCTTTCGCCATATTACTTGTGAGAGTATCCAAATGATAACGACCTTGTCGTAACTGGTGCTCTTGCTCATGCAAAAGCTCTTCGGTGAGTCCTCTTCAACTGCCAGTACTCCCAGGTCTGAGAAGCTAGAAGGACTCTCAAAAGACCAGTTACCAAGGCTTATTGGAGTTCCCACAGGCAATGCTGTTCTTTCCAGATAGGACAGACTCTGTGTCCTAAGGTAAGCTTCAGCAGCCAGAGAGAGTTGTGTCGATACTCTCCAATTGAGTAGTCAACGGTGCTGATAAAGTCCCAACAGATCAGTCATTGGGCCTGTTATCAGAGAAGTGGTCAAACCACCACCAATTAGTGGTTCATTCATATCCACTAATGGACCTGTAGCCCCTTGATGTTGGTGATCAGGGTCATCACCCTCATCCAAGTGGCCCTGCATGTTGAACTTAAGGTGGCTGGCGGGGATTGGTAGTTCAGCATTTGGACACCAGGGGTCTCATTTTTACTTTGGCACTATGGATTATGAAATGTGCAAAATTCAGGAAGGCTTGGCTTGGATTTGAACTCTGGATCTCCTGAGAGTAAGGCCGAAGCCCTACACATGAGCCATGGGGACTGCTGTATGTGACCACCTAGAAGAGGCTACATAATCTACATGTCACCAATTTAGCCATTTCCTTATATTTGTTATTTCAATCATCCAAAACATAAGAAGTATGCCTGGGACTATATGTTAATATTGTATTTACCGCAAAGATATGCATAAAATCTAAGTGTTATGGACAGATTTAATTACTTTTGGATATGAATCTGAGGATTTAGTGACAAATCACTATATAATCTTATATAGGGTTGAATCTTCTGTATCTCAAAAATATGCATGGGACCCCCATATTATTTTTGCACATATGAAAAGTACATTTTGGGACTATGGTGAGAATATGGCGAAAATCTAATTACTTTTAGTCTATCCCCACCAGCCACCTTAAGCTCGCAATACCTATGGGGACTAAAGTCCCTATAGGTATTGCGAGCTGGTCACAGCACCAGTGTAGTGTTCTTCCCCTTGATGCTACTCGAATCTTTCAATAGACAACAAAGAACAACTAATCAGGTTCCAGTTAAAACTTTATTGTCAACAACGCATAGGCACCAGCTGTTCTCGATGGCAGTTTAACCACCAATAACCTCGACACTAGTCGACTAGTAGTCTTCTAGTGTCTAGTAAAAAGCCAATGACATATACCTTCTCTGTGCAGCAGCACAGAGAAGTATCTTAAAAGTAGTCGGGCAGCCGCTAACCATCACTCAGGATGGTCTGTCACGACTGGACTGACCCCGAGGAAGGCCCATGAAACGGCCTTATATACACCAAAGTCGAGGGCCACATGACCATGTGGTGATGTGGCACTGGACTCCAGCGCCCCCTGGCATTGGTTAAGAGAGGTGCTCTCGATTTCGCCAACGACGAGCATCGACAGACATCGAATGTTCCTTGAGGACGACTCGCGACCACCACAGGTGCAAGAAATCCTGGTTCCTGGTCTGCTTGAGTTGATTTTTGAGAGAGACCATTTATAATACTTTCATCAATGCCGTTTTATCCAACTTTAATTATGTTTCCTCCTTACAGCGGTCAGTGATCAGGTAGAACTTGGTACCACTATAAAAGCCTCACAAGAAGGGATGGATGAAGGTAGGTGAGTATGTTATGTATTTTCCATAAAAAGCATAACTTCTTGGTCTTAACTGCTTTGTAAATGTACTGTAGGCTTATATGTATTGCATAAATGAGACAGTGTACATATCAGCATATTGGTGTGAGACTTCCCATTTAAAGAAAATGTTGCTATATTCAGGGTCTTCACTAGCTCGGGACAAGCCCCAGGCACCAGAAATGGCACAGGTACCTATTGTGATATCTCTTATCGGTGCTTTTTTGCCTAATATCGTTATGTTACCATAAATTCTCTCGTATAAGCCGCATCCTCATATAAGCCGCACCCCTGACTTTATAAGGAGCTATGAGCCACTTTGGTTACTTGAAAATTGCATTTTAGTATTGTTCTATAGTGCCAAATACCCTCCTATAAGCCGCACCCCTTCTTTTGGCTGATCCTATAAGCCTCATTTCAATTTGAATTCTGGTGCTAGCCCAGCTTATACGAGAGAATTTACGGTAATTAACTTCAGAGATGGCTGGCCCACTGGCGGACAAGCTTGAATCCTTCCAAGTTTGCCTTGTTTCTTTCAGTACGTACAAGGATGTAAGGTGCACATGCAAAGCCAAAGTTGGGCGTTACTACCTGGCTACAACAAGTGGTGTAGATCATCTCCGGAAAATGTACACGCTGTATGCAGCATCCACCAAAATGTAAGTTCCTTTAAACCGGTACAACTGTGCTGAGTTACAGTGGGCAGTCTTTAACAACAGGGATAGACATCTTAAATTACTGACGAGGTGTTGATGGATAGTGAGGGGAGTGCTTCCAGTTTTATTAGAAGGGGCTAGATAAATTCCACCCCTTGAAATCATGTCACATGTAAACTATATGTATTTATCAAGACTAAGTTATGTGACTCCAATTATTCCACAGGGGGTACTTGTATATAGTACCATAATCTCCCGTGTATAAGGTACATCTCGCGTATAAGACACACTCTGAGTTGAAGGGGAAAATATAAGGCACATCTTGGGGCCGAATTTTGAAGGGTTAGTACTGTTCTATAGTAAAAAAATAAATAAATACCCTGCCTATAAGACGCACCCAGACTTTGGATGGTTCTATAAGGTACAGGGGGTTCTGATTCACATTTAAGACGCGGCTTTATATATACGTGAGAATTACGGTAGATATTCACAGAATACCAATGTCTCTTGAACAGAATTACAAACTCATGATAGTTAGTCATAGAGTCAAACTATTGGTTATTATCTGACTGTGTGTGTACCCTGGTTTTGTTGAACAGTTACAATCTGAACAGTGGTAGAAGGGGCACTGAGGACGGCCCATTGACGGCAGGAGGCCTCCCACTCCTTAGTCTGCACCAAGTAACACTGGAAGTCAGGAAGGTAAGATATAGCGTAAAATGACCAATTTCAGGACATTTAGTAGTTGTCTGTTTCTCCCAGACTGAGTGTCTGATAAGCCCCATCTTTTGACATTTGAAGGGTACATATCTGTTCTAACATGTATTAGAATGATTTCCAATAGGTATGATAATTATGGGACTGCGAAAGTGTCACAATGGTCCCCGATTCCGGACACATGCCCCTAATTTCGGACAGTGAAATTATCCATTAGATTAGATGTAAGATAGCAAAAAAAAGTTCAAATTTTTTTGATCCTACAAGAACATCTAAACAAAAGCAATCCTTGGGTTCAGCATAGATCATAGGGGGGGGGGGTGTAAGGGCCTCAATACAAATCTTTAAGATTCAGTGCCTTGTACATGGCTGCCCATGCAGTACTTGATTGGTTTGCTTACATAAGGGCAGTATTTAATAGTAACTCTGGTTAATGCTCGCTATTTCATTGCTCTTTTACATCCATGTTTATCTCTTTTCAGATTCAAGGCATGATCCTTGAGATGTACAATCAATTACAAATGGTGTCACAAGCAGTGAATGTGGCAATGCCTTCTGCACTGAGCACGGCAGTTGACCCAGAAAACCAAGAGGGCTCCCCACCTGCCAAGATAAAAATGGATAATGATGAAGAGACTGAACCATTTTCAAAGAATCACCATGACAATCACTCAGATGAAGACCTTTGCAACAGCCGCAATACCAAGTCATTCGAGAAAAATTCTTCCACCGAAGGAAGGAAAAAGCGGGAACGCAGCGAGTCCAATGAAATGTTACAGTCATCATCAGCCTCAGATCGAAGAAATAAGAAATCCAAGCGATAATTGTTAAATCTTAAACTTTTTGTACTGTTGAGTATATTCAGTTTTTTACCCTGAAACAGGGTTGTATTTTTGTCACCTACCTTCCGTTTTGTGAATATGTTATATACCGGTATGTATGCTTAGCAATCGAAAGTTAAACCCAGGCAAATTAACCCCATCAACATGAGTTGTTGACGTCAGTGGCGTTTATATAATATTTTATTATATTTAGTGTTACTAGTAAATTATTTTTCTTTGAATAGCCCCTTGGGTATATAAACGTGCGTATTAGTGTGGTCAAGCAGGAATCTGTGGTATAAATTCCTTTTCCCTCTGAAGCACTTGATATTTTGTACATCAGGGCTTCTTTAGGGGGTCATCATCTCATTTCTACTGTCCTCTTTTTGGCTGATGCACATATGTGTGGGCACCAAAACATTCATCCATCAATCAATGTATCTAATTGGGTTTTCTCGATATGACTGACATTAACTGTCGATATGGTTAAACAACTTCTTTTGTATGACAGACTAATTTGAAAAGCCACGCCACTAAAAGCAGAGTCTGTAGATACCATTTTCAAATGTTTTCTAAATGTCTGTTTTTAGTTTTGTCTTTTCCCCAGGGAAATGTATAAGCTTACCGTTGATGGCTCTACCAGTGGATTCATTGTCATGGCAAATGCCAATATGAAAATATTGAATAATCAATAAAACAGGGTCACATCTATTTAATAGATTATGTGTATTCATCTGGTATTGTGTTGTATTTATTAACGAGTCAAGTAATACCATAGATCTACTTGATCTACGCCTAACGGCTCTATTGGTTACTTGTTAACGAGTCAAATAATACCATTGATCTATGCCTAATGGCTCTATTGGTTACTTGAACTCGTTTTCTGAACGGCCTTTTCACTATCAATGTTTTCTGTCCCATTTCTACATTTTGGTTCTATGTCCTAGAAAAGATGCATGAAACAAGTTGAAAATGATAAATAGGTCATAGGATATTTGTTTTATCTTTCATTTCATTTTTTCATTGTTTTACCCATTTTTTTGGGGAAAAAGTTATTTTTCCACTAGTTACCAAAAAAACATCACAAAGCAATGCGAAATAACACCCTTACAGAGACAGGGATACAGCCAAATTTTATTCTTAAGCTATCTCTATGAAAATGACAACAGAATGGTGCAGTCATTCCTTTTTCATTTAAAGA
The DNA here is from genome assembly GCA_949317995.1 of Acholoe squamosa. Classification (NCBI taxonomy): domain Eukaryota; kingdom Metazoa; phylum Annelida; class Polychaeta; order Phyllodocida; family Polynoidae; genus Acholoe; species Acholoe squamosa. The sequence goes on along the minus strand of OX439041.1, from coordinate 32,321,069 downwards.
TTCCATATTTTCCTGAAGGTCTAAAAGAAATGTCACTTTAATGCAAATTGTACTAGCTTTGGGTTCTAGTTCCTCTTCTCCCCATGAAGTGGAGCCACCAAGGAGTTTTCTAAGTTCACTATAGAGGGCAGCACAAGTCACCTACCTCTGTAAATAGCCTCATAGACTGACTCAAGCCTGTCCCATCATACACTGAAGGCCTATGTGGCCTATGCCTATAGCTAGGGATCCACTGCCGCGAGTTTGTTGCGAATTGTACTTGTGTGTGTGCCCTCGCAGAGCACTCACAAATATCAAATTATTTTGATTTTTGCGAATGTCGTCGCACGCCTCTCGGACGTTGCATGACGTTTCTCGCAGCAGCAGATCCACTGCTGGAATGTTTTCTGCAAGGGCACACGCACGGGTACAATTCGCAACAAACTTGCGGCAGTGGATCCCTAGCTTATGACCTCCACAATACAATCTATATATGCCCATTTACTTGACTCGTTTTTTAATGGATTCCAGACACCCTTCTATTCTCTTTTAAAGATAATGCACGGCACCTTGTTTGACTGGTACTGTAACCCCCTGCCCTCCCGCCAATGGGAAGAGAGATGTGTACAACATATATGAAGCTCCCAATGATTGCTATCTTTAATACATGTATAATGTGTAAAGAGAGGTACATGTAGGCAAGTCGAGCTCTAAACTAAACTTCTAATGGGGTTGGGGGGTCCCCCATGTCACATGTCTTAGATCTGCGTGTCACCTCTATGAACCACTTATCTTATGTACTAATACTAGATCTACTATGTCGAATTTAAGAAAGGAACTGTCATGTCATTGATTTTTCACCTGTCACTAAATCCCATGTCACATGTCGATTTTAAGAAATGGCCATGGCATAGTGGTCTACACCTATTCTAAACGGATGCTGACTCCTGTAGCAGTATAAAGACAGCAAAGTAGGGGAGGGAGACCCACAGCAGAGTGGCGCAGTGGAAGCGTGCTGGGCCCATAACCCAGAGGTCCGTGGATCGAAACCACGCTCTGCTAACGTTTTTCACCACATACATGTGCATTCTTCTGTCTCACCCAGGCCCAGGCAGTTTTTGCACCAGTCAAGAAACCATGGAAGATTCGATGTTCTTTTTTCCTTTTTTTTTTTAATATAATTCTCAATCTACATTTCAAGATTATATCAACCCAACTACAACAACTAAAGTCAGTTTTTATAGAGGTGGCAATTTTACTTTCTAATAGAAATCGAAAGATCACGACCATGATATACTAGCTTCCCACGGCGCCGCTCTACTACTTCGATGCCGAGCGAGATGGACGGGGTAGCGGTCTAATGATATACTATACTATAGCCTATAGGGAACAGCCATTCCTGTATGGAGGTGGCCATATTGAAATCAGTTATGTAACAACCCCCGACGGCCATCTTGGATCTGGCAGAGGATTGTGGGTAATCTCTTAGGAGGGTGAAGATAAGAGATTACCCACAATCCTCTGCCAGATCCAAGATGGCCGTCGGGGGTTGTTACATAACTGATTTCAATATGGCCACCTCCATACATGCATGCCCTCCTAAGTGCACTGGAGTGGATGAAGGTGTCTACGCGCAATGCCTTCATCATATTCTTTGCAGGCTTCCCTAGCCCACTTAAAAGGGTCTATATCTCCTCTTTCCTATCCCCTCAGGATGTGTGTGGTGCACATATGCGCGGGCACTGACACATTCCTCTGTTAAATTATCAACCTGTGAAGCACGGGATAGCCACTTAGTGCCGCTAAAGTGCTGTAAAACACAAATCAATCAATCAATCAATCATATTCTTTGACTCGAAGTCATGCCTGCAAACTCTATGCCAGCATGACCCACGAAACCCAGTGGTGCAGCAGATGAAACAATCTATCTTGCACCTGACTCAGGCCCAGAAAGAGGTCACCCTCTGTTGGCTCCCCAGCCACATTGGGATAGAGGGGAACGAAGCTGCAGACCATGCAGCTAAGAAAGCCCTGAGCCGGGAACCCGGCTTGGCTCCCATCCCCTCTTCAGACCTGCTCCCCATGGCCAAGGAGTTCATAAAGAAAGAGTGGCAGAAAAGATGGAGTTCTGACCACAACAACAAGCTCAGAGCCATCGAACCTTCGATTGGCAAAGAGCATGACCACACTGGCCTGACCAGGAGGGAATCGACAAGACCGACCCGTCTTCGGATAGGTCACTCTCTGCTGACTCACGGACACCTCATGAAGGGTGAAAACCAACCCACGTGTCAGCGATGTCAAGTACCTCTGACTATGAAACACCTGGTGCTCTCATGTCAGGCAACAAAGAGGAGTAGGGACAAGCACCTTCATGGTTTGTCCATGAACAGTGTGTTTACCAGCACTGGTAAGAAAGAACTTCTGACCTTCCTCAGGGAAGTGAAGATGTTCGAGAAGCTCTGAAGCGGGGGGGAAACACCTCCCCTCAAGTATCGGTCAGGTGGGCTGGGGGAATGATCCTCCGGCCCGGCTGGAAGAGTAATCTTGCAGCTAGGTTGGAAAGTGGCTCTCTATACTCGTCAGTCCGTGGTAAGCTGGCCCGATTGGTATAGAACCACGACTGTCTGGCCGGTGTCAGGATAATGGACCGGTCAGATGATGTGTCAACAGTCTGCGGCACAGCGTCTGGGTGAGGCAGCACGATAAAGAGGGGCCTTGAGCCACGAGCAGTGTCTCACTGCTACGAGCCGTGTCCCACTGCTACAAGCAGACTCCCAAACACACGCACGCGCACACTCACATTCACACGCACACACACGCGCAAATTAAGTTTGAGAAAAGAATGGACTAAATGTCTGATAACCAATGAGGCATGTTTGATATTTGACCGACTGGATCGGACATCCCCGCAGACACCCCCGACCTCACGATCGGCCAACCCAATCGGCCCTGTCTGCGGTCCCCTTAAGGTGCCCCTACCTCTATCTTAATCACCTTGAGTACCTGTCCATTGTTTAGGTGTGAATGGAGGGGATTAGCCTGATAGGCAGACAATGGCTTGGTCTTACTCAGCCTGGATGATATGTGCCCTCTTAGAAAACTTTTAAAGTTTTATTTCTCTTGTATTTGAAGTACTAAGTCTGTATAAAGCTTACATTGTAGAGTATTTGCTATCCAAAGGTATAGACTTTTAGAATACCATATAGCTTCATATAGACTACTAGGAAGGGCCAACCAAAGTAAACTATACAAAGAGGCCAACTGCTGATCTAGCCCCCGACTACATGAGCCACCTAGCTAATTTGTTTGGTACGTACGTACTAGCAATGGCTCTGGTCCCTATTGGTACGGACGAAAAACAAGCTAAATGAAGGGAAAGTTGTCTGAAACCCGTTGTAACTGGTAGCACCACCATCTTATGGAGGTGAATCCTTGCGCAGGGCTCCCATTGGTAGACTGCAATGCTGATGCTAATCATTTAATTAAATTGCTATTTTTAATACTTCCCCTTCTCAGAATGCTTTCAAACTTTGCAAACAATTAGTTTAGTTATGGATGGTAACTCGCTGAAAGTTTAGTAAAGCGATTATGAGTAGAACTGCCATTAATTATTTAGGAAAGTTGGGGGTGTGGGCTGTGCGGGACTGGCAGATGAAAAGTGCAATGGAGTAATGATTTCAAAATTCATTCTATCAACTTCTACTCATGGCAATTACTTTATATTCGCTCAAAATATCCATTTATACCTGTAGATGACTCGCTAAAGGTTTCAACTAATTTGATGAAATAGTTTGAGAGAAAAATTATATTTCTTGCACCCCCATGATGGGCCACATAGACTGACAGTGGTGAGCACTGCTTTGTTATTCACCTCCAAAGTATGTCTGCCGTGGGTGCTTGGTGGCGCCCCCTGTAAACAAATCTATGCTTCTGGCCCAGACGCTAAAAGCTATATGGTAAATGACGGGGGACCACCCTCGAAAGTAGGTCATGAGGGGTGCGTTAGGTTGCTAACTTTTATCTCTAACTACGTCTGCCCACATGCCAGATTCTTTGAATATTCAGAGAAAATGTGACTTAATGTTACAATTTTAGGGAGCATATTTAAAAGTTTATTTTGGGGGGATGGTAGATGCAAAAATTTTAGTGGGGGTTCGGGGGCAGAGCCCCCGAAAAAGATTAGCTCTCAACTCTATGTCCGTTTTTCAGTGGTACCGAACGCACCGTCGATGACCTGCTTTTGGGACTGGTCCCCCGTCATTTACCTTAAAAGCTCGGCCGTCCAGACGAATCGGAACCTAGCGGAATATAATATTGACCAATGAGAAAATTCCTTTCATTCAGTGCCGACTTTTCAGGGTGCATTACGTAATACCTGGTACCCATCAGCTCGCTGTTATCAGCCCAATAGCACGGAAAATATAGGTAGTTGTATACTATACATAAGGGAGTGGTCATTATTTATCAACAGGGGGGGGGTGGTGGGTTTGAGGGGGGGGCGTAAAAATTTTCAGACCCCTCCCGAGGGGGGGGCTAAAAAAATTTTGACCCCTCTTGAGGGGGGGGCTAAAAAAATTCACCCTCTTTTTAGCAAAAAAGCCCGCGCGCTACTATAGATCAAAGAGGGGCGCGAAAACTCTCCGCGCCGGAGGCGCGGGGGAGGCGCAAAAATTTTTGACTGCTGTCGCGGGGGGGGCATAAAAAATTTCCGCGCGTCCGCGCGAAAATCCACCACCCCCCCCCTTGATAAATAATGACCACTCCCTAAGTGCCTGTCGATATTTATTTTATTGTGGAAGGGGGAGGGGGGATTTCAAGTGGATGAAAAAAGCATTCCTCCCCGACGGGGAATTGAACCCCGGTCTCTCGCGTGACAGGCGGGGTTACTAACCACTATACTATCGAGGATTGGATGTTGATTGCCTCTAGGTTTATGACCTGATTTTTGTGTATCAATCATTGGCAGATGCCCGCGGTTTTAATACTCAGCTGAACCATTATGTAGATCTAGATATGATCCTAATTTACCGCGATCTTTGATGTACCCCGGTACCGGTACCTGTGATTTGGGGGTGGGAGTTCTAATCAAAGTAGACTTAAAAAAACAAACAATTATGGGTCTAGACCCCTAAAATCGACAGTGTGACATGATTTTTTCTTAAAATCGACAAAGGACATTGAGCTTCTAGGGACAATGACATGGGATAAAATATAGTGACAGGAGACATGGACCTTTCTTAAAATAGACATGTGACATGTCACATAGACTGATAGAGCTTAGTGACAAGGACAGAGGAAAATACAAATTTAGTGACATTTGACATGGGCTTTTCTTAAAATCGACAAGGGACATGGAGACCCCCCCCCCCCCCCATCTAGACCCCCACAATTGAAGGTTAAATGGGGCATGCCTGTCCACAGATCCATTGAGAAATCCTTTTAACATTTATTAGGGCCCTAGACAGGGGGGTCCCATATGTCCCTTGTCGATTTTAAGAAATGGGTCTTGTCTCTTGTCACCCACCCCTATGTCCCTTGTCGATTTTAAGAAATGGCCTTGTCCTCTTGTCGATTTTAAAAGTGATTTTGTCCCTTGTCACCCCCCCCCCCTCATGTCCCTTGTCGATTTTAAGGAGTGGCCTTGTCATCTTGTCGATTTTTATTGGGGGGTCCTTAAAGTTTGGAAGGGATCCATTCCATAAAATTCGCCTCAAATACCAGCAAGATGAGGGATATAGGCACTCTCTCGGAAATTTCTCCCAAACTCGATCAGTCCCATGCCTGAATATATCCATTGTGAAAATACAAAAACATGTCTTATAGTGAGGTGACATCTTGCGCTTAGGAGGGCATGGGCTTCAGACATCACATGCCTGAGTATTTTCCAATAAAAACTTCAAACATTGGACTGATTGGTGTACAAAATGTGTTATTTTAATTTAATCAATCATTTGTAAGGGGCCATCCACAAATGACGTCATGATGGAGGGGGAGTGGGTTAGGCTGGGCATGACGGAATCGATTTTCCCTATACCTTCAGCATTGCAAAATTGGCAAAAAAAAACAAAAACAAAAAAAAAATCTTGACGGGGGGTCAAAAATGTTCAAATTTTACATGACGTTATTTATGGATGGCCCCTAATTTAATATGCCTATTTATAGATAACCGCCTTTGTCGCAAATAGAAATTTAGAAGATGAGTCTGGTTGCTTCAATGTGGTTAGTTGAGGGGGAGGGGAATTTTTTTTTATGGAAAAATTTGAAGAAAAAAAGAACTTAGGTCGGCCCCTTTAGCTAAGGTCGGGCAGGTGGCCGGAAACCTTTTTTTTCTGGCTTTATGTAAGAAAGAAAAGACAAAAAGTCCTTTCTCAGAGTTTTCAGCCACGGGGCAGGTGTCTTTGATTGGAAAAATTGGACCCTTACTTTTTTCTTTTTTTTTTTGTTACGAAAGTCATAACATTTATTGCTATGAGTTTCTGTTATATAGTTAATGACTGACCTGTATACGGGAGATACATATGGCTCATTTCTTCATAACCATTTAACAGTTATGAACAACAATTGAGTACATGTATATAGTGCAATAGAGTGAGTGAGTGAGTAATAGTTGTTTAACGCCATTACGACAGCTAAAGTCATATTCATGGCGAGAACTACATTACACAATTTCACAGAGGAAAGTGTCAGGGCCCGCGCATATGTGCACCACACACATCCAGAGGGGATAGGAAAGAGGAGAAATAGACCCAGTGCAATAGAATATGGAAATTACATCAAGATAACCAGCCCTATACTGGTATCTTCCCTTCCCCATTCGAAAAAAACAGAAGAGAAAAAAAAAAACAGGGACGTGGAAAGCTGTCCGGTCACGAACATTCATGTGATAGCGGGTGTGATCTAGCTTGTGATACTGGTAAGCACTGATAAAAGAATATGAATATGATTGATACAAATCAGGGAGTGGTCATTATTTATCAACGTGGGGGGGGGTGGTGGATTTTCGCGCGGACGCGCAAACATTTTTTACGTCCCCCCCTCGACGGCAGTCAAAATTTTTTGTGGCTCCCCGTGGCAGAGGCTAATTGGAGCATTTTCACGTCCATTTCTGATCTATAGTAGTGCAGGCTTTTTTGCTAAAAAGAGGGTAATTTTTCCCCTCAAACCCACCACCCACCTTGGAGGCCTTTACATTAAAGTTACATTAAATTGGAAGTTCCTGGTTGTAGCCTACGGTAGGGGGTTTCCACTCTATGCGGGGCACCTCAATTCTACTACCTGTACTGTACCAGAGAAAACTACAGTCTCTTTGACTGTACTGTATAGATATAGTACTGTGTAGGCCTAGCGTTGGCTTTCGGGAGTTATCCGGTCTGTGGCGGGAAACGCCGACACGCAGCTCACCAGTGCACTTGTTCCGGTTCTGATGCACTCTGGGAAGGTCCATCCCGCGCTCGGTCTTTCCGCTTTACCAAGTGTCAAGTTTGCGTGCACATCGTTTCGTGTCTCACCGAAGACTTAAAAGTAAGCATTATTTTCAACCCCTTTCCTTATCTAAACTGTTTTGGTGTGAGCCAAATGTCCCTCCTATGTGCTTGTGTGCGCTGTTTCCTTATACCGATCGTGATTCCCACGTATTTCGGAAAATAGTGTTGGCCATGTGTACAAATGTTGACGCCCGCCATGTGCAATGTGGTTTCACCATCACAGTGACAGTGTTGCTGTCACCCACGTGGGCATTAGTAAACGTTAACTGAATACACACTTGGAATACACTTTTGTGACTGACACGTCTAATGGCTGGCCTTAAGACATTACAATTTCAACTTCCGAATTGATCCAAGAGGCAACACCACTAATAAGCCATTTTCTGACATGGGTAGGACAAATGTCAACGGCAATGCCAATTGAATTTGTTTTCCCAAGCCCAAGCCCAAGGCATGTCCGTGACAGTGATATTTGCCTTGATTTGAAGTGGCACGCATTGAAATGTCACTAGTGGCACATGTAGGCACCAAACAAAATCCGATTTATGTGCCACCAAACAAAATCCGATCTTATGCTACTTTGTATGACACAGGCCGATACACAGAATGTTCACTTTATTCTGATCTGACAGTGACTTTCTCTTAACAGATCTGGACTACTAAATTCGACATGGATATATAATTATATGCCCAGTAATGGCAATATAGCCTACCCAATATGGTGGCCATTTCAACATGTGACACATAAATCATGATGTGGCATGGGGCCATAATAAAATCATAAAGTTAATGACAGGCAGATGAAATACAGTTTATCAACTTGATGACATGTCATGCACACATGCCATGGGTGCTCTGAAATTCGACATCTGTGATTCGGCCAGATCAGCCAATTAGTGCAAAGATAGGGTCATATTTGTGTTTATATTTAACTCGAAACGCTGAGTTTTAAGAGACGGGTAGGTGCAGGCAAAACTTTTAAGACCGGATTACAGAGATGCCAGAGTTTCAGATTTTCTCTTGATTTCAGAGGTTCGAATGTGATATTTTACTACAGAAATGATTAGAATTTTTTTTTTTTAAATGAATGTTTTATAATTCTGATATTTCTTAAAGATACACCCAACCCTAAGTGATTAATTTTTGAAGGTATTTGTCACTCTGATTAGGGTATAACCCCACTTTTGAAGTGCCCCAAAATAATTTTCAGAGTTTTGCCACCTATCGGACTGACATCTCTGGCCGGAAGTGAGCACTTTTCGAGAAGAGGTTGACTTTGAGCTCAAATTACATGAAAACCATTAAATATGAGATGAAACCCGTCATGTGATAGAGAACGTATTCAGGATCATGGAGGTGTAACATTTACCTCTTATAAGATTATAATCTTTGTAAAATTTAGGTTTGAAAGAAGTAGGTTACCTGAAATCCAACTTAGACGCTTGGTGCACTCAATGCTTTTCTATGGAGGTGTCGTTTTGGGTGTCAGGTCTGGGCGGGTTCAGACGTGATCAGAATGTAATGGAAAATGATAAATTGCATGTTAATCTTGTTTCTATGGTTCTTTTGGACATTTCTCTCTGTATACACATTAAAAATAATTCAATCTGGTGTTATAATCCTGTTATACGATTCATATTCGTCTTGGAAAGTTTTTGCCAAAAAAATCGTCCGAGCGGCTGAAATTTTACGACATTCCGATTGGGTCTCACTTCGATACAAACATGGCGGTTATTGAATTAAATTTGATGTGTTACTAGAGTATAGGGAGAAGAAGATGGATCCATGCAAAAGAGACATAATAAATATAATTGACATTATTTGAGAAAATTTGCCACAGTAGTACAGCATAGCCCACCAAATGACGACAAAGAAAACAAAATGGCGGGTGCGAGTAGAGCACGCAATACATATGGAGTACGTTTCTTCTTTGCTGTCACTATAGTGTCAAAAAGGTTGGACATTTCTTTCTGTATATACATTAAAAACATAACAATTAATTTGACATAGCGGGTTGACGGCAAAATCCAACATGGCAGGCGGGCAATAGACCTGTTGGCTGCAGAACACTAATTATTTTTCCACTGTTGGCCTATATAGCTTTTGGGCGAAAATAAAATACTTGTGCAAGTATCTGGGCTTAGCCACTATTATTTTCTTGTAGATATACATTTTTCCCAATAATTTAGGGCCATGGCACGTGGTACAATGTGATTAACTTTTCAGGGATGTAAGTCTTCATGATTTCCCATGATTTCCTGTTTTTATGTATCCTGGAATTTTTATTTTTTATTTGACAATATAAACTCCACATGATATTCCTGGAGAGAATCTACCATTTCGTACATCCCCTGACCTCCCCTCAATTCTCCCTGTCTGCTGTGGAATGCAGGACAGTGCCTGCTGATGGCCCTACTCAGCCCAAGGCCAGCCCCTACTCCCTGCCTGGCCTCCCTGCAGTCTCCCCAGTCACTCCCATGGCCCCAGTGCCTCCCTCATGATGAATCCTGATTGTGCCTGATTCACAGAGAAAGCAAAAATCAGGCACAGGGCAGTCCCCACTATGACACTGCACTATGATACTGACTCCTGATTGGACAAAAATAAATTCAACTTGAGCTGGTTCCTCTGTGTGTGTACACAGACTGCAGACACAAGCACATCAACTCACAACAACCCACAACAACTCACAATGAGAATAGGTGCAGAAGTGTGACTGGAAAGGTTGTTTAAAAGAGAGCTCTTTTATAAAAGTCATGTTAATGTGGATGACAAAAGTTAAGTTTCACTGATTCTATCTGCAGACAAGTGTGGGTTAGATTAGAAATGAGTTACAGAGGTTGGCAAATCTGCACTCCCACTAGGAGTGGTGGTCTTAGCCATGCAGCCACGTTTCTAGGTCAGGCTATGGTCTGTTCAAATCAGTGAGGAGATGGTAGCTCTATACAACGATACTCCATGCCACTGTGATGGGTGGGGAGGGGGTGCAGCCACATTTCTAGGTCAGGCTATGGTCTGTTAAAATCAGTGAGGAGATGGTAGTTCTATACAACGATACTCCATGCCACTGTGATGGGGTGGGGAGGGGGTAATAGGTAAATCTTGAAACTTGTGTTTAGAAGCATTTAAACCCCATATACAATTGTTTTCAGGTCATATTAAGTGTTTATATACAACCTTTGTACATGTCTGTTAATGTTTTCATGTTTTCATGTTTTTTCACCACCCCTGACTTACATCCCTGACTTTTGTGCCATAGGCCTTAGAGTGCATACCCAGATTTGGGGGTTTTGCAGTGAATGATTTCAATACATTCTCTAATTAAATAGAGTGCACCCCCCTCAACTTACCATCAAATATCAGCCCAAATAACACTCAAATCGATTAATATACACCCTAAGGATTAATTTGATACCTGGTTTGCCTACCCACTGTCAGATTTTAGACCAATAATCATTGTACAACACCCTTCAGTGCGGAGCTACAAAGTGTCTCCTGCTGCCACCTCCCGTCAATTGGTGTTCTGCAACCTATGTTAGTCTTTCGCATTGCTGTCACTATAGTGTCAAAATGGCCAGACCAAAGCTTTCCGAGTTACCTGTGATGTCAATCGCTTTAACACTCGTTTATTTTTTCAAATATTGCATCGTTTAAAACAGGTAAAAACAAAATTACGAAGTTTATATAAAAAAAAAATGAAGGTACCTTTAAATATCAATATTCAAATGGATTGTGTTAGAGGGAAATGGCCTGTCTGTGTTGGATGCCAAAGCGCATGTTTTCAGATTTTATCAGATAACACAGAAGTAAAGTAGACTACACAGAGCTCATCCACACACGTTTTCAGCAGCTCCGCCTGTACTGCCATTAGGTGGCAGAATCTGCTTTAAGAAAGAAGTTGTTTCAAAAAGACCTGGTGTGAAATTGGGGGGGGGGGAGTGAGTCGTTGTTCAAAAGACAGACTTGCCAATAGAAAGGTATATAGACGTGAGAATGAGTTGGCAAGACTGGTGTTTGTGTTTTGAGAGAACTGAGCGTAAGCAAGTTTACCAGCTGATCTTGGGCACTTGATCCCTTGGACTTCCTAGAAACTTGCAAGAGTAACATGAGGGGTGTTTGAACTGTGCATCAAACTTTGGGTGCAGGGATTAGGTCCTCTCAACATTCCATGTTCAACCAGTAGTAAGGATATCACGACCGCAGGTGTGCCCCAATTGGTTACCAGGGTACTCATAAAAGCATGTTTGATATTGACTGACTATATTGGACGTACAGATGGCACTTGCACATCATGGGTCGGCTGACAGTCTAGACTGTAAACGCTTTAAAGTGTATCAGGTCAGGGTGATCTTTATTTGTAATTTAAGCCTTGCTTTAAAGTTTAATATTTCTGCCTAGTCAAAGCCATTCTTGTAGTTGTCAGTCACACAGAAAACAAAAATCCTAGGGAAAAGGGTTGGGTATTTAATCGAACCTAGTGATTTGAACCATAAGAAAATATGTACTTGGCCAAGAAAACAAAAATCGTCATTTCAAATTTAGTAAATGTAGTCATAGTTTAACAGGTGTAAATGCGCAAGTTTACCAGCTGATCTTGGGCACTTGATCCCTTGGACTTCCTAGAAACTTGCAAGAGTAATATGAGGGGTGTTTGAGCCGTGCATCAAACTTTGGGTGCAGGGATTAGGTCCCCTCTACAATTTAGGGTCCATGCTGCTCAGTCAGTTAAGTACTTTCCCTAAAGGTCAGTTAGAATATAGTCTTGAGACAAAACTTTAAATTCAGACAAAATGTTCTCATTATATGATGGAAATGAACAAGCAGGTGATCTAACACTATTATACTTGCTACTTGCAGAATGCGTTACGTGGCCGCATATCTGCTTGCTGTGCTGGGCGGCAACAACAGCCCATCAGCCGCTGATGTCAAGAAGATCCTCAGCTCTGTCGGTATCGATGCCGATGACTCCTGCGTCAAGACTGTGATCGAGCAGCTGAAGGGCAAGGATATTGAGGAGGTGATGGCTGAGGGCCGCACCAAGTTGGCCTCCATGCCTGCCGGAGGTGGCGCCGTCGCTGCTGCTGGAGGCGCTGGTGGTGCAGCTGCCCCAGCTGCCGGTAAGTTTTGTGTTCTTTTCATGTCATATATATATAAATATCTGAGGTTCAGCGATTTGGACGGGCTGCACACCTGCGCCATTTGGCACATTTAAATTTTAAAAGGAATATTAGAATCACCAAGTGTGCACAGTAGTCATATTTGGAATCAGTAGAATGTCTTAGGGTTATGGGACCATTTGTCATATAGTAAAAAATCCTGTCCAAATCCCTAGATTCAGCATGATTATCTAGCGTCTGGAATGAATGGTAAATGTGTAGGTCATTGATGCTGCTTGCAGTCTGAAATGAGATCATGTGAGTGAAAAATTCCACTGGTGTTTCAAAAAAATCATCGCCCTATCATATTGGATAAACTACCTTTTCAATCATTAAATCAATCAAAGTGACTGAAGCTACGACAGATAACAAAGTGCATTGAATGAGATATTGTTAGCAGAGATGCCACTCTTCCTGGTTTACCAGGAAAATGTGTCCTAAGTCCAGTTTTCCTGGTTTTTGTCGGCCATTGATTGGCATCTCTGTGTAAGTCTCACCGTTTATGAAAGTTAACTTAAAGCCTGTTGATTTGCATTTTACAGAAGAGAAGAAGGAGGAAAAGAAGAAGGAAGAGAGCTCCGAAGATGAGGATGAGGACATGGGCTTCGGTCTCTTCGACTAAAGGCTTTCTTCTGACTGACATCTAGCGGTGTAGTACCATCTAATAGCACAAACAAACTTATATGTGAAAAACATCGTAACTTGAACTAAAAGAAGAAGCAACAAGGCTCACAGTGTAAAACATCTCAATAAAAATGAGCAAAAAGTATCTCGAATCCTTGTTTTGTTTTCCATACTTTTACAGATCCCACCTAAACCTAATTCTTTATAAATTACAGGGGTGTGAAATTTCCGCGGATACGCGGAATTCCGCGTTTTTGATGCTCACATGGACCATTCCTGAGAACTGTGCAAATCCACTGAGAAAATGAATTACCATTTATGGGGGGGGGGGGGGGTCTTAGAACCTTCCCAATGTTAGGTCTAATGTCAGCCCAAATGGAGGTAGATAAAGTATCCCAATGGTAAATTGTGGCCTCATTGTACAGTAGAGACTGATATAATATAGCAAATTGAATAGTTAAATCACTTTTATCTTATGTAATAATGTCAACTAGAAATCCTTGCAAGGTGGTAATATGTGCTTCAGAGGAAACTGGTTTCGGGATTTCACACCCCTGAAATTACCGTTGGTATACTTAATGTACTTACTGTAATTTCTCGCTTTATGCATTTACTGTTGAAAATCAGGATGGTCTAAATGTTGGTGATGTATGAGCGACCATCTCAAGTACACCAAGAGGAGGTTGAACCGGCGCCGCAGAGCGTCTCTGATTTGTCAGCGTCCCAGCATGTAAACATGGCGCTCACGCGGTTGCGGACATTGCCGTCGATCAAATGAATTAGCAAAAAAGGGACTGATAGAAAAACCATCCAAAGTCTATATGATTGCAGTCATGTTAGAAACTATTTTCTACATGTGTATGATATTCATGATGTCACTGTCATTATCTAGATACTTTGAATGCAGTGAAATGTCAGGACCAAAAATAGCTTCCCAAAAATAAGATAATTAGCCTATTTCAAACCCGTTTTATTGAGAAATCTGGCAATTCAAAATTAGTTGAAATATAACCCCTGCTAAACTGGGATATAATCCATTTAATTCACTTGGAGAGACTCAAGTTTAGATTTAGATCTGCATCTATGAACATGGGCTTACTGCCATTGAAATATCATTAGTAGAAGGGTCCCGTCCGTGAACGGTTGAGCGATAATGTGGGTTTTGGCCTAGTTCCGACCCTGACCGCTAGGCGTGGCCGTAATCGGTGTCCCCTCCTCTTGAGTACACCCTTTGACCTACCGTAAATCCCCGGTCATAAGCCGGGGGGCGAGTTCAGCGGTAATATAGAAGCCGGTTTTAGTGCATTTTAGGCTTTTGCAAAAACCCCGGTCATAAGCCGGGGGGCCAGTTCAGACCCCCAACCCCCCCTTACACCCCCTAAAACTAAAAAATCTCACCAATTTTTGAGGAAAATTAACCATATTTCTATCAATTCTTTATTGAGTTCTTATAGAAAACACATTGAAATGAACTTGTATGGTAAAAAATCGTACATATTAAAGTAATTTTATTTTCTATATGATTTTTATTGAAATTTGGTAAAAAAATACTTAAACTTTTTAAAAACCCCGGTCATAAGCCGGGGGGGGGGGACTTGGGGAAAAATTTAGAAGCCGGTTTGGGCCCAAAATAGGAAAAAAAAAACGGCTTATGACCGGGGATTTACGATAGTAATAGTTATGTCAAGACCAATTACTTTAGGCCATGATTGGCTGGGGATAAATCGACAGCTGGGTAATTAAAGGTTCTCTCAATAGGGCAAAGAACATGCCTGCCTGAGACTACCTTAATCACAAGGACACATTGTATAGAATTCAGTTACATTTTGCATAACCTAAAAACATACAAGGGTAAAGGACACTTCAAAGTTAGTACAGATGTAACATTTGGGTCAGATCCACGTAGGATTAAGCCATGAGACAAGGGGAGCTAGAATGAAATCAACCTCGAATTTACCAGATTTTGGATGGATGACTACCATGCCAAATAGGTTGCTGCACATGTGTACCTCTCTGGCTATTGAGATATTGTACTAAACTAGTTCAGCCCATGGCATGAAGCTGGGGCGACCTCTCAACCTTCTTTGACAACACCTGGCTCACTGATTAGGCCACTCAAGTCACCTGACTGGATATAGGAGTACCGTAATCTCCCACGTATAAGATGCGTCCTCTACGCCAAACAAGCTGCTGGTGCGTCTTATAGATTAATCTCAACTTGGGGGTGCGTCTTATACGAGGGGTAATTTTACTATAGAACAGTACTGGATTTACAAAATTGAGCCCTAAGCCTCTGCTGAGTTTGGGGTGCGTCCTATACGCGCAGCGCTTCTTCTACGCGGGAGAATACGGTAGTATTCAACCTGCCTAATGTAGTTCTGATATTTTCAAAAGATTTTTTTTTTCCAATGTGAAAAACAATACAAAAGTGCATGGGACGACATGATGGTAATACATTTTCTGGGTGCAGGTTTTCAGAAACGTCCTTATGGATGATGAAAAACATTCTATGGTAGCCCAAAAAAATTACAAATGTTCCCAAAACACCAATTTTTTTTTGTACCGATTTTTTAACATTGCCTGGCCCGGGATCTCTTGATACAGAATCAAACGTGTTACCACTTCACCATGGAATCTGGTAAATGGTTGTATGGGAGTATATACTGTGCTGAGGAAGTTATGAAAAAATTATCCACTTTTGGATATGGGGAATAATGTGACAAATTACTATATAATCCTGTATAATATTAAAGGTTCTATATCTCAGAAATATGCGTGGGACCCCTACATTTTTATTGCATATATTATATGCATAGTACCTATCATTTTGAGAATATGGAAGAAATCCATCCACTTTTAATCTATCCCCGCCATCCACCTAGAGTCTATACCCACAACGTTAGTGTCCGTGGGTGTTGCGGGTTATACTATGTAGGCCATGTTATTCTAAAGACTTGGATTACGGGATTTAGCAGCTAGGATTCTCGTCGCCCATTGACAAAAAAAACATAAATAAAAATCTCTCATACAGCCCTGCACAACTAATAATTCCCACCGGCTATCTGCAAAAAAAAAAATAGTCCAGTCACGTTTCCGGCCTCCAAAGGAGCTTTTGGTAAAGAACTTTGGTATCATTTTTCAAAGAAGGGCGGAGTGCTAAATGTTTAATCACATGGACTCTTTATAATTTTTTTTGGCATCAGTCCCTCGAAATCCTGTCGGTCACCAGCAAAAAAAATATAGAAAAACTCTTTCTGAAAAAAAGCCACAAAATCTCGTCGCCGGATCCGTAATCCAAGTTATTAGAAATAAAGGGCTTATACTGCAGTCAGAGTTCGTTGATCACATGAAAGGTTTCAGTTCTTGGGAATAAATCCCTCATCAGCAGGGGTGTCCATTCACCAGGAATACTCTAGTTGGACCTTCGATACTCATTCAGGGATGTGGTTCCTACCTCTGTATGATTTCCTACACTTCTGGGCCAAAAAGATATCCTCTTTTTTCCCAGATCAAATGAGAAAGTTTTAATAGTATTTAGGGAGTGGTCATTATTTATCAACAGTGGTGGATTTTCTCGAAGATGCACCCCTCTAATGTATAGTAGCTTATTTCAATAGCCATAGTTTCCTGAGTTTTCAGGAAATACCTCGATTCTATGGTCAATTTTCTAGAGCAAAATTTATGAGTCAGATTTTTAACACTGTTGTTTTTGGCCAAAGTACCCTAACAAGGAGACAGTTTTCTCGATAAAATCCCCTTAAGAGTAAGGGTTGTCGCCTGTATCAGAAAAAAAGTGAGTGTCCCCCCCGGGCCCCCTGCCTTCACCACTTTAGTTCTAGGATAATCCAGTAGAGAGCATAACTGAATGATTCGTCCCCCATCTGACCGTCTCCGTCCCTTTGCCTCAGTCCAATGTCAGACCACCAGGTGGCGATTATTTCCCACCATAGTGCTCGCCTACAGTGCTGCAGGTTTGCATTGAAAGCAGAGAGACTGTCCTAGCCCGGGGGGGGGGGGGCACTTGAATTTCTTCTGACGGGGGCGTGTGGCTGGGCCTCTGACAACCCTTACCCTTGGTGAGAGGGATTTTGGGCAAAAAGTAACCCTTGGTGAGAGGGATTTTGGTAAAAAAAATGTGCACCGTTAAGTTTTTCATCTTGAAATTTACGCTTGATGTGAGGAATTTTTATCATATTTAGCAGAAATCTTTATGGAAATTCTGAAAACTGGCACTTATTTTCAACGCATGAGGTCAAAATATGGGAAAAGTGACCCTTGGTGAGAGGGGTTTTGGCTACAAGTGACCCTTGGTTAGAGGGATTTCGACCAAAACTAGACCCTTGGTGAGAGGGATTTTGGCCAAAAAGTAGCCTTGCCAGCCGCACACCCGTGTCAGTGAAATATAGCGAGTGTAATGGGTTGAAGGAAGAACCAAGACCTTACAATTCGGTGCCTCGTGCTAGACTAACGTTTATTCCCTAATATCACTCAACTTCCGGTCCCCAACATTCTACGCACAAGATGGCGCCAAGCGCATACGTTACATCTCCCTTTTTCTCTTTATTTTATTTTTTTTTTTTTTCAAATAGAGAAGTTACTATATAGCACAACCTGCACTAATAAACATGACTCAACCAGTCTTCAACAAAGCAACGGCTACTTTGATGTGAAGAAAACAAAACAAAAAAAATCAAGTGTCTGTCTTCTTTTCTTGAACAGTCTCATGATAAAACGATGCAAAATACCATAATATCAAATCCCTTTGGATCACTTATAGTTAATGTCACAATGACTAACTGAACAGTCCTTTGAAGATAACATAAATGTTTCAAAGATCGAGCTTTTTGGGTGGTTTGCTCAACCTGCCACTACTGGTGCGATATGGAGCCCCATCACCTTGAGCAGAGTCTTTTCTGCAAGTAGGAGTTGGAGGCACTTCTCTTGGGCAACTAACAGTAACAGTTGGGTGAGGTGATTTCTGTGGCGAGAGTGGCTTAGGTGGAGATGGTAAGTCAGCAGGTGTTTGCGGTATTATATCGATAGGTGGTATGTTCACAGTTGTTCTCTGGGCCACAGTAGCCCTAGTTATTTCAGGAGCACAGTTATTGTTAGCATTTTTGTTGGCCTCATGTGTTGCCAATCGTATATGCTGACGGTTTCTCCGATACTTTCGCCCTTCACGCTCCACCACATAAGACCTTGGCTCCTCATGATGTCTCACAACAGTCCCTGGCACCCATTTCTTAGATCCTGGGAATGGTGACATCCTTACTGGATCACCTACTTTAAGTGGTGGTAGGTCACTTGGGTGCTTGGCATCATGATAATATTTCTGTGACCTTTTAGATTGGTCCAAGGCCTTTCTCACATCCTTAATGTCTATCTGTTTTGGGTTTAGTAACTCTGTAGCTATTGGAATTGTGTTACGTGGCCTTCTGCCCATACTCAGCTGTGCTGGTGACAGGCCACAACTCTCCATCGGTGTTGTTCTATGATCTAGCAGTGCCATATATTTGTCACTGGCTTTGGCCCAAAGTCTTTTGACTGTTTGCACTGCTCTTTCGGCCTCCCCATTAGATTGAGGGTAGTTTGGAGATGATGTGACATGTGTAATGTGTCTTATAACACAAAATCGTTTAAAATCCTGACTGGAGAACTGAGGTCCATTATCTGTCCTAAGAGTCTCTGGTAGGCCATGAACTGCTAGTTGGCGCATCAGAGTCTCTTGTGTAGTTGCCGATGACATGTCATGCAGTTTGTCTACTTCAATAAATTTAGTCATATAGTCTACAGTCAGCAAATAGTTTTGTCCTTTCCACTCAAATATATCACTAGCCACCTCCTGCCAGGGGCGTTGGGGTGTTGGGGTGTTGGGGTTGGACGTAGGGTCTCTGATGGCTGCTTATTCTGATAAGTATTACAGGTTGCACAATCACTGACCAGTTCTTCGATTCTTTGGCTCATCCCTGGCCAGTACAGTGGTTCCCTCGCTCTCTGTTTACACTTTGTGATGCCAAGGTGGGATCCATGAACCTGGGTGAGCATCTCTTCTCGAAGACTAGGTGGCACCACAATCCTCATCCCTTTATATACAATGCCATCCGAAACTGCAAGCTCATCTCTAATGGACCAGTACTCCCTTATGCTGTGTGGCACTTGTTCTTTTGTATCTGGCCAACCTTTGAGTATGATGCTGTACAGCTCGTTCATCTCATCAGCTGTTGTTTCTTGGAAACTGCGATACCGGGTTGGAGTAACAGCGATAAAGTTAACTATGTTAACTGTAATATGTTCTATGTCTTCTTCTGCTTCTGGCAGGTTTGCCCGGCTCAGTGCATCTCCCATAGGAATATCCTTTCCTGGAACATAGCAGACATTTAGGTCATAGGGCTGAAGGCGTAGCATCATCGTCTGGAGTCTCATTGGCGCTGCTAAGATAGGTTTCGTGAAGATCGATTGAAGTGGTTTATGGTCTGACTGCACAACCACTTCTTTGCCAAAGACATAGTGATGAAATTTCTTGCAACAGTGGACAATAGCTAGCGTCTCTTTCTCTATCTGAGCATATCCTCGTTCTGTACTTGTCAGGGCCCTTGAGGTATATGCCACTGGTTTGTCATTTTGGAGCAACACACCTCCTAGTGCATAGCTGGATGCATCACACTGAATCTTGACTGGTTTCCGCACATCATAGTATGCCAGTACTGGGGCATTGCAACACAGGTCTTTCAGCTTCTCGAGGCTGCACTGCTCAGGCTCTTCCCACACAAACTCTGAGTCTTTCTTTGTGAGTGCACGTAGAGGTGCTGCAATCTCACTGAGGTTAGGGATGAACTTTGAGATATACTGAACAAACCCCAGAAATCGACGTACACATTCCTTTGTCTGAGGTGTCGGCATCTCTCTCACAGCCTTGACTTTGTCTGGGTCAACCTTTAGACCTTCTGACGAGACAATATGACCAACATACTTGACGCTAGATTTCCTGACCTGACACTTTCCGAAGTTCAACTTCAAGTTCCACTCTGTAGCTCGTTCAACTACTCTTTTCATAATAGCATCATGGTGGGTTGTGTCTCTCCCTGCTATCAGAATGTCATCCATCACTGCATATGCACCCGAGATATCCTGAAGCATGTCATCCATTATCCTCTGGTAGATTTCAGGTGCGGATTTCACCCCAAAGGGTAGCCTCAGCCACCGATACCTTCCAACCGGTGTGTTGAATGTTGTCAATAGACTTGACTCATAATCCATCTTAATTTGCAAGAAACCGGATTTTGCATCAATAACAGTGAATACTTTGGCATCTCCCATGGATGCAACAATGTCCTCAATGGTCGGGGTTGGGTAATGTTCCCGTCTAATCGCTGTGTTTAGATCTCGTGGATCAAGGCAAATTCTTATTTTATCATTCTTCTGGACCACCACCATGGAACTTACCCAGTCTGTGGGTTCTGTGACTTTGGTGATGTGACCATCCTCCTCCATTTCTTTCAGTTTTACCACAATCTTCTCACGCAGAGCATGGGGTTGACGTCGGGCTCCATGCACAACTGGCTTTACGGTTGGATCTATCTTGAGAGAGTAGATCCCTGGAAGAGTTCCTGTCAATTTCTTCAGCTCTGGGTATTGATCTATGCCTTGATCGACTGTGTGGATACGCTTCAGGAGACCTAATTGTGTGCATGCTGACCCTGATAGGAGTGGAGTTTGGTCCTGCTCTGTGATGTAAAACTTAACGTTTATTTCATGAGACTTCCATATGACTGGGAATACTGCAGTGCCAAGTAGTGGGATTGGGTGCTGGGTATAGGATTGATAAACACGCTTGGTTGGATGAATCAGAGGTTTATCCACCATCCGATTATAAGTCTTCACTGACATGAAAGACTTGGCTGCACCAGTGTCGAGCTGAATCCGAACCTTGACACCACCAATCATCAGTTTTTCCCACCACTCACTCTGAGGATCCTTTGGCTGTTGCACAGTATTGACCAGGTGAGCAAGCCCATCATCACTACCTGACTCGTCACCACTGTCCTCGGATTGCTCGTCGACCGCATGTGCACCTTTCTGAGACCTACTTTTGACTTTTCTCTTTGCTTTATAACAGACTGCTGCGAAATGGCCTTTACTTTTACAGTAGTTACAGGTCGCACCACGGGCAGGGCAATATTCATGTGTGGCATCGTAGCCACACTTGTCACATAGCTCTAACTTAGGTGGTTTCTCTTTAGATGTCGAGGGCTTTTTTCTTATTTTGGGTGGCTCCTGTTTCTTAACTACCTTAACAGTGTCATCCTCCTCCCAATTCACCTCCTGTAATGTCTCTTTGGAGGATTCATAGCTTCGACCAAATGTGATGGCCTCTTTGAGGGTGAGTTCCTCCCCTTTGTCGAAGCACTTCTCCTTGACCTTTGCATGGCGGGACCCAATAACTATCATGTCTCTGAGCATGCGGTCCTCATGTGTACCATATCCACAGTCCTTTACCAGTACACGCAGAGAAGTCACAAAGTCATCAAATTTCTCATCAGGCTTCTGCCTACGACGCAAAAACCTAGCTGTAGCCCTGATTTCATCTCTAAAGGGTTTGACATAGTCCTCATACTTTTTGAATACTGACTCAAGAACTTCATTTTCTGCTGCCGCATCATCTCCATCTGCAGGCTCCCAAGGGAAGGTATCATACAATTCGCGACCTTTGTTACCAATGAATGTCATCAAATAATTCACTTTTTCTACTTCGCTTTTGCCAGCCAGTGGACCACCAAAGTGGAAAACACAGTGTTGTTTAAACCGTTTCCATTCTCTAACCAGGTCTGAGGCATCCCAATCCATGGATGGAATATTTTTCTCAGCCATTTTACTATTTTGAGCCTTTAAATCACTGTAGATGTTCACAACTAGCTGCCAGCACCACTAAATCAATGTTAGAAACTAACACACTTGACCAGCTAGAATAGGCCTCAACAAGCAAATGGCACAAAGTCAGTTCAATATGGGATTGGCTGGAGCAAATTATTAAAATGCCCATGTAGCACACAAATTCACAGTATACTAGCAGAGTTCAACCAAGCACCAACATGTGGCTTCACTTTCAGGGTTCTTGAGATCCAGGCTGGACACTTTGGTCTACTCACAATTTCCTGGATTCAATTCCTTCACAAAATGACATCTCCTGGTAAGCTTATACATCAATTCATCAATTGGCATTACCAGGTGGGTTTGCTTTCTCTTCTAGAGCTGTAGAACCACTTCTGACAACCATGTAATGGGTTGAAGGAAGAACCAAGACCTTACAATTCGGTGCCTCGTGCTAGACTAACGTTTATTCCCTAATATCACTCAACTTCCGGTCCCCAACATTCTACGCACAAGATGGCGCCAAGCGCATACGTTACAGCGAGTGCCCCCCCCCCAGGGTCCTAGCTCTATTACTCTAATCATAAAGGAGCATAGAGAAATGTGCCTCTATGAGGTTTGCACAGTCAAGCACCAACATACCCCAACTGAGGAATTTAAAGCCATGTATTGTCAAGATCAGGTGGATTATTCATCGTCACATGCGATGGTCAAGAGTGCCCGTAGATGTCTATGCCTTTGGCCAGAGGCATGGGATTGTTCCAGAATTCCGTATTTTTGAAGGCTATTCCTCGTCATTCTTATGCTTTGCACAGATCCATTAAGAAATTGTTTTAACATAAGCCTAATCGAGGGAGGGGTCTTGCAATATCTTCCAAATAAAAGTCACATATTGAAATCCCAATAGTGCAAGGAAATTCTGAAAATTGTGACATTGACAAACAAGGTCGTCAAGGTTTAAGGGCTGAACATAAGCCTGCTCCTCCCGGGCTGCTCCTTTAGGCCTATTAGGCTGCTTTTTTTTAACAACGGGCGGGCGGGGGGGGGGGGTGGTGGGTTTGCGTGTGGATGCACCAAATTTGTTTTGACTTCCCCCCTATTGAGGGGTCGAAAAAAGTCTGCCCCCCTCTCAAACTCACCAGCCCCCCCCCCGTTTGTAGGGAGCTAGGCCTTGTAGCCTACGTTTGTTATAAGGGAGTGGTCATTATTTATCAACAGGGGGGGGCGCAAAATTTTCAGACCCCTCCCGAGGGGGGGGCTAAAAAAATATATCAAGCAAACACTATACAGAATTATAAAACGGCTGGCAGTGCTCTGATGCACGATAGAAGTGACCTTGAGTGCATTATAGGTATCCAGTGCATGGCTGAGCAAGGTTACCATAGCTGTAAACCAGTCAGGTACCCTTAATTCCTCTAGATATACATTGATTGGGTACTTGATTGATTGGAATGAAATGTAAAACATTTTATAAAGACAATAGACAACTCCTTCTTCACATCTTGACTGTCTGTTGTCCTATAATGCACGAATGCATCTGAGTCAGCAAGGATATTACTCACTGGGCATGCAGCCAATCAGAGGCCTCTATTTGGTCATGTCACCTGTTGCCATGGCAACATGACCTACTTAGGGGATTAACGACCACCTCTCAGCCAATCAGAGGCCAGCATTCTGGTAACCATGGTAACATGACCGAATTAGGGGATTAGTGTGGTCACGTGACCCCTTGTTTATAAACAACAACACATGGTGTAGCCACATGGTCCCTTGTTTTGTAAACAAAGGGCGGGGCTAAATATGTAAATGAGATACTTCTGAATTCTTTGCGCGTGATGATAATGATAACTCGTTTTTTTTTGTTTTTTTTTAAGTTATGTATGAAATAAAACACAACAAAATAAGTCATTTTCATTTTTTTTTATTTTCATGAATCAGCATTTTTAATCAATCATTTTTTCTTTCGTCCGAACAGACCGCAAAGTCTCACTTTGCTAGTTTCACAGTCACTGACTCTCTCCATCATACATTGCACTAGTTTGGATAAATCTGACACTATTTCAGCCAGATATAAGATCTTTGTCTGCATGAATTGTAGACGCTTGCAGCATCCCCTTTCCTTTTTTTCTGAATTCTTCACATCATCATCATCGCGAGCCTCTGACTCACCGACCCGTCGCTCAGTTTTGGGTTTTTGTTCATTCTCATGACGCATTTCTTAAGGTTTCTTGTTCAACATGCTTCAAACAGGAAATGGATGCAATGAGGGCCACAGGTGTCAGCAGTAGTGTCTTGGAGTTGAATGCGGTTTCTTTGCCACTTGAATGGAGCAGAAAGTTTCAGGAAAGAGTAGAGCAGTACTGTTGTGGTCTCCGTCAGCGCCGAGCCAAAACTGAGCTCCACTCTCAGCTGACCTGCCTTTATAAGGTTCACTCTACACCCGTCGTGCGATCGGTCCGGAGTTAAATCCAGGGGGAACAGCGTGTAACTGTTCAGGAAGTCGTCCCAGGAAATGTCGCAGGAGTGTGAACCCTCGTACATCCCCGTTTCCTTGTGTAGTGCTAGGTACTCCCTCGCCGCTTCCCTTTTGGCAAAGTCGGGGACGTAGGCGTCGTTCGGCACCTTCTGGTCGCTCACTATCACTTGAAGTGAGTTGGCGTTGCAATGTTTCAGTTCAAACGGGTTCTTGGCGTAATTTCCGTTGAAGGCGTTGTGGTCTAGGAAGCAAATCACCATAGACTTGGGTAGTTGACCTGTGTTGGAGTGCGTGTAGGTGTGATCTCTGTTGCCCGCAGGGATGGCGTAGGTCGTCACCTCCACTCTGTTCACTGGGTAGTTGAAGGGACCCTGTTCTATCACTGCCTTTTCACTGCCGTTTCCATCACAGAATCAGCTACGACCACTCGACGCACATAGAGCTTAGCTTTGTGGATCTTAAGTTTGTATGCGGTGGTGCCCCTGCTCATCAGATAGAAACGGGGGCAGCTTGTTTCAGAGTGAGGTTGATTTTTCGTCTTTCCAGCTATGAACTTTGGTTGATGAGCTAGGTCAAAGTGGAGTCTCGACATCAGCTAAAAGCGTCCGTTGGAGATGAGTTTCTGGCGAGCCTTGAACCCTGGGTTGTCGTTATTCAAGGCGTCAAAGTGACCAGCCCTGTCTTGGTGCCAACCTTGGACGCTCATGATGTTCTTCTTGACGCCTCTGTTGTAGTTGAGTATACCTTCCAGGTAAGCTCTGTACGGGTAGGTCTCGGTGTTACCAGACACTTTGAAGCCTCCAATGGAGACTTGGACATCCTTGAAGAGCAAGTGAGCCACGTTGTTCACCGGAGCCACCACGTCGGTGTCGTCCAGTGCGTCGCCGTTCGGTTTCACCACCTAGCATTCCAGATGAAGGTAATTTTCGTTCAGGTCCGTGTACTCTTGGGACTTACTGATGGTGAAATTGATGTTGCTCCCGTCTCCCAAAGAGTTTTTCGTTTCTAGCCTGATAAAGCTCGACTTTAGGATAGTAATTTGAGTTAGTGCTACGGCGTGCAGGTCGAGCTCGGGGAGCGTGCACTCGCTGCTGTTTTCGTGTACATAAGCCATTGTGCTCCCTCTTCATGTCGGTGGTAGACTGACGCCGGTAACCTCTAGTCCTTTCATTTATAGGTCGCCTCCCTAGTGATCAAATATGTCGCCCTGCCTTCTCTTGCAAGAGCCGTTTCCCGTTTGAGGAGCTCGCCTCCGACATTTGTTCCCCGCCTTCTTGGGCGTCATTTTTTTCCCGGATAGATTACTTTACCCGCCAGACTCTTCAAAGCACCTACTTACTCCTCAGTTTTTCATGCTGTTCTTGAAAGTGCCTCCCTCCATCATATCCTTGGCCTTGCCCACACCAGCGCGGAACAGTGTTTTCCCCACTTTAAAAGGGGTGTGGCCAAGCGCATGAGACCTAAGAGGGCACCACCGAAACCGTGACCATTCTGGAAAGGTCGTCCGCTGTACACGTTGATTCCTTTACCGAACTGAGCGTTGTAGTAATCACTGTATTCTTGTCCGCTGGTACCCTTCGATGAAAAGTACGGAGCTCATTTACGTTTCATGTTTGCACTTTTAACGTTCGATGGGCATCAGATGAAGTATCACCGTCACCTCTCCTCTCATGAATGGTATGGATCAGCTGGTTCTGTCTCTTAAGTAGATGCCGACCTCGTCAAAACCTTTTGGACTTCAAGGAAAAATAATCCAAATGCATAAAAGAGGGACGTGCATGTCACCCGCTCATCTGTCTTAAATGGCGTTGCTGTATACGTACACAGAGTACACGTCTCCGAAGGGGTCCATGATGTGGTCGTCGTCACGAAATGAGTCTTCACCCCGAATCCTAGAATGTGCTTTAGATATTTGGTGACAATCAAGGCAGTGTGCCGGGGGATGTTGATGGTGACGCGTCTCGTCAGCAAGTCATACGAGAAGACGGCCTTCGAATTTTTCAAAAAGTTCTGACGTTCTAAATTATCTGTCAGGAGCAGGTTCAAGTGCTCGATGAACTGAACGTTGTTTCCTGTGAAAATTGGGGGCACGGGGAATATGTTCGGCAGCAACGTTGGCAAGCACATTCTCCTCTCCATGTCTTGAACCATGGTGTGTGCCATACTCTGCGCCTCCAACTCTTTTTCTAGCAGCTCCGGTGTCATTTCGTCGACAAAGATCTCCTCTGTCCTAGTCAGAGGATTAGCGCTTTTGATGTTTTTCTGTAGGTTGATCACTCTGTCCACGGTCTTCCAGTCCACCTCGGGTTTTTTCTTGAAGTTTTTTTTTCTCGTTGAAAACTCTTTTCACCTTGGCCAGCGAGTTCTTTGTGCACAGAGGAAAGATCATGATCAAGTCGTCGTCTCGCATGTTGCTCCATTTTAACGGTAAAAAAACGATTTTAAAAGGTTTTTTCTCAAATGTTTTCTTTAAACTTATTTTTACCTTAAAAAACGTTTTTCTGCAAACCTTTCTGATTAAAATGGTTTAGATTTGGTATTTAAAAGGTTGAAGAGAAAACGTTTTTTCATAACCTTTTCTACACCTTTTCTGAATGTTTTAAAAACGTTCTTTTCTGAACCTTTTCTGCACCTTTTGTGAAGGTTCAGGAAAGGTGCAGATTAGGTATAGAAAAACTTTTTTTCACATTTCATTTAGTTTTTTTATGGTTCAGATAAAAACATTTTTATCCCAACCTTTTCTGAACGTTCAGAAAAGGTCTATATCAGGTTCAAAGAAAAACCTCCTTTTTAACCTTAATTTTCAATCTGACATGCTGGGTTATATAGACTTCAATGTCACAACTTAGCCTACAAGCCCTGGTGGCCTAATGGATAGAGCTTGGGATTCTCTATCTGAAGGAAGCAGGTTCAAACCCACACATGGTTTTCCCCTAAAAATGTTGGCGGATGACAGAACCTAAAAAAGAAAACGTTATTTTAACATTTAAAAACGTTATTTTAACCTTAAAAAAGTTAAATAAAAACGTTCTCTAAATGTTACATTGATGTTTTTTAGATTCACAAAAAGACTCGTTCTGCAAAAAATGTTTTCTCAACCTTTGAGAAACGTTTTTTAGCGTTATAAAAGACATTTTTTTTTTGTTTGCAGGGATGAATATTAAGGGAGTGATCATTTTTTAACAACAGGGGGGGGGAGGCTGGGTTTGAGGGGGTCAGAATTTTTTCAACCCCTTGACTGGGGGTTCAGAATTTTTTCAATCCCTCAGATGGGGGGGTCAAAATAATTTCACCTGTTTTCAGTGGAAAAACCCGCGCGTTACTATAGGTTAAAAGGGCACGTTCACGCACGATTTTTGCCCCTTATGGGGATCAACATTTTTTCTACCCTCAAGAGGGGGGGGTCAAAATATTTTTTGTGCGCCCGAGTGCAAACCCACGAGACCCTCTGTCCTCTGTCCTAGTCAGAGGATTAGCGCTTTTGATGTTTTTCTGTAGGTTGATCATTCTGTCCACGGTCTTCAAGTCCACCTCGGGTTTTTTCTCGAAGTTTTTTTTTCTCGTTGAAAACTCTTTTCACCTTGGCCAGCGAGTTCTTTGTGCACAGAGGAAAGATCATGATCAAGTCGTCGTCTCGCATGTTGCTCCATTTTAACGGTAAAAAAACGATTTTAAAAGGTTTTTTCTCAAATGTTTTCTTTAAACTTATTTTTACCTTAAAAAACGTTTTTCTGCAAACCTTTCTGATTAAAATGGTTTAGATTTGGTATTTAAAAGGTTGAAGAGAAAACGTTTTTTCATAACCTTTTCTACACCTTTTCTGAATGTTTTAAAAACGTTCTTTTCTGAACCTTTTCTGCACCTTTTGTGAAGGTTCAGGAAAGGTGCAGATTAGGTTCTCTAAACGTTACATTGATGTTTTTTAGATTCACAAAAAGACTCGTTCTGCAAAAAATGTTTTCTCAACCTTTGAGAAACGTTTTTTAGCGTTATAAAAGACGTTTTTTTTTGTTTGCAGGGATGAATATTAAGGGAGTGATCATTTTTTAACAACGGGGGGGGGGGGAGGCTGGGTTTGAGGGGGTCAGAATTTTTTCAACCCCTTGACTGGGGGTTCAGAATTTTTTCAATCCCTCAGATGGGGGGGTCAAAATAATTTCACCTGTTTTTAGTGGAAAAACCCGCGCGTTACTATAGGTTAAAAGGGCACGTTCACGCACGATTTTTGCCCCTTATGGGGGTCAACATTTTTTCTACCCTCAAGAGGGGGGGGTCAAAATATTTTTTGTGCGCCCGAGTGCAAACCCACGAGACCCCCACTGTTAAAAAATGATCACTCCCTAATTTGAGGGGTTCTCAGCCAAATCAAATGAGATGGTAGTAGAGCTACTGCAATGTTTGTGAAATACCAGCATCAGAGTTAGCTTGCTCATATATTCCATCTAGTCTGTTTTTGAATAAATGTAAGCTCTCCAAATGATGTGCAGTATGAGGCAGGTCATCCCAGAGTAGCATTCCTCTATACAAGGGGCTCCTTCTATACTTTGCATGCTTCGGCCTTTCCTCTTTCATCTCTTCCTAAGGTCACCTCTTGTACGATTATTTCCAATCAATATATTCTCAGGATATTTGTTGTGTCTATAAATTATGCATAATAAGTGCTTTTTCCTCCTTCGTTCAAGATGCTGCATTTTTGCAGTTTTTATGAAGCTGGTTTGATGACATTTCACCTATTTCTTTCCTGAGGCATATGCACAGGCCATTGTTCTGATGTACTTGTAGGTGATTTACTAGTGTGACTGGACCGGAGTCATAAATAAAATCTCTGTATTCCATGATTGGGTATACTGCTTGTTTATATATACACTGCAAAAACGGTGTTTAGGTTTTAAACATGTTTAGGTCTAAACATGTTTAAAACCTAAACATATAGGTCAGTTAGGTGTCTCATCAACTACAAATTTAGGAAATGAACACTTTTATTCTAACTACATAAACGTTTACGCTAAAGATGTTTAGAGTTGAAACAGTTGAATAATAGGTGTTTAGATTCAAACATCAATATGTTTAGATACTTGGATGTTGAATCCACACCAGGTAGCAGCACTACCTTTGAATGGACTATCTGCACATAGTTATAATCAATTGTTGTGACAAATGTCCCCAAATCCCATGTTTATCATGGTTTCATTTCATAGAATGTCATGTGAATAGAAAGGGCAATAGAAAATTGACCAGATTCACCTTATGCCACCATCATTAGCATAAAATAGTCAATAAGCTCCATGCCTGACACCTATTTGATGT
This sequence comes from Acholoe squamosa, assembly GCA_949317995.1. Taxonomy (NCBI): domain Eukaryota; kingdom Metazoa; phylum Annelida; class Polychaeta; order Phyllodocida; family Polynoidae; genus Acholoe; species Acholoe squamosa. The sequence continues at coordinate 32,291,172 of OX439041.1, read as the reverse complement.
TATTCTGGAATAGATAAGGCAATGCCCTTCCTGCCAAGCTGTTGTACTTTCTCAAGTCTCTCATTCTGATGCAGTGTGTAATACATGTACATGTATAAAGCTGTGGCTGACATCTTTGGAGACTTTGACAATTAAATACCTGCTGATGTCCCCCCCCCCCAGTAAATGAGAAAACAAACAAAATATATCTCTTTTTTTAATGCATACATGTCTGCGAACCTTAACTCTCCATCAAATCATTTAAACACCTAAACACAAAAATTCATAGATATCTAAACACAAAGTTTTAACTTAAACACCTACATTTCTAAACACTTGAGCTAAGCACATTGTTTGGCTAAACATGTTTAGGAAAATAATGTGATTACAAAAACGTTGCAAGAATATGTTTAGAATTGTGTTTAGGATCTAAGCACCATTTTTGCAGTGTACACACAGAGTTATCCTGATTTGCCTAATAGATATCCATTCATTTCTAATAATAAACCTCGGGTATTGGTTAGCCTATTTTTGTGGCAGAACGACATCATCTTGGACCAGCTCCTAAATTGGATCACCCTTGTTTCCCCTAGTTGCAGTAGGGCCTAATAGGAACTAGGTTCCAATGCTGCCATTTTAAAGCCAATATCACTAAGTTCCCAATATTTTCCAAAAACACAATTTTGGATAATTTTATGCACATTTTCAGTGAAAAATGGGTTTTGATCTTATGAAACTGCTTACTTAAGCCCTCCTGGTTGTTAGGCAACAATTTTTTTCAAAATCCTTTCAGAATTTTAGATGTTATATACTTTACAACTAAAATGAAATGTGATAAAAACCATTGTCATGTTTTAGAAATCAAACTATCAATGAAAAAGATAAAAAGTTGCTTGAGTTGTCTTAATTGGATCATATTTGTCATAATGGGTCCAATTTAGTGCTTTTTCTTATTTGGACCACCAAATTGGACATAGGCCTAGTTTTCTAAATTGGACCACAGTGTAACTTTTTTTCTTACTCCAGCAAAATTCACATGATGTTGATGGAAATAACAAAAGGCTATGTAATATCATATGTTAGGAGTTCCCAAATTTTATATATTTTTCAATATAAGAAAAATATAAGGAAATAGAAAACAAAAATGTACATTGGTCCAATTTAGGATACCATCTGGTCCAATTTAGGCACATGGTTGCCTAAATTGGACCATTAGGCTTTTATTTTTAATTGCACACCCTCACTAGAGAAATTCAATTTCCTAGATTTTTATGCTATCACCAGAAAGCTTTAAGGTACCCTCACAAAGTGTATAAATTTTACATTCAAATTCATAAAAATAACCCCTGGACAGGAAAAAGTTCTTAGGGGGTTGGTAGGCTATCCTATTAAAAATTGCACATCCTTGCAATTATTTTTTTTTTCAAGTTTCCCTCCCAGAAAACCCCACCACAGTGAAGCTATTATTAAGGAGGTTTAGCAAGCACGATGTACATCAACTGTTCCTCTTTAAGCTTCTTTTAACGCAGACATAGCAATGCTGTAAATATGCTGCACGTCTGCGTTATATTGCCCATGCAGTGGTGGCTAAACCTCCCTAATGATTTAGACCTTACTGATTGACCGATTGTGACGTCATACAATGCATCAAATAGGCCAACTTCCTGCCTTTAGGGAGTGGTCTTTATTTATCAATGGGGGGGGGGGGTTTCGCATGGACGCGCAAATTTTTTTAGCATCCCCCCGATGGCAGTCATTTTTTTTGTATTTCACGCCCTGCATTGGGGGCATGGAGAAATTTCACACCCCTCTTTGATCTATAGTAGCGCGTGGGCTTTTTGCTAGAAAGCAGAGTAAATTTTTTTACGGCCCCCCCTCAGGAGGGGTCAAAATTTTTTACACCCCCTTAAGAGGGTTCATAAATCTTTATGCCCCCCTCAAACCCACCCCCCTATTGATGAATAAAGACCACTCCCTTATGATAGCAGATAATTATACTAACTATTCCACAGTATTTTCATTTAATATAAAACTTACCAAATGAAGTCATCATGAAAATAGGGTGGTCTCTTCTTTTAAGGTGGGTCGCTAGTATTGAATCAAAGATCCTAGATTTTCTTCATTTTTCTCTCAGAGTTACAAAAAATCATCTAGAAAAAGAATATGAAAAGAAAAGTAGGGGGTCCCGAGCTACTTTTTTTTTCTACAGATTTTTTTTAAAAATAAAAGTATTTCCATTTCACCTAAAAATCATAAAAAAATGGACTAAGATTTGAGTGTTTTTTTTCTGCAACAACTATCAAACACAGAAATATGAAAACTCAAAAGGTGAACGTTCTAATATCCTAATTTATTAAGAGTTTTTCTTTTCTCTCCAATATAAGGGATTATGGGTAAATTTTTCACGTTCTGGCAAAAAGGAGGATAAATTTCCTAATTTGTTATAAGATAAATGATTATATCATCCATTTCTAGACACAAGATTCTTTATTAAAATTTTCTGAAATATTCTTCAGATACTTTGCTTTTAAAAAGAAGTAATTTTGATATGGGGTCCCATGCATAAGTTTATACTTTTGGTCATTTGAAATAAAAAAATGTTTGAAACATTAACTAAAATCCATTCTCAAACACTGGATGATGGGTAAAATATGTAAATCCTTGGCAAAACATTGTTTCATTTTATGCCCTCAATAATTGTGAGCAGTATATCACGATTAAAGCATTGTCTAGGTAATATAAGGGGTATAATTGTAAGGTCAAAAAGAATATCAGAGAATGAATAAAATAATTCAGATGTAAATATGCCAAAATTTAAAGTTGTCATAGAATGGACAGTTTCGATTTAAAAAAAGAAAGAAAAAGATTACAGCAAAATGAAAAGGGCATATATAGTAATGTGCCTACCAAAAATGATCTCATCTGATGGAAAAAAAAACGATATGTGCAGAAACCTGTGCTGTAGGCTCAATTTCAATGGTAGCGACCCACCTTAAGTCGTACATCCCAGTGGTCACAGAACATGGAATCAACGTTCTATGTCACACTGAAAATCAAAGTACAGTATAGGTGTAATACTAAAGCAAGTTGGATATGTGTTACCCTCAAAGAGTACGCCTATAGAGGTGGTCACCCAGTCTATAATAATGCTGCTGTTACTTAAGATTAAAGCTGTCCATTTCAGTACACCCACCTGGAGTGATGTGGGTATATCAACAGGTGACCAAGCCCCTCCAGGGTCTCTCCCCCATGTCCCTTCACCATGGAGCTGGCCGATCAGGGGGGCTGTTTATATTGGCTACAAAGGGACCAGAAATTGCAGTAGTCCACAGTAGAAACCCCGGACAAAGACCTGTCCCCGTTTGTTGGGCCTTAATCCGTTTAAGGCGCTGTAATTGCCGCCCGAACACCGCTTCCTAATGCCCCATAAGAGGAAAGATAAACACTTAATGTACTGGAGAAGCTCAGTGTAGAGGACCTATTGGTTTGTGTATAAGGGCCTGTGTATAAGCGTGGGAAAGGATAGGGTGAGAGTAAGTTATACACATACTTGTACATACACCACCCCTCCATCCCCATGCCGCTTCTTTGTATTATTGTACCACATGAAATAACATGGCAACCTATATCCTAGCTACATTGGCCGCATCATCCATTTACAATTGAGGTTAAAGCAATTTGAATTACATTAGAATTATTGGGCAGGAGAGGGGGTCCGACCCACCCCTTCTACCTTTTGGTCATTTTCTCATTTTTGATCAGAGAACCCAGTTCGGATATAGACTTCCTTCCAAAGTATGTCCACCCCTGTGCCGTGCAAAAGTATAAGCCATAAGTCTATCCTTATTTTTTTAGACTGCCCTTGGAACGCGGAGGACCATAGATACACCTGTATGTATGCATATCTAGGCCTATGTATTTAAGAAAAAGAACTTTAGTATCGTGTTGATGGCCTGTACCGCCTTGTGGACGGGGGTGTGTGGGTGGGGTGTTTTTGTAGTGGAGCACACACATATAGTTGTGTTATGCACTCTCAGGTACAGGCAGATTGTCGGATTATCCAGCATAGACCCGCCTGGGCCCAACGTTGTAGGGTAGGGTAGGTACATGCACTACCTGGTGGTACCTGGAAGTTTCCACACAGTTACTGGAGGAAGTGGTGGAGATGGGGAGGGGGTGGTAGGGTTACAGTCTCATGTGCTCTCCAGGGTGGTGTCAATTCTAACACAATCAAAACAAGCTCAACCCGATCGCTTTAATGCGGCGGGGCTGGCTTTGGCCTTTTCACAGGGGCTTTGGCTGTCTCCTCAGGGCATCGCAGGTAATTTGAAGAACAACAAGCACTTTCCTTAACCCTTTTAGGGCTACAAGTTTTGTTAATACACTTTAAAACTTTGTCATGGCGATGCACCAATGCTGCCTGACGGGGACATTCGCCAGTGATACATTTATGCCTTATAATAATCCTCTCGGGTTGAATCACACCTGAGGGATCGGCATGATGCATAAATGCAGGCGCTGTATCAATGCATCGTGATGACAGGTGATCATAGAACCTTGAGGCACCATGCCCTCCATACAGGGTTAACCACATGTATGTTCTGCAGCCAACTTAAGCCTTGTTCCTGATGTACCAACATAAGATATAGCCTACTTATATGCACCTACATCTCTTAACTAGTCTAGTATTTACACAATGTATCCAAGTAGGCCTCTTGTTAATTAAACTTAGTACATCCGGGAAAAAGAAAAAATAAGTGAGAGAAATCGTCTAACTTTGGTCCACATGTGGGTGCAATGCCATACCTATATAATGGAATGGAGTGATACATACCAAACAGACTCCATGCATGCATTATAAATCCCTGAAGAGTTAGGGGTCAGATATAGTGGTCATATAACGATACCCTTTACAATGTTTGAAATTGATATGATTATATCTTGGTGATACAAAGGTCGGGCCCAGACTTATTCTCTATTGCACCAACTACACTCTCAGCCCAGATTGTAAATAGGCAGTAGATTGCCCTGTATTTGGTACAGGGCAATTTACTGCAGGGTCGTTAGATTTGTATTAACAGCAACTCCCTCTGTAAATTCGAATAATAGCCAATCCATTGTAAACTGGGTCGCTGGGATCACAATGTACAAAGAAAAAATGGAAATGAGAGTGAATGAAACGCCAAATTGTATTTATCGCCATCCCCGTGGTGAACGGGGTGTATGATTTTATCGTTCTCGCCATGAATATGACCTCAGCTGTCGAAATGGCGTTAAACATCTATTACTCACTCACTCACTCACTCACTCACTCACTCACTATGATTTTATCAATAGTAAGTTGAACGTCAAAAATCTTACATCATTTTATCAAGATGCCCTTGTAAATTCATTGTTTTCCTATCGCTTCGAATGCACAGAGAACAGATTAGGATGAAGCATATTGGTTTTACTTATCAAAAGGTTGGTTTGACCGACTTTGATTAGGTAGTCCGTAATTAATGCACTACGCCGAATTGAATTCAAATCAAAGTGGAATTTATCAGTGGAATAATTCTTGAAAGACAAAGGAAATAGTGGAAATTCAAGATGTTGCCCCTTTTTAAGTAAACTGCATTCCATGTATTAGTAGCGGTACAGCTGATTTTCTGGGGACAATTGTCCCTAGGCGATTGCTTAATAATTCTTTAAAAGAAAAAAGAACTAAAGTCTATTCATTTTGCTGTTATTCTATTCTTTTGCTAGATATAACAGAGAGGGGATTAACGTGCGTGTTTGAATATACTCGTCAATAACTTATCATTCCTATCCAGTGTCTTAGTGCAGAAACTCGCCACCTGCTTTATCTATCGGGCCAGAAACCTTAAAAGAAAACACAAAAAAAACAACAACAACAAATAAACAACAACATAAATCCCATAAAAGCCTACCACATATAAAACAGCCTAACAACAATGTCCAGTTGCTCAGCATGAGGGGAGCCTAGCGTGCTTGCAGAAGACGCACCATGAGATCAATCAGAGCTATAAGGCGCAGCAGTAGATGCACAGCTGAGGCCGGAGCTGAGGGCCGTTTTGGGCCACTTTAAATCAAAATTGGTATAATTCTAGCTCACATGTAAACCACTTCTATGACCAGTTATCTTTTGGCAGGAGAACAGGGAATTCATTCCCTGTGGTCAGTCAGTTCCATTTTGGTAATAGCACCTCCGACAGAACCAGGTCCAATTCTTTTCGCAACAGCCTGTCTTGTCATCATGATGCATGGTAGCAGCACTTGTGAGTAGCTTCTGTATAAAGTTCAATCCCACATGGCGATTTAGGGCTCTGATATCTCTACGATTTACTCCCTGAAGCGATTCTAATCTAACAGATATAAATTTCTACAGCAGTAAGTATAGAGCACAAGCATATGGGTGTGTTTCAATATAAACTATATAATCAATTAATTAATTAATTAATCATGTGATTAAGGTAGTATGTCTTTATTGATGTATATATCTGTATGTGTATTACATCTTTCCTCGCAAATATGTGCTTGTGTTCTATGCTTACTACTCAAGTTACTGTATTTTCTATTGGCCCCAGGTGCCGTTAGCTTATAGATTGTGTTTGCTACATTTAAGGGAGTGATCATTTTTTAACAACGGGGGGGGGGGGGGGTCTGGTGGGTTTGAGGGGGGGGGGGTCAGAAGTTTTTCAACCCCTTGACCTGGGGTGGTCAGAATTTTTTCAACACCTCTGATGGGGGGGTCAAAATAATTTTACCTGTTTTCAGTGGAAAGCCCCACGCGTTACTATAGGCTAAAAGGGGACGTTTGCGTGCGATTTTTGTCCCTTATGGGGGGGGGGCAAAAAATGTTTACCCCCTCGAGAGGGGGGGTCGAAATTTTTTTCACACATCCGCATGCAAACCCACCAGCCCCCCTGTTGTTAAAAAATGATCACTCCCTAACCTTCAAAATAAACCCGAGTCTGCAGTCCAGGTGCCCCAAACTTATATACTTTCATTATTCTAACCCAGTACATTTCTGAGGGTATATATGAAACCCATATTCAATTAATACCAGTTACATCTAGCTACCAACCAGTAGTGCATATAGGCATAACGTCATAATTCTATAATGGAAGTCTCTAGGCATCACGCTGGCTTAAAGTCTACAAAATAACCAAACAGAATAAAAACTTTTTTCATAACAACTTTATTTGGCAACATCTCTTCATCAATTTTTCCATGCATCTTTTTACAATTCACTTTTAAGTCACTCACTATAGCTGGTAAAAAAAACGAAAGAGAAAGGTAGAGCTGACGGACATTTATATGGGACTCTTTATCCTTTATACTCCTGCACGTGCTTCATTAAAATATTCACCTTTTTATTTCTTTATTGAATGTCGCTAGGTATATCAAAAGGTATAAAAGATAGAAACTGCTCGAAAATATAATTTTTCAGAATCTTGTAGGAGTCTGCAGTGATTTCTCTGGGAATAATCTTACTTAAAAATGGAAACATGGACACGCACAGGATAGATGACATTCAACATCTCACAAAATATTTAGAATGATTTTTTTTTCTGCATGACAAAAAGTGTAGACTTTATCAACTGAAATAATTTTATCATTTATAAGGCAAACTAATCCAGTATCATGAAATATGATATAAATAGGTATTTACAAAATATACAACTTGAAATACTATCCTATAGGCCTACTCTCTAAATAACATATCGTATTTCTCACTTGACTAGAAAAGAAGTACAGGAGCCTCTGCAATTAGTCGAGTCCACTTCATCCATGCACTGTAACATGGTAATGCTGCTCTGCTTGTTTTTTTTTTGTTTTTTTTTAAAAATCTAGAATATGACGACCGCGATCGAACCTGAATCGAAGTTCATAACTAAAATACTGGATGTCATTCTTTGTTTTCATGTAACTCAATATACTCGTATTTCAATATACAAGACAGTATTCCGAATATGTACATTCTTTAAAATTAATGTAAGCATCCAAGTACAAGTAGACGGATGCCCTACGCGAAGGAGGCGTCTTTCTGACTCTGAATTCTTTGAGACCTTTGACGGACATCCTAAGCTATCAAGTCTGTTTACCTTCATGGAGCGCAGACAAGGACCTCAGTAGCATTAGTGCGTCATACTACCCTTGCACAGGCTGCAGCAGGAGTGTGTCATGAAAGCAGCACTGGCGAGTTACTCCCCAAGGCTGCATTATCTTATAGATCTTAACGATCGACAAAGATTATGCAAATCACTAAGCGGCCATCAAAGGGGCTATACAAAAGTTAATCCTCTAATCAGAAGAAGCCTTGCTGGCCGAGGCCGACCACGTCTATGGACGCCTCCTCCGTCTGATGACGTTCCGTCGAACTGGCCTCCCGACGGAAGACGCCTGACGTATCGTCATCCAGGTAATCGGCGGTGCTGCTGTCGCTACTACCGGTGCTGCCTAATCGTTTGATCACATGACCTCTTATGTCATCATCTGTAGAAATGAGAGAAAATAAGTGATGGTTAAGCATGGTGTATGACAAACAAGCATCTCCATTCATGCTCTTATACCGATCGCGATAGAAAGATCCCGAGAATGTTTTGTCATCTAGGTCTACTCGATGTCCTTTTGGTATGACCTGCGACTAACCTTAATAATTATACCAAACCACAGTAATGTGTATCTTATCAAGTTACCATGATTATCTCTACACATCTACGGGTGCGTTATAGGGAGACTGTCCCCAGAATGTCGCACCAAAGCACAGTAAAATCGCGAGCCTCACAGAACAAGGCAAGTAGCATACGAAAAATGGTATTCGTCTCAGGCAACTGTAGGCCTCCACTGCAGCCTGCTGGGATATGCTAGAGCAGGTTGCTTCAGGAGAGCGTAGCTATCGAAGCGTTTACATAGGCTACGTGGGTTACAAAATTAATCTAGGATAGGGTAGAGGGAGAAGTGAATTAGAGATAAAAACCATAACCGCTGTTGATTAACAACACGACAGTCCTAGGTTATCATAGGTACCGGGTAGATTACTCATGGTTATCATGTAGGCCCGACAGTAGAGACAACACACTACACAACCGATTCTATTCTGTTTACGCCCAGCGGCCATCTAGACTAATATCAATAATAAGAAAACATTCACTGATCGCTAAATGGAATGGAAAGGCATACTTACATACCGTTATGGGAGGCCATGTGGAACTTGAGCTCGTAGGGTAGTGGGAATGCCTTGCCGCATATCGTGCACACACACGGCCGTTCCTTGGTGTGCGTCCGCCGAACGTGACTGTCGTGTGCCGCGTGTGACGCGAACGCCTTGCCACAATGCATGCACTGTAATAAGAGTAAATAGAACTTGTAAGACATTTGCTATCAAAACCCTGTTAATTTGAATGGCTACTACTGTTAACTGAAATTATTATTTAGAGGAAATGGGCCTTGTGAATGCTCCCAAGAATCCTTCGCACCTTCGGCTCGGTCACATCAGACAATATCTTCATGCTAAAATCACATTTCTCTTGAAATGGACTGCCAGGGATCGACTTCTCTTTATGCCCAGGGACTGCTTTCATTCCTGGGAATCAATATGATTGTTATTATCTCCTTGCACACAGAGTATTACTGGTAAGAACATATTCCCCAAATGGTCCAACAAATAACCGTGTCCCTTTCTCTAGAAAGGCTAAACTTCTACACGGTAAGCTCCAAAGCTGCGAAATGTTTAGAGTTCTGCCCAGAGGCAGGCCTTGTTTGACTGGCAAACAAAGCTAATGCTCTGATGGTCAAACGACATTTGTTTATTTCCCCCAACTAGCTACCATCTTTAAATCTAGTCGATGACTGTCGGGATAGGCCGCGCTGAATGATGGGATATCCGGCTGATCGCACATGCGTGCTGGACTCAATGGGACGCAGAACGTGATGCCTTTAAATGGTCTTACCGGGGATACGCCCAAGCAAATAAAGACATCACAACTGTTGACAGGACCAAACCCCCACCCCTCTTCAGACCCTAGCCTTCCGACGACATGTCAACTTGTAGCAAACAGACAGAATTCAGTTACTGTTTCAACTACTACGTCCAGGTTTATTTAATCAGCAAAGGCAAAGTAGTGCAGCTTAGCTGTCACAAGGCAGTTGTTTTATTTATTTTTTTTTGAAATTTTGACTTGAATTTTAAAGTAGGCCATTAGTAGAACCACCACAACGACGTGTTGGGATTTAAGACTATTCACTCTGATATTAGGATGCAGTTATTGAATTGGTTTGGCATTACTGCATAATTATATTTGAAACTGTTTAGATAATACAATCGTACATTTGAACCATAATCTGCGACCGGTCTTCATGTTTACAGTCGAATAAGATGCTTAAAGATCAGACGTAGTGCAGATACTTTTTGTTATAGGAGAGAGATCCAATGACATTGCAGCATTACTCACCGGCACTGCGCAGTTACATCATGAACCTCCGCTCAAGGCTCTATGCCCACCCATAATGGGTTAATAAAGACGCGGGTATCTGTTAATGCCTTCTATGTGAATGGTGACTCTGTGACTAACCTTGAATGGCTTTTCTCCTGAGTGTTGTCTGATGTGTGTCCTTAATATGGAGGAGGCTGTGAAGGCTTTGCTGCAGTATACACATTTATATGGACGCTCACCACTGTGTACCTACAGAAAAAAAAAGATGGTGTTAAAATAAGATTGCTGGCATTGATATGGCACTGAGAGCTGGGTCTGAGAGTTATGCAAGTGATGATAATTAACAAATTTTTCCTATAAAGGCTAAAAAGGTTCAGGAGTGCATCTGAAGAAGCTTTGGGAGATGGATTATGCTTCCAATATCCTTTTTTATGTTTCTCAAATTTAGACAAGCCTAGATGCTAGCACACCCGGCATTGCAGCCTACCACAGGAAGTGGCAAACCGGAACTGATTCTGACCTTCATGTTGGTCACTGTATCTTTGTGGTGACCTTTGACCTGACCTCTCTGACCTGTCACCCAAGGTCACGTGACCTGCCGCATTTGAGCAGCAAGGTCCCAGAAGGTCCTTGTTTATTCTGGGGTGGGAAAAGCCTCATTGTCCTTATGTACAAGGGGCTCAAGGCCCTGCTTAGCGCGCCCTCTCCATGCCGTTACAGCCACTAGGTTTCCATGAGGGCCCAGGGCCGACTTGTTCAAGGGTCAAGGTCAAACATAAGGTGAGGAAAGGTCAAATCCGGACAACCTCTCAGGCCACATATTTTCACGTTTTGCAAACAGGCACAGAGTGTGGGAGGGATGTTCCATTGTGGCTATTATCAATATTGAATGTAAACTTGTGTTCATAAAAGGGAATGAATTCAGAATGTGTGACCTCTACACATTTCTTGATACTGATACTGAACCTTGGGAGTGAAGGCCAAACATTCTCCAACTCTTCACTTCCCCGTCCATTATGCAACGAGGCACAATTTTTGTTGTTGAAATATTGTTGAACACACATTACATGGAGAGACTTACAAAAATTATATTTTTCATGTATTTTGTATTGCATTTTGTATTCGTAACATTAAATGTAGGTTCAACTAATTCCTCTCTGACCACCATGTGGAGATCTTAGGGGCGGATCCAGAAGGGGTTGCCCAGGGAGCGGGGCGGAAACAGGAAAATTTAAGTTAAAGACCCATACCAAGGCCCATTTTAGGGGACCTGAAGGCGGGGGGAGGGACGTGTCCTCCATGCCATCACCTGGATCCGCTCCTGGATCTAACATATATACAAATGTACAACAAGGTTGATCTCAGCCCTCATGATATCTCATGGCCTTCTGTTTTGTTGTCCTTCTGAATTGACGCTAAAGTTACTCAACGGCACTGATGCCTCATGCCAAACACATAAAGTGAACAATGTATCAACCCCTGAGTTTGTTAAGACATAATACTGCTAGTTACGTGAGTTACTCGCCAGGGCTGCCTATATACATCATGGCGAACAAATGGCATAGTTAAAATACCAATGCACCATGCTGCCTTAAATGGTTAGGCCCATTTTCCACCAACCGATATAGCCTCTCTATCGGCCGATAGGCCTGTAGTAAATGCTACCATCGGCCGATAGAGGCCATGCCCCTCCATTGGGCCCTATGGCAGCCCTGTCGGCCGAGGTGGTAGTATGGTGCTCATATCGGCCGATACCAGGACCATATCGGTTGGTGGAAAATGGCCCTTAGGGTATACCAACACCAGCTAGGTTAGCTTAATCCTACAACAGAGGCCCCCTTCATAGCGTCTTAATCTCAGGGCTCTTACAGACCAGTCAGCATGTTTAAAATGAGACAATACAAGCCCAGCTCTGACAGCCTGAGGTGTGCCAAGAGGCTGGTGTGAGAGACAAGGTAGTGGTAGACTTACCCTCATGTGTTTGTTGAGAGAGGAGCTTTGGGAGAAGGACTTGGCACAGACGGTGCACTTGTGGGGTCGGTGCTTCTCGTGAACGTGGAGAATGTGGATTCTCAATCGGTCCCTCTTCTCAAATGACCTTGAGGACGGAGAACATACATAGGTATTTTATTACAGGATTGTGAGTGTGTTGGGAGATGTAAAAATGTTAGGTGTGAACATTTATTTCTGTTGAAAGCTTCAGAGAAAGACTTTCATTTCTCAGCTTAAACACGAATACCTACAACGTGATTGAAGTAGCACTGATAATGACTTATATGAATGGATCAATGGGTAGCAGTTTCATCAATCATAGAAACCTCATCTGGAAAACAGTTTCGCAAACCCCATGGATGCTATTAGCTTGTTCCATTGCCACTGTGGAGGAGGCACTCGGCTAGAACCATCTTATTTCTGAGAAATTATCATGGAGAATCAAAGTCTCACGGACCGATTTCACCTTAAACGTGTCACCACTAATTCTTTTTGATAATTGATTCATTTCATTGTTGCATTCTCTATGACCTAAGTATGCCCCTTATATTACAAGTGACGGTTATCTGGAAGTCCACATTATTTGTGACACGTCCCTGAAAAAAGCCCTCCCTGGACCAAGGTTCAAGATCACGATATGTACATTCCAAGTAGAATAATATCAAATTAACACGCCCAGTTGCTCTTCCTTCTCTCGGAACCACCCAGTGACGTTTATACTTGTGAAATGATGAATTGCTGTTAATCAGGTTGACATGCATTTGGTATTTTGACAAATAAGAAGCCTTGAATGATTATTTTGAAAGATTTTCAACCCTCTTCACAGAAAAAGCTCCGTGACAATTCACTGACCTAGCACTGGTGAGTAACTCGCTTCAAGATTTATCCTGTACTGGCGAGTAACTAGCCGATGCTGCCATCATGGCAACAATAAGACATTGTGCACCATAACAGTATTCGTCCCTCATACAGGGGCCACAAACTGCCTCGAGGTGCTAATGCATTACTGACCAGTCTTCACACCAGTACTGCATTGGCATGAGATGCCAACCCTACAGAAATGTATCAACTCTGCAATGCATGGTGATTTTTTTGGTTGCAGTCATGAAGGGCAAAATCATCCAAACAGCCTATATGTGATTTAGCACCCCTATTATAGAACCCTGCCCCCGCCCACCAATAAAAAAATTGCTCCAGGTCTTACGCCTTTGCAAAATACCATAATGGATCAAACCAGCATAGGGTGTATTTAAAGGGTTAAGATTAGGCCCAGCACCCCCTGTTGGTGATATTGACTTACCTTGTACAGAGGTGGCAGGGAAACTTTCTGTCCCCTTGGTCCACACACCGTGTGTACTTAAGGTGTTTGTCTCTGTAGTACTTGTAGGCGAACACCTTACCACACCGCTCACACTGGTATCCTTCACTCCCTTTCAAGTAACAAAGGAAACACATAAAAATGTATATCTATCAACACAATGGGAGCATGCAGACGTGGTGCTAGGGTAGGGGTATACAGGCTATACTAGTCATAGGAGTTTTAAACAACTTTAAGAAAAGGGGCAATTGAGGACAGGTGTTCCATATCATCTATTGAAAAGCGGCAAATGAATATAATGGGTTTTGTTTCTTTTGACACGTTGGGGACTAAATCTCTTTGTAGTCACAATGTCTGATATTTTGGAAGATTGGACATACATCAGCATTGAATAGTGATGATTGGCTGGATACCTTGAATATTTGTTTTTTTAACATTATAGAGAAGATGGGGCAGCCATCGATATAGAATTATGATAATTCAGATTTCAAATGGACATATTTCTTTGCTGACAAGTTTAAACTATTCTTAGTGGTGTGAGTGTTGTAAGCTAAGTTAGGATCAGAAAATGACAATCAGACCTATGGTGTAAGTTTTAACCTATACACTTACATACAAATTCGAAATTAGTAAATGTGGCTGTTAGGGCTATTCACATACACTGGATGACAACAACAAAATATCCAGTATTGACAATTTCAGACAGAATTCTCCAATCAATAAGGAAAATAGCAGGTTTAGTTACAAACAATATGCACATGAGAACCCCACCCCCATCTTCTGTTTTGTTGTTGTTTACTTTTGCTTAAATCTTCCCTACTTTAAGAGCAGCTATCCCCACTTTCAAATTTTATTTGATTCCTTGACACTGTAAAGTCAGCATAGTGTACTAATGAACTAACCCCATTTTGCCTCTATGCTGCTGGAGTTTTAATCCAGAAGGTCAGGATGATGTACATGTACAAGCATTATGTGAGCTATATTCAACCCCAATGCTATGCCTTAAGACTCGTGTCTTCCTTTGAGAGCTAAGCTCTTAGTGGTGTTCCAGGGTCGAGTTTCCGTAAACCCTGTGTAGAGAGCGCGTGCCTGAGGTGTGGTTGAAGGGATATGGCACCTGGACCATAGGAGGATCCACGCCTTACACGGTATTTGTGGATAAAGCTAACAAGGGTTTGGGTAGGGATGAGGTAATATGTCACCAGACCTGTGTGAAATATTAAATCCTAGAATTCTGATAGCAGAGGCCTGACCATTGCTGCTTTAATGAAATTCACCAGTGGTGGAGTAGCTGGGGTTGGGCCGGGGGGTTGAGTTGTGTATATATTTATATTTTTTCAACCTTAAAATTGTAGTCGTTGTACTCCCACACCTCCACAGCTCCGCTACCATATAAATTTTAAGGGACAATTTACATGTATTGTCATCCAATTAGAATATTACATGTTGAAATAACCAGTGAAGTGCACAATGATGTGACGCCTCCGATGGTCCTAACTACTTCTCAACATTTTGAATCTTCATCTAGTCTATCCTGTCTTGTGATTGAATTCTTGGCTTATCATTTTCGTCATTCAATGTCCGACCACGACCTACCCTTATTCAAGGTTTGATCATTGAAAGTCTTTTCTTTCCAAAGCTGTTATAGAGAAAGAAAGAATTTTGACTAGGTTTGCAAGTCTGTAACTTTCCCAGTGTCCTAGTATAAGACTGCTACAGACGCAGATGGCTGGTCCAGATACATTGTACATCACATAACTATTTGAGGATATCGTGATATCTGAAGTACCTAGCCCTGTAGCATCAGCTTTATGCCTGAATGCAGAAGTGGTGAGTTAATCATCAGGGCTGCATCCATGCATCATGGCGACAAATTGGCATGCTGTATTAAAATTGTATGTGTCATTTATAGGGTTACAGGTAAGGTGACAAGAAGCCCACCTGTATATACTTCACCCAGACCACACACATGGGGCTTGTTGGCCGAGGCCTAACGCTGTTGACTTGGAGGGTCCTATGGTAAAAGCTAGCTTTCCCCTCTGGACTACACCTATAATAGATCCACTCTCAGCGCATCTCTAAAAAAGATCCCAATGTAAGCATTTTGAGACACCTCCAGGGGGCCCAGACCATGAGGCTATTATCCAAATAGATCCCTCCATGGTGAGATGGAAATTTGGGCTGGTGTATTGCCTACATTGCATGCATTCCTAAGTGAAGTAGGGTCTACATGGTTGGCACCCCCTTCTGTTGACACCCTAGCCTCTCACAATACAGGGATACAACCTAGAGGATGGGGTACACAGAAATATGGACAACTCTCCAAACATTTGCCAACTTTATACTCTTGCTATTAAAGGTGAATGGAATTTTTCTTCTCTCTCAGCAGCTATGGCACCAGAACCCACCTCAGCCACAAGGTTCTAAAGGGGCTTTGATAAAAAGCCATACAGGAAATATATCCCTTTTGATATTGCAAAAATAGGAGGCACAATGGCGCAGGGGAGATGTATCCTTAACTTCTTTACTTGAGCAGGAAAACATCCTAACTTCTATAGCATGGCTGGAGAGGGGACACCATTGCGTGGGTAGAATCTTGCACCTTAAGAGCTTGCTCAACATGTACACCTTTGTTAATGGCAATCTTGAATTTTCAGATGACCCAAAAAGTGTAGATTTTAATGTACGAGGTGTATTTTGATAAGGCCCTTTCGGATACTTCAAGATAGAGTGATAAGAGTCAACATGTCTTTCTTGCTAGAGCCAAGCATGTCGCCAAGTCGACTCAGTCCACAATGCTGTCCAAAGGACAGAGTCAGGCAATGCCTGAATCTATAGACTCCTTTTCAAAGGGAGACTAGTCCAGACTCTGAAATTTCCCGTGTTCTATTTCTAAAGACAACGGGGAGCAATGCTCGATTCACAATACAGTGTCCTCCTATGGAGAGCAGTCAAAGTTGGACTCTCAAGTTGGACTCTTTCAAACTGAAGTCATTTAGGCTATATGCCTGACACTGTAAAGCCTTGACTCCCTTACTTTCTGGGAGAACACGTTCTCCAGGTGTTCTATCGTCTCACATTGCCTGACATACACAGGGAGCTTACCCTTTTCAATTCATTCACTAGGAAGAAAAACACCACAAGTCATCAGCCCTGTGTGGGTAATGTAGTATGAGTGAATGGCGGCACCTCATTGATATTCATTGCAGAAGGACTTCTTGCTTTCGCCCACAATGTGATGAAATCTCTCAGACACGAGTCATCTTCTCCTTGTGGTGTCCAATCTCAATGCTCTAGCTGATACTGTCTCCTCCTTTAGAAAGGGACTTTCAGCATGCAGACAAAAAAAATGTCCCTTAGATATAATTTCCCCTTGTAAATGTAGGCCTATTGTAAAACCATATACATTTGGCTACTTTCTACAGAAATATGTTCACTAGGGTTAAACATGCCTGATTTTTGTTTGCCCAGTAAGTCAGTGGTGTGATGTGTTTGGATGAACATTTTATTCAAGGTCATCATCTGCCCCTTCCTATTATAAAGTTATGCTAGAATGTACAATGCCTCAGTAGGCCTACATGGTGCCACGTGACTTCAACTCTGTCAGAGAATGAACCTGCTGAACTGAGGCAATATGCGGTTTCTAGTGATAATTATTCGGAAAACGTTCAATTTGGGGGGTTTCCAGTGGCATATTCACTTTGCGAACTCGATTGATGATGATTAATGAAACCTCGAGGAATGATTAGACATTCTGAGTGTAGCCGTGTCTGGAAACCCGCTGGAAACCAATCTCTACCATCAGGTATTTCATATTGCCCAGAAATGGCAATTCATGTGAAAACATTCCCCTTTTTTCCAGGAATAATCATGTTTGAATTGCTGCAGTTCACTTCCCAAGATTGGTACCTGGGGGAATTCACAATAATCGGGAAACACTTTGTAAGTAGGTGTTAATGTTATTAACATATAATATAAATGTCAGCAAGAATGTTAGAAACCACAACTGTTGATAAACCTGCTTTGGGCTACAATGACCACCCTATGTCGCTATGAAGAAATCCTGTAGTTCAGGTGAGTAACTCACCAGCAGCACATGCATAAGTGATACACTAATGTATTACTGGTGAGTTACTCAATGGCGATGTAATATTGTGTATCATAAAGAGAAATGGACGTAAATTGGCATGGCGACGCTTCTTAAGTATTGACATCATGCCACCCTTAACATTATAACTTATAGCTATAACTACATGCTACAATAGAGTTAGTTCAAGCCATTTCCCAGTTATCGCTACTTCAGTCCTGTCCAGGGTCTAAACAATTCCAGGAAGTATGTAAGAAGCAATAGCCCAACATTGTACTTTTTGTACATACATGTATATAGCCTAGAAATATATCACTACTAGATGGAAAGTACCAAATAAGGCCAGACATCCAACATGAATTTATTTTTCATCTTTTGAGTGACCTTAGGGAGTGTTCATTTATGGGAACGAGCGTGCAAGAGGTTGAATTCAACCTCTTTAAGGAGAGTAAACAAATTCAATAAGGGTAGATTGTGGTGTTTTCATGCGCTGGAGGGCAGATGTAAGTTTGT
This sequence comes from Acholoe squamosa, assembly GCA_949317995.1. Lineage (NCBI taxonomy): Eukaryota > Metazoa > Annelida > Polychaeta > Phyllodocida > Polynoidae > Acholoe > Acholoe squamosa. The sequence goes on along the minus strand of OX439041.1, from coordinate 32,272,844 downwards.
AGCGCCTCAGTGGGTGAATCCAACAAATAGACTAAATGCTCTTTCGTTGCATAATGACCACTCCGTTATACCAATAGTCCACTAGGTCTGCTGAACCATAATATCTAGGATCTGCCGACAACAGAAGCCAACTGGACTATGGGTATCAGGATAGACCGTTCTAAACTTGAACCCTTACCTTTTTTATATACCTTCTGGTCTAATTTTATTCAAAGATTTGATAGGTTAATTCATTATATATAACAAACAGCTAGGTATCCCCAATTAATTTACGAGGAAAGACTTCCAAAAGCAACAGACATGTGTGTTGATAAACTATGTTTACGAACTCAAAGTGTGACTGACTTTAAGTATCAGATAACAGGTGAGTGGTCGACTCAAGGACGATCTACCCTATAAATAAGCCTTCACTACAAGCAGTCCCCACCACCGCTCTAGGTAGTCAAGGTAGAAGAGTTAGAACCGACCCTTACTCTGCGGGTCCTCCTGTTGCGTGCCATCCGCCATCTCCTTAAGTGCTACAGGGATGCCCATGAACTGGAGGTAGCAGTCTCCATACCATACGAGCAGCTCACTACCCTGGGCGATGTCCTTACATGCCTCATAGTAGATCTCTTGGTGGCTCTGTACTGCTATCAGGTTCTGCTCCTGTCAGATAAGAGGGGAGATAAGGAGGAGAGATGTTAGTGATATGAAGATATGATAGATCGTTATTTTCAGAAACGATGTCAGCACGAGTGTGCATCGATTATTTGCACAATATTTAAAGTTTACTTGTCCACCTCCTTGAAAAATACTCTCACTTAAAAGACTATTCAAAAGATGAGAGTTATTTCGAGGATATCTTTCATTCTTGACAAGGCCTCCATAGTTCATCTGCCTGATGATGCTCTGTCACACACTTTTTATTATTCAAGTAAAAACTCCTTTCTTGTCTTCAGACGGCATTCCTGATATTTCTCTACTGAAAGGAATCTCTAACTGAATTGTATGGTCCCATTCTGGCAGCCCTTCCCCAATCCCTTTCCTTTTCTTCTGAGTGAAAAAAAAAACAACAACAACAAATATGTTCTTTTTCTGTGACCCTGCTCACTGTCAACATTTCAATGTTTTCTTCATATTCTCTGAAAGCAAAAGTCAAGGATGGTACCAAAGATGTTCCCTTTCAGCCTCAATTTATAAAACATTGACCCTCAATTTATAAAACATTGACCCCTTACCTGTGCATAGCGGGCACAGTTGACATAGGCCATCCAGTTGCCTGCACTGCCTCGACCGTCCACATAATGACTTAGTTTACCATCCTGGAAGATCTGGAATAGAGAAAGAGGGAAACTTGACTCGATCTGTTGATATAGTAGGTCTACAAACAGGTAGTGACGCAGGTACAGTGTCATGTGAGAGGTTGGGGACATAGGACATGTGTCATTTTTATACTGTCAGGATGCCTGAGTGGGTGTCTGAGTTGACTATGGCTTAGGGAAGTAGTTTCATTTTTTAACAAATGGGGGAGTGGGTAAGGTGTACTTCTACATGTATAGAAGATGAAGGGAGACTCCAAATGTTTTGAACCCCTCTCAAATGGAGAAGAAATTTCATCTATATTCACACAAAATTCCCCCAGTCTTCCACCCTAGTTAGAAAATGTCTGCCGCCTGATGGAACTTGAGGTAGAAGATAGGGTGTTGTAAGATTACTGTTGAAAACTCCTTCAAAAGGGAGTAAAAAGGCGTAAAGAGTGTAAAGGAATGTAATAAATAACGTAAGTGGCAGAGAAAAGGAGAGTGATGATAAAATAAAAAAATATAATTATTACTCTGATTTTTGAAGAAAACTTTAAAGAAGGAAAATTCCCTGTGGCAATATGACATAGTTAGGAACCATTTTCAAGTCTTATTAGGAGAAGTCAGCTTCATATTATTAGGTCTGTCAATAGAGTGTCAGATGTACAATGTCCACAGAGGACCTCCTCTGTCACATATACTACAGATTGTGTGACAGCTGAGTGTTGAAGAAGTCTCAGCCTACAGCTATGACCACTGAGTAGTTGCCTTGGGATTACTTCAATCTTCTCAACTGCCTTGTTCGCCCAGGCTCTCATGGGTCTCTCGGACAAACTGTAAATGTATATCTTTTTGTTGTCAAGGAGACTCGAGCGCCATGTTGCTAAGACCCTGAGCCGATGCAGACGCATGCGCATTGCCTAACACCTGGCTATATTACAAGGGAGATCAGGGGTGTGGTGGGGAGGGACGGGGGTGTCATGTATAGGTGTCATATTGTGAAGGGGTGGAGGTATACAAGGATCTGAAAGGAGTAATATGAGGATATATTACAACAGGGGATGGGTCTATAGCCTACAAGTGTAGGTATATATGCATGTATTGCATTGTACACATATACAGCTGTAGGTATACATAGAGATGGGATCTATCAGATCTAAATTAAACCTCCTATTGGTAATAGAGCTTATTTGTGATGCTAACATAGAGCATGTTTTGTAATAGGTAGAAATCAAGGAGCTTGTCTAAAAGATAATGTACAAAAATGCCTAATATGTTGTGTGCAAATGAATAGATTTAGAATAGAGACCAGTATGCTAGACCATATCAAGCTTATTTTAACTGAGAATGAAATAATGATAATATTTTCACATTGTGAAGCTGACACCAAGATTTCAAGACAATGCATTTATTTGAATTCCATCAAGGACAACCCAGTCTATGATGCAAAGATCCAAGAAGCAAACAATGCCATTCTTAAATATCAAATCACCTGTAACCTCAAAGAGTACAACACAAAGCCCCTTCTAAGTTCAAACTAAACCTAAATCCAAATAGGATATCAGGTTGACAGGATTTACACAACAGTCTGCGTGAGATAAGCTATGCTGGCATCCCCTCCATTGTCAGCCCCTTAAGGGCTGTGTTGTAATCCTTGTGTGATCCTAATCCCCTGACAGGATTAAGGCCCTTGGTAAGGGATCCTATGACTGCCTGTTTTAGGTAGGTCCCAATATGGTGCGGAGGAGTGCTGGTTATTATGCACACCTGCTATATATCGATAGTCCTTTATCGACATTAGATGTTTAATAGTGCCAGTGGTATATTCCTCCTCAATGAGCCTAATTCAAGTAGATCTACATGTAATTTGCACTCATATTGGTCATTTTAGAATGTTTGTTCACCAAAGCTATGCATGTGTATTGTAACATGTTATATCAATGACCATACACTGATACACCGTGATTGGTCAACGAAATTGGAGGCCAAGTAGGAAAACGCTGATTATCTATATATACTTTAGTCTAATTGAATCTTACATTTCTAATTAGATGAACCCTATACTTAGTTACTGGGCGCTGTACACATGGGATACCTACTTTAGATACCTTCAAAGTAGGAATTGAAAATGAATGATATGCTCGAAGCTAAACAGCTGTGAAGCTTTGTTCTTTTGTGACGGACATGCTTTTTTTCTCTTGATAAATGTCTACCAGGTCATCACAGTGGGCTTTGGACTTTTTGCTCAACCCCCTTTCACCCCCCCTCCCAATACACACACCTGAATACTTTAATAACAATGGGACATCTTGGATCCTCAGTGCACACAAGCCACACAACAAAAGGCCTGAATGGCGGCCATTGTAGGATACACAGGGAAGGTGCCTCTAAGACTTTTTGTGTTAGCATGATATCTCAGGGCACATTTCTCAAGATTCTACTTGTTGTCATGATGCACAATAAAATGTTGTTGGTCAAGGAGTCAGCCTTGTGTACCATGAGGAGAGTATCAGCTATGTAGGTTTGATATGATGCATGGATGAAACACTGAAAGGTTGCATCTATAGATAACTTAACCCTATAGGATTGGGCTGCCCTCATAGGGTAATTTCACCCCCACCACTAATGTCCCTTCCTGTCTTATCACATAAAATATTTAATCAAAAACTACCCTAGTCCATCTGCTCTTCGGGATAAAATAAAGAACGATATGGGGTCTGTGTTACAATAGAAGTGTTAGTGTTCTTCTGAAATCCTCCAGAGAACATCAGCAAAGGCATAAAGGCAGAGTGTGGAACTGGAAGGGGATGGAATTATCAGTCCCAGCCTCACAGTAGTACCCTTGTACATGGATGCAGCACCGATGAGTTGCTCGCCGGTGACGCTTCGATGTATCCTGCTGACAAAGTGATAGAGTGTGTTTAGACAATAAACTGCCTTAAATGGTTAACCTGTGTGGTATATGACAAACAAACTAGAAAAAAAAAAACAAACTTGGCCGCAGACAGAAAACTTGAGAGCAGACGACATTGGGAACAAGGCGCATAGGCCGACATGATGATGGTAAACACTGGCACCACTGCATGTAAAAGGCTGCCCCTACCGAGGACAATACCCAGGAATGTGGGCATTCTGTCGACTGAGGGGACAATGCTGAGGAATGTGTGTGGGGAGGGCTCGGTGACCATTGTTGTTGACATAGTTAGAGTGTAGAAAATGTCGTCTGTCGTCTTGAGATGGTCGTGAGCCCTACAAAGAGGACAGTTACCTGAGAGTGTCCCTTTCCACCAGCGGGAATTGTTTTTACACCTGTGGAGAGTCTGTTTGGTTTGGGGACTGACTGATACCCCCGGCCCCATGTCCTCCGGTGTCCTTACACCTGAGTCTCGGGGACAGCCACCTTACCCTTCCGTGCGTGGGAATATAAGCAGTTTGAAGGTTATCTGAGAGTGCTTGTTGAAATTCGTTCCCACTTTCCCACTTGGTGGAGAGGAAAGGGCATTTTAAGAGAAGAGAAGGGTCAAGTTGTCCTCTAAATCACTTCTGCCGTTTTCGGTGAACATGGAATCACAAGCAGGTAAACACAGAACGGACTTTGCAGTCTTATTTTCATGCAATCCTACTTTTTAGAACACTAGGATATGGTCCCTCAAAAGAATTAATTTTAACAATCATACCTCCCACATGTATGTGTTGTCGTCGTTAGTTTTGATTTCGCTGGTGTTGACTTGTTTACCCCTGAAGGGCCCAAACCTGGAGCCCTTTGCGATCACCGTTTTCTTACAGAAGATGCCGTAGTGCGGCGCTGTGGCAAATGTCGTCTGCACCAACTCAAGTCCTGAAAATGGCGGAAAACCATCAAAGCATATGTGGGCATTGTCCATTGTAACAGTAACTGCCCCTTCAGTAATACCATCAATTTTAGTAAAAAAAAGGTAATAGATTCCAAAGACTTTTAAAATTCATCGAGTCATCACCAGTACTCTTGACGCCATTCTATGATGCGAACCTGGGCGGCAATGCCTATTTGATATTTCTAAATGATTGAGACATGAACTTACCCTCTGGGAGGTCTAACGTTGAAGGGTCGACGGCAGCTGGCGTGGGCAATTGCTTTACAGGTGAGGTGAAACCTGGACTTCCGAGAATTCTGTCAATCCCTAGAAAAGTGTAAATTTTGAGAAGCCTACAATATTGAAGATTTATGCATATATGCAGTTAACGCCGGACCTGTGGACCTGAAAATATTACAAGTTTGATATCTTGCCATATGAAAAGTTGTTTAACTCTGCCTCTAATCCTTAAACTGTGTGAAACAGCAATGTTTCCAGTGTCTGCAGTGATGTATGTCCATGAAACAAAAAGTAAATTATTCAATTTCAAGATGCTACAGATGATTCTCAGATGACCTTAGCGGAGAGTCTCTATTATTGAAGTGTCGGGATAAAGATGGTGTCCAATTTCAGGCATTATGACCAGCGGATATAGTGCGGCACAGCTATATGACATTGAAGAAGAGTCACTGCCCTATATATACGTGTAACTGACGCAGCCATGTTTCTATATCGGCAGACAAAGTAAGCAGCTTACAGCATGGTTGAAGGAGTGACGGCTGTAAGCAAAAGGATCAAATTTTGTGGGCAGATCGGACACATGGCCAAACTATCCGCCAATCAACCAGCTCGTTTCTCAGAGTCGTGGTGATTAGAGGTATCAGGTAACGGAAGGTGACGCGGGCGCATGTTCGCGTCTCCTCTTGCGGTTTCTCGTTGAGAACGAGACAGCCTCGTTAGCGAGACTGAAGGCAGTTAAGAAAGCCTCTCCAACTGGACAGGTGTACAATTGCCTCAGAGAACAGCGAATGAGAAGGGCCCTCTCCGCTTTCTTGGGCATCATTTAAAAGGTCACTGTTTAGCTTCTTTTGGCCTACCAAAGGAAAGAGTAGTGGGCATCATTTGTGCTAGGTAAATGATATGGTGGACCTTTAATTATTTCAGCGTGGAGAGTGCTTATCATCATTGTCGACCGCCCGATTTGTTGAGTTAATCGTTAGGCAAGGGCATTGGATGGAGAGGGATATTAGGATGGCCGTAGGGGGAAATAGCCTCACGGCACGGTGACTTGTTTTGTAAGGTGTCCAGCAAAGTATATGTAAGCCTGTATAGGTGATGCAGGTGTTTTAAAGCACCGTGTATGGCTCATATAGAGGCATTGAAGAAAGGTTGAGTAGCCATCCCTCCAGTTGAACTAATGGGGGTTCAGAGGCTGAAGAGCTGGGGTAGAGAGACTGAAATGGTGGAGGGGGTTGAGACACAATTAGGAGAAGTGACAAGATAGGGTGTATCTAAGCCTATGGCATGTGGACATGGGCGTCGTTCCTGTGGCTATGTGGTGTATAAGCACCTGGCATCAAGTTTCCATGGTAACCAGGGACGTGACTTCCATGTTACCAATGCTACGTCAACTTGTAACTAGGGATGGTCACATGACACCTCTATCACACGTCATGACGTATGCACGTCACGAGATGACGAAGGCCTATGTGTCAGTTTGAGGCATTGATTTGCTGCAGGATGACGTGATAACAAAGATAGATAGGCTAGAAAGGTATCCAGGGGCCTAGATAAGTAGAAAACATGGATCAGGGGTACTATAAGAGGCTGATAGGATGACATGTACAAATGTGACCTTTGTTCAACTGACATTTTGTCTGTGTGTACTTTAACAAATTCATTTTAATTGAGGGCATGATAACTCAGTGCTTTGCGATCCTTTGTTCTGATGACGCGATAGCATAAGGATGTCCAAGAAGTCGAATCCTTGGCCAGAACACCTTATGTCATGGATTGTGAATTAGTGGATAAAGACCACACAAAACTGTTTTGCACTTAAATGCAGATGACACCTAATAATTTTTGCCTTCATACATATCTAAATCCTAATCAAAACCTTTGGACCTCCCATGACAGCAATCTTACTTAACATTTTTTTTTTAAAGTGGTTATAAACTTTCCTTATGAGGGAGCATACAAGAGAGTAGCAGCCAGCTCACCTACTAACCCCACGCTACCTATCACTATCCCTTTGTTCTCTCCCACAGTCAGGCCCACTATATATACAAATATTAAGGCATTACCCCCTTCTCCCTATAGATATACCTGGATAATACCTGAGGTGGCCTGGGAGAGGGACAGGTGGGGGTGTTGTTATAGATACCTCCCATATCCCCTTACCCTACAGTAGAGCCCGCGCCAGGCCCCCAAGTCCATATACTACTCACAGCTAGACCTCACCCATGCTGTCCGACAAATGTGAACATATTATACTCAATGTACCGACTCTGAATGCAAATGACAGAAGCATTTACCAAGTAATGAATACTAGATTTACGTGATGCATAGTTTGGCTTAAAGTTAACATAACCTAGCATATGCTAATGGTGGAAGCAACTTTTTCATGCAGTTAGAGGGCATTAAAACGACGCGTTTCAACTCCCTATTTGCCTATGGTGGAGAATTTATTTGATTATTTCACATCTCAGTTAGGCAGAGAATATCCAAAAGAATGAGCCGCGCCTCATACTTTTAAGCTCTAGCCCCACCTTTGAAAACAAAAACGGAGGTTTACCTTATAGAAAAAAAAGACCTGAAAAGGGAGGACGCTATTTTTCAGTTTATATTTGAGTAGCCAATCAAACATAGCATTCCTTGTTGTGGTATGGGCGTTCACGCATTCTGATACTCATACCCTACACGTGCCCCAATCAGGCCCTAAAGCTGTATACAGGTGTATAATCACCCCACCTATGGCTCAATGATGTAATCAGTTAAAGCCAGGTAGGCAAAGATAACAAGGCCAGGTGGGAGGTCAGGGAAGCTATCTCACGTCAGCTATCAACGGTTAGCTCCCTGCCGATGCCGCTACTGTAAGGCTACAACCCCATTACGACAACTACAGCTCACTCAGACACCTGTTTCTGTCTGTGGTCGTTAGTCCTTTAAGGGATTGCATAATTCCTCCAGGTGTGTAAGGTTCCTCTGCTCTCCTATATGGCAATGTAGTGATAGTGAGTGTTATATGTCCACCCCTTACATTATGCATGAATGCAGCACTGGCGAGTTACTCACATATTTCATAACACCCAAAGGGCACACTGTGTGATCCTTAATGGGTTAGGTGCTTTTAGCGTCTGTTACATCGAATACTGTGTGCTCTCTCCAGCCTGTATTGTGTTCATTTTAAAGAGACCTGCCCCTTTAATCTTTCCGCTTATCTGTGAGTAAACACAAAAAGATGCCCCACATAAGGCGCATAGATCATCGTTTCTGCTTGGTTGTTCAGGTTATTTCAGAAGGTAGGGAGAGTGGGGTATTGGTTCATTATGTTGTTCTACCTGCTTGGTCGAAGTGGAATTCTTTTCGGGTCAACTTATAGGCTTATTATGAAGGAACCCTGATTTTTTTTCCAATTCAGATAGCCGTTTCCACATTGAGCAAGACAGAGAACTGAGACCAAAGTTCTGATTTGTTTTAATTGCACAATTCTCCAGGAAGTCATAGACTTTCGTACGCAAAGGGTGAAATCTTTACAGACCCGCATACCTATAGGCAGTTCTAGTTCATTTGGGTCAAAGGCTCTGGGAACACAATTACAAAATTAACAAGTATTACCAGAAGGTGTCATAATTCTTCCAGTGTTGACTTAGTGTTAGGCAAACGAGCCGCCACCCATGATGTTCTTTTGTGTTGAGCTATAGTACTTTTGGTTTGGAGACCCTGTGCTGGATAGAACAGGTCTAAGCTAGCTTTAGTGTATGCGTTCTTCACTGTAAGTATTATTTTCTTAAGGTCTGCAGAAATCCACCCATAGCACTGGTTCGGTGGGGCATAAAAATCCACCCAGCCACTGGAGGCCATGGAGGCAGGCCAATCAAATATTACGTCAAACCAGTCTAAGGGAGAGATGTTTCGCCTTTGACGTGATAATTTCTTTTGATTTCTGTTTACTTTCAATTTTCTTTATTTTCCTGGTTGGTGGCGAAGTCGTTCAGACCTGCGGGGGTTTGTATGTGCGTAGACCTGAGGCTATCGGGCTGACGATGGTGTTTTCCTAAGACTTAACTCCCAGGTCCATATCTATGGAGGTACAGTACATGGATAGGGAAGGGGGTGGGGGTCGCTGGAGGCAACGGCTTGGCGGCCCACCACAGCTTGGCCGTGAGGAAATTATCTCAAGATGCATTGAATGAGAAGGAGCTGTGATGAAGGGCCAAACATAGCCCTAGCTACCGCCTTGTTTCTGTTTGGGATCAGTGTATCAAGAGAAGTCCCTTACAAGTGGTCTCTATGCATTTCTCACTCCACAGGTTACAGGCGTGCTCCCCTAATACATATATAGCTGTTGCAAAGGACTGATCTGCAGGCCCTAAGGGGATGGGGGAGAGCTAATGGAGGGGTGGGGGTTCTTAGTATAGGCCCCCTGAGGAAAGGCACGCCAAAGAGGCTAAGATCTGAGAAAGGACAAGACATTGCGACAGTGGACAAGCATCATGTGTATGGGGGCGTGAGGGGTCCTTTGTGACAATGCCTATGCATACCATGGTTAGAGGAGAAAGGGCTGTATACGAAAAGAGGTGGGGGAAGCTTTATACTATTGAGGGTTGATCCACGGAGGGGCCTTTTACCTTCAATCCCTTAGCAAAACAAACTCAGTTCATAAAAAAGCCAAGGCAGGTAAATTGATACTCTCACTTCTTCAAAGATGCCACAGACTATCTCCACTGCATTAGGCATACCAACCCCCCCCCTTCTCTTAACTTGAGCTTATCCCACACAGAGACCCATGTGGACGTGGACAGCAATCTTCAGGTGGATATAGATCTTCACATTCAACATCAAACCAGAGTATAGCGTATCCAGAGAGTATCCAAACCTCACCCAAGGTGTGCCCCACATGGCTCAGACAATGACTGTGGTTGTCTTGTGGGGTGGCACTGAGATGTAAGTAGGTGGAGAGGGGGCTGGGGACTTGCCTTAGAACTTGTCGGACTCTCACTTTCTGGAGTGGTGGGCTGGGCGATCAAACAAGGAATTATTTATTCTTCTGGTTCGTCTTTAACTTAGGGTCTGTGTCGACCCACCGCCGAAAGGCGATCATCTGCCTACGTCAACACAAGTCGTCACCAGCACGTTTTCCTTCACCAAACACTGAGTCCGTTCCGCACACAGAATTCCACCTTTTCTGCACAACCTGGTCGCGCATGCGTGAAGAGTACAACGGCTGTTTCCCAAGTGAGGAAGAACATGGTGAGAAACGGTGGAATGGTCATGACACATTGAAGAAGAAGACAAGGGACTACTCAATTATTGTAATAAAATCAAGCTTACTTGCTTTCCCCCAAATAACACTCATATTTATACTCAGCTATCTCATCCACCATCCTCTTCTCCTTCAATATTTCCTTTTCCTCCACATCTGCCTACTTCTCCCCCCCCTTCCCTATACTTTACATTTTGTCTTTTTTTTTTCACTGAAGTGCCGTGCCCACGGACGCTGTATTTGTTCACCTTTGTTGGGCCCTGAAACAGGCGACAACTGCTCAGACCGCCAAATAAAGGCGGCTGGTAGAGGGTGACAACAGACACTCAATTGTTTCGCAAGGAGATATTTTAGTGCTCACCAAGCAGATATCTGATTCACTTTGTATTGTTACTGATAGCGGAATCTACGCTTGGAAATGTTTTGCGTCATCAAAAAGGACGCTGGTTCAAGTGAAGGCCCTTGCGTCCTTCACCTCAGCTTTGGTTGTTTCTATTTTTTCCATTATTGTTATCATCGTTTGAGTTCTTTGGCAGCATTGATTTTTATCAATAACTACTTGGTGCAAAATGTCAAATGATAACGAGAAGCCAACTAAGAAACTGAATACGAGCTCTGATATGTCTGTAGAGACAATTACTACTGGCACTCGTGATTTCCAGAAAATACCCAGCCAAGCGTATAGTATATATACCATCACCAATGTTTGACTTTTCATAGTACTTAAAGAGTTTATAATCATAGTCTTGATATTTCACCCGGCAATAATCCCCCCGGCTCCCACCTTCAGCCCTCAAACTCAGATGCACCCTGCTATAAGGCCCTATAAGGGAACAGAGCCATTCCTGTAAGGAGGTGGCCATCTTGAAATCAGTTATGTAACTGGCCCCCGATGACCATCTTGGATCTGGCAGAGGATTGTGGGTAATCTCTTATCTTCCCCTCCACCCACAGAAAAACAATGGGAATTGATAAGACTGATAAGCTGCCCCTGACTCTATCTTAATCACCTTGAATACCTGTCCATTGTTTTAGGTGTGAATGGAGGGGATTAGCCTGATAGATAGACAGTGGCTTGGTTTTACTCAGCCTGGTTTATATGTGCCCTCTTAGAAAACTTTTTAAAGTTTGATTTCTCTTGTATTTGAAGTACTTAGTCTACATAAAGCTCATATTGTTTAAGTTTAAAGTATTTGCTATCCAAAGGTATAGACTTCTAGACTATAGCCTAATAAAGACTATTAGGAAGGGCCAACCAAAGTAAACTGTACAAAGAGTCCAACTGCTGATCTAGCCCCTGACTACATGAGCCACCTAGCTAATTTGTTTGGTACTAGCAATGGCTCTGTTCCCTATATACATGTGCCTATACCTGGGTGTTGGGGAGAGGGGGTAGACCTGTGGCTCAGCCCTAAGTGTTAGGCGATAATAGACTTACTTCCTATTACGACGGAACAAAGTGAAAGGTCAAAAGGGACCCGTGGGTTATTCAGCCGCTGCCGGAAATACACTCCCTGTTTTATGTCGTTGTGCGAATGCTCGTTTGTCTACTTAAGTACCCGGGTACTCGGTGTAGAGGTGGCAAACTTAAGTGGATAGGGGTATCATCTGTAGCAATCTTGTCCCCTTATATATGCATACATGTTCCTATTGCGACCTCAACCAGTGTGCCTGTATTGGCATTGGAAGAAGAACGATATAAAACCGATGTCACTACTTTTGATATGAGAGAGAGAGAGAGAGAGAGAGAGAGAGAGAGAGAGAGAGAGAGAGAGAGAGCGAGAGCGAGAGAGACAGACAGAGACAGACAGAGACAAAGAGACAGAGAGACAGAGACAGTGATTTTCCGGGATGAATTCATGGCACTACGTAAGTAATAAGTAATGGAAAAACTCACATGTGCACATAATATTATCACTTAACATATCAGCACATTGCAATTTGTTAAAATCAAAAGATTTATCTGATGTGGAAGAAATACTGGTAATGATGTCAAAGAGATGGGGCGCCCTGCCTTTGTGACAGATATTGATACAAAAAGAGAGAACACGCTACAGAACAAACAATATAGGTCCACAAATGTGAGTTTCCAATAGGTGAATAACTCCATGGTGTTAACCTTACGCAGGTGTTGAATATTACACACCCCACCCCCCCCACCCATACAGTTCCATTTGTGTCCCTGCTTCATCCATATAGGAAGTTTAGAACAACAATAGGAGTAGGGGACAAAGCATTTTGATGTTAACGTACCTTGCCAAATGATCTGCATCTACTAAGAAGATTGCTGCTGGGAGGTGTTGCTCAAGAATGGCAGCTGATAACCTTAAAACAACCCATTGAGTTAGGTCTTCATGCATCTCATCCTTTCTGCCCCCTCGGTGTATTTTGCCTACACATTTATATATATATGTGACATGTACTGGGAAAGGGGGTCTTATTGCCCCCTGCACTAAGGCCCCTTTTTGCAGATTGTGTCACATATGCACATGTACATGGACACTTATATCCATTATTCAATGTGTAAGGCCAAAAGAAAGCTGTGTTTCCGGTAACATGGTCCAAAAAGTTGAGGCAGGTAGGTCGGATTTCTTTTTTAATTTCTTTTTGCATCTAAGGCCTAAGGTCATACTACTTTGCCAGGTTTTCGATGGTTATTATGACAAAGGATCATTTCCTGTATGAAATATGAGAAAATGATGGGGAAATACATGTGAATAAAAGTTTTTACATGAAAACTTTTTTAAAAAAAAAAAAGAAAAAAATAAAGATTTTGAAAAAATCTTCAAAAAATGGGGAAAAAAAATCTAAAAAAAAATCTGAGGTCGGCCCCTTTCGGCTGAGGACGGTCGGGTGACTGGAAACCTTTTTTTTTTTGCCCAATTTATTTGTCTTGCTATAAATACTATACCTAAGCCGTAGGTGTGTCATGAAAACACTATGGTATTAATCACTGATTCCCATTACGTTGCATAGGGAATAATGTTAAAACCACATAATTACAGCATCGATGTCAATGGGCGCCAGCCACAGGGCCTGATCCAAATCTGACCCCAGATCCTAGTTTCTTAGTCCTACTTGCCTCTTCACTGTCCCTACCCAAGCGTCCTTCAGTATACGTGTTACTTTGATACAGGCCCGCCGTGTCCGCCTTAACTGCATAATTACATGGCCTCACGAGAAAGCAACTCAGCCCCCTAATCCCAAACAACAACACAGATTAGTCCCTCTCCGTGGGCGGAAGGAGAGAAGGGCTTGCTTTCTCTCTTTCTGATACCCAAGGAAAGTAAGAATAGACCTGTGACATGGGGGCGCTTACCACCGATCAGGCAAAATACCCGGCCATAACGGCTCACATGGCCCACAAATTGCCGACCCAATGCGCTCCCGCCATCGCCTTCTCCGACTCCCATTTCTAACCATTCTCACTGGATTTCACGCGCAACCCGTTCAGGTTCCTAATGGCGACGCCCAAACCCCTTTCTTGATCTGTAACCGGGCCTTAACTGGTATTGCAGCACATGTTCTCCAGTCTTGTGTTAACGTGTGTGTGGAATTTCAATGAAATGCTTGTTAATGTGTGAAGAAATTGAGACAGAAAGTGGAGGGGCGGGGGGTAGTCAATGCAGACGGGGTTCACTCAAGTCAAAGTGATTTACATGTACTCCACACGGTAGTTTTAGGTGATAGTCACGCGCATGTCAGTGCGTATACCAAAATATTTTACATCCCATGGATCTTCATTAATGACAGACATCATAACTAGTTGCCTACCCACAAGAGCCATAATTTTGGTACATGGTTTTAAGCCAATATCCGGTATAAACCATTATCATTTTTTTTTGTGGACCCTGCCAAACACTCCTGTATACAATGAGAATTTGTATATATATATATATATATATATATATATATATATATATATATATATATATATATATATATATAGAGAGAGAGAGAGAGAGAGAGAGAGAGAGAGAGAGAGAGAGAGAGAGAGAGAGAGAGAGAGAGACAGGGAGATGGGGGGGGAGAGAGAGGTTTGGTGAGTATCATCCAAGGATCAGGCTGAGTCTCAAATCATTATAAATCATTTTGGCGACATTGCCTGAGTCTGGATCTAGACTCAAGTAAGTAAGATTTTTTTATCAGTGTGGGACAAATGCGATGTCTATTGTTTCTTAACCATTTTTATAGTGAGCACTTTGACAGTTTTGGTGTGCTTGGTGTTCTCCTGTACGCCCCCTCATCTCACGGCCATGCATTTCCAAGGGTTACGATTGATAAGGGCATACCTTAAACATGTGTCGCGGACAAGTTTTGCTAAATATCCCCCACCGATCTATATATGGCCGCGGACGACTTTTGCCCCCCCCCCGATCCATTGAGGCAAATACTGTTTTAGCCTTTTTTTCTCAATAGCAGCAGAAGAAAATAAAGAAGAAAGAAATCTTGTCATCATGCATAGCCAAGGTATTATTAATTAATTTTAACCCGGAAGCTCAATACAAATGACACAATTTGAATGATTAAATAATTCATATTTGAGGCTATTCATAATACCAATGTTTCTGCTTGCCCTAGACGCACTAACAGGTGATGTTGACAGCTGCTTTTGTGTGCAGTGAAGGGTAGTCGGTTTGAACAGAGAAACACGAGTAAACATACAAGAGATCACCCGAGGTGTGAAAAATCATACCAAAAAAGAAAAGAAAGAAAAAAAAACACATGGAGGATTAGCCTGCAACCAGATGGTGTAGGCGCGTCTCCATATAGGCCCATTTTCCACCAACCGATATGGGCCGTGTATCGGCCGACGGTATAGTGTCCACTGTGGGTCTGTCGGCCATGCCTCTGCATTGAAACCTATGGCAGCCCTGTCGGCCGAGGTGGTACTTTGGTGCAGCTGTCGGCCGACAGAGGGTGGTCGGAAAACGGCCCTTAGGGAATATCGGCCCATGTCCTATGTGCTGTAACAATTCATTGGCTACACACTAAAAATGTGTTTAGTTTTAAAACACTTTTATCCATGTCTAAAACACTTTCTTGTAACACTTTGTTAAACACCTTTTTTTGGCAAAACACTGAACACTTTTTCAAAAAGTGTTTAAAATTTCAAAAGTGTTTTGATTGAAATGTGTTTAAGTTCAGAGAGGGTTTAAAGTGAGTTTCAGGCAAATTAATGTCCTTGCTATTATTTCATTTTCCTTATAAGCCCATGGTCCCAGTTTCAGGATTAGTGAGCCCTTTCTACCACATATTGCTGTCTGTTGATGAATGTTGATCATCAATTAATTTTATCAACATTGATTCTGTGCTAACTAGGCTGGGCCTATAGTCAAAATGAGTTCAAATTTACACTTTGGTGCACAGAGTTAGTCAGAGAGTTTAGGACTGGGACATGTATGTATTAATCCTGAATGTTACAAAATTGGTGTTTATCATGGGTTACATTGGAATCAAGGTAATGGGAAGGTAATTTTTAGACATTTCTTTTACAAATCAATTCTAAGATAAAGTGTCAATGTTATGTTCTATCATGTGGTGTGTATCATCATCATTTATACTTAAATTCAGACATTTGTGTCAATATGAATGTCACAGTAGTACCATCATAGGTGGCCCCTGTCACCTAGTGAGTTGGATTGGAACCAAGTCACAAAACACTTTTATAAACCTGAACACTTTTGCAGGAAAGTGTAAAAGTGTTCTAAGAAAAGTGTTTAGATGATAAAAATGTTTTTTTTACCAAAAAGTGTTTAGGTAAATGTGTTTTAGTTTAAACATTTTTAGAGTGTATATTGGCTAAGGGAGGGACTGGAGCTGGTCCCGGCAAAACGCATTGCTATACGGACTAAGCAGCTTTAATTATTAGCCAATGAAAAAACTCCAATCTATTCACTGCGGTCCTTCGGGGGCCAATTGGTACCCATCTGATAGATCTTGTCAGTAGGATTCGCTGGTAACAAGTTCCAGCAATGGCCGCGCCCATGGGACAACCTGCTACTTCGGAATTCAGATTGATAAGACGGGGCCAGCACATCACTGGAAGTGGGTGTCACCCAGCGACAAGGCACAAACACTGTACCCATCGTGACATGACTTCAGCGAAATTCAAAATGACGCACCCACTGTGAGCGTCCATACTAAAGCGTATACGAATAACTACATAATGTACACGCAAATAAAGATTTTTACTGCAGTTACTCGCTTATGCTGACTCAGCAGAACTGCTTAGTAAATAGGGGAATTAATAATAAATGGTAATCTAATTGTATACATACCATGACTGAGCTCCCCAACACGGAGACCGGACAGTGCATGCCCACTTCCTGTGGATCTGTGTTCCTCTCCCGGAGAGCTGGTCCCCTTCTGTTGTTGGGCGTAGCCGAACAGACAAGAATCGAGTACATCCGCCGTGATGTTTAAGTCGCCGCCATAACCCAATCCCGACATGGGCGCCATCAACCGGCCCTGGAACATACCGTGAGGCCCCGCCCCCGCTCCACCCCCGGCGGAAGGAGGGCCGAAGGCGGTATGGCCAGCGCCGACAATGCGGAGATCGAGGAGGCCGGGGTGGAAGGGGTGAGGCGGGGCCGCGTGGTGGTGGGGGTGAACTGCCGGGAGGAGGTGGTGAGGGAGCGGGAAGCCGTGTGTCGGGGAGGGGCCGTGAGGAGGCCGGCTGTGCTGCTGGTTCTCCCCGGCTGGTGTACTGTGTGAGGCCGGGTGAGCCTGGTGGTGGGCGGCCTGTTGCTGGGCTTGATGCGCCTGGTGCGCCTGCGCCGCCGCCGCCGCTGCTGCCGCTGCCGCCGCCGCCATCATCGGGGACGGGAAGGCCGGGTGGCGCAGACGGGGATCACTGGCCGCCAGCCTAGAATCAAAGAGAAAAGATATTTGCTATTTCAAAAGGCAATACAGATCCAATGGCTTCAGTAAGAGGCGTTAGAATAACCTATCATTGGTATGTATCGAATTAGGGTTGCCCTAGTTACAGTCCACTTTTTGTATACTTCTTACAAAAATCTATATACTACTTACAACAGAAACATAGCGTAGCATAGCGTTTAGGCCGGTCGCTTGACGCGCTATGGTATCACTTTTCAAATTGATGATTCCAACTTCAGCTACACCTTTATACCTTGAGCTTTAATTGCACTTCGCCATAAACATGCAATTTCTTAGGATGGCATAGTTATTAGTTACATTGAACTATGGCACTGACGACACACGGGAAATGCCTGCCTATGAAATACTTGTACAATTTTGCTAACACTCACCATCAATATACATTTGCGGACACAGTTTACAAACTTGGACGACCCATATATTGAATGGGGATCCAGTGCACACTTTTTCTTGCAGGTAGTTTGTGTTACGTAATAATCCAATCAAAACATTTAACTTATAGATTTGCCGCCTTCTAATGATGTTGGTGTAATTGCCGCTAATCCCATGATTAGGAGCTAATTACACTCAGACAAAAGACACAGCCATTCAACCTGAGCTATGCGTGTGACTGTCATTATGGGCGATAATGGATTGTGTCGGTGTAGCAGACGACATTTCTTAGAAAGTGTCAACGGACAATTTTCCACATAAAATAGACCTTTTTCACATTTAAAAAGTCCTCGAATCATAGATAGAAGTTATTCTCTGAAATTGCCTGTTTGTTGCGTAGATACTTGTTGTCATATCTTTTAGCTCAATTTGAATTAAATGGCGTGAAAATACCGCGAAAATACCTAAACGTCATTTTCGGAAATCCCCTACATAGATGTATGCATATGATATTCAACCTACTCTGAAATTTTAATGATGTTGTATTTTGTGGTACACTTGCTACGTGGACATCACCCGTCATGTCAACTGTAGTGCAATACCACATTTGTAAGATCAAGTATGAAAAACAGCGTAAAGAAAAGAAAGAAGAAATTCGGTGCATGCACAATAAATTGACAGTGTCTGGAAACCATACGCCATCGAACCAGCTCGGCGTTCCTATTCAAATGATTGACCATTCATCCACGTTATGAAGGGCCAGTGTCGAGTGGAGCGTTTTTCGGATTAAGCTGCCACCCTTTCACCCCACGCCCACAATAGCCTTTAAAGACAAGATGAACAGTGGATATATACCCTCACACCCTATCCCTGCCCTAAACCTCCTCCCAAATAATTGTCTATACACCAGTTCTATAGTGTGGCTTCCTATAGGGGCACTTATATATAGCCAACTCATCATGCCCCCACTGCTTCTGTTTTACCACATCTTTATCCTATAGTAAATAGAGGCGGGGTCTATACACCAGAGGGGGTGGTTAGCACATGGAGGCACGGCCTCCTCTAGCCTCCCATAGGTTTGTTATTGGAGCCCCACGGAGGGACTCCCAGGCAGATCAGCAGGGGGACTTAATCGGCCGATGAGTGGTCATTGTCAGGGTTAACAAGATGGGGGGTAAGGTGATAGGAGGGTACAGGTGAGGGGGTATAGATTTACACAAACTGACCACTAGTAACCCCCTCCCCCAGCCCTAACTCCTTTCTCCTATATACTGGACACTAAGTGATCAGTATCATAACCCTTTAATGGCAGAACATTGCAACCTATAGATAATGCTTTTTCTTGTCAGCATAATGAGTGAATGCAGCATTGGCGTGTAACTCACCAGCGCCGTATCCAAGCATCATGTTGAACACATCGGATGCATCAGTGAAGCAAAGGCGAGTTAAACATTGGCGGTACATTGGTGCTTTTTTATGGCAATTCAATATAAAATTCCAGTTATCATGCTGCCCTGAAAGAGCATAGTGACCAATGTAGATGTGGATAGGATGAACACATCTCCTGTTTAGACTACACCCCTCTCATCCACACACCTTTCTGCTTGGACAGTTCTTGTTCGTCTGAGCATGCCTGGATGGTCTAAGTAGACTGGACATCTTCATTTTTCTTCTTGATTAAATTGAAACTGCCCCCCTCTGTTACTCTGGACAAACCCCAACCTCTGCCAATAAAGGATATAAAAGCCATGGGATGAAACCTAACGGATGTATACACACTGCTTGTCACCTGATTCTCTGACCCAAGAGGTACAGATCTTTTAACTTGCTTGCTATTTCCTTTTTGTTCTTAAGTGCATTAAGTAAATTCTTTGAAGCAAATGTCCTTTCTCGGCGCATTGCACATGTGGGAGCAGTTTCCAAATTGTACTTTACATTCCATGAAAAAGTGGCAATATATTCATTCTTAACCATTCACAATTTTGAATGCATTTATTCGTCACTAGACTCTAAAGACAGTCATACCTTTGCAACAAAGTCTAACAGCATTACTGCAATGGAAACTTAATCAGGAATAGCCACTTCATTTTACAGCTGAATGGCTTGGCTGTTACTCAATGTACCTAAACCTCCTTGTGCCACCCACAACACATCCCCTCCCTCATTGTCCAAATCGATGTCTTGATTAAGTCAGAGGGACCAAGCTTGAGGCCCACCCAGGAGCTGGGGTTACTAAAATGTATACACTCCCCACAAAGCGCCAATATAGTACTGGATTTAGGTACCTGGGCTGGCTGCACTCTAACACAGTTTGGTCATTTCTATGGTGGGGGAGGAGGGATCAAGGTAGTGGTTTCAGCCATCATCACCTACGGGAGGAGAGCTTTAACCTGCACGCATGCAGGTCTTTCCCACGAGAAGGTACAATGGGGTCATAGAGGAGCCTGCAACACCCCACCCCTATATACACACCCCCACATAACATACACACCCACCTACTCAGGGTACCGTTGTTTGATATAATTAAATTATTGGCAGTGCCTATTGTTTTAACATTGGCGCCTTCTGAATTAGGAACGTCCATGTTTTCCTTACTTGGCGCCACTTTTCGGCCCTTCCTCCCTGGGTGTATTCAATCACCCCCATGATGGGGAGTATAGGCAGGGTAGAGTCTATGCATAGTGGTCTATGTTGAAGTTCGCTGGCTCCCGTAGGCTGTGCATTAAGAGTCTTTCCGATTACAGAAACAAAAAGTTATTTAAGTTTCTAATCTTTTTTTTTGTAAAGGTGCATGAACTAAAAACTGAGATGCACGCAATGAAGGATACTTTAACACCCAACAAAATTAATGGTGTACACCTTTTGACGTTATTCTGTACTAAAGTAATATTCTGACACAGAAATAATACGTTCTGATAATAGAATATCGTTATTATCGTGACAATATGAATAATAATATCAAAAATTTCTTTTCTTGTGTACTCATATGATATACATGCATGTACACGTCCACCTCTTTTTCAATTGATGGCTAATGGTCGCGTCTCCGTCAAATGGTCACAATATGACTGCCACCAGGACTAAGCATCCATGCCCACGTACTCCTATACAGAAACCGACCCTAGCACCTGTAGGGCCTGGTGAAGGTAACGATGTCTATGTAGACATACCACACTTCCTCTGGGAACAATTAACTCTTTCCAAGAATCGCTAGCATTTCTTTCCAAATCTATTCTTCTAGTCCACTCCCGACCTTTCCACGTGTCCCGTTTACAAATATGTATATAGGTACTCATTGTGTATGGGCTGCAGAAGAAAAGGTAAAAAAGAGAGGAAGTCCCCACAAACTAACCACTGTTTGTTGGGTACTGTGGTCGGCGCACGGCAACATGAATGATCCCAGCACGGCACAGCCACACACTGTGTATGGACATAGGAGCCTCTAGATGCATTCCTATTTTAACCCCTTAAAGGCCACATAGAATTTTAATGCTACTAGTATGTGCCATTAGTCGACAGATTGAATGAAAGTAGTATCACGCAAACCCTTTGGGACTGATGCACTCCCGAAAGGTCGGCATGATGCTCCAATGCAATGCTGGCAAGAAGTTTCACTAGCACTGCATGATTTGGTGCATCGTGCCATCAAAGCAACAGCTGAAAGCAATATCATGTTGGGGCAGCATGCGGCACTTAAAGACCTAACACCCACCGTCGCCATAAAGAGGGCGGAGGGATTCATCTTGGGATCCAACCACGATCCCGGTGTTATCTGCCGTGCGGTCGGCTTTGACGGCGTGACTGAGAATGTTTGATATTTTTCCCACTGTGTGCCCTTCTCTCACCCCCTGCTAAACTCCATTGTCATTTCGTGCTAAGTTGTGGTAACACACATATGAGAGAGGTTTGTGTCCTCTGTGTATGTGCATTAGAATGTTTTGGGTGAATGATGTTTCCGATGGACTGTATACTAACACTTCGCGTTATGTGGATATCGGGGGTAAATCTACACATATTGTGGTGGTACAAGATAAAGCACGCACATGGCAAGCATTGGGCATTGTTATAATAACCCCTTCCCCTTTGCTCACATGGTGACCCCTTGTGCGCACATTTCTCCCTCATAATATAGACACCTTGCCCCTGAATGCCTAGTGGTAATATCTGAAAAGATTTTTCAGGATTTTCACAAACAGACGACCGTGTGAAACTGAATGCTTCCTGGCCACTCCTGGAGTCTGAACTCTTCACAAGCGGAGGCGGGTAACAGACGAGGGCCTTTGGTAGCACGCTATACTTACAGCACGGGCGTTAGGGGGGGGGGGGTCACAAAAATGTAACTGTACATATAGAAGTTATATTGTTAGTACATGCAGGCATGGTATATCAATCCAACCACTACAATAACCTAAGACGAGTTGCTAGCTCCATATCCGCTTCAAATCCCATTTTCTCACGAAATCCTAGTGCTACAAAAAGAAATGGCTAATTGTGTGGGACGCTGCTGGTATTGTCCAGTATTATGAGCCCCCTCGGCAGAGGTCCCGATGATGTGGATATGGAATGCAGTCATAGACATGAAAAGCCCACATCAGACCGGTTACAAAAATGTGTTTGGAACTTTTTGCCCGGGTTCATCTTGGGTCATTCCATTCAAAGAAAGCAATTGAAATCCTCTTACTGCCTTTAGTATTTATACCAGATGAAAGCCCTTTAGTGGTACATTCAGGGTCTTCGCTCTATGCTTCTTTTCAGACATTTGTACAGTGACATTTTGATGTACCTACTGTACATGCACCTATCAAGAGCTGAGCTGAAGCAGTATTTTGAATCCATTTCAACATCTTCAAGTGCAATGGCATTTGCATTAAGAGCTTCAGAAGTTATGTAAATATAACAATTAAGACCCAAAATGTAATCATATCAAATGTACCAACATTGTATTACATATGTATATCTGTGTGCTATCACTTTTGATAAAGAGGGGATGAACACTTTAGAGCTCAATTGTATCCAAGATGGCTGCAAAACTAATCATTCAAATCATAGAATGGAAATTTCCCAAGAGCTTTGCTTGCCTCCTCCAAAGCAATTGATCGAGAATTGCCTCGTGTGCGTGCTGACAGTAACAAAATGGGCATCTGTTCGTGGGAGGCAAGTGCCTATTTGGCAGCTATGTTAAAGGGTAAATGCACTATGGTGTCAAAAGAATGTATGTATCAGCATTAATCATCTTGATGTATATAGAGGACAAATTTAAATGCAGTTCTATATATGACTATACATAGGATTATCCATCAGAGTTTTAACTGAACTATAGGATACCCGTGTTGAATAATATAGACACATATACACTCTCAAGCGCAATTGTAAATGGGCTATAAATACCCCTGATCTGGCTACAGCAGGGTGCACTTTGGGTGATTGGTTTAATACCTACAACAGGTACAACTGTATTTCAGAATAATAAAACTTAGTACTCTACTGTATTATTCATGTAGCGGGCGGACAGTATGTCCTGTGAAATGCCATTAACTCAAGGGTGGTGCGTGGAATCAAAAGCTGTACCCAAATAGTTATTCCACGGACCGTCTTCATACCATGCACTACAATACGTTTTGTATTCTTTCCACCCTACAACTCACTAGCCAGGTTGAGCCTGACTGCAGCCTGGCAAGATAGACAAAACTCTGAAGGATCGATATGATGCATCAATGCAGCGACCTGAATTTCTCACTGATATCACATTGGTGCATCATGGGGTCAAGGCTCTGAAACCTAAAGACAATTGCCACCTTCTAAGGGTTGATTCATGCAACCAACTTTTACTGAAGTTCAAGAGACAAAGCATCAGTGCCTGTGTTATCATACAAATGTATGTCAGTCCCATTTACTGGGTTCAAGTGAATATCGCCTCAGGTTTTATTATCTTTAATACTGTTTTTCAATTTTGGTGGGGGGGGGGCTTAGGGCAGTTGAAAAAAAAAAGACATGCGATCCCAATATAATTGAAGACCATCTTGTTGCCAAAGTTATTGCACCGCTTTGTAGCTATACACATCGCTTTCATGTTATATACCGATCTTATTCAATGCGTGTATGGCTAATGAATTTGATCAGACCTTATCTTCAATCTTTGAGAGAGTAAAGGTGACCTCATTCAATATGACTTACACCATAGTAAATGATACGATGGGTGATTAAACTGTAATAATACATGTGAACTTCTGTCTCCAGGGTCCTTGATGTGCGATGATTAACTCTTATCTCCATTAAGGAATGGGAAGAAGACCATTGGGAGAAATGAAAGAAGTTGATTCCAAGAAGTTTTAGAATCAACCCCTATGCTAGGTGATTGCATCCTCTATAATATGGCACCTCTATGAGGCCACAACAGGAACTATAATAAGTCCTTTTATATGAGATACACTATGATGACATTGCATGTACCTACCCTTGCATGAAGTGTCCATACCCTGCGGCAAAGGCTGGAAAGTGACCCCCATGTGGGCCGGCCATCTGGGCAGGTAGGGTCGGGCGGGAAATCATGTGGCTGCCGGGCTCTGGACGAGGGGGCCCCGACCGCCGCCCTCCTCCAGGCCTTCCTCCTGCCCCACCAACTCCTCCTGATCCTACAGGGCCGACTCCAGCGGTCCCTGTCCCTGCAGATACTGCTGTAATCATTGTAACTGTCTCCTGTGGCGCAATGATTGACCTAGAATTACACCTCTTAGATGAGGAAACCCTGGAGGTGAATTGTTCTAGCCCACTGTATTAATGTTATCCTGATACTTAGAGTTTATTTTTTCACTGCTGAGTCACCCGTACGCAAATAAGATCAACAGGAAAGGCACAGAAAAGTCCCATCCAGGTCCCTGTCACGCCCCAGTGCACTCAGACAGAATAGTTTGTGTCAGTCCAATGTCCTCCAGTGTCTGATAGTGTGTATTGGTCACAGCTCCAGGCCTCTACCCTGGAGGAAGAAAGGTGCGTCTCTGAGTGTAAGTAGTGTAGGGAAGTTAGGCTTGAGGACACCCTCCCTGCCTGTATCCCTAGAAGTAGTTAGTAAGTAGTATATATAGTGATAGTGACGAGGGAGGACTCTTCCCAAAGACCCCTGCGTCTCTGAGCCTTAGCCATAAGTCAGCTCCACACTTATAGACACTGAAACCACCGCGCCACCTAGTGCCGCAAAACTGAACTACAACTCATCGCGCGTCTCTCCCTCCTCCCTCCCACCATCGGCGCCAACCAACCACTCTCTTACTCCTTCTCACCTGCTTGCTCCTGCGCATAGCATCCCTAATACCCCCCCCCCCAACCCATCCAACCTCCCCAAAGTTCTGATAGTTTATTTAGCGGTTGTAACGCGGCGGTAAGCTGCAGAGCGGCACAGCTAATATTGGGAATTAAGGAGGAGGGCTAGGCGGCTCTACTGAATGGAATGGCGGCTTTGGAAGTTGTAGAGAAGGCTATCACTCCCTCATCCACTCAGCTAACGAAACAAAGCAGATCCCTTACGTCAACTGTTTGTGGTTGGGGCAGGATTTTTGGCGACTGTGTGTTAGAACACAGCAGACGACAATTTTCCGGGTATTCCGTGTAGATTACAAGTTTGAAAATATTATATGTAAGCTCTACAGGTACAAGCAGATGACATATATGTGCTTATGTATGTGAGGGACGCACAATTTCGACAATTAGTGAGTTTAAGTTACATCGCTTACAATAATTTGTTTATTGTGCATGTCAGAATTTCTAGTTTTAACAGAACATAGGCCCAGGGACAGAGGCTTAACACTATATCTTTAGTATCCACCAATCCGACGTCATAACGTTATGAGGGTAGTCTGCTAAAGACAAGTTGGTTGCTGTGGTGTTAAAGATGCACATAGTGTTACGTGAAGTTAGGGAGGTAATGCGATGCTACAGAGGATGTTATAGCCAGACATCTTTATGTATTACAGTTGTATGAATATCAGGGCGACTACATTAAAGATGGCAATTTGCACCACCATGGATATAGTATAAAAGACACCTTGAGAGAAAATGAGTTTGATATCTTTTATAGCAGCATGGTATCAGTGTAGTCGGGCGGGTGGTATTTGAAATTGCCATCAGAATTAGCTTGAAACCAAGATTTAAGAAATAACACCCCTTGAGACGAAGCATTACATCTTGCTCGTCTCATTGGCTATCCGCTTCTCCCTCACTGTTCACGGAATGGTGATGGGCGATATATAAGGGGTCCTCTTTCATTTGAAGGATTTTATTTTTAGATTACCATGGAAATGGCATTCTCATAGGCAACATTCTATCCACTTAACCCCTCCGCCCCCCCCCCCCGCACCAATCTTCTGCCCCAACCCGGATCAAGTCAGTGTGAAAATGTACCTGTTGGAATGTGCGCATGCCCAATTGACCGGAAGTGGTCCGCCCCAAGTTGCCAACAGGGGGCGTCGTGGCCACCCACGTGACCTTTGATGGCCTTGGGACATCCAGCAGGGAACCCTGGCCGGGCGTCCGGATCGCTCCCGCTGTCGCCATTTTCGCCGGCCGCCCACCAAGGCGGCCCGTCAGGACACCCCGCCGTGCGCCCCGCTCTTAAGTCCCGTTACTTTTCAGGGAGGTGATAATTTGCCAACAATGCCCGGTTACTCACAGGGTACTCCCCATATGGCCAAACAGGCGGAACACTCCTGGGTGGTGGCAATTGTTATAGACGTATCAGAGGGTGGCGGTATTGATGGTTTAATTAGTGGTGTAACAACATTTAGTCATTGACGGAAGAGGGGGCGGAAGTAGGGACTCTTTATCATCAGGAAACTCAAGGCAAACTGAAGGTTTGAAGTAGAAACAGTTTACGGCAAGTGCCTCAAATCCCGTAGACTTGGATACAATCAATTAAAGACACCCCCCCCCCACACACACACACACCTCCTCCTCCTCCATAAGAACACCCAAGGAGAGATAAGATGGATCTCGGAGCCGCTCCGCGGATCTTCCATGGGCTTCAGGGTCTCTACAAAAATAGTATTCTGTAATCATGAGTGCACTGAAAATATAGGCTTCTACTAAGGTGATCACTATTGATGAGTTAAGGTCCTCTTTCCCTATTGATGACCTAAGGTATTCATTATGATGACCCAAACAGCTGCCCAAGGTCATCACTTTGATGATATTTTTCTACCACCAGGGGGCCCTAGTATACAACAATAGGATATGCAATGTTTACTATGTGAGCTATCTTGAATGTGTACTCTTGATCATCAGTGTCTATAGGATGAATAATGTGAAAAATGTCATCACAAGGGAATGTTAATTGATCAAAAAAGTCATTTGGTCAAAATTTTCAAAGACAAAAGCATGTTTGATAATTGACACCTCTTTTGTCACTCAAACCATAATCATAACCATGGGGATGAGCTAATATTCCTTATACAAACAATTACATATATGCCTCACCAAGGCACAATAAGTCAGCTGTAAGTGCCCTCAATGGATGCTTGGATGTGGTGAGGGAAGGGGATAATTATGCAAATTTATGCAAAGATCTTAATTAATGACAATGCAATCATTCACAAACTCATCTTTAGTCAGTTCAGACAGGTACTCTGTAGTGATCACCCAGGGTGATCACATGTGATCACATAAAAGATCATGGGGTACTCCCCCTCGGGACCATCAATAAGATGACAAAAAGTGATCACTACAGAGTACCTTTTTAAGCCTTATCTTTTCAGTGTGTAGCCCAAACTAGACCTTACGAAGTTCCTGGTACAAAGTCCATTGTTGGAGACTACATATATGAATAATAGGTCAACATAAAGCTTCTTATATTCTGAAGGAAAGCAAAGTGCAGTGCCTTCAAGTGACAAGTCTCTATAGCTCCTAGGATCCAATCACAGAGTTCGGTGGTGAGGAATTTGCCTCATTAATCCTTTGCACATGGTAATTCATCTCAAGTCAAGCGCACTCGATAAGTATTCTTAAGATAATCAAAAGACAATCTATTCATTCACCATGGTATTTATCAAATGCAATTGCAGCAGCCTATTGCTTAGCCAGCTATTTCAAGCTGAACATGTGTGCATTGAGTTCTATTGTTCCAAATGGGAGTGATTTTAGTTAAGCTATTGTTACAACTTAACGGTTATCAAAATGTTCATCGTGTTAAAAGTCATACCCAACAATCCATCTTTCCACCACCCAACTCTCCCCAGTATCCCTCTCCTCAAACCCCCGCACAGCTATTATAAAGTAGCCCCGGGGGAACTGACCCTGTCGTGCAGTGATTAGTATCATTGTTTGACTCATTAACTGTCCACCTCTCCCACCATTTCCCCCATCAAACACCGAAGGACACGGGACCATGCACTGACAAGTCCACTTAGTCGGTGTCGGTGTGTTTTACTCTCCACCGAATGCGTGATGGACTGGGTCTGCCTCGGAGCCCCGGCATGGAGCTAAGATGTCAGCAGTAAAAAGGTGGCGGCTGCTCACATTAAGCCATCCACCTCAGTACGACTATGAGTATCATCACGTGATAAAACAAAAGTCACATGACAGGGTGGACACCAGGGGTTGGGTTATTATATGTATTGACCCCTGGCTGGAGAGAATTGTGGCAGGGTGGTCATAAACAGATAAAAGGTGTTGACCTTTGGACAGTTGGACTAACAAAAGACAAAACTTAATGTATATGTAGTGACGGTAGGACAGAGATATGTGGTTTTCGATATGGTGTTCAAGTAATTGTAATTGTAGTTTTTAAAGTATTTAAAGAGAAGAATACATTTTTTTATAACCAGTTCACTGCAATTAAAGATGTGCCCAATATATGAGGCAATTTTATTCTGTGACCGTTCCCAACGCCGTGGGTGCAATTCATTTCAAGGAATCATAATCAGTTTGATTTGTCACGAACATTTCAAATTCCATATAGATGAGCCTTTACAGAATTCCAACGAGGGGAGGTTTGTCACGAACACTTCAAATTCCAAATAAATGAGCCTTAGCGAAGACTATACCGACAACTTTTGACATTCAACTTCAAGTATGTTACCGGGAAAACAGGTCATAAGAAAGGTACAGTAAGAATACGAAGACGTCATTCCCCCAGCCCCAAACACCCGGTTTGCAATGCCCCGGAACTTCCGGCCACGTGACCTGGTATAGACCGCAGCCAGGCGCAGATCTTTGACATTTCAACAACACAAGTGAAAGGGAACCTGCCCGCAATAGCAATATCCCCAAGACACAGAGAAGCACTAATATTTGTGTGTTCTTTCCATAGTCTCTAGGATGTTATTATGACTTTTCTGCTGACTTTTCTGTACCCCTCCACCACCTGTTCCCTCCTCCTGGCACCACCCAGCGGCGACTTGAGGAACTAACACTCCATTGGAGACGCTGACAAGAACGCGTTGCCATTGGCTTAAATTAGTCACGTGAGTGCACTTGGGGGCCTCCTATAGGTCTGGAACAAGAAGGAGCCAAGGGGGCACGTGAAGGTGCTCGGGGGTAGTTGGGGGGGGGGGGGTTGAGCAGCAAGTGGCCCCAGGTCTATCTCATACTTCTTGTAGAGAGAGATTCCTTGTAGCGCTGCAGGCTTGGCGCCTAGAAGGCTCCTGGGCACGCTATGAAGACCCCCTCCCTCTTCCACTGCCCTTCTCCTCCAGGGCTGCTTCGTACCCCTGCAGGGCATCTAGTTCAACAGGTTCTTCTTCAGTCAACTCTATGTCTGTATGAGTATCCGCTCCTGGGGCTGGAGTGGCCGAGGTAGAGGGGTGAGAGCAGGCCCATGGCATACAGACAAGATGTATGAAAAGTACAAAGTCTACATTGACGCTCACACACAACTTCTGTAGCCCAGAGCGGAGACTAGAGGCTTCCACAAGTTTTGATTTATATATTTTAAGCAAACATCTTTATAACCTCACGAATATTCACTTGTAAACGTAAATGTAATTATAATCTAAAGCATGTATGTGAGACTCAAACATCGGCTTTATCTAGATGCAGAAGAACCATGCTCCCGGCATTCTGTATCTCGCAGAGTGGTAATGTGGCTATCACCGAGATCAATGAGCTGATGACGTGTCAGCACTTCTCTTTGTCATTGTCATTGACACGTCATTGACGAACGCTGACACGGAATGGAGAGACGCTGTTAAAAGGCATGCGGTGTCACAGCGTTAAGTATCCCCCAAAACATTTCCCAGAACAACCACATTGTAACTTAATCATTCATCTCTCTCACGAACACGCTGTCCTCGCTCTATTAACTTGCTGCATATTCAGGTTATTTACATTTATCCGGTTATAATAATGGCTCTCATAGAACATCAGTCTTAATTATGTGAGTTCCAAATATTAAATCCAAAGATGGAGACGGCACACTTTTTATTGTCTTTATTACATGTGCAGAGGATCACCCAGTTTCCTTCTGTAAGAATTAGCCTTACCAGTTGTGATTCTACAATGTATCATGTCACGGGCACTGTCACACTTGCTAGGATATATAGTTTATGTAAATGTATATGAATCTGAAGATATATAGGTAACCATGCATAAAAGCGTGATACATTTCACAAGACCCCAAACTGTACAACCATTGCAAGACATGATAGGAGCATTGACCCTAATTCCACTTTCAGACCCATCAAATGATATTTATTATATCCATTGCCTTGATGCGTACACCCACCCTTTGGGAAAATATAGTCCCTGGCGTTTTGACCCCATCCAATGAAACCTCATCTCGGCAGAAATATCTAAGCCTTAAATCCCAATAAAGCCCCTAATGGGTTAAAGTTTTATCAGTCGCGCGTGGCAGAACTGTCCCTGTCACGGTACAATGCATTAGAACCCACCAGTCCAACGACACCAAAGGTGGCGACCCTGACGGGACGCCCATAGACTAACTGTCTATCTGCTGGTCTTTGTCCTCACCCCCTCGTATTGTTATTGCCTTTGTATCAATCCAAGGCCACCCTGTATACGCATCTCTCTGCATGCTCACTGCTGGGGTCTGTCACTTAAACCTGCACGCAAAACGAATTTAGGGTTTGCTTGCTTCAAGTACACTATATATGTAGTTGACTTTCATGTTGCCTCCATTACTGATGTGATTACAAATAAGATCAAGAATATGATAGGATCCAGAATGGGACCAAAAAATGTGGCTACTCTTACTCTCATCGGTACTCTGGCTCTCATCAGCCCCGTAACCTTCAGGCGGTATAAGTTCATGTACCTATCGCAGGATAAGATAACAAGGGAAGCTACATGCGTTTAAAGCATTCTCTTTCTACTTATTGCCGATCTCTCTCTCTCTCTCTCTCTCTCTCTCTCTCTCTCTCTCTCTCTCTCTCTCTCTCTCTCTCTCTATATATATATATATATATATATATATATATATATATATATATATATATATATATGTAGTTTAATTTGCCTAGTGTAAGTGTCCGTTTCAGAATGATATCCTGGCAAAAAGATCCAAGGAATTCTCCTGCCAATCAAATTAACACCCATTCTAAGGAAATGTGAATAGCACCTAAGGTCACTTTGCATATCTAAGAAAATAATTTTGATCTTTTTCGTCATTGGAGTGTGACCTATACGGATAAATAGGTGACAATTATTTGAATGACTCCCCTAGATGGAAATGACGTGGATTAATCGTAGGACAACAGGCGAAACTACTTGGACTTATGAGTGTAAGTAGTAGTTGGAAAGTGACCAAATTCCCAGGAGTCAATTTGGACTTGACATTTCGACTACCCAGTAATCATTTGGTCGTGAACAATTGAACTTCAAATAGTGATGTCATTGAAATTAATAATATCTTTTGCATCATCGCCTTGTATCCACCCATGTACTTTTATATACCAGTTTTACTATTACCACAATCCATGGCACTAGGTACCCATATTATATACAATTATTGATTCTGGTTCTACTTGAGATTTTTGGAATGTCGCTGACCCTTATCTTACAAAGAAAGTCATGTTTCCCCCCTCTGGTAATGCAAAAAATGCAGCGCTAGCGCACCAAGTTGCTAACGACCCTATATTAGAGTTCATTATTGTGCATGCGTGCAGTTCTGGTGATGAAAAGTTGTAGTCATGCAAAATAATATAAGCAGTAGGGCATCTTGCTTTTGGCACTACCCAGCGCTTATATGTGCCTAAAGCACGCTGTCAATATACACCTAAGTATCAGCGTTTAGCTAAATTAGCTAAATTATTTTGACAGGGGTTGATCTCGAGAGGAGGGGAGGCCAGAGAGTTCATTGTCTCAGATTTTCTTCACTTTATGTTTTACAATTTGTAATAAGTGAAAATTAATCCACTTGCTGCCCAGACCTAAATGGTTAGGCATAATTATTCCCAATTATGAGATTACAGTATATGGGGACGCACGTCTGACAATATCCATGGTCACATTAGTGCCGGGATATGAACTGTTACATACACCCACTGTTCTAACAATGTCAATAACCAACTCTATTTATACAACACTAACCAACTTAACCCTCTAAAGGCAGACCTATGCCTAAAGGCTTTATGTTCCCTCCTTTTGCATTAGTGCATCATGCCGACCCTTTGGGAGTGTATCAGCACAGAGGGATTGACCTGATGCATGGATATAACCATGTATACTTTACCAGGTGTGTAGTAATGGATAATGGCGACGAGAGGGAATTGGTTACTGCAGTTAACTACCCCCAGTCCTCAAAATGGTTAATAAGACACACACACTATATTTTACAAAGAAGCGGGCCAGCCTCTCTTTCCCACTGTGTGTTATGATATAGGGGCATGTTGTCACTGAGCCATTTCACAGAACAGATTAGTGATCCCCTGTGTAAACATTGTATCTGTCACGTAGCAGTACTTTTTTGTATACCACTCCACAAAATAACTCTCACTCCCTGTATCCTACTACATGTACAACTAATATAGTGTCTAAAGGAATTGTGTGTGGGTTTGGTAAAGGCAGATAAATAAGTACGGCTTTATTGTATCTCTGTTTTGTTTTTTCCCCTTTCTCATTATGAATAGAAATAGACCCCACATGATCAATTGTTCAAGTGCTGGTAAAATGAGACACAACATAAAAGATCCCCTCGTCAATCCAAATGGCCGGACTGATTATTCATTTGAGGGTCATATAGTGTTTGATGTATTCTTCTATAGTGATGCAGGACCACAATACAAGTGGATTTATACTATACAGAGTGGCATAGGGGAGGAGGGGACTAGGTGACACAAAAATTGCTCTTTGGTTCACAAATCTGTTCATAATCACCACAGACAACTTTGGGACAACTTGCCCCAGACCCGGGGCAAGTTGTCCCAAAGCTTGGGGTAAATTGTCACATAGAGTGTCATGCAAAAAATAACATGTTTGCATTTATTTTAATGCCTATTTCACAGGAAGTCAAGACATAGTGCTCTGGTAGACTATGTTGAAGCACTGAATTACCATTGGTAATGCTGGCAACATATTCAAACCTCATGAAACCCAAACATTGGTAAAGAATTTTTCAACCTACAGATAGTAGCATCATCAGTAACACGAAACCTGGCTTATATCAAATAAAATCTTGATAAAATGAAGAATGATAAATATTCTGTTGATACATACATGTATCATTGGTTTCTGTCATATACACTGCAAAAATGGTGTTTAGATTTTAAACATGTTTAGGTCTAAACACGTTTAAAACCTAAACATATAGGTCAGTTAGGTGTCTCATCGACTACACATTTAGGAAATGAACACTTTTATTCTAACTACATAAACATTTATGCTAAACATGTTTAGATGTTTAGAGTTGAGACAGTTGAATAATAGGTGTTTAGATTTAAACATCAATATGTTTAAATACTTGGATGTTGAATCCACACTAGGTAGCAGCACTACCTTTGACTGGACTATCTGCACACAGTTATAATCAATTGTTGTGACAAATGTCCCCAAATCCCATGTTTATCATTGTTTCATTTCATAGAATGTCATGTGAATAGAAAGGGCAATAGAAAATTGACTAGATTCACCTCATGCCACCATCATTACCATAAAATAATCAATAAACTACATGACTGACACCTATTCGATGTTATTCTGGAATAGATAAGGCAATGTCCTTCCTGGCAAGCTGTTGTACTTTCTCAAGTCTCTTATTCTGATGCAGTGTGTAATATATGTACACATGTAGGTGTGGCTGACATCTTTGGAGACTTTGACAAGTAAATACCTCTGAATCACTTTTTTCATTCTCTGACATTCTTTTGCGCCTTACAGTTATACCCCTTATATTACCTAGACAGTACTTAAAACATGCCATGCTGCTCACAATGACTGAGGGCATATAAGGATTCATATATTTTACCCATCATGCAGTGCTTTGAATATGGATTATCATCAGTTTTTCAAATACTTTTTTTATTTCAAATGGCCAAAACTCCAAAATTATCACGGGACCTCATATCAACATTACTTTATTCAAAGGCAAATTATCTGAACAATATTTTAAAAAAGTTTAAGAAAAATCTAGTAGTTGAAAATAGGAATTCTGATGGCTTTTGTTGTGAAATAATAGGAAATTTATCCGATCCTGCAATGAAATGTGAGAAATTTACCCAGAATGCAATGTAATGGAGGTATAAACAAAAATTCTTAGCAAAAACCAATATTAGGTCATTCATCCTGTGAAGTTTCATATCTCTATGTTTGATGATCATTACAGAAAGAAATTCTCAAATTCAAGACACATTTTCTCTTATTTCTAGGTGAAAATTAAAAAAACTTATTTTTCAAAAATCTATAGAAAAAATTAGATTGGGACCCCCTATTTCTTTTTTCATATTCTTATTCGCGATGATTTTTTGTACCTCTGGGAGAAAAATGAAGAAAATCTAGGATCTTTGATTCAATGGTAGCGACCCACCTTAAAGGAATCATACTGTCAGGTTAAAGAGAACAGTAAGACGTAAATTACACCCCTTTCCTCTATACAGTGGAATTTATAGCCTGATTGGTACTGATAATCTTGAGCATTAGTTTGCTTTTATACACCGATAATTCCAAATATGTCTACTTTGAAGTTGTTATAATTTGCCTAATTCTCTTGAAACACGTATTAGACATTTAGGTATATACGTATAGTCTATGTACTCACAAAAGAATTAAAAAAAAGCAAAGTTTCCTTTTTTGCAGGGAAATTTCCTTAGAAAAGAAAGAAATGCTGAAGAAAAGATGGAAAAATAGCCAGTCAGCGCTGTCCCTGCCCACACTCTATGGATAGGTGCTGCCACATAGGGCATATGCCAATGATCCTCATATTGACAATTAGTCCGGCGGGAGACGACCATGACACCTTGTATTAATCCGCGGGAAAACAGACGGCGGCAGAATACAGGCAGCACGGCGTGGAGGGGAGGCAGGAGGAGGGGTGACATGGTGGGGGATGGGGATTGGGGACTACAAAGGGGGCATTGTGTGAGCCCCCTACGAGATGGCATTGTTCATGGTCTGCTATTTGTCTTGGGTAGTATTCCTTTATGTCAATCACACCCGAATAAAGCTACCATAGGGGGCACGTTTTGCAGCAGGTTTGTAGTGGTTAGGCAGGGGAGGTACGTGTATAAGGACAATATGGTGCCATGGAAAGGGGGGGGGGGTACATATGGAGCCCTGTACCTCCTACATACAGACAGACCCGTAGATCAACACTACTAGAGGGTCTTTCCAAAAAGGAAACGAGGACCCCCCCTACCCCCCCCCCCAAAAAAAAACAACAAAAAAAAAAACACAAGGAACTTGCTAAATATTTTTCCCCCTGAAACTCGTTTAGGTGAAATGTGCACGTTTCTTACTCTAGGTCCTAATCAAAAACTATTTGTGTCAATACTATCAAAACGAGTTTGCATGTTTTCTACAGTACTCTCTGAAAATATTCAAAAGGTTTTTCCTCGTTATCTTTTGGTAAGACCTTCCTGAAGTTTGGGGACTGAGAAGCCACTGATCAGTCGACTGACAATATTATTAATCTAACCCAATA
The DNA here is from genome assembly GCA_949317995.1 of Acholoe squamosa. Taxonomy (NCBI): domain Eukaryota; kingdom Metazoa; phylum Annelida; class Polychaeta; order Phyllodocida; family Polynoidae; genus Acholoe; species Acholoe squamosa. The sequence continues at coordinate 32,236,892 of OX439041.1, read as the reverse complement.
GACTTCAAAACTTTATTATGGGCCTTATACTGAGTGTTAGCACCATTGATTATGAATAAGCAAGTTCCCCTCAAATATATGCACACAGTTATGAAAGTACCCAGCTAGTATAACAAAGAACAACACCAAACTATACCCCCTTTTTACAAGGGACTTCTCACAACCCGTGCCTCATCATACATATTCCTATGTACATGTATGTACCCTAGGTGCAGCTCTTGTGTCTATACCTTCACAGCAGTGTGTCAATGTAGATCCCATCAGAATACCACAGCTCCTTACCCTAATACCCAGTTTTCTCACACCTTGTGTGTGTCAGTTTGATCCATGGGGCCACCTCCTGTGTATGGGGAACGTGGGATCCAATGGTTTTAAAAAAGCGTCGAAAATGGGTACATACTATAATACCTGTTTAGGAGACACGATGAAAAGTCTATATGATTCATTGATACATTTTTACCCACAACCAGGCCAAAAAAAAGAGAAAAGTTTGGTTTCCGGTCACCCGACCTACCTCAGCCAAACAGGGCCGACCTCAGAAATTCTGAAGAAATCTTTCTGAATTTTTGAAGAATTTTTCATATTTTTTCATTGTTTTTTCGATATTTTTCAGAATTGTTCACATATATTTCATATTTATATTGTTTTGAGGTTTCCCTTGCGCCCAAGCAAAGAATCCAGGATTTTTACTGAATTTTTATATGTTTTGGCTGGTATAATAGCTAAAATCGATTATCTGCGATGGTTATCAATAATAAATCTCAATATTCTAGCCAACATATTGGTTAGCAAAAAAAAATTGAAAAAAAACCCTACCTACCTCAAGTTTTTGAACCATGTTACCGGAAACTTACAATATTTTTTTTGGCCCCAGGAGGGGATTCTCCACTATGTTTATTAGCATTAATGAGAAATAACCCCCCCCCCCCGGCTCCCTTTTCAAGCTGTTGGCGAATCTGGGCGATCTCATTTTAGTTCCACCCCAATCATATTCTCATATGTTCATACTTTGAATATTTTCTTTACTTCACGTGTGTTCGAGCGGGGATGGCGAGTTGCATGGATTTATTTGTTTGTGAATCAACTATTATCCACTAGATAACACGGGGAAAATCACAGTACATGGTGTAACTATCCCACTCCAGAAGAGATAACAAGGCAAGAACACTGAAGATATCGTTGCACGCTTGGTCCCAAAGAAGTAAAACTATTGATCACTCTGGGTACCATTGTTCACTTGAGCTTCTGTGAAAGATTATTCACAACAAGCTGAAGTAGCCACCACTAGAGATTAGGAATTCTCTGTTCCATAAAATCAATTTAAATTGGTGCTTAAAAAAGTGAGATCATCTAGAGAACTAACTTTGATTTGGTGGGATCAAAGTGGGATCAGACCACTGAATCTGTGTTTCTAATCACTAGTGTGGTGTGAAGCAGCACGCCAGGCAAGTCCCCTAGGTCGGAGGCTATTAATTATTCTCCAGGAGGGTTTAATCACGACTGTTCTTCTTACTACCTAGAAAACTAAAAACCTCCTGGGTTTCCTCCAAAAGGGAGACTAGGAGAGTCTCCTGGGGATCCTTCAGGTGCGCCCTCCCATCAAATCTCGGCGCCAACAGCGCCCAGAGACGCCCTCTAACGGCAGCGTCCCGCAAAATGCCCAACGCACTCGAGTAGAACGGAACGCAAGGGGTTGTTTCTGAGAAGGAAGACGCTACCTTTGGGCGCACATTGCATGTCGGGAGTGGTTCCCTTGCGGCTGGTTCCCGCAGTGGGGATGGTTTAGAGCAAAGAAGGACTGGGACCAGCAACTGTAAGTGGATTACTTGGCATGTGTTCAGAGAGGAGGGTGGGAGAGGGTGGGAGGCCACAAAGGCACACTAATTTGCTCACGTGCAGCCCAAGATTTACATATTTAATAACCCGACCATGTGTTAGCATTATATATAAGACCCACTCACCAATAAGTCTGCTGGACTACCCACCCCAGCGATCTTCTCACCCACGAAATGATTCAAGAGGTCGACGGCCTTCATCGAAAATGGGGAAGGGGGCTACACCTTGGGATTTCTCCAAGGTGTAAAACAAAACAAGACTTCAAAGTATATGCATGCACAAGAAGATGTTTCTTCCAGTAGGTGACACTCGTAACTTCTTCTCTTACCCCCATCACATTATCCCACAACTGTCTGACTGTTACTCTACAGCCCCCCCCCCCCACACACACACCTTGAAAGGGGCAACCCACTGCATGGTAACGTGTCAGGATGTTAAGAAATCAAAAGTTGGCTGCTGCCCCTGCGTGAGCTACTCACAGTGCGTTGATTGCTAGGGGAACAGCTCAGGGTAGATCGAAAGGTATTGTTGAGGGTCTTCTGTGGGCATTGAGCAGCTCAGAGTGAGCCATTGTGAGCAGATAAAGATATCCGTGTTAGGTTCCTAGTTAAGATGCTGTAAGTATGGGAGGCGATTGTATGTGTAATAAAGGAATGGGGTGGAAATACAATGGGAGAGGAGTGGTGGAGGCTGTAGGTAGAGTCCTATTGTGGAGATTCTCCCGTGTATCGGTACACAGAGGTACTGAATCATTAAGTATACTACTTAAAGTTAGATCCTGCGCCTACACTGTGATAATATTCTGATTCATTCACTGTATTACAGTGATATTATATTAAATATATGGTGGTGAATCATTGAATCGTTGAAGTATGATTGCATTAATTAGTCCATGAATGGTTTATTCATTTATTATGAATCTCAACCTATTCAGATGTCCAGTTTTGTCACAATGGGTGGCGACAGCTTAGTCCACAAGCCTACTTTTCTGTGGGTTCCCTACTTCAAAATCAACCAAAAGTGTTAAAACTATAAAACGTCTGTAAGTATCCAATTATTTTTACGCCACAGCATCAATGCCCATTGCCAATCTAGGATGAGCATATCGATTTTGATGATTTGATCATTTCTTATGTTAAATAGAGGTGACGATTCTGGGATGATACAACCATCCATCTTGTGGCAAAGATAAACGTTCTAAATCCACCTTACTGAAAGTGTTGCCTTTTAATTTGTAAGTCAACCCGACATGGCACTGATGGAATATTGCCTACTGCTAAAATGCGCTTATCAAGACTAGATGAATTAATGACCAAGAGTGATTAAACATTTTTACTATCACACATCTCTCTCCTGTATGCTTCTATGTCCCGACCAGCATATCAGCACACCAATGCCACTTTCTCCCGTGGCGGCGTGCCATGTCGGGTTGACTCAGGTCACATACCGACCAACAGGGGGCATAACTGTATAGTTCTGTAGGTCTCCACTAGGGGGCGGGACGGTGGTGGTCACTCAGTGGTCACCAGTTTTGTACTCCCTGTACTGTAGATAGTAGAGACAGGATCCTACTTCACCGATTCAGTAGTCAAGGAATGCAGACTGACTGACCTCTGAGGGTGAGAGGATTGGCCGCATAGAGGATCCAAATATGTACACACACGTGTGTATGGGGAGGCAAATTATTTTGATACGCCCACGTGAAATGCCATAGTCCCCTCTTTGATTTGATACCGAACATGGCTACCTTTGTCCGTTTTATCTTACAAACATGATATATGTCTGAAAATTCTGTGGATTTTTTTTTAAATTCTCATACGTGCTTATACATGGGTAAAAATTGATGAAGGTTTTAAAAATTGACACTGGTGACACACAGACCCCAAATTTACCCCAGGCCTATGTCATTCATATGGATCATCGTTGTCAATCGATTTCGGCTACATGGATGCGATGCACAGCTCCAATGTTACATACATAGCAGTGTTCACCAGTGCACAGTTAATAGAAAGTAACATGCCTGGAAGAGCAGATGTAGGGGAATTGTAGTTACATTCCTACACACTAGGGGGCGGCAGGGCAGAGGGGTTGGCGTTAGGCGCGTGAGAACGCGCTCAGAGAGCATGATCCACGTAAAGTCGACATGTAAGATTCTACTGGGGTCTATTTCAGAACGATTCACAACTCAAACGGCCCTTATTGAGAGTTTTACACTCACAATTGTGGTTTTCAGTTGCACAAATGAAAATCGTACACAGTCCCGGACAAGGTCATGGCTTTGTCCAGACTATCAACAACTAATGAAAAAGTAATGCTATTTATTGTGTATATGCTTATTTGTACAATCACCTTGTACGATTTGCTGGTGATCGTCCAGAGCGGCTAGTTTTACAAGAATATGAAATATATTATGGGCGTAGACCCATTTGGTGATCGTTCATTGTTCTAAAATAGACCCTTGGTACAGCTCCATAAGGCAGACCACCCACAATCTGGGACCAAAAAGCATGAACGATACAAAGAAGTGGCAGAATTACGATTTTGAGGAGAACAATTCATTTGGATCAGACCAAAGTCTATTGTCTATAAAATGAAATAACAGGGGGAGTTCTTGGACTTTTGCATGCACGCACCGAAAATTAAAAATACCACCCATTAAGCCATTTGGAGGTCCTGATTGCGAGATTAATTAAGGCCTGCATGATCTGCACACAAATAAACATCAAAATGATGGACGAGTGTTCTACTTATGTAGCAAGTTACCTGTTGCTACAATCCAAGGTTTAGGGTCTACTTGACGTTGCTGTGATAATCCCATTTTAGATTTTTTTTTGTTTCTCTCGGCCTGTCACTCCTTTTTGCTTTCTCTTTCTCTAACCCTGTCTTTCTATTTTACACCATATATTGTCTCTCGATCACTCCCCATACCCCTGCCCCCAGCACTCTGTCTTAATATTAATTGCTTGTCACTGCTTCATTCTATTGATAGCTGGATGAATCCTGCCGTCTATACACTTGATAAAGCCACTCGAGGAACAGCTATCGTTCCTGATCACCTGGAGGAATGGAGGAAGCTGGGGGGGGGGGACTAGTTGGACCTTCAGGCTCAGCCACAGGTGGCTGCAGTGGAGGCTGTACCCAGGGACATTTTAGCCGCCCCCTAGCGGATGCCAAGTTTCCACTGACCTCTACCGGCGTACTTAGGAACTAACGAGGCACACCGGAAGTGCCATCCTCTCCCGGCGACCCTTGCGCATCTTGGGGATGTGAGTGGAAGAGGAACACTAGGTGGTTGCCTGTTGGGAAGGGTAGGACTAGGAAGGGCGAGGGGTCTGGGGTATGGTTATAGCCGAGGGCTGTTTCTGCAGATATTGTTTGTTTTGATTGTTTTGCTCTAAGCATGGCCCTAAAGAAGTATGTTGCTGTGACCTTCTACTCGTATGTTTATTTGAGAAACTTACCAGGTTGCCTGGCTATAGGCTGCAGAAATGGATAGAAATAATTGTGCAGTCCTTTTGAAGGTCCTACATGGCCAATACTCCATGCAGGAGTTACAGCTCTAGATTACATACCGGTACCGATGCTGCACTAGCGCATCATGATGACAAGTGAATAATGATGAAAAGAAACAATGTAAAGGGAAAACACTGAGTAGGCCTAATCATGTTTTGTCAAGGTTTAATAATCAGCCAAAGAGGAACATAGGAAGACATATAAAGTGCCAAAAAGACAATGTTTGATTGCCAGAGCCTAAAGATTCTCTCTTCTCCCTATATTCCCCAACAATCATGAAAACAAAGCAGACTCCTTCCTACAAACTTTAAAGATGAGCAGACATGAAGAGAGGACCCCTCATGGGTCTAGCCCCCCCCCTTAGCTTTTGTTTGCTTTGACATTTATGTACATATTTTTTTTCGTAGTGCTGAGTCAGCTCTGTGTAAAACCAACAATAAACCTCAGACATACATTGTATTCTGATCTTTGACGGCTTTTCGTCAGGAACCGCTTGCCCACATTTAAAACAACAACAACAACAACAAACAATTTTGCCACTGAGAATGCCTATATATTTTTTCATATGGATGTCCATGAAGCTCCAAGGAAACAAAACAAGCAGGTATTATCGGTTTGGCATCAGGGCTGTACGCCTCAGTAGGCACACGCTCCTCCTTTCCCAGAAAACGTCTCACGCCACATGTTTTTGGAAGCAGGAGGGTCATGCCAAAAGAAGACGAGGAAGAACCTCTGTAAATCTTTTCAGAGTACTGAGGAAAATTTGTATGGCCTAACACGTTTACATAGTGTTGACAAAAAATACTGTAAAATGTATGGAAAACCTTTTTTGAGAAGTGAAAAAAACGTGCACGTTTCACCTAAACTATTATCCAGACAATCTTTTAGCAATACAAAAATGTGCACGTTATGCTTTTGGGTTCACGTTTCCTTTTTGGCAAGACCCTCCTGATGACATTTAATATAGATCCTGCTGCAAGCCCGCAGGCACAGGCTACACGCAGCTACAGGGGGCGTGAGGAGTGAAGGTGGATAGAGATACTCTGCATTTTGAGTCTCATTGAGCATCCAGAACATTGTCAGAGAAAATTTGATGAAACTATAATGGTATTCATTAGGGTATATGACACCATAGAATCCCTTCACAGTTATTTTATATTGATCGGCACAGACCTTCACTTGATCAGAATGAGATAAATTGATAAAACGCGGATGCTGATCAACCTTTTGATGATAACAACACCTTTCTTATGCTACCCTAGCCAACAGAGCCCAGTGCAAGTGCCGGTAGACCCACTATCTGTAAGACAAGGGAGAATTTTCCAGGGTTTGGGGGTGGGGTTGTGGGGTCAGGGGGTTGTTTTGGTTTTGAGGAACTATCAGCAGTTGGTGCCTAGAGACCCAGCCCCGAGTGTTTAGCCTCACGGCCACGCCACCTGTTGGCAGGCACTCCAACGATGCCTGGAGGCATGACCAGGTTGAACTGCCTTCTCCAGGGGTGGGTGCTCCCACAGGTTGTCTGTCTTGAGGGTTTCTACTCCAGTGAGCTCCACTTGAGTTGATAAAAAGATTTCTGCTCAGCTGGTGGGGAACATGGAAACTGGATGCCTTATTTCAGATGTATAATATTAGACTGATAATAGCATTACCACACTCCCCATACGTGTACATTAATTGGAGCATATCCAGTGTACTATTGGTACTCTTACATGGATCATTTAATCACCACCCTGACAGATATTCCCTTCAAATCCTGTCAATGGGGTTTCTTTATGGTGCCATAGATTATCACAATCATTTTTGCTAATGCGATAAGGTCTCTGGCATCATTTTAGAATACTTGCTTTTGAGAAGAATTTAACCAAAACTGAGCTACAAAATATGGTAAGCAGAAAAGTCAGATTTCTTTAAATTGCTCAGAAACTTGTGCTTGCACCCTCTTTTTGCAATATCCTTGTGAAAATATATATCAATAGCTTTCCCTTTATATCAAATTTGTGTTTGTGAGTTGTTATTAACCCTTGTGGCGTTGCAAGTGTTTTTTTAGGAAATGTTTGCCCACAGGTGACATAGGTATTATAGTGTTCCATGGCCCTGGCCTACCACCCCACTGCAGGAGGGGGTCCATATATGAAAGCCCTCCTATGGCTGCAATATATGGCACATTCTCAGGGCCCATAATCTTAAATAAGTTTGGTTCTATTCAGGATAGAGACAAAATTCCAATGGTGTTATGATCCCTGTAACATTGAGCATCAGCCCACATAGGTATAACAAAGTTATCATGTATTTTGAAATGGGTGTGGTAATGCTACTGGTAACCTTTAGGACTGCAGGCGGCATAGTGAATTCACAATGTATTGCTGTTGTGGTCATGAAGAGTACTTCACCATCCATGACGACAAATGATTATGAACTCAATTTTCCATTTCGGCCTCATCAGGTGTCCTGTGCTGATAAAATGTCCACACTAAACTGTTGTGTTCAGCTCCTGTTCCTCATGCAGAATAATGCAACACCCCATACACAGAAAACTTAAGCCTATATGAAAGTCCTCTGTGCAGAGGACTCTGAGTCCTCTATCTGAAATGATGACCCTAGGCCATCAATTTGAGGATGGGGTCATCATTTTGAAGACACCATATTTTGCCACCAGATGGCTCCACTATGCTGTGGTGTGATTTTACACTGTATATCATCTTATAAATAAGTAATTTAACTGATAAGTTTTAAACTTGTCCATATCACAAATGGCCATTTCTATGCATGCTGTATAGGGCATACATCAGGGTATTTCACTCAAGTAATTTAGAGGATGATATGGACTGTATGTATGCATGAACACCCTTTTGTGTCTAAATGCATTATTAGATGTGCATGGATTAGGTGTCAAATGATGTTTACATGGATTTATTGGGTCTAGCAATAGGACAGTACCCCTTATAAAGGCATCGCAATTGGAAGGGGGGGGGGTAATTCTAAAACTAGTCTACTTACTATTTCGTGATAAATGGAAATTATGAATAAAGTAACAGTCATCATATTGATTGCATTGCTTCCTCAAAAAGGTGATCAATTTGAGTACTCTTGGTCATCAATATGAGGACCCGGTACTCCCCCAAAGACCATTTAAATTTGAGGACCTAATGCTATCAGATTGAGTACCTCTGCACTGAAGACCTTTTTCAGTAATAGGTTTTCAGTGTAGGTATATGATAGAATGAATTCTTAATCAACGCCAACCAAAAAGGACACGAAAGGTTCCGAAAATAAGCAGTCATTTCATCCATTTTACCATTTCGGTCAACCAGTTCTATCATAGTGGAATTACACATAAAATCTTTCTTGTGAATCTAGGTACGGAAAACTTGAATATGGTCTAGTCTCCAGCAGATGCCTTATCAGCTTTCCTAAACAATACAAAATACAATGGAAGTGGGCAGACGACATTCCACTTACCTTGTTGTTCTGTAGTCTGGTGACGTCATTTCTGGCATGCTGAACCCATGCATCTTCAATTCAGAATCTTTCCCCTGATTTGATTGCAAAGTCTATTTGATTTGTCTATATTGTGTCCAAGTGAGTTTTAGCCGGAGTGTCGTCCTTATTCCTTACCTCCAGGCACTGGTCTGTACTTTTTTTACAAATAGTTTTCAAGTATACACCGTGTACAGTAAGCATTAGTACTTCAAAACTGACATGATAGCACCAAGTACTTTCTAATCTATAGGTCCATGTTATGCATATATGGAGTTGTCCAGTACACAAGGTAATGTTCAGTTTACAAGGTTACCAAATATTTTGATGGAGCTGTCTGAATACAGGGTATAGTGTCCACCATAGTGTGATATCTTGGGGAGATCCAGTATATTAGTATGGTATAATGATGGAGAAATCCTTTGTATCATGTAATGTGATAACTAGGAGTTGTCCTGTATAAGGTAATGTGAGATCTTATTGGAGTTGCCTTGCTCTGTGTTGAGGTGTAGAGGGTGTTGGTAGGGTATGTAGTCTGTTATGTGATGAGTGGTAATGTCACCAGCACAGGCCATTGCACCCTGATACCACTACTACCACTGATACCCCTTCTCCTGCCCTCCTTCACCACTGTCCAACCACCCTGGTGCCAATACCACCACCCACACCACCACCACATCCAACCACCACCACCAGTAGATCTCTTCTCCACCCACCGACCCACCCACCCAGCCTCCAGGCCCCAGCCCCGCCCCTCAGATACCTTAGTGCCAGAAGGGAAGTCAGTGAGGCGTACAGGTGTACAAATCAGTGCCTTGCAGGTTTGAGTCACAACTACTGCTCACCCTCCAACCCCCCCCCCCCCTCACCAATGTAGCACACATAATTATGCCCCCCCCCTCATAGTCACTACACTGCAAAAATGGTGTTTAGATTTTAAACATGTTTAGGTCTAAACACGGTTAAAACCTAAACATATAGGTCAGTTAGGTGTCTCATTGACTACACATTTAGGAAATGAACACTTTTATTCTAACTACATAAACATTTATGCTAAACATGTTTAGATGTTTAGAGTTGAGACAGTTGAATAATAGGTGTTTAGATTTAAACATCAATATGTTTAGATACTTGGATGTTGAATCCACACCAGGTAGCAGCACTACCCTTGACTGGACTATCTGCACACAGTTATAATCAATTGTTGTGACAAATGTCCCCAAATCCCATGTTTATCATGGTTTCATTTCATAAAATGTAATGTGAATAGAAAGGGCAATAGAAAATTGACTAGATTCTCCTCATGCCACCATCATTACCATAAAATAATCAATAAACTCCATGACTGACACCTATTTGATGTTATTCTGGAATAGATAAGGCAATGTCCTTCCTGCCAAGCTGTTGTACTTTCTCAAGTCTCTCATTTTGATACAGTGTGTAATATATGTACACATATCTAGGTATGGCTGACACCTTTGGAGACTTTGACAAGTAAATACCTTCTGATGACCCCCTCCCCAGTAAATGAGGAAAAAAACACAATATATCTCTGTTTTTTAATGCAGACATGTCTGCAAACCTTAACTCTCCATCAAATCATTTAAACACCTAAACACAAAAATTCATATATCTAAACACACCTAAACACCTACATTTCTAAACACTTAAGCTTAGCACATTGTTTGGCTAAACATGTTTAGGAAATTAATGTGATTACAAAAACGTTGCAAGAATATGTTTAGAATTGTGTTTAGGATCTAAACACCATTTTTGCAGTGTAACTCACTGTCACTCATGATGATGCAGCTAGGTATGTGCATGGGTAAAATCATAGTAGGATTGACCAACTTTGGTTCTTTGGAGATGAGGGCCAGTTGATATGCCGTCGGTGAAGTTTGGTTATCAACACGTTGAGTTTAAAAGTTGACTTAACATTATCAAATTATCTTTATTTCAACATTTAAACATCAGTTCTGATTCAACGTACCGTATTGGCTGATCAGTGCCGGTCTTAAATAAGAGCAGGGTGGGGGATATAGAAGCATTTTACGTATACACTACAAACTAAGTTTTAAATAAGTGCCAGTCTTGAAAATGGGCCGGGGGTAGATCCTTTTCATATCATCATGTTTAATGCAGAAGTGTCTCAATGTAAACAGTAAAGATCACTGCTTTAGGACAGCAAGATGCACCACTACAGTTCCATCGAGTGACACGCTCGCTCTGTTTTGATGAGCATGAATGACCATCCCCCGACCCCCACTCCGGACCATCTGAGCCTTTAGACAAATGACGCCCCAACAAACAGGTAGTACACTGAATGGAGACAGTTTAATCCACCTCCTGAGGGCACCTCCCACCAGGACACACTGATAGATCCGGGTCCTTGTCTTAAGGTTCCATCACCGGCCACTAGAGGGCTCTTGGGGCTCTGAGGGCGGACCCATGGGATTTTAACCCTTACTAAAACTTACTTAACTACACAAATTGATACATGGGCAAGTTTCTTGTGATTTAGACTCTCTATCATAATAGCCTTTTGGTAGAATTATACTGTCTTGACAAGGTTTACTCCATACCTTTAAGGTTCAGGTTGGTATGATGCATTAATGTAGTCCTCGTAAGTGTACTTGGTAGCACCACATTGATATCATTGATGCATCATGTCGACCCTTTGGCCTCACATCAATTTCATAGGATTCAGGATCCATGGTGCATTCATGCAGCCTTCAGAAGTAATCTCACTAAAGATACATTCATCTACCGAGGGTGGTCCCTAAAGAGTTAAGGATTAAGGGGAGATCTCAAAAAACATATCTGTACTTTTCGCCTCAGAACCTGGTTAGACATGGGCATTTATTTCTACTCTGTGGGCTGCATGGTGAGTAAGGTCTTTGCAGCTAAATGTTAACAAGTACAATTAAGAAGGTAGCGGGTTTTATTATAACGAGAGGCAAAATGGTTGGGTGCGTCAGATGCATGTAGTATTTGATATTTAATTGCAATTAACTCTAAGTGAGAGTTTCCTTGGAGGTGACCCAAGAAAAGATACAAATCATGCTATTTTATTAAGTTCAAACTGGCCGCCCTGGGCTGTGTTTACTACCTCCCCTTTAGAAACCGAATCATCAATCATTTATGCAAATTGTCATTATCATTATGGCTCTATTCAAGAGGTTCCTTTTAATAGCATGGTTTCAGCTAAAAGCAATAAGATAATGACTTTGGATTTCAATGGCCGACCCTCTTCCAGTATCTTATACCTCTATTTCGGATGCTTCTTAACTAAAGGTTGCATGCCTTACCTGACCCCTAACAATAGACTTGTATGCTTGATGAGTGGAGTGAGATAACAACATTACGTGTTAGGATGAATAGCCCAAAGAGATACACAGCCAATAGACCTACACAGAGAACACTATTGTCAATATATTGGAACATACACGAGCAGCTCTTAGATCTTGGCACCCATGCAATGTCTGAGTCAGAGAGACATGGTGATCTCTCCACCCCCTTCTCTCTCCTCTACACAAGCTCCTCTCTGTCTGTCTCTGTCTGTCTGTCTCTGTCTGTCTGTCTGTCTCTGTCTGTCTGTCTCTGTCTGTCTGTCTGTCTCTGTCTGTCTGTCTCTGTCTGTCTCTGTCTGTCTGTCTCTGTCTGTCTGTATCTGTCTCTGTCTGTCTCTGTCTGTCTCTCTCAATCTCATCTCTAGGTGCAGTCATTGGATGATAACAAAAGCATCCAGGCCTCATTTCCCTCGAGTGCCTCCAGATACCATCAGATAGGGATGGTGCCTCTACACATGCACTCCACTGCCTCTAACTGATTAGGATCCAAAGGGTATTCCCTCACAGTCTGCCCACCTGTATATATATGGGTCAGGTCGCCAGAAAGCAGTAGATTTTGTGTTTTTGGGTCATTTTGCACTCTTATGGCTCTAGAGAAAGAAGTTGCAAATCAATCTTGTTTTACATAGACTCATTTGATAGATAACACTTAGGGCTATCAGAAAGATGTTAATTTGTGGCCATCCATCAAAAACTCTCAGACTTATAGCTTGCCGAAGTGAGAAAAACAGTCAAATTTGTTCTTTTTTGTTTTTTTGTACTTTTTACAAATGTTCTGTATTGAATAAAGAACATCTGGAGTAACCCAAAGTTATATTTTGTATTGTATATGATCATAGGTATCATTTCCATCAGGTTTGAACATGTTACTGAGTGAGGATTTTTCATTGTGTGTCTTTGAAAATGGAAATCTGTAATTTGTAACTTCCGATACCAAAATCTAAATCAGTTATAAAACATGGAAAAAATTAATCTTCATAATCTTTGTTATTACCCATATGAAGGGCTTTATTATCCCCTACTTTGGCGAAAGAATTGTGTGTCCAGCAGCATTTGTCTCCATGTGAGAGCAGCTTATGTGAAATAATTCTGATAAAAGTACCGGACGTTACGTAACGTCCGGTACTTTTATCAGGGCCCCAGACAGGTAAAATCGACAAGGGGACAAAGCCATTTCTTAAAATCGACAAGGGACATGGGCTTTAGAGACAAGTGACAAGGCCATTTCTTAAAATCGACAAGGGACATTGGCTTAGAGAAAAGGGACAAAGCCACTTCTTAAAATCGACAAAGGACATGGGTTTGAGAGACAAAGGACAACAACCACTTCTTAGAATCGACAATGGACATGGGACCCCCCTGTCTAGGGCCCTTTTATCATCATGTAGGAGGCAGTCTACTGTACATGCATAACTCAAATTCTGTTCCATTCTGTAATTGAAGTCAATAATAGACATATTGGCCTTGTTAATTAATGTGTTTGTTATGCATAATGGGACATTCTTATATTACTGAGAGCAACTTCAATTACCTCTATATTTCATTATTTTGGTACCGGACGTTACATGACACAAAACAAGCAATAAAAATGGAACCGGATGGGCTAGATCGGTATTTTTTGGTTTTCTGAGTTGAGCGGAAGTCCCTTCACAGTTGTGTTAAGGTTATATAAAGGAATTAGAAAATTAATTTTAAAGGCCCTTCAAGGGCAGAATCTTACACTTTCTGACGACCTGACCCATATATATATATATATGTGAGCCAGCAAGCAGAAAGGACAGTTACTGCGCGATTTAGTACCAGATTTAGCCACCAGGGGGCACCACTATGGACTAGAATAGGAAAAATATGACTAAAACTGTTATAGGCTACTTTTTTATGGAGAATTCAATGGTTTTTGATAAAACGTTCTATTTTGGGTGGAAAGGTTCAAATTTGGCATGTAAAAAGAATGTTTTTGGGCCAAAATAGGCATTTTTGTTGATTTCTGTTGCCATGGAAACATGATTTTCATTCTAAATAGGAAAATCAATGATTCCAGTTGATGGAACATCCCACAAGGTTTACTATGGCGAAAACAGAATGAAAATACCATTTCTAGATCAAAAGTTATGGGCAAAAGAATAAAAGTTTATACGAATTTAGCTAATTAGCATAAATTATGCTAATAAGCTATATATCTCATGACCAATTAGACATAGAGCTTATTAACATTCTTGAAATGGTCACACCTACCCATATCTAGCAAGCCATTCCTCCAAAACTAACAGGAGTATCTTCTCATGCTATGTATCACTGTAAAGCTAATGATTTGAATTTTAAAGTTGACTTTTAGCACGGAGCACCCTTTCTCCTTGCCTCTACACATATATATATATATATATATATATATATATATATATATATATATATATATATATATATATATATATATATATGCCTTCTCGTCCTAGCTACCTCCTATCTGTACAATAGATACCACAGAAAGACTTGATCCCTGCCAACTGTACACTAATTCAAACATCTGTGGTGCCTATTTAGGAAGGTAATCATGACTTCTGATTAGTATCAGACTTAGTCATTGCCCACCCCTCTCCCCGCCGCACACACTCCATCCTCTATCCTCCCAGGCCCCGACCCTTCTCCTATAGAGCCCGGTCTATAAGGTTGGAGGGATCCAATCGTGCCAAACAAAACCCGCTGCCTCTATGCCCCACCTACAAAGTTGCCATTAGAGACGATCCCCGGCCACGGTCACGCTATTCTGGTGCTGTACAAGACAAAAGATCAACGTGTTAACAACGCTGTGTGCCGACAGGGGGCGCGCCCAGCGCCCCAGGTAGGTTGGGGATAGGGACTTGGGGGGAGTCCAGCTTTCTTAATAGAGGGGGTTTTGTTGGCTGGCCAGAGGAGAGATGTTGCTGATTAGAGGCTGGCTTATTTATGGATGAAGGGATTTACCCCGCGGGATTCCCGTCCCACCTGGGAGCCACCGGTTAAGGAGATTAATCTGGGGGTTGTCAGGGGAAGCTCCGACCAAAATTTGTTGAGTATTGGGCACTGAAGGTATAGAGAAATCAGTAAGAGAAATCAAGGTTTATTGTGTCATGTTTAGGGACTTGATTTTTATAAGTCGAATCCCACATTCCTTTGAAACTTGCATTCTAGGGAGTCCCTGAGCCTCTAAATTGCAAGGAGAGATGCCCACTTGGTCTTAACTTATTCTGGGATGCGGTAAAAGTTGTGTTGTGCTTGGGACACTGAGTGTTACCGAGACCTAAATACATGTATTTGATATGTGGAGCATTGGCTGTTATGTGAATTAGGATCTGTACTGTCTGAGCTGATCTGTATCAATGTCAGAGAGATACAATTTAATGGTCCTTATGGTACTGGGTGTCTGAGATCAGTTTTCTAGGTTTATATAGCGCTGGATGTCAGAGAGCAGTGTTTGCGATGTAGGCTTATGTCACGCTGTATGATGGGGCTTTTGGTGTCAGGAGATTTGTGGTGGAGGCCCGTAGGGGACTGGGAAGCAGAGAGATAATGACATGTGCTGAATTAGGCTTTGTGTGGCAGAGCAACTCAAAACATGCACACAATCAGTATTTCTTTAGGACTCCGAATGAAGTGGTATATTATTTCTGTGAGTTCCCCTTTGAGCATGCAGCAGCGACTGATGCTATAGGCCTATGGTTCCAATACCAGCAGGACCTCCCACTATTGGACAGACTGGCTCCATAAGACTTGCACCATTCAGTGTGTACTCCCTAACACAGTCTGTGGGCAGCTATTACTTATTAACTGCCCACCTCAGGGTGCTATTGTCGTCTGCTCCATGTAAAGAGGCAGCTGAGAGATTAAGATGGTGGCTAGAGGTGGATCCCATTCAGTATTTGCTTCACACGACAGGGGGTGTGGTAGGGGAGGGGCTCGCTAGGGTCGCTATATGAAGGTAAGGAACGCTAGTTTACTAAGTTTGGTGGTCAGCACCTAATTCTGGTTATTAGTTTCTTGTCATTCAGTGAGGTTGTATTTAGGAGATGGCTTCTGGAGAACTTTCTTTATAATGTTACGTTGTTACAGAACCTGCCTGTCGTGTTCAGGCAGTAGTGCTTAGGATATACATGACTACTACATGCAATACACTGGGCGAGACAGCATACATTATTCATTCTTTATGAACCAGGCAAGCACCTGTCCAAGTGGATGTATCCTGAGGTGCGGCCTTGGGTGAAATAAGAAATAAGGATGAAATAAGAAGTAGAATTTTGGTTTCTCAAATAAAAGGACTCTCATCTAACAATTCGGCCGGGTATCCTAGTTTATAACTTATGTTGGGAGAGCCTCCAAGCGCAGAAATAGGGCATTATTTCCGGCTATTTCAAATTGAAATAACTGTTTATGGGACGATTGTTGAAATGAGTCTATTTCAAAAGGAAGTAAAGGTTATGGGCCCATACCCAGTTGGTTCCAGAACAATAGTTATTATAAAAATCGATCTCGGCCTCATGGAGTTCCCTTTTACCTTGTTATGTTGGTTCTCTTTGCGGATAGACAGTGGTTCTAGACAGGGAACAAGCGATCACTAGTGTCACATTTAGTTTCAGTTTACTGGAGGTATACCTGCGCACTAAGCCAATAAAACTATCCCTCACAAATCATGCAAATCCCAACCACGTTTCTGTGCAGATGTGATTGGACCCAGCAGGACCCTGTTTCTATACTCTAATTGGATGGCGCCATCTGCATTAGTGTTTCTGTAGAAAACCCATAAAGAATGGTGCCATTTGAGTTCAGTTCTAGTGGGCACTAGCTAAGGCTTAATTTCAATAGAACAGAGCTGACAGCCTCAGTGTTTCCATAGTGTTGGATAGAACTAGTTTGAGTTTTAAGTGCTCTGTAGGCGAAAGCAAATCTAGTGTTTCAGAACCAAAATTGCCTCCTACCCTAGGGGGTGGTGATGGAAATTGAAAAAGTGTATTTCTCCTCCATTGTTGATTATGATTTTCAGGATATATGATTATGAGTTGTTTTTCTTTATTTTGTGTGGGTTCATGAGAATTTTTGACTAATACTTTACAAGATATGATAATGTATCTTTTTACATGATTTGGCCCTTTCAGTTCTGTTGAGTTCTGTTGAGTAGAGCAGTTTTTGCCTAATTCCTTATCGGTAAAGGTATGCTTGGAAGCAATGAGTGAGGCATACAGGGATCAAGGGTCAAAGCTATGGATGAGTGAGTGAGAGAATGAGTGAGAGAGTGAGTGAGTGAGTGAATGAGGGACGGAGACAGGGATGCAGGTAGGCAGAGATGCAGGCAGGTGGGCACAGAAAAGGCAGACAGGGAGGGAATGAGTGCAGAGAGGGAGGTTATGATTAAATAAGTGAGTGAGTGAGGGAGGGAGAGAGGGAGGGAGGGAGGGAGGGAGGGAGGGAGGGAGTTAGCAGGAGGGAGGGAAAGAGGGAAGAAAGAAGTAGAGTGGTGGAGGTGACTTGGGTGGAGTGAATGTAGTTGAATTTAAATGAATGGGTTGGGTTGGGTGGATTGGAATGGAGTGGAGTGGATGGGGTAGAGTTGAGTGCAGTGAGTCAAGTGGAATCTGGAGGTCACTGGAGGTCAGTCAATCCCACTAACTTGATATCACTTGAGTTAAGTGGAATGAGTTTTGAGTTCAATGGAGTGAAGTGAGGTAAACTGTGTCAAATCAGGTTAATATGGATCAAAATAGTCAAATCGGTCTGAGATGGGTTAATTGGGCCAAATTGAGTCAGATTGACTCAAGGCGAAAGAATTAGGTAAAAGCAGGTCCATATGGATCAAAATAGGTCATAATGACCCAAGAGGGTTCAGCCTGGACCAAGAGCAGTATGTTTGTCCAAATAGAGTCATATTGACTAAGATGAGTAAACTAAGTCAACAGGTCAATCAAGGTCAAACTGGGTAGAATTGGCCAAAAGTGGGTAAATTGAGTCAAAAGAGGGCAAGCTAGGTCAAACTGGGGAAAAGTGGTCCCAAGTGGGTAAATTGGGTAAAATCAGGTCAACATATGTCAAAATGGGCTAAAGTGAGTATGATTGACTTACCAATAGCAAAGTGGGTGAAATCAGACCAATATACATCAAAGTAGGTCAAATAGGCCAAAAATGGGTCAATCTGTCCAAAATTAGGCTGGATAGAGTGAAGTTCAATTATGGGGAATTTGAACCATTCTTCACTTATTTAACCTGCTTTGACCCCCATCTGGCCCACTTTAGTATCAATTTTGATTAAATTGGCCCATTTTGACCCATATTAACCAATTTGATCCAATTCACCCACATTGGGCCACCTTTACCTAATCTAACTTAGATTGACCTTGTTTGACCCAATTTACCCACTTCGGGCCACTTTTACCTAATTTAACCTAGATTTACCTCTTTTGACCCAATTTACCCACTTTGGGCCACTTTTACCTAATCTGACCTAGATGGACCTTATTGACCCAATTTACCCAATTCGGTTCACTTTTCCCATTTTGACCTTCAATGATCTGTTTTGACCCAATTTAGCCAATTTGGGCCACTTTTCCCTAATCTGACCTAGATTGAACTTTTTGACCCAATGTACCCACTTCAGGCCACTTTTACTTAAGTTGTCTTAGAGTCAACTGATTTTACCAAATTTACCTACTTATTTGGGTCACTTTTCCCCAGTTTGACCTGCATTGCTCTGTTTTGACCCAATTTAACCTTTTTGGATCACTTGTACCCAATTAGACTTAAAATGACCTGATTTGACCCAAATTTACCCATTTTTGGCTACTTTTACTCAATTTGGCCTTTTAGGTCCATCAGGTCTAATGACCTTTTTATGACACTATATTGACTCATTATGACCCAATTTACCCCACTTGGGACAATCTGGGTCTACTCAACCCTGTCCACTCCACTTCATTCCAATGCAATCCACTTCATTCCAATTCAACCAACTTTCTTCCACTACTTAACTCGACCCTTCCCCCTTCCTCCCCCAGACATCACTCATTCACTCCTTCCCTCCCTCCATCCCTCTCCCTCACTCACTCCCAAACTCCTTCACCCCATCCTGCTCCCTCTTCTTCCCCATCACCCACTCATTCACTCACTCATTCACTCCCTTCCTCTCCTTCATTCACTCCCTCACTCCTTCCTGCCCACCCCCCCTTAACTCACTCATTCACTCACTCATTCCCTCCCTTCCTCCCCTCACTCACACCCACTCCTCCCGGCCCTTCCCACACTCACTCACACCATAGGATTCACTGCACACAAAAACAAAAATAAGAGGGAGGGGGGGTGTCCCCATCAGAAAGGGGTTTTCCAAGGGAAATCCTTTTTTTACTCTGGTTTCCTGTGTCTTGTTCAAATCTTGTTGCTTTAGTCTGAGTGGATAGAACAGAACTGGACTGAACTCTATGAGAAGGCAAGTGACTAAAGCTAATAAGCTCTTGTGTTTCCATAGTTGCCTTCACCAACAGACCTGTTAGAACAGAGCTGGCGAAGGCAACTTTAGAAACACAGGAACTGTTTGCTCCATTTGCCTTCACCAGCTCTGTTCTAGCAATGATGAATGGTGCCATCCAAAACCCAAAAGTATAGAAACAGGGTCCAGTTTCACATACCTGTTTCACATAGAGAACCATCAATACTAATTCAGTCAATACGGCGCTGGCAGCTAATTTACTGTGTTGTATATAGAATGTAACATGGTAAAATTCATCTAGAGTTTACAGCCTGTATACCGAGGCTTGTTCTATAAATATAGCATTGTTTAAGCGATCTACATGTAATTGATTTCTTTATTAGTCATCCATTTGTCAATGGTTTTATTTGATACTAACTGATACCTGTATTTCAAGGTATCAGGGAGTATCAAATAAATACATTGACAAACGGATGGTTAATCAAGAAATCATTTACATGTACAAATGTAGATCACCTCGACATTGCTTTATTTATTTCTTCATAGAATAAGTGGACGTATACTGTAAAAATACCATTCCTTTTAACATGATATCATACATCATACATTCTTCAGTCTGCGTCGGTCCGCTCTAATGTCCACATCTTAGATCGTCCTCTATCCATGTCTTGTTGATTGAAAGAAGATTGAAAGAAGAACCGGAACATGCGGAAGATCTATATCAACACAATCGTGATTCTCCGTGACTAACGTGTGACGGAGGTTTGAAGCAGGTGGAGGTAATGGAATTATCTGCTGTAGGATTGTGAGGAGCCTTCTCCCTCTCACTATCCTACACCTCTCATATACCTACTGCTCTTTCCTGCCAAGGCTATCACCTCATCATGACATGAGACCTCAAGGGTCAATGTATCTGTACATCGCCATTCCATGCATGCAGCCCTGAGGATCTCACCACTGCTGCAATTGTGTACTAGTTATAACCATCAACCCTGCTTGGTGGACATGAGACATGAGTACAGTGCTGCAGGGCTACATTCAAGCCTCATGATGAATAATGTCTAAAGCATTATTCAGCCCTTAAATGTCTTAAGCTCCAACCCAGACACTGGAGAGAAGGCTATCTCACTAGGGTTTCAATGTCGGCTTCCATGATCTAACCGCTCAGTCTCATTTATTCCCACTGCGCCCTGTGACGATAGAGAGGCTGTCCGGAAGTTATCAACCATTGCCACATCCGGGACGTCAGGTGGCGCCCTCTGATGGTGGCTTCTGTCGTCACTAGGGAGCCACCGGAAGTGGTAGCCATGTCCTTCATGGTTCTCACACACGCCACGAGCGGCGCTGGAGGTCACGTGACAGGTGAGATCAAAGAGGGGCTGTGTGAGGGGAGATTGACCGCCAGAAACACAGTTAATGAGAGTAGAAAGCACGGCAAAACGATTGTCGTCTGCTCGGGCGGGACGCCAGGGACAGACAGTGAAATTGTCGTCTGTCACTGAGGTGTTGTCAGAAAGGTTTGTCATCGTCAGAGATCAGCCACTATAAACCTGCGCAATTCATTGGTCATAAGCGCAGGGATGTAAGTAAGCATGGCTCCACGTCTTTCCTCTAGCAAATACATTTCTGGCGCATATAAGCACCTAGACTGTTACGCAATCTGTGCTGAGGGCTATTTAGATCGGACGTGCCTTGTGCCGCCCTCTACCGCGAATCATTCTGGATAAGCTGATAAACACCCAACGGAAACTACTTTCTTCTTCTGGTATAGCTGACTTCTGTTTTGCTCAGGTTTGTCATATCATCAGAAACATTGTTTTTATTCGGCCTAACCTACACTGTGAAGCATGGTATGTGATATGAACATTGATTACCAGGCATGTGTAATAGATATTTTCTTGAAATCCATTCTAGTTTTCAACAGTTTTCTATAAACACCATAAAGTTGAGATCTGAATTGCCGGTAAAACATCCAGGCCCTGGAGAACCTAACCACAAGCCAATTGACAAGTCAGAAGATAAGGTGGGGGGGGGGGGGCACATAGCCTATCTTTTACACACCATAGGAGATATCACAGCCTTATCATGGCCCCAGCTTGATTAAACCTGCAGATAATCTACCTGCCATTAGGCCTACAACTTTATGCACTTTAATCAGAACATTTATTGCACTGCTCTTGAAAGAGGTTTTTGTTACCAAAAAGTAAACGACACATCCAAACCCGCCAAACTCCCCCCTAGGCCATCTACTCAGATGAACTTTAGATTGGTTATTGGTGGTTTGGATATCCCTTTTCATTGGGGAGAGGTATAAAAGTGATATCACACCTGTCGATGTAGTGATGGTGAACTGACTACATTGCAAATGCTTTACTTGTAATTAAACATGCAAATGAAGCCCCCAGGCAGAAAACATGTCGGCCTTTGCTGGAATGGGTGTGAATCGTTTGTTTTCATCTGCTTTCATCTGTACTGTTTTAACTGTCGGCCTAATGTAGGGATGTGGTGGATGAGGGTAAGATCCAAGTCCACATGGCCTCCATAGCCTAAAGATAAAGTTCAGATCTATATGATAGAGACCTATGGATAGATATAGTGGACTATGGGTATTACTATGGCAAGGATATGTTGAGATCGAATACGTGCCAGGGGATTTAATATAGAAGCATATAGTTTTAGTAAAACCTGCATGGAAGATTTGTAGGCCTTTTATTTTATGAATCCGACGGTGCTAGTGTATAGGCTCAAATAAGCACCCCATGGCTTAAAGGAGCCTCCACTGTGTACGGTAGCTCATAATAAAATATTATGTTGGAGCAAACAGTCGAATTTCTTACACCATAGGTACATTACACAGGCACACTGCACTTAGCCCGGTAAGAGGACATCTAAAGAAATATGCTTTTACCAATAAGTTAAAGAGTCCCTGCTCATGATTATATATCATCAATTTAACTGGTGAGATATTGGGCGTAGTCCTTCAGTTAGCCAGGTGGGACAAATACCCGTCCACACACACACACAACCGATTCTCCCGTTACCTCCAAAAACACCCCAAGGCTTGGTGATTGCATGTTGCTTTTCATGGCTGTGTATTCAATGGCGCGGCCAATCAGTGCGCATGCGTTAGCGTCCCAGGCTGCCATCTTGCCGGAGGGAGTCGTGAAAAAGGTGTAAAGCTACCATAGGGGCGGCTAAAGGTCATGACCCCTAATTTGGCCATGCTCCCCTGGCCTGTCGCCCACCCCACACAATACTCATGCATTCATTTTCCAATCTTATTCCACATCTTTAGATCTTGTATAGTCGGCAGGTAGATCTTAATAAGGGTACCTAACGCCCGGGACCTAACGTTAAGGTGTACTTCTTTTAAATTCCTGTTATTCATTGAAACCCTTGCTGCAAAGTCAAAAAAGGCCATTCTACATACATATATATGCCCTTCAAAAAGAAGTTAACATAGTGTACCACTATTTCACTATTTCACGTTGTCTGGTTCACGTATCTATTCTAGGATGGACTACCCAGTTTTCCACATTGACACTGGTTGTCTCAAAAGGTGATAGAGAGGTCTCGATAATACATGATGCCATTTTCAGACATGCAGTTTATATACAGTACTTAAGTACGAGTCATTGCGAAATAATCTAGCTTAGTACTGCGCTGCGGAGGCCTGTTATTCTCAATGAACCAGTATGACGGAAAGGAGACTGATGAGTAGTATAGGAAAACGGTTGTGTTTCACGGGAGCTTCCAGGGGGCATCGGGAGAGTGGCATAGAGTGACTTATCACAGTGTTTATGCGTATAAGGCGCATTCTGAGTTGAAGGATAAGCACGGGTCAGTCTAAAAAGTGTTATAGTATTTGTATACATCCCCGCCTATAGGGCGCATCCTTAATTTAGGTATCAGTACATATAATACACAAGGCACATCTATTGGTAGATGGTATCCTCATGAGTGCGCATGTCTTGTACGTAAAGTACCTGGTACATATTTTAGTAGTATATGAAGACGGTGGTTTTGCCAAGGAGCGTTATGATAATACCAGATTCTCCAAGTACATGTAAAGTAATTGTGTTGTAAAACGATATACCATGGAGACTAAGGAAAGATTGGCTTTACACCACCAAGTGAGTGGCTTTAACCAAGCTACCCATAATACCAAAAAGATGTCATAAAGTAAATATACATTAAGTGTAAACGATGCAACATACCAAGCACGGGTAGTATAAGAAAACAGTGGTTTTACACAGAGAGAATCATCAGTGTACTACATAATCTATGTCGTCGGGTGTGTCTCAGAGTAGAATGATTAAGCAGTAACTTAAGGCTAAGATACATAAGCACACAAAAAATATTAAATTCTGTCAGATTTTTATCAAACCGGTTGGATATCTAACATAATACCTAGAATATCTGATTTAAATTACTTTCTTCTAACACTTAGAGGAGGTACTTGTTGTACATGTTAAATCCGATGCACTCCATGGTTCAGAAGTGCCTGGTATGCGCACACCCACACCTATTCTTCCCAACACATGGTCTCCACACCCCTTTTGGCACTACAGCCAAATCTCCATAATTCCAACCCCACACAAGGACGACTTCATTACAAGGTAATCAAAATCAAAATGCTTTAAAAATACCAAGCGACGTGTTTGCCAACGAAAACAGGGGACAAAGAAAGGGGAGGCTGGTGAGGGACTTTTCAGAAGGCTAATCAGGGATACCTAGACAAAAGACTGGGAGGTGCTAGGCAAGCCATAGCCGGACCCTTTGCCAACCCCCCTCCCCTTCCAGACCCATTCAGTTCCAAACCCTGTTCCGCTTGGGGGTCTAAGGGGATGGGGTGATGGGTTTGAGATTAAGATCTCAAATTTGAGGGCCCTGGTAAAATATGGTGTGTGGTTTTGAGAATCATCCCCGAGGGGTTTTTATCTGATGGTGATAGAGCATGTTGGTAGGAACAGACCATCACGGTGATCCATACTACCGTCAATATTTCATTTGTACTATTTTGATAGGGCCTGGGCCTCCAAGATGTCTTGCTGACATTTGTATTTGTATGAAACCTGATTAAGCGAAAGAGTATACAATAATTCCTAGCGCTATACTTTAACAACATACATACCAGAATACACTGGTAGTCATATCTAAAGTTATCACCAGAGATTCTAGTCATGATAACATAGTCAGGGGGATAAAGCACTACAGCTCTGTACAATACAATTAGGGGTTTTCGTCCAAAATCTCTACTCCTGTACACACAGCTCCTCCTTACACACACATAGAGGCAGGTGAGCAGAATGTGCACCTGACGGAGCAGCTCGCCCAGCAGCTCATGAGTTATTGATGACACTTTGCTCCCTTTGTTTTACGCCTGGACGATTATCCTTGGGGTGGTGAGGGCACATTCTGGCAGAGACGCACTGATTTGTGTTACGGGCGGAGGGGGTAGGTGGAGTCGGGACAATATTTTAAGAGGGCTAGAGCTAAGCAGGAGGGTAGTTCCATGGGGAAGGAAGGTGGTAAAAGTAAGCTAGGAGATGGAGTTTACATGGGAGAGAAAGAGAGATAGAGGGGGTGGAGGAAGAGAGAGAGAGAGAGAGAGAGAGAGAGAGGGGCGGCAGAGGAAGAGAGAGAGAGAGAGAGAGAGTAAAGACAGAGAGAAAGAGAGTAAGTGAAAGAGAGAGTGAAACTAATATGAGAAGGGGGTGATAGGGAGAGGAGTTGTTGGCAGGGAGAAGGGTATATTATGCAAGGGTTTGGTGAGGTGGGATTAAATCTCAATATTTGACAGCGTGTAAATCCCATAGGGGGCATGATTGTGCCCCAGGCAGTAGCATGCACCTCACCTGTCCTTCACACCTGGATGCCTCCTGATCAGGGAGCTGATTAGCTACCCCTGTATCCAGGTAGATTCCCAGGTAAGGTGAGATAACAATACTACAAAGTGCCTGTGTGATTAGGTTATGGAGAAAGTCAGATGATAGGAGAGATAGCTGTGCAGGGGCTAGGCGTTACATTGAGTACAATATGGTGGGGTAGATGATGTCTTGACTTCATGACCCATTGGGGCGTCATGTTTAGATGATGTACAAATGCAGTGGCTGCGAATAGCTTACTAATACCACTCTGGGACAACTCACTGACCTATTCCAAGCTCTTTATAGACTACATTATGTATGAATATAAAGCTGGCGAACTGCTCATGGATCAATTCATCCATAATGCGGAAAAGGTTATAGAAATTTGAATAATCTGGATCTGTTGGATATAACCAGTTAAACGTACCAATTATATTATTATATCTATCCATTCATGAAAGATTAATTACAGATATAAAAAATGTCGTTTGTCATACCCACCCCGACCGGAAAAATACCCTAAACCTCTCTCCTGTGTAGTTATCTATAAAAGACTTATCACAATACTGAAAATCTGTTACTCATATAGGCTGTGGAAAACTGTACTAACCAAAGGTTGTTAAATTTAATTCATCCGAAATGCTACTAGATCAATACAGGGCAGAACTTTGATGAAAACCACCATAAAATGTGCATTTCAACAGCCCGAGGGTATGTTCATTGTTATGGGAACCTTGTCCACCTGTCAATAATTAAACCTTAACACTGGTCATGTATTTCTATTACCCTGTTCTTCTCTGAAATCATGAATACACTCACGCTATTAGTTATATAGGGTGCCGAATTTAAGAGTGTGAATGGGGTGGGAGAGAATTGGACATGAGGTGTTGAGGGGTGGGAGGGTGTGTAGTGAGAGCTATAGCCCTCAGGGCATGTTTGGTGTCTTTACCCTATCGTGATTGAAGCCTCAGAGAAATTATCAATCAGACCAATTCTCTGATTCATCATGGCGTGATAAACCTCTCTGGCCATGGAAGGCCAGGAAACAATCTGGTAGGGGGGGGGGGGGATTTCAGAAGCACTTGCAAAGAGAAAAAAAATCATATATACTCATATGTGGACATAGACCAAATTTATATGAAAGATAGGCTACACATTAAATTACCGTACAAGTTACAAGTGGGCAAATTTCATAGTCTCTTAATATCACTTAACTGCTTTATGGGGTGGAAGGGGTTAAAATGCTTTCATTTCCAAGATAATCAAATTTCAACTTTGAATAAGTTAAGAATCTGCTATTGTCTTAAAACTCAATAGAATAGAACAGCTGTAAACGATCTTCAATTGGTTCAAAATACAATGTTTGAAAAAGAGCAGCGCCAGAATCTTTCCACAACCTATCCCTTTAAGTCAGACTCTAAGGTTAGCCACCCAGCAAGATGGGTACTCAATTTGCAATAGTGTGTGCTAACCCATTCACAGAATACACGTTACACCTGCATTGTGGAGGTGTTCCATACCCACCCCTCTCCCCAATTGATATCCTATAGGTAAGCGGCATAATGCCTGCTGGAGTCTAATTAACACACCTGTTGGCAAACCAGGTGAGAAACTCAGTCAGGGAGATGGACAGCTTGATTACTGCTCCAGGCGGAATGCTGGGTACGCCGACTGCACACAGAGCCACTCCTATATGGACTACTCCCATTCTGTCACGAGACGGTAGTCGACAGGGTCAGTAGTTTTCTCTGTATATTTGAAGCCATGCCTCATCGGTATAGTTAATGTTTGTATTTCGAACCACTTCATATCCTTCTATACCACCGAGACTTTATTAAGAGAGTGAAACCTCTATTATAAGACTGAAACGATAAGAGGTTCCTTTCACACACTAATCCGTGATCAACATATCAGCAGTCAATGGTATAGAGCCAATTTGGGTTATACCTGTGTAAGTGAGTGGATCAGCCCCTACCAACCCCTGTCAGACCCTGCTGCCCTACATCTCAATCGCTGAGTTACTCAACCAAATAACTCACCTATATATAGCTCGATGCAGCAAGTTGGGAACCTGAGTGTTTTCCAGTTTTGGAGGCAGCTGTGCATGTAAAATGCCTTCATTCAAGGGACATTTTTGTATATGATGCACAAGACAAGTCTTGTGTATGATTCTATCTCAAAAATCATAACAAAATATGAAAATAGAATCATTTGCTATGCATTATTCCCTCATAATACATGTCAGACTAGACAAAATGACCTCTGTAGGTCCCATATGGGAATATCTGAAGACCTGAACAATGTGAACAGGTCCATGGTGCAAAACCCTTTTGTTTCTATTAAATTCCATCATCCATTGTTGTTTTGACCTGATGACCCATTGAAAACCATATTGAAATGCTATTAGAACCCCATATAAGGCATGTGAGCCCTATTATAATGCACTATTGAGCTATTTAGCTGCAAATAGCAACAAAAGCGTTGTCGGCACCAAAGACTAGAATCATAAGATGTGGCTAATTCTTCTCACACTTATTGTATCACTTAGATATTTAATATGCCTTTAAAGATGATCGAGTAGAACATAAAAATGGATAATTCTGGTATCAGTGGGTGATCACGCATCCATATATGGTGATCTATGTGGTCCCTAATCAAAAACCAAGCAGAAATTTTGCTGAAAATCACAGTTTTTGCAAACTAACAAAAATCACATGTCTCCCATAGTGTAATAAGCTGCCATAGAGGTAGGGGGAAAAAGCATACTCATTTATAAACTTGATGGGTCAGTAATATGCACTATCTATCAAAAACTGATGGTTAGAATATTTTTTCACAAAATATATAGGGCCAAACTTTGAAAAACAGCGATTTTTTTAAACTAATGATTTTTAAATTTATAATTTGTACTTCAGTGGTAAACTGTGCACTATATTATTGTAATACCATCTACCCTGGCCTGAAAGCAATGAGTTTCATCTTTCATTTGCTGCAAATATTATGTAAATCGGATAATTTTTGGCTAAACTACAGCATTTCTTAGCGAAAATTCAGGAAAAACTAAGTTTTAGGTTCCCAACTTGCTGCATCGAGCTATAGGGATGGAGGATTGGTTACTCACACAGCAGGGTATCAGTCCTGTTTTATTTGGTAATATCTTAGCAGTCTTTTATGGTTTAGATACTTAGTGCCATTATCCGAAATACATCGAGGTTTATGTCCACATTGATACCTAGTATTTAGCATCATCTAGAAAAAGGGGGACTAGGCAGATTTAGGCATGATTGTACCACGATATTCCAGGCCAAAATTCTTGGGGTCCCCCTTTTTAGACGAGGAGGAACTCTGCACTGAACCAAATGGCACCATAAATAACACAGGTGACGAAAAGCCTGGTGTATCAGTGCACCCCCTCCCCTACCCAACCACTCCAACCCCTCTCATAAGAAAATCATAGAGAATATGATATGGGCCCGAGAGACCCCCTGCAAGGTTACCACGGCCGAGGCAGGGCCGCTATCTCATGGCCGTGGTAGAGGTAGGAGCCAGGTGGGCACACCCCCCCCCCCTACTACCCCTAGGTGTACCTCTGTTGGCAGGAAGACAGGCAGCAGGGGTATGCCCCCTGTGACCTTCAGGCCGCTAGGGGTCGGGGGGATGCTAACGGGAAGATGCCCTCTAGAGGTATGATATCTGATGTGTGCTCCCCCTTGCCCATCATGGTTCACAGAGGGAGGGGGCAGAGAAAGAAAGAAAGAATGAGAGAGAGAGAGAGAGAGAGAGAGAGAGAGAGAGAGAGAGAGAGAGGGCGGCAGAATGATGGAGAGTAAGAGACAGAGAGACAGAGAGAGACAGAGAGAGACAGAGAGGGAGAGAGACAGAGAGAGACAGAGAGAGAGAGAGGGAGAGAGAGAGAGAGAGAGAGAGAGAGAGAGAGAGACCGAATCAGGCAAAGAGGGAAGCTGAGAGCAGAAGATGGAGATAGATATTAAAATAGAAAGAGGGAGACAGCTCTAGGCCAACCCTTTTGATTCCAAAAGATAGTATTTGCACTGCAGGCATATTATTTCATCCATGTAATCAATCAACTGACATTCAGGCAGTGCAAAGGGGTTGTCAACTGCAGCTGAAAAGTTTTACACCGATCAAGAGAAAAGGTTAAATGTTGTTGTATTGGCTATTCCTTTTATCTCTGCATGCTTGACCGATGATCCAATGATGCTACAATAGACATACACAGTTGCTAGGCCTATATTTAGGAACGCTGTGGCCGGTCGGCCGTGTGCACTCATTATAAAACATTCATCAAATTGAGACGCTGTCCACCTGACCTTAGAGGATGAGCAGACGACAAATGAACGCAGCCGGCCACATCCTGTCCCACTGTATCAGGAACCACTCTTCAATTTTAACCTCCCCCTTCCATACTATAAGTACGCCTAGCATTCTCACAATTTCATATGCTATGTATGCACGTGCGTTTGCCTGACACCCTTCAATTTTCTAGAATGATTATATTTTTTTATGGCCTCATTGGACAACATGTATTCTAGTTTGTGAGCTGCCTTGGCATTGAAGGGTTACCTGTTCAATAGGCAGCTGAGACTATCTCAGTGGGACCGTTAGGGTAGCTGGTAGTGCTTGGTAACTAGTGTTAGTGTTGTCAGGGGAGAGACCGATGTTCCTCTCGGTGCTTTACTCTGCCCATCGTCTCCTTCCCGCCTTCCTTAACACGACGGTAAAATGTCGTCTGCCGCAAATGACATTAAACCCTTTTAGGTTGGCACAGTGCATTATAAATCTCCAGTGCTGCATCTTTGCATCGTGGCGACATTGCATAAATATATAGTATACATTGTCAAAGATAATTCAATACAACGCTGGCAAGTAACTCGTTAGATGTGGTAGCGCATCACGGCCACTGACAGATGATCCACAAAGCCTTGTGGTCTAAATCCCTCCTTTAGCTTTAAAGGGTGAGTTGTTGAAGGACGGGCACGGAATGTTTTTTTTTTACTTAATCTACAGCAAACCTTTGGCTAACAAGTCAATTCCCTTCCTGGGCTTTTTATTTATCTAGATTGAGCAGTTAGGACTGATTGACCTCCAGGTTTTAAAGGATAGGGCCAAATAAAAAAAGTTTGTTTCCAGTAACCCGACCGACCCTAGCAAAACAGGGTAAAAAGAACTTTTTTTTTTTGTGATTTTGAAGAATTTTGTCTAATTTTTTTCATATTTTAAAGAAGTTTTCCATTACTTTTTGAGGATTTTTCCTGTATCCTTTTCGTATTCTTCCCCTCTCTCACAGTTGTCATTTTCCCATCATTATTTTTAAATCAAATCAAAGAATTTGATATATCCATTGATATGTGCCTTAACATTTCCTATATAATTTTTTAAAAACAAATAGAAAAAAATCGGACCTACCGACCCTACCTTATTAAGTCAAGTTACTGGAAACACACCTTTATTTTTTGTTGGCCTAGGGCAGTTAAATGTCAATTTTCAGAATTTCAGTTTTGCGTGTAAAGGTAGGGCTACTCTGAAATTGAAGTATAAATGAAACCCTCACCACTGCTGCATCAACACAAGTCATCATGCAGAGCCTATACCTAGATCCCCCCCCCCCGTGACTCCTAGAGGATCTGCATGATAAACCAATTCAGTACAGAGCTACTTTGGGGGGGGGACTCATTATGACAACAAAATCTTCATGAACCTTATATTCATAACCTCCATGCCAAAAGAGTTGATATACCTAAGTCTCAGCCACACCCTCTAGCTCAGTTCTCACATTAAGCCTCCCTGGTCCTAGAATTAGATGAACATATAGAGTGGACAATAGGGTTAGGGCGTGGACCATGTGCGATGGCTGGACAAAAGGGGTCAATGCAGTGAATTATTGAAATCGCTGCCCATAAACATCATCAAAATTTAAATAGGCAATAACCCTCCCTTCACCTCACCCTCGCCTGTGGTCGTCCCGAAGGAATACTTGTGTTTAATTTGCATTGAAGGTGGAGGTTTGTTGTCAGCCCTGTTAGGTTCCTCCTGGGTCCTCCTGGGTGGTATGGAGGTACCATGCCAACCCCTCCCCTCAGCCTTCATACCCCCTACAATACACTGCCTAAGGCCACAGGGACTTGGCCCAGGGTCAGGAGGGACAAAATGGCTGACCTCTCGTGGTACTCTACAGGAAACATGCAACAAATATGAATATTAGCATAGAATAGTTCAGAAATGCTTCACAACTTTTCAATCGTCTCAACCTACCCTCACCGTTCGGAAATAAAGATATCGTTAATATTACTTGTCTATGTGAGGCATTGCCCGTATGCTTAAATCAATTTTGGGTAGTTACAATTAATTGAATGGCGAATCTCCCAATGATACTCTTATGGATATATATACTCAGTGTCCAGCAGTGGTGGCGGCGCGGGGGTAGGCTTGGGGGGGGGGGGTGGAGGATGCATTCCCCTCTATTATCAGGTTAAAACCAGAGATTAGAATAGGAATAAATCCCTGTGAATTAACGCAACCTTACATATCTCTTACTCACTCTTTTGGCTGCTAAGCCATTGCAGGCCCATGATCATTGTACCCAGCTGCAGTTAGCTCAGGAGGTTAATTCAAAAGATCCTGCGATTTCTACCCCTGTGATCTTAGTGTAGGTACATATCATAAGGCCTGGCCAGTCTCCCCTATCTAATGCAGTGGTTGCAGGCCTGTCAGGAATAGCAAGTCATGAGATCACTTCACTATTCCTTTTCCAGCACTAAGATCAGTGCGATCTTAGTGAAAGAATTGCATAGGGGTTTAGCCTGAGTACAAGAGCACTTACAGGGAACACTCCTGATCGAAAGAGTGAATAGCCTGCTGCATACATATAGAGGGGAGGGAGGACTTTTGCTGAGTGTCCTTGAGGGGTCTTAGGGCTACTCATGCGTTAAGTGCACTGTAAGGTAATTCTTCCCTGCTCTCTTTTTGTCCTGGGGGGGGGGGCACAATGCTTCTAATAGGCAAGCATAAATCATACATTCATGAGAACAACTCTTGAATACTGTACGGGGTCAACTGCATCCTGTGCTCTTTTGTTAGCCCATATGGGGATAGGGAACGATGGTATAAACACTGTTGTCAAGAAGAGTGACTCCACAGCTATTCCTTTATTTTGGGACTCTTACCCCTCTGCCCAGTCAGTACTTCTTGGAATAGTGTAGGAGGGGTGAGGCTAAGATCGATGCGATCTTAGTGCTGGCTAGGAAAAGTGAACGCAGTCTAATCTTAAGATCGCTTAATAGGATAAGCCAGAATAATTCATAAGATCGCTAAGTTGCGATCCCATGATCTTTTGAATTAACCTCCAGTTGTCTTGAAGATGAGTGTACACTTTAAAACAGTTTACATCTATTATACACTAGTGTTAAGAATTTAAACACCGTGTACTGTCCCTATAGAAAGAGTCTTAATTGTCACACTTTTTCTCTTTAGTATTCCTTTTGCTAACCATGTTAGATTCCCAGCATGGTTGGATGGTGTTTGAAATCCTTAAGGCCAGTGCTTAAATGTTAACAGTAGCGGCGGAGCCATTGGGCTAGAGCTTTACACTGACTATACCAACCACCTTTTCGGGTCCTTTGTCACTGCTGGCCAGACACTTGAACACAGGTGTATAAATACTCTTTGAGTTTTAAACAGCGTTTAGGAAGTATGGTGTGCACATTTAAACACCCCTTTGCAGTGTGACTGCCTGCCACAGCTTTAGAAAAGACATATCTATAGATCTATAATTGAATGCTTAATCAAAGTGAGTGAGTTATTTTCTTATACTTCATTTCAAAATAATACTTTCAATGGAGCAAAGCACTCAGAATGCCTATTGAATTGGAATGCTTTGTATACCAAATCCTATATCCATATCATGTAATCTTGACAAGATGATTTACCTCATTGCATTTGACCACAATATCCTTATTACACACCACAGACATGGCGGGACCTATGATTATTCGACTTCAAAAAGCTGTGACCAGGCAAGCAAAAACACCCCTCTGCAGGGAAATTCATTATCAAAGTTCATCCCGAGATCTTGAAAATGAGACATCATTGGCTTAAATGTTCCTAGTAGTTATGTCAGAACCCCTCCTTGACATAGGTCGCTATTCATATCTAAAATTGATGATTAAGCTCTAAATACATTATAAACCATAATAATATCTAAAAACATAATAAATCAGCCTTTTTCATAAAAATACATAACAATATGATGATTTTTATCACAGATTTTAATCTGGAAGGAATTTTCCATTTCTGTTTTCAGTTTTGGGGTTTTGGTGGATATCCCCAAAAATTGGCATAACAATCCGCAAATTTTGACTATTGAAATGGTTGCCATGGCAACCAGGAACAGGCATATAGGTTGATTTCTCATGAAAAATGTTCATTTTACCATCCAAATATGGGCCACTTTTAACGAAAATGGTGCATTTTAAATGAGACCATCGAATTCTACATCAAAAATTAGCTTAATAATTTTTATAATGATTTCAGAGTCATTTTGCCCCACAAATGCCCCCTGGTGGCCAAATGGGGAATTAAAAATCCTCCATGGAGGGGTGTTCTCCCTTGATGGGTCACATTGCTGCTATTGTTAAAAGGTATAAAGGCCAAAAATCAATATGCAATGGTCAATCATTATCATCTATATAGTTCATTGGCATTGTACTCATATATTATGAGTAATGATAATTTGTAGATGTGAGAAAACATTCTATTTTCTGCAAACCTTCCCTCGACGTTTACGGGCGCGATGGTCCCTAAAACTAAGTGAGATCAAAGTCTTTCTCCGAATTTTTAAGTGTCAGAATTAGCATACGAATTGCGACCAAAGGAAGTCCATGTTATCCATTTCTAGCAACTGGTAAAATCAGGAATTATTGCCCAACGATCCAGGTGTTCCCTAAACCCTTTCGTATTTGGGAGGGAGATTCGCTACATTCTGTTTTTAATACGAGTAACAAAGAGTCTTGCTACATCCCTCTTACTGCTGCTTATTACATATCCTATAATGATAACTCTGGAGGGTCTTGCCAAAAGAAAACGATTTTTAAATTTTTAAAACGTGCACATTTTCCCCTTGCCAAAAGTATTCTCATCTTATCAAAAGGTGAAAACGTGCATGGATGCTTGATCCTCAAAGAGTGCACGTTTGCTATAATGTATGTGTTATACTGGGGGTTGTTTGGCAATGCAGTCCAAACAAGTTAGACCATGCTCCCACAGATCAGTGATCTCTGAAAGTTTTGAGTCAGGTTCATCCTCGTTTTCTTTTGGCAAGACCCTCCTGAACAACAACAGACTTAACGTATGTTTCATGCAATGTGCTTCCCTCGCTTGTGCAAAAATGCACCCGTCCCTATCTAAAAAGGTCTACATGTACGTGAACACTAATTTCTTAGCATTGCACTTGTGCTCTGACATTTCTTCCCAATAACTTGTCATCTATTTTGATAAAAAAAAAAAGAAAACGTTTTGCTTTTCTACAAGAAAGCTCACATATCGGTAAGTGATGAGGATGTAACGTCAAATGTATTTTTTGACAAATAATAAAGCAAGTATCTTTAAAAAAACGTCAGATTGCCCATATGTTTCAAGGAAGAGTCGGTCTTGCACCTGGAATTCTCTCCAACTATAGCCAGGTATGAAACTTTCTTCTTTCAAACTTTAATCGGGGTGTGTCTTGCTAAGTTCTTCCTTCAAATTATCGACCCATAGATAAATCTACCTACACCTCAAAAAAGTAAATGGAACAGGATATATCTGAAATTGGTTAGAAAAAGAAGAAAGAACGAGATGAACGATCAAACTTACCTTGCTGTTTATGTAGTCCTTCTAAGTATGAAATTCGCCAACTGTCCTTTGATCCAGAAAAAAAATCAATAATAGTTGTTGATCATGGAGAAATCCTATACATGTGGGACAGGTATGATAGACTTGGATGTGTGTTGACAGGTGTATGGACAGACTCCCAGTAGTACCCCGGCATACACAGGTGAGAAAGTTGTCCCCTCAGGTGCTCCAGGGTCTCTCAGACACTTGGATCTCCGCCTGTGGATCTCTAACTAACTGGGGAAGGGGCTGTGTCACACCCCACACCCTAAGGTACCGCGCGCTACAATGCCAGGCAGCCAACTCTCTCCAAGAGGAGGCGCGATTGGACTGACCGGACGCAGGGGTCAGTCGGTGCTTAGGGAACGCCAGTGCGCGCTGCACCCTGGGATGGACATCCAGCGTCCAGTCGCTGCACCAAAGAATCCCCACCCTGGGTGAGGGCAGTGCATTCTGGGTGATATGGGTTGGGTTAGGGGTTATGACCCCACCTGGGTATACGCTGTGATCCAGTGGTATAAAGATATTTAATTCTGTACTTATATTTATAATGGGATTTTGCCCTACCCATGGGAAATGTAACGAGCGAAGAATACTTTTATTCTACCCCTAACATAAGCAGTGCGAATAACAGGTAAAAAGACCTGGACAGTCTCAGTGTGAGAAAAAATACTTTTCGATAGTTAAGAGATCACACCGCCATTCTGATCCTCTCTAACAACAACAAGAACAAAACGTAAGGGGAAGAGAACGACGGAGAGAGGCAAAAACGTCAAGAGGGTAAATGCAAATACACGGAAAACATATAGAGCATATGCGAGAAGGAATGACATAATGGGAAGAAAGGGGGAAACACGTGAATATGCTATGATATAGCGTAATAATGATATACATGTCAAGATGTATCGGTAGGTAGTTTTGGTTTTATAATAATAGGTCTATATCAAGTATGAAACAAAAAGGACTGCCCATTAATATGAGTACTTTGTGAGGGAAGTCAGTAATAAATATTGTATGTCATCCTGGTATGTGTCAACAGGAAGAAGCAGTTGCCAACACCAGCAGCAGTTTTCTCTCCATCTCTTTAGATGTGGCTTGGACCCTGTCCATCATATCTTTTCCATGACACATCCATCCCCACTCCCTTATCCATATACCCCTCTCTACCTCTTTATCTGTATCTCATATCTGTAATAATGGGAAGTATTGCAGTATCTGGTACCCTCTGTAATTATCATACTTGCCCCTTTTGTAGTACAGACAGTAATATTACATCACTTATCTACTTTTTGCCCATCCCTATCCCTAAGTGCTCCCCCATTTATCATCCAACCATTTCTATTGGATTTCTAGTTGTCATATCACATCAGCGAGGTCCCTCAATAGAACTAAGTCAGACATAGATAATTGCAGAATTTTCTGATAAAAACTCCAGATATGCAAAGATCCATGAGACAGATAAGATACCACACAATCATCTCCCCAACTACCCTTGCTATCATCAAGAGGGGTGGTCCTCCCCATTAAGCTAAGCTTCCTCTGCCAAGGCATTATTCCCTACCCTCAGTGGTGGTCCTAGAGGAGACCATAATACTGGTTCACATGCTGGTCGGGAATTGGCCTTTTTCTATAGTCATTGGCATTGGCTTATGTTCCTATTGTGATCTACCCTAATCAATCCTGCCTAATTAGAGCACCCCCAGCTCCAGTAAGGGGTGTAGAGTGCATTAGGAGGGGTCAGAGGGGGTTAACCATTTGGAGGCATGCAATGGACGTGTTTTATTGTATTATTCCCCTTTATTGGAATGATAATATGAAAGCTGCATAAGTTATTTAGTCAGCGATGCTGCATCTATGTATGCATCATGCCTATCTTATTCATTGATGGTTGATAAACTAATTCACCAATGTATCTGATTAGAGTAACTATTTAGTACTTTATGTTGACTTGACGTCTGGATTGATCATGTTAACTATCAATGGTTAATGTTCCTTATCTCCTTGGATGGCACAAAGAGACACTACATTAGAGAGGTAATAATGATTACCCCTTGGATACCAGGATATTAGTGCCTTTGGTCTGTATGTAGTAAGGGTATCCATTTTAATTGCTAAATTAATAGAGTTGTCCTTGTTTACATAGAAGACAAGAGACATATCCTTTTACAAATTATAGCATGTCTTTTTCAAGAACAGTGTATTTATCTAGCTTTTTTTAACTACAAGTATTAAAAGCTAACTATTTTAAAGGAAAATATTCATGCCAGTTACAATAGAAGTATAAAAAAACCCACAAAAATATACACAATAAATGCTTCAAATTCTTCTACCACCTGACATTTTCATTGCCTTTCTTGCAATACAATACAATGAAATAAGAATGATGGACATGGATTCGTCATGCTCGGAGTACACTTAGTTGGGTCTAAGGGTCATCATAAATGCACTGCACTTGGTGTGTGGGAAACTCTGCATGGTCAGCTTATTTCCTTGTTTCCCCAGTGCACAACTCAATGGGCAGCACAACCATACCATGGAGGAGGTAGGGAGGCAGAGAGGGAGGGGCTGGCATTGCTGCCACAGTAACTGTGCTAACCTGACCTGGAGAACGTGACCTAGCATTCTTTACATAGCACATGCTGTTAGCCCAATCACCCATACTTAAACCTGAAGCAACACTCCCAACCCTATAGCAATTCTTGGTCAAGATACCAAAGCTAATTTGCTATTTACTGAAATTTGATGTGTGATTTGGGGTTGTTATGAATGAATATAGAAAATAGTATTATGATATATGCCGCAGCAATGGGACCCTCCGCGCAGGGATACAACTGTTGCAAACAGGGGCATCATGGCCTCTATGGTCGTTAGGGACTCATTTCCCGCGCGGTGTGGTTTCCGTTCACTCTCCAGACCGATAACGCGACTACCTATCCCTATGGTAGACTATCCGGAAGGCAGTATAGATTCAGCTTGGAGACGTACAGGTGCTTCCGGCTGGCCGCACTAGGAGCGGTTCGGTCGCTGTCCCTACACGCGTGACGTGCTCTGAGGTGCTCGTGAGCCGCTCAGGACCAGGGTGGTCCTGCCCTGGCCGTCATACTCGGTCCAAGTGAGAAGGGGGGACTGGGTGCAGGACTGGGGTGCAAGGGCCGTCCGCCGCCAAGCGAACCGGCCAGTCGAGCCAAGACCAACAAGGGTATGTATGAAGGGGTGGGTGAGAGGTGGGGTGAGGAGGGGGGAGTAGCTCAGGGGGTGGATACTTATAGTGGTGACGGAGTTTCTATGGGGCGAGCTGCTCATAGAGCAACAGGCAACAAAGTATTAGTATGGATCTAGCTAACTGAGACTCGAATAGATGCTGTATAGTTGGGTCAACTGTTTGAGCTCTCTGAACACAGGTCTGAACATTGTTTACGAAAATTGACACTGGCTATCCATGAATCCCCTGGATTGAAAAAAAGAAGAATGAAAGGAAGACGAACATGAAGTACATATTCAAAATTCAGAGACCTTGGCCATGAAGAACATTTCTGTCCTTTAGGTGGTCTTACCACCATCCCTCAAGTCGCGTTTGGCTATTTAGAGTCCTCTTTATTTAATGTACCCTTTTCATTTTTTTAACACTGTTCATGTATTTTATGAATCAGTGACACTATATCAGTTTTGCCGAATTGATCTAGAAGAGCGATGAGTTTAAACGCATTTCTCCCTCTCATTCAATCATTATGAATTGGCAATGGTATACCAGTATGTTTTAACTATCCAAATCAAGCAGACACATGTGGTCTTCGATCATCATGTCAACTCCCCAAAATGTTTCGTCTAGGCAGGGTTGAACATGACGTATCTATTCATTTGACATGATACCAATATTATCGCCCGTTCGTCCCTTCTGTCTTGAGTTTCGACTTCTTAAAGCTCTGTTCTACTCCTGATCCATAACTTGCTCTGGATTAGTCAGACATGCAGAAAGAAGATCTTATCAAACCCAATGCAAATGGGGGGAAATATTGGATAGAAGGTCAGCAATTCTGAGATGTTGGACAAGGCAGCTTAATAGAATAAAGGACCAAACACCAAACCTATATATAGTTGTCAGTAAGTTTTGGCATTAGCCCCACTCCCGCTAGACTGCTTATGAGCAGGTCTGAACTCCTCAGAGCTGCTCCCAAGCTGCTCATATCATGGGGCTGTATGGACCTCAAGTCTGTCAGATAAGAGACCCAGGAGGACAATAACTGTATACCCACTCGCTGTTAACCCTTCAAGGTATGCGTGATGCATAATTGCAGCTTCATACTTACTAGTCGCCATAATACATCCAGCCTATTGTAAGGTATATGGACGCTTTGATGTTACTATTTAAACGCGAGTTAGTCGCCACAGCTAGGCCTATTTCATGCATTACCCAGATTAAATGGCACAAATGTTGTATTCTTGTACTTCACTTAAATGTCTAGTGTACATTAGAGGAGGCCCTTGGGGATGAGGCATATTTCCCATGTTAAATAAGTCAGGTGATACTTTGACACCTGTACACTGGAGTTGACAACAAGCTAATTGTAAAGGTAATGGTCAGCTCACTAAGGGGGGCAGG
The DNA here is from genome assembly GCA_949317995.1 of Acholoe squamosa. Classification (NCBI taxonomy): domain Eukaryota; kingdom Metazoa; phylum Annelida; class Polychaeta; order Phyllodocida; family Polynoidae; genus Acholoe; species Acholoe squamosa. The sequence goes on along the minus strand of OX439041.1, from coordinate 32,196,914 downwards.
TAAAGGGTGGGTAAGCCTTTATAGGGATGCGCCTTTGTTCAACAACTCCTCCCCCCACCCATAATACATCCTCTCACACCCTTATGAATTTTCACTCTCCTTTGACATTGCGAATTACCATCCGGACTAAGCAAACACACATAATATCTGCAGACTACTATAGTTTACAGTATCTTGCTGCCAGGTCATGTCTCGTAAGAGAATTTAGAATTCTTTGGCCATGTAAGCTGAGACCGACCTCCCTCTCCCGCCTTACACTCCCTTCCCCACACAGAAATCCCCATTGCCCACTCTTTGCTTAACCCTCTAAAGGCAGTGTAATGCTTGGATCCACTGTTCCCTTTTGTCCGATGCAGCACTGGTGAGTTATTCCCAAAAGCTGAATCCATGCAACGCAAGATCGATACACTCCCGAATGATCGCCATGACGCACCAGTGCATTACTATAACCAGCGAGTTACCCTCTGGCATAACAATGTCATGGGCTTCATTATGACTACACACAACCCTGACATCACATACCGTCCTTAAGGGGTTAACCCCCTGGAGGTGGTGCCCCATGGTGGGAATGGTTCCTGAGGGGTTCCTCCAGGTGCCCCTCCTGTAGGTAGGCGGCAGGTGTGTGCTGCAGGTGTGACCTGGGGGTGTCTGCAGGGGGGGAGCAGCCCTGGGGGCACGCTGACATTTGGAGCAGCTCACAGAGCCTGGTAGGGGCCGGTGTCTGTTTGACACGAGCTGCTCCGTGAATAGGGAGTAGCTCAGGGTGTGAGGAGGGTGTGGGGAGGCTCTTACTCTACTCACTTATAGACCTTTAGCGGCAGCATTGTCCTTCGATACTACTGAGATTTAGTATGCCATCATAAGTGGTGCATCCACTGCCGACTGATGGACCATCCGTCGGTTTCATCCGTTTCATTTATCATTGATTTCTATGGAGAAATAGACGGATGAAGGGAGACGGATGGTTCATCCGTCGCAGTGGACGCAGCCTTAGCTGAGCAACTCACGGTGCTGTATTCATGCATGCGTTCCAATGCAGCCCAGCCGAGTTGCTCACCAGAGAGATGGGTTAACTGTTTCATCATGGGGAAAAAGAGGGCTTGTTGCAGCATGGTCTTTACTGCCTATTTACAATTCGGGCTGAGAGAAATGGATTTAAATGCCCTTTCTCACCTGTGTCATACGGGAACTGAGAGACTACAATGAACTGCCCCCCCCCCACACACAGACACTCCTACATCCTCCCCACCTCAGGAGTTGCTCGTCATATCAGAGCCCCCTTACCTGTCGGCCGAGCAAATCGATCAACTCGTCAAGATCAAAGTTACAGTCCGCCAGATGGCGCCTGATCAAAGTGGGCTGGGGCAGGGTCCAAAAATAAGATGTCGTCCTCCTCCCCACTCCCTTCTGTAACCCTATCTACCTGCGTCCTCACTCGGCCACTCGGCCCTGCTGGTGTAATTCTAGACGACCCCTGTGGGGTGTTTCAGAAGCCGGACATGATAATGAACATTAAATATCTGTTTCTAAAACTGTTAGATTCTAAACTTACAACTGCAACCATTATCATCTCTCACCAGTCATATAGTTATAGACACAGTAAGGTAATGGTAATGCTTTAGAAACACATGCAGGTATAAGCCTACAGTCACTATTAAAACTGTTATCATATCTCCTTATGACCGGTTGTAAACATTACCTGGTTCTGAATCACCCCACTGAAGGGGCGCCCTTAGCCACGAGTCTCCTTGTTAATTCATTGGTCCGTCGCCGCGGCCGCTTGTGAATAAAATAATAGTACCCCACCTTTGGTGTGTCAGAAGTGCCACTAACCCCACTAACCACTGCCCACATTGGACTGGACATTATCTCCCATCGTAATTTCTACCCAGTTTCCCCATTTGCTTATTGGCTTTGTGTTCTGTGGTCAGCGTTTCAGAAAGCAGACGTCATTTTTCATTTTGGCGCCAAGTGGGACTCGATGCTGTAACAGTGCAAGCCAGGAGGGTCTTGCCAAAAGAAAACGATTTTTAAATTTTTAAAACGTGCACATTTTCCCCTTGCCAAAAGTATTCTCATCTTATCAAAAAGTGAAAACGTGCATGGATGCTTGATCCTCAAAGAGTGCACGTTTGCTATAATGTATGTGTTATACTGGGGGTTGTTTGGCAATGCAGTCCAAACAAGTTAGACCATGCTCCCACAGATCAGTGATCTCTGAAAGTTTTGAGTCAGGTTCATCCTCGTTTTCTTTTGGCAAGACCCTCCAGGTACCGTAATAGGTATACATGCGTCACTCGCAGTGTCGTAACCACATAGGTGAGGATGACCCTCAATGTTTGAGAGGATTGACCAGACATATTGGCAACCTGAACCCCTGGAGGTTCCCAACCTGACAAATAGTTAATCAAAAAAGGATCCCAACCACCCCAGTACCGCTGTCTAATTTTTGTTGCGTCGCCTAAGCGGCTGTCCGCGTTGACCCCGGACCCGGGGGGACACTCACATCTTTTCTGTCACAGGTGTGCGGCTGAGCCTATGACAACCCTTACCCTTGTTTGGGGGATTTTTTTACCTTGAAAGCCTTACCCTTGTTAGGCCACTTTTGACCAAATAGCCTATATTTTTAAAGAAAGATCTGGCCAATAATCTTTGCTGTTTAGAATTGACCATGAACATTCCCTTAGATTTGAAGAGTTTCCTGAAAATTCAGGACATTCTTGCCTACATATGGGCATTTTCTCTGGTATTCTAGTTGAAAGTGAACCCTTGTTAGGGAGATTTTGGTCAAAGTTAACCCTTGTTAGGGCGATTTTCGGCTGAAGATATGACCCCTTTTGGGGAGATTTTGATGAAAAAGTGCCCTTGCCAGCCGTAGACATGTGCCAGCCAAATATATGAAGTGTCCCCCCGGTACCCCGGAGGGTGCTAGAGGGCGCCGCAGTTGGTGGCCGCGTGAAGAGGTGGAGGAAAACACCGTTAGGATGGGTGTAATAGGCTTGTGAATCACAGTGTTTCTTTAATTATGTCATATCTCTTAAGATGGCAACCTTTTCAACATATTCCATCCTACAGATGACATAGGCCAATACAGCAGCGGCTAGTAACCCGGGTGTTGCATTGGTGCATCATTCCGAGCCCTTGCGATTGTATCGACTCGTCAAGATAAGTAGTTGATTGAATGCAGCTTTATCGACCTTATTGCCAGTGGTGTAAACTGGTACATACATTATCCTGTGTTCAAATAAAAAAAATGGAATAGATATTCATGAAAAAAAAGAAAGAAGTTGGTTGTCTCTAATGCTGCCTCTATCGGGGATTGAAATCCGCCTGTCCAATTTCTACAGATAGTCCGCTAAAGGCTGAGACGCGATTTATGGACATTCATATGCATAATTAAGAGGAGGTAGAAAAAAGACGCATCGCAATAGGCTAATTTTTGTTTGCAGAAAGGACCATGAATGTATTGGGTATCATCAATTTATTGTCGAACTTAAGTTTTGTGTCCTTCTCGTTTTTCCCCTCTTTTTCTTTTTATATTCTAAAAATAATGTTTCGGGTTTCAAAATGACCTGAAGATCCACGATATTTTAAATTTTTTTACTCTAAGCCTCGCCATTTTCCTGAACTCAACTTATGCTCCATCATCTTTTCGTCATCCGTTTCGGAGATAAATATTTCATGTTACTGCATGCTAAACATTACCATAGCTTATGTCTGTCGTGATAAAACTTACTCTCGACCCAGTGCTTAATGTAAATTATAAGATAAAACTTCATGTAGTTGGTTAGCCCCTCCCCACCCTCCTTCTTATCCACCTCCGTCGTGTCTTTCGTGACTATCGGCATAAGATCAGCGGGTGTGTGGAGGCAGTGGAGTGGTAGCAGCGCCGTGGTATGGGCGGAGGGAAGGATCATTGTCAGACGGCGAAGGAGCCCCTAGAGGGAGGGAGCGGAATGGGCCGGAGATCGGCAGGCGGAGGGTGGAGAGAGCAATCCGGGCTGCCGAGTAGTAGGGGGAAGGTAAACCTCGGTGTGACTGGTGGTCTATGGGAAGTGGGCATAATGGGAAGTGGGCATAAGCGTCAGTTCAACCTGGAATCACCATTGCCATTTGACGCTCAACAATCCAACATGGGGTCTATGCTAGCCCTGAATGAAGATAGAGGATATCAAAAAACCTTTCATTTGACACTGTACACTTCCCCACCCTCACACACCCTCCCGGCAGTGGTCATCACATTGACATTTCTCTATACTAATTACACTGACCATTATATTGGCATTTCCATGTACAATTTACACTCACCATTTCCCTATTCCGACCTAGCGGGACACATTATTGACCAATTATAGAAAATTCCTTTCATTTAGTGCAGACTTTTTAGGGTACATTACGCAAAACCTGGTACCCATGAGCTCACTATTATCAGTCCTTATCTCACAAGGTATCAGCTTCAGCAGGGGTTAGCCCCGTAAGGATTCTGCTAACCATGAATAATACGTACACTGACAATTGGTCATCACATTGCCATTTCCCTATACTGTTTACACTGGCCATTGATTCACACTGTGACATTTCCCTATACTACTTACACTGACCATTGGTCATCGCATTGACATTTCCCTACACTACTTACACTGACCAGTGGTCAGCAGATTAACAATTCCATGTACTACTTACACTTACCAGTCTGCAACGCCAGCACATTTATGAGCGTGGATGTTTAGAGTTACATCCAGTGTCGCCCTCTGGTGTTAATCAGAGACACCATCGGATTACCTTCTATCTGGCTTATGAGATTAACGTGACTTTTGCAGCCTTACCCTGGTGCTGTATTCGACACACAGAGCGGGCTTAGCCCCGGCTTAGCCCATCTATACGGTAAATATAGGTACATCATGTATCTATAGGAGTTGGAGGCTAAAGAATCCTTTCTAGTGTTGATACAAAGCGGCGAGCCGTGCCTTTTACTCCCCTTCCATTGATCAGCATATAAGCTACTCAGAACGTCAGGCACAAAACCATTAGTCATTCTCATTCATGCATTTTTGCACGAGTGAGAGATGCCACAGACAACTCAGGAAAATGGTATCAAATTACCCTGACTCAAACATTTTGAAAAAAGAAACAAGAAAAAAATCCACACAATAACAATTGAGGTGAAACTCAGTGTATCAAATGAATAGCATGCACACTTAATTTCTTATCAAAGTCGTCTTGATTTCCTCAATTTATTTCCCCTAATTTGAAGTGTCACGATGAAGCCTAATTTTAGGCGGGGTCCATAGGTCAGAGGAGCGTCTAAAGAGGCCCTCACTCCTACCTGTAGAAACCTAATCAGCCTAAAATGTGAGCTAATATGCTCATCTCTTCCTCATTCATCAAGCCCCACTTCATCTGCCACTTGACTCATGCGCCTTGCACGCCATATCCGGTTTCACACAGTCAATTGGAAAACTTCTCTGCCTAAACGCCCAAGCCTCTTGTTAGCGGAACTACACTAATGAGCCAGTCTGTGTTCCTCCGCTCTTTAAACAAAGTGCCGGTAGTGCACAGGGAGTTTATTGGAGTAATCTTATGGGTCTAGACCCCTTAATTCGACAGGGTGACATGGCCATTTCTTAAAATCGACATGTGACATGGAACTTAGTGACAAGGACATGGAAAGGAAAAAGTTAGTGACATGAGACAAGGCCTTTTCTTAAAATCGAAATGTGACATGAAACCTACTGACAAGGACATGGGAAAATAAAAATTTATTGAAAAGTGACATGGCCTCTTCTTAAAATTGACATGTGACATAGGGACCCCCCCCCCCATCTAGACCCCCAATCTTATAATGCAGAGAGCAGACGACAGGGGTGATAAGGGCACTTGACATCTACAAGCTTCTTCTACAACAACGTGATCGATCCGTCCTTGTCGTTTGACATGCGCCATATTTGGAGTCTCACAAGAACACGCCTTGCCGGACTTCCGGCGAAGCACCCAAGGGACGCCGATCAATCACACGTGATGGGCGTATGACACATACCTGGTGCTCGTCACTACACTGCGTCTGTTAAGGTGCGGATGAAAAGAGACCACTTTGCATAGAGCGTCACTGATCCTTTCACTTAATTGCCAGATTCTTTGATTGTCTTCTTCATCCAAACTGTTCTGCAACCTGCGGAAGTTCCCATTCCCAACCTTTTTTTTTTTTAATAAAATGCAACAGAGGCTGCAATCATTGCTGCAACCTTCCCATTCCCAAACTATATTTCGTTAAATTGCAACAGGGGTTAGTCCACCAATCCCTACTGGGAAGGTGGGGGTGGGGTGAAAATAAACTTTCTCTGGGGTGCTGCATACAACGCTCATATCATTGAAAATTAAGGCTTACATTCTAGCTTTACTCCTCTATTTCATCTACCACCCCTACCTGCATTGCATCTGTATCATGTTGTTACATTCCCATTATGGTCAAAGTATAAATGTAAAAACTCGCATTCATAATACCCAGGAGCTGCGGTGTAATAACACATGATGCATTACATTGCTTAATTGCAAAGCCTGAATTATGTACTTTTTGGTGAATTGTTACTTGAATCGGAAATGTTCCACGTCTTGAATGTGATAATTTTTCAAATAAACGAGTTTTCTGTACACTCATTGAAAAAAAAACACACAAAAAAACGTGCAGATTATAGCGGTAGCATGATGCTTGTTATCGTCATTGTAAAAGGAATGGTCATGGACTAGTTCTTAGGTTGAGTCTGTGTATGTGTTTTATCCATAGAAGGGTGAGACAGTAAGGGCCCTGTAAGGGCCCTGTGCTGTCCTCTGTCAGATACCCATTGAACTATTTGCTATACATAGACCTTGATACGGAGGTGAATGGGGACTTTGCCTTTGCTGTCTCACCCTCCTATTATATGGATAACACATAAGCAAATGTCCACGACCAGTGAATAATTTTACAGCGTATTCACCAAGGTGAATACGGGCAGCCCCACCGAGGTGAATACGCTGTAAAATTAATCACTGGAGTGGACATTTGCATTTATGTCATGGCCTAGGGGGTTATTTTGCTTTTAAATAAAGAAAAACAGCTCAGATCTGTTCAAAATCCAAGATGGCGGACACCCATTGAATACGGACACATTGTATTCAATGCCCCCATTGAATACGGCGATTCTAGTACTAATCTATAGTGACGTTCGTATCAGCCATGACATAAATACGAAGACTCAACCTGGTAGCTACTAGCAGTCCATGCCCGTGATCAGGAGTATCTCTGTATCCTTTACAGTCCTTTTCTGATAACTAGGATCTTTGACATATAATAAAGTACCTTTGTCCGCTGGGATTTTCAACATTTGGCTCAAAAAGGGGAAGAAAATGTCGCTGGTAGTCAACAAAATGTCGGGTATTGTCTGGGATTTGCTTACAAATATCAATCGTTTGTTCACAAAATGTTCCTAAAACGTGGCCTAATATTGTTCCCCCCCTCTGACAACTAGGTATTTCAAAGAATAAGAAAATGCTTACAAAAGCTTGACTAAAAACATCCGTAATCCAAGTTACTATATTAACATGGCCTTGGAAGATTACACTACCATTTGAACATCCTCTTCCATCAACCAGATCCTTTAGTATAGCCTACCGGCAATTGAACTTGCTATAAGGCACAAAGAAAAAAAACTGTATTTCTAAAAATATCTTTATTTGATTTCCGCTTTCATACAAGTACCTATCGGCATGGTAATTTCAAGGACATGAGCAATAGTGCCGACAATCATTCCCAGTAACTAACATCAAATCTATTATGGGTTCAATGTGCTGGGTATAAAGTTTCACGGGGTTTCCAGTTTGAAAAATTGTTATAACTATAGAAGAGCAGCTCCGCTTATTATATGCAAAAATGATTAAAAGGCGTTTAAAATATATGGTATGAGAATTAGATACCATGTATGTTGTATGTTTTATTTTCATAAAATTTGCCTATGGGAATCCCTAGTAACTGAAAGAGTTACAGAGGTGAAACACAACCTCAATTTTAACATATCACATATCAACTGAAACCTTGAGCATCGTCGTTTTACCGCTGTCACAGATAGGATACACTCATATCAATGTAGGTACAGAATATATTGGGTTATGATGAACGAATATATATTAAGCACAACTCCAATTGGAACCTCAGAAAATGTATTATAACACTTGGAACCAAACTCATCATTCAAACCTATCATGATGCGAGGACTGGTGAGAAGATGCATTTCTACACAATGAAATGAAAATATAAATAAGTGTGGTGTGTGACGTGGCGTTGTGTATACTCACTTCACTACTGCTCAATCCGATAAGGTATATATGATATAAAATGAGGAACAGTAATCTTGGGTCTGAGCTTCTTTTGTAATGATTGAATGGTATATTCCCACATATAAAAGAAACAGAGTTCTAAAGACTCTGTTGTCAGTGCTACATTGTCCATGCCTTCCCTGACTCCTGTATTGTAGTCCAGAAAGGTAGCTGAGGGCCATTTTCCACCACCCGATATGAATGCTCTATTGGCCGATAGCTGCCCCACACAACCACCTTGGCCGAAGGGGCTGCCATAGGGTTCAATGGTGGGGCATGGTATCTGTCAGCCGAAAATAGCATCTGCTATTGGTCTAGCGGCCGATAGAGGGGCCATATCGGATGGTGAAAACGGCCCTTAGGGATCCAGTCACACACTGTCTGACTCCCAATAATATCTTACCGTCTCCCTTAGAGACAACCTGACTCTCTAAAGGAGATTAATTCTAGCAAAAGGCGAGAGAGAATTCAATTCTTGAGATCATTATACATCGCAAGACTAAGTGCATCGTATACTCAGGGGCAACTGTATACAATGTACTTGTTTACATGCTCTATCAAATACATTGTGTACCACGATGCTTGGTTATATATGGAGGGGGCTGTTAGATGAAGGAAAATAAGATCAGAGGAAACTACACTTTAAAGTGCTGGTCCCACAGGCATAAATCGCTCAGATTAGCATTAATCCAACTGACTTTTTTCTATACTTTTGATATGATATAATCGTCGGATTAGGGCTATTCCGACCGATTGTATGTCTGTGGAACCAGGGAGGTGTTGCTCCTATTGTAAAAAGAGCTGTGAGTACGTGCCCTCTTTTCTAAACAAGTCGTGCACTGCTTCACCCAAGTACTTGCACTCACCACATTAGTCTGAAAAATCACCTGCCTTGTTTAAAATAGAGAGTGCTGCACTACCAGGTACCTACTCATGTCACACGCTCTATAGTTTATTATCCTGACTGACTTCTCCCAACTACGTACCTACTCAAATCTCCCTTTTTCAGCACCATACTTGAATGACCACTTGTGAGCAACAAAAGGGACAAGTTATAGCTACATGAAAAGAAAGAACTGGAAACAAGGGCATTTTTAGCCAGCTCTTCCTTTTACTATAGGAGCAACACCCTCCTGCACAATTAGAGCCTACTATCCATCATTATTTTTAGAATACAGCAACAAAAGTGTCCTGATATAAGTCCACTTCCAAAATGTTATTATAATCATCCCACCTTATCACCATCATAAATAATGCAATTGTAATATACATACACAGATTTTGTTTCAGGTGACAAAATACAGCCACCTGGAGAATGATATGAGGTATGCACATTTTTACACAGGACAAATTCATGGGGAAATCAAGTTGAAACACTACCAAATTGTAGGTCACCCCTGTATCCCTGACACCATGTTCTCTTTGCTATGTACCACCTATATTCATTGTTTATTGGTTAATCTAATATCAGTATTGGTTAATTCAATATCGTATTTATCAGACTCTCTACCTTTGGCTGTGGTTCTACCGGGACTTGTTGTGTGTTGCTGGGTTCCACTTCATCAAGACAGAGTTGGTTAATGATGTCCTTGGTGTGTTGTGCTTGTTGGTAGGTGTTGTAGATAGACATCAGGTAGTAGTACACTCTGTCCTGTGTTACTTGATCTCTCTCCACCCACTCTATATAAGGTGGCACTTCACCCAGGTTGGTTTCAGTGACGTTCACGAAGAACTGCATGATATGGAAATTAGATATCGTACAGTCAACTCTCACCTAACGGCCACCCCTCTAATCCGGCCACCCCATCATTACGGCCACTTTTCTTAAGACCCAACTGTTTTCTCTTTATTAGAATGTAATGTAATCCCTCTAATACAGACACCTCACACTGCGGCCACTATTTCTTTTAGTCCGAAAGGGCAGTTTACTCCCTCAATAACAGACACTGTAATAAATATTTCCCATTTCAGGCTGAACAGATCCTCATCTAAGTGTAGGATAGAACATATACCCATCCATTACCCCCCCCCTCGCCATTCCAGTGGCTTGGTAAGTCTATGTGTGCTGCACTAGGACTAGAGTCACATACTTTGTGTATAAACTAACTTAAGAAATATCCCATGATGATATAATGTGTTATTAAATGACAGGAATTAGATACTATCAGGAGAGGGGGGGGGAAAGAAAGCACATGAAAAAGTAAGAAATTACATAAAAGGCTGGACGAAATAGAGGGGCAATTAGGGGGAGATGCCATGAAGACATCTTTAGATAAAAACCAGAAAATGCATATACACAACTCACCGGCAGGTATTCCATATTGTCCATAAGGCTGTTTAACTTGGAGTAGATGTCTGGATGGAGTGTCATTGTCCTCATGCAGTACTCCTGTGGCTGACGGTCTACGTGGATATGGACCCTGGAGGGTTGGAAGTTGGTACATCCTCCTATCTCGACCCCACACTCCAGGTTGTACGAGGTACATAGGACCATGTTCATAAGCTGACGGTGGGCCACTACACCTCTATATAGGGCACTCAGCATGGACTATGAAATAAGAAAAGAGTCTTTTAATGATTGTTTTCACATGGGGCCTTATAGGGCTCATGCAGTCCAGTGGCGGATTTAGATGGGGCGCGGGGGCACGCGCACTCGCTTTTTTCCCAGTACTTTTTAATTATATATTTTGGACCCCCAAATTTGGGGGTGAGCCCTCTCTTTTTTGGGCGCGCCCCCTCCTTTTCCAGATCCTGGATCCGCCACTGACAATAATGCATTCACCTCAGGAGGGCATTTCTCAATAGTGTTAAATAGCAATGTTGAGAAATGCCCTGCTGCATAAAAAAGCGAGACAGGTCTGACAATGTCATTCAAACAGTTTGGTATTGGTATATACATAATTTTGGGAGTGTATTGGCTTTATGTACAAGATATAAATATTAACAATGTGATACTCACAGTTGTGTTGTCAATAGTTGCATTGACCACTTCCAAGCGGGAGAAATTGGAATGTCTCTCCCTCCAAAGAAGGGTGTGCTCCAGGCATGACTCTTGCCCTGGTGGTGTAAACTGACACTGGAAATAAGGAAGATCTGTGGTTAGAATGCCAATTGGAGATACCGAACAGATAGGCAAATAGCAAGGAATATGTCTTTTTATACCACGATTTCGGCACTTCCGGTGGGTTTATATGCAGTTTAGCCGTGCATTATTCTGCATATACCACCCTTGTGGATTTTTGAAATTTTTGGTATATACTTTTTCGGGGTCAAGTTGGACTTTTGGAAATTATGGCAGCTATTCTTATTTATTTCGAATATATATGACATATCAAGCATGGAGTACTCATCTAGAATATCTAAGGATGTGTATGTTTTAATTTGAAGACGTGTCATGGCTGGATTCCATACGAAAAGTGACTGTATACACAGCGGTACCTCTCCCGGCAAGGAACAAAAACAATGGCTTCGCGCAGAGCGCTGACCCGGGCCGTGTCGCTTGCTTTTACAAAATGTCTTCGCCTGGCTATATTCTTTGGATTTCAGGTAAGAAATTGATACAAAATGGAGAATATGGTGGTATAAACCTATTAGGTGATGCATATCGGGGCCCCACGGGCTGTATATGCTGTATATACCCTCGCCGCTCCGCGGCTCAGGTATATACAGCATATACAGCCCTAGGGCCCCAATATGCATCATCTATTAGCTTAGTATTTATGAATACGTGTGGCACTATAATTATAGATTGTGAGAAGCCATATTTTTACAGAATTCTATGCATATTCACTAGCTTATGCACATTCATGTTTCATGAGAGAAAATTGATTTGAAGTACTATTCTGCTCGGAAATTGTCAATGTAAACCATTTCCAACTGGGCGCGTAGAGTGTGATGATACTAAATAGAAGATCTATTGCCACTGTACATGTGCGGCCTCCTCACACATTCTGCTGCTTTGTAAAGGAGATAATCTATTACACTTTTTTTCTGCACGATGGAGATATCCCGATTGACAGCCTATATATTGAATTAGTTTGATAAGAAGGAGCTTCGTGTATTGGTGGCACCGGAAGTAACTATATAAATAAATCCCTCTAACCTTAAATGGTTTTGGTATTATATCAGAAACTTGTAAGAATTTGGAGGAACCCGTTGAAGGAACCCAGGATAATCGATTCATCACGATTTCACGAGGTTTGTGGGATTTAGCTTTTAAAATGTGTAGCCGATTTATTCTATTGCTAATCCCCATGGGGCTATTAACCGAATTTACAGCCATACATTCTTTGTGCAAATATTTTCTTGTCAGAGAGCTAAACAGATTGGTGAAGATTGATTCAGATTATGCTCTTCTTTAGCAGTTTAGTAGGACCGGACTGTGGAATTATGTCTGGAGAGTGAGTACAAAAGTAGAGTGTGGAAATATCGTATCTCTTAGAAATAAAAATGATTTTGCAGGGTTAACTATTGAGAGTGTAAACTACCACACATATCAAAGCTGTAACCTATGTAAATTCGCCTTGAATGTAACAGAAAGTGAGTCCCATTTACCTAAAATAAAATACACGTTAAACAAAAGACAAACAAAAAGGGTAGGACATTAACAAAAGAAACGAAGAAGAAAGCAATGTATACTTACAGTTAAATTGAAGATTTCTTCCGCAGTATGTGCCACGTCGGTGGCTAGATCTATGACATGTTGACAGCTGGCATCCAGTTTTCTGCTTTTGGTATCTGAATGTGTAGTTGTCGTTGATCGAACCACGGGCTTCTTGACAGTGTCTGGTTTTATGCTGTCGGCCGTCTTCTTTGGTTTCAGTTTGTTGTGCACTTTGAACGTGTTATTATGATAAGGCCTGCAGTCCAACGTATGTGCGAAGAGTGTGAGGCAGAGAAAACCTGCAAGATGAAAAGGATATCAAATAGATCAGTTAAATTGAAGGCTCCATTGCCTTAACTTGTTAGATGCGGTCACCAAAGTCTATCACCAGAAAACCAACATCATCGATAAGTGTTAATACAGATTGCATTGAATTTCACACTCCTTCCTCAACACCCTAGCGAATGCATGTTCAAGATCATAGGGGGAAACCTTATCCAAACAATCACTGTCTACTTACAAAGTAACCGAACTCTTATTTCCTTTTAAGGAGATAACTAAATTTAGTATTTAAACGTGCCAAAAGGTGGAGAATCGGCAATCACTTTCAACACGCACCACAGACAATATGAACTCCTTTCATCCTGAGTTGTTTGCAAATTCCTGTATCTATAAAAGAGTTGAGCACCGATTGGTAACAGCTTTGGAGTGTTTTGTAGAAATCTGATCTCAGACCCCTTTATATACGATGATATATGCTGATAAAGAGCTTTGAATGGCGAAACCAGAAGTTACTGACAATCCTAATATTATTAGCTGGGGGTGGGGGTGCGCCCATTTTAAAGGGGAAGCCTATGCAGTGGGAGGAAGAACGTAAATTTGTATGGCCGTTTATGTCTGAAGAAGTCAGTGCATCTTATCAGCTGATTAATTGGTTACATTTTACAATGCTGGCTGAGAGACACTTCTTTGTAAATCGTGGTCTGATGGTCATTTGGGTTTCGGGGAACTTGATCTACTGGCATATGGATGTGATAAGGGCCAGCCCTACCACATAAGGAAAGTCATGTACCTGGAGGTTAATTCAAAACATCCTGGGATCTCAACCTCAGCGATCTTAGGAATTATTCTACCTTATTCTATTAAGTGATCTTAAGATTAGACTGTGTTCACATTTCCTAGCCAGCACTAAGATCGCATCGATCTTAGCCTCAGCCCTCCTACACTATTCCAAGAAGTACTGACTGCTCACAGGGGTAAGAGTCCCAAAATAAAGGAATAGCTGTGGAACCACTCTTCTTCACAACAGTGTATATACCATCGTTCCCCGTCCCCATATGGGGTAACAAAAGAGCACAGTGTGCAGTTGACTTCCATACAGTATTCAAGAGGTTTTCTCATGAATGTATGATTTAGGCTTGCCTATTAGAAGAATTGTGCCCCCCCCCCATGACAAAGAGAGAGAAGGGAAGAATTACCTTACAATGCACTTAACGCATGAGTAGCCCTACACTGCAAACAAGGTGTGTGTTTATACATACCACACTATCTACATGGGGGCTGTGTACAAATGACGTCATGCTTTTTTGGACCATTTTTGACCCCCCCTCCCCCCCTTGTCATGTTTCGTCATACAACACTTGACCCCCCCTTAACATGACGTCATGCAGAGATACCCCCCCCCGCCCAAAATACAAATTGAAATGGTTCTAAGGGACATAATGGGTGTGAATTGGCAATCAAGGATACATGCAACATAAAACAGATGAACTAGCACTGATCAACAAAATTAATGAACAGAAAAACATGCCGAACACTGTCAGCATCAGCTTATGAGTCCCTCTATGTGGATTGAATTTCCGTGCCTTATACACAGAGTACTATGCCTATGGTATTGATCATACACAAGTATTTCCTGTCACAAAATATCCTGAAAAAAAAATCCTGTCTAGATCGATAGTCTATTACATGATAAAAGAAAAGGATCAAATTGTCAGAAGACCATCAATTGCAATCAGACATACAAAGCAGTCAGTTTTTACTGTAGAACCTGCATATAAGGCATAGCCTCTAGAGTCTCATTCAGACAAATGAGAGTAAGGTTGTTTGTTTCCAAGGGAGAAATGATTTTGACACCTCAAGGTGGGGGAGAGGTCAAAAAGATATCATGCCTTTTCAGTAGGAAAGCCTGTGAATTATTGTAGAACAAGGGGGGTGACCACAGAAATTGCAACCTGTCCAAAGGGAAGGGGTCAGAAAATTTTCTGCACCTCTGCATGGAAATCTACTGCACCCCTCGCAGTCCATAAAACATGTGGGACCAAGGCCATTGCTGTGAAAATTGCTGCCGGGCCTGCAGAAATGACCAGACTGTGGGACCGAATGACTGACTGTAATCTCAAGACCTTGTGTTCTTGAGGAATCCGGTACTGCAAAAAATCAGTCTGCGCCTGTAGAACATTAATGTCTGCAGGACAGAATGGCCTGTTGATAAGTAATGAAAAATCCTTAAGTTACCAATGGGTTTTTGAATTGTGAAATATATCATATAGAATAGAATTTAGGTCATTTTGAAGCTTTCTACCAAATTCTCATGGTCAGGGAGCTTCTTACCTGCAGGGATCAACCTATACATGGGGTCCTATGTATGGTAAAACATGTCCAACTAAAAGGGTATTTCAAAGTGTTACGGGGCCTGGGTTAGAGGTAGGATAGAGTAGGCCTAGTCAACCAACACTGACATTGATGGGAGTGATACTCTTTGAGTGGGATCGGGCTTCCCTAGCCCACTTAAAAGGGTCTATATCTCCTCTTTCCTATCCCCTCAGGATGTGTGTGGTGCACATATGCGCGGGCACTGACAGATTCCTCTGTTAAATTATCAACCTGTGAAGCACGGGATAGCCACTTAGTGCCGCTAAAGTGCTGTAAAACACAAATCAATCAATCAATCAATTTGAGTGGGATGTCTGAGGAAAGCATGCCTGTATTGGTATTTCATATCAGATGAATGCATTAAACTTCCGTACCTTTACAAATCTTTTTTTCTTGTTAAAATTTGTGAATTTTTGATGACATGATGTCATACAGCCCATGACCCCCCCTCCCCCCCTTGTCATGCTTGGTCATGGGGAGTGGGACCCCCCCTCCCCCCCTCCTGCATGACGTCATTTGTACACAGCCCCATGGTGTGTGATTCCAACACATCTATGATATTCAAACACTTACAGCTAAACACCATCAGATTCTAAACACTTATCCTGAAAACTACACACCTACTTCTCACACACTTAAACACTTACACACCATAGTGTTTAGGTGTTTGAGTTTAAACACATCCAGTCTCTATGTGTTTAGTCTTAAACATGTATTTGAAAGATAAACATCAGGTGTTTAGCCATCTAATAAGAATCATAAGTAGATAAGATAAGTATAATATGTATGAAATGAGTAAAAGGATAGTATCCTTGTTTTTATAGTTGTATATCACCCAGTTTCCCGACGACTCAGTAGCTTTGTATGTATCTAAACACTTCCTAAAGCTAAACACTACCAATCTAAACATTTACTCATGCTGCACATCTTAAAGCTAAACACCTATCAAAACTAAACACTTGTAAAATCAAACAGCTGATAGCTAAACATGTTTAAAGTTAAACGTGTTTAGCCAAAAAATGTGTCTAGAAAAGTGGGAAAAAATGTGTTTAGCTAAATGTTTAGATCTTAAACACTGGTGTTTGGTTGCTAAACACCAAATTAACAGTGTAAGAGCCCTCAAGGACACTCAGCAAAAGTCCTCCCTCCCCTCTATATGTATGCAGCAGGCTATTCACTCTTTCGATCAGGAGTGTTCCCTATAAGTGCTCTTGTACTCAGGTGAAACCACTATGCAATTCTTTCACTAAGATCGCAGTGATCTTAGTGCTGGAAAAGGAATAGTGAAGTGATCCCAGGACTTGCTATTCCTGACAGGCCTGCAACCACTGTATTAGATAGGGTAGAACGGCCAGGTCTTATGATATGTGCCTACACTAAGATCGCTGGGGTTGCGATCCCAGGATGTTTTGAATTAAGCTGCAGAGGTTTTCTTTGACAAATTGCCTATTGTTTTAACACTAGCTAAATGAAAATGTAATATTAAGGGTACACTCACCTTGATAATGATAATTGATAATGATATATTTAGATAGATAGATGAACCAATTGAAAGAAAGTAAATAGGTGACACAATAATAAAAAAGATAAACGCAACAGAGGGAACATCAGTTAAGAAGCGAAGAGAACTGTATATTTATCCGATAGCGATCTACTTCAATGTTTAAAACCATTTCTTTAAGGTCATGATCAGTGATGTCCCTCAATAAGGATAAATATATATAGAAACCAAACCCATATATTTCCAGCCATTTGTAGGTACCCATCATATGCATACTACTCATAGTTTCTTCTATATTTAGAAAATGAATACAACGTATATATATACATACATATGTATGTGTACAAAGTGGTTATACATTTTGTACTACATAATAAGAACCTATATTGTCCTTATCAGTCCATTCTCTGTAACTACTGAGCTCTTGAGCCTCTATATCTTTCTTTTCAGGAGATCCAAAATGAAAGTGGCATCGTGTCATATCACTGGCCCATACCTCCAGCTACCATTTATAGGAAGTACATGCATAAGAAGGCGGGGACGTGTGGGTGTGTGTCATGAAGTATGTTTTCATTTTGCCCCCATGATTGTTATAAACATGATAATAAACATGGAAAATGATTAATGTGAAATCAGGTCAAACAATTCCCAGTTGTTTATTTCTATTTATCAATATTTACTACCAAAAGTGATACCAAAAGTGAGTATTGGAGAACCCCATATATAAATCACATTATGTATAGCCCCTACCCTGTATACAATACACTAGGCTTGAGTATAATCTTCCCCCTAAGCCAATGTACTAAAGACAGACTCTAGCCCCATCAAAGACAATACAGGAAGCTGGATTAAGGATGGGCCAGGAGGAACTTGGGTGGCATTAGTTTCTGCAGGGGAAGTCCACGGTAGTTCCATGTTTGAGCGATATTAATAGTAGTTTGATACAGATCACATGCATGGCAATTAGCATGCCGGTATGTATCATTTAAACAAAGGCGGACCCTGTGCTACTGTCCGTGGGAGGGACATTATATTTACACCATTATATTGCAACGCTGCACAGGATTTCCATACTTTCTGATAAGAAAGTCATGTCATGGGAACTGAGAGAAAATGCCATGTTTTCTTTAGGAAACCGTGAGCTTCCCATCTTTTATTGGAACTCGTGAGGGACTATGTACACCTTAATTGCTAATCCTATTCTGGATTACATTAGTACAGTGACAAACGTATTATGTCCTCAACAGGGTAATGTTGAAATGGATTTTATTCCTTTTGTTTATGATATTAATCATTGCTGTGCGAGATAATTGTATTGAATCGCCAATGATTGGCTGCACTGTGAATGTCTGGGGAAATTTTCTTTTTCGTGCTAAAGGTTTAATCACAGCAGAGTTAACCATACACTATGTTAACAGCATGAGAAAGGCGCCACTGTCGTACAATACCAAAGTACCAAACCCATGCATGCATATGTCAGCGTCGGGGGGTAACACGCTGCCAAACTCTTGTTATGCACAAAATTCAATGATGTATCAGTGGCTTGGAGTATTATGACAACAAATACAGATGCAATTTTGATGCATCATATTCTCTTTTAATTGTTTATTTTTCTTTCTGTGTTCTAGATTTCTCCAAGAAAAGCTACTGATCCTGTAAACATGATGGGAAAGGCACCAGAAAGCAAGAAACTTTAAACGACCGTTCGTTAACGGTCACTGGTGGTGGTTGATTATAGAGTAAGGTTTTGTTAAAATACACTGTTTTAACGTTGAGTTAGAGGTTTGGGGAGAATGGCCTAAAATCGCTGGTCTACTGTTAATCCATTGAGAAAATTATTCTCAAGATACCTTAAAATCAACCTAGATATCAAGTAGTTTTATACAGCAATATGTGCATGGTTACCATGTACTTCATGGGAGCTCTTGTGTTGATTAAACGCTGTTTGAACCATAAATCAACGTTACTTTGACATTTATTCCATGAAATGGAGTTAAGGGGGCTGACGGGGATAGACTTAAAGTAATTAGATATTCGCCATATTGTCACCAGGGTCCAAAATGGTTTGTACTTTTCATATATGCAAAAATAATATGGGGCCCATGCATATTTTTGAGATACAGAAGATTCAACCCTATATAGGATTATATAGTGATTTGTCACATAACTCCCCAGATTCATATCAAAGAGTAATTAGATATTTTGGGGTGGACACTACCCCACTCTACCTTACCACATACAAGGTAATGTGTTTATTGCTCTGGTTTTACAATAATGAATCACATTTTGGGGGTAGTAAAAGAACGTATAATTGAGATTAATCTTATATTAATGACATGAAGAAGGAAGCGTTTTAGTTGTTTTTTTTGTGTTTTTTTGTGTTTTTTTTTTTTTTGGGGGGGGGGCATTGGATGAATGAAGGGTTAAATTCAATCATAGATATTATCATTATAGGCTGAAGAGTTTATGAGGGAGAGTCTGAAAGATGATATAGATTCTAAAAGATTATATGTACACACATATTCTCGATTAAATTTATCAGAATCAATGTAATCAAAGTAGGTAAGCAGAAAGATAAACCATTGAGAGGTGCAGTAGGGGATCATTTTAGCGTGTACATTTCAGTGATAGGGAATTCAAATACATGTATTAATCAACCACAGACTTGGAAACTAATGAAAGATAATGCTCGATGTCAGTGCACAGTGAAGGCCGAAGGTTCACGCTGCATTAATTACTCTCGTTATCAGACAGTAAAGCAGCAAGAGGGAGTAGCTGACTGGTGCTGAATTGGTCCTATATTGTGCCCAATCTACAGCATTAGGTGAATACGGCCAAAACTATGTATATCAACCAATAGCTTATTTGTTTGCCCAAATTGCTTGACTTATATTGATTAACCTATTTAGACTATGCCACTGAAAACCCAGAAGTTCCGAAACTAGTCAGTGGTGACGACTCTAGGTCCTCAGGTTGACCATACCTAAAACAGCTACCTTAGGCGGTCAAAATGAAGACATTCATTAGGTCGTCACCCTGACGACCTAAGTTGTCAGTATGACGACTCTGTATTGTCAGTATTCAAGGCTTGACCTTGAATATACACAGTTCACTATGAGAAGATGTCTATGACCTATGCCTTTCCACACAGTGGATTCTTCTAATGATCTACTTGTAGGTCAGTATTGAAAACCTTATATAACTGAACATTATAATCTGATCACCACAAAATTTGAAATGGTGTATATTTAGCCATACAGGACATTATGTAGAAATTTTCAATCCTCTTATGGCAAAACACTGGATTTAGTATAATTTGGGTCAATGTTAATAATACCACTGCTTAAAGTTGGTTACTGTGTGCTTTAATGCAATGCATGGCTTTAAAATCGAATCTATTATAACTGAGGTGCATGAGAGGGTTTGGTCGGCGTGCTTGCTTATCCAAAGAGCTAGGGTGGTCTTCCACGGTTGTGGAAGACCACCCTAGCTGTAGGCAATAAAATGTTTTCAAATTGAAATTCAATTCTAGGCCCATCTTTGCTGTGAGTTTTAAAGATGAAAAGGACAGCAGATCTATGAATGCCCCTTTCCCCTTGGTTGATATTAAAATTCTTAAAGACTAGACAGCCATTTAAGGTGTGTGATATCAATAGTCCCGTTTGAGGTATGTAACCATTCATATAAGATAACTGTACATCAGAGAGTAGCTTTAGCGTCCTTTATTTCCAACATTAAAGAGACATTAAGGTTACATTCTTTATAATTGCATACAATCGTCGATAACATCATTATCGATACATGAGCAAACATAGCTGCCAATGTTGGCTGGATTTACAAAATACTCAGTGCTGATTTTCACCAGATATGTGTCATTGTGTTTACCCCTTAACCCTATTAAAAAAGAACCAATACGACAAGAAATAGTGACTTTTCAGAGAAGTTGTTGATGAAGTTTTTTGACTTTTCTTAAGGAAATCTATTGAGAATGCAAACTTTTCTTGTCAGGCCTGCCATGCAATATCCATCATTTGAAAGGTTAATTGTCTTGTGAATCGTTAGGGGTAAGTGATTTGCACATGTGGTCACTACAATCAAAGTTACGAGCATTCCACCAAAATTGACCTAAACACAACTTTATTCATGAAAAAGTCACCCTTTCTTATGGCATGAGTCTATAGGTCTGCCAGATGCATCGAGATTCCATGTACATTTTCAATTTTGTCTTCATGATGCACCAAAGCAGCCATGGCGAGTAACTCATTGACACTGCATTTTTACAGGATGCATTTGAGTACATACACCTCAGTGTACCAAAAAAAAATTATGCAGCATTGGTCAGTCACTCGCCAGTGCTGCATTTACGAATGCATCATGGCGACAAATGCATAATGTATTATGGCGGACCAGGAGGGTCTTGCCAAATAATAAATGTCACCAAAAATTAAAACGTGCACGTTTTGGTACAGCCAAAAGAATTCTCGTCAGACTGGGAAGGTAAAACGTGCTCATTTCTTACTCTATTCAAAATGTGTTTTACATACATTCCAAGGTAAAACTATTTGTCAACACTTTGAAAATGAGTTAAACCATTCACGTTTTGCTCAGTACTTTCTGAAAATAGCCATACAGGACATTATGTAGAAATTTTCAATCCTCTTATGGCTTTAGTATAATTTGGGTCAATGTTAATAATACCACTGCTTAAAGTTGGTTACTGTGTGCTTTAATGCAATACATGGCTTTAAAATCGAATCTATTATAACTGAGGTGCATGAGAGGGTTTGCTCGGCGTGCTTGCTTATCCAAAGAGCTAGGGTGGTCTTCCACGGTTGTGGAAGACCACCCTAGCTGTAGGCAATAAAATGTTTTCAAATTGAAATTCAATTCTAGGCCCATCTTTGCTGTGAGTTTTAAAGATGAAAAGGACAGCAGATCTATGAATGCCCCTTTCCCCTTGGTTGATATTAAAATTCTTAAAGACTAGACAGCCATTTAAGGTGTGTGATATCAATAGTCACGTTTGAGGTATGTAACCATTCATATAAGATAACTGTACATCAGAGAGTAGCTTTAGCGTCCTTTATTTCCAACATTAAAGAGACATTAAGGTTACATTCTTTATAATTGCATACAATCGTCGATAACATCATTATCGATACATGAGCAAACATAGCTGCCAATGTTGGCTGGATTTACAAAATACTCAGTGCTGATTTTCACCAGATATGTGTCATTTTGTTTACCCCTTAACCCTATTAAAAAAGAATCAATACGACAAGAAAATTAATGGTGACTTTTCAGAGAAGTTGTTGATAAAGTTTTTGGACTTTTCTTAAGGAAATCTATTGAGAATGCAAACTTTCCTTGTCAGGCCTGCCATGCAATATTCATCATTTGAAAGGTTAATTGTCTTGTGAATCGTTAGGTGTAAGTCATTTGCACATGTGGTCACTACAATCAAAGTTACAAACATTTCCACCAAAATTGACCTAAACACAACTTTATTCATGAAAAAGTCACCCTTTCTTATGGCATGAGTCTATAGGACTGCCAGATGCATCGAGATTCCGTGTACATTTTCAATTTTGTCTTCATGATGCACCAATGCAGCCTTGGTGAGTAACTCATTGACACTGCATTTTTACAGGATGCATTTGAGTACATACACCTCAGTACACCAAACAAAATAAATTTATGCAGCATTAGTCAGTCACTCGCCAGTGCTGCATTTATGAATGCATCATGGCGACAAATGCATAATGTATTATTGCCGACCAGGAGGGTCTTGCCAAATAATAAACGTGAACCAAAAATTAAAACGTGCACGTTTTGGTATTGCCAAAAGAATTCTCGTCAGACTGGGAAGGTAAAATGTGCACGTTTCTTACTATATTCAAAAAGTGTTTTACATACATTCCAAGGTAAAACTATTTGTCAACACTTTGAAAACAAGTTAAACTATTCACGTTTTGCTCAGTACTCTCTAAAAATATTTATTAGGTTCTTCCTCGTTATGTTTTGGCAAGACCCTCCTGTGGAATGGCCCAAAATGATAAAACAGAAAGTCCTACACTACAAAACCATGCTTCCACAGATTTGCTACGTTATATAGAAAAATGTATCCTATACCTATACGGAACTTCACACATAGTAAAGTACATGTACTACACTAGATTGTGTGACAATGCGTCATCATCAGCTTGGGTAACACAAGATAACTCAAATAACACAAATAATCGTAATACAAGCATCACACATCCTTACGCAGAGCTGAGGGCAAACACTAATTTGCTGGCATTGTTTTGTGCTGGTGAACTACCGTAGTTTTTAATATTGCATCAGATGCAATTACATGTACACCCTGTAGTTGAATGCCACGGTAGTGAAAAAATGCATAATATAGAGCCGATATGTGTACATGTTTATATAGATATCACAAAGAACCTGATATTTATTCATGAGGTATGCAATCAAAATAAGATTACCAATAAATCAAAAGATAATCGTTATAAATAATTATGATGGACTTAACAGTGAGATACATTTGGTTTGCATACTAACTGATGGGATCGTCCAATGTGACAGGCCTAAGACTCGGCATGAACAGTGGGCTGTAGTCATGCATTAGATCTCCAGAGAGTGTGGATACCCCTCCTGCAGGGTGATGTTCATGAGATGCTCAAGACGAGATGCGCCATACATGCTGGTCAGTATGTCATGGACTCTATCCTGTGTGGCACCCCAGTCCATGGGTGGACATTCACCTCTGGGGGACTCTTCCAGCTCCGGCTGTAAGAGGGAAAATAATATGAGTGAAAGATTTTAATCACTGAGAAATAAGAGTCATTGTATCTGGGCAAGTTGTTTTTTTTTATGTCATGAGTTCATAGTTCGTATTACGATATAAACGGCTGTGTTAATGCAGAGCTATAGTCTGAGGTAAAATTATATGATATAGATGTGTACCTGATCACTAGTGTTACTGGTTGCATTTGGCGATGTTTGGCACTAATTACATGATCTTCCTTAAGGGAAGATTCTATTTAGAGCAAGGTTTATGACAAAAGCCAGTGCTAAGTATATACAGATCATGATTTAAACCCTTAGGTACAACAGAGGCCAGGGTGATGAAGTACAACCCTTACCAAAGCCCTCATGTTGATGAGGAGATTGTCCAGTTTGCTATAGACATAATCATAGTCCATCTCGGCACAGTAGGAGTCGTCCTGGGGCAGCACACTGGCTGTGGTAGTGTCACATTCCTCCTGTACATTAACGCTACACTCTACAGTGTCGTAGAGGCACAGGGCAGCCTCCAGGGTGCAGGTATAGTTTCCTACCCGGCGGTAAAGCTCCACAAATCGTTGTTCCTGTTTTGATGGAGAACATCGTCTTAATCATATTTTACTGTATCAGGGATTTTCTTTGAACTATTATTTCCATGTACATGCTGTGAAAATTTCTGTTAAAATTATGGAGAATCCGTGTTCATTTTTACAGGGAATCGGTGTCGTGATCAGTTACGATGTGGTAATGTAAAATCTATCAACTGCACATCGAATATCCGTGGTTCACTACCTTTTTATGATGAGATCTTCTTGGGGATCCTAGAACCCAGGCACATTTGCATGTGTTAGAATGACAATAATATAAAGCTTCTGAATTCAATCAAGAACGACTAATCAGGGCCAAATATGGGACTAATAGAGCTAATATTGTTTATTTACTTTATTATAATTAAGGAGTAGATTGATTTCAATCTGATTTATGAGTCAAATCAATCTACAAAGTGGTTTACTTACAATATTTAGGTCTGAAGGGAGGCTGTTGTGACTAGCTGCATCAGATGGCAGGTATTGTGCACATGAACGACCGTTCAGGAAAATCTCCACATCCTCATGGTTTTCACACTGCAATGACACAGTGAGATATTGAATTGTGTGTCCACTCTAGCATTGTCAATGGATATTGTGTTCTGAAATTACTGTCTATTGGTGTGTTCTGTTTGCCTGTTTGATTGAATGTGCATGTAATTCTCTCCGTCTATCTCTAACGTTATCTAACCCTCTCTGTCTCTGTCGCTTTGTCTGTCTGTCTCTTTCTCTCTGTCTGTCTGTCTCTTTCTCTCTCTCTGTCTCTGCCTCTCTGTCTGTCTGTATGTCTCTCTCTCTCTCTCTCTCTCTCTCTCTCTCTCTCTCTCTCTCTCTCTCTCTTACTCACTCACTCTGCCTTTCCCCCTCCTATGTCTCAATCTCATCCTACATATAATTATAGTCCACTGTCTACCCCCCCACGTCCCCCGGAACTCAATTTATGTCATAGGCATGGGTGGGCGGCAAGGCAACCTTTTGGCCAAAATCCCTCTCGCCAAGGCACACTTGTAGGGGAAAATCCCTCTCATCAACGTTCTTCTTTCTCAAATGTACAAATAAGTAATTTTTTTTTAAAATCTTTTACCAAAGTTTCTTCCAAACATGGTCCCTTTTGACCAAAATTCCCGATAGCAAGGTATAGATTTCAGGATAAAGTACTTATACATGCATACACACTAAAATGTGTTTAGTTTTTAAAAACTTTCTTGTAACATTTTGCGAAACCCTTTTGGGCAAAACCCTTAGCACTTTTGCCAAAAGTGTTTAAAATCAACCTTGTTCTGATTAAAATATATTGAGTTTTTCTATGCTTCTGGCAATAAGGTGCTAAGGTTCAGAAAGTGTTTAAAATGAGTTTCATGCACAATAATATCATATATTGTAATCTAAACACTTTTGGCAAAAGCGCAAAGTGTTTTGTCCAAGAAACTGATTCATAAAAAGAAATGTTGCAAAAAGTGTTTAAAAACTAAACATAGTTTTAGTGTGTATCCTTTACCAAAGTCCCTCTCATTAAGGGCCACCATTTGCCTGAACTTACATAGGTCAGGAACAAGTTTCTTGATGCCGTAGCCACGTCCTGGACCAAGTCATGAATGTCTTGTACGATTCCTTGTGAAGGCGTTGTGGGGACGTGGGTACTGCTCGGTCTACCCATAGCCAGTGATGCAAAGAAGAGCACTGTGGAAAGGAAGAAGGGGGAATAAGAAATATATGTATGTCCAAGAAGTACAAAACGACAACAACAAAAGAAGACAAGGCGAAAAAGGGAAATGACAGTTACGTCCGAAGAATATATTTTACACTCTCCAGAGAATGAGGAAACGAATAAAATTGGTGTGGGGAAAAGGTTTGATCATTAATTTTCTCATTCAAATCATGGTATGCCTAGATACGCCCTGTGGGTCAGGCAATACAAGGTTACAAAGCGAACCAAGAAAGAAAATCCTGTAGTCAAAATAGAATTTACATACCTGAAAACACAGAAATAGTTGCCATAATGCCGTTGGGTCAGAGGTCTCTGCTTGTCCGTTGAAGATGTCAGTTGTCGATGTCCATTTATATATGCATATGCAACCTCCATCCTCTTCTCTCTTTTTTTCTTTCTCATAAATGTACTTTGGCATTTAGTCACCACAGATACTTTAAAACCCATGACTTCAGGAAGCGATGCAAATTACACCAAGAACATATGTATGTAAGTGGTTTCATTACTTGTCAAGTGTCAATTTTGACAATTGACCATGATAGGTGGTCACATGATTGTCATAAAGCTCATTAATCTTGACTGGGAGACTTGGTAGGAGGAAAACACTATGGATAGCCATACAAAAAGCATGCGCCAATACAGGAGGATTCAATCACCTTTTTCGCGGTGCTGTACACCTTTATGATGTGTTTCTTATCTAGCTGAGACAACAAGATACCATTTGCTACTGGGCGGCTGACCAAGGTTCCTTGTGGGTGGATTGGGTTTAGTTAAACCGAAACCTCATAAGATATTGTCATACCCTTATTGCTGATCTTCATTTTTAAGGTGTAGATCCTGAAATATGCATGTGGGTGTGTGGGAGAAGGAAGGAAGCTGGAGCCATCTTGTGGGTGGGAAATTACCTGCGGATATAGACTTTTTTCTCAAAAATCCTGATAATTCCTCCGCAATACATTCGGCATTTAATCATTTCAGGTGTGATATTTAATGCCAAAAACAAAACAAAAAGTTGCGTGTTTCCGGGAGAAATGCAAAGGTCTAACTAGTGCCAAAGGTAAATGTGTTTCATCTTGAGGATCTTGCCATAAAGGAAGGGTGAACCAAAAAGTAAAATGTGCACGTTTTTGCATTGCCAAATCTAGTCGCGCAAACCCACATAGTCAAAATGTTCAAAAGTGATTATGAAATGAAATGTACATATATGGTCATAACTCTCAAAACATATTATGTTGAGAGTTTTTATGGCAACTTAGTGAAAACAAGTTAGACCATGCATTTTAATCTCCATCAGTTCTCTTTGATAACATGTAAATTTTACAGAGGTACTTCTTCATTATATTTTGGTAAGACCCTCCTGGTCCCTGCATCGCGTTTATAATTACTCACCACTTGGCGAAAAACAACAACACACATTTACAACGTTTGCAAACGTTGTTGTTATGTTTAGGTAAAAGAAAGCTTGTAAAAACGTTTTTTTATTACCTTGAGAAAACGTCTGAAATGTTTACGCCACCCCTCATACCCACCATCCCCTGTTGATGGGTAATGACCACTCCCTAAGAATAAAAACGTTTTAATAGAATGTTAAAAAAACCTTTTTGTACATGTTTTGACGTTTAGAAAAAAAAAAAGGTTTTGCAAACTTAGGAACCCAATAATAACGTTGTTTAACGTTAAAAACGTGTTTATGCCAAGTGGGAAGACTAAGTTGATCCTGATGAAGATTCATATGATTGAATCGAAACTTTGACATTTACAAAATATCAACTTTAAAAAGGCAGCTTGTACCACATAAGAAATAAAATCAACTGAAATTGTAATTGACTGTGTCTGTTTTTTTTTGTGTGTGTTTATCTCCATCAAAGTACTTATAGTTGAATATTGGCATCGTAATTACAGCTACATATACAAAATGAGTTGGAAATTGATAGAAAAAATGGTTGAAAACTTTAGATCAGCCACTGTCTAGCTCGATTCAGCTAGGTGTTCGTTTATTTGAAACATATTTTACATGCCTATCAAACAATACTCATAAACGTATTTATAACACATTGTTTATTGTATCATGTATCAATGGCTTCCCCTCTATGACTTGTCCTTAATGAAAAGTGTGGAAATATGGAACTTTCTGTTGCTTATAGACTCCATCATATTGACATTTCTATTACAATCACGGGTCCATATATCTGGAGGCTTCAGCATATGAGACATGACCCCTAATGGAAACGCGTATGGAAATATTGATATTCCTGATATCTTAGAGTAAATACGTCCATAAGTGTTTAGCGATGGTTAGGAATCTGACAAATAAATGTATAGATCGAACAAATAAATACCGAAAGATGAATTATAGACAACGATAAATGCAATATTATGTAGGCGTGCTCAGTGGAAATGAAAACACTGGAGAAACCTTCTCTTGTTGGATTTAGACACAGTCCATTTGTACCCTAAACGCCTGAAATAGTCACCAATTGAGCAAACCTAAGGAATGATTTACCGTACATTTAGATGTGGTCATGTAAATCAAGATTGATCTATTTGACACATTCAACTATTAATCAGAATTGGTCAACGCCCCCAATTTTCATTTGAAATCAAATCCTTGGATAATGATCCAATGATTCTAGGACTTATTAGGGGAAATATAGATGATATGCATCAATAGGTTAAAAGGGAACTTCCGGAAGTTTATGTCAGCTATAATTGATTCACATATTAGAAAAAAAGTGTCACGAAATTCAAAGTTTTATATGCATACATGTGAAGCTCCATAAAAAAAAACACCCAAAAAATCCCCCCAAAAAACATGTAAAACTGGGATTTGGGTACATCCGTCACAGGACCTACGCCACCAGTTAAGATAGGAAGAAGAATCGATATTTATCTAAGTCTTTCATCACCACATGTCCCACGTTTATATACATGCTCGTCCGTCATCCAGTAACAATGCACCAATTATAATTATCAAATCGACATAAATGATGTCATACTTTTTCTCAACGTTTTTGACCCAACCCCGCTTTTCGCCATGCCTTTAGTATAGATCCTATAAAGCCTTGTGAACGGCCTCTAATGTAGGTCTTTCTGTAGTGGCCTGTATAGGATTAGGTGTCTCAGATGACATGTGTGCATGGGAAGGGTGGTTTTGAGCCCTAATCTTTTAAGTTTAAGTCCTCCTCAGCAGAGTCTACTTTTGAGCAAAATCCCCCTGACAGGAGTAAAATTAGTTTCCAGGAAGATTTTCAAGAAACGTTTGAGAGAGTTCATGAAATTTTACGGGAACATTTTTAGACGACCTTCAAAGCAAAAAATGTATTTGCCTGGGTTACATATAAAAAAGCGGAGTTTTGGGCTGAGAATGTCACCAAAGAAAATGGGTGGTAATTGGTCCAACTGCACTTCCGCGTCAAAAATAAATAAGGCCATTCGATATAGAGCCAAGAAAGATTGGTTGGCATCAGGCAAGGAATATTCATGACACTTCCACTACACCTGGTGGCTGAAGTACACAACAGCAGCTCTCCTAGTGGCAAGTTTACTATTTTAGTACAAATGTATCACAACTATCCACTACTTGTCCATTACTGAATGACTGCATACATTACCAAAAGCAAAATCATTTCCTGTTTCATTAACTCATAGTGTTCTCAATGCATAAAGCTATGCTTCTATGTAGCATGAATGGAACCCTGGCACCTGATGTCCATAGGTACTGCCGTGAGTTTATCCAAACGTATATAAGGCGCAGCTTATACGCAAGGATTATGATCATCCAATGACTAGGGTTGTGCCTAACATGAATGAGCAGCCCCAAGCTAGGGTGTAGCTTATACGCCGACCAGATAAGAGGTCTCCTGGGGTTTTAATACAATCAGACCAAATAAGGGGTGCCGCCTATATAGGTGGGTATTGGGCACTACAGCCCCAGGTGCGGCTTATAGATCCAAGGCTGGGGGTGCGGCTTGTACCGGGGAGTTTACGGCCTTCTTGTATAGAACAGTACTGAAGCTACGCTAGTGAAAATAAGCCGTGGTATGCCCTATAGCATTCTCTCAGAGCTGAAAAATTTTGTGACGAGGCACTCCACATGTAGAAAACGAAAACACAGAATCTTGATGTTAAGACAGTTTCAGTGTCCACATTTATTTTTGTCAGAGTTGACTAGCATACTTAGTAATGTTTTACAATGTCCATTCACTGTTTGGCTCAATGTGCTTCTTTCTCTTTCCCTAAGTGTCCGTTATATACAAATGTTTCCCTATTATTCATTCTCTTTCCCTAAGTGTCCGTTATATACAAATGTTTCCCTGTTATTCATAGCATGGACAGAAATCTTGAATATCTAGCTCCCCAACACTTCCCAATCACATAGAACCCAGAAAAGAAGTTTTAGCCTTTAATACTTTTATACAATGAGTACATGTACACAGACATCTAGACATGACAGGAACTGTGTAATCATTGAATAATATTCATGAAATACACTGAGTACATTGTTTTATCACCTTTCAGAGTCCCAATTACACGCAGTAGCTTTGACTATACAGCACATTCTGTGTCTATTTCTTGTATCCCTTCTCTTATGTCTCTAATTCTGTTATGACTACAAAGGATACATCACAACAATGAGACCCATTTTATGGGCCACTAATGCAGGAGTGCATCATGCCCATGCCCCTTGGTCGGCTTGAGATGCATCGATGAAGTGGTGGCGAGCAGACTCGCTAGCACTTCATTGATGCATCATGCCGACCCGCTGGGAGTGTATCAATCCTATATCGCCAGTATGATACATGAATGTAGCCATGGTGAGTTACTCGCAAGGGCAGCGTTCACACATCATAACAATCACTGGGCATGATGTATCAATGCATCAGCAGCCCTCAAATGGACACTGAACAACATACACACCACCAATCATGGCCTAGTGAACCAATCATACCATCCTTAAATGGATGTAGGTCCAGCCAGGCACTAAAGCTTCATTTCAGATATTCATAATTCCTATACAAATCATATAACGGTAGTCATATATCGCTAATGACACCACTTAACGCACAGGTTTGTTTTTTTTTACTTTTATCACAGCGAATAAAAGATTTCTAGAACAACACACACATTATACACTGCACTGACATGACAATTGGGAGCCAACAATCAAACATTCACGGTCTCTGTTGGAACCCCAGAAACATTTCTTGACTGTTCTTCAGTTAAACATTAACCGTTACTTTGGTTATAGTATCGTGCAAGTCAGACCGATGGCATCTATCTGTACAAGGCACGCCCACTAGAAGGATATTAGTATTAGTACTTTCACCGGATAGAAACAGGCATGTTGTTTGTGCCTTTTAACTGCTGCAGCTTTATCCACATATTCCAACTTACTTGAAATAGCTTTAAACCCTAAGTTTTCTGTTTTATTTTTAGAAAATCTGCCTGGCAGGGCATCGGAGAGCATGTAAAAAACAATAATGCACAAATGGCACCATGCTATTCAAATGTACTTCTACCTTACATACAAACGCCACAAAACTATCGCTTTATGGGTGGCCGAGACTGCAGACGGTCCTCTCCCTTTACACAATCTCATATCTGATTATGGTTCAGTTGGGGTAGGAAGCTTGGCACATTTTCTTTGTACATGATACAAATGTACACAGACAATACCAAACACTGATGCTTCATTTTCACCTTGCATCTAGTTTTATCTAGAGGATACATCGAATAATGATGGCAAACTTTTAGGCAAACTTTCAAATCAGGAGTCTCTATCGGCAACTTAGATATATTACTATCATATATTTGTTTCATAACAAGTTCAATTATGTTGGTACATGTATCATTTTATAACAAACTTGTAGAAAAGAAATGTAATTTATACACCTAGCATACCAGTGGAAACAATATGATATCTGTGAACTCTTTATCACAGTCTTATTCTTCTGTTCAACACTTGCTTAACGCAAACACAAACACACATTATGATTGGTAGATTATCTATGACATTTGAATTGACTGTGAACTGAAAAAAGATTTTTATTTTAAATGCTGAGAGCCACTACGAATCTATATCTGAGAAATTGAAATAATTCAAATCAACACATTATTAGCTAATATAAAGCCACCCCTTGTACCCGACTAGTGATTTCGTAGTAAAGAAAAGGTTTCTCAAACTTGAAAAAAATTCATCCCTGCCATAAACTCCAAGCAGAAAATATTTTAAAGAAATAAATACATATTTGTACCAGTATAGGAAAAATTTCTCTACCGACTACTTTTACAAAAGAAAGGCATCCAGGCTTTATTACTGTGGTCTATGATCCATAAACCCATTGAAACCTCTTTCTTCTGCGGGAGCCTATTGTTTCGCGAAACTCATGAGTAATTTCTTAGCATCGCACGAGAATTTTATCGCAAAGAGGCTGACATCACATACATCAAGCCAATAATACGGATGTTTCACTGGCACTAACTATATAAGGCATACAGCCAATCTTAAAACTTTCACTGGCTTTAACCATATTCTATCTCAACTTTTGTGTGTAGATTTCATTATTTTCCCTGCAACCATGATTCATATCTAGAAATATACATGACCCATAATGCATAGACTCATCTCTCATTTTGAACTCTTAATGTGTTTATAAGCACAAAAATATACAAACATGATTGGTATACAGAAAAAAATCAGAAATCGGTAGTCGTATTAAAGAAGTCACAAGAAGAACTTTTGTACACTAATACACAGTCTTGAGCGAAGGAATGTCTCTGACATGAATAATGTATGTTGAGATACATCATAACTTGGCAGCGAATTTTTACAGCATCTATTCATTAGCACTTTTGTCTCGGAGACAGTTGTCGCAAAAATATCTACAGACCGAATGTTTTCCTTCTAATATTCCCCCCAAAACTCAGTAGAGTGACAAAACCACATATATGTTTGATTTATAAATAATCTAAGTCAACTCCATATAGGTCTTACTTTGAATGAGGTGTCAGAGTTAAATAAAAACAGGAATAAAAAATATAATGTACACAATATAAACATGTGAAGCAGAATTCCTTCCATACTGTAGTAATGCATGCATAACTGTTTCTTTCTACACATTTTCTCACGTCCAGGCCGTTCATTGCCTGAATACCAAGGTCTCTAAAGTAGTGAATATTATGGTTTCCATTAATGTTTCAAATACTTAAATGACGCTGACCACTGCTGCCATACATGTAATATGCAGTCCCAAATCACTTCCTACAAAATCCCTTATACCATATCTGCAAAATAATACAGTCTCTTTCCCTTTCAGTGATACGGTACATATTTCTTACCGGGACCACTTATTTAAATGAATATAAAAACCCGTGTCACGCTCCTCAAACACGAGGACTACCGATATTATGAAAAACCACTCGGGGCAAACAAACCGTTAAAAGTGAGTACAATCATGAATAACTTAGGAATATAATATTACATGAATTATGTTTAAGCCTGCTATCCAAAAACCTCTGAAAATCTTTCTCAAAACCGGTCTTGGCAAACCGGGTGGTGGGCCAGCTTCCAATCACTATGCCACATGTCTGATCGATTTGGTGCAAATATGGTCGCTGGGCAACGAAAACAGGTAGTTAACATATTCCAATACAAAACCTCCATCAAAACCAAGGAATCCCTAAAAAAACAGGAAAGGTGGCAATTCTGTGTAATGTGACAGTTTTACAGTTTCACATGGCACAACAATTGTACGATATGACATTAAACATGAGTGACTTTTACATGGGATGACACTGAACACATGTGAAACTTGTCAGTCCCCATGCAGACACATGATGGCACAATTCCTGAAAGTGTCACACAAACTGTTGATCCATCCCATCAAGTGTCACACTTGTCAAATACCAAAGCAACTGTGTGGTCTTATCGCTGGGTGTCATGATTATTATTATTACACAATTGTCGCTGGTCGTCTTTGTCGGTAGTTTGCGGTGGAGCACCACCCGAGTGTTAGCAATCAGTCCCGGCTGACTTTCTTACCTGGTGGGGACTCGAGGCGCTTTTTACTCTGGCGCTTGTGGTAGTTCTGTGCCATGGAGTTAATGATTGAGATAACGAAGTAGACAACCATAATCAGTACGAGCTTCTCAAACAGCCACGATAACCACGACTGGCTCTGTAAGATAAGGACAACATTGGAGCGATTAAAATCAATCTTTCAAGAGCAGAACAGTAAATGCCCTTTGCTTCTTGTCAGCATAATGCATCATAAACATTGATATTGCCGATATCAAAACATGAGTTAAGAGTTTGAAAATTTTTATTTGAAAAGATAAGTCTCAAAATTGATGGTAGATGTCTATTAATAAAATATCAGGCCTATAGCATAATACACTAGTACATAATTATATTGGTTTTTCTAAGCTCAATAAAGCGAGTAATGTGCAAGAGAACTCACTGTGGGAACGCGGGTTCCTGGTTTTATATGCATCTTAGCTTTTTGCTTCTCGAGGTATTCTTTGAATGGAGCCTGAAGTTTGGGTCCAAAGTGGGGAATATACCTGTGATGAAGGAGAAAAATTTGGTGTCATTAACACACGAGGTCCTTATCCCATAGCAATGATTACATTGGGTATAACAGCAATACTGGGGGTAAATATGGTGCTGTATCTAATGTACCAAGTGCATGGGCTCCAATACTCGTACATCGTTCTTCTTGGCTGAAAAGACCTAAGATGCAATATGATAACAAGCCATGGTAGTGTGATAACCAGTCACGGTTATCTTATGAATGCTGAAAATATGATCTTCCACATGTTCCAATGAATCCTCTGTTGAAATATCTGGGCAAATCGTTGTTTTTGGACATGAAAACATGAATGCGAGGAACCCTTTCGTCTTATATCAAAATATGAGTTTTAACACTTACTTGATGAGATTGACGACTTGGTGAACATGGTGTTCACTGAAGACGAAAATGACAAATAGTTTCTGGATATGCATCTTGATAACGGCCTTGCCGATGAGTGTGGCTCCGAAAAATGTCCAGAATGGCACGAGGAAGTGGCCGCATGTGATCCCCGCCAAGTCAAACAGTGGGTTTGGAATCTGAAAATAAGATTTTTCATTGATTTTATTTCAAATGTAATAGGATCTCCCTGAAGCTGAGTACAGTTTAGTATAGCACTGATAGGACTTATTATTAACAGTGGCCAGGCGTGATAGCCTAGATCTTCAGATCAATGAATAACCTATCAATCATTATCTAAACACATACAAGTTGGTTGTATTATTTTAATCATACTCACAGATGCACAGAGGAGAATACCGATGAAGCCAATCCGCTGAACGAGATCATGGACGGTCACCTTTGCCCGCTCAAGAAAGCTCTGCAAGAGATATGGAGAATACTTTCACTATCAAATATCATTATTCTTTCGGACTATTTTCATTAACAGTAAAGAGAAATCAAGTTGGTGATGTCTCTGCTAATTAATGTAAAGTTTTCCCAGTGTCCAGCTTTGTATATTCAAACAAAAATGATATAAAATGTAATTCTTTCGATCACAAGTTTATTCAATATAGTTAAATCATCAAGTAAATCACTATTCATGCACTGAATATATAGTACCGGATATATAATGTTAGTAAGTGGTACCTCCTAGGTAACGAAAGGGTGAAATATAACAAAAACTCTGGAACCTTTTTAAAGTCT
The DNA here is from genome assembly GCA_949317995.1 of Acholoe squamosa. Classification (NCBI taxonomy): domain Eukaryota; kingdom Metazoa; phylum Annelida; class Polychaeta; order Phyllodocida; family Polynoidae; genus Acholoe; species Acholoe squamosa. The sequence continues at coordinate 32,161,006 of OX439041.1, read as the reverse complement.
TTTTCAAAATTTGATCTATGGGGTTAAAAAAGAAAAAAAAGGTGATGATATCTGGATGGGGTGGGGTCCATCGTTCAATATTCACAGGAAAATACTATTCCTCTTTGGGGGAAAAGGCCATCAAAGAAATATCTATATACAAGTTGGACATTTAGAACGATTTGGTAGATTTTGCAACCTAATCTCAAGACGAAGCGCAGTGGGAAACCTGAATTGCACCGCAGATAGGAAGGAAATACAAGCCATGCTGTTGATTCAGGGCCACAATGTGAAAACTGGAGTGTGAAAGTAAACAACCCTAAGGATTCCTTTGGGGCCAGCATATATATTTAGATTTTCCTATAAGCACCTACATAGTGCATATAAAACTACCGTTATTATCAGTTTAGCTCTTATATGAGCACCACACTAGCCGGTAGGTCTATTCAAAGATTCTTTTCTTTTTCCTTTTTGTCGGGGCTGAAACCAGGGAAAGACAACAGGGTTTGGGAATGGAGAAAACTCCAAGAACCTCACGAATTATACTCACAGGCTCCTAAAAAGTACAGATTTGAAATTACTTTCTTTTTGGTCGATGTAGTCACATTTTCAGTATTTGCCACGGTATTTTTTCTTTTTTATCGCAACATTGTCATGTGAAAGAATACAACTGACAGATAAATCAATACTCTTTCCATTAAATTATCATTTTGACTTAAGATACTAAGTTATATCTATTATCATTGTATTCATGATGCGAAAAGTCTCTCAAAGGTCTCATTACGAAGCATAAATATACATAATATATATGACATTCACGACGGATATTCATACATGACGAAAATGACATTCTAAATGTCTGTGAAGTCTGTGATTACCTATTTGAAAACATGTCATTAAATTGGAAAGAAATATCTGAGCTGTAAAAGTGTCATTTCTGGTGTCAACAAACACGTTTCAACAAGCTTGAAATTATTTAACCCCCCCATACATGGGAGGAAAATCTTCTTTACTCTTTAACTTTAGGACTTAATACTCACAAGTTTCATGTCGGACTGACGGCCCTGGATGAGCTCCTCCAGCTCGGCCTCCTCCTCATCCATCTGCCCGGAGAGACGCGCTGCACGCGCCATGAAGTATGGCGGCAACTCTCCTATCGCTGTACCTGCCCCCTGGTAGCAAAACACAAAACTGTTACTTTATCATATCTGTAGCGCGCGGATCACCAATCTGCGCAATTCTCAAATTGGGCAGCGCTGTTTGTAAATTGCTCAAGATCAGCGCCGCGCAAAGCTCCAATTTTGCGCAAAGCACCAATATCAGCGCATCGGCGAGGCAGCCTCCTGTCAACATGTTGCATTATATTTTCTTTTAGAAAAAGATGCGAAATGTTACATCATCATTTAATAAACATAAATACTTTTCTTCTAAAAGTACCACACAAATAGATTTTAGAAAACCTTGGTTAACTTTATTGAAATCTTGCACTATTAGTGCCTGGCGCAAGACGAAATTGGCGATCGGCGCAGATTGGTGAAATGCGCCTAACAATATCATTTTTGATAATACCGTAAATTCTCTCGTATAAGCTGCGGCTGCGGCTTATACCAGAATCCAAATCAAAAAGAGGCCTATAGAATCTGCCCAAATTCATGGTGCGGCTATAAATAGGGGGTTATTTAATTCTATAGAACAGTACTAAATCATCAATTTTCAGCCCTTAGGTGAGGCCTGTATCTTCCGCTCTAACTCAGGGTGCAGCTTATACGAGGGATGAGGGATCTCCCGCGTATAAGACGCGTCTTATACGAGGGGTTTTAGTTCTCCTTGGATCCACAAAGGGGACACCAAGACCTTTCTTTTGATATGTTACATGCCATAATGGTCATAATAGGGCATAAGGGGGCCCAGGGGGACCAAGCTACACACAGGTTTTTAAATTTTAAAAATTCACTCAGTAGAACCAAAGTTATGAATTTTTTATTTTTTTGAGAATTTTCAAAAACTCTAGGTGCGTCTTATACGCGCACTGCGTCTTATACGCGGGAGATTACGGTAGTTGTACACGCTATCTGGATTCTTTATAAAATATACTTATTTTTATAATATACTTACTGTAATCTCTCACGTATAAGGCGTATTATACACAAATCTGAAGCCCCCTGCGCGTTATAGAATCAGCCCAAAGTCTGGGCATGTCTTATAGGCAGGGTATTTTTTTTTTTTACTATAGAACAGTTTAATATAAACCTTAAAAAATCAGCCCATGGTGTGCCTTTTAGGTTTTCCTTCAACTCCTTCTGCGCGGGATATTTTTCAAATTGGATTATCATTATAAGAGTATCATGAAAAACTGCATATATGTTACATGCGCATTGGAGGCTTAAAGTGACTTGAAGCATTTTCCTGAAATCCCTACATTCCCTTTCCTACTGTAAGAACATATATTCAAAACCATTTGACTTACCCACATAAAAGCTTCCACTCTGACCTTGCCCATAATAGTCCATAGTGACATACTCGTGCCCTCTGTCTCTGGACATATAATGCTGAAATAGTTAAAACGCACCATTACCTTCTTCATCTTAATTCCCATGTTATTTTTTCCAATTATAGTTGAAATTTTATCTTATCTCAGCAACAATCACACAAACTGATACATACAAAATGTAAAAAGGATCAATCATTTACTAGACTCAATTGAATTAAATTTTCTTTTTATTTGTTAACATTACATTGCTATGTTGAGTAAGTTAACTTAAATCTTGAAATATCAACATTTCAATTTGATGTTCAGAAATCCACATACTCTTCTGGATAGGGTGGTGAGGGGAAATCTACCGACATGCACTCAAACGCGGCTAACGTCACAGCTGCTATATGGGGGCCCTGTGAAAAACGAACAATAGTAATTCATTAGGAAGTATAAATCTGACGCTCTATCTCAATAAGAGAGTAAAAGAGGTTGCACATCTATGAATATTACTATCATATTCCTATTTCAATGTACTGTTACTAGCTGGATTAAATATTACACCCTCAAAGTCACATTTTGCTATCATGGTACTGAATGACAAAAACCAGGAAAACTGGACTTTGGACACATTTTCCCAGGAATTAAATATAACTTAATACAGAAATCATGGAATCAAAACCAGGTAATGTGGCATCTCTGGCCAGGTAAGATATAATCCAATACTACCCCGGTAGCAAACGAAATGAGTTCACGTTCATGTAGTTAGGTTGCCTTTCACCAGATGGCGTTAGGAACTCTGCACATACAAAAGCTGGCCCTGTTTACTTTTTTTCTTGTGCATACACGGTAAGGTAGGCATGGGTGATCAAGAAACTACACATATACAATCCAGAAACATATTTTCTTCATATATTTAAAACGGTCTACAAAGGCTACATGTTATACTTGCATATACCATCATCTTAGCCTTGATTGATTGCATAGAATTAACGATAGTCATCTATGAATATTTCCAAATATTTGATGTATACACGATTTTGAAAAAAAAAAAAATAAAAAAAAATTGAAAACTTACTAGGTATAACAAAAAGGTGTGAAGGCCGGTGCCAAGGCCGACCGAAGACAAGATTCCTAGTCCAACCCAGTACGCACACCATAGGAACTCTGCCCGGAACAATGCCACGTACTGTAGAGAGAATCACAAATAACCATTGTATTATTGTGAACGCACATACCGGTATAGACAGTGACAAAGGCATGTAGAGTCAATCTCATATAACGTTCATTTTGTTCATGGAAATTTACTTGTATTTGGCATTATTTATAATGGACCCACATAGCAACGTGAAGGTCTATATTTTGATCTAATGATCAGTGTGGAATATTTAGAATTCTTATTTTAGTTTATCAGAATGCAGAATATTGCATCGTCAACTCTGTGAAATAAACGACCTACAGTTACAGGTTTCTGTACCGAGTTGGTATAATATGTGATGTCTTAAATCAACATTTCAATATACATAGACAGAATGGAGGAATAGTCACAGAAAATGAATCCAGTGTTTAGAAGGATAACTTACCTTTTGGTGTGGGCCATTGATGCGATATAAAGCGAAAAACACTAGGAATGTGAACAGCGCTAATGCTACAATCTTTTTATTACGCCATAATCTGAAACAAAAGAAAACATCATCATCAAAACTATCCTACATACAGAATGAGGTTAGGTTGAAGTCTCGGTCACTACTATATGATGACAGATATATCTCTTTGACTCTGTCCATAATTATACTTTACGGGAGTGGTCATTTTGTCAAAGGAGGAGGGGAGGGGTGGGGTGGAGGTGTGATTTTGCGTCCTGGTTTAGATCATATAAATATTTTGCTCCCCCTTTTTTTTCTATAAATTCTGCACTGGGAACCTCCGCAAGAATTAACAGCAATGCCCCCAGATCTATTGGTCTGGAGCTGGTTCCGGTGGCACACACTGATATGAACTGATAAGATGGGACCAGCATGTCCCTGGAAGTGGGTGTTAACCAGGGACAAGGTACCCATCATGGTATGTGTTACCAGTAAGTTTTAGCTCAACCAGTGAAATTCAAGATGGTGGCTCCACTAGGCCCCTAACTGAGTCCTATAGATCAGTGCAAATTATTGGGTTTGGCAGGAAGCATGCAGAGGCAACTCACTACCACTCACCAAAATACAAAACAAAGTACAAAAGAAAATCATAAGAATGCGAGCAAACATTGTGTGTTCCATGTGCCATGATAGTGGGGGGGGGGGAGAGGGGGGGGGTCGATAAAGCCTTTATTAAAGGTCGTTGCCATTCATGTGGGGCGCCCTTCGCCGCTTCGGTAATGGCATCGGCCTTAATGTGGGGCACATATCGGCAACCCCAAAGTTAACATTATACATGGACCTTGAGTTGAGAGGTTAGAACAGTGGGTGCAGGAAGAACCCTTGTAGGCTGGGTGCGACAGGTTAAAGTTAACATGGGTAGGGATAGGTTGGGCTTGGCTCGACCCAACCAGCCCAACAATGGCAACATACTACTGTAGTACTGGCTGGAGTAAGAAGTCCATCTCGAGATGGGCCTCTCTTGCCTTGGCATGAACTCAGCAAACTGCATGTACTTGTACATATGGATATACGCTATCAGGGATGAATGGGTCTTAACGTTAGATTACATCTCCCGGACTAAGCACCCTTTTTTGTATTCCGACCTAGCGGGATAGGGGTGGCGCCATAGTGTCTAGCTGAAGCTGGTCAGCAGCATGTGCCTTACACTGGTTTCAGGGGTCAGTTATGTAATACCTGGTGGGAATCCACTCTGTCCTACCCTACATACAAAATTACTATTAAGACTCATTAATTAACACATAGTGGCTTAATAATTTAAATACAAGTTCAAGGGTATGGTTAGTGTGTACTACCACTCATCACACCTCCAGGTGTGGAGTTTTCACACATACAGGTGTTAAGAGTCACCCATGTATAGAGTGTCTTATGACCCCTGCAAGCTCCAAATCTCGCGAGAATGCATGTTTATTAGGCCTGAGCTGGTGGCTGCAGTGCAGTCACACCTGTATGCCCTACCAGCATGGTACTAGCACACACTGATAAACATGCAAAGTCGGGCTCAGTATAGAGTTTTTTTCAGTGAATGTGTATTCACCACCTCTGCGGCCCTGGTGGAGATCTGCAGTCTAGGCGTGTCTAGTACTGACAGTACTGTAGTGATCTACAAGACTGTACAAAACTCTGATTTTCTTCAAAACCTGGTGCTCGCTCAAAAAAACCTTTTTACCACTAATAGTAGAGATAGAGGGGAGTATGCAGAACTAATAATTATGGATGTCTAATTAATATGAATGTTGAAAATATTATGTGGAAGTGGAAGATGGTCTGTGCGAGATTTGACAGTAATTGGCTAGCTTTACTGTTGTGATCTACCGTAATCTCCCGCGTATAAGATGCGTCCTCTACGCCAAACAAAATGCTGGGGGGTCTTATAGGATTTTTCAAGTTGGGGGTGCGTCTTATACGAGGGGTAATTTTACTATAGAAATGTACTAATCTTACAAATTTCAGCCTTAAAATGTGCATCTTATACGCGAAAATGCATGTGCTGAGTTTGGGGTGCGTTTTATACGCGCAGCGCGTCTTCTACGCGGGAGATTACGGTACTACCCTTTACAGAATCTTGATTTTCTCCCAATCCTATTGCTTCATCAAAAAATCCCTTTAGCCAGTAACAGTAGAGATATAGGGGAGTATGCGAAACTAAGAATTATTAATATCAGAATTATATAAATATTAAAAAACTAATGTGGAAGTGGAAGTATGTCTGACTTGAGTGAGGCAAGCCTCACACTCACTGCTCTACCCCTGCCGCTCCCACATGGCACTTTCTTCAACTTCCACATAAGATATTTAATATTTATATAAATTGGACATTCATTATTATTAGTTCTGCATGCTCTCCTCTATCTCTACTATTAGTGTTGTAAAGGATTTTTTAATCAAGCTACTGGATTAGGAGAAAATCAAGAGTATGTACAGGGTCGTAGTTTGCCACAGTGCATTCCCTATGGCAGCGTGAGTAGGGTGACCAGTGGCAGATCTCCACTACCATAATGTACTGCAAACTGACGTCACGTGAAAAAACTCTATTGAGGTCAAGTGGGTCTGCCATTGCTTGATCTTGGACCTGGCGAGATAAGCACTGATAACAGCCTGCATGGTGGGTACCAGGTGTTACATAATGTACCCAAAAAATTCTGCAGTGAATGGGAGGAGTTATTTCATTGGTTGATAATCTATACCGAGTCAGCCCTACAGAACACTGCCCCCCCCTTCTTTTTTTATCTTATATTTCACTGTTGTATAACGATAAAACATGTAGTGTAGAGACACCTGTCAACTGCTTGACCCTTTCTGTGTGGTTTATTTTCCCGCTATTATTAGCGGCTATACATTTGTTTCACCAGGTTAATACACTAGGTAGCGCTCCAGTAGCCCCACTGCTTACATGGGCATGCCCATCATTTACTCCCAGGGCTCCATAGGTTTACCCTTGTTGCACAGACACCACTCACTGAAATGCCATTTTGCAATGTAAAATAGAGCTCCAGGTCTTAGAAATCAAACCTACATGCAGACAAATAGTTTGGTTATATTCACTCTAGATATCTAAAGGAAATATGGAGCCAGACATAATGCAGACCATTACAAACATTTGGGGCTATTACAGGTGCTGGAGTCAAAACCAGCCATGCCCCTGTAGAGTAGCCATGTGGCATGGCTGCCACTAGCGCCATCTGCTGTATCAAAGCTGGTGAAAGGGTCGTATACAATGATACTACATGGTGGTTGTTAAGACGAGCCTCCTGATACCCACCTGTTTCACATGCTCCAACCACGTGTGACCCCCCCCCCCCATCCTCCATCACGCACCTCCACGTGGTGCAGGAACAATGGGAAGAATGGCTGGGAGTAGTCATATGGAATTGGACCAGATTTTATATACAGGTTTAGTTCAACCTTTCCTAACCAGGTGTAAAGGCTTCAACTGTATTACCCCGGTGGGAAGTTAAATGGCTATACCCATGATTGAAAATGATATACCGCTTGTGAAATACATGATTAGGCCACACCAATTTAAAAAGTTGGTCTACGGATTTCTGTTCTGAAAAAAATGGTGCGGGAGGGCGAAATTTATATTAATTTTTTTTTTCTATTTTTTTATTGTCTATGGCTTCTTGCTACCAAAGATGAGGAGTGGGAATCTTTTTTTGGGGGATTTGCAGACCTTCAGCTTTCCAATGACTGGTCTGCCGATGGAGTCTTTCTCAGTTCATGTGTTGCTTCAATATATCTGACAAAAAAATAAAATAAAAGATCCAAAATTCTATAAAATGATGCGGGTGCTATCCATCGACAAAATACTATTCAGAAAAAAATTAAAATTTACATTTTCAAAAATATGATGTGGGAACTTTTATGTTGTTTGGTGTGGCCTTTGATAACAAAGATATAGTGGGGTAAATCACCTGCAGTGATGTGCCTCTCAGTGAGACTATAAATAACCTTCCATACACTATCTAAAGATAAGGAGAAGTTTAATGTCATACTTTAATTTCAATGGTGATTTCTGTGTTGGGAGAGGAAGCATATATACGCTATGCAAATAATCCTTTTATCCTAAGGGAGTGTTCATTATTTATCAACAGGGGGGAGGTGGTGGTTTTGAGAGGGGGGCATAACTTTTTCAGACCCCTTCAGAGGGTGGGGGCTAAAAAATTTTTGACCCCTCTTGAGGGGGGGCTAAAAAAATTCACCCTCTTTTTAGCAAAAAAAGCCAGTGCGCTACTATAGATAAAAAATTTTGCCTGCCGTAGAGGGGTAGGGGGCGTATAAAATTTCTGCGCATCCGCGCGAAAACCCACCCCCCATTGATAAATAATGACAACTCCCTAAAGACCAGGATGGCGCCAGGTGTACAATCCAATATGGCGGCCTCTTTGGTCTAACTGGAGGAAGCCGTATACACAGAGGCTGGTAGCTTAGAAGAGCAAACAGAGACTTATCTAATAAAGCCTTCCTCCAGGCAGGGTGCTCCAGTACATGTTTACACACATACTGCCACGCCCCTATCTGAGTATCTCTGCCTTCCCCAGTCCATACTCCTCAAGCCTCTATCAGAATATATATATATATATATCTACATCCCATCCCTCTGTTATCTAGGCACTCAAACAATGGATTATCATTCATAGTATGTTAACAATGGATAATGCAAATCCTATGACGTTCACAAATTATGGCCATGATTCAAAGGCCAATGGGTTCTTATCTCGAACACTGATCTAAAATACATGGTGTGGATCTATTGTTATGTGTTTGGTAGGTACAATGAAATCAGTTTCTCGATGTACACCAAGCTCATGCTTAAGCTATGGCGTAATCAGTTTACTCGATGTCTATCCTCGTACTTGGCCATTTCAGTACCAGTATCGTCAAATGGACTGCATATTCTTTTCTACCGCTAATACTGTTCCAACTCTTCGTTGGCTGCAACTATGAAGGCATCTTCAAAATGCAGAATAACAAGATACCAGTCTAGATGTAAGAAGCACGTACTATAGTAGTCGAAAGAGGAAGCAACTTGGAGCTGAGCCAGTGAGACAAGTTGGCTGTTGGCTTCAAAGAATATGGTTGTAATCTTATATCAAATATCATGTCAGTTCACATCCATGCTAATCATAGAATGAAAAAAGAAAATGTCAAAGCCAGCAATCAGGTTCCTTCAAGGAAAATTCTATGCTGAAGAAGGACACCTTGGCATTTCGATTTCCTTTTTGGTGCCCTACGTTTAAAGAATATTATGTTAAATCAATGCATTTCCATTTGGCGCCCTGTAATCAATGCCCATCCACATGTAGCTCGTTAGAGCTCCCCACTACGGTAAAGCACTCACTATTCTACTGTCCCAGATCAGTCGCAGATACAGGATATCGGAGACTGAGCAGCTATAGTGCACTCACCCTGGAGCAGCTCACCCCTCCACCCTCCCCAACTCACCAACACCACCTGTATTAGCAAGGGTACCTGGAGTAAGCAGTTTAAACATAGACGGACCAAGATGTTCGCATGTAACAGCCATCATAACAGCTGTGTTATTTTTCAAGGATCATGACGATAGAATATATCATGAAGATGATCGCATCTCTAATCTGAATTCGTGTTTTTAACTCCCTGTAATACTTGTTCCCTTAATGATATAAAATTAATTATATAAAATCATATATCAAAAATATAAAGACATGTATTAAGAATATAAACCATATATTACATGAGGACTACACATTAAGATAGTACTGGTAGATACCATTTTTATGACACCATGTTGATGATACTGACTTCTCGCCTAGACTATTATATATACCCACAGCTGCAGCGTTCCCATGTAAAACTAACGCACAGATTATAAATATACCCAACTGAGGTCATCTAGTGTCACCTCCCCCCCCCCATCCAACCCTTCCCACCAGCACACATACACACAAGCTTCAGTCAATTACTAGACTGCACCCTCCCCGACATCTCCCAATGACCCCGTCATAATCCAAAGGTCGTTGCATGTCAATCCCAGCTTATTCTGGATTATGTGACCTCCGTTTTTATACACTATGATATCCCTAACTGATGTCTAGTGCGTGGAGCAATGAGGTAGTCACAAGTGAAAATAGGAGACGGGCCCTAAGTACTGAGAAGCTGCCCACTTAAAAAAAAATAGAATAGAATTGTGCAATGCAAGTAACCCGAAAGGGCACTTAATCTCTTCTTTTGGGCCCCTCTGATTGTCTGAAGCTTTGACAGTAGGGCCTACTAACCTCATGTTTTCTGCGAGCGTTATCAGTATAAATTAAGCCTATGGGTAACTTCAGCCAATATCGCCCATGCTGCTGTCAGTGGCGGATAACTCTTTTGGCAAGTTAAGCAATCCAGCATCTCAGCTGGTCTGAAATAAGGGCCAATCCTATCAAAACGCAGCATGATGCACTCTAAATCAATCTGATTGATCTATAATCAGTCATTTCCATTGGCCTTTTGAACCCAAACCAGCGTCTCCTCCGCCATTATTGTATAGTGGATTGCGCGACCCTATTTCCATGGGTATTTGGGTCAATATGCACCACCGCCGCATCTGCCACACATTGAAACTTCGAGTAGAACCATCGTCTTGCACATAAATAGAGATATTGCGCAATTGCGTCTTACTGCCTGTAAAGGAGGTGCAAATGCGTTCCACATTTTCAGATGCAAATTTACGACATGTTTGTGCCGATATTACGACATTGGAGGCGCACGCACAAGATAAATGGTGGCAAATTCATCAACACTGGATCAACATTTTATCAATTTTTTACCCAGAATGCAATGGTTTGCACCACTTCAGACGAAAAGCGTGGGAATGTTGATCATTCACACCTCCTATGGGACCTTAAGCATTGGAGACGAAAACGTCTAACTGCTATGGAGGATTATGGACCCATACCCTTACGTGTTTTGATAAAGATTCTGGCTTATCTCCAGCATATAAGAATACAATCTCTCTCTCAGGGTAAGCCTAACATATTTACGTATTGTTCTATCAGCAAGATGAGAAAAAAAATGTATGATATGACCCTTATTTTGACAAAAAGAAATTTGTTTTTTTGCAACCAGAAGTAGGCACTGAAAATGACCTAGTTTTCCCCGGTACTTATAACCCTTTCAGGTTACAGAGTAAGTGTACGAACATAGGTTGGCACTCTGTTTGGATCATCGAAATAAAACCATAGCGTTGTAGATTTTGATACAATAGTAGAGAATAGTCCTGTGAGACAGGGCGTGGCGACTTGTAATCTTGTGTTTAGTTTCAGTTGGTGAGACTGATAGATAGGGCATACTATCATCTGGGATTTTGGTAATATATAGCACATATTCAACCAGAACTACCCACTGCAGCTAAATACTAATAGCCTGTAGACTGCATGCACCTCACTCAGCTCTCACAGGGACCTGTCTTATTCAATGTTCAATGTCATAGTCAACAGGTGTGTCATTATGAGTGTACACTGTCTCAGATTGCCAGGAGCCTGCTCTGCCTTACCCCCTCCCCCTCCCACACACACATACACACCCAACTGCCAATAACCTTATAATAGTCTGTACCTCATCACGGGCCAGTGGTCAGCAAACCGGCCAGATCACTCCACCTTTCTGTAGAGGGGGAGCACAGTGTAAGTACTCCTGTACATACATGTTTTCACAGTCTTCCACAAAATCGTTTATTTAATGAAATATAATGAAAGGAGTAATTAAATTAATGTTTCATCACCAATAGCAGATACATATTCTGAGAAAGCATTATTTCAATGTAAACCAAAAAGGTTTACACAGAAAAGAATATAGCAGTTCCACAAGGTGTCCTCACACTTCCACCTCCTCTGATTTACAAAAATGCACATATGGCAACACACGCTTTAGCACTGATTTCTCCAAAGAGATCTTTAACAGTGAATACCTTGTTCAAATGCAGAATTTATGATCCAATTGTACCATAACCCACTGAGATGAAACATGTACTGCATATATATAGTAGTTTCAGAACCAACAATTCTAAAACAAAGGCTACGGAGATGCATTTCTGAATCTTAAAATGCTCTAATGCTAATCTACCATAGGGCTCCAAATGATGAAATGTCTAAACTGCAAATAAAATCAAAAGTATGAGATGTATTCTGAAAATCCCTTCACTGATAAATAAAGTACACACACTGTTGTTATCACATTAGAATAGTGAGCAGGAATAGTCTATAGCAGATGAGTCACAAACAAAAATAAATTGCAAGGCTTTACACCGTGGCGACTGTGAACCATACACTAGTCTACTCATCTCACGAGTAGTACTCACTAGTCGCCACGCTAATTATATTTTTTTCTTGATCGGTGGCTACCCTGAAGAGCTATGAAATGAAAGTCATCCTTGGAGAAATTCTGACATTTACCGACCTTTCAAAAGTACCCAACATTTTCTGGCCTTTACATGCAAAATACTCACTTAGCTGGCCCCGATATAAAAAAAAGAAAGAAAACAAAAACAAACAAAAAACGACTTTTTAATAAAGTTTCCTAACCTGTGGCAATCCTGATATATAGAGAATGGTGTTTCTGAATGTATCCCACACACCTGTTGTGATCCCAACCGTCACATACCCTGCCCTGCTCCTACAGAGTATCACTCCATACTGTGTTCTGAGCCGCTCGTGAGCTGCATGCACTGTGTGTCCGTCTCACAACGTCTCTCCATTCACCAGGCTTAAAAAACACCATTTGGGAAAAGGATCTGATTTTTTTTTTTTTGGGGCACTTATCGAGACACATAATTTTTATCCCATTTGTCAAACTCACGTCTTGCAGGCACAAAATCTTACAGCCAGAATTTTTTCGACCCCATTAACTGAACACAACACTTTTTTAGACCCAATACAGAAATATCTCCCATCTCCCCCTAACGTTCATGTTTTACGGTGGGACTCTATTCTCACCTGGCCTCTGAATAGAGTGTATAGACTATAGTGGTGCCCTTAGAGCACTTTGTACCAGATGTGCTTGTATGTGTGTATGATGCTGGTGTTTTGTGGTGTTGTATATTTATCATAGACTGGATAGCACAACAAGAGCCGTATCCTGTATTCATAATTATAGTAGTATAGGTGTATTCTAAAGTGAGTGCTTCAGGTGATGGGGCCTGTGTTACCGGTGTTACTACTGGGGTCATTCAGTCTGAAACTTTCGGCATGTCGGTTTATCGAAAAGGGGTTTATTTCTTCCACTCTCACCCCAAGTAGCGTTTGCTCTCCAGCAGGTAACAGGAAGGTAATAAATCCCATTCTCTACCCCTCCGCCCCTCCTCTAGCTTTATTCCATGGTTGATACGACATCCCCATAGGTTTAACCAAGGAGCTCCGTATTCCATGGGGCCATGGAATACGATATTTCCGTATTCCATGTTCAAGTCACGTGACTTTCTGAGCTGTAATTTAGTAGAATTTCATTGTTTTAAGATCGTAAAACCATGAAATAAATGCAAAAATGTCCACTCCCATGAAACATTTTTGTATCGCATTCACCTTGGTGGCATTGGTCGCATCCCACTCTGCCTATAAGGTATCGTGTGATACGACCAATGCCACCTCGGTGAATACAATGAAAAATGTTCCATGGTCATGGACATTTGCTTATATAGTATACCCACTATCCATGCTTTATATATAAATCATTCAAGCCATCAAATCATAGATAGAAGCATACTACCAGGTACATTGTATATTATCAATGCCATCCTTATAATGTTATCAGAGTGACCCAAAGCTTGGAGCAGTGATAAGAAACTACCGTAATCTCCCGCGCAGAAGACGCGCTGCGCGTATAAGACGCACCGCAAACTCAGCACATGCATTTTCGCGTATAAGATGCACATTTTAATGCTGAAATTTGTAAGATTAGTACATTTCTATAGAAAAATTACCCCTCGTATAAGACGCACCCCCAATTTCAAAAGATCCTATAAGACGCCCCAGCATTTTGTTTGGCGTAGAGGACGCGTCTTATACGCGGGAGATTATGGTATTCATTTAATGTACCACAAGCTGTCACGTCCCGTACAATTACTGGTCTTATGGTGGTCTCATATAGTATTTTCAAGCATGGACTTCATTAGTCCTAAGTTGGTACTGTTGTATATATTTTATTTGTTCTGCCTTAAACCAGCTTAATAGATATTACCGTAATCTCCCGCATATAAGGCGCATCCTGCGTATAAGGCGCACCCTGAGTTGAAGAGAAACCTATAAGGCTCACCTAGACCTGAATTTTGAAGGCTTAGTTCAGTCCTATAGTAAAATTACCCCGCCTATAAGGCGCACCCAGACTTCAGGCTTATTCTATAAGACAAAGGAGGCCTCTGATTCACGTATAAGACGCGCCTTATACGCGGGAGAATACGGTAGTTAATGCACTATGCACAGAAAAATCCCTAGCACACATCAATACACAATGCAAGAAACGCACCTGTGCACCCTAGATCGTGTCGACTGAACAGAGTATGGGATCGATACACTTCTAAAATAAAGTTTAAATCTGTCTCAGAAAAAAAAAATCATCATGATAAACCAATTCATTGCTAGTGTGCACTCACAGGAAGGCAATGCCTTGTTGTTTCATTCTAACACTTGGGAGTCTGACATCGAACTCCAATGGGTCGCAATGATGCAAGAATCCAGCAGTGGCGAGTTCCTTCAACTGCATTCATGCATCACCATAAAATTTTACATTTGCAGATCCATACAAAATCAATGGTGACTTACTTGTAAATGAATTCCTGTGCTAGTGTGAACGTCTCTAAAACAAAGTAGTAGAGCGTGGTGAAGGGTCTCCGCCATAAGACGACTGAGGCCCTGTCCCGTTGTTCATTCATCCGGTCTTTTCCTATATTTGATAACCCGCTTGAGGGTCCCGAGTCTCCGTTTGTGTCAGCATGCCCTGATTTTTTCCGATCACGAACCTCTGAGTCTGGCTGCATTTTTAGCTCAAACGCCTCGAGGCGGGAAATCTATGGAATGCACAAACAGAAGAATATTTTCAAATCTAGTGATCGTAATTTTGTTAATTGAAACGACTTGCTCTGTCTATTTAGTTTTTATGAATTTCTCTGTTTTTAAAATTCGTTCAGATGAATAAGAATGGGTCACCTCGGGTTGAAGGCTTAGCACATACAGTTTCGGGTGTGTGAAATCCAAAAACCCATTTCCTCTGAAGTGCATTACACCATCTTGTGGTTAATGTTTTTAAAAGGATAAAAGTGATCTAAATTTTATTTGGGCAGAATATGTCACCCTGTGATGTACAGGGGTGTTTGCCATTACAATTGGGATGCTAATAATTTTCCATCTGGAATGATATTAGCAGAAATTTTAAGTTAGACCCCCCCCCCCTACAAATGGTAATTTCTTTTCTCAGTGGATTTACATTAATCTCAAGAATGGTCCTTCTGAGCATCAAAACTGTGGATTTCCGCATTTCCGCGGAGATTTCACACCCCTGAGTCTGGCTTTATTCAGTGAATTTTCAGGAATGAGTGGCATTTTGAGATTTTTAACAGAGTAAATTAAGCAGTACCGTAATCTCCCGCGTAGAAGGCGCGTCTTCTACGCCAAACAAAATGCTGCTGGGTCTTATACGCGGGAGGGTAATTGCCTTGAGTTGGGGGTGCGCCTTATACGCGGGTTTTTCCAACATCTCATTTGGGAAAATGCGCCGATGACAGCTTGAACTCATAGCGCCAGCACCGCGGCAGACCGGGAGGTGTCAACGCGCTTGGCGGGTTCAAGCCGACCGTGTGCCGATGACAGCATAGACTCAACAGGTTGACAATGCGGTGTGGCTTGCCGGGGTGTAGGGAACACGTGGGCCGATGACAGCATCGACTCATAGCGCTAGCGCCGCAGCAGACCGGGAGGTGTCGACGCGCACGCCGGGGATAAGGCCCACCATACGCCGATGACAGCTTGAACTCATAGCGCCTGCACCGCGGCAGACCGGTCGGTGTAGATTTGCTCGGCGGGTTTGACGCCGACCGTGTGCCGATGACAGCTTGAACTCATATAGCCAGCACCGCGGCAGACCGGTCGCTGTAGATTTGCTTGGCGGGGAAGACGCCGACCGTGTGCCGATGACAGCTTGAACTCATAGCGCCTGCACCGCGGCAGACCGGTCGGTGTACAGGCGCTCAGCGGGTTTGACGCCGACCGTGTGCCGCTGACAGCTTGAACTCATAGCGCCTGCACCGCGGCAGACCGGTCGGTGTAGATTTGCTCGGCGGGTTTGACGCCGACCGTGTGCCGATGACAGCTTGAACTCATATAGCCAGCACCGCGGCAGACCGGTCGCTGTAGATTTGCTCGGCGGGGAAGACGCCGACCGTGTGCCGATGATAGCTTGAACTCATAGCGCCTGCACCGCGGCAGACCGGTCGGTGTACAGGCGCTCAGCGGGTTTGACGCCGACCGTGTGCCGATGACAGCTTGAACTCATAAAGCCAGCACCGCGGCAGACCGGTCACTGTAGAATAGGGGGTGGGGAGGGGGGGCGCCTTCTACGCGAAACAGCCCCCCTGTGAGTTGGGGGGGGGGGCGCCTTATACGCGGGTTTTTCCGGAAATCGATCCAGAAGAGGTACGTGCGCCTTCTACGTGAAAAGGCCTTCTCTGAGTTGGGGGGGCGCCTTCTACGCGAGCTGCGCCTTCTACGCGGGAGATTACGGTACTTAACAGATATTCAGATTAGTAGACCTGCTAACTTCAAGCCACATTCTCACCACATAAGTTTACCGAATAGAACAGAATACTGTATTCTATTTTTTATGCCATCAGAAAAAATAAAACTTGTTTCTCATCTCCAAGTCAGTGTCTTCTCCATGTGACAAGCCCGTCCGTGACTGAATAATTTTCTTTCGTGAAATGAGGACTTAATGACATGTGAAATTCTGTGAACTGTGGCCAATCATAGTTACTGAGTAGCTGCAGGTTAGACAGTCTACGCTTTAATCTGCCACCTTTCTGAATGTATTAAATATCAAAGATTCAGGCTTGGAAGTCTCTGAGTAGAAAAGTCACTGAAATCCTGCTTTAGAACCTCCTAAATATAGGTTTTGTACAGAAATGTATGGGTCTTTGAAACTGAAAATACCTGGAATAAGAGAACCCCTGAAATTCTTCCATCCCTGAAGATTTCTGACATTATTTTACTTAGGGTGATGAGAAACATGTCTTTTTTCAGAGCCGCCTAGATACAAATCGTCACATTACTATATAATTGTTAACAACTACTAGTAATGGTGCGTATTATGACATAAAAATTCATGTCCCATGCATCTGTATAGAGTACGGTATGCATTTAGATAGAATCATAGAGTGATATGAAGAATTTCAGTCTTATGAGATTTAGATAATAGCATATGCTGGATTAGAAATAATAAATGAAATAAACCTTATAGTATGCAATAGACGTAAAGGGATAGGACAGGGGGCGAGGGGTTAAAGATGGGCTAAAATATAGGAGGGGATAGACTTAGCTGTAAACTGACATAACTTAACCCTTTAAGGGGACTTGATGAACCTCTCAGGGTATTAATGCATTATGAAAAGAAATGAACTGGAAACCATAAGGCATGAGTCTGGTCTTAACGGGTTAACCATGACGGGGTGATGTAAGATGATGAAGGTGTAGGTGCGAGACAACATTTCTCACTATTTATACAATTAAATACTCAATACAATATAATGAAGATGAAAAGAGAATCCAGATATAAGAGTTAAAATACTGTGAATGGTAAGTTGTAATCCTATCTGCAAGTTATGGCGAAAGGGGGGGGGGGTGAAGAGAAGCCTACCTGGCAGAATAAGCCAACCTTAGCTTTATTCAATCTTTCTTCACTTTACAAACAGGGGGGTCCATTCACCCATGACCTATAGTATGTCCCTCGTCGAATTAAAGAAGTGGCCTTGTGGCTTGTCTCTTGCCACTAACCCCGTGTGATGTACACTGTAGGCCAGAGGGTGTTCCGTACCTCCACGATACCCACAGGAATCGTCTACTTAGTGACCTTCACATTTGTTGTGTATTCCAACTAATATTTTACTTGCTCTTAATTGCCCCTTTGATCAGATAGGAATCTCTATGAAGGTGGAAGTGCATTGATAACCCCACTCCCCCCTCTCAGCTACCACCCTCCTACCCCCCCCCCCTCGTCCTTCCCAGTACAATACACATAGCGCGGACGTGCATCTCCTGAGCCACACTACCTTTTTATCAGACCAATGAGCGTCGCCCAGCCATTCTAATGAGGGTCCGGTCATGTATGGATCATTATACAATAACTGATATCTGTCTGGTGGAAAACAATTGCCAGCCAAAAAAACAACAACCAAGCCCCCCACCGCAGATGGCAATAAATTACTACCGGTAGGCCCCAAGTAAGATATGGGGGGGGGGGGGGGTAATTTTGATTGGGGGGGGGGGCCATTTTGCAAAATCATTTCTTAGTGGGGGGAGGGTCGTGATAGTTTTTATCTGTGGTTGGGGGGGGGGCGGATAAGGACCGAGGCATTTATTGCCAGGTAGGAGGGGGGGGGCTTGTTAGATATAGGGGGGGGGGGGGACAAAACCCAATAAACCTTCACAATGGGAGGGGTCAAAACTAAATACATGTACCAGTACCCATCGTGATGTGTCATTCCAAACGTGTATCCGTTTTTTTCGGGGGGGGGGAGTCATTTTGCAAAATCAGTCCTTAGTGGGGAGGGGCGATCATTTTTGTCATATTGGTGGCCCCCAGGGGTAAAAAACAACATGGCGACATTTGGTCAGTTTGAGGTGACATTTCGACATTGCACCCTTATAAAACTGACATGTGACATGAGCAAAATACATAAAAGTGACAAAGGACATGCCTGATTTCCAAAAATGTGACATATGACAAGAACCGATGTCATTCCCTGTTTCAGCCACAAATGTCCCTAGCAAGGGTCAACTTTCAGCAAAATACCCCGATTTACGGAGGAGATTTTGAAATTTTCTTGGACATCAGCACAGTTTTCATGAAAATAGCATGAACCAAATTCAATTTTCTCCCCATTCTGTGTAAATTTAAGACATTTTGAAACAAATCTAGGATTATTGAGTCAAAAGTGCCCTAGAAAGGGTAGGCTTTCAAAGAAAAACCCTACGAATGAGTGCCCTAGCAAGGGTAAGGGTTGTCGTGGGTTCAGCCACACACCCGTATAAAAAAAAATTGAAGTGCCCCTCCCCCGGGGTGGTAGGCCACAGGGTTTGACCCACCTTTTTCAAAATCCTGGATCTGCCCCTGCAGGTTCCCTCCCATGGCCAAAATGTGCATCCCCTCCCTTTCTCAGAATCATGCATTTGCCACTGCAATTGCCAGTGTATGCCTTTCAGGGGACCCCTTTGGTGCCCCATAGTAGTGGGGGGGGGGGTCGGAAAAAAATCTGCCAATCTACCAAAATCCATCAAGCCCCCCCCCCCAGCTGGCAATAAATGACTGGGGCCTAAAAATCTGCTGATCCGGCAGAACCCAATATTGGCAATAAACCTTCACATGGTCCATGTCATGGAGGGAGGGGGGTCAAAACTAAATTGAATGTGATGGGGAGGGGGGTCGGAAAAAATTAGACCTGCCAACCGGTCCCTAGGCATATGATGTTGGTTATGAGGGCTAAAGGGGCTTTTACCCCAAAGGGCCTCTTATCCCGTCCTACCCTACTAAGGGGACATCTGATATCATATATCAAAAGTTCCCTAGTTTTATATATTTTTCAATGTAATGAAAGTATAAGGAAATACAGAACAATAGTGCATATTTGTCCAAATTAGGATACCAACTGGTCCAATTTAGGCAACAGGAAATTCAAATTCAAAGTCCATGTCATGGAGGGAGGGGGGTCAAAACTAAATTGAATGTGATGGGGAGGGGGGTCGGAAAAAATTAGACCTGCCAACCGGTCCCTAGGCATATGATGTTAGGAACGTACAGAACGATCTTGCAGTGGCAAACGGGTGTGGATTCCCCACACTAGAAAAAATCCGCCGACCCCCCCCCCCCCCCCCACCCCTAGTAGGCCCTAGCAATGAATGAATTGACGAACCCCGCAAAAAGCAGACTGAAGGGACTGAAGGCAAGACTACCAAGAGACAGTCACAGCTGGCCTGACTGACACAGACTCAGTCACAGAGCTGGCGGCGCGCAAAGCAGACAAGAAAAAATAAACACGAACGAAACAAACAACAAACCGAACATAAGCAACACAAACGTTGGACCTTAGACTAATCTAGCTTCCTAGAGACTGAATTCCCTACCAACGCCGGTTTCTTGCCGCCCTGGGGAAGGCCTCTACGTCTCAACTGTTCACGGAGCTCGTTGCGAGTGAGGGCCGTGAAGTCTTGTGGTCCGCCGGCCCAACCACCACCACTACCACCACCATTCTCAACCATTTCAGCTAATTTCCAAGTTGAGATTCCTACCTTCTGTCGTCCTCTCCCTACTATATACTAGTTTCATTCAGCGGAGGCCGACCGGATAAGGAACAATGTGTTTAGATGGACAGGAAAAATAGATCTTCTGTCTTGCTGGACACGTCAGAGAAATAAGACTCGGGGTCAAATTCGATGCCGCACCATGAACCGGAAGTGTTACACCCACGCTACTTTTAGACCTCCCGTATTAGAAACGTCCATGCCTACTATGGCAAGCCAAATGGGCAAACTTGGGTACGTTTTCGCATATATGGTAAGCCAAATGGGTAAATGTCCGAAAAAAATCCTGTTTTTTTCGGCGAGAAACCCTACATTTCGACCAGTGACCACACATTTCGACCTGAATCCATTTCATCCGAGATGTAGGGTTTTATTTTTCTGGAATATTCCAATAGAATGCTTGGAAAAAAAGTGGGGCATTTTCCCCTGTACCGGTAGGTTGAAAGGCTGGGGTAAAAGGCCCAAAGCGATGGGGCAAAATGCCTATGGATCTGATGATAAGATAAGGTTCATCTCAAAAGCCCATGTAGGTATTGGAACAAAGTGAACAAAGGTAAATAAAATGTATCTTTATGACCTACCCTTCAGCCCTTTATCTAATAATATCTCACCTAATACTTTTAACCCATTTATCTTACTACCCAAAAATCCATGCATATTTCATGACCCTTTTATTTCTAATTATCTCAAATTGAGCATGATGATCTTAACAGTTATAAAATATTGAATGTCTGATAAGCTAACTTTTTCTCATCCAATCATAATGAAAACCCACAAAAGAGATCTCCTTGAAGTTTTCCTTACTTTCAAGTGCTAAATGGCTGCATACAACTAGTACCTTGGTTATGAGGGCTAAAGGGGCTTTTACCCCAAAGGGCCTCTTATCCCGTCCTACCCTACTAAGGGGACATTTGATCTCATATATCAAAAGTTCCCTAGTTTTATATATTTTTCAATGTAATGAAAGTATAAGGAAATACAGAACAATTGTGCATATTTGTCCAAATTAGGATACCAACTGGTCCAATTTAGGCAACAGGAAATTCAAATTCCTAGATTTTTATGCTATCACCATAAAGCTATAAGGTACCATCACAAAGTGTATAAATTTTACATTCAAATTCATAGAAATAATCACTGGACAGAAAAAAATTCTTAGGGGGTCCAAATTAGGCAACTTTTCCCTACCCAGCAAACGAGCAAACTTTTTTTAACGTTAAAAAAAAAGTTTTTAAAAGGGTAGGCCTATTACTCCAGCGTAAAAAACTTGGCATTGCAAAGTACAACATGGGTACGTACTGACCCAAAGATCGTTGGTAAACTCACAGGAACCAGCAGAGCGCCCTGATTGGTCAATGGGTGGTCACGTGACCTTTTAATGCGGGCATGCATTCGGCATGCCAGGGCCCCTTTAACCTTAAAAAAAAACCGTTTTTCTGCAAACCTGTCAGATTAAGGGAGTGGTCATTTTTTAACAACGGGTGGGGGGTTGTTGGTTTGGGGGGGGACAAAAAAATTTTAGACCCCTCTTAGGGGGGGGACAAAACAAATTTCGCCCCTTTTCAGCGAAAAAGCCAGCTTGCGACTATATAAAAAGGGGGGGTGGAAAAATGTCAGACCCCTCAGAGGGGGTGCGGAAAAAGTTTTGAAGCGCACACGCACAATTTTAACCAACCCCCCTGTTGTTAAAAAATGACCACTCCCTAAAATGGTTTAGATTTGGTATTCAAAAGGTCGAAGAGAAAACTTTTTTCCTGAACTTTCACAAAAGGTGCAGATTGGTTGTAGAAAAAAAAAAAAACATGTTCTTTTTTTTCTTTTTTTTTAATATTTTATTTGTTTTTTTTAAGGTTCAGATAAAAACTTTTTTTTTCCTTTTCCTGAACTTTTTCTGTATGTTCAGAAAAGGTTCATATTAGGTTCTAAGAAAAACCCCTTTTTCTTTAACCTTGTTTTCCAACCTGACATGAAGGCTTATATAGACTTAAATGTCACAACTTAGCATACAAGCCCCGCTGGCCTAATGGATAGAGCTTGGGACTCTCCATCTGAAGGTAGCAGGTTCAAATCCACACATGATTAAGCTCTAGATACCCCCTCCCCCAAGACATGTTGGTGGGTGACAGAACCTAAAAAACAGGGGAGGGGTGGTGGTTTTGTGAAAAAAATTCAGATCCCTCTTTGGAGAGGGGGAAACAAATTTCACCTTTTCTTAGTGAAATAGCCCCTGCAAAGGCCCTAACTATTGAACAAAGGGGGGGGGGGGGGCGAAACAATTTTGATCCGTCCGAGGGGGAGGGCCAAAATAATTTTGATGTGCCTGCCTGAAAATCCACCACCCATCCCCTATAAAGGCTACTAAAAAAATGTGATGTGTAGTCAGAAACATGGTAAAAAAGTAGAAAACTATGGGCATTTCTGGTATCAAATAAAAGCTAACGACTTTAGCAATGCAGTAGACTAGAGATATTTAGTGTATTTTCACATTTTTTATTTTATAGTCAGTCAGATCTAGTGTTAAGTGTTAAGTGTCCCGTATTCCCTCAGTTTCAGTATAAGCAATCTGTTTAGAACATTTCGAAGCATACAAGCGATAGCTTTGCACAAACGATTTTCTTTTGCATAGATTTAATAATTCCTGTCATGACTGTCCCGAGAAGTCCAAATTTCTATATTGGAATGTATTTACACCTGTATAAAATTAATACATGTTGAAGTGAACAGCTATTATTTCTTGCTGCTGACTTTTTTTGGGCTTAATTAATAGAAGTCCTAAAAATCCTTCAAAACACAGAGATATTAAGTAAAGTGAATATGTAAGATTATGAAAGTAATGAATCCCTACTAAAAATAGCTTGATGAAATGAAAAATTATTCTCATAAATTCAATGGAATGGAAACATTCCATCTAGTTCACTTTATTTCAACATGTTAGGAAAGCAAACCATTGACTTCAGATAAAGCGAACCAGTCCTAGAATAGAGCCATTGTCAATATCAGAAGGCCTATCATTTCTCAAATTGTAAATGAAAACACTCACTTTACTGTATTGTTGTGTTTAAGCGCCCCAACAGTCTTTGATTTGGTTGCCTCAATTCCCCGGCACTTATACAAGATAGGTACTTATTCAAGATCCAGTTTTAACTCTTCTACCGAATTCACCATAGATATGATAACCAACAAACTAGATATTTTCATAATGCATTTAAAGTAAATTTAAAGAGGAAGGGGATGGAACAAGCTTCAAGAAACTGAACAAAAAATCTTGTAGATATTCCAAGGGAAAGTGAATTTATGACAAACCCAACTGTACCTAATGATCGATAGGTGATTATTATGGCTTACTAATATTGAAACTATGCAGTACTACGAATTTTTCAAATTATAATCTATCAGTAGAACATTTATCTAGCAGCATGACATAAATTTCACAGGTAAGATGATTTAAGTAAGTATTATATTTCTTCACCAAAAAGATTTTTAGGGAAAAAGTTCTTTTTTGTTGCCAGTTGCCATGCCAACCAAAAGTAACAAATATTGCGACTTCTAGCCTGTATGTTGCTATGGAAACCAGGATTTCACCCATAATGCATCCAAATATGTTCTCAATTTTGCTTCCATCTTTTTCCCCATGAAAATTGCCCAAAATCACTTTCATCCAAAAAATATAGATTTCTTTCATTTCTTTCCACGGCTTTCCACATTTCCCCCTTGATATTACTCAGATTGTATGTAGAAAAAAGTTAAACCTCATCCCTATTGACCTCTCTGCCATTTAAAGGGAAATAGGTATACAGGCCCGGGCTGCGTGCTTTGGGATACTCAAAGAGACATAGAGCACGGCCCCCAAAAATTGTGAGATCGGGCCAAGTTTAGACGAAGTTAGCGTGGCTCAAATATTATCAGTGAGTAACTTGCAAAAATGTGCATCTGATAAAGCAGCACAAAGTCGCGAAAATGTGTGATTGGTAAAAGAAGTACTTAGTCATTTAAGTTTTCACCATTACAAATTGATGTGGGGAATGGGTTTAATCCCTTTTTATGCATTTGTGAATGGAATAGGGTTGTGGATTGTTCCAAGGCCAAGAAAAATAAAAGATGTGTTTCCAGTAACATAGCTCAAAGAGGTAGGGTCGGTAGGTCGGATTTTTTTTCTATTTTTTTTTTTACATTTATATAGGAAATATTAGGGCACATATCAATAGATGTACCAAATTCTTTGATTTCATTGTAAAATAATGATGGGAAAATGACAACTGTGGAAGAGGGGAAGAACACGAAAAGGATACAGGAAAAATCCTCAAAAAGTAATGAACAATTTCTTTAAAATATGAAAAAATGAGACAAAATTTTTCAAAATCACAAATTGTTTTTTTTTGCCCCTGTTTTGCTAGGGTCAGTCGGGTCACTGGAAACAAACCTTTTTTTTATTTGGCCCAATTAAAATAATTATCTTTTTAAAACATATTTTAAGGAAATCAAGCATCTTAATTTGGATCGTACATTAAAAGGGTGTATATCATCAAATTGATTCCTGTTATATCACAGAGAGTTTTCATAGCCATAAATCTATGATTTGTGATCATTTTTGTTTTTCAAGTTTTGGCATGCCACCATGATATAGAAAAAAAAGTCATGTTGGTTCCATCAATCCCCCCCCCCCGTCAAAATATTGGTTCGCCTTATCTAAATATTCAGGTAAAGCGAACTTCTTAAAAAAAATCTGAGAATCAATGTCAGTTGAGAACCAAATGCACTAAAGGCCATCATGTTCAACTAATAATTATTGATGTATCAGATACCTATATAGCCTTAGTTAATTAACAGGAATAACCATATTTGAAAAATCATTCTTACTGGGCCTTTTTTATACAGTTAACCAAAAAAAGGTTCGGTTTACCTGAATCAGCCCTAGGGGAAACTGGGGGATACAGGACACTTAACACTAGTTCTAGCATGAGAGGCATAAAGAAGAATTTTATTAAAATGATAGCTTCCATAAACATTAAGCCCTCACCATTGATTGTCCATAGGAATGAAAATCCTGATTTGCACTAAATTGGTGATTATGAGCACTTTGAAATTGTCCTGTATTACTCCATAATTCTTGTACCATGCATACATGTGGGGTAGGATAGACCGGGATAAGAGGCCCCTTAAATCTGGCTAAAATGCCCTTTAGCCCTCGTGTCTAAGGTGCTAGCAGTATACAGCCATTTTCAACCGTTTGTTAGTAAGGTTTCCTAAGAATAAGAATAAAAAAGTTTTTATAGAACATTAAAAAACGTTTTTTTGTGCACAAGTTTTGACGTGTTTTGTTTTATTTAAGTTTGGCAAATTTGGGCAAAAAAAAAAGTGTTTTACGTAAAAAAAACACGTTTTTTCGCCAAGTGAGACAATTCTCTGTATGACAACCACTACCTGGACACAGGTTTCTTCTCGTTATTAGGCCTAGTGTATGATGGGTGTCAGTGAGACCATTCTCTGTATGACAACCACTACCTGGACACAGGTCTATTCTTATTAATAGGCCTCGTGTATGATGGGTGTCAGTGAGACCATTCTCTGTATGACAACCACTACCTGGACACAGGTCTATTCTTATTAATAGGCCTAGTGTTTGATGGGTGCCAGTGAGACCATTCTCTGTATGACAACCACTACCTGGACACAGGTCTATTCTTATTAATAGGCCTAGTGTTTGATTGGTGTCAGTGAGACCATTCTCTGTATGACAACCACTACCTGGACACAGGTCTATTCTTATTAATAGGCCTAGTGTTTGATGGGTGCCAGTGAGACCATTCTCTGTATGACAACCACTACCTGGACACAGGTCTATTCTTATTAATAGGCCTAGTGTTTGATGGGTGCCAGTGAGACCATTCTCTGTATGGCAACCACTACCTGGACACAGGTCTATTCTTATTAATAGGCCTAGTGTTTGATGGGTGCCAGTGAGACCATTCTCTGTATGGCAACCACTACCTGGACACAGGTCTATTCTTATTAATAGGCCTAGTGTTTGATGGGTGCCAGTGAGACCATTCTCTGTATGACAACCACTACCTGGACACAGGTCTATTCTTATTAATAGGCCTAGTGTTTGATGGGTGCCAGTGAGACTATTCTCTGTATGACAACCACTACCTGGACACAGGTCTATTCTTATTAATGGGCCTAGTGTTTGATGGGTACCAGTGAGACCATTCTCTGTATGACAACCACTACCTGGACACAGGTCTATTCTTAATAATAGGCCTAGTGTATGATGGGTGCCAGTGAGACCATTCTCTGTATGACAACCACTAAATGGACACATCCCACTTGGCAAAAACGTTTTTTAAACGTTTTTTAAAACCAATTTCAACCAAATAACAAAAAGGGAAACGTTTTTATGCCAAGTGGGATGTCTATTCTTGATAGGCCTAGTGTATGATGGCTGTCAGTCATACCATTCTGTGTATGACAACCACCTACCTGGATACAGGTCTGTTCTTGTGTGGGTAGTAGTGATACCATTCTCCACCAGGCAACCAAGGGACTGAGTATAGGATGTATCCTCCACAGTATGTAGGTCTGAGCTTGGCCTAAACCTCAGTTCTATCAGAATTAACACTATAAATAGTGATGTAGATAGATACTGCTTCTGGGTATATCGATTCAATTAGCATGGAGCTCCAGGTTGATTTGATATATGGCAGAGCTCCGAATAGAACCCCGAGATAGAACCTCTGTAAAATAAAGTATCCAGAACGATTGCCCTGCAATCTCCTCCAATAAGCCCTGTAGGCTACATAGGCGAGCGGGTGTAAATATTATCATTGTCTTGTGTTGATCCCCCATGGAACTTTGTAGTTTGACCTATAAGTGGTTTTTATCAACGTGGACTCTGGTTAAGGTTTGTCAGAACAGTGGCCATGAATGCCTGCCATGAGGGAGTATATAAGCACTGATAACAGGGGAAAGGTTTAACCCAAGTGATTGATAGCAATGATTGAGGTACTAGGCATAGTGGTGGTTGTTGTGTAACACTTTAGCCAACCAAAATAATTTGTTAATTCGTGACAGTTCTCAGCCCTTTATGACGTAAATAATCCTATAACAAATTGCAAGTGCCCTTTTAGCGCGATCAATGCATGACTGGCGCGTGTCCCAATAGGACTGCCTTATGGAGTCCATAATTAATTCCATAACCTTTCTATATGACAGCATATCTACCATTGCAATAAACCATTAATGCAGATTGGGTTGTAGTTGTTGGCATGGTACCATCAAAGGTATTATCCCTGAATATGGCTTTCTGCTCTCTTCTCTGCCCTGCTACTTTTGTGGAGGTTGTTCTATCATAGACATCAAATGCAACAGTTTTCCCAGGCACACCTATGTGTGATTCTGCTTTATGCCTACCAAGAACAGTTTTAGGAATCCAAGAAAGCTGCTTTGAGAATAGACTGACATGTGAAAGTCGATAATTGGACCATTAAGGGTGGAAATCGCACACAATGTCACATCTGATTTTTTCTCGAATGTACATGGGGTTACATGGGGAAGGATAAGAGTAAAGTTTAATCTAGTTATGACAGCCATTAGGAACAAGTTGGGGCGGGGCGGGGTAAAACTATAGTGAGTTATAAATTGTGTGGCACTTTGAAAACATCCGTTTGAGTTCTATGAGAAGACAGCTTTCCTAGAAAAAACTCCTCTCTCTAAATGGAAGGCCATTCAACCGCACCACTGAGTACCCCTATTAAGTCCTGTATGGTGCATTATTTGCCCCAACATTGGTGCTGAGAAAAATGGTTGTGTCGCATGTGTCAAATTTTATAATAGCCTGTGTCGCGTGTGTCGATTTTTACCCATTTATAATCCACCTGGCTCTGCACCTTATTGTTCCTACTGTAGGTTTATTTCCACATTCTACAGTTGGGGGCCAGCAGGAGGTTTTATGAATTAGGTCAGTTCTGGCAGGAGGTTTTGTGAATTAGGTCACGTCTGGGAGGAGGTTTTGTGGAATAGGCCAAGCTTAGCAGGAGGTTTTATGAATAAGCTCATTTTTGAACAGCAGATGTAATTCTTGAGAAAATTCTGTCCCATATGGGATTCATACCCACACACCAGACAGTGCTGAGATACAGAGTCCCATGTGCTAACCATTACACCGTGAGTCCTCAGGTGATACTGTGGGTGATAGAACATCTACTGAATGGTGATATGCTACTACTATGACTGAGTAATCAATTATAGATAAACAGGGTAATTTCACTTTGAAAGTTTGACTGGTCAATCTAGTATATTGGTTAAGGTCCAGGACTAGAACTAGAAGTCTAGACTGCACAGGTTCAAACCCCTGGTGTTATTTTGTTTTATTCTTGGTTGACCACTGACATTTTTGCAACAAATTCTAAAAATAATGTATTATAATGAACATTCTCTGAATGCCAAAATGATAATGGGGGCTTCAGGGGGGCCTTTTACCAAAACTCCTTTTACCTTGTATGTGTAAGTTAAAAACACCTTCCCCATGCAGTCTTGAACCCACATTCTGTGATTCAAAGTCAGTCATGCTAACCACTATACTACTGAGACTGCTGTCGATTGTAAACTTGAACACCATATATTTATCATAGCTTTATATCACAGCCAGTGTAGATGATTTGAATACTCTTCTACGCCTCTACAGTTAAAGTCAAACTATGCTTATATTCAGGGTTTTACTGTTCTATAAACCTCTGTGGATGGAGTATAAGTAAGAAAACTTCCTTGGAGCTCCGTGGAGGTTTTCCATTACGTATAGGCACCATTATGGACCTACCTGAGCAGTGGAACAGTGAGACATGGGTCCAATGATGCTCTCCCCGTGCCTTATGGCATTTATAGAATAAAACAGATGTCATAGGGTTATAAGTAACATATCAAGCTAGATTTGGGTCTATACCTCCTTCTTTATTATAATTATCTACTGATTTAAATGTCAAGAAAAATCCAATGAGAACCTAAGATTAATATGAGAAATTCATTTCAAAATGGGGTTAGGTTGATCTAAAACATCAGTGTCTTAACTTCCAAAAGGTTATTACATGCTAAATTGTATTTCCAGTAGTTCTCAACGAATTTCAGATTATATAGGGACATATCTTAGGCTAAATTACTTATTTATATGTTATATATTATCTTATGTCATGAAATACTGTTGATCATATAAAATTACACTGGGGAATATCATGGTAAGCTATGTTATTATGATACAATTCAGATTGCATATAGAGCGATTGTTTGATATGTATTTCCTCTGTAGTATGTATGGGAAATCTTTCACAACAAGAATGACGTAATAGCTTAGTGCTTTTGTAAACAAAAGATGAGACCTTGGAAGGATATCAGTGCAAAAGTAGTGATACTTTAGGGTAGAACCACATGATCTTTTAATGTGGACATGGTCTATACAATTTACATCAACTGCTCTAGTTTGCCATAGACTCTCATTGCACTGGGAGTCTCTCATAGTTAATATAATGTAAAAAGCCTCAGGTAAAAATTTGGTTGGTGGGGAGGGGGGGGGGCTCTGGGGAGAAGGCCCCCCAACCCCAAAATCCTCAATCTGTAATTCTTATTTGTGTTCTAGAAAGGTTTGCAACCTAGATCGTTAAAGCCTCCAGTAAAAAATGGAAATTTTCTGGGGGGGGCTCTGGGGTGAATGGCCCCAAAACACGAATCATGAAGAAAATATCCTGCACCAATACCCTAATCATTTAGTTCTTATCTGTGCTCTAGAATGGTTTGCAACCTAGACCTAAAAAGCCTCTGGTAAAATAAATGCAAATTTTCTTGGGGGGTCTGGGGTGAATGGCCCCAAAACAAGAATCACGAAAAAAATCTCCTGCTCCATGTTGCACCAATGCGGCATATATTGCATCTTTGCTACATTGCTGTCGCATCCATGGTGCATTGATGATAATGCTGTTATGACTACACCTTGATGATTGCAAGCATTTACACCAGATTGCAGCACTTATACAATTGGTAAGGAATTGATTGTACAGATGAAGGTAAAACTAAAGAAACAAAGAGTTTCAAATAATGTTTGAATAATGTAATGAGTTATCTGCATTCCCTAACATTCCACAACATTTATGGAATTTTCAAACGGAGCAGAAAATGATAAAATAATGGTAGAGGGAATATCTACAGTACTATTACACCTTATTTGTGGCACCCAGGAAATCTAGACGTCCATTGGGACTGCTGAACACAACTGCTGAACACGAGCCGGGAGGCGTGGCACAGCCGGCAGCACTTTCGCTCAGGGTCCGTAAGGTTGTCAGTTCGGTTCCCGGCCTGGTCCAGGCACAGTGGTGGCTCCAAACGTCACCGTAAGGTTTCATTTGAGTTCCTCCCTGCCCTGGCTATAGGCTGTGCTGGAAAGTCTCTCAGCGGTCATAGCAGACACAAATGACTTAAAACAGGCCTATCCAACTGTCACTATGCCTGTGTAGTGACAGATGTTAAAGAACTATTGCCTCGGTAAATGTGTAGGGGCATGCTTTCTACCTTCCCATAGATTCAGTCACCATCATCCCCCCTCCCCATTAGACTAGGGTCCGGGCACAACACCACAAGGGTAGTCTCACTTCAGTGTGGATACAACCCGCGGGACCTCTCACCCTTGAGTGTTGTCTCTAAGGAAGGCACGTGGTGAGATAAAATTCGACTACTACTGAACCTGAAAAGTGCCCTGCCGAGAGTAAGCCTTCAACACATGATGGCAGAGCAACTAGAGTACAGTTGATCATTGTCATTGTCACTGCCTACGCAAATCTTACTTCCATACATTAGTCTTACCAGGCTGATACACTAGATGGCGCTCCAGTAGCCCTGCTGCTTACATGGGCATGTCCAGCATCCACTCACAGGGCCCCATAGGGTTACCCTTAGTGCACAGACACCCTTTACCAAAATGACCATTTGTAATGTAAAATGATGCTCCAGGTTTTAGAAATCAAAACAGCACAGAGGGAATGGTGTGGTTATACCCACTATTGATATTAAGAGAAAATAATGAGCCAAAAATTAGACAGACCATTGCAAACATATGGGACTGTTACAGGTACTGGAGTTAATACCAGTCATGCCCCTGTAGTGGGAGGAAAGGGACATGGCCGCCACCTTGAAGCCTACTGAGTCCTTATCAGATCATTGTATAAACCATTTGTATGTTTTTCTTATGGTAGACACGCCCCCCAAGTCTTCATTGAAAAGGTTCTTCGACCTCGGTTCCCTAATTACTTTTTTATAAGTTATATAAGGGAACCGAGGTCTCAGAAAAAAAAACTCCTAACTTGGCCACACATTTTCTTCAATATCCCCAAATTTAACCAAAAAAGATTTTAGCATAGGGATTGCTGCATGGTCTTTCAGCCATATCAAGCTTTCCATTCGTGGGTTTTACTTTGATGTACAACTATTTCAATTTGGGGGTAAACAACCTATACAATAACAGTCCAGGGACGTGATTTTTGTTTCTTTATTTTCATGATTTTTCTATACAAGAGATATGTTCATTGATTTGTAAGACACTTCTACACTAAAACTACACTCTGTGTCACACCATTTTCTTTAAAATTCCAAACACAAAAGGAAGGATCGAGCATTTCACAAAAGAGTATTTCCTTTATATAGGAACATGATATAGGGTATTACCCTGCGCGTAAGACCACTAGAACGCTAGTGTGTCTTACAAAATTAGACAAAGTTGGGGATGTGCCTTATGGCTAAAGGTGTACTATAGAACAATACTAAACTGTTCAAAAATCAACCCTCAGATGTGCCTTACAGCATTCCCTTCAATCCATGTTATACCTTATACCCAGGGTGTGCCTTATACACAAGGTTTTAAGGTCCTTGGTACCTGGTGCAAAATATAAAACTTCCCTAAAACTTATGTTTAATCACCCTTTGCACTAAACCATGCATTCAGAATGTTTGTTTCCTATGACTAGAACAGGGCCATCTATTGAAGACTAAGTCTGGTATAGACATATTGGTTATGCGTTTGGAACTGTTCTCCATGTAATAAGACTTTTGGTAATATTCCTGGGATTAAAGGAGGGAAATCAAACAGAAGTTGAAAATTAAGGGAGATAGCACTTCAATCGCCATACACATGAACATTTCACTTGTATGTAATTTGGAAAAAAAGAAGGCACTGGAAGTATTTCATTTGTAACAATCTTTAACAGTGCAAACACATTTGAAATCAGAACACCCTAGGCCTGTCATCTATATCTGAGGGTACAATCCAAATCTCGAAACACATATAAAAATAAGTTCTGTAGTATGTACACATAAAACCTGTGGTACAACATCTCAGTGTATATGAATAATTATACAAAATAGCACACATGCATGGTATATGGACCACTTTTCCCCCACATCAGTATACATTTTACCATGTAGTAAATGCATGATATAATGAACAGTATCATTATAATTATTTAGAGGGCAAATTTTACTTATCAAACTAGGTTCGGCAAATATTAAGGGTAAAAACGCATATGGTATACATGTATCAACTATTTGATATAAGTGGGAGGGCAATTGCTATGGGAGGATTTATCCCAAGTAATTACAGCTTGAAATTGATTAGAATGTTTAAAGATTGATGGTTTAATTTCTTTCACAGTGGGTACTGATTGTTCAGCTCATAGTTTAGATTCTCTTTATATATTTCATATGTACATGAAATGTATAGTGTAAAAGTGCAGTATAGCAGTCAAGAGCTAGATAAGCTGTGCTAGATATACAATAAATGTATCCATTTATATGATACTAAACTGGGATGGTCAAATTAACCCTATTCGTGCAAAATGGTGCCTCTTTGCACTAAGCCCCTTTGTTGGCATGATAAATGAATAAAGCAGAAGTAACTCATTGACTTAATACGTTACATCATGCCATTTGCAAAGGATTGACACACTCCTAAAGGGATGGCAAATGCACTAATGCAGTGTTGGCAAGCCACTTGCTGATACTGCTTTGGTGCATCATATATCTGAAGCAACATAAAACCGCCATGCTATCTTACCATGAGAATTATCTATCATTTTAGGTATTATCAACTCTACAATTTGTTCACATTCCCTAGCCTATTCATGGTCACTTGATATTTTTTATATAGTTCCATCAAAAGGTAATCTTATCTGATAAGATTGCAAAGGATTAAAAACAGATGCATGCTAATTAAAAGATCAGTTCTAAAGAAATCTTTCTGTAGATTATCAATCTCCTAGTATTATGTCCACCTGGAACATATGATGTGCTCCTAATCTTGTAATTGGCCTGTAGACCTAAGGCTAGTAAGTCACCTGCTGGCCTTCCTAAAATATATAGTCTCCTGTGTAGGACCAACAGGCTCCATGCCTGCTGCATGATTGTCAATAAACCCCACATCTTAGAGTGATACGGCCTTCATCTCTTCCTTCTCACACAGATCGATCTCCTTCTTGTAGAAAAACTTGAACACATCATGTCTGGCCTTGAGTGTTCCTCTCCTGTACAGCCAGTCAAAGAGGTATGAGACCGAGATGAGGGTCAGTAAACTGATGAGCATACTCATAGTCTTGAAGGGGAAGTTTTGTGATTCATGTATCTCATCATACCTGTGGTGACAAAGTGGTGGTGTTAATGGCATTATAACATTATGCAAACTGGAATTCTATGATTTGTAAGAAATGGCTCAACTGGGAAACAGAAAGGGGTTTGCACAATAATCATACTGGGGCTGATACAGTTTGGATTAGCTACAGGAGAGAAATAATAGACAACCAAAGTGGCAGTTTATGATGACATCCCAATACATAAATAATGAAATCTTCAATCATGATTTAGGGACATTTGGGCAGTTTATGAGAAAGCTCATGGTGTTGTTAGAGATTCACTTAACATGATATGACACTAATAAAAACATCTACAAAGCCATAACAAGTACTTACCATGGATATTTGATGGCAGGTGGGAGGCTGATCATAGGCTCCCCACCAGTTAGCCTGAACAAGAGACCGGTGAAGAAGGCAGCCAATGCCCCATAGGTGTTTGCAAAGGGAAGATACACTACACAGACCAGCTGGGGGAATGCTAGTACATAGACCAAGTCTGAGCAGAGCACAAACAGATAGTAGATAGACTTGACAACAATGGCAACCAGTGTCGCAAAGGCGCCAATGGTAAGAATGCTGATACGCATCGTCCACAGAACTTCCCTCTGTGTTGCCTGCAATAATAAACATGGCAATTTGAATTAGAGTTTGGGTAAACTGCAACAAACCAGACAATCACCGGTGATTTCAAGTTCCAATTCATATTTTGTCTTGGTAGTACATTGAAGACTTTTCTTTAGGGGCTAATGTGGATAACGTTTCGGTAGTAGTAACCTTCTTCAGATCCTAGCCGACTGAGCTACAAAGTACTTTACAAGTCTTTATATATTGTAACAATGCATGCTGGGTAATATTTTAAGGACAAATTTAATTAGAATTGAATGCCTTATTGCATTTCATTATGCAATTTAAACATATAGCATTCTTTCTTTATTTCAGACATGAATGACCAAAATTAAACTGAAATGGGCAACTCCTTTTTAAATACATGCCACAAAAATGGTGTGCTTTATATGAATTGGTACAGAGGAGGTTCAATTCATGTTCTAATTACAAATCACCCTACTAAGCTTACAATCTTAACTACAATACACATGGATGGTAAATGTATCATGATCACAAGGCTCTCTATATAAAAAAGCTGCACAGAAGAAAAACTGTGAGACAAGCAAAGGAACAAGAAAGGAAAAAAAACAAATACACTTCCTCAGAAAACATCAATAGGTATGAATCCATATGCAACCGTATGCAAATATTACAACTCTGTGTTACAAAGTATTAAGTAATTAGATATTATGATATGACTATCAATAAGCTTAAACAAATCATTTCTCACTTACAAATTCATTTTTCTATAGGCAGGGTAAAAAGGTTTTTGCTGTCATTAGGCCCATGAAGTATGAGGTTACATATATATCACAAAAACATCCTTACAAGTGCCTCATGCATATATGTACATACCGGTTTTCCTCGTACAGCTTCCCGAATGGGTGAATAAATGTTGTGGGCAAACATGGATGCAGCAGACATAAGAGAAGAATCAGCAGAAGACATTACTGCTGCAGACACAGCACCGAGTCCAATCACAGCCACTGGCACTGGTGTCAGGAACTGTAAAACCAGCGGTAAGATCATCTTATAGTTTGCTGGCTCGATTGGTACTGGCCAGTACCGCCGGTAGTCTGTCTGGTTCCAGTCTGAAATGGTAGGAACAGAGGAGTTCTTATCATTATTATGGATGACAAAGTATATATGATTATTTTATGTCAATAAGTGCTGATACTACTGTGAAACTTGGCCTACCACTCTTACAGATATGGCATATGGTACATTTGGTAGGAATTATTGGTTAAGAGCAAGATAATTTGTTTTCCTTTCCTAGGTCCTCACTGAAGCACACAACAGTTTCCAGAAAAAAAGTTAGGTATACATTATGTATTTGTTATATGGTGCTTTGTAGCCCTGCATTACTAATTTCAGAGGTACAATTAGCCCAGTACTTCTGGGCTAATTTCAAACACCTAATAAAGACTGAGACCTAACCTGTGGATTTAGCAACAGCTCCAATGACAACAGCAGGGGCAGTCATGAAGATGCAACCAAAGGCAGCAGAGAAGGACAGGATCTGAGCAATACGGGGAGTCCTGCATGCCAACACACGCTGGAAGTATGCCTGTGACAATACAAGGTAATCATTCTATATTGATTGACTCTACAGTCATATGGTGCTCTCAGAAAATATCAATTTGGAAATTTAAATTACCTTTCATGAGTTCTATATGTGAAAAAGTTGCTATGTGGTATTATATATTTCTTAATATAGTCCTAGAAAGGGATACATCTTTTGAACTGGTCCATATAAACAATTTACTTCAATGACTTTTTTCTTAATTCTTTTTTAGAGATTTGTGGCTTTCTCAGAGTATAGTCCTTCTATTCAAGATGGCAGTGACCTTATAAGAATGGCTTTGTATTTTGTGTAAGTTATGAAAAATCAGTATACAGAAATCTCCCTAACATAGAGTCAACAACTGAACTATATTATCAAAAATGGTGCAAGCAAAACACTGACCTGCCATGGGATGCCTCCACAGATGCAGAGTAGCAGTTTGTCCACATAGTATCCTGCTTCCCGGTCAGTGGGCAGGTGACCAATCCAGCCATCGGGGCCCGTAGCAGTCTGCGAGATGGGGGTTACCGCAGGATGGTACATGGCAAAGCCAGCACATAGCCACTATATTGCAAATAGATCCAAAGAAACAAGTCAGAAATATTTTCTTCTGTCACATAGGGATATGCATTGTTTTGTGTAATACAGTGAATGCCCCCCCTCCCTTCCAAAAATAAAGTTCCCTATATTTACCCCCAACATATGCTGCTAGCTCTTTCATGCCAATCATTTTGTGTGCACGAAGAGTTTTACCATATTTGGCACAATTAAAACCAAGGAATTTTTGATGCATGATCATAGAGTATTTATAATTTGGTCCCAATTTCAATTGCCCTTTTGAGAGTAATCCTATTCTAAATCAAAACTTCACAAATGGGAGGGGGGTATAATTCGGACAGCATGTTTATGCGCATTTAATGCGTCAATTATAGTAACATTTATTGATTTTAAGATATATCATGGACCTTAATATATTTATTTAGGTCCAATGATATATAGATATTCAGTGGTCAACAATAAAACAATGATCTTGCTTTATGCTGATCATTTTACCCTGATAAGTAATTCTACCTCCCCCCCCCCCAAAAAAAAAAAGGATTCCTTATGAGTTTAAAAGGGGTCCCTGTGAAATGTATTTTGTCATCTAGAATAAAAAGCATGAAGGTTGAAACAGATAACTTCTGTACATGATAGGGGCAAATAGATGGGAAAGTTTGCCAGGAATTAGATCATTTGTTAGTACATCATTCTATAAAGTTTAGACATAAATATACAATCCCTCTCTCTCTCTCTCTCTCTCTCTCTCTCTCTCTCTCTATATATATATATATATATATATATATATATATATATATATATATATATATATATATATATATATAGTGGTACAAAACAGAAAAGAGGTAAAGGATGAGGAATGAAAAGAAGAAATTTAAGAGAAGTAAGATAGAATAGATGAAGGTAAAAGATAATATAGAGCAAAATCAGAAGAAAAAGTGGAAGTATTGAAATAGAGAAGATATGAACTTTAAAACCCCAACCCTGCCCCAGCCCCCCCCCCAGCTTGTTAAAACTATAATCCTGCGTCAAGCTGTCAGTCAATGTATCCTAAATGAAATATCTACAAGGACCGTTATACCTCCCTTTTAAGTGGCATCCAACATATGAGGAGCTGAAGGTAAGGCTATCAGGCACAGCTATAGTAAATGTACCCCAACTATAAGGCATTATTTTGTGACGAACTAGAAGTGTACAATCAGATAGAAATGAATGATTACCTAAACCTAAAGCCTAAAGAAGCCAAGCCATATAATTCTTCATGTTTTCCAATCAGAATGGTTCACATGCTGCACCAGCCCTCCGGAATTTTCTATGGTTCGTGATTTATTGTCACCCCACCCCCCCTTTTTTTTGGGGGGGGAGGGGGTATTTAAGTGCCTAGTTTTTAGTAAATGCTTTCAAGAGTATCAAAATGAGTGAATGCAGTTAGATAACAATTATTTGAAAAGAAATCATTGTTTTGATATGACAAACAAGTTTCAATATGTGAATAAACATGTTTAAACTCTGCATTCTCCATCAGATGTATCAGAATGCTTCAACTTGTAATGAAACTACTAATGAACTAGGGGTGACCCTAGGAGTTAAGTTAGTGACTGTCCTAATCTAAAGCCCCAATCATTAAGCTTGTCCCTGAGCATACACGTCTTTTCACAAAGGTAGACTATGTGATGTTATTTTTAATTACTGCTTCATTAATGAATTATATATACACCGAATATACAATTCTGTACCCAAGTTAATGATAAAATGATATTATGATCTTTCTAAGTGTATCAAACTGAGTATTCCATGTCCATTGTCTTTTGCCCCTGTGATGAAAACAATATATCTTACATTCCATAATTAGAAATGCTAATTTCCACAGTTCACTGCATGTGATGTGTGAATAAGATGTGAGTCGCAAGACTCAAATTGGTTATTGTCCTAAATATAAAGCGTCACCTGGAACATATGAAATTTTCCCCCGATGCCCCACTACAGATGTAAATCATTTTTCAGAATGGTATTGAAACTTTGTCGTACAGAAAAATAAGGTGATGGGCCCAGCCAGGACAAGGAGTGCAACAATTCTTTGGGTATTTTCTTATGGTTTCTTTAAAGGTTTTTCACATAGGAGATCTATGTGTATTCCCTTAAATGTAATTATAAATAAAGTTTTTCTAAATGGGCTAGATACAAGCTTGTGCACCCCTTTTCCTTTGAAAACATATAGTTATCATTCAAACTGGAAACCATCACTCTCACTGTAGAAAAACCAGGAAACAAGAGCCTATGTATGGAGTATCAATTATTAGGTATAAACCAAGCCTGCAAACTCCAGGCGAGAAAAAAACTGAGCCTGCAAAACCAACAGTTTTTTTTCTTTCAAGACGAGAATGTGAATATAGGGCAGTCTGGGGGGTGTCCCCCAGGGGCCCAAGAAATTGTGTAAATGTAGAGGCCAAATATATGTATTTCGGTGGTTTTTGAAGGTGTCTGTTACCCTCAGTTTCGAATTTTACTAAGATCCCCCTATATAAAGGTTAAATTGAGATCTCACAGGATCTGGATGAATCACAAGAATGACCCTGGTGGATCTTTAAAAAGCTGACAAAACTGCAAAAAAAAAAACTGAGGAGTTTGCAGGTATGATAAACACGAGGAAAATTTACCAAGGTCTCCCCTCCCACTTATGCCTAAATTCATCTAAACAGGATAATGGTTTATCGTGGCGAATGTTTCGTTGTGTCATTTCTGGGTAGGTGACCATGGGCTTTCCTATATTTCGTCTTACATAGATAGTTTCTATAAAGTAAATTTTAGGATTACCAGCTTGGCTGACACTGTTATCTTTTCGTCTTTGATGAATGATATTTAAAGACACAATCATCCACATAGCTTCTAATTAATTTCATGCAGCCTTATCAAAGGTGATTGGTTCCTGGTTTGTCATGTCTAAAATATAAAAAGAGCATATCTCTTTCTATCATTTTCACAAACAAAAGAGTAGCTCTGTATGACAATACTTTATATTCAATATAATCTCAGGACAACCCTTGCCTGTGTTGTTGTGACCTTTTAGCCACGTCAGAGGCGAGCCGGAGGGTCGTCCAATGCAGGCTATTCCCCTAAGAAAATCAATGCAGGGAAATGTGGCAGGAAAAAATCGCAAGTCTCGAGTGAATGCTACACAATGTCATAATTGACGAATACACACACGCATTTATATATAAAGGAGTGTCATCGACACCTACCAAATCGACATATTGACAATTACAAATTGTTGCTAATCATACTTATGACACAGCTGTATTGATACGGCCTTTCTTCCATTGGAAGTGTAGAGAAAGGGCCTTCTAAAACTGAAAGAACTTTGGAAAAATTCCCATTGGGGCGAGAATTATTATATGAAAGGTACTGTGATTCAAGATATGAAGTGTCATAATATCTACTTCAAATTACTCAAATCTTCCATCCAAGATAGGGAATACAAATATGGTTGTTCCCGCTGGATTCCCCACACTAATCATACTTCTATATAAATCAGAGTATTTTGAAAATGATTTCACTTTTAGAAGGCTTACAACAAGTCCATTCTGGCCAATGTAAGAATAATTGATACAATTGTAGTATGGTGAAAAAAGAATTATGTCTAATTCGAAATAAATGGATATCGATGACACTCATAATACATATATACCATACCATCGAGATATAGCACCTGTTTCAAAAGTGCGTCAATCCCCTACGAGCGCTGACGTAAAGGTGTAAAAAAAATAATGAGCTCCATCCACATCTTTTGAGTGAGCATCCAGGGTGGGACAAGGTTGGTACAGGTTAAATTGACAGTGGAACCCGCGAGGCACTGAGGTCTGGTTTGGAGGCAGGTTTGGATATCTGTCTGCCAAAGTTTCCTCGGCAGTGGTTGGTTAGTGATGGGGCCCTTTGTTACCTGTCACTGATTTCGCCATACATGGATATCATGCAAAGCCACACATAGCCATATTTTATGCCTGTTATCAAACAGATATGTATATAGTCAGTGGCCTTTACAGGATACCCTTTACACACCAAGGTGCTAATTGGTTTGTTAGGGAAGTGGCTTGAACAGGTCTGCAAGAGGTGGGCAGTGGGTAGTGGTGGAGGGGGAAGAGAGGGGACATGAGAAGGAGGGTGTTCGACTAGAAGTGCCGCTGGAAAGCACTTGCTCACCACTGATTTACCTACATTTGAATAGAAAAATAATTCTTCCCCCCAACACTGACACCCACATGGTGAAATCTATAAATACATGGCATAAATTAGTGCCTATTTGGTTCAGCGCCAAAGCCAAGGCCCCCCGCCAAATTTAAGAACGCTTGAGTACTATATCGCGATGGTACGGTGACAACAATAATGGTTTCTTCATTGGGCCAATGAGAAGCAAGGAGAATGCTTTTAGATATGCATTACCAGAGTAAAATTCACAATTCAAGTGTATTTAACTTACAAAGCATTATCACAGGGTGTATATTTACAAAAAAAAAAGGGATATAAATCAGGCTATATCATATCAATATGCAAATGAATGCTACTAAAAGATTATGGTTTTTATATGCAGCTGTGAAAGTAAAGTGGTTTGCATTCTTACCAATGATCTGCAATTATTTCAATCATTAAGAACATAGAGTTCACCTTCCTTTGCTCACATCAAGAAAAGTATCAGCTCTACAGACACTGACCATATCAGTTAAAGCTGGAACAAGACCTAGGTTACGATTTTTCAATATCTATCTCACATAATGACGTACCCCTTTACTTTAGTAAGTATTCAAGTACAAGGGATCTATTACGCATACAACACAGGGAAATTGGTTTTATGTCTTTTATTTTAGCTGGGAAGGGGCAACTCAAAGTGTTACTGAACACTCCCTATTAACTGGTCATTAAGATACACCAGCAGTTATTATTTCTGCAACACCTGAAAGCTTGGCTCAATAGTGTCCATCAAGACCAACAGGTGGTAGGACTGAGCTGTCACGCCTTTAATGAAAAGCGCTCCCCATCATACTCTGGTGCCCTGAGGTAATGCTCCTCAGGGCATCACGGTAGACGGTACAGGAAGCAGCAAAGCAAAGTGGTTTAAGACTATATATATGCATCTGCCCCTCTTCACTTATAGGAACAGGAAATACAACAAGAAACACTGCTCACTTTTCAAGCATCTGTTGCATTTTTGTAGTCCTAAGTATAATGCTTGGAGAGTACAGAGCCTCTCTGACTGTTACTGGTGCCTTTCTTGCGCCAGGTATACGAATAGTAGTATACGAATGTATCCCCACCATAAAAGACAAGTCTAGCTTCTGATGAGAGATGAAGCCACTGTGCTGGTCTAATCAAGAGGATGTTCATTTGGAGAGTTGTTATGCAGAAAGTGTAATATATATATATATATATATATATATATATATATATATATATATATATATATATATATATATATATATATATATATATATATATTTCAAGTCTTGTTGCAACTTTAAAAGGGGCGGCAATTTAACCAATACAGCTACGACATGTGCCTTACATTCAAAGTTGCATAAAGTAATGAAGATCTTTCTTAACAACACTGAGTCTGAGTACTTTGAGGTATGAAAATTTGGTATGTGCCCATCTTCTAATCCCAAATCCATCTAACATATAAATCCCTCACCCTCACTCTATTTCGAGGAAAGTGTTTGCAGAGCTGATGATTTTTCAGTGGGCTTAGCCGGTGAAAAACATTGTTTATGAGTTACAATATTGGTCACTGATTGTTTCTGTTAACTCAATAAAATGATGCGCTCTTTCACGATTGTTATTGTGCATAAGTAAACCAACTTGTAAAACTTTGATATGGCCGGTCATTGGCATTGCATAGTGTTAAAATATGGAAGTATAGTTGATCGCAGTTGGGCAAAAAGTAAGAATGTGCCGTTTTCTGATATCCCATCCAATATTATAATGTTAAAGAAAAAAAGGAATGCTTTTGCCCTTTCCCCTAAAATATCATAAAGCTCAGCTTCCCAGACTTGAAGAAGATGATTTTAATGTAAACTCATCATATTCAGAGTAAACAGAGACAAAGGCGACCATAAAATTGCTAGAACATATTTGAGCTTAGGAATACATACCAGTCCAACAAAGATGCAGAAAAGTTGAATGATATCAGTGAAGACAACAGAATAAAGTCCACCGATGACTGTGTAGAAAATGGCGATAGCCGATGATAAGACGATGGCTGCCGTCTGGTTAATACCGAGAATCACACCGAGGGTAGCACCTAGCGAGAGAAATATCAGAATTTAT
The DNA here is from genome assembly GCA_949317995.1 of Acholoe squamosa. NCBI lineage: Eukaryota > Metazoa > Annelida > Polychaeta > Phyllodocida > Polynoidae > Acholoe > Acholoe squamosa. The sequence continues at coordinate 32,117,690 of OX439041.1, read as the reverse complement.
AAATCATCAAATTTATCAATCCTCCCCTCCAAATTAAAAAAGAAAAAGAGGGGGAAAAATATAGACTAAATCATGATTTCATACACTGAATTAGTGTATGATGACTTGCAGATTCAACCTATTGGCAGTAAGTGTGAGTGTAAACGATAGGAGCTTTGATAGTGGTCATCCTGGTTCCTTTTTCATGTGATTGGGTCTTGTTAGACTTTACAGCCAAGGTGATCAACCAAAACCTTTCCGTAATGCTTTGCTTAACCGTAGCTGACTACTTGGAATGACCAGGGCATGTATAAGATATGGCTGTAGCCATAATACTCCAAGAGTGAGGTAAAGGCAATACTAATATCCTACCTAACTCAAACAAATACTATTTTGTTTTATGAGTGAGTGAGTGGGTGAGTAATAGATGTTTAACGCCATTTCGACAGCTAAGGTCTTATCCATGGCGAGAACGACATTACAAAATTTCACAGAGGAATGTGTCAGTGCCCACACATCCGAGGGGATAGAAAAGAAGAGAAATAGACCCTTTTAAGTGGGCTAGGGAAGCCCGCATTTATTTTATGGTCGATATGACAGTCAAATAGGTTTAACCAAGGACCTCTGTATCACATGAGGCCATGGAATACTGGTCTACAGCCAATTAGTCTCATAATATCCATATCTTGCCCTGAGTGGCCTAACTACACAATCAGGGTACAGCTCATACATGGGTGCAACTTTTACACAGTAATAGCACTATTAATTATTTTCCCTATGACACCTTCCAGGTCTAATTGTGTATACTGACCTAATTATTCTTAGATATGATTCCAATCTTGTCAGTGTTTTATGGGCAATCTGTCATATTGATATAAACGGTAGATGTAAGTCTAAGGCTTACATTAAATCATCTACATTGGGCTATATTTGTCTTTGATGTTTGACCTACTGACCCAATTAATTAGCAATATCATCATAAAAATGAAAACTTCTGCTCCATACATTCAATTGTGCATAGGTATACCAAAAAAGGATAATTATTCAATGAGAAAAGGTATCATCTGGAAGTGTAATCATTAAATCTGTATTGAAAAATAATTAATAAAACTTTTTTTCTTTAGGCCCATTTCACCAAAAATATGTTTTTTTTTTTTTTAATTTTTGTACATCAGCCAGATCTGAAATCTACAGATTCAGAGCTTTCCAATGGTATATGGTGTATTTTAGTATTTTTTGGTGATGGGTGTTGATCCACTTTGGGCCTTCCTGCTGCAGCAGTATAATAGCTTTGTGGGATACACCAGTCCCACCTCAAGGTATACGATTTTCAATATCTATTTATCTTTTTAATAAAATAAAACTGTACCTGGACCACTAAAATAATCCAATTTGAGGACTGTACATCACAGGCCTCTTCTCATCATAGTGATATATACCCTGCCACATACAGTGTTTTAATTTGTTAGATAAAATGTCACAGGAGATAGGACAAAGTCCTATTAAAGCAGGCTTCAATGTCAATGATAATTTTATAGAACCCTTGGGCAACCAAATCGTCTATCCAGCTTGGCCATATCATCCACAACTTTAGCCACATCGTCTTGACCACATCGTCTTTTGGCCACATTGTCTACAAATCATCAGCGGCCTTCAAAGGGTTCACAATCACTCTAAACTTTAGAGACCCAGACTGCGGTGCCTACCACTGACTGACCAGGATCGGCAGGTGTAAAAACTCTAACCCACCTTACCAACCACTATATATAGACCCTGCCTGTACCTAGCCGTGTGTGGTACCTACCACTGACTGACCAGGATAGGCAGGTGTAAAAACTCTAACCCACCTTACCAACCACTATATAGACCCAGCCTCTACCTAGCCGTGCGTGGCACCTACCACTACAGCCAGTGGGTAATACCACCTTGCATCGACCATATAGAATATACTAATTGCCAGAGAATAAAAAAAGATTAAGATTCTAAATAACAGTTTTAGACACAAGTCACCTCATTTAATAAAGGTAACAATATGATTGCTCATAAATTCCAATTATTAAGAGCAGGTACATTCATGAATACAGTCTGATTTGTGCAATTTCAATATCAGGTGGGCAACCCAAGGGAGTTTACCTTGACCGATTTCCCAAATAATTATTCTTTGAAAATGACCCATCCGACTCAGATAAAGCAGGCAAGGCCTGCTTTAATAAAACTAGCTTGAGATAAAGTTTGAGATAAGGTGTCTGATAAATAAGTCTGCTGATAAAAACTTACTTTTTAGTTAAAACAAACAGAACTTTGAATGGTATTTTCCGTGACATTCTATATTGGAATTTTCCTACGAGCCAAGGCTATGAGTGACGGGGAGCCAGAGGACTGCCTGGTAACATATCAGTTGACAAAAGGATACTGTTTGAACAATAAGTTGGGCTGTTAAGTACACTAGAATCACAACTTTTCAATAAGCATTGTTGTGATATCATATCATATTGTTCTTCCTCTTTTGTATTAGGACTTTGTATTGGGATTGAATATCGGTATGTGGATGGGCCCAGGGAGGGAGGGGGCTCATACTTGAATTAGGCGCAAAAAAAAATCTCAACTACCGTAGTGGATGGAGCAACACTGAATGAATTATTTAGTTATCTGAAAGCATGTCATTTTGCCCCTATGACCACAATAATGGTGGATCAGGTGGTCAATTCCACTTTAATTTCCTTATTTACAATGATATTTTATCATGGTAGCACACACTTATGTGAAGCTCATGAGGATGCCACAGACCCCATATAAAATTGTGAGAATGTCACAAAGACACTATTAAAATTCCATTTCGAAAATGCAATGAGAAGGAGATATTATTATAAATCAGATTACTATCTATGACAAAGTTGATGTTATTACCATTCCTATGATGTGATCAACGAGTTTTTACTATATTTTTCCATTTTTCTGTATTTTCTGGAAAAGTCCTTTGCAAATACAAATAAAATAATGATCTCTTACTTTTTTATATGAAAAACATTTGAAAATGCAAATTAGGTACAGAGGTGCTTGAAAATGCCATTGAATGATTGGGAACTTTCTGTAGATGTAAATAGACACCTTTAGAATTCAAAAATGTGCATTTTCTGCATATTTACAATGTTTTTATCTCAATGTCACAAAACGACCATGTTAAGAGTGTCCGTTATGCCATATGGGGTCATATGAAGTACAGGAGAAGTTAAAATGTAGGAGGCCCTAGCATCGGTAATAATCATCCTATGAAAATTCTAAGGTTACCTACCCCCCCCCCACCCAAATCGATGCCAAGGAATCTAATGCTGCTATCCATTTTCTTCTATTCCTAATGGTTGCTTAGCAACAGGCCCTTTTATTAGAAAATATTTCAATTTTAGGGGCAATGGTGAAAACTAACTCTACAAGGTATTTTCACAATAATAATTTCCCAAGAAAGAATCATACCTATATCATAATATTTATTGTGCATGTTCCTGAAGACCTATATTTTCCATTGCAATTGAGAAATTATTAGACAATAATTAAGATAATATTATTAGACAATAATTTTCCCTATGCGGAAAGGTGAAAGTAGTCTGAAAGTAGTTTGATTCAATACTGAGATGGGACTCATTTCCATGGACCTCACCAACTTCCCTTACCTAAAGCAGATAGGATAGCGGCACTCCAGAAGGTTTCACCCAGCAATGGTGGCAGATAAAGGATGCCTCCCATCACTCGGCCATAACGTTCAACAAATGGGTCCAGCATGGTCACATAGCCCTGACGACGCATCCGTCCGGCAAAGAAGATTCCACCTGCAACCAAGCATTAACATTACATTACCTTGGAAGAATCGCCCCGAAATAGGTTATCTTTACAAGCTATGGTCAGTTTTTCTTGTCATTAACTTCTTAAAAAGATGGAGCAGGTTAGGTTTAAGACCTAAAAGACCCGACTTCTTAATGCAATTTTCAATGCTATTTTCAAATCAATTTACAATATTCTATAATTAACAAGTAGTGAATAGCAGGATACAACTTGCTACGTTGGTCTATGCCCTAAGGACTTACTGCTGTGCCACGTGAGAGTGGCGCGTACATTTCTGCAGACAAAGGTACCTTCCCACACTGGGCATGGGAAGGAGGTAGAGGGGAATGCATACCCCCGGGGCATAGGTACTGGGATCCTATATGCTATAATGAGAGCTCCTACAGCTCATAGACCTAGCTACACCCTCAGGGCATGTCAAGAGGGCCCTGACGCACTTAATTTAATAACTTAGAAGAAAGGGACATGCCTTGAGGGCATAGATTGTGCTTGTGCTGCCCTCAGGGCATGCACTAGTCAATTAGCCTCTGGCATTGGCATCACTAATAATACCCTTGGGGCATAGCCTACCACTAATATTGATGCCCTTAGGGTCTGATCTGGACTAGGCCCCCTAATACAGGATTTCTTTTTTCATCATCAGGATATATTCTGGACTTGAGGTGATAAAATAATTCAACTGTTATGCCCTAAGGGCATTTTTTTAAAATCATCAATGCCCTCAGGGCATTAGTGCTTACTAACTGATGGCCCCAGGGACTGTCTCTTCTCTATAAATTCCCCAGGTAAATTCCCTACCTATTAAAGGATGGTGTAGTTTTGGGTTTTCAAAGTAATGCCCCAAGGGCATTCATACACTAGTAATGCCCTAAGGGCATGCTTTGGTCAATCATAGTGTGGATAGCGGCCTAGACAATGCTGGTGTTGTCCTGAGGGCATGCGTGTGCGTATGTTAATCTTAGAACTTCAAAAGAGTAGAAATATGCCCCCAGGGACCAATACACAATGCCCTCAGTGCATACACTAGAAGTGGTCACTTGTTGATATGTAAAGGCCAGCAATATGCCCTCAGGGCATGCCCAATCCCACGCGGCGGTCCCAAAAATATATGCGTCACCATGGGGTGGCGCTGCATGCCCCCAGGGCATAGTCCAACGTAGCAAGTTGCGTCCTGCTAGTGAGTAATTACTGATATATATATATATATATATATATATATATATATATATATATATTGACTACATGATGACAAATAGTAATTAATTACTAACATAATTATATTGACTAATTGCTGACAAATAGTGCATTATTTCTGACATTTTGACTAATTGCTGACAAGAAGTGAGTAATTACTAACATGTATTGACTAATTGCTGACAACAGTGAGTTATTACTAATGTATATTGACTAACTGCAGTGTAAGGATGGGGGTGGTGGAGAGAAGCTAGACAGTGTAAGTTCAACACACATTTTTTACAGTGTAGGGAGGCAGTGGTGGAGAGACGCTAGATAGTGTAAGTTCAACACAAATTGTTTACAGAGTAGGAAGGGTGGTGGTGGAGAGAAACTAGACAGTGTAGGTTGTTCAACACACATTTTTACAGTGAAGGGTTGGGGGTGGTGGTGTTGGAGAGAAGCTAGACAGTGTAAGTTCAACACACATTTTTTAGAGTGTGGGAAGGGTGGTGGTGGAGAGAAACTAGACAGTGTAAGTTCAACACACCTTTTTACAGTGTAGCGAGGGGCTGGTGGTGGTGGAGAGAAACTAGACAGTGTAAGTTCAACATACATTTTTACAGTGTAGGTATGGGGGTGGTGGAGAGAAGCTAGACATTGTAAGTTCAACACACCTTTTTTTTACAGTGTAGGGATAGGGGTGGTGGAGAGAATCAAGACAGTGTAAGTTCAACTTACATTTTTACAGTGTAGGAAGGGGGTGATGATTGAGAGAAGCTAGACACTGTAAGTTCAACACACATCTTTTACAGTGTAGGGAGAGGGTGGTGGTATATCACACAAAAAAGGAGGTATGGCAACTGTGAAGATACCTGTCTTAGGATAATCTTCACACTCCTAATACTTGTACTTAAACAGAAGTCATCCAATACCTACCCAATAAAAGTGAGGTGCTGTAGCCAAAAGGTGCCAAGCACCAGAGCATACCACGATGAGGGGTGAACACATACTCCACCGTCCCATTGATGAAGCCGCCACCGACCCAGGTAGCTGAAACACAATACTAATTAGATACAGCGACATGATATTTTAGTATGATAATCACTTTGATTTTTCCCAAACTCTAGACTGGAGAAGATGCACATTGGAGACCCAGTGAGGTACTCTAAATGCAACATCACAAAAATGATCTGATTATTAGAGGGGGCAAAATCCATCTCATATTAATGACTACGAAATTTATCAATCATTCTACCTTTTTGAGGGGACTTTGATATCGTGTAGAAAAATGATACAATGCAAATCATTCAAAAAAAAAAAAAATCTCACATTCTGCACCAATTCAGTACCAAAAGCAAATGATGCATTAATGCAGTCCTGGTGGATATGATTGGGATGTGAGGTCTGTAAAGTCCAATCAAGCCGTACATCTTAAAAGCATTACGCTATTCTCAGTATGTGTAAATACACTGTAAAGAAAAGTAACTGACCAGTCATGGTGAAGATGCCTACGACCAGCCCCAGGTCCCGTCCGGCCAGCATGATGTCGTCCGAGTCATTACTCTTCATCGTCTTCTTCTTCCATGACACGACTAGGCCGATAACCAGGATGACGAGGTAGAAGACGATCACTCCGACCAGCCCCCATACGTTTACACCCAGGTCGTCAAACTTCTCCACCCTGGATATTAAAGAAGAAGTTTACATGAAGAATTGTGACATCAATACTGCTGGTCTACATGCTATCAAAGCTTATCATTTTAGCTAAACCCTTTAATGACAGCATAGTGCCCTAAAGCACTCTTTTGGTCGTTATTATGTATGACTGCAATGCTAGGGAGTAGACGCGTCAGCACTGCATTTGGAACATCATAAGCGTAAAATCATAGCGATAAAGAAATATCCATATGGACCTGTTAGACACGATTAAAAAGGTTTTCAGTGTGAAACGTGCACATACCCCAAATACAATACCCATATATCAATTTTACAACAACAACAACCACACCAACATAAAGTAGCGCTGAGGCTTTTATCTAAAATCTTTTATCTAAATTTTGAGGAAATCACTTTTTTTTTGGTTTTTGTTGGTCAAGGATCTAAGCAAGGCCTTGTTTTGCTTATGTCTGGAACCAATTCAGATCCCGGTGCTTTAACAAAAAAATGGACAGTATCCCAAATTGATCTGCTATTGAAAACTCCTTAGTTCGATGGTTGTGAAGTTCAACAAGTCTCAATGAAATTGCACTGAAAACTCTAAAAAGAAACTAAATTGATAATAAGGGTGGCCCTTTGTGACTGGGTCCGCTACGTCACCCGTCAGTGAGTTTGTTGTGAATAATTAACTAGTACAAGAGTGAAACTACAAAAAAAAAAAAAGAACTGTATCTTAGTGTGCTAATTTTCTTGCTTGTCAGTAATGATATATACCTTGCTGGATAGGGTGGTAAATAGAAGGGGTAGATGTGAGAGTATTCTATAAATTCATTACCATAATCTTCTATAAGTGACAAAACAAGAATAACGTAATAGCTTAGTGTCTTTTGTAAACAAAAGATGAGACCTTGGAAGGATATGCAGGGATGGACTATGGTTTGTGGTTATGTCACATTCAGATGCTAACTAGACAGAGATGGACTACTGTATGTAGTCAATTCACATTCAGGTGCCAACTAGTCAGGGATGGACAATAGTTTGTAGTCGAATCACATTCAGGTGCCAGCTAGTCAGGGATGGACTATAGTTTGTAGTCAATTCACATTCAGTAGACAACTGGTCAGTGATGGAGAAAAGCTTGTAGTCATGTCACATTCAGGTGTCAACTGGTAAGGGATAGACTATAGCTTGTAGTCATGTCACATTCAGGTGCCAACTAGTCCGGGATAGACTATAGTTTGTGGTCATGACACATTCAGGTGATGAATAGTCAGAGATGGACTATAGTTTGTGGTCATGTCACATTCAGTGATAAATGGTCAGGGATGGACTATAGTTTGTAGTCATGTCACATTTGGCAAATAAATGGTCAGGGATGGACTATAGTTTGTAGTCATGTCAAATTGAGTAGACAAGTGGTCAGGGATAGACTATAGTTTGTGGTCATGTAACATTCAGGTGCCAACTAGACAGGAATGGACTATAGTTTGTGGTCAATTCACAATCAGGTGCCAAATAGGCAGGGATGAACTATAGTTTGAGTCATATCACATTCAGTAGATAACTGGTTAGGAATTTACATTCAGTTGCTAACTAGTCAGGGATTTTAAATAAGTGCCAGGTTTAGATCCCTGCGACTTGGTGTCAGTGTTTGTACCTACACTGTACTGAGTACACGCCCTGCGATTCACACGGGAACCAGGTTACACATGGACATCTGCAGGGCGCCGTATGCAGTGGCAGCATCTGCTCTAGTAGGATGGACGCTCGGACGCGGGTGTCATAACCCCCCCCCCTCCTACCCCAACCTCACCATATCGACCTTCCGTCAGAGGCCATGCTTCCCACTGGGCCTGTCAGAGTGCAACTCCCTGGAACCCGAATAATGCACAATTTTTTAGTAGAATCGAGCCACTAGGGTTAGTGTGAGCATAGTGTCTCTGTACTTCTCCTTGGTAGGGCTCTAGACCCCTAAAATCGACATGGCGACATGAGCATTTTTTTAGCCTAGTGACATGGGACATTGGCACTTTCTTAAAATCGACATGTGGACATAAGCTTTTCTTAAAATCGACACAGTGACATGGACACTTCTTAAAATCGACACAGTGACATGATCATTTCTTAAAATCGACATGGGACATTGGGGACCCCCCATCATGGGCCCCCTTGGTGTGAGGACTGTGATTGATTAATTGATTGATTTGTTAACGTCCTATAGAGGTTCTTAGGGAGTGGTCATTATTTATTAATAGGGGTGGGGTTGTGGGTTTTCGCGCGGACGCGCGGAATTTTTTTTTTTTATGCCCCCCCTCGACGGCAGTCAAAATTTTTTGACTGGGGGGTGGGGGTCTGAAAATTTTACGCCCCCCCCTCAAACCCACCACCCCCTCTGTTGATAAATAATGACCACTCCCTTACACCTCATTTGACTGTGTGAGGACTGTGTACTGTAGGGAGGGAGAGGTGGGCAGGTGAGGTGGGAGGGTGTGGACCAATCCACTGTTAGAGAAGGGGTACAAGGTAGGTGGCTCAGGCTGTATGACGACGAAGAAGCTCTGCCGAAGAAGCTCTGCCGTGGGTGGGACTCGAACCCACAATGGAGTAGCCTACTGACTTCTTATCAGATCATTGCCTAAGTGATCGGGAAACCATTTGTATAGGACTCAGTATGGAGGCCTAGTGGAGCCACCATCTTGAATTTCGCTGGTTGAGCTAAAACACACTGATAAGACATACCATGACAGGTACCTTGTCCCTGGTTAACACCCACTTAGGGACATGCTGGTCCCATCTTATCAGTTCTTATCAGTGTGTGTCGCCAGAACCAGCTAGTGGCCAATATTTCTTCTTATGGTAGAGACGTCCCCCCCCCAAATCTTCATTGAAAAGAATCTTCGACCTCGGTCCCCTTGTATATTTCTCTATAAGTTATACAAGGGGACCAAGGTCTCAGAAAAAAATGAACAAATAATATCCACTATGGGTTGACTGCGACAGGTGCATTAAATGTTGATATTGTATGTTACAGCGTCTTTATACAAATAAAACGCATATATACATGGCCAAGTTCCTCCAGTGGTGTAGACACCAGGGTAAACATACACATACACCTTCCAGGTAACAGCTTCAATACACAAATACCCCCCCCCCCAGGGTGCGTATAGCCAACATACTGATTCATGTTTCCTACAACTTGTGCAGATGAGCACACTGTCGGGTCGAGACATCCTTTTTAATATGAAGATTCTCGGTGACATTGATGAAGAGATAACTCAAGAACCCATGGATACAATTTATATGTCTTTATTGCATAGGCTTAACAATTGATGTTCCATCATGAAAAGTACTTCTTGCTTGGCTAATGAGACGATACACATTTCCATTGTAAGAGATTCCATACCCTACTTACAATATAATAAATAAGTCCTTCCGTCCTGTGATGATGGTCTCCATCGTGCATTCCAGTATTACCATAGGAAATCTATGGTTCCCGGCTTGGCATGCCTGTATGATTAGTTAATCTATGGAGTACAGCACATTATACTGCATAGCTATGATATTGTATACCAGAAGGTGGCGCTGCACAACCTACATCTGAGCTGGATGATGGTTAGGACTGCTACTGGTTCTTCTAATGGGGATATGGATATCCTGTCCCATGGGCCTGTCAGATCTGGTCCATGGGCCTCACTACGGGATAGCCCCGCATGATGGTTATCATACATAATGGCTATCCTGTATAATGGATATCCTGCGTAATGGTTATCTCTTTATTATATATTACGTATTCTGGACTGCTAGTGATATGGCCTGCATGTAGTTGTTTTAATGGGGGCCTACTTGTACAGAAAGGTGAAATATGAGTGGTTAATAAGTGGGGGCGATAATTATATAGAGATTACTATTTAGCAGAATTTCTAATGAATTTAATGTATGTATTATGCTGACAACACTGTCTTGTCAAGGAGCGTGGATATTTATGCATAGATGGTCCTTGCTCTTGTGAAGTCCAGAAAGGTAGCTTAAACCTAGCTTCACTCATTCAATTGTGCATTTATTTGAATAAATTACCAGCTAGATAAAATTGAACTATAGATTTCAGTTAACGCTTAGCATTTTTTAAAGGTATATCTTTGAATGCCATGATGCACAAATGCAATACTGGTGAGTAACTCGCTTGGTTTGTTTATCATTTTTTTTGTCCTTCTGTTTAAGCAGGTTAAGTCTTTGGAGTCTAGCCAAGAAGGAGGATGGGACAGGTAGGGACATTGACACCTTGTGTGCTTCCTTGCAGTAGCAATGCATTTACACACCACCAGCTGCTCTAACTGCTCACGAGCATATGTAAGGAGCAGCTCACAATCTCCCTGCATAGCATAGCCTAGGTGGGAGTTTAGCATATATGTAACTCCTGCCGAAGGGAACCAGCCCTGGGCCCCGTAAGTAGGTCATGCACAGGCTATAGTCCGACGCCCTATATACAGGAATTCCAAGTTCAGATGAGATCTCATCTGAACCTAATGCTGTCAGCAATGATACTGGAATAAAAAAGATTTAGGATTAATAGTGAACCAAATAATCATACTCCAAGCTCTAATAGAAGTAGAAACAATTAAAGGGCTAAGGATAGTGTCCCTACACTGTCCGTCAGTAACTGACGGCCGTCAGTAACTGACGGCCGTCAGTTGGCCAGGTTGATTCTCCAAGCATGGACTCTTTTGGGGAACAACCTAAAATTGTAGCCCACAACTTGCCTTCGCGATCTATAGAACGATTGGGTGCTACCTAGTGGTAACCCTGAGAACTAATCGGTGGCTGGTCCCATCCGACAGGATGTCTCATTTTGCGGGAGTTTATGATTGATGACATGTCAAATGGATGTACAATCTGCTTGGATAATGAGATAGTCCAGGTAGGGGTCTCTCAAACAGATAGATGTAGGCGCCTATGTGCGGTATAGCAGCATAATATACCAGGACTGATATACCTAAATACTGTGCTTAAAGATCGATGCACCATTCTTGTGAGCTGTGCCGAGTGAATTGCCGGTTATGAGAAGTCATGATATCTTTTTTGATAAAAAGAAAAACAAACCTGAAACAGATATCCTTCCAGTCTGGCTGATTTGATCTTAAACATATGGCGATACTGCATGTGGTAGAGTGTGGCTATACCCGTTGCATAAAGAACACCACTATCATAATCGTGGCAAGAACCATTTTGTTGTTCTTTGTAGTGTATACCTCTAACACGATAACCATATTACATCCCATATAAATGATAAGTAAGAGAAGCATTAGATTTGAATGTAAATAAATCCTTTTTAAATGAATGTCAGTCTTTTTTCACTTGGCTTTCCATGAGAGTGGAGAGGCAGGTGCAGGGGGGGGGGGCGTTTAAAATAAGTCCTAAAATTAGGAGTCTAGGTACATGAGCACCTGTGACCTCCATGGAGAAACTAGGGGACAGCAAATGGTATGCCCTGGTTGTAACAGCAGGGGTATAGGTGTGCCAAATGCTTTCTCTAGGTGGCAGAGAAGCCATTCCTCTGAGGAATTCCAATGCTATTGCAAGTCACAGAAAGTGCAGATTATGTCAAGACAAATACTTGTCAAACGTTCTTATTATTTTATCTCCTTTTGAATCAATGAATGTAAAAATCATATATGATATATACCCGTTAGATCTAGTATATGATAGAAACCGGGCACGGGGGGGGGGTGGGCACTTGGCCTCAGTTGGGGCCCTTGATGGGGGGTCTCAATGTCCCATGTCGATTTTAAGAAATGGCCATGTCACCATGTTGATTTTAAGAAATGGTTATGTCCCTGTGTCGATTTTAAGGAATGGCCATGTCCCCATGTCGATTTTAAGGAATTGGCCATGTCTCATGTCACTAGGCCAAAAAATGCTCATGTCACCATGTCGATTTTAGGGGTCTAGAGCCATTCAGTTGGAGAACCAGCTGCTGTTGTACTGAGGAGCAGTGGCTGTCAATGCATAGTCATAGTAAAGAGAAAAAGGATGGACTGTTCATTGAATTGCATTCAACATCTAGGGGCCTGTAAATAACTGTTATGACTTGCATGGCGAGGAAGCATCAAACCTGAATGCATGTATTCATCATACCTTAGGGAGCGTTCAACAATTATGTCACCGGTATTTTCCAGGACCCACCTACCCTTGTCACTGTTTTTGTATGGAACATATAGAGGAACCCAAAGACCCCCCAACCCCCTAAGCAGTGACGTAATTATTGAACGTTCCCTTATAGGAAGTGGTCATTATTCATTAACGGGGGTGGAGGGGGGTCGATGTGCAAATTTTCTTTACCCCCCCCCCCACCTTGACAGCAGTCAAAATCTTTTGTGTCCCCCTTGTGCCGGAGGCGCAGATAATTTTTCAACCCTCTTAAGTTTGTAGTAGCGCACAGGATTTTTGCTTAAAAGAGGGTAAACTTGTTACGCCCCCCTCAAGAGGGGTCACCCCCCCCCCTCAAGAGGGGCCAAAATTTTTACTCCCCCCATACCCCCCCTTGCAAGAGGTCTGAAATATTTACCCCTCACCCCTCAAACCTCCCGCCCCCTGTTGATTATTGATAGGCCTAAATAATGAACCCTCCCTTAAGGGGTCGGTTTACTATGGACACAGAAGAAAGATTTCTCCGCCGCATTTTAAAGAGGTAAAGAATGGTGGATCGGCTACTGGTATCTGTAGAATTTGGGCTGTGAAGTGTGAAAGGGGAGGGCGGGGGGTGTACAGTGTTACCACATGCTCTTGACTAAAATAAAGTATAGTCGAATTCAAATTAAAGTATAAATGAACGTGAAATAAAGTATGAACATTGGTCTCAGGTCTCCTAAAATGCTGTATTTCTATGACCTTTAGGTAATTTCTACACTGTTTGCTATGTTTTCACCTTAGGGATGGAAGAGTGAAGAGATTAAGTGATTGTACTTTGATCCTGACCTAAAACATAACACATAAGGTTAACTTAGGTATGTGAATGAAGGGGCTCCTATGAGTGCGGACCATGTCCTAGAAAACTGTGACTGGTTTGGGAGGTGTGTGCAGGGATAGGTCTCAGTAATCAGCTTTTTAAACTGGGAAATATTGAAGGAATAAGGTGCCCGATATTTATGTGTCAATTATACAAGATTTGGTCTAGTGTTATAATTTTGCATGCACTCTAATTGGTTAATTAATTATCACCTTAATTAGGTCATTGTTTAATTAAACTGTCATTTACTTTGTGAAAAATCTTAGGAAGTCAAACCAAACATATAGAACAGCAAATGCATAGTCCTAACTTAATCTCTACCAAATTTAGAAGGAAATCTATTAATGAGCACATAGGCTTCTAGGATCAGCCAACTTAAATAATTGAATAATTGTAACTAATTTTGATGGGTTTTCTCAACTTTTTATTTTCACAAATTCATATCTCTCCTTCTAATGGTCGTATCAGTTTCATTTAGACTGCATTATGACCTTAACGTTATGGGCTTTCAGAAAATGTAAACTTTGCTATATCATATCTCTTTTGAAATATTGGTGAAATTGTAGCTTAAGGTCACAGACAATCCTTCTTTGTAGAATTCAATTTCACGACGAAAATTTGCCCAACCTTGCCTCACAAAAACCTCAATAACTCACCCAAAAATGAAGCTAGAATTATAATTCCAAAAGCACATTATTTCAAACATATTTCCGGAGAGGACTGTGCTAAAATCTATGAGATCTGGTAGGGGAAAGTTGCCTAATTTGGACGCTGTAAGAACTTTTCTCTGTCCAGTGATTATTTCTATGGATTTGAAAGTAAAATTTATACACTTTGTAAGGGTACCTTATAGCTATCTGGTGATAGCATAAACAATCTAGGAATTTGAATTTCTCTAGTCACTGTGCAATTAAAAAACAAAGCCTAATGGCCCAATTTAGGCACCTGGTTGCCTATATTGGAGCAGTTGGTATCCTAAATTGGGCTATTGTGCACTATTGTTCTCTATTTCCTTATATTGTCATTATGTTGAAAAATGTATAAAACTAGGAGACTTTTGATTTCTGATATCACATGTCCTCTTGTTATTTCCATCAATATCATGTGAATTTGCTCCATACTGGAGTAAGAAAAATGTTACACTTTGATTCAATTTAGGAAACTAGGTCCAGGCCCCACCAAGTGGTCCAATTTAGGCAACAAAGGCAAAAAAAAAGAAAGAATTTGATTTTCCGGTAACACGGTCAGAAATGCTGAGGTCAGTAGGTCAGAATTTTTTTTTTTTAGTATCCTATGCCCCATATAGTTGTACTATGCTAGGTTTTCACTGGTTATTGTGAGAAATGATCATTTCCTGCATGAAATATAAGTAAATTATGGGTATATACATGTACGCATTCCGAATACAAGTTTTGTTGTAAGAACTTCAAAATATTTGAAAATATTTGACAAAAAAAATGTTTTTAAAAATCACAAAAATTTGAAAAAAATTCCAAAAAATTATGAGGGCGGCCCCTTTGAACCTTTTTTTTTTTTTTGCCTAAATTGGACCCAATATTTAGGCTACTCAAGCTGGTCTAATTTAGGCACTTTTTTATCTTTCTCATTGATAGTTTGCTTTCTAAAACATGACAATGGTTTTTATCAAATTTCAATTTAGTCTAAAATATAATATGACATCTAAATGTCTGAAAGGATTTTGAACAAAAAAATGTTGCCTAGCAACCAGGAGGGCTTAAGTTAGCAGTGATGCAAATAAGTTCAAGAGGTCCAAAAACAATTTTTCACAGAAAATTTTTAGTCACTCACATAACTTTAGTCTTTACAAAAGCATTGAACTTGAAGATGGATTACAACACTCTGTATGTACATGACAGCATGTGTATTGGCTTAATATATTCTTTTTTGACTTCTTGATCATGAAGAACTGTTGTCTATTCGTAAATCATTAAGTCAGGTGGGTGATTGCGTCTGCCAAATAAGTCCCACGGACTTGGCGCTTGCCGCGTCTGCCTGTAGCTGCGTCATCTGCATCTGACTTAAAAAGTATGAAGAAAGTAAAAGGCTTTTCTCTATTGATTAAGGTTGAACCCATGTCAAGTCCCCAGGACTTGGCCATGCATCCCTGGGACTTAACCACGCTTCCCCGGGACTTGGCCACGTGTCCCTGGGACTTGGCCACGCGTCCCCGGGACTTGGCCACGCGTCCCCGGGACTTGGCCATGCGTCTCCAGGACTTGGCAACGTGTCCCAGGGACTTGGCAACGTGTCCTAGGTCCTAAAGACTTGTTACCAAGTCCTCGGGACTTCAAAGAAAGTCCTGGGGACCTACCAATTACATCATACTGGTAACCAATTTGACTCCCCAGGACTTAATTACAAGTCCCCAGGACTTTGAAATCAAGTCCTGGGGACATGAAAATGGACAAGTCCTTAGGACTTGTTGGAACTGATTTCAAGTCCCTAGGACTTGGTTTCAAGTCCTAGGGATTTGAAAAGACGTCCTGGGACTTGAAATTTACCGCACAAGTCCTCGGGACTTGACCTAATATCCCTAGGACTTGAACTAAAGTCCCCAGGACTTCTAGGCCTAGGTCTATCTTGTGTCACAGTGTGTGAATATGCCTGTGATTACAAATGTATACCAACAAGTCCTTGGGACTTCATTTCCTGTCCCCAAGACTTGAGCCTGTGCATCAAGTCCACAAGACTTGTACTCAAGTCCTGGAGACTTTCTATCAAGTCCTCAGGACTTGAACTCAAGTTTAAAAGATCTATTGTGTCTTCAGATATGACAGATGAGACATTGCCTCAGGTCCCAAGGACCTGTGAATAAGTCCCAGGGACTTAACCCCTGGAACTTGAGTTGAAGTCCTGAGTCCTTGGGATTTGAGATTAGGTCCTGGGGACTTGAATTGGTATGACATGATAAGCCTAAGAACTGCTACAGTAAATTTCAGGTCCCAAGGACTTGGTAACAAGTCTCTAGGACTTGACACAAAGTCCCTAGGACTTGAAATTGATTCAAACACACATGGTATGCGGCAGCTCTAAGTCCTCCGGACTTGGCTGGCAGACGCAATCACCCTCCTGTGCTTTGCAGTTGGAGGTCAAACTGGTAAAATTATGAGAAAAAGAAATCACAGGTGTTCCCAAATAGTTGATAAATGGAATAGTAGGTGTGTTTTTATATTATGCCAGGGCTTGGGGATTTTATGAGGCATGCAAAAGTTAATCTGGCCAATGGAGATTTTTAGGCCCAAAATAGGGTCGAATGGCACTCGCTGCACATATCATTCCCTTATTTAAGATTTTCATGGATAAGCCTATCCAACATTCTGTCACATTGTGTATAAGGGATGAGTTATTCATGCTATGGTTGAAACTTTTACCAACAAACATTTTAGGCGGCTGTTTTTGTGTGTTTCGGTATATAGAAACATAGAGGAAACGGATTTAGTTCCCCGTGACCTGGAAGTACTTTTACAAGTGCCCCCTAGCGGTTCGTTCGTGAAGTAGAGCTTTAGTTTCTTACTTGGTCACCAGGGGCCGTGGGGCACATTTTCCCCTGCCTTTCCACAGGATGCAACTTGTTACATTGGACTATGCCCTGAGGGCATGCGGCGCCTCCCGCTAGGTGATGCGTATATTTTCGGGACCGTGCAGCATTGAGCATGCCCTGAGGGCATAATTCTGCAGTTCTACAAATCAGCAATGACTAATTCTAGGGCATGCCCTCAGGGCATCGTCTATCGTCCCTTAGGGCATGTTCCTGCCCTCTTGAAGTTCTGGGATTGACCAAAAAGATGCACATGCCCTGAGGGCAACACCAGTGTTATCTATGCCCTCAGGACATATTTCTTGCTTCTTTAAAACATGATTGACTCAACTAGGGCATAGGCCCCCAGGGTATTACTAAACTTCTACAGATTGAGGCCACATAGGCCCCGAGGGACTAGATGGCCTCAGGGCATACCGTGTGAGAATAGACACCTGCAACAGTCAGCAAAGGAACATGCCCTGAGGGCATTGATGACACTGGTGTTGTCCTGAGTGCAACCATTTTAATAGTAACTGTACCCCCATTAGCAGCTGACATAGAACCAGAAATGAACATGCCCCAGGGGCATGGATATTACTGCTGATGCCATGAGGGCCTGCATACACTACCCAAAGGGTCTATAGATCGAGTGCCCTCAGGGCGTTGGCTGGGGACAATTGTTAGGCCTATAGTAAACTGTTTATGCCCTTAGGGAGCTGAAGATCTGGACACCACTTCCCATGGGCAGGGTTGGAAATCATGCCCTGGGGCCTGCATCACTATCGATAGTCTTGAGGAGGGCAGAGCAATGCCCCCAGGGCATACAATTATAGCTCTAAAGGTTTAGGAGGTTGGTCAACGCCCCAAGGGCATCCATCCATGGTGTGTACTGTTTGTATTGATAGAAGTAAAGGCTATGCCCCAGGGGCATCAGTGACGGGTGCAATCGCTGCCCCCAGGGCATGCTCTAGTTGGCTTATAGATGCAGAAAAGGCCCTGGGGGCATTCATGCCCTCGGGTCATGCATTCTCCTCTGCCTCCTTCCCACACCACTGTGGGAAAGTGAGGCCTACTCCGCTACTGTCCACGTAATTTCCGCCTCACTCACACGCGGCAGTCTGTAGGCCCCGAGGGCATAGTCCGATGTAACAAGTTGTATCCTGCTGTTTTTCCTGTCTGTCTTATCTCAGCCTCAGCCAAGGCAGGATACCGATGACAGCGGTTTAGCTAGTCCTCAGGGCTACAGCGCCTGCCGCGTCCGCGCTGACGTAGATACGCACAGACCACGCGCAGACAGACGCGGTGCGGATGGGGGCATAGTCCTGAGGACTACCGCTAGTAGAAGACACACACTCATTTCTGGGGGTCTAGATGGGGGCTCCCCATGTCACATGTCGATTTTAAGAAAAGGCCATTTCACATGTCACTAAATTTCTATTTCCCCATGCCTCTGTCACTAAGCTCCATGTCTCATGTCGATTTTAAGGAAAGGTCATGTCTCATGTCACTAACTTTTTCATTCTCCATGTCCTTGGCACTAAGCTCCATGTCACATGTCCATTTTAAGAAATGGCCATGTCACCCTGTCGGATTTAGGGGTCTAGACCCATATTTCTGAAATTCCAATAGCCAATGCCTTCCAGGTTTCTAGTCTTGGGGACTAGAGCCTGTCCTAGGGACTACCCTTTTAGTCCTGAGGACTGAAAATGTAATTTTCAAGTCGTCAGCACTAATGTGTGGTCCTCAGGACTATGGATGTAGTCCCGAGGACTACAGTCTTGTCCTGAGGAGGCCTTGATTGATTTCTAGCCCTCAGCACCATTTCTCCAGCCCAAGGCCTACACTTTTAGTCCCAAGGACTACAGGTCAGGACTAACATCTAATCATCATGAATGTGTAGTGGACCTCCCGAGGACTAAAGTCTAGTCCTCAGGACTACATCTTTCGTCTCTAGGACTAAAGATCTAGTCCGAAGGACATAGGATTTAGACCTGAGGACTAAAGATTTAGTCCTAAGGACTGTTTATTAATCCCCAGGACTACCACTGAAAGTCCTAGGGACTACAGATAATAGTGCTGGGGACTTTACTTTAGTTCTGAGGACTGGGTAAGTATATATTTAGTCCTCAGGACCAAACAGAGGTAGCCCTGGGACTATGAATCTAGTCCCCAGGGGACCATGACTGTTTCTCTAGTCTTGGGGACTACAGATATAATGGTCTAGTCCTGGACTGACTAGTCCTGAGGACCACTATACAGTCCTCAGGCCTAATGTTCTATCCCAGGGACTATGGAACAATGGCTGCTTTTTTGCGCCCAGCGCTATACCTATTTGACTGTACAAACATGTTGACAGGCACCCCTGGGGCCTAGGGCATTGGTCCCAAGGACTGTGTCTCTAGTCCCAAGGACAATGTTCTAGTCCCCAGGACTGTATCTTTAGTCCCTGGGACTACACAGAGCAGTCCTGGGGACTTAGAAGTAGTCCTCAGGACTAAATTTGAAGTCCTGGGGACTACATTCCTAGTCACAACTACATTAGACATCAATCCATGAATTAGTCCTCAGAACCACATGCATTAGTCCTGAGGATGTTTTTGTAGTCCTCAGGACTAAACAAGTAGTCCCTGAGTCTACGAATTAGTCCCCAGGGCTAAAAGCTTAGTCCTGGAGACTAACAGCACAGTCTTATACAAAGTCATGGGGTCTGCAAGGTAATTCATGGGAATGTACAATTAGTCCCTAGGACAATATCCTCATATTCTTAGTCCTGGGAACTAGGTGATAGTTTAGCCCACAACTAAACTATACCGGTCAAGTCCTGGGGATAAAAGCATAGTCCTCAGGACTAAACAAGTAGTCCCTGAGTCTATGAATTAGTCCTCAGGGCTAAAAACTTAGTCCTGGAGACTAACAGCACAGTCTTATACAAAGTCATGCGGTCTGCAAGGTTATTCATGGGAATGTACAATTAGTCCCTATGACAATATCCTCATATTCTTAGTCCTGGGGACTAGGCTTTAGTCCTTAGGACTATGCTTTTATCTGCCTAGTCCTCAGGACTAATGCATGTGGTTCTGAGGACTAATTCATTGATTGATGTCTAATGTAGTTGTGACTAGGGATGTAGTCCCCGGGACTTCAAATTTAGTCCTGAGGACTACTTCTAAGTCCACAGGACTGCTCTGTGTAGTCCCAGCCCAGGGACTAAAGATACAGTCCTTGGGACTAGAACATTGTCCTTGGGACTAGAGACACAGTCCTTGGGACCAATGCCCTAATTGAGGACTAGTTAAACCGCTGTCATCGGTATCCTGCTCAGCCAAGAGTTATCTCAGCCCGACTTCAGCTTTAATAGGGACAAACAAATTTTAGATCGCTCTTAGGGGGGGGGCAAAATAAAATTGACCCTTTTCAGTGAGAAAGCCTGCGCACTACCATGGAATAAAAGGGGGCGCGGAATTTCACCCCCCCCCTTGTTAGAAAATTACCACTCCCTTAACTTAAATTCAATCTGCATGTTGGCATGTAAAACTAGGCCTGAACCTTCATGTTGTAGAGGCACATGGGAGGGAGGGAGCTGTCAGCTTAGTCCCCCCCCCCCACAAATTCTAGTCTAGTCCTAGGGTAGACCCCCACCACAAAGTTAATTTTGTAGGCCGATGGAAATTAGGAAGTTTGGTTACAGTACATTTTTTGTGACGTACCCTAATCCATCAGTTGGGTTTGAGATAGCCATTTCATCAGCTGCCATCAGGGCATGTCACCAAAACCAGCTCCAGTACCGCTTGGAGCTTAATTACCCCCCCCCCCCCCACACACACACGTAGCCCATGCCATGGCCATAAGCCTAGAGCCCGGGGGGGGCACTCTCTATGTAAGGTATACACATATGTGCGGGTGGCAAGGGTACTTTTTCAAGGAAAAGTCCCTAGCAAGCCTCCTGTTTCAGCCACAAATGTCCCTAGCAAGGGTCTACTTTTCAGCAAAATGTCCCTAGCAAGGGTCAACTTTCAGCAAAATACCCCGATTTACGCAGGAAATTTCGAAATTTTCTTGGACATAAGCACAGTTTTCATGAAAATAGCATGGACCAAATTCAATTTTCTCCCCAGTCAGTATAAATTTAAGACATTTTGAAACAAATCTAGGATTATTGAGTCAAAAGTGCCCTAGCAAGGGTAGGCTTTCGAAGAAAAACCCCGCGAATGAGTGCCCTAGCAAGGGTAAGGGTTGTCGTGGGTTCAGCCACACACCTGTATCAAAAGAAATTGAAGTGCCCCCCCCCCCGGCCTAGAGCCTGGACCCCTAAAATCGACATGGCGACATGAGCCTTTTTTGGCTTTATAGTGACATAAGACGTGGTCAATTCCTTAAAATCGACACAGGGACATGGTCATTTCTTGAAATTGACATGGGACATGGGAGCCCCCCCCCCATCAAGGGCCCCACTTCCCAATCACCTGTCTATGCTAATGGTAGGCATTTAAAGTTAGGCTATTCTATAGACCAACAAAACTATGGAAAAAGTAGGCCAGGCCCTTAGAGGCTATAATAGAAATGTGTAGAACTGTGATCAGGACTAATTACCATGTTGGTTGATTATTCGGAGTAGGTGTAGGCCTATCAGATTCACTAGGTCTGCACCCTGCTCCCCTTCATGTTATCTAACACGGAGACGGCCCCATGAATACCCATCCATGTTACCCACGGACAGTTTGACTAAGGGAGTGGTCATTATTTATCAACAGGGGGGGGGGGTGGTGGGTTTGAGGAGGGGCGTAAAATTTTCAGACCCCTCCCGAGGGGGGGGCTAAAAAGATTTTGACCCCTCTTGAGGGGGGGGGCTAAAAAAATTCACCCTCTTTCTAGCAAAAAAGCCCGCGCGCTACTATAGATCAAAGAGGGGCGCGAAAACTCTCCGCGCCTCCGGCGCGGGGGGGGCGTAAAAAATTTTCGCGTGTCCACACGAAAACCCACCCCTCCCCTCCTGTTGATAAATAATGACCACTCCCTAACCACCTTAGGTCTAGCTTCAGATTGCAGTGTAGAGAACCTATCCCTGGGAATTTGCCATACCCGGGGGTTATTTTCAACACATGGGAGAAAGGGTCGGGTTGGTCTGACTTAGTAGTCGTAGAGCAAAATGCATTCCAAAATCAGAAAGATAATCAAAATTTGCATCACATAGTTGATGCATTATTTTCTAATCTCAATATTTGAAAAGAAAACAGCAAAAAGGCTACTTTTTCTAGTACATTGCCTATATAATTTGACCCTTTGTCAGGTCCCTAGCAACCAGGCTTCTGCTCCCGAGAATAAGGCGGGAATAAGGCGCCCGGTATAAGGTGTACCCTTGCCTGAGCTGAGACGTCCACCCCCTTGTGCGCAAGGTTTTGACCTCTCAGAGTCTGAGCCAGATGCGTCTATTTGTACAAGGCACCCAAACACCATTACATAAGTATTCTAAAGGCTGCCTAGATTTCAAACCGAGCAGTCACAGACAGTGAGCAGGTACCATGCACATGGTATTGGGAAATCAGCTTTTTTTTTCTTGGGATATGCAACGTTAATAATAATGGTTAATTCTATTAGTCCTGTTTTTTTTTTTTTTTTTTTTTTTTTCTAGCAGGGATTGATTTTGTACATTTTAATAAGTATGATGAACGTTATCAGGGTATCATTATGGACTGTGGACGAAGACCACATCAGTAATCTTCCCAGGAATACATCAAACATATCCCCGGGACATATCTATATATACCTGTGTATATATTGCAGCTTTTGTGTAATTCTTCTGGCAGAGAGAGTTGGAGTGAATTTGCAAATCTATTGCAGCAAAAGCCACACTTCTTAATTTTGTTGGCTTCCCACGAGGATACAATATATGGCCTTCTGTATGGTAGAGTTTACTGATGGGGTTAGATCCAGAGTTCAAGTAGATCAAATAACTGTATAAAAACATGAAGTCTAGGTGTCTCAAATATCGAGGGCCCCTAAACCTAAACATACTGAATAATGACTTCCATCCGATGCATCAGGGATATTTACTATTCACAGACAAAAGTGGACTGATAACAGATACTATAGTGTCTGCTAATAGGGCAGTTCCAGAGATAAAATGAGTGTAAACTCCATTGAGCACAAATAAATCGAGATGTTTTATTCAATGCCACAATATTTATGTATGGAGTTTCATTGAATATTTGATTAAAACTTGCCTTTTCAATTGTCCTTCTCATTCCTAAGAAATCTTGTTGCCAAAATGGATAATTCTATTACCTTTGGTCGTCCAGATCCCCGACCTAGTGATGTCCAACGCATGGGCGTTCTTATCATATGGTGTCGTGAAATGTGGGCTGTGAGGAGAATTCTTTTTTTTTTATATATATAACTTTGGATATAGATATCCATTCCCTTTACTTTCCCTATCATAATTTATAGGTAGGGGCGGAGGGCGTTTAGATCCGCCACTGTAAGTTATAAGGAGTCTTGACCCACACCCAGTGGATCCCCCTTTTTGGATTTTGCTGGTCCTTCTAAAAGTGGTAAAACACACTGATGAGACATGGTCTGATAAGTACCTTGTCCCAGGAAAACAACCACTTCTAGGGACAAGCTGGTTCCATCTTATCAGCTTTTATCAGTGCATGTCACCAGAAACCAGCTCCAGTCCCATGTACTGGGCTATGTATCTCAGACACACTGTTGGTCTATGTATAGAAATGTGTATTGGTGAAAGGGTAGCGTTTATGAACCATTCCACATATAAGTTTATATAAAAGCACACACTAGAATAATATATATGAATATGTTTCAGTATTGTATAGCACTGTATTCCACATTATTGAAACTGAAGGTAACAAAGATTGTAAACTTAATGGCTCTTGCCATGATGACAGATGATCTTCTCATTGTGAGCCTAATGTATACATGCACTATAAGCAAAGTCCTAAACATGTGTCAGCGGGTTGACTAATGGATTTGGTGAAATGCATCATCAGCATTAATTGTAAAATGTGTCATCAGCTTTAATGGGACCTTTCCAAGTCATGCACTTAAAAGGTCATATCAAAACAAGTTCTGGAAAAAATACCGAAGGCTTATATCAAAACAAGTTCTGGAAAAACATGTAAGGGAGTGGTCAACCAGATGGTGCCACACCCAGGTGAAAGGTGAAAGAACATCACCTTAGATTGCAGAGCTTAGTATTTAAACCCTAGGTTGAAGATCATTGGGTGTCTATTACTGTTTGGATGTTGTACATGTGCTGAGCATCAATTAAAGGACTTCAACTAAAAGATTCCTGTTGGATTTATCTGTATGTCCTAAGAGCTGGGTGGACATATAGTATTTGCTGAGTGATTCTACCACAGGAGTGATTATTGGGCAGTTTGGACTTACAACACTTTGGGTTTAATATATTTACATATAAGCTCCTAGTTCACCTTAAACCATGTGCGCCAACTTGAGTCATTCTCCATGCAGAGGTTGTGGAGAGAAGGGTAGGAGAGTGTCAGTCACTGTAGTTCCATGTCTGCTTTGAGCCCATAGGGTTGCACTGTGTCAGCAATGTTCCATGTCTACTTTGAGCCTACTGTCAAGCAGTCTGTACCCATATGGTGGCCCCAAGAGTGACCTACCCTTTACTATATTATATAGCTTCATTCTACCCTGGCTCTATATTTAGATCCAGTTTTGGCCCTTGCCTAAAACACAGATCAAAATTTGAAAAACAAAACACACTTCTTCTTGTTTGAGGCGACCAGCAGATGCCATACATGGGTTGCATGTCCAATCTATTTTCTCAAATTGACAGGCAGACATTTAATATAAAGTGCAGCAGTCATCAAACTTTATTAAAGTTATGTCTGTTCTGCTTTTGCGCCATGAATTTCATATCCAATCTAGTTCGTCAAGCAGTGTTCTGTTGTTCAACTACAAATACCTTTTAGGTGCTGTACAAAAGAGATCGATCTGGTTCTATCTGTTTGATCCTTATTGAATCCATAAATTGCATGGGCAATACTACAATGAACAATAAGAGAACCTCTCTAGCATTTGTGTATGAGGTTTGCATTGATTATTGATTCGGTTAAGGTCTCTACGGGTGGCTTCCACGTGTCAGTATGTTATGAGTTAAATATCAGTCAGGTATGGATGTATCATATGCATTGTGCAACTTGACAATAAAGTAAAATATGCAAAGAATGAAGCCTACGGAAAGGCTTTGATGGTAACACTGCAATGTTATGAAGTTGCACGGACGAATAATGGTTGCTACTAGTATTTGGTCGGTAGACAGAATTGGTGATCCATATCCTCTCCTTATGATTTAAATTTAATATCTCTCACTATAGCCGACTCTTTTCACGCCTGGCATACCTTTATACCAGATTTTATACCAAACCGAAAACGTTACCTACCATATTACAGCGCAGTGGTCAATTTGAAGGGGGGGGGGGTGCCCCCGCGCCCCTTCCTTTTTGGAAGAAGTTAATGGTTTATTTTCCTTTATCAAGAATGGAGGCTAAATGAGTAGTCCGGATCCCCCTCCCCGCGCCCTTTTTTTCGGGGGGGGGGGGGGGGTCTAACAATAGGATGTCTTCAGGTACCTCCAAATAGGCATGGACATCTTGGTGACATCCACATGGGATCATGATGACTTCATTCGGTAGGATTTATATTGACTGAATATACTGTGGCATACTAAGTATCATATCTGCTATCATAGAGCCAGGGCACATCCCTATCTGGTGCATTGTTACTTGTATGACGTCACAATTGGTCAAATTCAATTCCCTCTTGTGGAATATAATGATAAGGTACATTATAAATTGTTATAATGAAGAGCATGGATGCAACAGCCTCCAAGCTTAAACAATACACCACTTGGTGCATTCTGACCAATTGTGACGTCATACAATGCATCAGGTAGGCATGCTACCTGGCTCTATGATTGAAAGCAGATATGATACTAAGTCTGCCACAATATTTTTAATCGATATAAAACCTACAAAATGAAGTCATCGTGAAAGTAGGGTGGTCTTTTCTTTCACCACTACCATACAGCCTGACTGACCCCAACTTGCACATCCCTGGCTGGTAATGCTTTTCTACCAGGTGGCTCTAGTAATCGGGGCGAGATCATAAATTAGCCTCTTTGCTAAGTTTACTTTGGGGGCCCCTCTCTCATTAACTATTGATACTTTTTTAATTCAGTTTTCTGGTTGTATACTCTGACAGAATCTATACCGATTGAGCTGATTATTTCTTGAAATATAAGCTGAAATATTGAGACTGAATGCAAACCAAGTAGGTAGCAAAGCAAATACATGTGTGAGCATTCTGATTAATTTTAAAGAAAATTGATGTTGAATCCATACTCATCAAAGCATGTCATTTTAAAATTATATAGATACACTCTAGAGGTTCAGATATTATGGATGATTAACTTTGTAGTCTAAGGAGTACAGGGGCTGGCACGTTCCAGTCCATTGGTTATGTCAATGTTGGGTGTGTCCAAGTCTTGCTACATTATAATGGAAAAATAGATGGCTTCAGTTTTCAAAGACTATCGATCGGCCTAAGGGACATTTAAACTTCCTGCTGTGGCGTAACAGGGCAGTTATAAAGCACATGTTTAGCCAAACATAGTCTAAACTATGGAGAGATATCTATAGCATTAGAAAGTAATAGAAAATCAAATACAGATGTAAGGTGTGGTGTAAGTACAAAATTTCTCTTCAATTATAGAAACATCAAGACAATGCAGGTTGCTGACATTACTGTGAGGTTCTCATGGACCGCCGGCGATATATACACGAGATCGATGTGTATATAGCAGTTCTTATTCACACACATGGATAATGTGTACACTGAAACCCACCGCTACTGGCAAGTCGTCATATATGACGAGTTTAGGGTCGTCAGAGAGTCGTCAGGCCTTCAAGGCTACCCTAAGTCGTCATACTGACGACCCTGGCTTTTCCTACTAGTTTGGGTGTGTGCCATAAGGGGTCCCCACTATGCACTTCTATGATACGAATGATGTATAGTGGGTTGTATATACTCTCATAAATATATATTGTTCTAATTATATTGTTACTATGAAAGGGAAAGTATAACTGAATTTGATAAAGATATACTTGTAAAAAGATGGAAATGTTTAAATGGAAATGTAGAAAGGGAAATATATCATTCTGCTAATGACACCTCTCTTATGGATAGGACTGGGTTATAAGTCCATATCTATTGAGAGTCTAAGACGGGTAGATGGGTGTTCTCACAATGCACTACATTATGTTTAATTGAACCCATGATAGTGGGTTTACAAGAAGAAATACTGATTGATGGGTGAGGGAATAAGATATCCATTACAAAACAAAGGAAAAATCAATATCATTGGTTTATTGTTAAGAACACTACTAGAATGTATATAATTTCTGCACAGAATGATATGGCTGTAAAAGGCACCAAAAGTGACGACTAAAGGTCGTCAATGACGACCCAAAGTCGTCACCTATGACAACCCCTTGACGACCTAAAGCTGTAGATTCAGGTATCGTCAACCTGAGGACCTAAAGTCGTCAGTGTTGACGAGTTTTGGATCTTGTAGGTTTTCAGTGTATATAAGTGGTCTTATTTACACACAGTTAGGGTTGGTCAGAGGACACCATTACAAGGTTGGTCAGAGGACATACCCCAGCATGGGTTTAGGGTTGGACAGAGGACATGTTTTCAGGGTTGGTCGGGGGACAAGCATAGATATATTACACCCAATGCCATAGCCCACTACACAACGGCCGGTGGCCTAATGGGTAAGGCGTCAGACTTCATATCTGGCCATCGCAGGTTCGAACCATTACCCTGACCTATTTTACCCCTCCCCCACACCTTTTTAAGGGTTGGTCAGAGGACATGTTTTCAAGGGTTGGTCAGAGGACATCAAATCAGGGTTGGTCAGAGGACAGATTTTTCAGGGTTGGTCAGAGGACATCAAATCACGGTCAGAGGACATGTTTTTCAAGGTTGGTCAGAGGACACACATATAAGTTTATAATGGCTGGTCAGAGGACATGTTTTTCAGGGTTGGTCAGAGGACACACATATAAGTTTATAATGGTTGGTCAGAGGACATCAAATCAGGTTTGGTCAGAGGACATGTTTTTCAGGGTTGGTCACAGGACACATATATAAGTTTTTAAGGGTTGGTCAGAGGACATCAAATCAGGGTTGGTCACAGGACATGTTTTCAGGGTTGGTCACAAGACACAAATATTTATATCAACCTCAATACCATGGCGCACATATTTCAGGGTGGGTCAGAGGACAAGGTTGACCAACTTTAAAAAGGTCCTCTGACCAACCCTAAATACATGTTGAACATATGTCCTGTGACCAACCTTAAAAAGGTCCTCTGACCAACCCTAACTAGACATGTCCTCTGACCAACTTTAAAAAGGTCCTCTGAACAACCCTAAATACATGTTGAACATTATGTCCTCTGACCAACCTTCAAAAGGTCCTCTGACCAACCGTAAAAGGGTCCTCTGACCAAAACTTAATAGATATATGTCCCCTGACCAACCATAAACACCTGTCCTCTGACAAGCCCTAAACACACCTCCCCTCCTGTCCTCTATATGTCCCCTGACCAACCCTAAACACATGTCCCTTGACCAGCCCTAAACTACTCCTGTCCTCTGAGCAACCTTTAGTTGTGTATATAAGGTATCTTATATACACCTACCAAGTATGTGTATATAAGACATGCTATATTTATGAGGTCATCGTGTCAATATCATCGGCCCTTACGGACCCATACATAGTAGAGGGGCCTCTTGCACACGGGAATTGTCTTCTCTATATGAAAATCTTAAGTTCCCTTGCCTTGTCCTAAGCAGTAGCCAAATGCGCTTGGCCATGACCTAGTTACCATGGATATTCGAAAAGCAATCTTAGAAAATTCTATAAATTTAAAAAGGTAGGCATAATTATTCATTCTCCGATTTTCTTGGATCCAAATCCAATTTCCAAACTACTATTTTCTTATCAGAAGGATGAGATCACCAATACAAAAAGCAAGATGAAGCTACAGTGGACATGATGGGTAGGCTGCCCAAGACTCGACCATTTAGCTACTTGCACCCAAAGTCGACCACCCAACACTCGGACAGGTTGTTTTCACGAATTATGAGTATTAATTAGTATTTGGACAAGTTTTTCTTTTTGAACGAAATAAAATTGGTCACTCATTGTATGCTATCAGAATGTAGATTGTCTAAAGTGGACGCCTACAGATTAAAAAAAAAAACAACAGTGGTTGAGTCTTGTATGGACTACCCCGAGTACGAAAAAGTCAAGGTAATCATGCCATCCCCCACCCACACAGCTGTAACCTACTGGCTACATCATCTGGTGAAGAACATTATGAGCCATGGTTCTGTTGTGTCTGAGAAGCTAAAAGAGCCAATCCTGATCCATAACGAACTCACAATGGATCTAAGACCGGCATCGATGTCCGTGAGGTATGTATATTGTTAACTAAGGCCTACTCACCACCGATAGGCCCTACCTGTACATTGTGAGATTACTGAAAATAATTTCAGAGTAAGTGATGAGGGGTATCAGACCTGTTGCAATCCAGGTACCATCATCCCACAATATTGTGTTTTCCCTGCAATTTCCTTAAAAATGGTACATGAATTTTTAGAAAGTGTAGGTCTAGGATCTGAGGTCAGAGGTGGGAGCAGTTCACATGAGCAGCTCACGAAATTAGTGTCCTCAATTGGTACAAAGAATGTCGATGTGGAAGGTGTAGCCTGTAGGTAATGCAGGGTGGAAATCTATAAATATGTTAAGTGGAATCTGTCTTGAGTATTCCGATAAAAAATCTGAGATTTTCCACTCCTTCAATAAGAAAGTATTGTAATCACGTTGGAAGGGCCTAAACGTGCCTAACTAACTGCAACAGAAGTATCTTATTGATGAAAGAGATACAGATGATAAATGTGTATTTTGATTGAGAGTGTAATGGTTCGTATTGACTTATATGTTGGGTGGCTCTTTGGCTCGCTTACCACTAGAAATACCAACACAACACGAGTAGTTCGGGTTGGGCAAAGCCCCAGAAACCCCTACCTCTCGGGTAGGACTTTATTCCACTCTAGTCTACAGGTTAGGCTGCGCGTCTGGACTGGACTAGATCCAGTCACCTTCTGCCGCTCGTCCGGCTCCTTAGTAGGAGCTGGACGCGAGGCATGGTGCCGCCCCCTCTTGTACCAACGGGGTATCACAAAGCGACACCTAGCTGGCATAGAAGGAACAGGCACCACACGAACACGTCTCTCGGATGAACGGCACTAATATATATACGACGATACCGGCCCCTACACCACCCCCACTAGACTATACCTAGGGTTGGGTGTAATTAACAAAAACCTATTGTTTTAACTTTATACAGTAATATCATATACAAATAGGTAAGTCTATATATACAGTTCGTATAGGATATAGAACATCTAGGGGCATTATAAATAATATGTACATAATGAGGCATCGTCGCATATAACCCGAAGTAATGATAATTAATAATAACGAATAGGAGGTGGCGCCTTATGCACCATCGACCTATGGTGATATGTAGTAACAGTGTTACAATAGTGTTATTATTATAAACAAGACGCATTAAAAAGTGGTAGACGAGTAATCAGGTGATATGAATAAAATTTTACAGTATTAACTAACCGACCCGAGGTGGGGTAGATAACCCGAAAGAAAAATTTTGTTTGTTTTAATTACAAGAATATATATTTGGTATAAAAATATATTTATACAAAAAAATAATAATACTGACAAATATAGGTGTCCTACCAGGGTAGCAGGATCATCCTTACAATATACCGGACTTCCGGCGAATCTGGAACGACTGGTTTCTGCAGCTCCATCCGGCGACATATGTGTGGTGGCAAGCCACGTTGCTGTTGTGATGTGCCCTGATGAAGATGGGAAGATGGAGCCCCGGGTAGGTGTGGTAATCCTTTTTGGTGTGTCGGGTTTAGCGTCCATCTTCGCTGCAGGTTACGTTCCAGATATCAGGAGTCCAGCGTAAGGAACAGTGCCTCTGGCATATTAAATGCTTTTACCCTCGGGTACAAAGGAGACACCGTCAGATGGACACTTAAAGATCTTCTGGATCCGTGTCCATCTTCTCAGCCGACTCCACTGAGGCAGATGGAGCCGAGCTGCTACAGCTGCTCGTAGAGAGCGCCGCGGAAGCCTCGCTAGGCGTATCGCTCTCCAAGCTCAAGGCCCTCATCACCGCGGATGGACTGTCCATTGCCTCGGATGCTGGTGGAGCGACCGTGGCAGTTGTAACAGTCCGGGTGACAGTAGGGGGCGGGAGCAGGAGAGCTGCCGGAACTGGCGGGGCAGCCGGGACCGGTGGAGTGGCCGGAACCGGTGGAGTAGCCGGGACCGGTGGGGCATCCGGGGGTACATCTGGTATGAAGATAAGGGACGACGGTAAGCCGTCCCACTCCTCCAGATGTTTCCCGAATGCCAGGAAAAACTTGAGGTCAGCCTCCTTAAACCTATGGATGTATCTGGCGTTTTCAGCTTGGTGAAACTCCTTAAGCTTTTCGGCTTCCTTCTGCTGACGCCGGCAGGATTCGAGAGCCTCTTGGACTCTGTCCTTCTCCAGCTGCCTGATCTTGTCTTCCTCCCTCTTCTGGATTTCGTATACCAGATTGAGGGTGGCTTCAGTCATCGCCCGCCAGTAGTCGACTGACTTCTGGCGGTGCAATGCCTGCCACTCCGCCATCAGCTCATTCTGGATGTGAACCGTTTGGACATCTCGGTGGTCAACAAACGTGTTCGGATCCTGAAGACCTGACAGCGTATCCGAAATTAGCTCCATCAGGGGTACCCGAGGGCCCGTTGGTGGAGCAATGACTGGTGGAGGCGCGGTGGCTTCCACTGGGGCAGGCGGAGTACCTGCTGGAGGAGCAGACGGGCCCTCAACCGTTAGACCGCCCCGGCCTCGGCCACCGCCGGGGGAAGCTCGGGTGGACTCCAGCCCACCACGGCCTCTACCACGGGGTTTGGTCCGGCCCAGGGAGGTAAGGACCTGCGACTCGGGTCCAGCTGGTCCCATAGCGGGGAACTTCGCCGCGTACTCGCTATACGTGGGGCGCTTGCCGGAAGATCCCTCTCCGGCCCACCAAGAAGAATACCCGGATGGGGGAGCGAAGAGTTCGCCCCCACCATCCTGGCTGCCAGTGGCTTCGCCCGGGCGTTGTTCCGCGGGTGCAGGTGTAGAGGTGGTGGTGGCTGGAGTCGCCGGTGTGGCTGCCTGGCTACCCGACCTACGGGCCAGGTTGCTGGGCATATCCAGGACCGAGACTTGTTGTCCCGACTCGCGACGATCAGCTGGGTTAGCTGGTCTTGGCTGGTCCTTGCCACCCGAAGGGCTCACGGACCGGTCTGCTCGGGTCCTCTTGGAAGCAACAGTAGCCGTGGCTGTGCCTCCGTTAGGACCCTTAGAGCGGGCTTTGGCCTTCTCTCGCTTATCATCTCCTCGCCACTTTTTTACCTTCAGGTGCACCTCACTGGGCATCCCGAATTTCGTGGACGAGAAGTTGATTTGGAAGAAGGTCAACAAATTGCCGCTCTTCCATGAGCAGAATCCGGTCTCGAATGCCTGCTCCTTAACGTCTTTAATGCTCAACAAGGCCCAGTTAGCTAGGAGCTCGTTGAAGCACTTGATGGCTCGTTTCCTGGTTTTCTCCAGGCCGATGCCATGGGCCTTCTGCAAGTGCAGAGCCATGTCTCGGCGCCGGTGAGTGCTGAACGAGCCATCACAATGTTTGCTCGGGCGGTCCCCAAGCACACACATCATCACAGGCTTGTGGTGCATGTGATGTTCAACAATGTGGCGAGCGAAGCGAGGCTTCGTCTCGAACATCTTCTCACCCGTGAGAGCCAGCTGGCATGACTCGAATGGGCACCGTCGGCGGCTGCCGGTTGGTCCCCATTGGGTCATTGCCCACTGAACTTTCGTCCGGGCCTCGTAGCTGTAAATCGACCACAATTTGGATTTCAGCTGGTCAATCCAAATGAGGTAGAATTTACCTACAGGCGTATCCGAGGGGCCGGATTTCATCCACTCCTCGTCATCGCTGTCACCGTCCTTATTGACGGCGCCGGGACACATGTAATGGACCGTGTCGTAGGCACAGTCCGCGAAGCAGCGAGGAGTCCGTTCTTTGAACCCTTCAGCTGCATTCTTCCACATCCATTTCTGATTGTCGTCTTTCGGGACATCCGTGGTCATCTCTTCCCACGTTGTCACGGACTCCAAATCAGATTTGGCCGACTCGGGCAGTTCTGGATCGCTGTCGCTATCCTCACTGTCCGTGTAGATACCAGCTCCCCTACGGCTCGCTCGGCTGGTGGTGGTGGTACCAGCCGAAGCCTTGGCAGAGGATTTGGCGCCTTTTCCGCTGGTGCTGGCAGTGGAAGCTGCAGCCGAGGTGGCTACTGTGGTGGTTGAGGTTGTGGTGGTGGAGGCGGGCGTCTTCGGCTGACCCTTACCCCTCGGCTTGGTGGGGGGTGTGGGTTCTGCGGGAGACGCTTTAGCTCCGTTCTTTTTCTTCCGGCGCTGAACCTTGGTGGGCTGCGCCGGCATCTCAGGACTCGAATCCGACTCTCGTCGATTCCTGTCCTCTGTACGAGGGCTCCTCCTTCCGCTGACCGGGGAGTCAGAGTCGGAAGAGACCTTGGTTTTCTGTTGGGCCTGCTGTTTGCGATGGGCCCGGCGAGCTGCGGTGAGCTCCTTCTGCTGCTTGGCAAGCTCGGCTCGCTTTGCCTCCACAGCAGCCTGCTGGCGCGAGATGTCCTCTTCCGAGATCTCGCCAGGTGCCTCCGGGATGTCGGCAGCTGGGTCGGTCTCGGTTGTGGACCTCTCGACGGCGATGCGGACATCCTCAGCCTCCAGATCGCTCTCAGTGAGAGGACCCTTAGGCGCAGGTTTACGGGTCAATCGCTTGACCCGGTCGGTTTCCACCGACGACAAGGTGACTGTGGAGTCTGTATCCATGTCGGATTCGGACTCCCTTAACTCTGAGGCCTTTCAGGTGATGCCCTCGGAGATCAAGACGGCTCGGGCCAGACTTTCGTTGACCGCCATATTCTCCGCTAACTTCAGATAGTTGCGAAGCCAAGAAACTGGCATATTGTCAGCCAGCTCGTCACTGCACGAGTCCATTACTAGAGTCTTGAAATCATCTGGTATGGGCTCGGGCACACCCTGCTCCACCGCCATTGGTCCACATCCGAACATGGAGGCGTGCATGGGGATGTAGGTCCCCCAGGAGGTGTACACAACACCGGCCTCGCGATCGACGTGTGCCATACGTTCGATCCGAGTCTTGAATCCCGGAGGATACATTGGAATGTCCAGGACATCCACTTTGCTACCCGAAGCGGCTGCTGCAGACGAGCGCTCCGGGCGTGGTGGTGGTGGAGGTGGCATCCTCTCCCGGTCGGTGGCCTCGGCCATAGCCGAGAGCGTCCGGGCGGCCTCCTCTGTCGAAGAATCCATAGATTCCTCGACCCGAGACGGGACCTTCGGGTCCTCGCCTAGTTCCAACACAACGTTGGCAGTCTGACGCGCGGCGTCAATCGTCCCCTGTGCCATGGCACTGAGGGCGACTTCCAAATAGTTTGGCGTCTGTGTTGGACTCCTCCCGAAGGATTCGTCCAACAAAAGGTGATGTTAGGCAAGCTAACCGACAGCTAGGGGCCTGTAAACCGCCAACAACAACTAGAGCAAAAACGGGTGGCGTCTAACCACCATGAGTCCGCTCTAATTATGACCAGTATGACGTCACGCATCTCGCCTCGCGAGATCCCGCCGTGGCTATCCGGTGACCTAGTTCCAACCTTTCCCGCCGCACCCGCGGCGCCACCTAGGGAACTAGATCCGAACTAACATTCGACTCGACATGCGGGACGCGGCCTACCACCCGAGTGCTATCTGCTGGAGTTTGGCGGTGTATACAACGCTTCAAAGCGAATGTACCGGTTAATCCGACCGCCGCTCACGGGATACAGCTCCCCGGGGAGGGCATGTTCGGCATCTCCAGCCGTGGGACGTATGTTACCCGCCTATGGCGGACAACACGCAGCAGCTCGTTGTGTACTGAGTTAGGTTACGGCAGACCTCAACCGGGGACTGCGTCTAACGCCTTCGGTTAGCCTCTTATTTTTCCCGGCTTTACGTACGGCCCTTTCTGGATTCCGCTTAGCCACAGCGGGCACCTTCCCATACGTAATGCCTTCACTCAGCGAGACATTTTTCCTTTTCTTACGATTAGGTCGTTTCCTGGCCTTCGTCTTCTTTTTCACCATACCTTCGTCTCCCGGCGTCTTTCTCGGCCGGCCTCTAGGGCGTTTCGTCGGTACTACCACGCTCGGTCCGCTAGGGACAGATACAGGTGGTTTGTAGCCGAACTCCCTCTCCGCCTCTTCGCGTCCCTTCCAGGGCCGAAGTTTTCCGACATTTGTCTTCCATTTCCTACCAGTTAGGCAGTCCTCCATCATCACCGTGGATTCGGAGATGACACGAATTATTTTAAACGGACCTTCCCAAGGCGTTACGAGCTTCAGCTTCTCCAGCG
Organism: Acholoe squamosa; assembly: GCA_949317995.1. NCBI lineage: Eukaryota > Metazoa > Annelida > Polychaeta > Phyllodocida > Polynoidae > Acholoe > Acholoe squamosa. The sequence continues at coordinate 32,081,815 of OX439041.1, read as the reverse complement.
GCTCATAATACCTTAGGACTTTGTCCCCTACATTAAAATGAATTCGTTTAGCATTGGTGTCATAACCCACCTTCTGCCACTTCGCACTCTTCAGCAGTTCTTTACGAACGGCCTCGTATGCCTGTTTGAACCTGTCCCTTAATGACTCCACAAACAACACAGTGCAGGGCGCCTCCGGGTCTATACCGACCACTCCATACACTAAGTCGGCGGGCATTATGATGTCCTCGCCGAACACTAGCAGGTTGGGAGTGCAATTAGTGGATGAATGGACAGTGTTGTTGTAGGCATGTACCACAAACTCACACTGTTCATCCCAGTCGTCCTGGTGGGTATTGACCAGGGGCTTTAGCACTTGTATGAGGGTTCTGTTGAAACGCTCTACCTGCCCATCCGAATGTGGTCGGTATGGGTTTGTTCGGGTCTTGCAAATGGCTAGGTAATGGCACATTTCCTGCCATAGCTCCGACTCGAACTCCCTTCCATGGTCGCTGTGCATCATAAGGGGAACACCCAAATGTAACACCCAGCCTTTCACAAATGCCTCCGCACACGTGGCGGCTTTGTGGTTAGGAAGGGGGAACACCCGAGTGTACTTGGTATAATAGTCGGTTACGACCATCATACAAGTATTATCTCGGGGCGTCGTTTTAATTCCACTGATGATATCTATCGCCACTCGAGCGAATCTGATACCAAACAATTCCTGGGATAGGGGTTGCTTACCCAGGCCGGGTCCCGGCTTGTTTTTACAGCAATCCGGGCAAGTGGCGATCCACCGAAGCAGGTCGCCTCTCATACCGGGCCAGTAGTAACGCCTTTGTAGGCGCTCTATTGACCTTTTCTTACCGAAATGGCCACTTGTTTGATGGCCATGGCAATAATACATGATATCCCTCCTCATCGGGGTGGGTATCACTATTTGCAACAGCCTACCATTGGTGGGAGTTGTCTTCCACCTGCACAGTATGCCATCTCGGATCTCTAGCTCGGTCCATTGGGCTAGCAACCGCCTCGCCTCCCTATCCTCTAGGGATACTAGCGGCCTTGCCGGTTTAATACCTGACCGTAGGTATTCCATTATGCGTGCAGTGGTGGGATCCGACTGTTGGAACTTCTTGATGGTTTCCGGGGACCAATCAAGATAGCTACACACAGCCTCCTCCCAGGGGATACGGGGGGTGGTATGATTAAATACCAACCCAGCTACCACAGCATTGTGGGCCCCGCAGTCATCACAAGTGGCATTTTGGCACCTTCGGATGGGTCGTCTCGACAAGGCATCCGCATTGATATGTTTAGTACCGGGTCGGTGCTCTATCTGTTTATGCTCTAATCCGAATTCGGATAGATGAGCTAACCATCGTCCTATCATCCCCTCGGCGTCCTTAAAATTAAGGAGCCACCTAAGAGACGAATGGTCGGTTCTTAAGGTAAAGTCACTTCCCCAAAGGAAATGCTTAAACTTTTTCGTATACACCACCACAGCGAGGAGTTCTCGCTTGGTGGTACAATAATTTCGCTGTGTCTTGCTTAACGTGTTGCTAGCAAATGCTATCGGCACTTCGACTCCCCCTTGGACCTGAGAGAGAGCTGCCCCAATTGCATCATTGCTCGCATCGGTGTCTAAGATGAAATGTCCCTCGGGAGTGGGATATTTCAACACGGGTGTATTCCTAAACAAATCTTTTATTTTATTAAAAGATTCTTCTTGCTCGCTGGTCCATGGGAATGGGTCCCGTGCCCTACCCGGAGTCCAGTGAGCTAAACACTGCATGGGGAAGCTCACACGAGAGTAATTTGGTATGAAATCACGATAATAGGAACAGAATCCTAAAAATGATCTCACCTCCTTAGCACTCGTAGGTCTTTCCCAATTCTCTACGGCTTCCAATTTCTCCGGATCCGCACTCACTCCGTTAGGAGTAATGATCCTTCCCAAGTATGTAATGGTTTTCTTAAACAAATTACACTTCTTGGGTTTAAGTTTAAGACCGTTTGATAGTATCCGGTCGAGGACTAATTGCAGATTCGCCAGGCATTGCTTGAACGACTTGCCGAACACGACCACATCATCCAAGTAAACCAGGCATTTCTTCCACAAAAGATCACTCAGTAAGGATTCCATCATAGCCTCGAATGTAGCGGGGGCGTTACACAATCCGAAGGGTAAGACATTATACTCGAATAGCCCCATATGACTGGAGAATGCTGTCTTCTCCTTGTCATCGGGGTGCATCGGTATTTGCCAATACCCGGACTGTAAATCCAAGGTACAGAACCATTGGTTCCCGCCCAAGCTATCTAAAGTCTCGTCTATCCTTGGTAAAGGATACGAGTTCTTCTTTGTTATACCGTTCAATTTCCGATAATCGACACAAAAGCGGATTGTACCGTCTTTCTTAGTGGTCATACAAACAGGGCTAGACCAGGGACTCGAGCTGGGCACGATTACCCCTAGGTCTAACTGTTTTTGTATTTCCTCTTCGCAAATTAACTTCTTCTTTAGAGGAAGTCTACGATACGGAATTTTAAAAGGTTTCTCGTTGCCCACATCTATGGTGTGCAACACCTTATCGGATCTACCCACCGGTCCTCCCTCCCTACCAAAAGCACTCTCGTACTTCTGTAGGAGTTTCGCCAGGCAATCCTTATCCTCCGTATTTTCTAAATCGGACTGATCAATCAGCTTTTGGAATTCTTCATCCAAAGGATGCTTACTAACAGGGTTCAGTGGTTTATTGAATTTTGCTTCGGCGACATGTTCTACCGAGCTCATCCTCCCAATACAGTCGCCTCGCCTCAGATAGACTACTGAACCACTTCGGTTAGTCATGGGTAATACAGTCCAAGCTGCATTAGCCACTAATGTATCCACTGAGTCTAACCCGACGCTCGACAAGTACACCGTATCGGGTTCATAGACTCCAGTTTCATTCCTTTGAGCCATGGACCCGCCACAAAGGACATCGCAAGTGGTACCCGGTGGGATCTTCACCGTATGTATCACTGATGCGACCGAAGACACCTGTCTCAATACGCATTGGACATGCAAGCCATACGGGTTCCGTATACTCATCATACCGTCCCTCGGGTCCAAGACGGCCCCGTATAAGCTTGCAAAATCCAGTCCGAGGATTCCGTCATCACTAACCTCTGCTATAGTTGGCGAAAGAACAAATTCTTTGCCTCCTATACGGATAGGCATAAACGTCCTACCAAATGTACGCATGCTGCTTCCGTCGGCCGTGCAAGCATTTACCCCCGTTTTGAGGTTCTCATGGCTGCTGGCCACCGAGTCGAAAAACCTTTTGGACACACAGGAATGGCTAGCTCCGGTATCCACCAAGAATTCTCCTACCCGGCCTTCCACAGATATGGGTACATACCACCGTCTCCCCCCTAAGGGTGAGGGGTTACTGGTAAACTGGCGAAAGTCTCCCGAATCACCAAGATTCAATCCGAGTCCTCTCAGGAATTCCAGACACGGATGACTTGGGGGAAGGCGTGTCCCACACACTCGGATCAACTCTTTGATCCATCCTTCCTCTCCCCTAGTGTGGCCACTCGCCTCCATACGCTCACCCTCATACATACAAACACTAGGGTCCCCGGCCCCGGCCAAGGTGCAGGGGTGCGCACCCCCGGCCACCCGGCCTCCAGGTGTAATTGATTCGAAATCTTCCACCGGGTCACCCCCGGTAGCATTTTGGCATTCGTTCTTCCTTGGGGTCGTATCAGATGCCGTTGATACAACCCCCACTAGTTTTCCACGTCAGTGGAATCCGTAGTGTTCTCCCTTCCTTCGCCGTTGTCTTCGGGTTCATAGAAGGCAGCCATTACCGGTTTAGCAGCGGTACATTCAGATGAATAGTGTCCCATGCGCTGGCATCTAAAACACTTTACAGTTCGGCGATCCACTCGGGGTCTCTGCCGACTGGCTTGGATGGCATCTGTAATTTTCTTACACATGTCCTCCATAAGTTTGGTCATGTCCGGGGACTGACCCTTCACTTTATCGGCGCTTACTAAAGGTTTGGATGCCTTCTCACTGGCCTTCGGGTCACTCTTGACCTCGGGTGGTGGTCTTGAGTCCCTTGGCTTATTGAAAGCTTTCCTAGGAATATACTTCCTGCCCGTAGTATTCTTCCTTAATTGGACCGAACAGAAGGTTCCGTCCTCCTGTTCGATTTCAATCAATTCGAAATCATCTGAGGGGACTTGCGCCTCAGACTGCTGGACTACTGATGCCAGGGGAGCCGAGCGGCTGGCATTCGGTATGTCTCCGGCTAACATTGTTCGCTTCTTCACGGCCATATCTATACCATTAAATATGTCGTGAAGTGTTACGCCTTCTTTCCAGGCATCCCTGGCAGCAACCTGCTCATCTCGGTCTCTCAGACCCTTGACGAATTGGGTAATCAGATCGTCCATATACCAGTCCTGGTTTTCAGTACCGGGTCTGGCCTTGCTTAGCAGGGCATGTAGCTCCATACCGTATGCTCGGAAAGCTTCGTTAGGCTTCTGCGTACGTTTCTTGAAACGGACCATCGGGTCCTCCTTGACCATGTTGCATAACAGTCCACTAGCAGATTCTACCAACTGCTCAAAACTTCCAACGAGACCGTACCAGGTTCGCCATTGCTCTACAGCCATGCGACCCGGGCCGCCCTTCAAACATCTTACCAGATGTGGCTTGGCCTCGTATGGGGTCCACCCATTACAATTCATCACGTCGATGAAGTCTTCAAACCACTCTTTCCAAGGTCGAGTACCGTCATATTCTTTTGGAATAACGGCTACCCTTCGGGCAGAATTATGAGCATACATCAATCTAGTGCATTGCTGTTTGCTCCATTCAACCGCCTTTGTTTCATTCAAGGTTCGGTTGACCCCTATACCACCGAAGCTCGTATTGCCCGGTGGAGGCGGTGGTGGTGGTGGCTGCGTATACGTCCACTGTGGCACACTGTGGTTCGTATAACCCGCGCCACCCTGGTTAGGGCCGGGACCCGAGGTACCACTGTAGCCTGTGGTACCCGGGGTACCGCCCCCTCCTTGTGCGCTTTGATAACCGCCGCTTGAAGGCTGGTTACCCGTCGGATGACTGCCATCGTTTGATGGATTGGGTTGGTTGCTGTCATTACCAGCTCCCAACCCCGCGCTGTCACTCGGATCCACATGTATATGGAATCCGTTAGTCTCTGCACTACTGTCAGAGGCTTCCCGTGGTATATAATCCGGGTCCAAATTGTGGACTATGGGGACTTCACTTATCCGGACTCTACTAGTTCGGCCATGTTTATCTTGGGTTCTGATATAAACTCCCCCTTGATCTACGTTCCGCGTCGCATTATCATTAATGAAAGGATTATACGGCGGATGCTTTGGCGTAGAACAGGAGACTGGGTCGCCCTGTTTAACGAAAGTCGAATTCGGATTTGTGTCCTTACTCGCCGGAGGGGCATTCGCTTGCTCCTGCTCCTGTAAATAACTCTCCATGGCAGACTTATTTATTGTGAGGGTAGCTAGATCTGTGGTTAGATTTCGCTGTTCCTCCCTCAGCTGTGCGTTTTCTGCTAAGATTTCGGATCGAATCTTTTCATTTTCCGCCACAGCTCGGTTTCGTTCTTCCTGAGCGGCTAAAGCCTCTCGCTTAAAAGTATCCTTTAATAAGCGGTACTTTTCACTTTTTTCTTTCTGAGACCTTTGATACTCGTTGGTCTCCTTCCTTATCTCGGCTTGTTCCGAGACCAATTTGGCCTCTGTCTCCGCCTTTCGGAGTTGAAGTTTCTTCAGCTTCTCCTCCATGGCATGCAACTCGGATTGTAATCTGTTTACATCCCGGGCCTTAGCAACTTCTTCGGCTCTAGCCTTTTCGATTGCTCTAAGTCTATTGGCTTCCTCGAGTTCCAACTCAGCCAATCTTTTCTCTTTCTCGAGTTCGTCTCTTTCTTTCCTTTCCAAACGATGGGTTGCCGAAGTTAGACGATACTTTAGGTCAGATTCTTTTAGAATCGCCTCCTGCTCCTCGGAACGTAATTTTCCGATCCGAGACTTAGTTTCCTCTTCTATTTTTAATTGGGCCGCCATGAATTGTTCATGTTGCCGCTTAGCTTGTAACTCTACCTGTTCTTTGGCTTTCAAATAGGCCGGGGTAGTTTTATACCCGGGGCCCATCCGACGTCCGTATATAGACCTGCGACTGCCTCCAGGATTAAACATGGAGTCAGACAAGCCTTCGTCTAGCGATCGGCCTAAGTGATGCCTTTCCGAGCTTTTCGGTTCAGCACCCCTAGGCTTATTCTTCGCATTCATGCTTGGGACTATTGCGTCCCTTATGGCTTTGCCATCGTCGCTGTCATGGTCCGACGATGTCATTAATGGGGGTACCTCGTTTGCACCATCCGGTACTGCTACTGGGGGGGTCGCAGTACATTTTCCAGGGCTTTGTGCCACTGGCATACCCAAGTTGCTAGCCGAGCCTGCTGGTACAATAGGACACAGCTGGCGTCTACTAGTTATAGCTTGGGACCAATCACTCAGGTCTAAAGTTGGGGGTTTTACTATTCCCTTGAACAATCCCGTATCCGGTACTCCCATTTGGGGTGTACCCGGATACAAGTTTACGATACCATCACCCGTGGCACCGTCTATCAGACCAGGTGTCGAGAAAACAGTTCAGACACCCACCGGATTATACATTTGTTGTTGACTGGGTTTCCAGTCTAACAACAGATGCTGGGATGTAAAGTCATCCTCTTCGAATCCCTCTAGCCCAGGGCTGGGGGGATCCGCTTCGGGTTTCCCGAGGCTTTCGGCCAATGTGGCCGCGCACCACCCCCGAACCAACTGGTCACGGCACCAGTGTAATGGTTCGTATTGACTTATATGTTGGGTGGCTCTTTGGCTCGCTTACCACTAGAAATACCAACACAACACGAGTAGTTCGGGTTGGGCAAAGCCCCAGAAACCCCTACCTCTCGGGTAGGACTTTATTCCACTCTAGTCTACAGGTTAGGCTGCGCGTCTGGACTGGACTAGATCCAGTCACCTTCTGCCGCTCGTCCGGCTCCTTAGTAGGAGCTGGACGCGAGGCATGGTGCCGCCCCCTCTTGTACCAACGGGGTATCACAAAGCGACACCTAGCTGGCATAGAAGGAACAGGCACCACACGAACACGTCTCTCGGATGAACGGCACTAATATATATACGACGATACCGGCCCCTACAAGAGCTCTAAGTCCAAAAATAAAAGTTGTGTTTCCAGTCAACCCGACCAACCCTAGCAAAACAGGGCCAAAATATGTTTTTATGACTTTGAAGAATTTTGTAATTTTTTTAAGGACTAAAAAAGTTTTCATACTTTTTTGAGGATTTTTATATTTTTGTCCATTTTCCTTTTCATATTCTTCCTTCACAGTTGTCAACCTTTTTCATCATTATTTTGTAATGAAATCGGGAAACCGGGACTCGAACCCGGGGCCCTCCAACTTCAAAGCGGCTGCTCTTCCTCTGAGCTACTTCCCCTTGGCCTGACATTTCCACCTTCCATCCACACCTGGATCGGTATGATACACACTAGGGGGGGCAGTGATTACCCGGAGACCCACCCCTGGGGGTCTGCCACCGAGTACAGGGAAATACTGCCCCTACATTCCTCCCCATCAGCTTCAACCAACCCTGGTCCTCCAACCCAACAGCCAGCAGGTGACTAGTTTACCCCTAGCAGGCTGAAGCGTTATCTGTATCATACCGGCCCAGTTCCCGAGTCCTCAATCGGTCGCAATCACGTTAAGACATGAGCAGGCACACATATCTTTGATCTCATGATTGCGTTAGGATGCTCGGTTTCTCAACCACTGTGTCACGGCACCAGTGTAGTGGTTCGTCTCGTTAAGTTAGATTAAGTAATCATAATGAAGAGAGAGAAAGTTTCCGGGTAGGCAACCGAGCTTTTATTTCATAGCTTATGTTACATACGATCACGGCCTCAGAGGACTACATGCTGCTAGGGCATTCGGTTACCCTTTCAGGTAACGACCTGGTTGAGCAGTGGGTAAAACCACTACTAGAGAACATGGGGGTAGAACCAGCCTTATATAGGGGAAAAGCCCGCGAAACTCAGACCGGCCATGTGACGTGTGGCGGACGAGTGGTAGGCCCCCTGGTGTAATGGATACGAACCCAGAGACAGGTGCTGCCACCTGCCATCCGGATTCCCCCACTACACCCGAAGACCTAGGTCTGAGTCTCACGGGTACATGAACGTAAAAGTGTAAATACCACACCCCTACACATTCATTGATATGTGCCCTAACATTTCCTATAATCTACTTATGTACAAAAATATAAATAAATGAATAAATCAGACCTTCCGACCCTGTCTTTGGAAACAAACAATTTTTTGTCCTAATTAAACTCTGAGGGTGAATACAATGTGCAATCATGTGCATACCACTCTGGTATTACTCTACGATATATTTCTTACAAAGTTCCCATTTGAGCCAGTGAATGTGACTATCCATTGCCCCTAGACACCTTTAGTACTCGTGTGTTTACTATTTTTATCATCGGTTTTGCTACCTTAGTTACATTTCTGTCTATTCCCTTTTAATTCTTTTTCCATTTGATGATGAGGCACCTGTTCTATGGTATTCCACAGGGATAGCACTGAGTAACCTGTTCCCGGATACCCAGGTCCCAGGGCGGGATGGGGAGGACATGGCAGGGGGTGTGGATGGGGGGTCCCCCATGTCACATGTCAATTTTAAGAAATGGTTATGTCACATGTCACTTAAATCCCCATGTCCCATGTCACCTCTAAGAACCTCTCATGTCACATGTCGATTTTAAGAAATGGTTATGTCACATGTCACTTAAATCCCCATGTCCCATGTCACCTCTAAGAACCTCTCATGTCACATGTCGATTTTAAGAAATTGCCATGTCACCATGTCAAATTTAGTGGTCCACATCCATATGGCAGGCAGTAGGGCTAACGGTGCCATACTATATTGGCCACTAGCTGGTCTGCAGCTGGTTCCAGCGACACACATTAAAAAGATGGGACCAGCATGTCCCTGGAAGTGGGTGTTAACCAGGGACAAGGTACCCATCATGGTATGTCTTATCAGTGGGCTTTACCTCAACCAGCGAAATTCAAAATGGCGGCTCCACTAGGCCTCCATACTGAGTCCTATACCACCACTTCCATGCAATGGTATGAATGTTGGGGGTACTGTGTCTTGCGGAAATTAAAAGTCCGCGAAGTTATGTCTAAAGTGACAATTTCTGCTGGGAACATGATTGTAGTGTTGGTTGAGTGTGGATGGGGGTTAAAATTATCACCACAAACATTAATTGGAATTTCCTTTGGAAAGTTTGATCAACAGAACATGTTTTGAACATGTAGCCTATATCGAAGTGTATTGGAAAAACCCAACAAGAAAACAATGAGATATAATAATGTTGCAAACAACACTAACCAATCTTTAATTAGATTTACAATTTATGTTTGTAATATGCATGCACCCTTGTTTTTTACATGTATCTGCTATTAGAGGCAGAGCAGCTTTGAACAACATGGACGCATGCCCACCTGCAGGTGCCTGACTCATCCTATATAGTTAATGATGTATTTGAGCTGTTTTAGGTCTATACTATTACTTCATATTCTATCAAAAACACACTTTTTATTTTTACAAATCCACGAATTTAAATACCAGTGAAAATGTCTTATTAACTCTTTCAGCAAAAATGTATACCAGTGAAAATATCTATGACCACAGTAGTCCAAAATAAACTGCTTGGGTACAGCCCGGAACAGCAAGACGGCCCCCGAGCTGGCTTGGGCTGTGAGGGGTCATAGGGTCATGGCATCGTGCTGACTGGGCGTGCAAATCATCACCATACTTGAATATGACGTATATCCATATCAAATGGATAGATAGATGGAAAAGAGAGAGAGAGAGAGAGAGAGAGAGAGAGAGAGAGAGAGAGAGAGAGAGAGAGAGAGAGACGGAGACGGAGACGGAGACAGAGACAGAGACAGAGAGAGAGACAGAGAGAGATAGAGAGAGACAGAGACAGACAGACAGACAGAGACAGACACAGACACAGAGACATACAGATAGTGACAGACTCACACAGACAGACAGACAGACAGACAGAGATAAATCAGAGGACGAATGGGCAAGTCCACACCTCATGACTACCTCAATTGCCTTTTCTGTACAGGGGCGGATCCAGGGGGGGGGGGGTCCTGAGGGTCCACTCGGGGGCTCACTGGTACCCATTTGATATGTCCCCTGACCAACCATTCCATACACACCAACTCTTATCAGTAGAACTCGCTGGTAGCAAGCTCCAGTAATGGCGGCGACCATGGGGCGACCTGTTAACCCGGAGTAATGACCACTTCCTTCGGGAACACTGTCGCCATGGACTACCTGACGTCATCTTACGTCACTGTTTCTCACCGTCAATGGGGTGATGGCGCATCGTTAACACACTCCACCATATGATGCAGTCAGGATGGCCGGAGCCTGAGTGAGTTAGAGACGTGATTTAGTCCGGCCGCGGCAAATAGGGAAAAATAGGGACCGGTCCCTCTTCACCTCCAACAAAGGGGACCAATAAACCTATTAAAGGGTACTTCACACAGCCTGTTGTTTCCCTAAAACAAAGACCTGGTGGATTCCTATCTCTTTAGTAACAGTAATGCACTCCCCAGATTTTATAAAGGTATCGGTAATTCGGATTACAATGACAGGTCGAATACCAATCCAGTGGGTCTTATTGTGAGAGAAATTACAACATTGCCGGGTGCAGTGCTTATGTGGACAGGAACCAGAGGCGGATTTATCCCAGTACCCTTTCACCCCTGGATTTCTGTTACTCTATGGGATTTGTGTGCGAATCCTGCTTTATGGGGTGGAAGGAGATAAGAGTTTAATTACATATTATGGACCCCAAAATTTGCTGAAAAATAGGGGGTGCGCCCCCTCCTATTGGGCCTCGCCCCTCCTTTTCCAGATCCTGGATCTGCCATTGGGAACCAGGGGCATGAGGTTCTATCGATGGATGGTGATTGGGAATAAGTGAGACAGCTTGTGAAGGTCCTATTTATACACATAGTCCACTTTTGTATTATGTGACTAGGACTCTGTCGCAGAAATTTATAAAGGTAATGTATGGGCTCAATCAAGTGGACTGTGGGTTTAAGACTTCGCTGTAGCTGCGGTCATTAGTCAATCTTTGATATTGCAATTAAAACTATAGATCTGAAACCGTGTTCAAAGGTGAACATTTGGCTCACGAAAAAAAGATGACAATGTGGTGATGACTTTATCATCTTTATACAGGGAACACTATTGACAATATTGTGATTCCTGTTACGATGCCTTTGTAGTTTCATCCTTTCAAATAAAATTGGTAAAACTCAATCATCATAGTAATAAGCTGGGTATTAATCATATTGATGTTCCTTTCAAGTTTCCCATTCACACTCTCCCAGTCACTTGCATGGAAATTTCCTATGGCTTTCTTTTTATAGATGCCTAGGGGTGTGGACAGCAGCAGCTAAGCTGCTGGTTGCTGCTCAGTCTCAGGGCTGCTGCAGCAAACTGTCTTCCTTCTACCCACGTGGCCATCCATCCCTCACAGCATCTCCCCACCGTCGGCAACTCGCACTCCACAATGGAGCCTGTCCATGCCTCCGGGCCATGCCTATTTCACAACTTACTAGAAAATGTTTCATATGGGTATAACAATGATGTGCTTACGTGCTGTTGCTATTGGTCGTTGGGGTCATTTTGAAGCCTTGTTGCTGCTGTGAAGGCCCGACACTTAGTGTTCTGCCACTTGGAGTAGTCCAGCTGCTGCACCACGAGCGAGCGCTGCGCACTTCACTTGCCGCACGCAACTTCCTGGCTGACTGACCGGTTGAGTGGACTGGACTGTTGGTGGAGTTGAGCAGGCTCCTAGTCCAAGGGGGTGGGTGGCAGTGGATAGTTCACCCCCTCCCCACCCAACCCACTTCACACACCCACCTGCACCAGGGAACGGATCCCGCAGTGCACAGACAACTCGCGAAGGTCGTGGTCTGCCCCTGCACTCTCTAAGCAAAATTGACAGCTACACTCGTTTCCAAATTTGAGGAAAGCTCAGATTCGTCAAAATATCTCTGAATTCAAAACACATTTTTTTTTCAGTGGCGGGGCCAGGCTTTTGAAAAGGAGGAGCGCGATCCTTAAGTAGGGGGTACATCCCTATTTTTGAGCTAATTTTGGGGTCAAAATTTTAACCTGACCAGAGACTGGGTACTTAGGGAGTGATCATTTTTTAACAACAGTGGGGGGGGGGGGGCTGGTGGGTTTGAGGGGGGTGTCAGAATTTTTTCAACCCCTTTACCAGGGGGGGTCAGAATTTTTTTGCCCCCTTGACTAGGGGGGGTCAAAATAATTGCACCTGTATTCAGTGAAAAAGCCCGCGTGTTACTATAGGTTAAAAGGGCACGTCCGCATGCAATTTTCGCCTCCCGAGGGGGGGGTTGAAAAAATTTTGACCCGTCGAGAGGGGGGGGCTGGAATTTTTTTCGCGCGTCTGCGCGCAAACCCACCAGCCCCCCCCCCCTGTTGTTAAAAAATGATCACTCCCTTACAAAAGGAGGGGTGTGAGGACTCGATCAGGTCCCTAGTGAGTCTCATAATCATTCTCTCAAAATTACCACTTTTGAGGGATAGGGACCATACCGAGTCCTATTTGAAGGTCTTAAAGTGGTCCTAAGGGTCCCAGCCCAAGTGTCTTTGAGAACATTTATGTCGGTGGGGAGTTGGGGGATTAGTATTATTAGGTAGCATGGAAAATGGTTGTCACCCAGAAGTAACACCCCCCCCCCCCACTCACCTTGGACTTCAAAAAATCATCTGTAGAATTTCTAGAAGGTTTATTTTTCAATTAAAAATATTTTGATATACCAATTGCCAAAGTTATTGTGGTAAGTTGATTAAAGTATGCATTTTCGCATTATAAGATCAACACAAAGAATATTTCGAGTAAAAAGGCTGACAACCATCATCTTAGAGTGAATGACATTTAAATGAATGATACTCTTACTTTGATACCATCAATGATGGTATTACATATTCCCGGTCCCCACATCCAGTGTTTTAGCAGTTTTTTTTTTTGTTTTTTTTTAAAGAGAAGAAAATGGTGGTCTAGCTAAAGCCTGTAGGGATATACACTGTTTCTCCTCTATATATGCCGTTTTTGTTTATTACCAGGGCTTGCACTTTTGCAAAAAAAAACAAAAAAAAACTTAGCTTTTTGCGATTTTCAGTGAAAAAGTTGTGTTTGAAAAAAAAAACCTACCGAGGATGGTGTCTACTTTGGATATGGAGTGCGGACACCTTCATCCCTGTACAGCCTCGCTGGCTTACTCAGATGGACCGGGGAGGGGGGGGGGGTACATGCACTGACTCTTTGAGTTTATGTACCAACTTCCGCCCTACACCCCATCCTTTCAGTGCTCGTTGGATTTGACCACCCATCATCTATCTGGGTAATTGCTATCCACCACACCTACTTTTCATTGAGGTTTCATTGACTATGCAATGTCTATTTTTAAAAGCCAACTCAGACGAAACACTGATAATGATTGTTTAACTTATCAATTAATATAATATATTATAACAATAAAAAATGTTTTAAGCCATATCAATATTCAGTAAACTCAACAGAATTCTTTGTAGGAAATCCTATGTCCGTGATTTCTATTGATTTAGAAGGAGTTACATCCCCTTCTTTTTGGTCTGGCTGTACTTCCCCGCTAGGGGGTGTGGATGGGTGGTACCCCATGTCACATGTCGATTTTAAAAAATGGCCATGTCCCCAATGTCAATTTTAAGAAATGGTCTCGTCATGTCATTATGTCGATTTCACTAAGCTTAAAATAGCCCATGATTTCAGTGGTCCACACCCCAGCCCCCGCAATCTCTATACAAGAAGACATCATCCTCGTTAGAGGAAGTGAAATATAACCCCTATCCACGGACTTTTGAGGAGGAAAAGTACCCTATTTTGAGCAAAATCACAGATTTTTTAGGGTTTAAAATGTACCCCTATTTTTAGGAAACCCTGACATACAATGTATTTGGGACCTCCGCCATTGTTTTTAAAATGTTGACTTAAAAGCCCAAAACACCACCCTATACCAAAATATCACTGATTTTTTTTTTTTTTTTTTTAAATAACCCCTATTTCTGAATAACATGGATCATGCAGACCTGGAGAAATACAACCCTATTTCCGTAATTTTTTTCTAACGTGGATGGTGTCAGGATGCTGTCTAAGTGCGGGGGGCGGGGTCCACACCCATCCGCTACCTCCCCTGAGGGTGGCGTAGCAGTAGTTACCCAAACTGTAGCTCAGTAGTGCCCCCCCCACCCGCCCCGAGTCCTCGGATGACAATGTAACTCCTCCAATTATTTTGATTTTTATCACAACACTAATTATCTCTTTTGAAGTACCTGTATTTCTTTTTATTGTACAATTTAATCGAGATCCGTGTAATTGAATTTACAGAGCCAGGCAGCTTTATGTACAAAGGGAGATGGACTACATGTATTAGGGTATTAGGGGAGGGAGGTGTATCCCTCGGGCTTACTGCTAAGTAAACATCCTTCCACTATGTATCTCCAGACAATAGAGATTATGTTACAATATTACATATATGTAAGACAGTCCACTTATGGTACAATACTTATTAATGTCCAAGCCGTCAGACTTCCAAAGTCTCAATGGACATCCTTTTTGGTCGACCAAAAAGGAGGGGGTGCGCATCCAATCAAAATGGTTCAGAGGGTTCGTTTAGTAATGATATCTTGAACAAACCAAATAAATTGTGTAATTAGGTATTTCCCTGTGGATGCTTAACTTGTATGTGACTGTGATATTATGTCTGATGTATCATCATCTGTGGAAAGCTTACGGCTGTGCATGGATTTTTGAACCTATTCAGGGGGTGTGGATGGGGGGGGGGGGGTCTCCCATGTCACATGTCAATTTCAAGAAATGGTCATGTCACATGTCACTTTAATCCCCATGGGACATGATAGGCTCTTAGAGGTGACATGGGAATTTAAGAAAGCACCTATATCATGTCACTATTTTTTTGCCTCATGTCACTAAGGCCCATGTCGAATTTAGTGGTCCACACCCATTATTCAACCAACCTATCCTCTCATCTTCACACACTGGAGGGCAGCACCAGCTATTATATATAATGAGTCTACTCCCTCACAAGAAATAACACAGTACATGTATATGTCTATTCCACACCATGAATAATATTTGAGGTTGAATTTAACTTGATTAACCGCTTAGGGCAGCATAGGACCTGAATCCTCAAAGGGTATCATGAAGACCTATAGACTGGAGAAATCCTTCTATTCTTTAAATGGTATGACCTTTACCTCCCCTAAAGGATATTGTCAATTCAATTATTCTATATTGTATATATGACACAAGATATCATTATAGAAAAACAGTTAAAACTTTATTCGTCTTGAGATATATGTTACATATCCACTCATCTCCCTTTTTTTGTTGAAGTCTCATAAACATTATAAATAACTATTTTATATATAGATACATACACAGTAATACGTTTATTCATATTAAAAATGATATTAGAATGTGCACTATCTAGACCACCACCTAAGGTAAATATACTGTCAGCTGAACTATGATAATTAAGGCATTATAGATGGGAAAATATCGACAAAACCAGGATTTCTGTAATTTCTCAGTAGGTGAATCTGTAAAATCAAACTAATTTTCTATATTACCAACAGTACAATCTAGGCCGAATTTAATGTGGTTATTGATAAGTACTGTAATATCATTATTGATGATCAGCAAAGATATAGGGGGAAAATCAAACTGCTCATTTCGGTTAACCCTTGAAAGGCGACATAATATCTCAAGGCTTCATATTCACTTGTTAACATGGTGAATACTATAGACCAGCTGTTGGTAAATGTAGTGCACACAATGGACAATATATTCATGTATAGAAGTGTTTTAGCCGTGTTTCCATTGAATTTCAAATTGGTCATTTTAGCGGACGTGCCCACTTTAATGGCGGTGTAATCATTGTAGCACCGAGCTCTATCTATATATAGGTAGGTTACTATAGCGGATCTATGTGGGGGCGGGGCATTTTGAAAAATCATGCTGACCTTACAGGGTTAAGTGACATTCGATGGACATTCTGATCCACAGGAATAACAAACAAAAAAAAAACAACATTGAAATGAAAATATAATGCTTATGGGTATAATGTGTTTATGTTGTAGCTAAAACCGCCACCTAGCGTATGGCACACAGACTGAAACATCATACATCATGTACATGACTTCAGGTAGGAATTGCTTTCTGTCCCAATTAACCTGCACAGTAACCACCTCAAAAGGGGCCTTTAACTATCTGCTGAAATAAGAGAGGGTGTGAACTAAATCAATAAAGTAAAAGATACATTTTCTATAATTCATGTTGGTGTTGATATACATACAGGCAATGCTGTGGCTGTACATTATACCAATAAAATGGAAATAAAATCTTGAAGCATCAAAATTCATACACTGCAAAAAAGGTGTTTAAAGATACACACCAAATTTTCTCAACACCAATATTTAAACATCTAAACACTTGAAGTGTTTAGGTGTTTAGCTTTTAAACACTTATTCTCAAACACCTAAACAGTGAAGTGTTTAAGTGTTTAGCATTTAAACACTTGGTTAAACACTTCCTAGTTAAACGCGTTTAAAATTAAACGCGTTTAACACTTAAGAAGTGTTGAGAAAAGTGGGACAAATAAGTGTTTAACCAAGTGTTTAACTTCTAAACACTGGTGTTTAATCCCTAAACACTGTTTTTACAGTGTATCAGTATAAAAGGGTTTGATTTAGTCTTATATAGAGTCCATATGGTTAACCCCCTTATATAGGGTCCATATGGTTAACCCCCTTATATAGGGTCCGTATGGTTAACCCCTTATATAGGGTCCATATGGTTAACCCCCTTTTTTGCCTTCTTCTCCACACTCCTGGATGGGCCGGCCAGATTGCAGCAGTTGGGTACGATACCTGTGCGATAACACAGGTGGGTGAGTGCTGATACTATGGTGATAATACAGAAGGAGGCTGCCATAAGCACCGTCTTGTAGGGGAAGTTCTGCTCGTGTGTGTCCTCCTCGTACCAGGGGTATTTAATCACTGCTGGCAGTCCTATGTCAAAGTCTCCAGACAGAAATACCATCACCAAACCAAAGACATAGCCCACAAACGACCCTATGCCTGAATTTAGATAGAACAAGGGTTTTTCAATTGGTATTCAGGGGTAGACACTAACATTTTTGGACCTTTGGCCATCCGGGCCAGTAGTCTAGTATAGTGCAATGTATTTTCATATTTTCTACTGGCCAAATGGCCAAATTCAAAGGAAATCTAGAAATAATCACTGCCATGGCCCGCAGCCAAAACTACTGGCCATTGGCCACCGGGCCAGTGTTAGTGTCTACCCCTGGGTATTGCTATATTCCCCTCTGAATTATTTTCCTTTCAGATTTTGAAATTATACAAAAAATGCAGGCATAACTATTATGAATAGTAAAACACAACCAGAAAGTACTATGAATGGAAATACAATAGAAATGCATAGATTATTTCAATTCAAATGCTCTACAAATAAAGAAAAAAAATATTTGACTTTACCGTTAGCGAAATTGAAGAAGATGACGGCCATGACTTGTGGGAAGACAACCACGTAGACCAGGGTGACAGTGAATCCCCAGAGACCGTAAATATTGTTGACAAACAGTGCCAGTACGACTGCAGTTATAGTCACCACTCCCATAGAAATACGTGTTATAATCAACATCTCACGGTTCTCAGGCACCTAGCGTACAGAATTGCAAAACCTGATCCTCATGGGGTGACTTGGGGCACTTTCAAAACTTTCTCAGAAAATGTCCCAACCCATCATTAACATTGCCACAAAGTATAGCTAGTTGGGTTGCCAACCCATCCCTCAGATCCTACCAATATTCTTCTACTCCCCCTGGATGACTTCTGGTCCACTACTTGCTCCCCCTTTCTGTTGTCCCTGCGCCCTCTTCAATGTCATTCAATGCATTTATCCCCCAATCACTTGATCTGCCTTCCCACTGCCTTCTTCTCCCCAGCCTTCTGCTACTATCATCCTCCCACCAGCAAAAGGATGCAGGGGTGCACAGTTAGTTCTATAGGCATGCGGTAGGGGAATGGTGGGGTTTGGGTTTTTAACGTTTGCAAACGTTTTTATTTGGTTTGGATAAAAAACGTTTTAAAAAACGTTATTTTGACGTTGAAAAAAGTTTTTAAACGTTTTTTTCAATCAATTTTGAACCAAATAAAAACGTTTGCTTTTTCAACCAATTTTCAACCAAATAAAAACGTTTTTTATTTACATTTCTTTTACGTTAAAAAACGTTTTTTAACCTGATATAAAAACGTTTTTATAAAAACGTCAAAATAAAGTTTTTTGAGTACATGTAAAAACGTTATTTTGACGTTGAAAAAAAAAACGTTTTGCAAACTTAGGAACCAAAATAAAATGCTTTTTTGACGTAAAAAAAACCGTTTTTCTGCCAAGTGGCACTTTGTTGTGCTTGCGAACTCACTGCGCTTCGCTTGTGAGGAGTCCACCAACCCATTTAGGTACATCCATGGCCAAAATGTGCGCCCCCCCACTTTCTCAAAATCCTGTATCCGCCCCTGCATTCCTTACTATAATCTATATGTAAAATTCCGGGTACAAGCTGCATTCATACTTCAGACTCTATGAGCAGCAGTAGGATTCTAAAAAGGCCAATAAACCACCCCTTATAGTTAGATCTGATGGAACACCTACTGTAAGCCAATGCATGAAAGCAGTACCAAGTACAACCCACTTGGCATTTTATTGGTTTCCCTGTTGGTTATTTGGTTGAAAATTGGTTAAAAAAACACGTTTAAAAACGTTTTTTGCCAAGTAGGAATGTACTAACTGACGCTCATCTGAAGGATAACCATCCCACATTGGTGCTCATCTGATGGGCTTTGTTCAGTGGGTCAGATATTCATTGAACAACTAATATATTGGTACATGTAGTGCTGTCATATATTAGCATGATTAAAAAGTGATAAACGCTGATCAGACGCTTTTCCTTAACTATTTTCAAAAATCATCGGATCAGTTCGGTCAAACTTAAGGCAAATGGGATACGCCATCGCATCAGATTAGGAGACTTACCTTTTTAGTACATATACTCCTGAAAGAGGAGAAGACATTGTTGGTGAAAAGGACAGCAGAGGATACAATAGCCGCGTCCACAGAGGCCAAACTGGCCACAGCCAGCAGGGTGAGGCAAAAGATACCCACTCCATAGGGCGTGAGATACCGCAGCACCAGCGGAAGTACAAACCGGAAGTCGTGCTCTGTATGATCAGGAGGATTTCCTGGGTACCCGGCTGCAGTCCAGGCTGATGGACCTGGGGAATAATGGAAGAATCAAAGTTTGAATGAAGCAGGTGTGATGTGAAAAATCAGTGAGAGGTCATACGCAGTAAAGGCAGGGCTTTAAACCATGGGTATTGACAGATAAATATTAATTCTTAGTGTTTGGCTCTAGAGGTTCCTGATGTTTCACTACGTCCCGCCCCCCACCCCCCATTTTTGTCTTTCTGCCTGTCTCTGTTTCTGGTACTGTCTGTCTGGCTGTCTGTCCCTGTCTGTCTGTCCCTGCCTGGCTGTCTGTCTCTTTCCCTCTCTCTGTCTGTTTGTCTCTCTCTCTCTCTCTCTCTCTCTCTGTATGTCTCTTTCTCACTCTTACCACGTGATCAGCTTGTAAAACGCCACTTGGTTGTCAAATATGTAGGTCCTAATTGTTATACATTTTAATGAGTTAGCTCACTTGTTGATCTTGCCACTGCTCCAATGAGGATCCCAGGCAGAACCAGGAACAACATCAGCAATGCCCCTAAGACTGACATGAACTTTGGCACTTTGGAGTCCTTTGTGCACAAAATCCTCTGAATGTAGATCTAAAATAAAGAGATAAATGCTATACATTGTATACATGTATATGCTAGATTGTATAACAGCCATTGCAGGGGTGAAGGAAAAGTGGGGTGGCAACAATGGGAAGGGCCTTATTTAAAAGTAAGACAACCCCTCCCAAACCGAGACCCCTGTCTCCCCCCACCTCCAATAAAGATTTACTTCCTACGCCCCCAATAGAAATCTGTGTCGTATACGCCTCGACATTAAGAAATCAGGTGATTCAATGTCATAATGGCCAACACACATGTCATATCAGTTACAGATGAGAGCCTATAATGGTCACCATTTCGTGGTTTCCATTAGAAGAGATATAACGAAGGGATGAATTGTCTGAAAAAAGGTTCGGGGCAACATTTAATCCTACTGGTAACCTGTTACTCAATAGGTCTAAAAAAGCTATGTCAGCTTACCTGGAAAGTGACCCCAGCAAACAGGTACCTAAAGGTGGAGTCAAAGTACCGTCCCAGAGTGGAGTCTGTAGGTACATTCTGTACTCCCAACCAACCATCAGGTTCATGCGCCGACTGAGACAGGGATGTCACTCCAGGATTGGCATTAGCAAACCCAAATCCTACCCACTGTGGGAATAAAAGTAAGTTAACTTTATTAGATAATGCATTTGTCTAAAAAAATCAGAGTAAAAAAAGGTTGCGATATACATTGTATAATGATGATGATGATGATGATGATGATAACTAAATCTATGAAAACAGATACTAAATCTATGAAAACAGATACTTCTGTATAACACAGATCACTCACACATTCACACACACAAGCATGCGAACAAGGTATCATGTAGACCAAAAAAAAGAAATCCCTACAGAGATACACAAATACAGACATGGCATACATAACTTAGGTAGGTTAACTGTACTATACCTATAACTCATATATTTATATACCGTAATCTCCCGTGTATAAGGCGCATCTTATACGGGGGTTTTAGTGCTAATTGCATCCACAAGGGGGACTCCAAGACCTTTATTCTGACATGATACATGCCCCCTTAGCCTTAATAGGATATATGGGGGCCCAGGAGGGGTCCATGAATTTTTCATTTTTTTCACAATTTTCCAAAACTCTAGGTGCGCCTTATACGCGGGCTGTGCCTTATACGCGGGAGATTACGGTACATGACATGATGATAGTTTAAACCTGCTGCTGCCTCTGCTTAAACACAGTATACACAAACTTTGCAAGTGCACTTATTATACTAGGGTCATTTTCTTTCATAACTGTAACAAACTTATCCATATTTGATATATCCCGGTAATTACAGATTTTACCATCTATATGATTTTCAAGAGTTCTTTGAGCTGCCTTATGTAGTTCACATGTAGTCAAAAAATGTACCTCATCATCAATAGAAGAGTTTGGTTCCAAAACACAACAAATCCATTTTGGGTGTTTTGAGATAAGGAGACTTTTATCATTCAAAAAAAAATGAAGAGGAGGTGGCCATTTTTGTAAGTTCCAATATATAGGGGACCATAAATAAAACACCTCCCCATTTCGTTTTGAAATCCTTGAGTCTTCCCTCATGGATAAATTAAGTGGTTTCATCCTGTTTTTTTTCCCAAAACGCAATAAATCCACAAACCGTTTTGTTCCAAAGTGCAATAAATCCAACATTTCTCTTTTTTGTATCCACATAATAGCCACAAAAGTTAGTTCTCTTTTCTAAATTTGACTTTTCTCATTTACTTGGATATAAATGAAACATTTTCAAGTAATTTTTTAACACTGATGGTTCTTTCACAGACAAAAGATGATTTATCATATATTTCTTTGCAAAATGCAATAAATCCTGTTTTGTTCCAAAACGCAATAAATCAATGATGTTTTGTTCCAAAATGCAATAAATCCATCACAACAGCTTTCACATCTATATACCGCTCTGGGAAAATCCATGGAAATAAGGTTATTAATGGACATACATATCATAACAATGTTTGCCTGAATGAATTTATTGCGTTTTGGAACAAAACAGGTGTGGGATTTATGTCATTTTGGCCTAGGTGCCAAATGGTGATTGTTTTCGGAAAAATGATTTTGCAACATTTTTCACTTACTCCAACCTATTGTTTTCTCATATCAACTCCATCAATAGCACCATTTGAGCAGTATAGACATACTCTGTCACATTCAGGTTTGGGGGGCCTACAATACCTCCCCATCTCAATACCAAGATTATGTATTGCACTAATGCAGTCCTGTGATTTTGACTATCAATTTTAAGTAAATAGTGTTCAAGCATGAACTCGCTCTTGAATTTTTTGAATGTTCTTAACGGTTTACCCTCCCCAGCAAGCGCAATCTCATTCATAATCTTCTCAGAATATTTACTAAAAATTGGTTCAGTTGCACTATAGCTATGATGTTAGAGTTATTAGATGTTGTCTGGTTTTCCCAAAGCTGACTATATTTCCTACCAATTGAATATAGCAAACCTTTAACATTTGTACACCAGTTATCCCATCCTTGCTGGTTAAGATGGTGCAGTTTCATGCAACATCTATGAAGAATATGCGATTCCTCAAAGTTAACAACCCTTTCCCAATATTTTAATGCTCTTACTTCCGCTTTCAGAGGCACTCTACCCGTATCCACATATACTGCAGCTGAAGTTGTCTGCTTCCTTACACCAAGCATAGACTTCAGGTATTTAAGGTCGAAAATCATAGAAAGTTGGCAGATGGGGCCTCCCGTGGAGTTTGGGGGCCTGAGATTAAACCCTCGTGTATCTGAAAGATATTTTTTGTGGATAATGTATAGGTGTTGGGGTAACTACCCACGAAATATTTTCAGTTAAACATGAAATCCGTTGTTGTGGCAACACCCTGAACATCTATACTGTGGAAGACCCTGGAAAGTTGTCTTGCCGAATGACATTAGGGGGGTATTTTCCCTTAAGCCATGCAAAATTAATTCTTTATGTATTTGGTCAACTTTTATGTTAACTTTTGTTGACTACTGGGTCTAAGGATAGGATTCAGAGAGCTGCAGCTAAAGGACTTGGACTTTTGTCCTACACTTGAATCCTTTTTCTTCAGGCCTGAAATGGCATTTTCACTGAATTCCTTGAAATTCCTGGTTCAGGAAATTTCAAAACTTGCTGGTATACATAAAAGTGACACAGTCGTAGGTAGTTACTTTTAATCATGTGGAAGACAATGCCCATCATGTGTACTTTCAGGTGGTATATAGGTTTAATGGGCCAAAAATATGTGAACAACTCACAATCGAGGTCCTCAGCATGGCATGTAACTCAAATGTCATTCGGGAAGACAGATTCACAGAATTGTGATAAAAGTTTATCACAAAAACGTTCATTCTAGGATAGGAAGATCACATCTGACATAAACACTGATACAATTTCCATAATCTACAGGCCAAAATGGTCCAGACCAGAGATTTCCATGGAAGTATGATGATAATTTCTCTAGGAAACTAAGCCCTCACCATAGCTGTACCTCAAATGTCATTCGGAAAGACAGATCCACAGATTCGCGATAAAGGTTTATCACAAGAACGTTCATTCTATGATAAGAAGAATGCATTCTATGATAAGAAGAATGCATCTGACATAAAGGCTAATACAATTAATATAATCTACAGGTCAGAATGGTCCAGACTAGAGATTTCCATGGAGGTATGATGATAATATCTTTAGGAAATGAACCACTCAACATAGCATGTAACTAAAATGTCATTCGGCAAGACATGTCATTCGGCAAGACATTTTTTAGACTTTTCCCCCTGCTATTCCAAACCATGAGGGATAATTTATCTGTTTTACACTATGGCACTTAGATATATGTGGGGGGTAAATAACTGACATAGTTAATATAGTTAAATATGTAAACCCCAGCCAGGATGAGAATGAGTGTGCTATTTCGGGAAGACACCAAAAAAAGGGCTGTCTGGCTGAAAAAATACTCATGGCCTGCTCACAGCCAAGATAATGGAGCAATTCCAATTATTTTTCCAGATTACTTTAGCATGGGACTAACTCTAAATGTTAGCACAGAAAATTAACCCATATACATTATAGATATTTTAGGAGAGGGTCATATGCCCTAAAATTTTCGCCCAGACAAACTGCTTTACAAAAAGTTAATTTCTCAAAAAATATAGACCAACTGCCCCTAGCAAGGCAATCTTAGGTCCAAAATTTCGGTTTCCCTTCAGATTTAAGTGGTCATAAGTGGAAGGACCCATTCCTATTGTCAAATTTTTAAAAAATTATGAAAAATGACAGATTTATTGATTTTTTCCCTACAAAATTGGTCATTTTGGGCCTATTTTAACCCCCTTGTGCCCAAAATATGCATATTGGACCATCAAAACCCATATGTAACATGAAGATCTCAATGAGTCCTACATTTTGAGCTGAAAGAATTAGGGGGGAAACTAAAATCCTTAGTGTAGGAGCTGGAATACATCCAAATTTGTCATATGCAAACCTTCTATGATTTGTGACCTTAAGATGGATCAGTTCAAAATTATCTAGTTATCTACCTTTATTCAGGACCCATAACTCGCATCCATAGTCAAGGCACGGTCATATTCTGGTGTCAAAGACCTTAAGGGATAGTCTAGGATTTGGTTTCCCAATATTGTGATAGCAACATGAGTATGATTGGTAGATGGCTTTCCAGCCTTTATCATGTAGTTGGTCATAAGTTTCAGAGATTATATCTTTATGGCGGTAGTTTAGTGTAAAGCCCAAGTACTTATACTCTACTCTCTCTAATATTCTATCACCATATTTGAAGGTCACTCTTTTATCTTTATCTTTTCCATTGAATATCATTATATTTGACTTGACCATGTTGACTATCAAATGCCATGTTTTGCAATACTGATATAACCTGTCAATTTGTTTTAGAGACATATTAGGTTATCACAGAACAAAAAGAAAGAAAAATAACCCTTTCTAGCAAAAAATGACATGAATTAAGAGAAACTGTTAGGGAAAAAAAGATACAATGGCTAAAAATTATGGAATAAAGTGAGAACCCATGCAGAAAGGATGATATCCACGTCCATGGGTGGAGCATCCTTTGTGTTAGGCTACTATACCTATAAGAGCAGCTTAGATTGAGTAGCTCACCAGTGCTATAAAAATAAAGATGATCTGGAAGATGTCTGTGATGATGACGGCGTAGAGCCCTCCAACAGAGGCGTACACGTACATCACAAAGGCAGATATAAAGATGGCGGCAATGTTATCTACTCCCAATGTCACAGCCAATGTGACAGCTGCAGAAAAAAAGTAGGAAATAATGGATCTTTATTTATTTTTATTTTTACACACACACACACACACACACACACACACACACACACACACACACACACACATTCTCTCTCTTCATTCTTTTAAACTTCTTATTTTTCTTCTGAATAAGTATGTCAATCCTTTGATGATTTTGGAATATGCCATGCAGTCTACTGCACCCTTTAAGCAGCATACTTGATACAATGCATGAATGGGGTCCTTTTGTTCTGACTTGATTGCATGGTCCAAAATTTAAAGGGACAGACTCCTGGTGCCATTGGGACCTAGTCTTACAGTACCAATATGACACAACATATATCTCTGTAGCATAGTGGGTGGGGCCTCAGCCAAAGCTGTGGGGGGGGGGGCAGAACCATCTGATATTTTTTAACTTAGGTCATGGTTGAATGGAGGCACACAGAGCCTGACCAATTTCTGCAACACACACACACACCTAAACACAGCAAGCTATATTTAGAAAGTCAGACTATATGTACCACACCAACAGAACCTTTTGCTGGGGACATTTTGGTAGTTGTAGGTATGGGGCTCAGAATGTCCACATGTAGCTAATAACAATAAGAATATTGGTATTTTGAATTATTCAACAGAGATCTCCAAACTATAACTATAGGTGACCCATGGGTGAGTAGGGAGGCCCCTGACCATCCACCTCAAGTTTGCCTTCTACCTGAGCTAGGGTTGTGTAATTTGCAGTTGCAGTCATGGATGAGTGGAGGCACCCACAGCCTGGTCTATTCTACTATCAGGCATACATACACACACATGCAGCCAAAATTAGCAAGTGAGAATATAAATGATTATTCCACACTATATAGAAACTTCCTCACTGCACCTTTTGTTTATTGTTATTCAAGGTGATACAAGTAAAGTTTAAAAGGAGAGAATGTCAAGCAAACCTTTGAGCAGACGAATTAGAGTTAACCCTTTAGACCTCAAAATGGCCAAAAACAGCTGTTCTTGATTGATACTGTTTAGTCAGAGAGTAAGAATCTTGTTATTATCTTCATTTTACAAAGGTTTGAAATAATGATGAAGTTTGCGAAAAGGGCTAATTTCTGGGCAAGATTTTGAGGAAATGAAACACTATTTTATGCTTTTCTTTAGAGCCTAAAGAATTTATGAAAGGCAGGATAGGTGTGTACAAGTAGATAAAGGCTAAGGTTATGAGGGAGGATGCTCAGTAAGAGGCTTGTGATGTGAATACCTCAATAACTTTAGAAAATATATATCCTGCCCTAATAATGACCACTCCCAAGAAATCAGTTGGTAGAATGAGGTTTGGTTTTGCCTGCTAGCTACAGTGACCCCTGCCTATATATAGCATGAATGTGTGTGTGCCCATGGGTGTCAGTGGGGTAGTCTTTGTTAGTGAGATCTGTGCTAAATGTATCCACTTGCACATACAATTTGTTATATGGAACATTTTAGGCTCATATAACTTCCTCCCTACAGTCAAAGTGTCCTTATTGAATAGAACAGGCTAAGGAACCCACTAAATACAATATCAGCTAATTACAGAAAAAACCTAGGACAAGAAATTCTGGTGCCTATTGGCAATACCTCCTAATAATAAAAGCTTCTATTGAGATTTCACTGTACCCTAGGTGAATGCTGACCAAAACCTCATATGAGGCAGGTCCATGACCAGTGCCACCATCCTGCTAAATATAGCTGACTTGAACTTTGAAAGTCACCTTGATCCCCGACTCTATGCATGTTACCTAAACTGTAATAAAGAGGTCAGCTAGGTTTAACCTGTGCTATTCCTGGTGGCAGTTAAATATAGCCTGGTGCTGCACTGCTTACTTACAAATATTGGCTATAAATAAAGTCTGTCAGGGGGGTCACTCCTTGTTCTTCTATGCAGAAGCAAACCCTCTGATTCAGTGCCATTGTCATGGGTGAAAGACTTGAGAATTTGGGACCCATTTTGAGGAAAAGTGCCAAATAACGCTTATCAAGGGGGACCTACCAAATGCTATTAGCCTAGAGGTGTTATTCAGAATTATTATCTATGGGCATATTACACTACTATATATATATATATATATATATATATATATATATATATATACCTGAAAATTCCATGCTGCGCACACAAATGGATGGCCCAGACTAAAGTTTGCTATGTCTATTGTAAAGTTTGCATCTCAGGGAAAAGATAATATGATATATGTCCCTACCCTTTCAGAATTAGCCAAACAGCACTCCTATTCAAGGCCCCTGTAAGGGTCATGCCAGGGCCCATATTGGGCCCAGATAGGACCCCTTTCCCTTGAAGTCATGTTTGCATATAGTATCCAAATCTGCAGGAGTGCCCCCCCCCCTCAGGAAAAGTGTGTCCAAGGTCTGATCTTAGGCAACTACCTCACCCTAAACAGAGCCACCACCCTGCTAAATATAGCATACTCCACACTATTCTGGCTGATAATCTCTTCCCAACCCATAGCTCTCTGCATATCATTGAGTTGAATGACATATAGGCGGGTCCTATTATGATAAGCAGCAAGCTGCGGGTCAGTTTTTATATGTTCAGCCATAGCAAACTTCCCCCTTTAATGGTTGACATAATATCTAAATATCATGACTCAGCACACTTACATAGAGAGGAGAAAGTGGTACTGGCCCATATGATCTGACTGGCCAACATGGGCAGAGCTATTAGGATCACCATAACCTTGCCCATCTTCTTCTCTATAGGGTCCAGGATGGTCACACAGCCAACCTCATCACGCACCTTCTGGGCGAAGAACAGACCACCTGGAAAAAGGATATATCAGAATTATTATAGGTTCATGTCGCGTCAGAGGCAATACTAAAAGGCTGGTGCTATAGGAGATAGAATGGGCAGAAAGTGACATCTAATCGATGAAAATTGATCACAGATCCAGTAAGCAATAAAAGTATTTCCCTACCAATAAGAAGACTGAAGGCGAATGCTATTGGAGCATGTACCCAAAGGACCCCATCGTCCGAGCTCCACACACGTCCTGCTGTAATGTGGATGATGGAACCTCCAATCCATGTTGCTGCGAGATTAAACGCATTTGATGTTGTTAGCAAATTTACACTTATATATCATTAATAATGTGCTAAAACAATTGTACAGGGTTTGCTATGTATGTCCCTTTCAACGTCTGTGATCGTTTGGACTGGGTTTGCGAAAATGTATGAAAAACGTTTCTTACGCCGAAAAAAGTTGAATTAATTACGGATGTTTTTCAACGTTCGTTTTTTCAACATTGAAAAAGCCTTTTTATCAATTATTATTTTTTACGTCGAAATCTGTTTTAACCTAAAATAAAAACGTAAGAAAACCACTCTATTTGAGTAGACGTTTTAACATTTTCTATGTTGAATACAAACGTTTGGAGCCTAAACCCGTTTATTGACGTTATAAATTGTTGGTTCAAGTGGGTTAAAACATCAGGTAAACGCACCACGAGGCTCCACATGCTAATGGTTTGGGCAAAAGACCACAATGCATTGGACAGAGTATTACAGTATTACTTCTGTCAAATCCCAAAACCAGTCTCAGGGGTGTAGGAAAGGGGGGGGGGGCAGGGGGGCCTGGGCCCCCCAATAATGAAGAGGTTCCCTATATAAGCCTATATAAAAATATAGCGGGCCCCCAAACCGAGACCCCTGCCCCCCCCCCAATAAAAATTTGCTCCCTACGCCCCTGAATCTAATGTCCAATAACGCCCATTTCTAAAATCATGAAGATCCTTTTACCAGACATGGTTTAAGATACAATGTTTTGCCAAAAATTACGGCCGCCTTACCTGTTATAGTAAAGGCCCCGATGCCATATCCTAACTTGCGTCCAGCTAAAAAGAGGTCTGTATGCGAGGCCTTCCAAGAGCTAAACTTGAGGGACACACCTATGGCTAAGATAAAGATGAAAAGGTATCCTACGATGATCCCTGCCAGTCCATTGGTGTCCAGGGTACCCCTGCAGAGAGACATGTGCAGAGATTAAAATACTAATACATGGATACATGTGATTTATCTGATACTGTGAAAAGTGAAAAGTTAATATGTAAATATTCAAATTTCATGTTATCTTTCGAGAAATTAAAATGATAGTTTAGGCCAATGGAATCAGGTGTGTGGTTGTTTAGATATCTCAACAACACTAAATTTGTTGTCATCCGGCGGTAGATACTAAATTGAAATGGTCATTTCGAGAGCATGAACACGAGAAAATCTGCAATAGAATTAGAATGAATCCAAGATTGTATCTATGTACAATAATGTAGGCCAATGGAAGCAGGTGTGTGGTTGTTTAGATATCTCTACACACTGGGCAGAGCAAGGCAGAGTGGATGGACTAGGAGACTCGGCAAGTGGGAGGGTGAGATTTTAGTTCCTAGCTGGCCCTTGACCAAGAAAATAAGTGTTTTCCCCTGCACAAGTATACCTAAAACATCATAAGGTTCATGAAACTTACCATTGGTATCACATCTAAGATTTTTTTTTAATATTTCATGCAAGCACTGAACTGTTTATATCGATTCTCTATACACATTACACTGACCGCAATATGACTAAGTAGCACATTTGAATTAAGCCATGAGTAGAAATGTGACATGAATGCATGTAGAAGGATAATGATAATTTCTCTCTATACATTTCTAATAACATAACTACCGAATCAATTTCTTGGTATTCCATTACATTTCTCGCGTTTGTATTTCAATTCATTTATAAAGTAGAGTTATTGAACCAAATGTAATATAGATATGAACACGCTCTATCGTAGAATTCGGAAAAAAAATAAATGCACACATTTCTTTTTCTTTTCACCGAATTCTCTGAAACTGTGGTTCTAAAGCATTGATAACAGTTAAAAGCAAAACAATTGATTGACACCCCGGCATGCTCATTGAGTCAGCAGACTTTGCTGACTCATTTTTCTAATCAATGATCGCATTTTATGCATGTTGGTATACACAGAACCTCTTGGCTAAAATGGAAACTACCGAATAGACCTCCCCCATTAGATAAATTCAACATGTAGGCCTAGTTTCATTTCAAAATGAACTGGTCATACTTTTTGTTCTAAAATGGCCGCATAGTAGGAATAGTTTGGGTGCTCTACATGTCCAGCAAATTTGATATATCAAAGGAATTCGAAAGTTTCTGTTTACAGGGGTATACACTATTACATTTTACATGTGTAACGCTGTCATGACACAGGAGCCAATGGTGAAAGGGCCCGTAATGCTAGCGGCGGTCCCGCAGTTTTCACAGGATTCACCTATGTGGACCACCAAAGTATTTGTAAAATAATGTGATCTGTGAGAGCCCTATGTTATCCTGAATAGGTCAAATAAAGAAAAGTAGTCGAGTGTTGGACAGCTTGTCCCATTTTCTATTGCCAACATCGAACATTACAAAGGGGCATCAAAACACCATTGTCTTCCTTTGAAGGGTAAATTGAGCCATGTTCCGTGATACCAGTTGGAGCAGTGTTAAATGAAACGTCGAATTAGTGTATCAGGAGCGTGTTGCTCCTATGGTAAAAAGAGCTGTCAGTAGGTACCCTCTTTTCAAAAGAAGTCATGCTCTGCTTCACCATTCAACTTGCACTTACCACAGTAGTCTGAAAAGTCACCTGCCTTGTTTAAAACAGAGAGAGCTGCACTATCAGGTACCTACTCATGTCACACACTCTATAGTATATTATACTTCTATACTATTGACTTCTCCCAACTAGGTACCTACTCAAATCCCCCCCCCTTTTTTTTTTTAGCAACGTACTTGAATGACCACTTGTGATCAACAAAAGGGACAAGTTATAGCTACATGAAAAGAAAGGACTGGAAACAAGAGCATTTTTAGCCAGCTCTTCCATTTACTATAGGAGCAACACCCTCCAGATTTCTGTCCTTATACCATACCGTGCTACCATGTTGTACAATTATAACTATGATCTGACCATGTAGTATATGACAGACATTCACTAGGTCTACAGCATGATGAAGGTAAGTATACACGCTGTTCTAGTTAGCCACTCAACTATGAATTAAGGAGCATGGATAACTCTCCCTAACATATCTATACACTAACATAGGTGTTCCTCCAGAGCTAACCTCCCCGCATCCACCCATTCTGAATACGACTGGGAGTCTTCGATTACCTATTCCAATGACAGTACACACATTCGAAAAGTGGTACTATTTTTGGATAGCAAAATAGATAGATGTAATTAATTGGGGCACACTCCTTATCTTCTTTGTAATATTTTCTTTATAATTGTGCAATTTGAGCTAAGGTTCACAAACTTATATTTGTTGTCATCTGGAGGTAGATACTTAATTGAAATGGTCAGTTCGAGAGCATGAATACGAGAAAATCTGCAATAAAATGAGAATGAAACCAAGATTGTATCTATATGGACATTAAATATTATAATATATATATATATATATATATATATATATATATATATATATATATATATATATATATATATATATATTAAATCTATGTGTAGAACAATTGATAAATCATAGATTTACTATTTGACTAATCAAGCTCTGCTTATAGCTCGGGTGTGAAGCAGGGACGCTCCTACTGGGTATACGGAAAAGATAGATGCAACAAGTAGACCTGTTTTGGTACATAGTGAATAAAAGGAAATGAAAACTCAAGAATTAGAGTCAGACTAAGAGGACAGGCGTTGATGAAAGAAGAAGGGGGTAAGCGAAGAAAATTCACATAATAGGTATTCAAATTGCAAGAAGAATTCAACTAATTACCCCGATATCGCACAGGAATATCTATTATCTACCATGGCCCTAAAAGAGGGAGAGAGGGACAAGCGAAAACAGGCGTGAAACCAATACTCCACGAAAAGACCCTTTGCCGTCCGTAGGTGAAGGCTGTAGAACGGAAGGAAAGGATTCATGACTCTGAGATATTAAAAGGAATGCCTCTATGTATATATAATGTTTATCTGTCACTATGATGCACATGCCCACTGCCATTGACCTGGTCAGCACTGCATTAGTGCATCATGCTGACCATTGGCATCTTGTGTGTGGCATGGTGCAAAAATACAGCCCCTGTAAGTACCGTAGTACATCACGTATAATATAAAACATCCCTTAGCTGTGTCCTATATAGGTCTGGATTGAGCTCAGGGTGCGTCTTATATGCGTGGTCGGCTTTTACGCGAGGTAATACGGTAATTCACTGATGGGGCATTCCTGTATCATGGTTACTATAATGGGCATGGTGCAGCCTTTGAAGGGTTTTTGCAAAGGAGGGAACAACCGGGAAACTTATGATCCGACTTACCCCACAACTACTGGGCTGAAAGTATACGCATATATACAAATGACACAAACACAATACATCAATGGCAACTAATCATACATGTTCAGTCTGATGTGATCTATTATGGTTTTATTACCCTACTTATAGGGCAGAGCGTAGACAATCCCTTTAAACAACACAAGTCATGAGAAGAATATTGAGATTGGAAGCGTTGGATTTACCCTGGAGGAAATGTGTAGTTAGTTCTGCAATACTATTGTTGTGTGCCATATTCAATGAGGGCCTTTTATTTGCTATTCAATTTATTATTGATATAAAGAAAAAAATATATATTTGCCGTAGCAGGCTGCCATGGCAACAAACACTGTCACATAATTTGGGGAACAACCAAAGTGAGCTACATACACAATGCGCTATAGATGGAAAAAAATAACATTTTTATGACAGCATGGATGCAAATTAGCGGTAGTTGTCGTCCACCGAGTCATTTCATATGTATAGATTCATTTCTAACCACACTGAACTTCATAACATTTTATCAAACTGGGTGGTTATGGAAAGAGTAATTCCAACCCCGATTACATTGCTTCTTTAGGCGAAAATCTTATAAACTCATTAAAGATATAGAGATAGATGAACTGCAAATATATAGTAAGTGGAGAACAGTTTTAAGTTATTGAAGGGGCGAGACACTAACAGGGGCGTAGGAAAAGGGTAGGCCAGGGGGGCCTAGCCCCCCCCCCAATAATGAGGAGGTTCCCTATATTAGCCTATATAAAAACATAGCAGCCCCCCCCCCCAACCGAGGCCCCTGCCCCCCCCCCCAATAAAAAATTGCTTCCTACGCCCCTGACTAACTGGTATAATAAACCTGCCTTCTCACTTTAAACTTGACCGACATACAAGGTAAATCTCCAATGTAAACCTGTGTACTTAAAGGTTTCTCATGTTAGTGG
Source organism: Acholoe squamosa (assembly GCA_949317995.1). Taxonomy (NCBI): domain Eukaryota; kingdom Metazoa; phylum Annelida; class Polychaeta; order Phyllodocida; family Polynoidae; genus Acholoe; species Acholoe squamosa. The sequence goes on along the minus strand of OX439041.1, from coordinate 32,048,116 downwards.
TAGACAATGGACAATGAACTGGATCAAGGTATGAAGCCACGGACAGAAATTCAACGTGTCGTGCAGCAATGCAAAAAATAAGTGTTTTTTTTTAATGATCTGTATAATTGCCCTTATCCTACCCTGATGACCCTCCGAAATTGTTTAGTATACTAATGGTTATAAGGAAAACATTTAGACCAGAGGCAAGTGGATCATGTCTGGGGCATGCATATGCTCACCCCAGACCTTTCCAGTTAAGCCTATATTTGTAGGGAAGTGCCTGTGGGTGCTATCCAATACCATGGAACCCTGCACAGAGATAATCATATTTGACAAAGTACTTTGTATGTACAAACTATGACTATCCACCTTACCCAAACATAGGAACTACCCTAGAAATAGAGGACACACATCCAAGACATGCATTGCTTTCACCTGCAGTGTGGTTGGGGACGAGTTAGGAGGAATTGTACTAGTCTAGAAAGTCTTATTAACATTTAAAGTATGGCGTGATGTCCTAGCATTCGTGTTCGTTTTTCAAGATCCATAAATACAGTGCTGGTGAATGGAGATCGAGCTCCTCTCCGCCATTTTGGTACGTTTTTACAAAAAGTAGTCCAGCTAAAGCCGAACCTATATGTGTAGATATGAAATAATTGCTCATACATGTAGTTACTCTGTTTGTCGGTGTGATAAGCAATGCTTATTCATCCAAAGGTCGATCCTAGTTTATATAGATGATTGATCAACAGATCAGCATATGTTTGTGTTCATAGTTTCTGAAATGACAGCGCATCTCAATATCTGTATGAAACCCTAAGAATATCACAATTGGAATATAGCCAATTTCCCTCAGTAGTATTTCAAAGCAAAAATCGTCTTGTCTGAAATCAATTCTCAATGAACATTGCTGCCAGATATCTGACAGGTTTGAACTAATTACAGTGTTTAAGCATTAGGTGAGGCTCCACTACGCGATTTTTGCAGAGAATCGCAGCTATTCTCACAAAATGGGACACAAACACAGACTATAGAGTAGTGTTTGTTTTCATTGCAAGGTAGAAATTGTATGTTGGGGGAGCTATTTGTTTATCTGGGGATGTGAATGTGTGTAATCTCAGGCATACTTGTGTTGTTAAAAAGATGTTTTTGTTTACTAAATCAAGCTGATGTTATGTAAATATTGCAACCTTTCACACTGGGAAGTCTCCATGATTTTATATCAGACAGGTTTGATTTTTACAGGACTGGTTGTTGTTGGACTGCTGTATTGTTATTTATTATGGTACTGTGTTGTTGTTTATACATCAGAAGGGCACCTAGCCCTACCTGATCAGTGTGACATCTCAGTCACAGATTTGGAGTAGATATAAACAGACCTATAGGTAAACACACTCCCTGTGATTAAAAGTGACCCCCCAAATCTCATGATTACAACTTAAGATCTCATGTTTACAGTTTAGAACTGTCAACAGCCTATACCTTAGACACATGAGAATGTTCCAAAAAAATTGCGTAGTGGAGCCTCCACTATTGTTTGTGTCAGCTTTCATGAGAATATAGCTGCGATTCTCTGATATATAAATCACCAACTGCAGCCCTAGCTTAACTCGCCAAGCTGGTGTATCATGTCAATCCGTCGGGTGTATGATATAAATGCAGCATTAGAGACCAACTCACATACATTCATTAATCATGACAAATTATATCCATTTAAATTTGTCTTCGTCCCTAACCACTTGTCTCTAAACCAAGGTAATTAGGCCTAGTCATATGAAACAAAATGATTGGGCAGATTCTTGGCTGTGAAAGTAGGATATAAGATATCAATAGCGTTCTTTATAGAGTTCGGAAATGAAGTTGATTCTATATTTCTTCATCTGCAGTATGCAGTCACACCCCACATCTGCCCTAGAATATACATGATCATTATTTACTCACCCCGTGTTCACACCACTGCCTACAACCATCTTCTCCTGTTGTGAAGGCCCACCTTACACACCTCCTACTCCTTCCTCCTGCACCTAATCAATACTTAATTCCTCCTGTGTTACCCTAGTCTATAATCCATGTTTAAACCAGAGATATCCACAGAAGTAAGGCAATTCTATGATAGTACTGTTGTCCCTGCACCTGTGGCTAGGGTGGGTCTCCTTATGGGGTGGAGGAGAGAGAGAGAGGACGGGTGCGGCTGAGGCCACGACAGCTGAAGCTTGACGAGATGCATGAATGAGGGAAAAGCAAATATCTACATGTTTAATATTCAGAATGACACACATTCTCCTTATTTGGGAAGGGGCAAATGGTAAGAACGAAGAGGGGAGGGAATTTTCGGGGAGAGAGAGAGGGGACACAAAAGGTGTAAATGGTATCTATTCATTACAATAGAATAATTTCATACTCATACTCATCAAAACAATCAATCTGATTTCTTTTGGCCTAAGACTTCGCCCACAATGTGCATCACCTCAAGCATGTCGGTCCTATGTATGTGAGGGTGGCTTGGTTGCTATATCACTGTCTATACCTAGGCTGTACGTGGTTTGGAGAAAAGTAAAATTTAAAATGGTTAAACAGGGTGGCCGTGATTTTAATTGATACCTACCTGGACAGACCTTTGATAGTCAAGGGAAGTTGTTGTTGGAAAACGTTATTGACTGTTCATATACATACGACGTCAATTGAATTTTTGGAATTTCTTTTGATTATTGTTAGAACTAGAAGTGTAATGGCATTCATTGAGCTTACATTACATTCTATGAATCTCAAAATCAATTATCAGAATTACATTAATTCAATGCCGGGTAATCGTGATGATACATTGCATGACCAGGGGCAGGCGGAGTTTACCCGCCCCCGCCCCCCTTGGATCCTAAAAGTCAGATTCTCCTAGAAGGCTCTTGATATTTCTTCCCTTGTTTAACAGGACGATGCTTTCCAAGGCCATCCAAGACTCTCTCTCTCTCTCTCTCTCTCTCTCTCTCTCTCTCTCTCCCTCTCTGTCTGTCTGTCTGTCTCTGTCTCTCTCTCTTGCCTAATGCCTCTGCCGCCGTTTTGAGGATAGAGGACAATAAATCACATATATTGGCCTATGCGTGTGCTTCTTATAAACATTATATGGAAGATTGGATAAACTATAATACTTTGATCTTGGACACTGATCATAATATCCACTACAATAATAGCCTTGTGCTAGGATAAGCATCACTGAATCGGCCTATCTCCAGGTACATGTACGTTGTATAAGTAAAGGCTGCACTTTTTGGACCATTGCTTATGGATTGGTTTACTCACTTTTAAAATTTCTCAGGTAGAAATCGTTTCAGGCCAATTGACTTTTTGGTAAAACCAAACACTGAGAGCTATATTGCACGCTTTGTGAGTGATACCACCCCAATTCTGGCAATATACTTAAAGTCGTTTTAGAAATGGGGTAAAAATATAGAGATTCGATATTTCCTACCATTAATTTGACTAACATAAGACTTTGATTCAGGTAAACCGAACCATTTTTTGGTTAACTATATAAAAGACCAAGTAAGAATGATTTTTCCAGTATGATTTTTTCCTGTAGATTAACTAAGGCTATATAGGTATCTGATACATAAATGATTAGTTTTATAATGCAAGTGGTTCCCTGCTGACAGTGATTCTAAGATTTATTTTTTTTAAGTGGTTCACTTAACCCTTTAAGGGCAGAGCAAAAATGGTTGCCCTGGCCATGGGGACAGCCTCTAAAAAAAGTATAGTTTCTAGAGGACGACCCTAATTTCAATTCCTATACAAATCCTATATAATGGGCATTGACTATAGTCGATGCTAGGCCTACCATGGTGTCGACTATAGTCAATGCTAGGCCTACCATGGTGTCGACTATAGTCAATGCTAGCCCTCAATGGGTTAACCTGAATATTTTATAAGGCAAACCATTTTTGTTTTTTGGATAAATGGAATGGTTTTTTTTTCTGCATGATGGTGGCATGGCAAAATGTTAAAAACAAAAACGACCATATATCATACATTCATAACTAGGAAGACTATCTGTGGCCTAACAGGAATCAATTTGATAGTGTACAACTTTTTAATGCACTACTCAAATTTAGATGCTTGATATCCTCAGAATATGTTTTAAATAAATCACTATTTTAAGCTAAATTGAAGTAGTCACAACCCTATTTCATTCATCAAGATTTTGAGATAAAGCAAACCAGATGGAATGTTTCCATTCCATTGAAATTATGAGAATAATTTTCCATTTTATCAAGCAATTTTTTAGTATTCATTACTTTCTTAATCTTACATATTCATTTCACTTAATATCTGTGTGTTTTGAAGGACTTTAGGACTTTTAAGTTTTATGAATTTGGCCCAAAAAAAAGTTGGCAGAAATTATGGCTTTTTATCATGTTGTTCACTTCAGCATGATGTTATACAGGTGGAAATACAATTTAATATACAAATTTGGACTTCTAGAGATAGGTCAGGACAGGAATTATTAAATCTATGCAAAAGAAAAATCACTTGTGGAAATCTATTGCTTGTAGGCCTATGCTTTAAAATGTTCCAAATGCCATAAAGTGGGGTTACTTTGGCCACTTTTGACGAGTTTTGCTGGCCTCTTAGAAAGACACATGGCAGTGGTAGACATTTTATGTATTGTAAATAAAGGTTATATATAAAGATATTTTAATACCAGGTCCTGTGGTTTTGCTCTCAATATTAGACTATCTACACAGAAAAGAGTGGGGTGGCCAAAGTTATTCCAGCATCATGGTTACTTTGGCCATTTGACCTTCTCTCCTGTTAGCCCAGTGAAAAATTGCTGATAATTGAAAGCAACCACAAAAATTGAACTTTGGCATGTTAATTATGGCCTATGCTGTGCACAGTTGAAGTTGAAACATTCGCATTAGCATATACACCAGTGAATATCACTATATTGCTGTATCTGAGGAGCATCCAATTCAGAAAGTGGACAACATTTTTTAAAAAGAAACATCAAATGCTCTTGATCTTTTCAGAGGTTTTAAGGTTAGCACCTAAATTTACAAGGATGCTACTGATGAGTTGCATATAACAACCATAATGGTTTCCATGGCAACCAATATGCAGTGTTGGTCAAGTGGCCAAAGTAACCCCGAAATTGCACGGTCATCCCCTGGGTAACTTTGGCCGCTGAGACATTTATAAGAAAACCTTAATTTTTCAATGATCATGCCAATGTCTGGTGTAAATAGTGGCATTATAGTCCCTTTTAAAGACTTACTTGGCAGAAATAAACTCTCTCTATAGATTTACGAAACAAAAATTTACAGGTAGGGGAAACTGGGGGAATACGGGACACTTAACACTTATATCTGACATGAGAGGCCTAAAGAGGAATTTTAGAAAACTGATAATTTCCACAAACATTAATCCCTTTTATACCATTAATTATTCATAGGAATCAAAATCCTGATGTGCACTGGATTGGTGATAATGGGCACTTTGAAATTGTCCTGTATTACCCCACACTTCTTGTAAATGCGGGGTAATACAGGACACTTCTGTGCGGTAAGACAGGACGGGGGAGGAATTTTTTATTCAAACTGGTCAAATTTTCTCTGAGCAAAATATGAACTGTTTGAAATAAATTCCTTTGATATGTTTTAACAAAATATGCATTGATTTCAATTAGTCTAATACATTATATAGGTATTTTGTTAATTCATCTGACACAATGTGCTGATCATAATTTGGACAAATATTCCAATCTAAGCAGAATCTGACAACCATTTAGTGTTTAAATGGTTGCCATGGTAACCAGGTTACTATGGTTTGCCTAAACCTCCATATATTAAATAGTTCGCACAAAGACCTTTCATTTGAGCCATTTTATGATCAGATCCATCAAAATGCAACTGAGACCTGGTCAAATTCATGAATTTCTGAAATTCAATTCATTATGGTTATAGCTGTGGTGGTCATTTTCCAAGATGGCCACCACAGCTATACCCAATGCATAAAATCTCACAAAATTCTGAAAATGAGAAGGTTGAATCTTTGTCTTGAGAAAAGTAGTGGATGCTCAAGTCTATCGTTGTCAGGAAGGTTTTAATTAGGATAATTGCTCAAATTGGCTTTTAAATATTATAAAGGTCCTCCCATACAAATTCCCATAGGTAATGCATTGTCCTGTATTACCCCACTGAAAAACTAGTGCTGGGTAATACAGGACACTTCACACAGATGGTGATAAACTTATTATGCATGTCCCAGAGGATACCCAAATGATTTATTTTAGTAAACTATTGATTACTTTATTCTTTTCAACTGAAACAAGAAAAAAATAATGGTTATTTCTTAAATGAGTATCTATGATAATATCTAAAAACTTAATGTTATAACGTGGTCCCCAGCACCATACATTTTAGGTATATCATATGATCAGTCATTCCCTGCTGCCATAGCAACCTGTCACACAACTTAATAAATACTGTGATATAAAGTGGGATACCTACCCATTATTGTAAGTTGTAACACTAAAAGAAGCTGGCTCATGTTAATTCATAAGGAAAAATATTGAGATTTATATGAAATGTCCCTTCTTCCCCCGTGTCCCGTCTTCCCCCGCTTTTCCCTAGGTACCCTTACCACCACTCAAATACTGAGAATTCAAAATGGCCACCCCTAGGTCTGCCCCTCATTGCTACTTTTTAGCCACACTTTTTAAAACATGTAGAATTATATCAGGGATGATTTTGCTGAACTATATTTGCAGTACTGTATATGGGTTTCACTGTGTATGGATTATAATATAGGCCTAAACACTTTCCTATGAGGTGGCCAAAGTAGTACAGGGTGGCCATAGTAACCACATGTTATGGTGCTTCGCTTTAGGGTAGGGTGGGGTAAGATGCCCTTAATTTACAAATGTGTCATTTATAAGAAATGCATGGCTGCTTCCAGAATACTTTTTTCATTAATCAAAGGATGGAATGATATTTTCTTCATTTGCAAAAGCTTGTCAGCTCTGCCCCATATATTGTTACAGTAAATCATGTATGAAAAAAAGTGGATGTTGGGTAAAAGGCCCACGGTTGGGGTAAAAGGCCCACAACCTTTGGGATAGAAGGCCCACATGCACAATAAAGAGGATCATAATTGGAATAAATGCTCCATTTAGATTATTGTCATTAAAAAAGAAGCTAAAGTTAATATTAATGAACTACTGCTTAGATTTGGATATCCAAAATCACATAAAGTAGCATTTTTGATAATTCATATCTAAGTCTAAGGGGTGATAGGGTAGGATAAGCTAAAATACCCTAATAGCACGTAACTGAGCTAGTTCTAAGAGAATAATCCCTAATTAATGCATATTTTTCACACCAATCAAGAGATGGAGCAATGTATAATACTTGTGAAATAGGTTGTCACTCAGCCTAGCCTTATGGAATATTCCAATAGAATGCTTGACAAAAAGAGGGGCATTTTGCCCCATAGGTTGAAAGGCTGGGGTAAAAGGCCCAAAGCGATGGGGCAAAAGGCCCATTGATCTGATGATAAGATAAGGTTCATCTCAAAAGCCCATGAAGGTATTGGAACAAAGTGTAAGGTAAAATAAATGCATCTTTATGACCTACCCTTCAACCCTTTATCTAATATTACCTCACCTAATACTTTTAACCCACTTAACTTGCTACCCAAAAATCCATGCATATTTCAGGACCCTTTTATTTCTAATTATCTCAAAGCATGAGCATGATGATCTGTGACATGACACGGGAAAACGTATCATTACGGGGATTTAGTGCTATAAGTAGCCACTAAGTGACATAATCATAAAAAAACAAAAGTGATAGTTTTCTCTAACCTACCAGAATACTTTCTATATGTCTTCTTACATATTTGGGCAATCTCAGATCCTGCATAATGGTTATAGGCTCCCTTTACAGCACACATTAGCATGTCAATCATGTCTAAGACTGATATTACCTGTGAAGGTGGACATAAATTGCAATATTCCTGGATGCGGTATGCTATTCTGTTTTGAGTAATCAATTGACCAAGGTAATATCCAATGAACCCATCAAAACACATATGCTTTGATCAAATTGAGGAGGTCTCAGGGTTCATTTTGGTATATGAATTATCAGAATCGGACCAGGAGAAGTGAGAGAACATTCCCTGACAGTGTGTGATGTTATACTATTTGCAGCACTGGAAGTGCCACCTGGTGGCAATAAATCACAGTAATCCCCGTAATGTTACATTTTCCCACGTTTTGTCACATAAGATTAACAGTTGTAAAATATTGAATGTCTGATAAGTAAACCTTTTCTCATCCAATCATAATGAAAACCTACAAAAGAGATTTCCTTGAAGTTATCCTTACTTCCAAGTGTTAAATGGCTGCATACAATTTAATATACAAATTTGGACTTCTAGAGATAGGTTAGGTTATGAGGGCTAAAGGGCCTTTTACCCCAAAGGGCCTCTTACCCCCTCCTACCCTACCTCTGGTTCGCTTTACCTGAATCGCCTATTTTCTACAAGATTGATAATCATGTGTGCATGAAAAAATAAATAAAGCAACCAGATTCCCTCTAAAATTACTTCTTGTTTCCCTTTCCATTCCCCACTTTGCTCAACCCTGTACAACCTAGCGCTCCTCGGCCCTACCCTGCACGCCCTACCCTGGATCAATGTGGCGCTACCGTGTGTCAAATTCATAAACTAAACCACAGGAAGTGGAGACATTTCTCACTAGGTGGCGTGATGATCGATGTGTCAGATCGGACATAAACAAGGTGGAAAAGTTTGTGGTGATTTGCTCCCAGTTTTATGGTCCATCCATGCCTGTCATGGATTGTAGACACGGGGAGAGGGTAGCATGTAGATAGGCAGTCATCGGTTGCTGCCGGTCACGCTGGAAGATGGAGGGAGAAGAGGAGGCCCCTCCAATCTCCATCACAGAGTTAGTGCAGGTAGGTCAGTCCCTCCCACACATACATACAATAAAGTAGCCTCAGTAGGCTGTAGTCTACTGCTGCTACTGTCACTGTGTGCAATGTGTCAGCTACTGTGGTTTTGTTTGTGTGGCCTCCGTAGTCTCATAGTCATATGCATAGCTCCTAGAGTCCTACAGAATAAATCATGGAGAGGGTAGTTTTGCCAATAGAATATGGAGTAGGATTCACAAAGAATAGGGCCCCCTATTAGGGTAGGGACCCCAGAAAAAATGGAATCTATTAGATACCACAGTTGACCAATTCTTTTGGATAGAGCATGATCAAGGAAATCTAAATCTTTTGGAAATTTGTTTCTATCATAGAACCCGAGATATGATGAAATTTATGTTTGTAAATCCCAGGATTTGCTACCCATACATTTCTATTATAATAGAGGCTATTAGAACTAAGAAGTTGTGGCCAAAGACATCCCTAATCTAGGGTTTTTCTAAAACACCCTGTCAAACCTAATTTCACTTCTAGTAGGAGTTTTTAAAAAAAAATCCCAAAATCCTAGATAGATAGATATATGACCTAATTAATCGAGTAGTCGAATGACCTTTTGACCTTGACCTTTGACCTAGATCTTATTCTCAGAGGTCACCGAGCTTCACATTCAATGGGGCCCTTGATGGGGGGACCCCAATGTCACATGTCAATTTTAAGAAATGCCCATGTCAGTAAGCAAAAACCCATGTCACTAGTGTCACTAACTTGCCTAAAATAGCTAATCAAATTATTGTACCATAAACACTCACACATAATTAGCACCCTGTTTTCAAGGCAACAGAAAAGATTTGTCATTGGGATAAGGCAAGTACAGGGGGTCTTGGGTCTCCCCAGAAAAATTTTGAACATTAAAAGAAAGGTAAATTCTGAGGCTTTTTTAGGAGAGCTGAGATCTTTTCCAGGCCCTAGGCCTAAAAAAAGGTTTGTTTCCAGTTACCCGACCGACCCTACCATAACAGGGCCAAAATGTTTTGTTTGTTTTTTTATTTTGAGAATTTTTAAGAATTTTCCATGAATTTACATCTGTTTTTGATGATTTTCTTCCCATTTTCAAAATTTTCTATCTATTTTTCTATGGGTCTTGAGTTAACAGTTTTATAATGCATGTCTTCTCCATATTTTTCACATTTCTCATATAAACTTTTCGTATTTCTACAGTAAAATAAAAGAACCTGGCATATCTGACCATACAAACTCAAAAACAAAAAATCCGACCTACCGACCCTAGCCCTTTGAATCATGTAACTGGAAACACACCTTTTATTTTTTTGGGTCCTACTTTCCATGTCACTAAGCCCCATGTCACATGTCGATTTTAAGATATGGCCCTGTCATATGTCACTAACATAGCCATGTCATATATCGATTTTAAGAAATGGCCATGTCACCATGTCGATTTTAAGAAAGGGCCATGTCACTGTGTCGAATTTAGGGGTCTAGGGCCATTTCAATCAACAAAATCCTTTGGGAGCATGTGAGAGCATCGTCCGACTGTTCTGAAATTTTTTACAGTGCATCTTGAGATAAAGTCCAACCTAAATACTGAGTGGCAATCAGTAGCATTGATAACTTCATGGTCTGGGCAGATTCTGAAAATACCATGTCTTAGACAATAGCAGAATCCTATGTTTTCTCACATGGAAGCACTTTTGTTGTATATGGTTGGATAGGCCTTTCTTTGGTCTATACACTCTGGAAGGGTTCTCCGCAGAATGTAAAATCACATCGTAAAATCCTGCAGCGAGCTGGCGTAAAATTTCATTTGGTAACATCCTAAGCCTTCGACAGCTAAGGTCATATTCATGGTGAGAACTACATTACAGTTTCACAGAGGAAAGCATCAGTGCCCGCACATATGTGCACCACACAACAAAGAAATTGGAAGTTTTTTCATAAATATGGCCATAACTTCTGTTCTAATTGGCCGATTTGCAAAATTCAAAAACCTATATGAAGCTAAAATAACACTGGCGGTGAATCTGAGATGAAGTCACACCGGCGGCAGTAAAAAGCACGCCGGCAGCCCGCCGGCTTGATTACAGTGTGAGGAGAACCCTGCACTCAACTATTAACCTGTAAACATATGTTAAAGAGCACTTCCTCAGAGAAGGGTTTTAGTGCAGTGTCTGCAGAGTCTGCCTGGGCCCCCTGCACAGCTCCCACTGCAACTACCCTAAGTGGCGCCCCTAGTGGATTCTGGGGTCCCTACCCCTATTGTTATTAGGGACCATCCATAAATTACCGTTATGTCACACAGGACGGGGCAGGGGGAGGGATATTTTCCAGTGTCGCATGCGAAATCTGGTCCATGAAATAATTGAACTTCGGCGACCAGATTTTGCATACGACACCTGGGATATTTTCCGATTGTGACATAGCGTGACAGGGCGTTGTGGGGTGTCAAAGATTGTGTGATGTTACATTTAAAATTAAATTTAAAGACTCACTGGAAAGAGGACCTGTACGTCCGCCAATGTTTAATAGCACTGTGAGAGACATATCCAACTCATATAATACGGTATTTATGGAAAAAGCTAAATATGTTAGCTAGAATGGAAGTACAGAAGGTCAGCACCATAATGCTAGTGGCAAAGTTCAGGGGCTGTGCCCCCATTCCCCTGCCGATAGTCAAGTAAGATTCTATTTTACCCCCAAATCCCTGTTACTCAGGTAAAATTCTAATAAGATTCAGATAAGATATCATTATTGGAAGCTGAGCTGAGTCGATAGTATGGCTGAAGGGGGGGGGGTGTCTAGCCAAGTGTGACGTAATTTTCAAGGGGGTTGTTGGCTGATGTGTGACTAAGTATCAAGTGTGACAAGTGGGTGGGGAGGGGTGTTGAAAATGGCCAAAAAAGGTATGACCGGTACCGGTACCAGGGTATCAAAGTAGGCCTACTGAAGCCTGCTACCATAGCCCTAGGGCCCTAGGCCTACTGGGTACTTAATATAAGGGAGTGATCATTATTGTGCCTAGATACATGGGTTAAATTCGACATCCACAACGTGGTGACACAGCAACATGGGGGGTGTTAAAATCTGACCGAGGGACACGACACTTTGTAAATTCGATGGACACAGGAGGTGGCAGCAGATTGCATTAGATATAGATTGACACAGGGACATGGCAGCATTGGTAAAATCCAACACCGTGACACAGCGCCTCTTGCCGAACCCCATGTAGAGTCACAAATATCAACCCCCCCCCCCCTCAGCTAATAGGCCTACAGCAAAAATAATTCCAAAATCTCCCTATAGACTATGGTCCCATTAAAACTGTTACACTTCAATTTCTTTTGCTGGGTTTGAGAAGGAATTATATTATTATAAATGCATACCATATTTGACAGATCCTCACATTTTAGGCTGTACCGTCTATTATGGTATTATGTGTCCATACCAGCTGGTCAACTCCCACACACACCTCAGTTTCATAATATTCCGGGATATAGGGCCTATAGATAATAAGATATACCTAATACCACCAATCCTCATAATGGTTTCAGTTTATGAGCCATTTTACAGGGGTAGCATTTAATCCATGTTATGGGGAAGCATGAGTGGGTTTATGGGTTGATATTAATCCATGACCGCATAGCGGGAGTGGATTATTAACCCACAAACCCACAAGTGCTTTCCCATAACATGGATTAAGGTGTTTATCTCATAGATTTCTCCATTGTGTATTAATATCTTACCTCATAATCCAAGAATAAATACAGGAGACGACATTTTTTGTAAGTGCCAGCTATCCTCCCTGGTTCACCATGCGAGTAGCCATTGTTATTGTTGTTCCTCACCGGTCGCCCGACTTTGCACACATTTTTCGTATTGAATCCAAGCATGTCAGCTCCTGTACTCCTACCACCAAGAAATATACAATTCCTAGTTGTAGTTCGCCTACATTTTGTCTCCATTAAAAATAAAATCAAGAGGACAAATGTGAGACCATCGCACCTCAGCACTACCTTGCTTCAAATGGCACCATTGCCATGCCCGCCTCACCTCATCAAATCTGGTTGATAAGGGGGTGACCAGGGCGACCATTGTCATCAATAACAATGATGCGTACATCACCAAGGATACACAACTTAGTTATGCATCCTCCAGGGCCTGGAGAGGATACACTCTCCAAGGGCTGGAGCTGAACTCCAAACATTTGATTAGAGGATATTAGATTTTATCCAATATGGGTGGAATAAAACAAGGTTTCGACCCCATTAGGTCTCATCAGGTGTACTCTTGAGGTATAAACAAGGTGTATGACATTGTCAGCTTTTGGATCCTTAAATAAATTATATTTTATAAAAGGAATTAATTCCAGATATAGGATTTCATGCCACAGAAGGTGCCTCTGGAGTGAAATATGGAATGTCTGAATGGAGACTGGGATATTGTATGAGTATATTTATTTAAATACCAACAATATCAAGTTTTTGGGGATTTGTCCTAAACCTAGTTGGGGCTCTCTAGGGGCAATACAAGTGTCTGTGACACATTTTTTGATGCTCTAGGGGGTCCCGGATCATAGATATTACCTAGATTTGTTCCCTCCAACCAGTTATTGATAAAAAATTTTCAACGGAGCTAAGGTTGGAGGTGCAGTTCTAGTTAAGAACACTGAATCTATTAAGTCAGCCCATAGGAGACTTGGGTACGTAATTTGAGTATCCAGTTCCTCTCAAATTTATTACGGAGTTTCTCTGCATATTCTGAGTGTTGGTTCTTATTTATGAACACCACAATGTGTACTTTCACATCTTTGAGGCCTAGGTGACCATCCGAGTTGAAATGAGCACGCATGTCGGTGCTCATTCTTGCCTTCGAGATGTTCCCTATAAGGGGATAGAAGCGTTGTCTAAGGGTTTGCAAAGTTTGGCCTACATATTGTTTGCCGCAACGTGTACATGATAAGCAATAAATGACATTCGAACACAGGCAGGATATGTTAATCTTGGCTGGGTATGTTTGCTTGGTGTGGCCAGAGGTTATCTGGCCAGATTTGTCTAATAACGGGCAGCTTTTGCAGTTTGGGTTCTCGCATTCTTTTGATGCCTTACCACAGATTGCTGCTATGTGCTTGCCATTGCAGTCAGGATGGTAGTTTACCTTCGCTCTCACTAAGGTTTTCCTTAGGGAGGGTGGTTTGCATAGCCCGACTATGAGTCTGGACTCATGTAGGTATCTGGTTCTAAAAAAAAAAAAGAAAAAAAAAAGAGAATCCAATGAATTTACATAGCGATCCATCCCCACATGTCCTTCCTTCTTGTTGACGAAGCGGGGAGGTGCCCGGATGTACCCTGACATACTTTCGGCTGGAACTAGGTCAACCTCTCGCAAGCAGAAGCCACAGCGGGTGGCGAGACGTATCACTGGAAAACCATTGGATTCTTCTTTATTTTGAATAATATGTAGAAATTTAGCATGGAGGGATCATCTAGGATGTATACATTTTAATAACTCAACATGCCACCATTGGATTCAATACGAAAAATGGGTGCACAGACCCAGGCATGTCGCATGGCTTATTCAAATCCTTTACATACATTGGCTTCTAGTACCGTCCAGCGTGGAGTAGTTGACAGCGTGTCTGTCTATTGCCCCAGCGGCCGGGGTACGATTCCCCCATAGAACTCTGAACGGTTTTAACTGGAAATGTATGGCGAGGTTGACTTTGTATACTTCTCCACTTTATTAACATGTCCAGGTTGAAACCAGTGCCTTATTGAAGATGAACAAAAGGTGTCAGAATAGGGTTATGGCCTGATAATGCACGGGGTTATGACAAAAAAAGCACTGTCCAAGCCAAAATCGTGAGATAATACCAGCTAATGTACTTTTACCTTTATGAGGAGTGAATTCATTAGTCTAGACCCTTAGTGGAAATTCATTGGAATTAGTTTGAGCCACCTCATCCCCCACCCCCCAACCCTTGTGCTATACCTTACCCTTTATGGATGATCGACACCATGTCTTAAGGCTGCAGGTTCCTTTGGGGTAGTGAAACATGAGTGTAACATACATAGTTATGGTACGGTTATGGTACGGTATTATCAGTACATAATACAGTATTGGTACATCATTCCAGCCCTTAACAAGCCTGTACCCTGTATGGTCCCAAATTGGTGAATCGTGAACCTCTCATGAATGCCAAACTCACTGGGGCTTCACCCATATACCAGATATTAAATTAAAGGAATGCTGAATGAAAGCATATGCGGTCTTAATGTGGTTAAAGCACACCCCCATCTATCAAGCAGTCCCAATGCCTTCAGGTAGCCTATCTCAACTTTTCTCCTTGGTGAGTTTTCCCACATGCAGGCAGCTTACCTCCACTGTGTTTCCATGGCAACCTAGTGTATCTGGTATGGAGGCAGGTGTGTACCCACGTCTAACTCCATACTGATCAGTCCAGGTGTGCATTGTCACCTGTGAGTTTCCATAGCAACAGATCTAGAATGAAATTTTTGCCATAGCAACAGCTCACCATAGCAATATATAAAGCAGAAGGTATGACCTGGGGAAAATGTCAGGGAGAGGTGGTAGCTCTTACAGAATCTAGCAGAATTCAGGAAAAAGATGTTTTGCCATAGCAACAGGGCAGGGGAGCAGACTAAGGATGGTCATGAGAAAATTTAGGAAGGAATAATAATGTTTTCTTAGCAACTTCCAAATGATTAAGACTAGCATAGGGAAGAGCCGTGGAAATTGAGCAATCAGATCAGTGTTGACATACCAAGAGGCATGATGCATTAAAACGCAATGGCATGCTGTTCTACAAGCCTTAACTATTTTAAGATTAAGATTATCCCTAGGCTAAAGTATAGCAGTGGACCAGCCCCTCCTTCCACCTCTGCCTGCCCATGGGTAATGTGAGAGATGAAACATTGTTACAGGCAGTTTGAGCAGCTCGGGGGAGGGCTGCAGGTGGACTGGCAGCCACAGGGAGCAGCTCAGAGTAGGGGTGGGAGCAGCTCAGGGGCAGTTATCTGGAGGATATGCTCAGCACGTTAACTACAGGGGTGTGGCCCTGAATCCCCCACCTCTTCACCTCCCTGACCTTCCTCTACAGAGTGTTGTATATTATCTTTATGTACCCACAGGGGATTCTACGCAACAGTAGGACCACCTCCATGCAGATTATTTGAGTAGCCAGGTAGAAAGGATGATCGGCGTGTGGGTGTGTTGATCTTCCTTTCTGGTTCACGCTATTTTAGTAAAAGGGGAAAAGTGAGAAAAGGGTAAGAATTGAATAAGGGTAGAGAGCATTGAAGCAGAAGAATGAGAAAGGATAAAGATCAAATAAGGGTAGCGAGAAAGAAACACCCATGCAGGGAAGCATAGTACTATAGGTATTCCTACGTAGCCTTCTCCCAAAGTACCTCGCGTAAAAGGTGCATCTCACTTAGCAGATGAACCTTCAGTTTAATAATTGGGCCAGTCTTAAGTCTATGAGGGGGACCTGGGGTTAATTTCTCAATTTTAATACTGGTCCATATGAAAAGTCAAAAATGCCTCCACTTCACCTTGACTTTAGTTCTCCAGGAGGTTATTTGAAGTATAAGGCTTACATGTGAGGAACTATGGTGCCGGTAGCTGTTCATTTTGATTTCTGGATAGCGCAAACAGTTATAGAAATAAACCAGACCTATGTTTTTAGACTGGTCTCTAAGGTCAGGTACGTGGCCATAATATGTGTTACTATAGTAACAACAGGTCACGTGCACGTCATGACCTGCATCTAAAACAAATACAAAGGTGTGTTTCAGGAATGTCTATGTAGGTATAGCCCTGTGTTGATAGGGTGGGTGTGGAGAAACTAGGTATTAACCCTAGGAAAATGCGATCCACAAGCACAGAAAGGGTATCGTATCGACGGGTAGACATGACGAACCAATATAGTGCCAGCCATACACAAATATAAACACAACACACGACTTCACATCTGTCAAGTGTATATCTTAACACATCTGTTGAGAACCCTACTTTTTTTTATAGAGGTTGAAAGGTTATCTTTTTAGGTCCTTGCTTATCTTAAGACAGAGTGTGCGTTTTGGGAATGAATCTTGGTACTGGTTCCACAGACACCCTATACCTGTACATAATATATAGATACATGTAGTTATAATAATCATTTTACCTCTGTTAACTAGAGATTTTTTTATTCTCTGTTTGGTATATCTACACTGTGCAAAGTTGTGTAGTTACCATTAAATCTAGAATTTATAGAAAAAAAAATGGATCAAAATGGTTGCAAACCACAAAGCTTAAGTACCGTAATCTCTCGCATATAAGACGCGTCTTCTACGCCAAACAAATGCCTGGTACGTCTTATAGGAATTTCTCAAGTTGGGGGTCTTATACACGAGTTTTTTTTTATTATAGAAATCTTACAAAATTCAGCCTGAAGAGGTGGGTCTTATACGCGAAACAGCCATTGGCAAGTTGGGGGTGCATCTTATACGCGCACTGCGTCTTATACGCAGGAGATTACGGTAGTTTGGATGCAGTCTAGCAACATAAAGCTGATACTCTTTCAAATGTTATTGAAAAAAAAGTTTGTTCATAAATGTTCATTTTCACATTCTAATGCTTATGGTTTAGAAGAAATTAATATACATTTTGCAGCTCTCCAACTTGGGAATATCTGAGCACCATGTGACCTGGTCACGTGTGACGATGACTTCAGACCTCCACATCTGTATCCGGTATGAAGAACGGAATACCATGCAGGACCGGGCTGGGCTCCAGAAACAGGTACGTCATGCACCTGTAAAAGTGGAGTTTCACCTTTCAAATCACTCCAAATCATGAAGAGGCACATTTACTCCCTCTCTGGGTGCCAGATCAAGACATCGTTCACCAACCCAGTTTTTCGGTACAAGCATATGCTTGAACCCATCCCCATTTTGGCCTATTCTGCACCAAATTATTGATTGTTTCCAACCTATTTTTAGATAAATATTTTGGGATCCTAGACAAAAGAGCTGTACCTAATACTCCACATAGTCTGAATCACAACAGGTTAAACATTTTATCTATGCTTTATCTAAAGGTTTGCAATGATTTTGAACTCTAATATAGACCAATCATAGCCCTCCAAGTCCTAAATGGGTACATCTCGGTACCGGAAGTGACGTCATCATCAATAGTACCTCGATGCCCGTAACCGGGCTTTGGGTAAGGGACAAAATCTTAAGGGGGTGAAGAGGGTTGGAAACTCTCTTTTCCTCTCTGAGGATCTGCCTAAACTGATGAAAGGAGACCATGCCCGACTATGTAGGGTCTTCTTCGCTGCTAAAAACCATGGAAATTTTAAATTAGTGAAGTTGTCAAGACAATCCATTATTCTGGATGGTAAATCCTATAATAGAGAAATCTTCACAAGCTACCCCTATGGCTTCAACCCCAATCTCTTGCCACACTTGAAAATGAAAACACCGTAGTCTTCTTCTCCAGGGACAGCTGCTTCAGTTATCATTTTGAATCGGTATTTGAAGTAGACGGGCAAGTTTGTACATCCGCAGAGCAGTATGTTACAGTACAGCGCTGCCGAGTTGCTTGTGATAGAGACCACATAGCTGCTCTAGCTCTCAAAGATCCGGTCGCTATCAGAGGTGTCTTCAAAAAATGTAATGGCCTACTTGAGGATGAGTTGCTGGTCAAGTGATGAACCCTTATCGGTCCAGGCCTTAAGGAGAGATTCCTGCAAAACCCTGCAACCCTGAGGCGCTTTCTCGCTACCAGTGGCAAAACCATTGGAGAAGCATCACCAGATAAGACCTGGGGGATCGGCATGCACCTGTCTCACAAAAATGTCCTTAAAAGGGGTCTGTGAACGGGAAAAAAACGAGATGGGGAAACTCCTTGAAAGTATCAGGGATGAGATAATTGCAGAACAGAGGAAATGAACACTTGACTCTTGATAAACTCTGACCAACTCTTACGGACTATAGATCTGTGGCTACAGATGTCTGACTTCAACATCTTTACTTAAGTTACATTCATTCCCTGGACTCTCGTATAACGGCTTCGTTGAATACGGACAGCCTCACCTCGGTGAATACGATGCGAAATTATTCACTGGTCGTGGACATTTGCTTATATATCATATACCTCCAAAATGAACCTTCCAGGTTTTTTTTATGTCTATTGACTTTGAAAAGGCCTTTGATAGTGTGCGCTGGGAATTCATTTTTAAAGCCTTAGAGGCCTTTGGTTTTGGTAATAATTATATACAATGGGTCAAATTGATTTACCATAATGCAAATGCATGCGTCATCAACAATGGCTTCACCTCTAATTGGTTCACACTGTCCCGAGGTACACGACAGGGGTGCTGCCTTTCCCCATTCCTGTTCATACTCACTGTAGAACTCTTAGCTCACAACATACATACAAACCCTAACATTGAGGGCCTTAATATAGGCCACACTCAGGTTAAAATCACTCAATTTGCAGATGATACTACATGTTTCTTGAACAACTCAGAGGCTCTTACTGCATTAATGGACTGTATTGAAAGGTTCTGATGATACTCTGGCCTAAAAATGAATAGACATAAGACTCAGTTTCTAGCATTAGGTACTCTCGATGTTAATACCTGTCCTGATATAGAATGGTCTGAAAGGGTAGATATTCTGGGTATTACAATGGCAGTTAATAGAACTAATGAGCAACATTTCTCCTGGAACTTTAAATCTAGAATAGACCGTATCTTAAGCATAAGTCATGATTGGAGAAATCGAAATTTATCAATGAAGGGCAAAGTGTCTGTCATAAATAACTTAATGCTCCCTGTAATTTTATACCCTTCAATGATAACTTACACACCAACTAGGGTACTAACAGAAGTAAACAAAATTATCACAAAATTCCTTTGGAATTCATCAAATAACAAGGTGGCTAAACACAGGGTGTGCACCCCTGTGGCACATGGTGGCCTGGCTCTCATGGATTACAAAACGAAAATTCTGGTCTCCAATTTGAATTGAATCAAAAGACTGTACCATTGTCCGGAATCCGTCATGGGCTCCTATGTCTCATGGTTACTCAACTCGGACACAGATCTTAAGACTTATCTAAAACAAAGACAAAAAAGAGTATTTCACGACTTTCAGACCCATCTTAGAGGACTTACACAAAATCTTCAATAGCTCTATGATGACAGATAAAGAGGTGAAAAATGGAGTGTTGTGGAACAATAAGCATATCACATCGAATAGATCCCCATTATTCTGGAGGAATTGGTATGAGGCTGGTATTGTGTGTGTTCAGGATATTCTGAATGATGGTACCTTCATGTGTGAAATCCAAATCGCACAAAAATACAATATACCCTGTAATTTTATGCAAGCACTACAATTTCGCTTAAGCATCCCTGGTGGATGGCGGACTGCCATCATTGATGGCATAAGTGTGGATGCAGACACCATATATATTCTTGACAGCTCCCCAAAACCAGTCAATCTTCTACAACTATCTTCCAAAAATCTATATTGGATTGCAAGATGTACTATATCCCCAAATTCATGTACCAGCCACATCAGGTGGTCGACCCTGTATCTGGACTTGGCTAACAATTGGGATAAATGGGTGAAAATGTATTCCCTACCTTATAGGATAACCAGAGAAACTAAGCTTCAATCTTTCCAATATAAGCTCCTACACCGTATTATTGTTTGCAACAAATACTTGAGAGATATCAAAGTAAAGGATAGTGCGGAGTGCAATTATTGTGATGGTCAGGTTGACAGTCTTACACATTTTTTTATCTCTTGCCCGAGAGTGGCACATTTCTGGAGACCTGTTTTTGGGTGGCTGTCAAGAGTAGTTGATATTTACATAGGTAATCCACATGAACGAGACCTATTAATGGGTTTCACTGATTCCGGACCGAAATATGATATAATTAATCTAGTTTGCTTGAGAGTCAAATTTTACATCTACAGACAACGCTTATTTCATGACTGTAACTTATGTATCCTAGAATATTTACGGGAGCTTAAATCTGCTTTATTAACCGAAGAGTTTATTTGCAAAGCTGAGGTCAGACCAAAAAAGTTCATTAGATGGCAACAGATTCTGGATGTGCTCTAATGCTATTTCGTAAAGTTGTGTATAATATGTAGTCTGAAAGACTTGGTGCTGTTGAATATATTTTCAAACGTTCCCTGTGAAAGGAAAATTATATTTTATTGATCAAAATAACTACTGCAAACGTAACTACTGCAACAATTGTTCTGTCCTGTATTGTCCTGTAATGTTCTGTGATGTCATGTATTATCCTGTCATGTCTCTATCTGTACTGTATAACAACAACAAAAAAAGAAAAAAAAGTAGCATCATGAATTCAATGTAAAATATTTTTTCTTGAGTGAATAAAAAAGAGCGCTGCTCGTTTAAAAAAAAATAGTGGAATGATACCTATAAGCTGGGGATTATGGAAGTAATGTAATACCACATATGTAATCGAATCAGTAAACAATAATAGTATTTTACGTCATCTAATAGGGACAAAGCATAGACAACGAGCATAATCTCACTTATTTTCGCAATAACTCCTGGGATACTTGTAGAATAAAAAAAAACAGTATTGCCCATGTACATAAAACAACAGCATAATGATAATTGAACTAAACAACCCAACCAGCTGCCAACTTTTGAAAAAGTTTTATCACTTATTTCTTTTTATCAATGTTAAATCTAGCTGATGGTTGTGAGTTTGAGACGAGAAGGTGGACAGCCCAAGACATGGCCAATGAGTCCGGAGTCAGCCATGGTCAGTCCGCCTCCTCCACTGTGTGAGCTGGATGGTCAACCCTCCACCGAAACAGCCCGCATAGCCATAAAGAGTAAGTACAGTTTATAAATGCAGATGATATACATGCATTGGCATGCAGAATGCTTTTGATCAGGGTACCCACTGCACACATAGGGAAGATGTGAAAATCATAGGATAAAGCTCTTTGGTCTGTCTTGCTTGGGACTGATAAGAGGAAAGAAATGATGAAATATTTTTAGATATCAACATTGCCTAGTTTCATCACATGGAGAAATGGCCATGACACCGTGAGGGTATCAAGGTGTTTTTTTTTTTAGTTTTTTTTTTTATACCATATAGCATAGAAGTATTGTTTTGTCCTACCAGGTGGCGACTCTGTGGTGGTGCTGAAGGTGGTGGACGGGTGGGAGACGCTGGCTAAGTGTGAGGTGCCCCGGGTGCAGTTCTGGACATGGATCTCCTTCAGTGTGGTAGCTCTTGTCACTGACCTGCACGTCTACCACTGGAACATAGACCGAGGTAACGAGACCTTCAGGTTTCACTAAACCTGACCAGCCAGGCAAAAAGGATATTCTGCTTGACTACTGACTATTTTCTGGTCTCTCTTTTGTATAAGGAATTAAAATGAATTTCCTCAAACAAAACCACCTTTCTTTAGTAATGGCAGCTCACTAGATGTTGCTAGATAAGATAGCACCCTGTCAGTTTGGTTGTTGTTGAATGTCCATAACTTTGTCCTAACCAGGTGGTATACCAGAGCGTGTGTTCACCCGACATCAGCGTCTAGCGTTCAGCGAGATAGTTGGCTACAAGGGGGATCCAGACATGAGATGGTTCGCCCTTACTGGGTTAACACCTCAGGTAAACACCTTAACATTATGGCCCTTTCCCTAATATCTAAGGTCTCGCCATAGTACATACAATTATATTTCAATAGAGACCAATATGGCCATGATTATGAATCCTACTCAAGATTTCCACAATCATAGAAATAATGATATACTCATCATGAGAAGGCACTGGGTACAAGGGACCATTTACACTTGGCATGAAGCCTAGAAAATAAATATTCATTTGTCATCATGATGCACCAATATAGTGCTGGTGGGTAACTCAGCAGTGAGTTACTCGCTGAAGCTGCATCGCTGCTTCTTACGGAGCTCTAAGATTGTGAAGCTATGAACCCAAAAGGGCACAGCCCAATGCATGAATTAAGCCCTTGTATGCTAAGTGCTAGTACCGCATTCATACAAAGACAAATGGACCCGGAGAATAAAAGAGAACATTCTATGTGACCACCCCGAGTTTCTTAACAATTCCCCTGTGTTATGCCTTATAGGAGGACTGTATCTCTGGTATCACTCAGCTATATTCAGTGGAGAACAACCTGACACAGTGTATCAGTGCACACTGTGTTACCTTTGTAAAGTACAAGTTTGACGGTAACCAGGAACTCTCCACTGCCCTATGTGTCGCCTGCAGGGAACCAGGCTCTGTACGTTATGGCAAGGTAAGTTTGATATTTTGGTGATTGAATCCTTGACAATAGTTCTATGCTGTCTCTGATATAAAGTACTATTTCACTGCCAAAGATATGTCGCATTTATAATCAGATCACTTATATTAGATAAATGAAGACTTGTGGATGCCATTTAGGCGGTTGTTTCCCTTTCTTCATTTTTGTT
The DNA here is from genome assembly GCA_949317995.1 of Acholoe squamosa. NCBI lineage: Eukaryota > Metazoa > Annelida > Polychaeta > Phyllodocida > Polynoidae > Acholoe > Acholoe squamosa. The sequence goes on along the minus strand of OX439041.1, from coordinate 32,024,663 downwards.
TACAACATATGGATGGGTCTGTGGATTTAGGGGAAGGGGGCGAAAAAAAAATGGTTTAGAGGGGCATGACAAGAGAATAGGTCCATATGATAGGGAGATTGCCATATACAACGTGTGTATTATAGATATGTATACATGATAGAGATAAGTTCACGCACTCTATCTATACTACAATTGAGAGGTTTAAGTAAAGGCCACACCAAAGAAATATGTTGGTAAACGGATTTTGGTTTTGAAAAAATGGGGTAACAAGCGAATTTATTTTTCTTTTAAAGAATTTTTTGGTGTCCAACGGATTCCTTGCTGGAAATGTGAGGGGCGAGCAAATTTTTTATTTAGAATTCTTTTTTTGCAAAACATCACAAAGAGGTGAGTTGAATCCGTAGACAAGATTTTGTATTTCCGAAAATATGGAGAGGGCGATCCGTAGACCAACTTATTTTTTGGTGTGGCCCAAAGTAAATGTTTCTTTGAGAGTTGACTAGGGACAATGAGTGAAGAAACATACAATTTGGATCAACTTTAGTGTATTTCTATTCATTTCATACTTGGTGGTATATATACTATTGAAGAAATTTGTCATGAAATTACTTGTATTGTAGGTCCATGTGATAGAGATGGGCCCGCACACGGTGGGGAACCTGGCACCTACCTCCCACTTTGACCACATTACATTCATAGAGGATGAGGAACGCTATGACTTCCCAGTCTCGTTACAGGTAAAGCCTTCATTAATTCTACTCAAAGAAATAACCCTACTGGAATAAATGATTTTTATCATCTATTTAAAAGAAAGTTTCACCCCTTTGTTCTTCACTCTTGTGTATTGTATGTCGATATCCATCTCAACGACTGATCATATTATAAGCACAAAAGTCCCTTTCCACCCTAATAGCAATATTGCTTTTAATTCGCAGCAAGGTAGCTTTAGCAACATACTTGCTCACATTGAATTGATACATCATGACAACAGATCATTTTAAAATCTTGAGACAAAATGTCATACTTAAGGACTTATGGTTTATCTTTTAGGTGTCTTCAACACTCGGTCTTCTCTACGTTATCACTAAATATGGACAGTTGTATGTGTGTGACTTGGAGACCGCCACATGTTTGTTCGCTTGCTGTATTTCAACCAGTGTCGTCTTCACTACCGCACTCAACACAAACACTCAGGTTTGTATAGATATACAAGGCTTTCTAGCATAACATACCCTGTAGATGCCATGAAGACTCTCTAGAGTATGATTTCATATTATTATTATTCATGGTTATGGTTATCAACATGTTTGAAAGATTTTCAGACTGGTCTAGAAAGTCATTAATAATCTAAAGTCGTCAGTTGAGTATCGAATGTCTGATTAATGACTTAACATTGCAGGGGATTCTCGGTGTTAGTCGTTCGGGCCAAGTGCTAGCTGTAGACCTCAAGTTGGACCGACTGGCGAACTATGTCCGCAAGGTAGCCCGCAAAGCAACGCCTGCTGGCAGATTGAGTCAAATAACTGGCTACCCATTAGAGGATCAAGCCAGCGGAAATGACGTGCCAGCCACAGGAAGTGACGTCTCCAGGACTGATAGTGACGTCTCCATGACTGATAGTACTGCTCGTCCCCTTCAGGGGGCACTGTCTTCAGCTGCCGCTGCCGTGGCACACATTACGTCATCTGTGACGTAACAGTGGGTTAAGACAATATTATGCATATTGAAGAATTTGAAATTGATATATCTATGGGCTATTAAGGTATATATACCAACCAGTTAGCTATGTGTATGTTTATCAAAATAGCTAGAGGAATTCATACTTCTGCAATAGAAAACGACATTAATAGCCTGAACTCCTTCACAAGGGTTCTCGCCCAGTTGAAGGAGTATACTGCCTCCATCAGTGGCCAAATCTTTGGGATATCTAAGGGATTCGTGCAGCCCTTAGTTAGGTTCCATACACTTTTCCCTCTTTCTGATATTTTCTTCAATGGCCTCTCACAAATTACCTCGAAACATCCCACTCTACATCTGCATATGTGGTACTAGGTTGACTGTATCTAGTAAATAGATATGAGAGGATACTAAGTTATGTATGTCCATGGAGCTACATGAGGTGGAATGAAACATCACAAAGGGGGGAAAGTGTGTGGAACCTGTCTAAGAGCTGTGTGTATGTACGAGATAAGGCCAGGGATTTACAACTGTTTAAGGGGCTACAAATATATGGCACATTGTATATAACTCTACAACAGCCGAATATGTTGGTTATCATGAGTAGGAGACTCTGAGAGGAGAAAATCAAAGGAGGAAAATGGCAATCCCGAGTAGTATACATTTGAAATCTATTACAGCTGTTATATTTGACTTAAGTTGTGTTACGATATGTGAGACAACAAGAGCATTACTAGGGAGCTGTTAAATATTAGTTAATCCCCCTTCCACCATTTGTTCATAACATTACGAACACATTGCGAAGTGTAAATCGTAGTAGAGATTCTTAGATGTTGCATGATAAGTTTGGAAAAAAGTGAATGGTATAGTTTATAAATACACTAGCAGTGTGGTATAATACCAAAGGTTTACAGTTTATTTTGTTTATAATTCATAATTTCCAATGCAGCAATGTATTGGTTATACAGGTGAAGTTATGAAGATAATTTATGAAGGTTAAGTTATACAGGTGAAATTCTACAGATGAAGTTATACAGCTGAAATATCAAGGATGAAATTATACAGGTGAAGTTATACAGATGGATCTGTAACGGTGAAGTATATCCTCACATACAAATATGGCAGTAAATAGAAGAGGCCGTAGAGATTGATGTTAATCAGCCTTTTTTCTGTTAACAGTGCCCAGAATTTTCTAAGGGAGTGGTAATTTTTTAACAACGGGGGGGGGGTCGGTGAAATTCCGTTCGTGCGTGGCAAAAAATTTTCCGTCCCCCCCCTCCGAGGGGTCTGAAAATTTTCCATCCCCCCTTTTATTCTATAGTCGCGCACGGGCTTTTTCGCTGAAAAGGGGGGAAATCTTTTTTGTCCCCCCCTAAGAGGGGTCTGAAATTTTTTTGTCGCCCCCCCACAACAACCCCCCCTGTTGTTAAAAAAATGACCACTCCCTAATTTCACAGCAAATATACGAATGATTACCAATCATAAGTAGGCTGAAACTGTAGCTCACCAAAATCATGTTTTAAAGTGTTGAAAAGGCATGATGCCTTGGAGCTTCATGTTCATTAGTCTTCATGATGCACCGCAAACGATTCAGTCCAATTCATTAATGCATCATGCTGGCATTATATACAACATACATCAACCCTAAGAGGTCAGCAGGAGACATGGACGCAGCATTAGCGAGTTACTCACCAGTGCTGTATCCATGTATCATGACTACAAAAGGCCATCTAAACCTAGGGCTTTTAAAATGTTAGATTTGACAAGGGGATTAGTATCCCATGCATTGGATGTACATGTACGTGTTCACCTGATTTGTGATCGATGAATAATACTGCATGAATAATGTAGTAGATGTGTTTCAGCATAATAACTGAACAGGATCATGCTATTGGTAAAAAAGACCCTGTGAATTAGATGTATTAAAAATAGACTGTAGTACCATTTGGTTAACAAAGTCACGGCGGGGGCGTCTAAAAGGGACGCGTAGCTTCTTGTGGAGGAGGGGGTGGGGCAGTTTTTTAACAGAAGGCCACCAATCCCTTATATTGGAATAATATTAATCTCTTAACATCAGAGGTTTCTGGTATCGCCCAAAAAGCCATGACACCGTATAGGGGAGCTGGATATATTGCTTAAAGAATCCGCCTTAAAAGTAAGAACTTACAACCATCCACAGTTCTAATTATGTGGAAATGAAGGGGGACATGTTAGCACACAATTTAAACCTTATATTTCTTTGCAAAACAGTGTATTATTATAAAAAAAAAAAAAGAGGTAATGAAGTAACAATTTTTCCTCATAAGACGCTAGGATTAAGACCGGTACAAGTATCGCAATATCTCGTGCATATTGCGAGAATTGACGAGAGTTGGTGCAATCTGGCACCAAACTCCCATAGCCATAGGTCTGTGCTTTAGAGATTGACACTGTAAAAACAACTGCTGACAAAGAGGTGGAGACAGTACAAACATGGCGGATGGGTGGGGTGAGAGGAGTACATGTAACATCAGTCACCGCGGGGGGGGGGGGAGCCCGGCGTAGTGACAAAAGATGTGAGGGCAGGATCCCGGCCGAGCCGTCCGCTGCTGGTGGACTCCACTGCCGCGTTTCATGAACACAGTTCATTGCTATATTGTCTCCATTTGTAACTTAATGATTAAGGTATAAGTAAGATGGAGGGAAAGACCTAAGTCATTTATAGTATGTACAATGTGTGTGATGTGATGTCTGAAATACATAATAATTAAATCTGAAAATAAAATGTGTGTCGGAAGGTAGAAAAGTAGGTAGGTAAACCAACTGCTACCAACCAATGTATATCTACATGTACATATACTTAAAGAGGGTTGAGAGAAGGTGGGAAGATTTGGTATCTTTGATGGAGACTAAAAAGAGGTGATTAACATGCTGCCTGTACTAGCATAGGTGCTGTAGTATCTGGTATTTTCATTAATATACTAGTTAGTAACTTAAATAAAAGGGGATTAACTCATTTCTTTATTTTTGTCTGAAAGAAATGTCTCAGGACTATATGTCAGGATGTCACAGTAAGAATAATATGTACTAAATGTGGTAAAAAACTAAAGGTATAGGGTAAGCTCACCCTGAGGCATCCACACACCCGAAGACTTCCACTCTAACCAGCGCAATAAAACTCAGTATGGGACTGAATCAACATTTCCAGCTTGTTGACTCAAACCTGATAGACTTAATGTAAGTCTTTATTCAACATCAAACTTTTTTTTTCTTTTCATTTCTTTTTGGTGGTCATTGGGTGTGGTGGACGTCTCCGCCTGTGTGGACGCCTTATGGTAAATCTACCTTACATGTAAAACACAGTCTCATTTCACATGTGCCTTATTATCTCAAGAGGCTGAACAGGTTTTAGGATAGGCTGAAAGTCATTGTACCCAATACAAGCCGATAGTGCATTAACGCATCAAGACGCCCATGATGCACTTTTGCATGAGCAGCCATTAAAGGGTAAAGTGATGCATAGTTTTAGCATAGTGCACGTTTTAATGCACAATACCTTATTGTGCTAATGATGCATGAATGCAGGCATGGCGATTAGCTTGCCATGGCTTCATTTATGTACCATGGTGACAAACGATTGCTGTCCTTTGAGGGGTTTCTATAAAATACATTCAAAGCTACCGTAAACTCCCGCGTATAAGACGCGTCCTCTACGCCAAACAAATGCCTGGGGGGTCTTATAGGATTTTTTCAAGTTTGGGGTGCGTCTTATACGAGGGGTAATTTTACTATAGAAATGTACTAATCTTACAAATTTTAGTCTAAAAATGTGCGTCTTATATGCGAAAATGCATGTGCTGAGTTTGGGGTGCGTCTTATACGCGCAGCGCGTCTTCTACGCGGGAGTATACGGTAGATATGATAGGAGTAACTTGGAGTATTCTAGAGATGAATTCATTTTGGAAAATATCATTGGGATTGGTAGTATATCTCAGTATAGGCAATACATGTGTAATAGAAAGCATGTATATGAATATATCAGACTTTATCATAGAAAACATAATTCATAAACTGCGGCATAATACTGCAGATTAGGGGTTATAAGACAGATATCACAGTGACTGACGATGATATTTGTTATTTAAAAAAAGAAAATATCCAAAAAGAATATGACTAAAAAGTTAATACCTAAGGATTTGGCGCCGCCGCCAAATGGAAAGAAAAATTGATAAACCAGCAGGGAGTCATTAATGCCTGTACACAGGCTGTAACATTCACAGAGGGGGACACTCATAATGGTACTGTGGTCAGCTTAATCACCTCCAGGTCATAAATAACCACTCCCCCAAAACAGAGCTGCTCATTGTCAAGACCTTGATGGTTAATTCTGTGGTAGTCCTGAACCTGGTGTGGTCAGATGGTATCTAATACTAATGTGATAACACGTATCAAGGAGGATGACGACTGCCCAGCATGTGGCGGCATCAAATCCTTAGGTATTAACCAGAGACATTATATACCACTAGTCTACGTTCCGAGTATAGCGTCTCTGGTATTAACTTTATGAATGAATGCAGCCCTGACAAGGTGACCAGAAATACAGCATACATACACATGCTGACAAGATGGCAGAGAAATCCAGAAATTGTAAAGACCACTATATTCCCCATATTATCACTTTTAATGCCGCTCATGCATTAGTGCATCGTGATTGGCATGATGCACTAATGAAGTACTGCCAAGTCTGCTCGCCAGCACTTCATTGGTGCATCATGCCGGGGCACTGTAAATGTATCATCCGCATGGGGTCGGTATGGTGTGCGAGAACGTACTCTTGACATTTACTGGATGAAGGATGGTCAACCCTTTCAACTTTGATATGCCAAGAAAGGTAAATTTACTATAAATGCAAACATACATATCCCTACACATTACCATACTTATAAACATCTGAAAAATCTAGCAAGCTTATAGATAGTAGAGGGTAAATTATTTATGTTGTGTATAAAATGATGTTATAATAATGAAGCAATACGTATTCAGATGTAAGTCCTACACTGTCACAATCATGTGTCCCTGCGCTGATAGAATCGACGGTGGCAGCGCAGTATATTACCTTTGTTAAAAAAATGATCATTTTGCATTTACTCCAGTAGTTAAGTTAAAATGTGGTCTTATTTGCATTGAACGGTGCTTTTGATATAAATTATTACCATAGTACAGCGTGTTTAGGGCATATCCCATGTATAAGATGCACTCTGAATTAAAAGAAAAGCTATAAGGCGCACATGGGGCTCAGTTTTGGGCAGTTAAGTAGTAATCTAATGTAAATTTACCCCACCTATAAGGCGAACTCCCTCTTTTGGTAAGTTCTAAAAGCTGCATTAGGCCTTACAGTCACGTGTTAGCCAGGGCTTATACGCAAGGTACTATGTTATATATACTACAAATCCAAATGTTTTAAATCTTTTAGCATAGAGTGAGCCCTCCCTCAAGGCTGATTTATGGCGGATATGACAACCGGGCCCATAGGGTAAACTATATCCCTCTTTCATGGTCTGATGATGTTACATGTATTTAGTAAGTTCAAGTCTTTCTCATGTCAAATCAGGCCGCAGAGTTAAGCATACAGAATAAAGAAAGAACTAATTGAGGCTATTTTCAGGGACAGCCTTCACAGGGGGCTTGTTTTAGAAAATTAATGATATTAACATACTAGAATTACATAACCGGCAACTGCGAAATATGGTAATGATATTAATGTCTCGCTGAGTATAAACACTGCTTATGAATACTGTAATTATTAGACTGTGATGGTTTTAACACTGTATGCTGTTTTATCTTGTTGTCCTTTAATGGGAAATAGAACCCCTTTAACGCAGTTGCTACTATTGGTTCCCTCTGGTTTTGTCGAGAAATAAAGAAATATATTTATATATTTAACAGTGTTCTCTGTCATCGTGTTGTTATAAACCTTTTTAATTTCTTCTTTTAAAGAATCGGATTGGGATGGTTGTAGGCCGGGGGCTGATAGGGCACACCATGCACCCCCCCTACATCCCAACGCACCAGGTATTTTTTCGATCCTTAGGGTCCCCTGAACAAGATTCAAGATGTTAACATTGATTATCTTGGGATGCACTACCGGATTTTGCTCATTATCCATGTGCGGGTTCAGACCACTTTTGAGTCAATTTTGCTACCATGTTATTCAAGGGGTATGCTCAATCCCTAAGCTCTAAGACTATCTTACCTTGTCTGGATCCTGAAGCTATTGGTCTTGTTGGAAAGCAGACATGATAAGCTTTTCATTAAGCCCTAAAACATGTTTTTAAGTTCAGATTTGAGTGTACCAGACGGTGATGTGCACAAGGGAGCTATATGCAATTTGAAATCAGTGAACTATGTCTTTGAGGGGAGACTGTGCACAAGACATAGTATATGACTAAAGGTATGAATCTAGGCATTGTTGCTATGCAAAACTACTATTGATAGCCACCACACAACCTAGCAACCTTTTATCACCTACATTCCTAGTCTATGATGGAAGTCACAGAAGAGGTATATGCAAGTTTACATCAGGGGAGTATGTTGCTGAAATGGGACCATGCAGATATGCACATTCGAGCTTGGTCGAATTGCAAAGCTACTTTTGCTAGGCAACCACACCACCTAGCAACAAAACAAAAGCACCACTGTGTTCTACCAAGCTGATTTATAGGGGGTAGGACCCACCAGATACTTACTAGACTGCACATATATATGTAATTCAAAGTGACATTTGAATCTATTGTCAGCCATTTTGATTTTCAGCTATATACAGCCTCACCATTAAACTTTATGAAGTAGAAACAAGTATATTCTTAATCAGCACTCTTTTTTACATAAGAGTCTGGAGAATTGATAAAGATTTAGCATGGAAAAACATCCATTTAGATAAAGGGGCAGATAATTGAAATGGAACAGCATCGTATTGGCTGAAGGTAGTGTCTTTGCTTCCAAGGCAATAACGTGGGTCATAGTCAACAAGGAATGCTGCAAAATGTCTCATATTACTCAGAAAGGTTTGGCCTACATAAATCATATTAGATATTATGGTTAGTTGGGGATAAGGGCAAGTTTTATACATGTATCTGGAGTGCATTTAAATTTTCAGTTAAAAAAAGGAACTTTGTGATTTCAATCTTCCGTCTTCCCGACCGTCTAGTACACTCAAATCTGAACTTAAAAATATGTTTTAGGGCTTAATAAAAAAGCTTATCAAGTCTTCTTTCCAACAAGACCAATAGCTTCAGGATCCAGATAAGGTAAGATAGTCTTAGAGCTTAGGGATTGAGCATACCCCTTGTATAACATGGTAGTAAAATTGACTCAAAAGTGGTCTGAACCTGCACATGGATAATGAGCAAAAACCGGTAGTGCATCCCAAGATAATCAATGTCAACATCTTGAGTCTTGTTCAGGGGACCCTAAGGATCGAAAAAATACCTGGTGTGTTGGGATGTGGGGGGGGGTGCATGATGGGCCCCATCAGCCCCGGCCTATTGGGCGGGGAATCGGTCAGCCGTTTTTTCTCTCTCAATGTGATCCCTTTCGAAATTGGGGGTGTTGGGTATAATACTGGCATGTAGAGCCCACCTTCATATATTTCTTTAGTAGGGAAAACAACTTGTCCTGTCTCAGCCATATGAGGGTATCTTGTTATGCCAGTATCGCAATTATCACCCCACACTCAAATTTTAGTAAGAAGTTAGGAGGTCGAACTAACTTTTTGGCAAAGGTTATCAAAAAGCATGTGTCCAAACTTTCTATCCTATCTTAGCATTTTCGAACTAACCCTTAGTAAAATGTTAGCATTTGCCTGACATTATTAGTATTTTTTTAGTCCTTTTTACTAAGACTTTCATTTATTGGTAGTATGGAATAGGAGCTGCAATTTTAAACTTCTGCAAACAAATATATATATTAATTATATATATATATATATATATATATATATATATCATATATAAGTAAATTATATTTTTGAATATAGCTCTTTTGGCCCTGGCAAAGAAAAATCAGTGAAACTCAAAATAAGTTAAAACAACTTTATTACATTCAATGGGCAATGTCTTGGCTCCATAAAAACACCTGACATACGCAGCAACTCCTAGCGGATCCGTTTTTATAAGCGATCAAAGACAACCTGTCATAATTTCTGTTACTCCGATAGCGTAATTCAGAGACCAACATGAAATTCATGTTAATCATGTCATAATGACCCCTTATTGCTCCTACAATCTCTCCTAGTATGTATGTATCATCATTTAAAAATTCAACAACTTCCCTCAAAAAGTCTCTGAGTTATGGGCTTTTGAACTTCAGTCATCTAGTGAAATTTTTGAAATTTTTTGTCAAAAACCTTCACTTTCCTATAGCTTTGTTAAAAATGGTCAAACAATCACCAAAATACATCTAAATTAACTTCAACATGAATACTTTAATATGAAACTACCATCCCATCCATATCTACCACCACTCTGGCACATTACTCCCTCAAAGTGGGACTGAAATTCATATATCTCCTATCGGAGTAACGCGCTACGCATGACTTTACTTTGGCCACCGCCATCAAACCCAAACACCACATAACCTAATCACACTTCATAACTCTGTACAAATGGTGTCTGGGCATTATATTGACCACTTTAAACTAGTCAGAGAACACAATTGGGGTATGCACCATCACTTTGAAAAAAATATTTCAAATTTTTTCACACTTTTCCGACATAGCGCCGACACATGCAGGTACAAAATCACTTTATCAGCTGCCAAATACCCTTACATGATGAGGTAAATAGGTCTACTATTCAATAAAACCATTACAGGCACAATACTTTAACTCATATCTCAGTAGGAGACTCATAGTTAAACCTCACTCTGGACGGAGTTTTCCTATCGGAGTAACGCGCTACGCATGACTTTACTTTGGCCACCGCCATCAAACCCAAACACCACATAACCTAATCACACTTCATAAATCTGTACAAATGGTGTCTGGGCATTATATTGACCACTTTAAACTAGTCAGAGAACACAATTGGGGTATGCACCATCACTTTGAAAAAAATATTTCAAATTTTTTCACACTTTTCCGACATAGCGCCGACACATGCAGGTACAAAATCACTTTATCAGCTGCCAAATACCCTTACATGATGAGGTAAATAGGTCTACTATTCAATAAAACCATTACAGGCACAATACTTTAACTCATATCTCAGTAGGAGACTCATAGGTAAACATCACTCTGGACGGAGTTTTTCTATCGGAGTAACGCGCTACGCATGACTTTACTTTGGCCACCGCCATCAAACCCAAACACCACATAACCTAATCACACTTCATAACTCTGTACAAATGGTGTCTGGGCATTATATTGACCACTTTAAACTAGTCAGAGAACACAATTGGGGTATGCACCATCACTTTGAAAAAAATATTTCAAATATTTTCACACTTTTCCGACAAAGCGCCGACACATGCAGGTACAAAATCACTTTATCAGCTGCCAAATACCCTTACATGATGAGGTAAATAGGTCTACTATTCAATAAAACCATTACAGGCACAATACTTTAACTCATAACTCAGTAGGATACTTGTAGGTAAACATCACTTTGGACGGAGTTTTCCTATCGGAGTAACACGACGGTTCAGAGCTCATTGTTTCGTGCCATTGTAGAGCTCTATGATGTTGTCAACAACTTCCAGAGGGAGGCGGAGGCTTATTACTCTCTTTGAAGTGCCAAACACAGCTGGCTCTGGAGTTTTCCGCAGGATGGTAGACACATTGATGTCCAAGATGTCCTTGCGGATTGGCCACCGGAACGCGATGGGGGCAGGCGGTGCAGGTATCATGAAGCTAACTTCATACTCTGGGTGGTCCTTTCTGAGCACCTTGCCAATATACCAGTTATCAAGGTAGGTGGCTGCCACAAAGTCACCAACCTCATACTCACTGTCCTGATCATCATCCCGGGGAGCTTGGTGGGCTTCAACCCGGGGTGGGTGGTTGTCATCATGCTCCTGCCGCTGGAGCAAACCAGCATCCTCAACACGGGCTGCGGCAACAAGGGCCCGTGGAGTGCCGACAGATTCGCCGTCCTGATCAGCGTGATCAGGGGGAACACCCTCCTGCTGGGTAGCTGGATCGGTCTCTAGCAGCCTTTTCTCACGGCGAGCAGGGTCACGTGCCTTACGAGTGGTACGTTGGACCGGCTCTTCTCGAAATAAGGTGTGCACTGACCAACCATTACACTCGCGAACGGAGAAGTTGTGTCTCCAACAGCATTGGTCGAAGCAGGACGTATCCCTGACAGCAATGGAGTGGCTGGGCTTGACTGGGTGAACGGCATGGACCTGCATCGTGCCTTTGACGGAGTGGGCAGCGACCAACTGGGGCAATGCATCACGTGCTGCTACAATCTCTGTGACAGGCAGATGGATGTAGCTCACCTTGCCCTCAGATCTGTTGCCCCTTTTAGCAAAGTCAAACGCATTCTGGATGAGATGGTTTGACTTAACTGCATTATCGGCCATTCGCTTGGCCGCTGCTCCGACACCATCACAGGGTCCCTTGCCGTGCCCAGCCTCGAAGTACGTCCAAGTTGCTTGTCTGCCACCAAACAACGCCTCGTGCTGACACAGGATCGAGAAGATCGACACATTCCGGTACTGCGACGAAGGCGAGTCGGTGACGTAATGCAGGGTGCTGATTTCATCAGGGAGGTGTTGTTGAATGAAGGTCACAATCGCTCGGAGGAAGGCGAGGATGGCGAACGCATCGTGTTTGCGATCGTCCGTGACAAGAGCGAGAGACACATGGAGCGTTTTATCCCCACAGCGATAATGGATCACTGCAGGGTGCAGAGTAACTGGATCTTTGGCGTAGTACACGCTCTGGGGTTCCTCTGGATAGGTGATGTTCCAGTTCTCTGCGAAGTCCATTTGGATGGTACACTCGCAGTTGGACATCTGTAGTCGCAGTTCACGGACGATCCGGTGCTGCCGTCGCGCCCTCTCGCAGTGGTCCTTCATGGTGCTGAACTCCTTAGCAAGGGCCTTGATGAACTCTTCCTTGGTGTCTCCAGAATCTGTCAGCCTGAGTTTTGTTGTAGTACATGGAGCTTCCGGTCTTCCATACGTCACCTTCACGTTTTGCCAGGTGTCGCACTTGATGTACTCAGGAAGGGAGGGTTTCGTGAGAAGGCCCTGCTCGAACTCCTCCACAGTACTGTGGCGCACAATACTGTCCGGTTGGTCCCGGATACCCACAGCACGGAGCCCCAGTGTGAAGTTTTGACACTTCACACAGAGGCATACCTTAGTGTTTCTCTGGGACACGTGCCGAATGTGTTTGTTATCACGGACGACACGGTCAAAGAATGAGCGACTGACTTTGTGAGTCGGATGCTGTGTCTGGTACCGGTCATACAGATGACCGAGGAAGTCTGTCAGCTGAACGATCTGGACCTTGACACCCTCTACTGTCTTCACATCTTTCTTCCCTGGGAGAGTGACAGAGTTCTCAGGGTCTGTGAGGAAGTCTTTCACCCGAGCCAACCTGTCAGCAGACCATATGGTCCTGGCAGTTACTGCGACAGGTGCCCTTAGGAGAGTCCGCCGGTCAACTCCGAGATCTTTCGCAAGTTGCGTAGTCAACCGCTTACTTTTTAGTTTTGTTGGCGTAATCATCATACGGACATGCTTCATTCTGCCGGTGAGTGGCATATTCTTGATTTTCTGTGTTAGGTACAAGTATGCCTGGTTGCGTTTTGCCATCACAAGTTCCTTCTGGCGAGGCGGGGTGCCCGGGGGGATACGGCCTGGTGTCCAACCATGGTCCGCGTCGCCAGGGATGATCAAGTCAACACGGGCATCCGGTTCTACGTTGAGGGGAGCAGCACCCTCTGGCTGCGGGATGTGCTGCTTTCTCCGCTTGGCTGGTGGGACGGGGCCTTCATTGTTTGGTGGGACTAGTGCACGAAGCCTGGCTATCTCTGCATGGAGCTGTTGTTGTGCTTCGTGTCCTTCTGCCGCCTGAGCCTGTAGGCGTCTATATAGTCTGGATTCCAATGTTGTCCGCTTTGTAGGTTGTGTGTCGGTGTTCAGTCTCATGTCGGTGGGCGTGTTCGGTCCGCTAGAAAATAATGACCATGCATTAAAATATGTTGATGATGGGTTAAGATTCATTTTTATAAAAGCAAATTTCAATACACCACAGTTAAGCCCAAGCTAGTTTAACTATTTGCCGAATTTAAGGAGAGCATACATGTCGCTTTGATGCGGGTCGACACGCCATGCTGACCTTAAAAGATTTTAATTAAATCCTACAGCACATAGATCTATCTATAGCGAAAGGCAATAAATATCACAGTAGCTACTAGAGAAGCAAGTTAACTAAGACAATTAATTAACAAGTAACCACAAACTAAAGCGAACCAATTAACAACCAACAGCAACTATTCTAATCTAATCTAAATTAATTACTTTTATCCCTTGAAAGATCCTCAATTACTTGAGGACCTGCCGGATGGTACCCCTGGAAATTAGTGTGTAACAACAATTCAATAGATGAAACGATGGTTATGGTAATGATTTATTATATTTAGCAGAGAAATGTAATTCATTATTGATACATTTTGACAGATTATAAATTTTATAAATTTACATAGTGAGTAGTCACTATTTAGAGTTGAACTTTACCTGATGTCCTTCACCATCCTTGTGGTGCTGCCTCCTTCATCCTCATCCTCATCGGACGTTGACGCCAGAGGGGACCGGGACCGGGACCGTTTCCTCGTCTTTGACCGTGTCGAGGGCTGGAGGAATTAAATTAACATATTAGTTATACCAGTTTATCAAACAGCACTAGATGTCTAATAGAATTTATAAATTTATAATTTATAAATCTGATTTGCATTGAATGCAGAACTAACTGTAACAAAAAAGATTCTCACTGAACAGTATTACAGGAGTAATATTATATTAATTCTTACCAATGGCTGTGCCAGTTCGTCATCATTGGCCCGTCTGGAACTCCTCGACGGCGTAAACAATGACTGGGCCACAGTCAGCGCCTTGCCCTTCTTCCGGCCCTTACTCTTAGGCTTGCTGGTGCCTGGCTGAGGTTCGGGTGCTGGTGCTGGCGCAACGGGTGCTGGCACGGCGGCGGCTGGCACGGCAGCGGGTGCTGGCACGGCGGCATCAGGTGCCTGCCCTGCAGCTTCTGCTGCTTTCTTGGCCGCTGCTTTCGCCCGGCATTTGGCCATCTTGAGGCGGTCCCTCTCCTTCTTCGCCGCGTACAAGGCGGGGTCTTCACGTATCTGAAAGAAAAGAAAATACATAAATCAGTTGAGTCATTTAAAAAGATACTGTGTGGTGACAAGGAACTCATGATAGATGATCCAATGTACATGCATTTAATTATTTGCCATGAAAAATTGATTTCTTTTGTAATTTACCTCGGCATCTTTGACCCTCTTCCGCTCGGCCTCTTTCTTATTGAAGGCCGCAACCCCCATCTGAGCCTTCTGGCCATCGCGCCATTTTGAACTTGACTCACTTGGAGTCGTCAGCTGGTCCGGAGGCAGCCTCGGTTGCCTCGTTTACCCATCTCCTAAAATTGACAGAAAAACAACATTTTCAGAACATATGAAATGAGATGAAAAAGGACATTTGACTACCTTTATTTATTGGAAACTAATGTTTATGTGCTCTGTAATTGGGACACAGCCTATTGACAAGCTCAGGTACAAATATGCCTTTGAATACTAGAATATATTATAAAAACAGACAAAATTGTTACTCCGATAGATTAATTGGGAATTTTTTTATTCAAAATCAGGAAATGACTATTTGATTTGAATAAAGGATGGTAGGGGCACCTCCAGTAAAAATATGGAGAAGGTTGGTAGAGCGGAAGTCATATTTTTCAAAGAATATGTGAAAAAGTGAACGAGTGTTACTCCGAAAAAAAAATCAAATTGTGTTACAGATTGCACAAATGCACTAGGATTAGGCTCTATCCACATTGAAACATTGGAGACACTGTCGGGCAATGAAATAAAGTAGTTTGGGACAGAATATAGCGATTACATAGGTAGCAGAAGGAACATTTGTGTTTGTCGTGTTACTCCGATAGGGTTATTCGATTATATATTTTTTTTGGGCTGTACAGACCAAATGAGCGGGGGTAACTGCATTGTAGCAAGCTAAAATGACAGTTAGAGGGTGTATGTAAGATATAAACTACATATAACCATACATTTGTGCCAAAAAAACATGAAAAATGAGGAAGAGTTGTAGGATTTTCTAAAATTTTTGGGGTTGTTTTCATCTTTTGGCCACAGAATTCTGTGAAATTAGGCTAGAATGTACACAAAATGCCATACAATTATGCACAAGGGTCCATTTGATCGTTTTAGATACATAACCACCCCCCACTGATGCAGTAATGTGCCACAGACCTAGATTTTTTGCCGAAACGTAATTTCCCTATCGGAGTAACACGACGACCGGTGCTCGGGTGGCCAAGTTCATTTTCCAAACCACGCGGCTATGGCTTGGCGCAGAGAGGA
The DNA here is from genome assembly GCA_949317995.1 of Acholoe squamosa. NCBI lineage: Eukaryota > Metazoa > Annelida > Polychaeta > Phyllodocida > Polynoidae > Acholoe > Acholoe squamosa. The sequence goes on along the minus strand of OX439041.1, from coordinate 32,008,401 downwards.
AACGCGAACACCCACGGATCGATAAAAACGTATTGTATCAAAATAAAGCCATCCCGGTGGCTGTAGAGCACATTAAAATGATCCCTAGACATTCATAAAGCGAAATATTGCATCATTTTTGTCGATGACTCACCTTTTTTCCCTCACGGAGGAACAATTCTAGTCGATTTTTGTTTGTATTTGGCCTCTGATGCTCGCAGGAAGTGTTTTGAAACCGAAAAACAAGGTCCCGGATGTGTGCGGCGTCATATGGCAACAGGAGGCGCTGTCTGGTGTATTGTATCTGAACTACGAATAAATCTATCGGAGTAACAGGTCGACTTACAATGTCTCCTTATGTGATGTATAATACACTTCCAGTGGTACCACTGCCAAACCTATGGCTCAGAGTTGTCAAAGGGATAACTGCACATGATATAAGACATAACATATGCTAATTTAAGTAATCATATAGAAAATAACAGGGAAAAAGGTGTTTGTTACTCCGATAGAAAAATTATGTATGCCAATACATATTATCACCTACAGTCAAGGCTATGGGATGAAGTTGATTTTTTTTTGTGGGAGTCTTATCACTATTGGTCCTTCAAAATAACTGCATGTTATAGACACTAACCAGCGATTCTAAGTTTAAGAAAAGTAGATGTCTTTTTTTCCCTATCGGAGTAACAATCGTGTACTGTATCATACTAAGAGAGGCATGGGGAATAATTTAATATCCAGACAAACTCCAAACATCCTGAAGCCTAAAGCTATATCATATAGCTATCAAAAAATGTGATTTGGAATGATGTAAAACCTGCACAGTCAAAAGGGGGGGTATTATAAGAACATGTTTTTTAGCAAAAAACAGGATTTTCACCTATTTTTCAACTTTAAAGGCCTCTAATCACAAAAATTACTATCCGATAGTAACAATTTTACATGCTTTTGGAAGCTTAGGATGTTTTCTCTTGAATGAGACCAAAAAAGCAAAGATTGATGCATAAGTTTTTATTTTATTGGTGGGCAAAGCTCAAAAACCCTGAAAAATAGCAAATGTACCACTTTCAAAAATATTTGAATACTATAAACATCAAAACATGGGAAATCTCGCATACAGACATGAAGAGTTTAGTTTAAATCACTGAATATATATGATACAATCCCTAACCCTTTGAAACTAACCCTTTATTGTAGGTAAGCCACATTGAATTCAAAACCTACTTTGAGTCTTAGACTCTATATCATGATTTTGACTCCTGCAACAGAACCTCTTCATTTAAGAAGCATGTTCTATGCCTCAAATCATTTTTATTTACAACCCCTGAGCTAGGTTGCTCTGAGTTTAATACATAGTCAGAGAACTAACAATGTGGATAATGTGTATATTGGATATCCATACAAAAGGTGTTTCCATCTTTCTTCCTTCTTCCTTCAATAACTTATCAATATATTAGGTGCATTTTATTAAATGTTATATGAGTACAATTGTAAAAGACTTTCTAAGTCAAAGGTCATTGAAAATCACCATTATTTTGACATCCATAGACTATTCCATGATGTGCACCTACTAGAAAAATCCTCATACAAACTGCACTGCCACCTGGTGTGAAAAACTACTAACCCTTAGACAAAACTACTAACCTTGGAAAGGTTACTAACTTTTTACTAATTTTCTCTCTTGACTTAGTCAAGCTAGCTTGTCAGAATTGGTTAGTGAATGTTACTAAGCACCTAGCCATTGTTAGTAAAATGTTAGTCCTGTGTTAGTCACATTTGCTAACTAAGGTAAGTTAGGTGTTTTGACTAACTTAAATTAGATTCATTTTTTTCAGTGCACCCCCTATAAAGGCTATATAATTGAGACCAGGTCAATCCTTTATTGGTTCTAATGAACTGTGTCCTTTCGTTACCGTGATACTTAAGTGTTGCAATGAATAGTTATGTACCAGGTTGCTGGTGCAACATGATAACAAATGAACATTTAACCGAAAGACAGCATGTCATCCTGACTGAGTTGAGACGCGCAGATATCCCAGTATATGTAGTTTTCAAACCTCTGTTTTCCCACAGTGCAGGTAACACACTGCACCATCCACCTGGATCAAAGAGAAGGTTCTCTGTGGCCCACAACACAGGTAGCCGACAAAACCCAGGCAACACATTTTGGTCAACAATAGAGAACAATGTGAAATACCCATTGTGTACATGTCACAGAGGTCTATGATGGACTTTGTAGCGTGCCTGAGGCCAAAACCTGCCAACCAGGATTCCGACCTGGCCAACCACAGGCCCATCATTTTCAATTTCACTCATATGCCATCAACAATGCCAACCCGTCCATGTTGATGTGTATGGTCCCTTTCTCTGACCTCTACTCCATGGTGAGTGGTCACCATTCCACAGGACAACTCTGTGCAGTTTGAGTCTAAAACACTTTCATGTTTGTCCGCATTAGAGATCATAGTCTCATAGTCTAGTCATTGGACGGACGACTTTATTATGCGAAGGGCATTTATTTAGATAACATTAACAGCAGACGACATTTTAGTGGAAAATCTGTCATTTTTCCTTATCAGACACTACTTTTGATTAGCAGACGACAATTTGGTCACGGATCTACCACTGACATAACACACGGGAGGTAGTGCCACATGGCCACTTGGGGCCATGAGATCTAGCCAGCAGGCGGTTATCAGTAGAGAAGGCGCATCCCGAAGATAGGGCGCATCCCGAAGATAGGGGGCGTAGGTGTGGTGGAACAGAGGCAGCTTTCTGTGATAAGAAGACTACAGTGGATACTTAAGTGGATCTTTCTTTTATATCATTACATACACCCCAACTATGATTGTGCTTATACTATTTGCAGCTGTCCTGGGTAAGTTGATTTGTTTTTGTACTTTCAAAGCATGTTGCGTCAAATGTAACTCACTGGGATTTCAGACAATGTATATATTCATGGCATTGGACATAAACCATAGCTTGTGTATGTAATTAGCAATACATGCAGTCAGAAGGGGGACGATCACCACATATGTATGCCCATGGTCTAAATTCAGACAATTCAGCTGATTTGAAAGCTTCTACCATAATGAGGAGTCGGGAGTCCGTATGAATTTATTCTGCATCAATACAAAAACCCATCCAAGTTATGTAACCCATCCCTGAAATATTACCTGCACAGATTGGAAATATTCTATAAGGATGGGGGAGATCCTTTTGGCGTTTCCTTTATTTATATATGCATCGACAATTGATTTTCTTCGACTCATGTAGTCAGTGAAATAATGATCAACTCTTAAAATTTTCAATAGGGTAAGCTTTTTTTTTACTATGGTTGAATTACTCATTAAGTCCTGTTGGATATATTGGACATGGAACATTATAATAAAAGTAATAGATCATGTGTCTGATATAATCATTTAGGGAGTATTTTCATATGCACGCTATGCAAATCGAATACCTCCATAACAACAATAAACTGGACGATTTATTACCATTAAATCTATTTATACCACCCCTTTTTATTCAATATATATTGAGTCATAGCATATATTTCATATTCCCAAAAAGAGATACTGTTCCACTCTCTGTCATAGAGCTTCCAGCATAACTTTTTCTCGCTAGATGATCTGTTATTTCTTTGTTCTTTTTAGGACAACGCCTCCAGAATGATAATTTATTTTGTTTGAGTGAATTCAAATCAACAGAATGTGTTGGAAATTTTTGGAATGTCACACTATTATGCCAGTATTAAGTAGTGCAAATTGGTGGTATTCATCTTGTAAATAGGTTAAGTTTATTCTTGTTGACAGACTGTACTATGCAGCAAAAGTGTGGATGCGACCGGTTATAAGTTTAACATAAATGTCTGAATACTCTGAGACACCATGTAACTGTTTCATAGAATACTTGTGAAGGAGGCGCCTTCAGAAATGATCGGGTAGACCATGGCATTTACTGTATTGTTGTTATGAGTGATCAATAAAACAATTTTAAAAAAAGGTTTCGTAGGCCAGCGAGTGAGACAATTTCTGTTGGGCTGTTTGAGTGACATTTTCCTCCCTGAAGGCACATCGTCATAAAACCACAAGTGACAGCACCTCCCATAACTCATAGAACAAATAATGACTTAAATCTATAAAACCACTGCATGTTTTAAAACAGATGATCTCACAAACTAAGTATAGACACCATAATGTAACAATCCTATGCATAGGATTCTGTACTGAAAGGTACAGTGGAAACTGATGGTTTCTCTCAGCCAGAAAATAACTATATATACAGGTAAAGTACTTGACATATTTATGGCTATTATACAGTGAACACTGCCATGTTAAACTGAGTGACAATATCCATTGTGAAGGTACTTGGCAATAGAGGTAGATTAACCCTTTAAGGACAATGCAACAATGGTCGCCCTGGCCATGGGGACGGCCTCTGAAAAAAGTATAGTTCCTAGAGGACAAGCCTATTTTCAATTCCTATACAAATCCTATGTAATGGGCATCGACTATAGTGGACGCTAGGCCTACCATGGTGTTGACTATAGTCGATGCTAGGCCTACCATGGTGTCGACTATAGTTGATGCTAGCCCTCAATGGGTTAATTGGACATGTTTGCTATGTCAGCGCATTCCATTGAAGCTGCAAATGTACTATCATAGTAACACTTCTGTATCAAATATGGAATCTTTTGGTAAAACAGGAGACCTGCAATTTTCTTAGGTAACCCAGTGGTCTGACATTTTCCTGTTCTACACATTCACCATTCTTATATATGTATTTCCTGACAATATGGGGCAGGTCTCTAGCCCACTTAAAAGGGTCTATATCTCCTCTTTCGTATCCCCTTGGAAATGTGTGGTGCACATATGCACGGGCACTGCCTATATGGCACATGGCTATTGTATTATTGACCAATGGGAGGCATCCCTGGCATAAACTGCGGAGTCGGGGGCTGAAGGTGTTAGTCATAGTGGAGTCGGGGTCTATTGGCGGCCCCCAGCTGATAATGGCTATGTGAGCTATTGGACAGGGGTTGGGGTGGAGGGTATTCATAATTCTTTTTTTATTATTGAAACCGTCAGTAGCTTTTACATTCACTCATGTTTTTTGCGCTATTTATGAGAGGGGGCATTTTGCATCAGGGCTAGGCCTATAACTATTTCCATCTTAAAGCAAGGTTTCTAACAGGCAAAGGTTTGCCATACAAGAAAATAATCCCCTGTGAAGACAGTCTGTGTTTAATTTTCTGCTCTGTGCAGGTACGGCGGTGGGTCAGAATGAGGACTGCCGTGGTATCCGTGATGGGACCGTGGTGGCCTGGGGATGCCGTACCTACTCTGTATGCAGGAACAATAAACCTATAGAAGTTGACTGTCATTCTGTAGGCCTTGTCTACAACCCAGTCAAACAGCAGTGTGACAAGTAAAGTTTACCTTAACTAACATAATATTCAGTATATTACCCAAAAAATGTTTTCCTTATTCAAGGATTATGAAATATCGTTTTAAAAAAATGATATTTTTGTTATTCAAACAAAATGTGATAACTAATCCTATACCTGCATGACAGACAAAACTACTAGTTTAGTAGCTTAGAAAAAACTCAAAAGCAATTATTTTATCTGTCAGAAAATACTGTTTTTATTATACGAAAATTACTGTTGGCTGTCAGCATTATAATATATGGATGGCTGTAGAGGACGATGTGATTATCAATGGAATTGGAAATGTCATGTTTCTTTCTTGCAGCAAACTGAACACCCCTCCCCCATGTGGACTGTACAGGGACTGCCGTAACCAGAGGGACGGGAACTACGCCGACAGATACACTAACTGTACCGCCTTCTACACCTGTAAGGGCGGCAAGTTCTTTGGACATCAGCAGTGTAACCCAGGTAAGCCTATCTTCTGTGTGGTCTATAAATCAACAGGGACCATTGGATGATTAAAGAGCATACCTATTTGTTACCAAAATAATTAGCCCCCGTTTCTGTCTAAATATGATTTCTTATTTCATTTAAGAGTGAGGGACAAGTATTTAGGACAGAGGGTCCCATATCCCTTGTCGATTTTAAAGAAATGTTCTTGTCCCCTTGACAATTTTTAAAAGTGTTCTTTCCCCCTTAACGATTTTAAGAAGCGTTCTTGTCCCCTGGTCAAATTCAAAAAGTGTTCTTGTCCCATTTTCGAATTAATCCGCCTGGGGTCCATATCGTCCTAGATCCTTGCCCAAATAACTTTAGAATTAACGTCATTTATTTCGCCACGGTTGAATAACTACTTTTGCGTCTCTCTGCAGGCCTAATTTACAACGAGGAAAAACAAATCTGTGACTGGCCCTACAACGTCCCCCCACCATGTGGAACCAAGGGAGGCGTCCCCAAACCTACATCGACCCCAATGAAGAAAAGCCCCAAGAAGGTCATCAGGAAGATCTATGGCAAGCGTAGGTTTGCTGATGCTGAGGAGGAGAAGCCTGAGAGGAGGATCCGTGCGAGGAACGTCCACTACAGAGTGAAGGATAATGATGTTAATGATACTAAGACCAGGAGGAGCCCCTTCCCCTTCAGGGCCAGGAAGAACCACCGGGCCAACAAGGCTGCTGCAAAGGCTGCTGCCCAGATTGCTGCCCAGATGATATACAAGGAATATGTCCACGGAGACTATTAGAATCAGAACTAATTCGGGGACTAATCTGGATTTTACAACTGAACCATTATTGCATCAACGGTCTGAGGGTTGCATCCACTGTCGACAGATGGACCATCCGTCGGTTTCATCCGTCTTATTTATCATTGATTTCTATGGATCAAAAAACGGATGAAGGGAGACGGATGGTCCATCCGTCACAGTGGATGCAGCCCTTAAAGCGTATACATGTGTGGGCTTTGGTAACCATGCATAACCCATCTAAGGACTGTATAATGCTTTTAATCCACTTATCCTTTTATCGACATGATACATGAATGCAATTCTGATTAGTCTATTTAGATTGATTACTGTGATGCATCATGTCGACATGACGGTGTATTTATGATGCACCAACGCTCGCCGGCATGGCATTGCTCATCGGGGAATCCTGGAGAAATCATATGGCGTAATAGAGGGCCAATGAACAATCATGCACATTAACAGAAGCATTGATTGCCTTTAACAGTGCTCTGTGAGATTTTGGACTTTTTATTCACTATAACCTTGTGACTTCTCTTGGTTTCTAAAATATATTTTGTGAACCCTTGCTATTCCTCATACCTTGAGTAATGGAAACTGCACATTTTATCCGTGAATAATTTTCCTTTCCTGGCAATAAAATGAGAGAGCAATGCTAATACACATTATAGAGTTCCTTTTTCATGTACATATCTCTCACAGAGTGATAATTCCATATATCTATTCGTCGTAGGAGCACACTGATACTCAGAGATGTAAGTCAGGTACTGGGAAAATCCCTGAAAAAAATGTTATCACGACACTGGGAGAGTTGGCAGCACCCCTGGTATACATTGGTTTTACCAGGTTGATACACTAGATGGCGCTCCAGTAGCCCCTCTGTTTACATGGGCATGTCCAGCATCCACTCCCAGGGCTCCATAGGTTTACCCTTAGTGCACAGACACCCCTCACCAAAATGCCCATTTGTAATGTAAAATACAGCTCCATATCTTAGAAATCAAAGCTACACACAGAGAAATAGTTTGGCTATAATCACTATCAATATTTAAAGAAAGTGATTAGCCAAACATAAGGCAGGCCATTACAAACAAGTGGGCCCATTAGAGGTACTGGAGTCCAACCCAGCCATGCCCATGTAGGAGTGGCAAAGTAACATGGTTGCCACTAGCGCCATCTGTTGTACCAAAGCTGATGAAAGGGTCGTATATAAGCAGAGTGTTCAGGGCAGACTCTGCCCAGCACAGCATCATGGCACCCCCTGGTGTTAAACAATTGTACTATGTTGCTGACTGATGATTTTAGACCAATCAGAGAGCAGCCTTCCCTTCATTTCTCCCTGGGAGGGTCTGCCCCTGAGATTCCCTGCCCAGAGTCTCCCCTGGACTAGTGAGTCCCTCTGCTTACACCAGGGGGGCTTAGTGGAGTCCCTAGTTGAAAATACAACTGAAGACTGGGTCTGTGTGAAGAAAATGACTAGGAAAAGAAGGCTGTGAATAAATTCTGTCCCTGAAGATCCTGGACATCCCTATTCAGGCTACATTTCAACATTTTTGAATTCCCTATTTTCAGGGAAATCGCTGACAACTTACATCTCTGATGATACTGCAGGCCTACGCATATCATACGTACAACTATATGTGTATAATGCATCTTGTCCCTTTAACACTTGGCTGATTCCTCATAAAATCTATTCCAAAGTACATATATATCCGCTTTCCTACGGGCTTGGTCAATGAAAACAGAAGTTTTTATAATTGAAGAATCTAGTCGGGTAACTAAGGTACAGTATTATTAGGGAGTGATCATTTTTTAACAACGGGGGGGGGGGGCTGGTGGGTTTGCACGCAGAAGCGCGAAAAAAAATTTGGCCCCCCCTCTCGACGGGTCAAAATTTTTCCGCCCCCCCCCCTCGGGAGGCAAAAATCGTGTGCGAACCCGCCCTTTTAACCTATAGTAACGCGTGTGCTTTTTCGCTGAAAACAGGTGAAATTATTTTGACTCCCCCTAGTAAAGGGGGTAAAAAAATTCTGACTCCTCCTGGTCAAGGGGTTGAAAAAGCCCCCCCCCCCCGTTGTTGAAAAATGATCACTCCCTTAATGCTGGCAGCTTAATATAGATATGCGTACATCCACCCCACCTCTACAGTCATCCAGCCAACTACAGTTATCCACCCCATCTCTACAGCCATCCAGCCCACCTTTACAGTCATCCACTCCACCTCTACAGTCATCCACCCCACCTCTACATTCACCTACCCCACCTCTACAGTCATCCACCCCAACTCTACATTCACCCACCCCACCTCTACAGTCATCCACCCACCTATACAGTCATCCACCCCACCTCTACAGCCATCAACCCCATCTCAGCCACCCACCTCTAGAGTCATCCACCCCAACTCTACATTCACACACCCCACCTCTACAGTCATCCACCCACCTATACAGCCATCCACCCCACCTCTACAGCCATCCACCCCATCTCAGCCACCCACCTCTACAGTCAGCCACCCATCTCTACAAGCTTTTACAGTCATCCACCCCACCTTTACAGTCATCCACCTTCACCTCTACAGTCATCTACTCTACCTCTACAGTCATCCATCCAACCTCTACAGTAATACACCTACATCTACAGTAATCCACCCACCTCTACAGTCATCCACCCACCTCTATAGTCCATCTCTACAGTCATCCACCCACCTTTGCAGTCATCCAACCCACCTCTACAGTAATCCACCCACATCTACAGTCATCCACCCACCTCTACAGTCATCCACCCACATCTACAATCATCCACCCCACCTCTACAGTCATCCACCCCACCTCTACAGTCATTCACCCACATCTACAGTCATTCAGCTACCTCTATGGTCATTCTCCCCATCTCAGACACCCACCTATACAGTCAACCACCCAACTCTACAAGCTTCTAGTCATCCACCCCACCTTTAGTCATCCACTCTACCTCTACAGTCATCCACCCAACCTCTACAGTAATGCTCCTACATCTACAGTAATCCACCTACCTCTACAGCCATCCATCCACCTCTACAGTCTACCTCTACAGTCATCCATTTCTACAGTCATCCACCTACCTTTGCAGTCATCCACCCCACCTCTACAGTAATCCACCCACCTCTACAGTCATCCAGCCACCTCTACAGTCATCCACCAACCTCTACAGTCACCCACCCACCTTTGCAGTCATCCACCCACCTGTACAGTCATCCACCCACCTCTACAGTCATCCACCCACCTTTGCAGTCTTCCACCCCACCTATACAGTCAACCACCCACATCTACAGTAATCCACCCACTTCTACAGCCATCCACCCACCTCTACAGTCTACCTCTACAGTCATCCATCTTTACAGTCATCCACCTACCTTTGCAGTCATCCACCCTAGTTCTACAGTAATCCACCCACATGTACAGTCATCCACCCACCTCTACAGTCATCCACCCACATCTGCAATCATCCACCCCACCTCTACAGTAATCCACCCACATCTACAGTAATCCACCCACCTGTAGTCATCCACCCACCTGTACAGTCATCTACCCACATCTACAGTCATCCAGCTACCTCTACAGTTATTCACCCCATCTCAGCCACCCAACTTTATAAGCTTCTACAGTCATCCACCCCACCTTTAGTCATCCACCTTCACCTCTACAGTATTCTACTCTACCTCTACAGTCATCCACCCAACCTCTACAGTAATACACCTATATCTACAGTAATCCACCCACCTCTAAAGCCATCAACCCACCTCTACAGTCATCCACCCACCTCTACAGTCATCAACCCACCTTTGCAGTCATCCACCCCACCTCTACAGCAACCCACCCACATCTACAGTAATCCACCCACCTGTAGTCATCCACCCACCTGTACAGTCATCCACCTCACCTGTACAATCATCCATCCCGCCTGTGCAGTCATCCACCCACATCTACAGTAATACACCTACATCTACAGTAATCCACCCACCTCTACAGTCATCCACCCACCTCTACAGCCATCCACCCCATCTCAGCCACCCACCTCTACAGTCAGCCACCCATCTCTACAAGCTTTTACAGTCATCCACCCCACCTTTACAGTCATCCACCTTCACCTCTACAGTCATCTACTCTACCTCTACAGTCATCCATCCAACCTCTACAGTAATACACCTACATCTACAGTAATCCACCCACCTCTACAGTCATCCACCCACCTCTATAGTCCATCTCTACAGTCATCCACCCACCTTTGCAGTCATCCAACCCACCTCTACAGTAATCCACCCACATCTACAGTCATCCACCCACCTCTACAGTCATCCACCCACATCTACAATCATCCACCCCACCTCTACAGTCATCCACCCCACCTCTACAGTCATTCACCCACATCTACAGTCATTCAGCTACCTCTATGGTCATTCTCCCCATCTCAGACACCCACCTATACAGTCAACCACCCAACTCTACAAGCTTCTAGTCATCCACCCCACCTTTAGTCATCCACTCTACCTCTACAGTCATCCACCCAACCTCTACAGTAATGCTCCTACATCTACAGTAATCCACCTACCTCTACAGCCATCCATCCACCTCTACAGTCTACCTCTACAGTCATCCATTTCTACAGTCATCCACCTACCTTTGCAGTCATCCACCCCACCTCTACAGTAATCCACCCACATCTACAGTCATCCAGCCACCTCTACAGTCATCCACCAACCTCTACAGTCACCCACCCACCTTTGCAGTCATCCACCCACCTGTACAGTCATCCACCCACCTCTACAGTCATCCACCCACCTTTGCAGTCTTCCACCCCACCTATACAGTCAACCACCCACATCTACAGTAATCCACCCACTTCTACAGCCATCCACCCACCTCTACAGTCTACCTCTACAGTCATCCATCTTTACAGTCATCCACCTACCTTTGCAGTCATCCACCCTACTTCTACAGTCATCCACCCACATGTACAGTCATCCACCCACCTCTACAGTCATCCACCCACATCTGCAATCATCCACCCCACCTCTACAGTAATCCACCCACATCTACAGTAATCCACCCACCTGTAGTCATCCACCCACCTGTACAGTCATCTACCCACATCTACAGTCATCCAGCTACCTCTACAGTTATTCACCCCATCTCAGCCACCCAACTTTATAAGCTTCTACAGTCATCCACCCCACCTTTAGTCATCCACCTTCACCTCTACAGTATTCTACTCTACCTCTACAGTCATCCACCCAACCTCTACAGTAATACACCTATATCTACAGTAATCCACCCACCTCTAAAGCCATCAACCCACCTCTACAGCAACCCACCCACATCTACAGTAATCCACCCACCTGTAGTCATCCACCCACCTGTACAGTCATCCACCTCACCTGTACAATCATCCATCCCGCCTGTGCAGTCATCCACCCACATCTACAGTAATACACCTACATCTACAGTAATCCACCCACCTCTACAGTCATCCACCCACCTCTACAGTCATCCACCCACCTTTGCAGTCATCCATCCCACCTCTACAGTAATCCACCCACCTCTACAGTTATCCATCCACCTCTACAGTCATCCACCCACCTTTGCAGTCATCCACCCCACCTCTACAGTAATCCACCCACATATACAGTAATCCACCCAACTGTACAGTTATCCACCCACCTGTACAGTCATCCACCCACATCTACAGTCATTCAGCTACCTCTACAGTCATTCACCCCATCTCAGCCACCCACCTCTACAGTCATCCACCCACATCTACAGTAATACACCTACATCTACAGTAATCCACCTCTACAGTCATCCACCCACCTTTGCAGTCATCCACCCCACCCCTACAGTATTCCACCCACATCTACAGTAATCCACCCACCTGTAGTCATCCACCCTCCTGTACAGTTATCCACCCACCTGTACAATCATCCACCCCACCTGTACAGTCATCCACCCACATCTGCAGTCATTCAGCTACCACTACAGTCATTCAGCTACCTCTACAGTCATTCACCCCATCTCAGCCACCCACCTCTACAGTCAGCCACCCAACTTTACAAGCTTCTACAGTCATCCATCCCACCTTTAGTCATCCAGCTTCACCTCTACAGTCATCTAGTCTACCTCTACAGTCATCCACCCAACCTCTACAGTAATACACCTACATCTACAGTAATCCACCCACCTCTAAAGCCATCCACCCACTTCTACAGTCTACCTCTACAGTCATCCACCTACCTTTGCAGTCATCCACCCCACCTCTACAGTAATCCACCCACATGTAGTCATCCACCCACCTCTACAGTCATCCATCAACATCTTCAATCATCCACCCCACCTCTACAGTAATCCACCCACATCTACAGTAATCTACCCACCTGTAGTCATCCACCCACCTGTACAGTCATCCACCCACCTGTACAGTCATCCACCCCACATGTACAGTAAACCACCCACATCTACAGTCATTCAGCTACCTCTACAGTGACCCAGGGGTGGATCCAGGATTTTGGAAAGGGGGGGTCCAACCCTGGGGCGTATGACCGTGATGTTGCAAGCGTAGCACTGCGACATTGCAAGCACAGCGCAGCAACATATGTAGGGGGATTTGGGGGCATGCCCCCCAAGAAAATTTCTAAATGTAGACATCAAATGGTGCATTCTGATGCATTATTAGACCCCAATTCAGTAAAGCATTTTGGTGCACCATCAACAGTAAACCCATGATTATGAGAACAGGGAATGAAAATCTTATTAAATTTTGATTGCACAATGGTGTTTATGGGAGGCTGGGGGGATGTCTCCTAGAAATTTATTATTTCTAGATACTGTTGTCCAACGGGGTGTTGTCCACCCCTGAGAAATTTTTGGAAGAATTGATGTCAAACCTTTAAGTTTAAAGCATTTTGGTGTACCCTCAGCAGTATGTTTACAGTGGTGATTACGAGAGTTTTGGGTCATGCCCAATGAAAATCTTATAATCATCAAAGCATATTTTTATAGGAAAGCATTTTCAGCAAGGGATGCAAATTTATGTCCTGATACATTGTTCTTTGATAGGGTTTGCACAGCTTGTCCCTCAAGAAAATCTTTGAAATATTGGTGTCAAACACTGTAGTCTAAGGGATTTGTGTATCATTAGGTGTCAACCTAGTAGTTTCATTTGAAAGTGATTTGGCACCTGCCCTTAAGATAACTTTGGAATTTAAAAAAAAAAGTATCAAAGTATTTTGATGCACCCTAAGTGGTGAATAAATGGGATGTAAATCTGATGAAAAATTACCTGGGGAACCTCACATATAGTATACCACACATAAGGCATGGCGAATGCCTAGATGCCTATGTGGTCACTCGTGATTATTGGGGATAATTATTAGTAGATTACCCCTATTCTAATGTAATTATACCCTACATCCCTGACCCATTCCTATACCACTGCATATACCAGTCAAACTCAACCTATAAGACTCACCTTGTATGGGTCTAAGGTATAAGCTGTGCCTTATATATAGGCCTAAGCCAAGCATTATATGTATGATATGACTGCTTTTTCTGGATTGGCTCATGTTCGAAAATTTTGAGAAATTTTTATATATTTTAAATACTGTTGAGTCATAAATTGTACAATTTGCAAACAATAAAAACTACTTTGAAGAGGGAAAGGGGTCATGAATGGGGGCATACAAAGTGGACATCTTGGGTGGGCCCAAAAGGGGGGTCCACCTTCAGAGACCCCCATTCGGACATGCTATTGGTGTACCAAAAGGAGGGGGGGGGGGGGTCCTGACCCCAGGACCCCCCCCCCCCCTGGATCCGCCCCTGACAGTCATTCACCCACATGCATAAACATGTACAATGGAGGCTGCTGCAAAAGGTGGGAGTCAACTGACCAGTCTAATAAGGTATGTGTCTGGAGAGTGGGTGTCCTTCACCCTTGACAAATCAGGGAAGATCAGGAAGGCTGTATGTCCATTATTTAGTACATGCAGCCTCCCCTTATTGTGGTACACTGCATGGTTTACCGTCAGGCCGATGACCCAGTGATCACCCAATAGGCCCATATAAATCATACTGTGCAGGAGCCTAAATCACACCGGCCTTACTGTCTACAACTGAATCAAGTATTCATGATACAATCATCTGAGGTAGGCCGACTACTATGTACTAATACAACCAGCTTGCAAAGGGTTACTTCAAAGTAAGCTCGTCATACAAAAATTAAACTGCTAGCGCTATAGACCTGGTGGCTAAAACTGTTGTGTGGAGCTATACAGCTATTAAGGGTGATGTTATAAATGGACGTGTTGACCTCCATCTTTTTAGTGTGTCAGGGCCAACACCGTAGATAAATAGGACAAACTTTCTGTTGTAGGCCCATAGACCTACAGTCCATATTCATATGACTAGCTAGGACTATCTATTCAATGGTGCATTGGGACTGTGGTCATAATGCATGAGTGAACTTGATCAGGATGTATAGCTTGCTTAATAAAGAAAATGTCACAGGTGAAGCACTCAGTCCTAAGGAGATGCCCATGAATATGAAATTATTCAACATGCCCTTTGTACTATTATGGGACAAAGGTATTGAAATTAAATCATGATGAACTGTCAAAAGCTACTGATGTTTTCAATAACAATAACAAAACAATCAATGCACTGTGCCATCCATAAATAGTTAAGTGTGCATCAATGCATCATACCATCCATAAAGGGTAAAGTGTAGATCAATGCACTGTGCCATCCATAAATCTTTGAGTGTGCATCAATGTACCATGCCATCCATAAAGGGTTAAGTGTGCATCAATGCATCATGCCATCCATAAAGGGTTAACCATGCACCAATGCACTGTTCCATCCATAAAGGTCTTTGTGTGCATCAATGCATCATGCCATCCATAAAGGGTTAACTGTGCATCAATGCATCATGCCATTCATAAAGGCTTAAAGTGAATCAATGCATCATGCCATCCATAAAGGTTTAATTGTGTGCCATTGCATCATGCCATCCATAAAGGGTTAAGTCAGGGCGTTGTTCATGTATGTATTTCAATATGCTGGCTATCTGACACTGCTGAGGCGTGACCAGGCAGTACACACAGCCCAGACACAGCCAGGTCGTTGTTCATGTATGTATTTCAATATGCTGGCTATCTGACACTGTTGAGGCGTGACCAGGCAGTACACACGGCCCAGACGCAGCCATCTCCTCAGTGCATTGTCTGTACCTACTAGCCGGCCAGGGTACAGGGTGGTAATAAACACTTGAACTACATATAGGCAGTGCTGGAGAGTTCACAGCTATGCCAAACATGGGGATTAGTGACGGGGAACCTGCCAGAGAAAGGGTAGGGTAAATAGACCATAATCTAACTACCTACCAGCATTATTTACTGGTATTTAGGCTATGTAAACTGACTGGTAATACACCAGCTCCAACCAAAGGCTATACTCAAATGCACTGGTCAACTCAGGTAATTTCACTGCTCAATTTTTCACGATATGCAAAGTCTGTCAGGTCCTATATGGAGATGCCAAGGGCATCTCCAATAAACAGCAAAGGTCCTTAAGAGTTATGTCCATAGCTATGATGGTCCCGATGGAGGCAATTCCTCATACCTCCTCAAATACCAGAGTTGTATAGGCTAGTGTCCAGTCACAGTCTCCACGAAAAAAAGAAATGCCAACCCCTTAAAACTGCCTGCCACGTCCCTTGAATGTAAATTTCCTTGGTGAAGCAATATATAAAAAAGTCTAAGGGCACAGCCTGATTTGTCAATACCGTGGATGTATGTCACTACGTCTACGTGTTTTATCTTTATTTTGTAATATCAAAAGAAAAGACCCTCGCGGACTCTTGATTTGATCATTCCTTATATGTTATCTAGATAAGTAACAATGGCTGCTGAAGAGGTTCCGCTGGTAGTGACCGCTGACTGGCTGAAGCAAAAGATGGACTCCAATGAAGGGAACCTGGTGGTTCTGGATGCCTCCTACTCAAGGAATAAGGACTTTGAAGCTGAATATAAACTGTAAGTGTTACAATATTACTTGGAACCTTGAAGGGTCACATGGTGCTTTAATGTCCTATGCCCTGACGTCAACGCATTGCATTTCTAAACCTCTATGAAGTAAAAAAGAAAAAAAAAAGAAGGAAGACAACAATACTTACACATCCCCTGAATCTGAACCTACGGGTATACATCAATAGATGAACTAAGCAACTTTAAGGATACCAAGGGATGTCATGAGTGTCGTTTCATGGCACACCAATGCAGCACCAACAAGTAAGTGTATTCCTGCACCATAATGCCTCAAAACACTATATACGGCCCTAAATCACTAAACCTTTTCCATTGCCCAGGTGCCACATCTCAGGGGCCCCATACTTCAGCATCATGCACAAAGTGACGGCCACAGATGACTTCCCATCCAACATAGCATCTGACGAGGACTTTGAGGAGTATGCGCGTAGTCTGGGTGTGAACACTGACTCACACGTGGTGGTCTATGACAACAGTGGAGATGGGGGAATGTATTTTGGTGGAAGAGCCTGGTATCTGTTTACAGTAAGCTCTGAACTGTTATGCACACTATCATATTAAATATCATTAATCTCTATGCTTCGCACCGGGTATATATTCACGTAACCTGGTTAACCCATAGTTTATCTACTACTCACATTTCTTTATCAACAAAGCATGGCAGATCAGCCTAAACTAACGTATGCCTTTTACATTGTTTCAGCTGTTTGGTTTGAAGAAAGTTTCTATACTTGACAATGGTATGCACGACTGGAAAGAGAAAGGCTACCCCACTGATGACAAAACCCCTACCCCAAAGGTATATGATAATCACACCAGTGGGAAACCTGAGTTACAGTTCTGAGTTTAGAATAGTTTCAGGTACTATACATTGGTCTAATCATATAAATATTAGTTGCATGAGTCAGCCCTTCCTCTCTCTACATAACCCCGATTATATATATATATATATATATATATATATATATATATATATATATATATATATATATATATATATATATATATATATATATATATATATACCCCTTTTTCTCCAGCATGGTAACTTTAAGGTGAAACGGCGCACTGACATCTACCGGACCTTTGAGGATATGGAGGAGAACCTGAACACCAAGTACTACCAAATACTGGACTCACGGCCTGAGCACCTTTACAAGGGTAACCCAAACGGTGAGTCACTCATACCTACTCATTTATATATAGACCCTCTATAATTCTAACCCAGATGGTGAGTCACTCACACCTACTCATTTATATATAGACCCTCTATAATTCTAACCCAGATGGTGAGTCACTCACACCTACTCATTTATATATAGACCCTCTATAATGATTACCCAGATGGTGAGTCGCTCATACCTACTCATTAATATATAGACCCTCTATAATGCTAAACCAGATGGTGAGTCACTCACACCTACTCATTTATATATAGACCCTCTATAATGCTTACCCAGATAGTGAGTCACTCACCCCTACTCATATTAAGAACCTCTGCAAGGGTAGCCCAGATGGGGAGTCACTCACACCTACTCATTTATGTAGAGCCTTTGCAAGAGTAGTCCTAATGATGAGTCACTCACACCTACTCATTTATAATATAGACCCTCTATAATGCTAACCCAGATGGTGAGTGACTCATACCTATTCATATTAAGAATCTCTGCAAGAGTAGTCCAGGTGGTGAGTCACTCACATTTACTCGTATAGAAATTGTACTAATCTACAAGTTTGCCATATTCGATTCCTTCAGCTTCAATGTGAAAAAAGGGTTCAAGATTCCCTTGCACATGGCCTGAAAATAAAGTGTTCCCAACTGTTATCAATTATTTCTACGTTGTTCTATAACCAGAGCCCAGGTCAGGACACTATCCAGGCGCTGTCAGCTTCACGTTTGCAAAGAAACTACTGGACCCTGAGACTGGGAGGTTTAGAACTGCAGAAGACTTCAAGAAACGTATGTATTATAAACAAACTGTACTCTCAACTACCGGTAAAAAGGATTTGTTTTGAAATTTAATTTTAAACATTAAATGTCCCATTGATAATATCTGATTATAAACAATGCGCCGTGTCTGAGCGATATTGCTTAATTCAGTTTAAACTTATCAAACACAGGAATAACTCAGTTTATAATGCATGCTTCAAGTGTTTGCAGAACATGGCGTAGATGTGTCTAAACCAGTGGTCGCCTCGTGCCGGACGGGTATGTCAGCATGCAGCCTTATGATGGCCCTGAAGATGGTGGGGGCGAAAGACTACTCCATGTACCATGTAAGTATATTATCACTACCAGAGGTGTGGGATATAAGCAAATGTCAACGACCATGGAATATTTTTGCATCGTATTCCCCGAAGTGAGTCTGCCGTATTCAACGAGGCCTTATAGGCCGAGTTGAATGCGGGCAGACTCACCTAGGGGAATGCGATGCAAAAATATTCCATGGGAGTTGACATTTGCATTTATGTCATGGCCCTACGGGGTTAATTTGCTTTAAAATAGAGAAACACAGCTCAAATCTGTTCAGAATCCAAGATGGCAGACACCCATTGAATACAGCCACATTGTATTCCATCCCCCCCATTGAATACGGCATATCCAGTACTGTTCTATAGTAACGGTCGTATCTGCCATGACATAAAATCCCTAGACAATATCAAAGTCCAATCGTATCTGTGACATCGAATCGTAATACTGAAATACGCATTTTTCATGTTATTATATATCCCATCTTTCAAAGCTAGTGAGCCCAAAATTTTGTACATGTATTTCGATTCTTCAAGTGCGGTAGATTTATACTTCTCAGAAAATGGTACCAGAAGTAAATTGAAGTAATATTGTTGTTTTCAGGGAAGTGCCACACAATGGCTGAGGAATGCAAAGTTGGAAAACATTGAAAAATCAACTGAATAAACTGCCATTACCTTCTAAAATAAGAGAACCGTAATCTCCCGCATATAAGGCGCGTCTTATACGGGGGGGTTTAGTTCTCATTGCATCTACAAGGGGAACTCCAAGACCTTTCTTTTGATATGTTACATGCCCCCTTCGCCATGACAGGATATATGGGGGCCCAGGGGGTCCATGGGGCCCAAGTTACACACAGGTCTTTGAATTTTGAAAATTCATTCAGTAGAACCAAAGTTATGAATTTTTCATTTTTTTTTTGAGAATTTTCCAAAACTCTAGGTGCGCCTTATACGCAGGCTGCGCCTTATATGCGGGAGATTACGGAAGTTTGCCCTTGAGTGGCAGAATGTTTCTTATTAGACTTATTGACAACTACCGACATCCAAGCACTAACAAGACAGTACATTTATACATGTAGGGACTTTAAGACATGCCAACACTGTCCTACACTCGCCAGAGGTTCCAATGCAGTGCTGGTGAGTAGACTCGCTGGCCCAGCATTAGCGCATCATGATGACAAAGAAACATCTATGGGCATAATGCTACTAAGGGTTAAGTATCCATGGTTTGATGCTTTGAGACAGATCCATTTGTTGTGCTGCTGCACAACTGTAGCTCTAATACTACAGAAATTTACAGACTTTCCATCTGTTGATGGGTGTAGGAAGAACGAGCGGGACAGGGCCAACAAAAATAAAGCCTGAAAGAGCCCAAAGTCACTGAAACCCCCACTCCACTCTGCTTTTAACGTCCCTTTTTGTACAAGTATAAGGTCTCAGCGGATAAAACCATGGAGTAACCCTGTGCACACTAGAGTATCTCTTTAATAGTTTACATATCACACTTAACAAATGTGTCAAACCGAGAGCTGTCATACATGTTTATCTAGGAGTTGTTCTGAGTTGAATAATTTATTATAGTTTTCTTCTTTTTTTACCTAAGGTAATGAATGTGTCTGAGGTATAAGTATATGTGAGCATATCAACTTGTAACTTTGTCGCTGTTGGATTTTTCCTCTTAATTCAATGTATTATATTCAATGGTTAACCCCCCTCCTACTGGACATTAAAATGGCAAAAGAGAGATTGAGTTTGGGGAAGTGTTGGGGGGGGGGTTAATGTCTCACTTATACAGAGGTGTCAGATGGGTATTGTTCCAACCTCTGGAAATTTTAGGGCCCTTGAACACTTCACAAGTGGAAGGGTTTCTCCACTGCACTACATTAACCTCTGAGGGTCTGACATCTCTGCTTATATTGCTTATGTTGGGAACATTTCCTTTGTTATAAAAATGGGAAATTCCTTTGAAAAAAAGAAAGAAAGAAAAACAACAATGAAGATTGACAAAATCTGGGGTTCTCTGCTTTTATTCAATTTTTATTGGTATAAACTAGGTGTCTCCTGTGAAAACTAATAAAAACTGTTTTGCATAACCAAAAGACTGGCTTATAATTTGTGCATAAGTTTGAATGTCCCCTTCTGAATCAAGGGATAACTAAACCCGCATCATACACTGAGTTACAACAGTACCAACAAAAAAAAAACACCCAAAAAGTCGCAAGTAAATTAATAGAATGCTAATCAAAATAAGTAGAAATTGGTTGAGCTTCAGATGAATATTATAAATATTGCAAGCTATGTTGTATTATATTACTTGGCCCAATTGGAATGGAAAGCATTCGGTATATGATTTATGTACAATTATATTTACATTTACGTATTTGGCACATCGGCTACCGGTAATCTAAAATCATAGACAACCAGCAAAGGTCAACATAATGCTTTGGTGCATTAGTTCCCTTCTTTAGCACGGTGCACAAATATACCACTGGACTAATGAATAACTTACAAGCATAATGACCCTATGTGATCTACATAGTACCGGTAGTGCTGATCAGCTGTGTTATTTTTCTATTGGCACGGACGAAAAGCAAGCTAAATTAAGGGAAAGTTGTCTGAACTTCGTTGCAACTGGTAGCACCACCATTTTGTGGAGGTGAATGCTCACGCACTGCACCCATAGGGAATGTGCATGCTGGTACCCATCACTAACAAAAATATATCATTTCTGATGTTTCCTTTGGGCGGAATGCTTGCAAACTTCACACACAGCTAGTTTACTGTGTAATGATGACTCGCTGAAAGTTTCCTGTATGAGAAAATATGAGAAGTGCCATTTTGATATCATTAAACTTTGAAGTTGGGCCTTGCGGGAAAGGTGGTAGAGAGTTGCACTGGAGTAATAAATTCAAAATTCATTCTCTCAAAATATTCTCAATGAAATTAATTTATATTCATACACAATATCCAGCAATATCTTATGGTCACTCGCTAGTAGTCTCAAGTGTTTTGATTGATTGGTACTAGAGAAAACTAATATTTTCTGGAGCCTAACAATCGATCCCATAGTCTGCCAGTGGTGAACAATCCTTTGTTATTCACCTCCAAAATATGTCTGCCCTAGGTGCGTGGTGGCGCCCCCTGTAAACAAATCTTTGCTTCTCGTCCAGACGAATTGGTAAATAAACTTTAACCTGGAGGCAGAGATGTCAGGACTCTCCTTCACTATATGACTTCTCGGTCCGTTTGAGTGGAATGTTGCCTATAAAAAGATATTGATTATACTGGAAATATGTAGAGGTGCACATGAGCAGGGGGCTAAGATGCTATTTACACAGAATAACATTGATTACCTGTTATACTAATTCAACTGCAAATGGACTTCTTATTAAGGTGCTCTATGGGTCCTAAAATGTCTTAGGGAGTGGTCATTATTTATCAACAGGGGGCGGGTGGTGGGTTTCTGCGCGGATGTGCGAAAATTTTTTACGCCCCCCCCCCTCGACGACAGTCAAAATTTTTTGCGCCCCCCCAAACCGGAGGTGCGGAGAATTTGAGCTATAGTAGCGTGCCGGCTCTTTTGCTGAAACGAGGGTAAATTTTTTAGCCTCCCCCCAAGAGGGGTCAAAACTTTGTTAGCCCCCCCCTCGGGAGGGGTCTGAAATTTTTACGCCCCCCCCTCAAACCCACCATCCCCCCCCCTGTTGATAAATAATGACCACTCCCTTACTATTGGTATCAATGAAATGACATAGGTGTATGTAAAACTCACCAGGTGGTGCCACAAAATAGTCCTCCTCTGTTTTAGCGGCGTTCTGAAGGATGTCACTTTTACAGTCACCTTCTGTCACCTGGTCGTGCCTCAGATAGAGTTCCCTAATAGGTAAAAATTAAGACACATACTTGAAGAGGACACATACATCTGTTTATCTATCAAATTATTTACCACATTCGACTTATGAGCACCTACCCTAATAAATACACACATCCTCTCTTTAGCCATGTCAAGGACTATTAAGACAAAAAAAAATAATCGGTATTTGGGCAAAATGAAACTTTGACGTCCTGTCCTAAAAACTATCAGAGGATGCAAAAGCACACAAAATGAGAAGAATACTCAGATTATGAACAAAACTAAATGAACCAAATATTCAAAATTATCTGAGTGAGTGAGTAATAGATGTTTAACGCCATTTCGACAGCTAAGGTCATATTCATGGCAAGAACTACATTACACAATTTCACATGGGAATGTGTCTGCCCGCGCATATGTGCACCACACACATCCCGAGGGGATAGGAAAGCGGAGATATAGACCCTTTTAAGTGGGCTAGGGAAATTAAAATCATCTACCTGTCCTCTTGTACACTGTCCATAGGTTCTACACCTGTGGTGTCTACCAAGTGAAGTTGGTCTGCAAAGCGGATTGCGGCATTTAGACGGTCAATACCTGCCTGGTTGTTAAAGTCAACCAGTGCCAAGCGCTCAAGGTGCTCCACCATCTTCGCGTCAACAACAGTCTCCTGTCAAGGACAAAATACATATTATTTATATCGGCACTCCTATCAATAAGGTCTAGTTTACCATTTACGAGTTTCTCTTAAATAACAATCATACATATATATGACTGATATTTTGAGACGTGTAATAACATAAAATGCACCAACACAGAGCGGGTCAGTGACTCCCCATAGATGCAATGGTGTATAATGTTAACCCTTTGCTTTGGAAGTGTAGGGCTCCCTGAAGGGCCAGCATGATACACGAGTCTTGAGCGGGCCTTGAGGCAACGTACGTGAATGAAGGATTAATTCCCTCGTCCTGGCACCATTGAATATTTTCAGGACGGGAATTAATAAGCACCTAGGTCACCCATGACAGAGGGGAAAATGGTGTTGATAGAATGACGTACCAGTAACCATAATAAGTGATAATCGCGAAATAACCGCTATTAAATAGGCTATCAAACACCATGTCATTTTGTTTGGGATGGTTAAAACAGACCATCACAGCTCCATAGCTAGATGATCAGCTTAATAGGCGTGTGATATTGGAACTCACCTTTGGCAAACCTTTTGGATCAACGGAATGCCATGTTGGTTCTTTTGGGACCTGTAATGCAAGGACCAAGGAGATGAAGATGTTATTTCTGATTACCAAGTCCAAGGGCAGCAGTTTTCGGTAAAAGGAGAACACGTGGACAGTGGGATTGAGAAGGAACTTCCATACATGAACTTCTAGCCGTTGAGTATTTGATTATGCCTCAAAAAATGAAAATAAATAAATGAATAAAAAAAAATGAAATAAATAAACGGACATTTTTAATCCTTTCCTGTCTAAATTGTGGCCACTCATTATGTCGAGTATGTCAGATTTCTGTTCTGTATATTACCCTGTGCTCTCTAAATAATCTAGTAGTAGCGGCCCTACCCCAACCCCTCCAAAAAGAAATAATAAAAATAACGCTATAGGTATAAGGGGGATGGACAAAACTTTGCCCCTTTTTTTTGGTGTAAAGAAAACTACACACTACGGGTACTTTAGAATAAAAGGGAGGACAGAAAAATTTCATACCCCTCCAGGAGGGATAGCAATTTTTTTCTCCCATGCCTGCACAAAAATCCACCCCCCCCCCCCACTTAAAAAAAGACTTCTCCCTAACATGCTGAAAGATATAACCGAACACATAAGGGCCGAGTCATTTATATCAGCTGGGGGGCTTAATGGATTTTGGCCGATCGCAAATTTTTTTTCCAACCCCCACCACCTATTCGTCCAAACGGTAACCACGTATCATAGCTATTCTCCAAGGTAACGTGTCACGTGCACACTATGCGCGCCATCTTGTGTGGGGGACAATTTTGTCTGCCTCATCATTGCAAGCACCATTCAATATCTAAATTCTCCAAATATATCGCACTTATCATATTGTCATCAAGCGAGTAGGATATAATGGGAGAGATGATAATACTGTATTTATAAATAAGAGATTGGAGCAGTATAATGGCCATAATATGTATTTGAAATATGTGCAGGGCTCCAGTGTAGCATTTTTATTATGATACATAAAGGGGAGCGTAGAGCACCAGTTTGTCCCCGGCATCCGGTGTGCCGACGTCGGACCGTTACCGTAGTTACGGGACTTTTCGTCTCAATGAAAGATAAAAGGGAGCGCAGACATGCAGAATTCCCCCCCCCCCAGCAGTCAAATTTTGTTGCAACCCCTGCGCCAGTACTCCGTAGACGCTCTGAGGGAACCTCAGAGACCAAGTGTGTCTGTTGTAGTCTGTTTGGTCAGCCAGATTGGCTGAGTGCCCAGTTCTCACAGAAGTACTTACTGTCAGGTCCAATGCTTCCACCAACACTTCCCTCAATGTATATCCAAAGATTCACAATACACAAAGCACTTGAAATACTTGTAATAATTAATAATCCAGGTGATTTTCAAATCTCCCTCCCTAACTCCAATTCATTGTCGGCCATCTTGGTTACATCTTTGGGGGAGAAGCGCTAACGCGGCGCCATTTTTGCTTGTAAAGACTTTCGCATATTCACCACCTGAACCAGGGACACACTTCCGATCATACCGTTTCTCCCCGAAAGGGTTCACGGGCCATCTTGAAGCCAGGTGTAGCCACCTAGTGCCAAAAAGACTACACTATTCTTGGTTGGTTAGCCCTATGTTTCAAGAGCAGTCTAACACCAGGTAGCACCACATCATGTTGACAATGGAGGCCATTGAGGTAGTGATATCTAAGCTCAAGATAAACATGTCAGATTTATTGGATATATCTCATGTTTCAGTCAATATAAGCTGATGTACATGAAAACTACATGTTTGTGAATAGGAGGGACAATTTCCAGGAACTGAAAGTGAGTACTTAGTTCAGACTTGCCATGTGTTTGTGCCACTATAGGCTTGTATACATCTTGGATCCTGCCTGTGAGCAGGCAGGTATTTTGGCCTATGCGCCAGAGGCACAGAGAATTTTCGCGCATCTCTTTGATCTAGTAGCACTCCTCTTTGATCTAGTAGCGTAATTTTTTTTTACACCCCGCCAAGAGAAGTCAAAAGATGTTATGCACCCCGCTCAGGTCTGAAATTTCTCCCCTGGCCCGTTGATAAATAATGACCACTCCCTTATCGCGACCCCCCCCCCAGAAAAGACAAGCCACCCCCTCCCACCTGTCCTGGCAATAAATGACCCCATCCCTCGTAACATAGAGAGTCTGTAGTCTCTCTGCTCGTTGCTTGACGGCATTTCAAGTTCAACTTGAAGTTGGGCCACGCTCCAGGTAGGAATATGACGGGATTCCGGTCGAAGCTCGCCGAGAGTCCTCTCCCTACCGTCGTGTAGTCGCCGTATAGTGTGAGGCTGGGGGGGGGGGGGTGAGGGGTTGGGGGCAGGGGGAGGGGGGGAGGTGGATGGGTTGAGGGGAGGATGGGTTGAGGGGAGGGGGCAGCAGTTGCTTGGGGTAGTTGGGGTTGGGTTTATTGGTTACCTGTCCCTGGTTACCTGTACACCGGTGACCGGAGATGACTTTCTTGAGTAATCTCCGATCCAACTGGAGGAAACCTGGAGATGACTTTCCATTTCCTGGATTGTCATCTCCAGTCTGTTCTATGGTTACCTGTACCATACATCGGAGATGACTTTCTTGAGTCATCTCCGATCCACCTGGAGGACACCTCTACCTACAGCCTGGAGATGACTTTACACCTCCTGGGTTGTCATCTCCAGTCTGTTCTATGGATGTAGGCTACACCTGGGACCTGGAGATGACTTTCCGCCTCCTGAAATGTCATCCACAGTCTGTTCTATGGTCACCTGTACACCGAAGATGACTTTCTTGAGTCATCTCCGATCCACCTGGAGGAAACCTGTGACCTGGAGATGACTTTCCATTTCCTGGATTGTCATCTCCAGTCTGTTCTATGGTTACCTGTACACCGGAGATGGCTTTCTCGAGTCATCTCCTCTCTGCACCTATGGGACCTGTACCCTGCAGATCACTTCCAACATTCCAGGTAGTCATCTCCAGTCTGATTTAAGGCCATTTCTAACCTGGAGATGACTTTCTAGAGTCATCTCCAGTCTGCCTGGAGGATGCCTGCACCTGGAGATGACCTACCATGTCCTGGGTAGTCATCTCCAAACTGTTCTTTAACAACAGGGGGGTTGGTGAAATTTCACGCGTGTGCGGCAAAAATTTTTCGTGCCCTGTCGGAGGGGTCTTAAATTTTTCTGTCCCCCCCTTTTATTCTTTAGTGGCGCGCAGGCTTTTTCGCTCAAAAGGGGAGGGAGTCATTTTTGTCCCACCCTAAGACCACTCCCTAAAGCCGAAAGATTAGTGAGGAGGAGGGTATGAAGGGGCTCCCGATCATGAATTATTTTAAATTTTGGATCCACCAAACTTTAAACTTGTGCCCCATCACTGCTTCTCTGGTAGCTGGCTACGACTGTGCCTGCAATAGCTCCGGGAATGCTCAGTCCTGTTCTTAACCCTCGTTAATTATAAATAGGGGCCGAGTCATGGATAGATATCATGGGGTGCAGACGACAAGTTAATATATGTATCTATATGAGTATGGTTAACTCGGAGGAGTAACCCTTCAGAGTCCAAGTATAAGAACAGGAATGAGCATTCCTGGAGCTATTGCAGGCACAGTCGTCGCCGGCTACCAGAGAAGCAGTGATGGGGCACAAGTTTAAAGTTTGGTGGATCCAAAATTTAAAATAATTCATGATCGGGAGCCCCTTCATACCCTCCTCCTCACTAATCTTTCGGCTTTAGGGAGTGGTCTTAGGGTGGGACAAAAATGACTCCCTCCCCTTTTGAGCGAAAAAGCCTGCGCGCCACTAAAGAATAAAAGGGGGGGACAGAATAATTTAAGACCCCTCCGACAGGGCACGAAAAATTTTTGCTGCACAGGCGTGAAATTTCACCAACCCCCCTGTTGTTAAAGAACAGTTTGGAGATGACTACCCAGGACATGGTAGGTCATCTCCAGGTGCAGGCATCCTCCAGGCAGACCGGAGATGACTCTAGAAAGTCATCTCCAGGTTAGAAATGGCCTTAAATCAGACTGGAGATGACTACCTGGAATGTTGGAAGTGATCTGCAGGGTACAGGTCCCATAGGTGCAGAGAGGAGATGACTCGAGAAAGTCATCTCCGGTGTACAGGTAACCATAGAACAGACTGGAGATGACAATCCAGGAAATGGAAAGTCATCTCCAGGTCCCAGGTGTAGCCTACATCCATAGAACAGACTGGAGATGACAACCCAGGAGGTGTAAAGTCATCTCCAGGCTGTAGGTAGAGGTGTCCTCCAGGTGGATCGGAGATGACTCAAGAAAGTCATCTCCGATGTATGGTACAGGTAACCATAGAACAGACTGGAGATGACAATCCAGGAAATGGAAAGTCATCTCCAGGTTTCCTCCAGTTGGATCGGAGATTACTCAAGAAAGTCATCTCCGGTCACTGGTGTACAGGTAACCAGGGACAGGTAACCAATAAACCCAACCCCAACTACACCAAGCAACTACTGCCCCCTCCCCTCAACCCATCCTCCCCTCAACCCATCCACCTCCCCCTGCCCCCAACCCCTCACCCCCCCCCCCCGCCTCACACTAAACGGCGTTAATTATAAATAGGGGCCGAGTCATCAGCATATTAAGCATTGGGCTGCGTGGTCTAGCGGTTAGGGAACTGGCCTTTCACGCGGGGGGTCGCCCGTTCGAGTCTGCACAGAACGCGTACCCAACAGTTTACCACATTAATATGACAATTTTTATTAATGGAATATAGATCTATTAATTCTGTATGACTTGAAGGTAGAAGATATGCATTATAGTGAAGAATGGTACCCATATATATCAGAAATAAAAATATAAATAAATTTTACTACATTGACCGAACAACGACTGGGAGAGGACTTCCGGCGAGGATGAACTGAAATCGCGTTGAAAACATAGCTCCACTGTCACTGGCCTGTACCTTCCTTTACCATATTATCGCTCATGAAGATAAAGTTATTGCCCACCTTGCTTGAAAAGTGTCGTGTGCTGATCAGTTTCTCAGTACACCTGTGCTTAAGATGACAAGAGTCGATACTTTGGAGGCTACTTTTCCTGACTAGTGCATAAAATAAACGAGAATACATGTTATTTCTTTCCTACAGCTTTCAATTTCGTCTGCAGCATCCACTGGTCCCTTGATTACGAAGTTATGTTCCCGGGTACAAGCCAAAAGTTCCATCGCATGAATACCTTTTCGAAATGAATAAATAATGGGAATATGGTGACCTCATCAGACAATATTATTGTAGATGAAATCTATTCTTATGTTTGATAGTTTCTTTTTTATTAGAACTTCATTATTTCAACGCTATTCTCAAATTTATTCTGCACTACATTTAGTCTCGAGACCATTTCCGTGGGATGCCCTTCGGTCCAATACACGTGAACCCGGCGACATTGAGATTGCAAGACCTATTTCATCGGTCAACTGCTTAACCTCTGTATTTTATCAATATGAACAGTGTTAGTGAAACGTGTCAACCATTGAAAAGGGAGTACGACGCTTGTTTCAATGTCTGGTTCAGGGACAGGTTCCTGAAGGGAGATACGACAGATGGTTGTGCCGAATTGTTCAAGTCTTATCAGCAGTGTGTGAAGGTAGGTATGTCACTAAAAATTGAAAAGCTGTCTGATCGCTTAGCTTTTAGCACAGCCTTTAGAGGCACATGTTAGTAATAATATGCTTTTGGAATTTTTCATTTAAAGTGAAAATTGATGAAGTTATGGTGGTTTTCATGATCGAAACTGGGCATTTTTTTCGTCATCATTTTAAACTGTACAAAGAAGGAACTAGTGTGACCTCTCCATGGTTTTAGTCTGATTTTTAAACTTGCTGTATCATGGAAAAGCTTACATCCCCTGAAAGCCTGGAACTTTGCCATCACAATGCAGTTCATCCCAGGTCATTCTGACCAAAAGAAGTGGAAATACCAATTTTTAAAGATAAAAAGTTAGTAAAATCCCTAAATTTGGGCAGAAATTATCAATTACAAATTTCTGCTGATCCTAGAAAACTATGTGCTCAACGGTAGATTTTCTTGATATTTGGCAGAGATGATGCTAAGACCATATACTACCTCTTCTATATGTTTTTGAATGACTTCCTATATTCCTTCATGTATTTGATCAGGGGGCATTGATTACATTGACCTAATTAAGGTGACAATTAATTAACTAATTAGAGTTGTGAAAAAAATCAAACACTAAATTGAAGGAAATTTTGTTTATCTCAAGTTGAATACGAGAGCCCCATAGGCTTAACCAAGAAACTCTGTATCACACCCCACAGTGTGATAACCCTTCCCCGTATCACACTCCCTGGGAAAACATCCAAAACGGTCAAATAACTGATGATAAAATCATTTCTAATGCCAAATAAATTGAATTTTGAACATATCTGACTAAATTAACTTGAGATAAATACAAAGGAGCACTTGAATTGGTCAGCACTGAGGGTTATCACACAAGGCAGTTAAACCCTCCAATATTTCCCATGGTTATAAGCTGATCACTGAGACCTGTCCCTGCACAAACCTTCCAAGCTTGGCACAGTTTTCCATGACGCAGTCCAGGCTCATATCAGCCCCAATGCTGACATACCTAGTGAAGGTAAGGCCCTAAGTAGGGATGGGCGACGGGAGCCCGTGAAAAGCACTGCATATCTGTCACTATAGTAAACTGGGCAACTTCAAGACCTGAATTTTGGTATTTCTGTTCCATGGAAAAACATCATATTTTGGTATGTTATGTAAAAAGACCCATAGAATAGGAATATCATAAGCATTTTCTTGTGGGATATCTATTGATTGATTGATTTGTGTTTTACAGCACTTTAGCGGCACTAAGTGGCTATCCCGTGCTTCACAAGTTTATAATCTAACAGAGGAATGTGTCAGTGCCCGCGCATATGTGCACCACACACATCCTGAGGGGAGAGGAAAGAGGAGATATAGACCCTTTTAAGTGGGCTAGGGAAGCCCGATTGTGGGATGTCTAGTTTATTAAGATATCAAGTATAAACAATGGCAATGCCATGTTTGCTGTGACCAGGGTGAGTCTCACCCTGCCATCAGTTACTAAATTTGTTGTAATTCCTACAATTCTTTGTCAAATGACACACTTTAAAGAGCAATTTATACTTAAAATACCAAGCTTCCTGTCTAATGAAGAAAAACAGAATTTGACAAAATCTAAAATTGAATGAAATTATTTCGAATTTTTAACCATTTTTTTTTTTAAATTACAACGTTTTGGGATACCTTTGAGAACCACCACCAAAATGTCCGTAATTTTGTTTCCAACAAGAATCTGTACTGGTTCCTAAATATATGTGTGCTCAAAAGTGCTCGTAGAAAAAGAGTAACAGCATATTTTGGTCAAAATTGCACAAATCTGACCTGAGTGAATTTACTCCACCACATAGAATTTTGAGTTTCCATCAAAATATGATACATTTTTCCATGTCAAATCAAAAAATAATTTATACCCCTAGAACCACCAAACTGTTTTCTGTCTCCTGGTGTGACTGGTTTCTCTGTAACCTCGACTATTAGAAAGTTATAAGCATTTATATAGGATAATGTCAAAAATGCACCACTCAGTGAGTGTGGTCAGTGAGGCATGAATTGACCTAATTTTCCCTCACAGAGCTGATAATGACCAGAAAAAGGTGACAGGAAATACTCCTGACTTTATTATATTCAAAAATTCACTCCTTCTCTTCTAATCAGTCTATTTCATTCATTCAAGAAGCATTAGGTTGGAAAAGATCTCTTCTTTCTAGGGTTTAATTTTCGATTGGATTATACTAAATCTAATTTTTGGGTGCCCATCGCTACCCTAAGGCTAAGGGAATAATATTTTAATTGGCCATTGTTTATTACAGAGGGCACATCTGTTTTGCATATGAGACGCATCTTATGCCTGATTCCTGATTTTTTCTTTTCTTTTTTTTGATTTTTTTTTTTTGGGGGGGGGGGGGCGTTTACAACATCAGATCTTTAATACCATGGACCTGAAACACTGGATATGAAGGAAAGGCCTTCTTCGTTTGGGAGAGCTGTGCCATGGGTGTGTTTTCACCATCTGCCACTAGATGGCAATGGAAATCCTTATGTGTCACTAGGTGGCAGCACAGAGCCAGCATGTTAAACATCTTATATTCTTTCTATTCATAACTTATTCTTACAAATAATATGTTAATTTTGTAGCTATAACTATAATTAACCATAATGGTAATGCACAGATAGGTTATCTATGCAATGAAAACAGTATATCTGTAAAAGAGAGAGAAGTGAGTGTGCTGCCCCCTGGTGAGTAACTATGGAAGCCTCCTACACTGGCCCTTAGGAGATAATTTTCTTCTGTCCCTTAAAATTTTCATAGATCCATGATTCAAAAGGATTTGGATAGCTATTTTCTTCATCTGAGTGACCCAAGTGATTTCCGATGGAAATCAGAAAAAGAAAAAATTTTAGGATGGGGGCAATTTTTGACAAATTTTCTAAAAAAAAATCTTCAAAAACAGAGCCTTTTCTAAAAAAAAGCCACCTTTTATATCATGATGAAATAAGGTGAGTCAGAAACTACAAATCAAGGGCTTTCTGATGCTTTTTAAATAAAAGAGCTGTGACATAACTAAGTTGGGAAAAGAAATTATCTCAGATTGGTCATTCTGATAGAAATATAAAGCTAATTCAGGCCCGAACTCATAAAGTGGCAGTCAGGAGATAATTTTCTTTTGTCACTTAGAATTGTGATAGATCCATGATTCAAAAGGATTTAGATAGCTATGTTCTTCATCTAAGTGACCCAAGTGATTTCCGATGGAAATCAGAAGAAGAAAAAATTTTAGGATGGGGGCAATTTTTGACAATTTTTTCAGAAAAATCTTCAAAATCTGAGCCTTTTCTCAAAAATAACCACTTCTGATATCATGATGAAATAAGGTCAGTCGGAAACTACAAATCAAGGGCTTTCTGATGCTTTTTAAATCAAAGAGCTGTGACATAGCTAAGTTGGGGAAAAAATTATCTTGAATTGGTCATTCTGATAGAAATATAAAGCTAATTCAGGCCCGAACTCATAAAGTGGCAGTCAGGAGATAATTTTCTTTTGTCACTTAGAATTGTGATAGATCCATAATTCAAAAGGATTTGGAGAGCTATGTTCTTCATCTAAGTGACCCAAGTGATTTCTGATAGAAATCATGAGAAGAAAATTTTCTAGGAGGGGGTCAATTTTTGGTAATTTTTCAAAAAAAAACTTCATAATCAGAGCCTTTCTTAAAATATCCACTTTTGATATCATGATGAAATAGGGTCAGTCAGAAACTATAGATCAAGGGCTCTCTGATGCTTTTTGAATCAAGAGCTGTGACAAAGCTAAGTGGGGCAAAAAATTATCTTCTGTAGGTCATGTTAAGGCCTACCATTAGTAGTTCCCATTTCTCCCACAAGGGACCCGTGGCACAGTTGATAGACTGCAATGCTATACTGATTCAAATCCAGTCTTTCAGGTCCGTGTTAATACTAATAGGCGTGGGCCATGATTTTTTTTTCCTTTCATACAAAAGATGGCTGGTACCGTAAAAAAGAAGCGTTGAGACCACATTTCACATAATGTCATTGCAAGTATTCATCATATGAAAAACAAATATTCCATGTTACAAGTAAATCCTTTGTCAATTATTTTTGGGTCACCTGGAACCCTTGTGTTTAACCAAAGATTGCTGTCAGGTGTTGTAACTTGTAATTATACGTTTATTTTTGTTTTCATTTTAACAGCTTGCAATAAAGGAAAAGGGTATTGACTTTGGAGAAGTGGAACGGAATGTATTAGGAACTGCAGATGAGAAGGTACCACCACCGGATGACAAGAAATGAACACCATAAGCAGTGCTACAGATATAACATTATGTGTAGAAGATTTTGGAGCACACAGCCTCTGAATATGGGTCGGTAAATCCAGGATCGACAAACAGACTTAAACATCTATGATAATGTCAGCATCAGATGCGTTATTTTAAACCCTGAACTTTTAAGGATATCACAATGCCTCAGGTTTTATAGATTCATAATGACATTGATGAAGTTCGTAACGTCTGCATTGTTGCATTATGCCGGACATTCAGGAATATATTTGGTCTCATAAAATAACCATGATACATGGATGCAGTACTGACAAGGTAATGCATCCCGACTGACGACAAAAGTTACAATTTTTTCATTGAATGGTCATTGAAGATGCAGTGTATTTGATCCATACCAGTGTGGTATTTGTATCAGGATATATGGAATAGCTCTGGGAAAATCAGTCTTTCAGCATGGACGTATATGTATGTGTGAGCTCTTAAACGACGTTCTGTGGTATGAAAGTAATACTCTTTGGCATGGCCATAAGTGAAATATGATTTGATTTAAGATTTTTTTTTTGGACAGGCCGACCCGTATACTTCATCAGAGGTGATTGTAAATACTTAATTATTATTGTATATCAAAAGAATCATATCGTGCTGGGTAACGCTGGTTTGAGGAATTGATATATGAAATATCCTGTATAATGGCATTATATCTTTTTAAATTGTCAATAAACGTCTTTGAATGAAACAATTACCAATTGCCATAATATGGATGTGAATCTTAGATACCTGATAACGTTAAACCTTTCCCATAAGCCGACCTTCCTTTATAAGCCGATTCCCTAGTTTGTAAGAAATCTATAAGCCGGGTTTCCACATGTAAAAACAGCTTAAAACTACAATGTATATAATCAGTTTAATGAAAAACCCCCTTATAAGCTGACCCCCTCTTCAGCAAATATCTCAAAATTTGGTCTCCTATTTGGTAGGTTTTATATGCAAGACATTTCCAAATCTGTTGTAAATTTGTTATTGTCTTAAATAGTCTGTTTGTATATAACCCATCTTTCTGGTCGTGTGGCATATAACACAATTAAAAATTACATTTCGGGGCTATGGGCCCTGCATGACTTCATGGGTTACTCACACCCCACAATGGCATGCTTCCTTATCAAAAAAGCTTGGATGGTGCAAAACGGTGGCTAGGCTCAGCGTCTAAGCCAGCTGAGCCTCTGACAGCCACTGACTTATTATGTATTAAAGATGTCCTTGACTTATCAAAATCTAAAGACAGGAAATTCTGGGCTGCTCTACTCCTTTCCTTCCGCTGCTTGTTGCGCATTGGACACATCACCAATTCTCCACATTCCCTACTACTGTAATCTCCCGCGTAGAAGGCGCAGCTCGCGTAGAAGGCACACCCCCAACTCAGAGAATGCCTTTTCACGTAGAAGGCGCACCCATAAAGGTTGAATTTTGTAAGATTAGTACTTTTCTATAATAAAAAAAAACGCGTATAAGGCGCACCCCCAACTCAAGGCAATTTCCCTCCCACGTATAAGACCCAGCAGCATTTTGTTTGGCGTAGAAGACGCGCCTTCTACGCGAGAGATTACGGTAGTGAGTGATGGTGGACTTGACTTATGTATTCGCAACTGAAAGACGGTCCAATTCTGGCAGTATGAGCAAATTATTCCTGTTATTGCTTCACCTGGCAGTAGCCTCTGCCTGTACAGTTGTTGAAAGATTATATTTCTGAGTCTGGACTCAAACCAAATGAGCAGTTATTTCCATGGAGCTATAATGTTTACTGTACAATCTCAAGGAATCCTGTTGGATTGCCAAGCTGGAAGGGGAGTTCTCGTCTCACAGTGTTCGTCGGGGTGCTGCTATGTTTCTAGCTGAATTTATGCACCTTCACGACATTAAAAGTTATGGTAACTGGAGATCTTGGGCTGTTCTGATTTATTTGTCAGACTCATGCCACTCAAGACGTGTTAAAGACCTATGTGTTGCTCAGGAATTGAGCAGGTATTAATTGGGCAAAATGTTTTGTTGTTGTGCCTGTGCCACCCCTCCGTCAGTGACTTTGGGCAAAGTGTATTCATTGTAATGTTGTCCATCCCACTAGGGAAATATGACTACTATATATGCGAAGGAACTGTGAATATAGGGGTATATTGCCCCACAGACGGACCTGAGTCAGGTGGTTCCTTGCCACCACACCAGGTGGCACAGCACCAGATTGGAACAAAGGGACAGGACATGGACTTTTGGTCATGAGATCACTGACGGAGGGGCGGTTTATTAACAACATTAAACAGACCGATGTCAGTAACAATCTGGCACTGTGCCACCTGGTGTGGTGGCGAGGAACCACCTGACTCAGGTGGGTGAAGGGTTCATCTGGTGGGGAAATATACCCCTATATTCACAGTTCCTTCGCATATATAGCAGTCCTATTTGGTAGGTTTTATATGCAAGACATTTCCAAATCTGTTATAATTTTGTTATTATCGTCAATAGAACCGAATCTATAAGAGATTTAGTGTTTAAAGTATCGAGTTAGGTAGATTGAGTTAGGTAGACCTATAGAAATGGAAGACTTTCTGTTTTTGTGATGTGGATTAACCCATTGAGGGCTAGCATCGACTATAGTTGACACCATGGCAGGCCTTGCGTCTACTATAGTCGTCGCCCATTATATAGGATTAGTATAGGAATTGAAAATAGGCTCATCCTCTAGGAACTATACTTTTTTCAGAGGCCGTCCCCATGGCCAGGGCAACAATTTTTGCTCTGCCCTTAAAGGGTTAAGTCAGTATATGATTTACTTTTTTATCAATAGAATAGTCGACTTACAATGGAGTTACCCTACTTGAAATCTTAAACATTTATCTGTAGTACAAGTACCGGTTATAAGTTTTTGCGAAGGCATTCAATCTTATGGTCTGACCTTTAGTCGAATGTGTAGTCACCTTGAAAATGAGAAGTTGACAAATTTTGTTTCGCTTAAAAAGGTACCTGTCCCAATTAAGGCATGAATTAATATTGCATAGAGGTCATTTGATAACCAATAAATCTGTCTAAATGGGTATTTTCAATCCCTGGAGAAGTCTGAATACTCTGATCAACCTTTACAGTCACCAGTACCTTAAAATCAAATTGAGTGTAGCTCATTTATTGATTGGTCTTTTTCATCCTAGATTTCGCTGGGGGGGGGGGGGGGGGTAGCCCAATATTTCACCAAAAAGGGGATTCTAAGCTCACAGATAATTGTATTATTGAGAGAAATCATAAATGTCCATCACTGTGAACATGGCAAATGCGCCCACAGAGCCCTGCAAATTTTGTATATACCTCTGCCAGTTTAACTGGACAGCCACTGGGGCGTTATCAAAGTGCCTAGTTAAAGAACTCTAAAGACATAAATAAAATAACAAGATTTATTAGAGTAACAATACATCCCCAAGGTTTATTAACTCTTTGGTATGTGAGCCGAAAGTGATATCTAAGCCCGTGCGAGTGGTGCTACTAGTAGCCTACAGTAGTATTCATTTTTATATACAGTAATCTCCCGCGTATAAGGCGCAGCCCGCGTATAAGGCGCACCCCCAGCTAAGGGAGGCCTGTCCCACGTATAAGGCGCACCCCTAAGAGCAGATTTTTGTTAATGTAGTACTGTTCTATAGTAAAAATACCCCCCCTATAAGGCGCACCCCAAACTCAAGGCAATTTTCCTCCCACGTATAAGACCCAACAGCCTTTTGTTTGGCCTATAAGATGCGCCTTATACGCCGGAGATTACGGTATTCAGAGATGCCACTTTTCCTGGTTTACCAGGAATTCCTGGTTTTGATTCCAAGATTTCTATATTGAATTATGTTAAATTCCAGGGAAAATGTGTTCAAAGTCCAGTTTTCCTGGTATTTGTTGGCCAGTGAGTGGCATCTCTGTATATTAAGTACTCCATCTCTTTCTGTATTGGTTATCCATATTTATCATCATTATGACTTAAAACTTAGGCGCCTCCTAGCATCCTGCTATACAGAGAGTACAGATCTATAGATAAGATTCTGGGATAATCATGATCTGGAAGTAGCTGTTTTATTATTCTGGTATTAGTTCTGTCACAAGAAGTATAAATGAAAAAAAGAATTATCAAAAACGGTCTCATTGATACATGCAATATTCGTACGAACGTTATGTCATGCATTGTGGTCATTCACATAGTATATTTGCTATCTACAAAAACCTTGGTGAGAACAAAGTGATGTAAAACATACATACATATTTCGGTGGTGAAATGATCTGAGCAATGCCCCCCCCCCCTTTTTTTTTCTTTTTGGTTTCATAAATGTGATATGATAGTTAGACCTGTACTAATATGTTCAGATTGACACACTTGAGGGATTGTAACCCCCTTCCTCTCCCCGGTGCAAATGCTAAACATGAACTTATATGTCGTCGCCTCAGTGCAACAAGACTGTATCTGGATATTTCAAGTTTTGCAGGTGAGGCTAAAGAAGTGTTACAATTACTATAGCACACAGTAGAAACAACCTTATTGTACTGGGACCTATATGCACACTTATCATAGGCAGAGCTTCAGTTCTTTCATACTAGGTAGAAAAGGATCAATAGATTTTAAAACAGAAGAAAACTCAATTTTGCCAAAATGTCAGTTACAACCTTTTTGCACTGAGGTGACGATGTGTCGCAAAACTACAGAGACAAATTAATGTTTATAGAAGTTGCATATAGTGGAATGGCAAATTAACATGCTTTGAAATATCTAAGGTGTATATATAATCAGTGGCAAGAGTTAGACTACCCTATAAATGTATCTACATGTAAACGGCGTACATCGTCTTTTGTAACTAGTTATTCAATGTCACAGTAAGCCCATAACTGCAGTGAGTCAATGATGTGTTTTGTAAGATTAGTTCAGAATTTTACACATTTGGCTGTAGTAAACTGAGCCCTCTCTTGTGACTCTTCAGTTTAGGTATATATCATACAGGATACATTAATGAAATTCAAGCAAATTCTCCGTAAAAAGATATATCTAGTTTCAAAAGGACAGACAGTTTAGATACATGGATTATAGATAAATCTCTCACTTATTAAAGTCCATAGTTGAAGCATTTATAAACGTTGCTCAAACTGGAAAGCAAGTTTAATACTGATCAGTTCCAGATGGTGAAAAGACTCGCCTATAGCATGACTGGTATATCCTATTTTACAACACTGCTGGGCAAAGCCAGAGTGCATTATCCTGAATGCTGCGTTCTGATTGGCTGATTGACTGTGCATTATCTAGTCTAGATGATTAATGCACTCCCAGCACAGGAGGTCAACTTCATCTCACATTTAGACTCATCAATTGATATTCATATGTTGTCAGGTGGCTGATGGGTTATTTTTCTGTGTTATAATGGGAATAATGCACAGGGCATGGCTATAAGGCCCCTCGATGTCTCCATACAGTCTAGAGCATGACGGCAGCCATGGCCCGTGCATTATTCCCTAACTATATGCATAGCAATGCCCATTGTAATCTATAATACTGAATGGCTTTAAGGCCACGAAGCAGTACCCTACTCTTATTTCTTTATAATGAGAAGAGATATACCTCAGAATATACTGAAAAGTGTTTAGTGGAAACCGGTAACCTTGTTATACCTCATGGGGTATGCTGCGGTTATGCTGTCTTGTACTGGGGAGGGTCTACATCAATGCATCTAGAATCTCCTCTTCGCGAGGCGAAAGAGGACGCGGATCATCCCTTGTGTCTGCAATGTCCATCTCCAATAACATTAAGGCATTGAGATGCAGTTCCTCAGCCTCACTGTCATCAACCCGATCTGTTGGCATATTTAAGTCTTCTTTATATGTAAATCCTTGGTTTGTGATTTGCTCCTCGTGAAGGTTAATAAGATGTGGTTCCTCAGGCTCATCGTCATTCACCTGATCCGTTGGCGTATTTAACACTTCTTTATATGTAAAGCCATGGTTGGTGATCTGCTCCTCGTGAAGTTTCATGTGTTTTATTAAGTCCTGAAATTGTGTGAACTCCTGGCCACAGTCGAGGCAGTTTGGTTTAACCCCTGCATGTTGGTGCATGATGTGCTTGGTACGGGTATAACCCTTAGTGAAGGCCATTTCACAATGAGGACATTTAAATGTTTTTTCTTCATTGTGAACCAACCAGTGACGTTGTATTTCAAGCACTGTGCTAAATGTTGTATTACAGCACCGAAGTCGCCGATGCGTGCTGTGCCCGGTTTTCAAATTGGATGTTTCCTGCAGTGCTGTTGGTTTTTCTACTAAAGATGGTTTTTCACTTATCATGGTCCCATCCTGTTCATCACTTTGAGGTTTTAAATTTTTGTGTCGTCCGACTGTGTGAACTTTCAACGATTGTAACACAATGAAACCACACGGACAGAATGAACAGCGGAATGGTCTCTCACCAGTATGGATCATCAGGTGTCTTGATACATCTGATTTTGTTCTGAACATTTTATAGCAAATGTAGCATTTATTTTTCTTCTTTCTGACGCGAGTCACTACCTGTAGTTCTTTCGCGGAGGCGTCAGTGAATTTACACTTTGTCTCATTAAATGTGTCCGATACTGGTTTCATGTGCATCTGAAAGTGTTTATTTAATTGAGACTGCTCAGTGAATACTTTGCCACAATAGCTGCACACGTGATCATCTTTATCCTCATGGTCGGTTTTCATGTGTTGGATTAAGCACAACTGATCTTTGAACATTCCATTGCATATTGGGCAATATTCAGGTTTTTGGGATATGTGTGTAACGGTATGGATTGCATGGTCTGCGTTATTTCGAAATTGAAGACCACATTCTAGAGATCTGGGCCAACTCTCAGCTTTGTCTAACTCATTAGGCTTCCCCAATGTGCTGTTACTTGTGACTTCCTTCAAAGGATGTAGGCCTGAGGGATGTTGTGGTTTGAAACCATCTGGCACCTTGGTCATTGGGGGTATCATCAAAGGAGTCGTAGGTATAGGGCATTGATAAGGAGGCAAGTTTGGCCATTGATAGTTATTCCCTGTTGGATATATGATATTTTCATGCCCAGTAGGAAAGACATGTTCATTACGCAAACGAGCATTTTCATGAGTTCCGTTGTGTGAATTTGAATCGGCAATAGTATGAGATGTCGTATTAGAGTCTCTAGAACAGTTGATATGAGGTTGTTGTACTTGTGAAGTGAGCTGATATTTAGCATTGTGAGTGCTCACCTTTTGGTTATTGTTCACAATATTCCTGTGATGTTGGCCAAAATGAGGATACCGGTACCCACCGTATGCATGGTTTTGTAGTGTTTCTGCTTGTAAATGATACAGAGTGTGCCTCAGTAGATCTCCTTTCTCAGCGAAACACGCGAGGCATTGCGGGCATTCATGCATCCATTTCGATATATCCATCTCCATTGGCCGTTTGTCAAGTTGCGGGGGAAGATGTCACTAGTGTTTCAGCGCCTCACAGATGTCTTCCTGAAACAGATAAATTAAACATTGATTTTTTTACTGACAAAAACCAAACCAGTTTAGTGTTTCGTGTTGTCAACATCTCAATGTAGGAATTGTCACATCTAGGTTGGACTGGTACTTCATCAAGACCCTTCACTTCAGGAGCATATCAATCCTGTTATTTAGCGTCCGGGGGAGGGGGGGGGGGCACTCCCTATATTTTCTATAGTTTTGCTACCCTAATAAAGGGTGACTCCTTAAAAACACCCCCTAATCCTTACCTTATCAACAGGGGCGGGACTGGTGGATTTGAGGGGGGGGGGTGTAAAAAATTCAGACCCCTCCCGAGGGGGGGCTAAAAAAATTTGATCTGTTTTGAGGAGGGGTGGGTCTACTAAAAGAATTGACCCTCTTTTTAGCAAAAAGGCCCGCATGCTACTATAGATCAAAGAGGGGCGCAAAAAATTCTAAACTAACACAAAATTCATGGTGAGGTTATGGTGTATGAGGGGGGGGGCGCAAAAAAAATTTGACTGCCATCAAGGGGGGCATAAAAAAATCCGCCCGTCGTGCAAAAAACCACCACCCCCTGGTGATAAATAAAGACCACTCCCTAAGGTACATTCACACAATAGACTACCTGGAAATGCCCACCAGTGTGCAAAAATCCTGTGGTTGTAGATAAAAAAAAAAAATCAGTTTTTGGGGCAAAAAAAATGCACCCCTTTCCTTTTAAAGTTGCCTAAACACCACCCGTAATCGAGGACCCGTGCCCAGGGCCCAAAAAGTGCCCCTTACCCTCAGAATCGTGTTCGCACATGTTAGGCAAACATCATGGGAGTGCCCTCCCCCACCCGGGCAGACAGTGCTTAAGGTATTGTAAAAAGAGTGACGGATTGAAGGGTGTATGAGGAAGTATTCCAGGATATTCCGATTCTCAGCTCTCCTGCTATCTCCGACACTCTTGACTTGTCAAACCAAGCTTGTGTAAATCCCAATCATGTATACCAATACATCACATTAGACCTAGGTATCTTTGTACACCTTTTACAGTTACATGTATTTCACCTACCGGTATTTGCAGGAAATGTTACTGTATGATAACTGATAAATGTATCCGTTGGTGATGGCTATCAGATACCAGAGATCCTCTCCTCCCTATGTACGCTGTTCATAATACCAGCCATCATACCAGGCCTGTGGTACGTGGAACGCATGTAGAATTGTGAAATGCCGGTATTGCCCAACACCAGAGTGCCCACGCTGAAGTAGTCACTCTGGCTTTCCCCTCCAGTTCAGAGTGAGTCACTGTGAGTGGGAGCAGGTCGCAAGCTAATGTGAGTGACATGCGTCATGTGTGCATCTGGGTCACTTCTTGGGGGGTCATGCGTACTGTGAGCTGTGATACGACATGCATGTGTAGACTTGCTCGACTCTGATTATGACATTTTTTTTTTTCTTTTTCATTGGCGAGTTGATGTCTCTGCCATTCTAACAAACAGTGTGAGAGGCCAACAGAATACATTGTAAAATAACACCATGTAGTAGAGGATAGAAGATGTACATGTATGAGGTCTCTGCTAGGTCAACGTCCCCTAAAAATGATGGGGACGGTAGCCAGTCTAGGAGATATGGTGCAGGCTGGGGATTGTCCAAGATAGAGAACTTATCAGACAGACACCTGTTGAGCGTGTCTGTGTTCTGGGATGAATGCACATATATTAAGGTCTTATCTGATTACCTTGTCTCCAGTACCACCAATGTAGTGGGCAGTGATATCACCAGAATCAGAATCTAGTGCCTGTAGCTAATTGACCAATACGCGCTCATCTGTACTAGTCACAGAGCACTCGTGAGAGGTTAAGTGTTAATCACATCTTTATTACCACAACCACAAATACCAACCAGATGATTCTGAACATAATATGACTACCAAATAGTCTGTAATGTCCATGGGGAATGCACAGTTACTATACTCTCATCCCAATACATGCCAAGTCCAAACACAGAGTCCACACTAGTCTCCATAATCATATAGAGTGTCCAATGCCGTTGAGTCACAGAGTGGCAATCTCACAATCACTATCTCCATATAGTTCCTAGTGAGCATATGTGAGAATAATCCAAGTTCCTCTCCTGTCATGGTGTCAGTGCTGCCTCCAGTCGCACAGAGCAAATGACTACATCCTTCCTCTGAGCAGCAGTCTGCCCTAAGCTTATAAAGCAGAAGGTCAAACCACCAAGTCATGAACCCACAGGTCAAAGTTAGTAGTTCATACTTGGGTCATACCTGTGTCATTCAGGGTTCATACATAAGCAGGATGAGCTCACCAGGAGCAGAAGGTCAAAGCTCCCACTCATGAACTCATAGGTCAAAGTTAGTAGTTCGTACTTGTGTCATCCCTTGGTCATCTAGGGTTCATACACGATCAGTATGATCTCTCTGCTCATCACTCACTCCCGCTGCTGGGGAGCAGTTCATCGGGTGCAGTTGGTGCACTTGTCATCAGCATAAATTATGTTCTCATGTACTGTGTACTCTCTGTGCATTCCCATATCAGTGTTTCTTAGTATATAACACAATTATATACATGTATGTAATTAAGCATTAGTGTGAATTGCTCTACCTTAATAAGCTCAATCCAAGTTGTGTGTGAGTGAGTATTCCTGCTTCTCACACGTCAACACACCCCATAATGGCCCATTACATGAATAAAGGCCCAGATAATGTCTCAACAAGGCCTGGCGGTTTTATTCTC
Organism: Acholoe squamosa; assembly: GCA_949317995.1. Lineage (NCBI taxonomy): Eukaryota > Metazoa > Annelida > Polychaeta > Phyllodocida > Polynoidae > Acholoe > Acholoe squamosa. Next base: position 31,964,207 of record OX439041.1, on the reverse strand, counting down.
GCTCGTTTTTTTTCTCACTCTAATGGAATGTGGTATTTGAGGGTACCCTTAAGTAGTATAGAGTGTATCGGAACAGGACTATAGCTAACTACAGGATATTACTCACCCCAAATTCAGCCAATCAGAGGCCTCCATTTGGTCATGTGACCTGGACCTCCGTGGTGCATGTCCATAATATTATATGGTCATGTGACCTTGACCTAATTAGGGGTGTGCATGCCTATAATATGTGTGAATTGCTCTACCTTAATAAGCTCAATCCAAGTTGTGTGTGAGTGAGTATTCCTGCTTCTCACACGTCAACACATGCGTGGGCTTTTTAGTAAAAATGATTTCATAAATCATTTTTAATTGCCTTATCTATTCGATTCATCTGATAATAATTCGATTCATCTGATAACAATACGATTTCTCTTTCACTCATCTACTTGATGTATCTACACCATTTCTTGTTCACCAGTATAGGAGTTACATACAAGTTGCTTATTTCATTTCAGTATTTTAACCATGAGTCTCTAATTAGATATGCTCGGGTTCGAAACCTACCCCTTGAAAATCCACATTTCAGATTATGCATTAACCTTTGGAAGTTAGCAGTGCACAAGCAGTACCTCTGCCTTATTCATGTTAATGTCAGCTTTTAATGCCTCTTATCAATATCATCTGCCCAATTATAATCGCCTGTTCTATACTACAAGTCTCCTATGTGAGCTGCAGAAATTCCGAATTCAATTTGACAAATAAGTTTCATCTTTACAGTAAACCCTGTCCTAGCATAAATGCAAATACGACATTTACCTAACAGAATTTCAGTTCAACAATTACTCTAAGAGTTAAATTGTTTCTCTTGCCCAAATGATAAAATTGGGATTCATGAAACCTTTTTCATCTTTCCTATCTATTCATTTATGCATTTATTTTATATCATCTATTTATTCAGCTATTTTTGTTATTCATAGTTGCCTCATATTGTTTTCTTGAACTGCATTTTGTTTTCTTAGTTTGATACTGTCTAATATAATTTTAGCATGGAGAAACAGTGTTTTTCTGTCAATCTTTTTTCAGCTTCCCTATCATGAAAGATCACAAAGGGTTATGGAAATGAGGCACCTCTAGTCCCGTACCATAACTGACCATTAAACATCTGCCCTCACTTAGTAAGGAGAGTGCTGAATGCATTTCATTTTATGTGTACTAATGGCAGAAAAGGGACCATACAACCACACTTTTCTGCATACTTTTTTTTATTATTTCTTCATCTAGACAAACAATTATTCATCTGTGTCAAAACTTGTATTCATTTTGAGATGCATCAATCATGCACAACTAGTGTGACTAACCTGGTTTGCACCCAGTGGTTTGCCACAGCAGGGCCCTTTTATGGGTCATAAAGGTGCAGATTCCATCTGCATGCATAATAAGATTCTGGGGAATCACTGATCATTCCAGGCATTCAGCCCAGCATTGCAACACAACTGCACATGCTGGATGTGTCATAATTAGGGTTTTTCCAAACTGACACGGCATGTTGCTCTTCAAGCACAGTCTATATTTTGATAGTCACATGGAATTTTATCCGGACTTATGTCACAATATTACGCAGTTCTGCCACTGGCAAGATGGCATACTGCATTTTCTTTATATAGGAATGCCATATCAAATTCCTGTAAACTGGATCAACCAGTCACTCTCAAGTCAGAGCAGTTTGTGCAAATGTGAGCATGACCTTTTGTATGATCAAGTGTTCCCTTCTTCTCAACATGGTACCTACTCATATGTACCCAACAAACTTTCCTTAGCAACTTTCCACATTTTAAAGGCCCTAGTCCCCAATCTTGAAGTGATTTATTCTGTCCAAATTTAGCAGTGTATATATTGTTATTACTTAGTCAATGTCAATATTGCAAATTTGTATTTGAAATCACAAATATCTAAATACCATGCGTTGTCATTTTTCAAAAACCAATACGTCTGATGAATTGTCAAAATGTTTTCTGTGATAATATATCTTCGATCAGTAATGCACCCTTTGTGAGGCACATATATGCTCACTATGCTACAGACATTATGACCCCATGTATTACTTTTTGGATGAAGCACTTGAGTACAGATCAAGTAAACATATTGAGCTAATCTGAATGTAAATATTTTGTAATTGCTTATTCATGCATGAGGTTATTTTTGTAATCATAAGGTAAATTTCATATCATTCTATTAGATGTTGTGATGCCACAGTGATTGGATTGGAAATGTCTTAGTTTCCTCTTCTCTCTTGGGCTAAATTTCTTGAGATCTATTCATCCCATCAGTCTTTTTTCATAACAAGTGGGTTACATTTCTTGGATGTAATCACCCTATTTTATTTATTTGATACTTATTGGGATAATCACTTGGATTTGTTCACCCCATTCATAAGTTTGTTTGTTTTTTATTTTGTGGGTTAAATCACTTTGATTTGTTCACCCTTATGGATTCTATCCATAATCATGTTTTGATTGATAGAACATTGCTATCTATGCCAATACTCATTGGAACTGGCTTTAATTTGGGTGACCACATGTTGGTCCTCTATGTTGCTTAGTCTGGCCATGACTGTTTTAGCTTGATTGAAGCTTATTTGCTTTACCTCAGATGTCTTGTTTTAGTAACCTGTTTCCATCAATTGCTTTACCTCAGATGTCTTGTTTTAGTAACCTGATTCCATCAATATGGCTGTTACAGAGATCATCTGCACTTCTACCTGTATTATAGGTATCAGATAGTTGCATGTTTTATGCCTTATCTTTATTATGATCCATTCTTAGGGACAGTTCACTTTTTCATTTAGTTGATCATTCATTCTTTTACCAGAGATGGACTTGACCACCATGACCTTTCAATGTTATCAATTGCTCTCTCCTATTACTTCATTTATCTCTCTTTCTTTTTCTGCTTGGTTTTGACAGCAGTGGAAGTTAAGCTTTGTGTAATGGAATGCATTGTTTTATCATATGTAAGTTTGATAACATCACATGTTTAATCAACAATTATTTGGTATCTTTATCTTATTTAGATTAGCTAAATTTCACCCTATCTGTCTGGATGATTTACTTGTGTTGTTGGATGTCAGGAGACACCCTACGTGCCATTTCAAACACTAGTTTAAGATTCTCTGGGTCAAATCATATGTGTTGTTTGAATATTAACAACTTTCTATTTAGTTATGGTTTACAGTGTATCACATTCTCATGTGTGCAAAACCTACTGGCTTGAATTGGCTTTACAAAGCCATCTATTTATCATCCTGACCCCTTTCATGGAATATTATTCTGAAAGTTACTGGTTAATTCTTCCTGGATATTACATACATTTGATGTATTTCTGTCCTATCTGATTTGGGTATACCAAATGCAACAGCAATACTACATGGTTAAAAAAGCTTTGCATCAATGAATCAGACCAAATCATTACCTCATGGTCTCTTTCTTGACTCTTTCAGGCAATTCCTCATCATCTCCATAAAAGCCCATTACACTGCTGTCAAAATTATCTTTCAGACATCCCTGCTGAAGGATGCAAATTAATGTGTTCCTTATCTTTTACCATTAAAATTACTTTATCGGAATTACTGATATAAAGGTAAGGGTAATATAAAGTAGAGAATCACAGTCAACCCATACATGTGTACATTATACCTCAGGTACAACTTTTCCCCTGATAAGGAATATGTGTTACAGTTTCTGACAGAAACTCAGAGAATAGAGATAATACATTCATCTCTCAAACACCTCCCTCAATAGTTCTTATTAACTGCAAAATACTCCACAAAGAGCATCCTGCCTGTGATCAGCCAGAAAATGGTTCTCAAAGTACAGTTTTCAACATCTTAATGTCAACCTTCCGGGTCCACTCCATCACCTGTGATATGCCCTAAACATATCAATTGCAAAACTGTCAGTAGACCTTGTGTTTTCCAAGCAGAATAGGTCTTATGTCCAAATATTCCTCTGGGTTTCCACAATGGAAAGGACAAACCTTTTAGCATTGTCCCTGTTAAAGTGGGTTTTGATTTGTTAAGGGCAGTAGAGGTGTATCCTTTGATTACTGTTCATTTGTAGAATCCCAGGCCTGGGGTGAGTGCTGCTGCTTGTCCCTGGATCAATAGACCGTTTAATGAAGCCTAACACCCTGAGCTACTGCCTTTACAGACACTGCTGGCCCATGTTATAGGGTCCTCGATATAGGGTTTCGGATAGCCCCAGAGTCAGGTGATGGATATGCATCTCTTTTACAAGTGTTCTGCATTACCAATTATTCCTATAAGTTAAAGAATGACATGGGTGTTCACCAAAGTAGGCTCCCTTAATCCAACTCTTTCTCTGGGTACACGCAAAGCCTCCATGTATGGAGTTTGATGTGATCCATTCAGCATCTGGGAAGTTGGTCTTTTCTGACCAAAGTAGCCAATTGATGAGTGGTAGATCATAGAGTTGTTTGACTGTGTACCACCTGACCAGCTCTATTCTGTCATGTGAAATGTGTTATATATCTGTAGACTCCAATAGGACAAACCAAGTGAGCCTTTCTATGTTGCAAGGCATGTCTAAGTATGAGAGTGTGCATGGGTTCCCCTGTAGTCAATAATCATAGTATCTATTGTTGGTTTGTGGCATGGCAAATCTCAAAGTTGTTTGGGTAACTCCACCATATGTTGAGCATTGTCTTTTTTCGGGGATAAATGTACATACGTTAGGGTGTTATCTGATTACCTTGTCTCCAGTACCACCAATGTAGTGGGCAGTGATATCACCAGAATCAGAATCTAGTGCCTGTAGCTAATTGACCAATACGCGCTCATCTGTACTAGTCACAGAGCACTCGTGAGAGGTTAAGTGTTAATCACATCTTTATTACCACAACCACAAATACCAACCAGATGATTCTGAACATAATATGACTACCAAATAGTCTGTAATGTCCATGGGGAATGCACAGTTACTATACTCTCATCCCAATACATGCCAAGTCCAAACACAGAGTCCACACTAGTCTCCATAATCATATAGAGTGTCCAATGCCGTTGAGTCACAGAGTGGCAATCTCACAATCACTATCTCCATATAGTTCCTAGTGAGCATATGTGAGAATAATCCAAGTTCCTCTCCTGTCATGGTGTCAGTGCTGCCTCCAGTCGCACAGAGCAAATGACTACATCCTTCCTCTGAGCAGCAGTCTGCCCTAAGCTTATAAAGCAGAAGGTCAAACCACCAAGTCATGAACCCACAGGTCAAAGTTAGTAGTTCATACTTGGGTCATACCTGTGTCATTCAGGGTTCATACATAAGCAGGATGAGCTCACCAGGAGCAGAAGGTCAAAGCTCCCACTCATGAACTCATAGGTCAAAGTTAGTAGTTCGTACTTGTGTCATCCCTTGGTCATCTAGGGTTCATACACGATCAGTATGATCTCTCTGCTCATCACTCACTCCCGCTGCTGGGGAGCAGTTCATCGGGTGCAGTTGGTGCACTTGTCATCAGCATAAATTATGTTCTTATGTACTGTGTACTCTCTGTGCATTCCCATATCAGTGTTTCTTAGTATATAACACAATTATATACATGTATGTAATTAAGCATTAGTGTGAATTGCTCTACCTTAATAAGCTCAATCCAAGTTGTGTGTGAGTGAGTATTCCTGCTTCTCACACGTCAACACACCCCATAATGGCCCATTACATGAATAAAGGCCCAGATAATGTCTCAACAAGGCCTAGCGGTTTTATTCTTGCTCGTTTTTTTTCTCACTCTAATGGAATGTGGTATTTGAGGGTACCCTTAAGTAGTATAGAGTGTATCGGAACAGGACTATAGCTAACTACAGGATATTACTCACCCCAAATTCAGCCAATCAGAGGCCTCCATTTGGTCATGTGACCTGGACCTCCATGGTGCATGTCCATAATATTATATGGTCATGTGACCTTGACCTAATTAGGGGTGTGCATGCCTATAATATGGTCATGTGACCTTGATCTAATTAGGGGATTACCTCGGTCACGTGACCCATCATTTGCATAATAGGCCACGCCCCTTGATTTAATTAGGGGATTAGCGACTACCTCTCAGCAAATCAGAGGATGGCATTCTGGTTATCATGGTAACATGACCTAATTAGGAGATTAGTTCGATCATGTGACCCCTTGTTTGTAAACAACACATGGCCTAGCCACATGGTCCCTTATTTGTAAACAATGGGGCGGGGCTGATTAAGCAAATGAGATTTATTTAATATACTTAAAAAAAAATTATATAGCAAATAAAACACAACACCATTATGCAAATGAGGGTCAGCCATCCAACCAATCAGAACCCTGGCTACCACTAGCATGTAGTCACATGAAGATAATTATCACAGTTTCTAACACCTGTGATTTTACCGAGATAAAGAGCACTTTGATGGTATCAAAAAATAAGCTTCCCACACCCTCCACAGATACATAGGGTGAGACTGCCTGTAGTAATTCTCTTTTTATCCCCCACACCCCTTACACCTGTAAGCTGCATTAGTACTTTGATGGACATCCAAGGGTGGTAGGTGAAAATTATAAATGAAAAATTATATTTTATTTATTTGCATGTGTATGTGTATGTTTGTGTGTGTGAAAAAAAAGGCAAGCTGAAAGCTTGTTAAGAAAACAAAATTTGGCAGGTTGACGTATAAGTCATGTATTTTACGATAGAGCACTGCTGTGTTTTTTGCAAGCTACCAAAGTGAGGGGTGTGTCTTATACGTGAGGATTTTGTACTATAGAGTAGTACTAAACTGCTAAAAAACATGCCTGTATGTGGCACTAGACCATACAGCTAATATTAAAGACAAATGCTGGTGGATAAGTGGTAAAGAAGTTGTGTTGATTTTTGCCTATACCTCTGGATATCAGAAGTTGTATTGATTTTTGCCTATACCTCTGGATATCATTAGGTTTATATATAGGGATGAAGGAAATGTAAAAATAGTGACATGTCACCGAGCTTAATTCTCTGAGAAAGGGCTGTAATGAAGGAAGGCCTATAGGAGTCAATGGGAAAATCTATGACCTCATTTCCTGCCAAAATATCATTCATATTCTGTTGCTATTTTTAAATACTTTTGGATTATGATAGTTGGATATGTATAGAAGTGGAAAATGCAAAAAGATTGTGTTGATTTTTACCTATACCGCTGGATATCGTTAGGTTTATATATAGGGATGAAGGAAATGTAAAAATAGTGACATGTCACCGAGCTTAATTCTCTGGGAAAGGGCTGTAATGAAGGAAGCCCTATAGGAGTCAATGGGAAAATTTATGGCCTCATTTCCTGCCAAAATATCATTCATGTTCTGTTGTAATTTTAAATACTTTAGATTATGATAGTTGGATATGTATAGAAGTGGAAAATGCAAAAAGATACATATATGGCCAACCTCACTTTTGTGTATTGGACCATTTAAGTACAGGATGCTTCCAAAATGATGTTCACATTCAGGTTTAAAAATATTCACCCTTTCCTTATCTCAACTGTGATATATGGAAAGTATGAATGTCCTGGATTTAAAACTAGCTTCATATATTTTCTAAGTTGAGGCAAAGTCTATCAAAAGTGTGATACAGAAAGTGTCAGGTGTAGCCCTCAGTGCAGTGACCTTCAGTGTGGATACTATTAGGACCATGAGACCTAATGAGTGAGTAGGGTGTAGGCCTATATATCCCCAGGTGTCACCAGTAGGGTAGCCCTGTGGATTAGTTCTCCAACTTAACTTTATATTGGGAGCGCAACTGTTCATATGCACAGACATTGACACATATCCTCATTTGTGACAGTGATGTGCGCTATAAGACTTTGGGTTATCTTATCGGTTCCATTATGAGGTGTAATCATTATCAGCGCCTTATAGGGGAAGTAGCTCTGGTAGAATACTAATGCACCTACTCAATAATCGCAAGTCCATATTACAGGTTACCTTTTATTGAACATTCCATTTCCAGGTGAGACACAATCCTTATTCACATTGACTCCTGTTGTGGTTTACTAGAGTTCATTCAAACCTTTACATGTATATACATCTCAATCGCATGTAGATTTCATATCCATGTGTGTGTGTGTGTGAGACCTCTGCTAGCAATCACTGAGGCTTAAGTAACAGCTTTATCTAACACTCGTAATCCTACATAGTGCTATCGATGATACAGCTGGTGCACTCTCCTATTGGATTAACTCCGCGAGTACATCGCCCAGTTGCCGACCCTCTAGCTTCGTGTGTTATCTTACTCCAATAATAATATCTCCTTCTTTATCGTCCTTTATGTATATCCCTCTGTCCCTTTACTAGTTCACTATTCTTCAGGTAGGGACCCCTTATGTCCTTGATAGCTTATAATCGTACTTTGGCCCAGTTTACTACCTTGGGCCGCTTATGTTGGTATTTTCATGTAGACTATTATATTAATTGTAAGGGGCCTTCTGTACTATCTTTTGGACAAGCTCCCTGGTCAGTCGGTGTAGGTGGGAGGGTGTATGGTATATCCTGTTTACATGATTCTCCTAACCTTTACCCATCTCTTTTTATCTTGCAGGTGTGGTTCTCCCCAGTCGTCTCCCACCTCTATGTTAGCCCTTTATTGACCATGTTAACCCTTCATGGATTGTAGTTTATATCTATGTACATTATTATATCTGACACTCGTTATTTACCACAAACGCTTCTTCTACTCTTATACTCGCTTGCACAGATGTCTGATCAGAATTTTCTCGCAATGAATATTCACTCTAAAAATATCCACAATACCTATCATGGATACTCGTTAAACTGAACAATGAACCACTGTTGTTGCATTATAGTGAATCAGTGTAGTTTCTACAATGAAGCAGTACAGTACACACTGCGGTACAAAGAATCTCTGGGCTTCCCTAGCCCACTTAAAAGGGTCTATTTTCTCCTTTTTTCTATCCCCTCAGGTGTGTGTGGTTCACATATGTGCAGGCACTGACACATTCCTTTGTGAAATTGTGTTATGTCATTCTCACCATGAATATGACCATAGCTATCGAAATGGCATTAAACACCTATTACTCACTCACTCACAAGGAATCTGTGCGAAAATGACGATGGTTCTCTGGCAATGCTGGGACAAGGATTTTACTGTTTTTTTTTTATAATTTCACCTTCCTTACACAACTTTAAAATTTAGTCACCCTCGTTTAATTTTAAAGATTTAGAGAATTTAAGCGATACAAAAGTCATAAACAAACGTTCAAAAATTTTTCCACCAACCAAAAAACTGATAGAGCCAGCGTCAAGTAGAAAGCATGATATTATCTGTGGACATACAAGGAGCTGGGTCCAGCATGCAATGACTGTGGTTATAGTGAAAATAAGTTTGAAAATATCTTTGAGAACACACTTCACATCGGTACCCTCACAGTAATATTGTTCCCATTTTTACTGTGAAGTCGAGACGTGGCACACAGCCGATGTGAAGGTTTGACTTTTGTGTTTATAAGAAGTCAGTCAAAAAAAAATTGTTGGTGGCCATTTTTTGGAAAAGGGGTGAAATTGGAAAAATCCATACCAGTGACCTACCCTCTGTTGCACCTACTGCTATTACTACTGCTGCTGTTGTACCTACTGCTACTACTGCTCCTGCTACACCCTATCTTATATACTACCTGAGGTAATTCCTTTTTTACCTGCCTTACACAAGAGTGCTTTAATGGTATTTACAAATAAGCTCCTCCCTCTGATATCTTTAATACCCCCAGGCCCTGCACTTCTATATAGTCACCATCCGCGTTATGAAAATGCAAAGAATAGGATACATTTTCCCATGCTTTGCATGTCTGTGAAAATAAAAAAGGGGCCTTTTTTAAAGACTTCCTCCATGAAAAAATAAAAATAAGGATCTTATTTCACACTGACTCTGCGTTTTTTTTTTCAAATGACTCATAATGAGGATGGTGTCAGATTATCATTCAGAGTGCGGGGACCGGGTTAATACCATCAAAGTACTCTACCTGAGGTTATTCCTTTTTCACCTGCCTTACACAATCTGGATTAAATCAAGAGTGCTTTGATGGTATTTACAAATAAACTTCTCCCTTTGATATTTTTAATACCCCCGGTCCCCCACTTTCATATGGGAATAGATACCATCTGCGTTATTGAAACATAGAGAATAGGATATAAGGGGTGAAAAAGGGGTGAAATCGGAAAACTCCATACCAGTGACCTACCCCTCTGTTGCGCCTTACACAAGAGTGCTTTGATGGTATTTACAAATAAGCTCCTCCCTTTGATATCTTTATTACCCCCAGTCCCCTCACTTCTATATGGGAATAGACACCATCCACGTTATGAAAACGCAGAGAATAGGATATATTTCCCCATACTTTGCATGTCCGTGAAAATTGAAAAAAGGGGTATTTTTTAAAGACTACCTCCATGAAAAAAAATAAAAATAGGGGGTCTATTTCGAGAATAAGAACTTGGTTCATGCTTTTGTCATGGAAACTGAATTTTTATGAACATCTCGAAATACTCTGGGTAAACAAGGTTATTTAATGTATGTTGACCACTTTCTAGGGATTTTGCTGAAAATTTTTTTGCTTAAAAGTATGTACCATACCTTGTCAGACGCACCTATGTTCTAACATCTGGGCTTCTGAGAGACCTTTTAACATCAGCGGTCTGTAACAGGCTAATGTTAATGATTCTTTTTTTAGACTGAATCGGTGGAAAACCAGAAGAGACTAGGAGACAATTCTTTGTCAAATATGAGGGAAAATGTCCTTCTGACATTCACCTACAGACGTAGGTTATGTACATACCTGGGGCAACTCGTATGATAAACTCTAGTAAAGGTATCGATTTCTCCTTAGGTTAGGTAAATTGAATGTAATCTACAGGTACAGGTATAAATGTTGTTATTTGTGCATGTCCTGCATAAAATTCATGCATGTTCACACTGCAGAATTAAACCGTTTTCTTCTTAAAACATACCTTTACAATGACAGAAGAGTACATGTATTATGAAGACGGGTTTAGACATACCTTTAGTTTAGAGTGTCTCCTGAAGGTCAGCCACCTGATTATGCATCATACTCTATAATTATTATAGCCCTATACTATAGTACCTACCCCGGTAGCTATGGTGATAACAGGTGAAGCCTGTACATGACAATTGACAATGATCTTTGCAAGGTAGAGTTTGCTGTCAACTGACCAATACTGAACTGAGAAACGAAGAAGTCAGCCATGCATGACCGTGTTCTGTAAATACACCTGGTTCAATTGTTAGGTGAGTTTACCAGGGAGAGTTCATTATTTATGGCGGGGGGGGGGGGGGCGACAATCTGTCAGAATGAAAAAGTCAGAAAAAACTGACCCCCCCTTCGGAATGGGTTGAAAAAAAATGACCCCCCCTTTTGGAATGGGTTGAAAAAAAATGCCCCCCCCACTTAGGAATGGGTTGAAGAGAAATGACCCCCCCCCCTCAGAATAGATTGAAAGAAAATGACTCCCACCACATTTAACTACGTTCAACAGAGGCTACATCAGGCCCATTCATTTTACAAGGTGATATTAGCAGCTTTTAAACCATTTCAGTTATGTGTCATCTTTTGAGCAGTCAAATTGTGAACACACTGCTGTTGATTGATTTACCTCTAGGTAAAATATCAATTTGAAGGCTCCTCCCTTAAGGGGCGGCTAGCATGGGCTACTACTGATGCAGCTAAAATAGGTGTCTTAGCAAAATATTACATGTGACCTACTCCTAACCAATGGAAGAATTGTTCTGATTGAGGCACTGGTTCTGGTTTCTTTTTCAAAATTTTTGTAGACGGAACAGAAATAAACTTTCGTAGCTTGCCTTTCTCTTTAGATTTCATTGTAATCTCAGTTTTTATATTAATTTGAAGGGTGTTATAGACATAATTCTTGTCAGGGTTGATTGCATTAAGGGGTGAAAACAAGAGTTAAATCTGGAAATTCTGATCGCGAGTTGCGGTGATTTTAGCATTTAACATTTTTTACTACTGAGAACTTTGTTGGTGCCCTGTTCACTCTCGTGATGTGTATGGTGTAGCACCATAAAGTGCTGTTTGTTGCGTACCATACCCTTTCCAGCACCCCTTTAAAGGAAAGTATTTATTTTCATGATGACATCTTTTGAAACAATTAGCAGGGCGAGCAAAAGAACAAGGAACATTGTGTGACAAATTGGGCCAAATACTTCAATCTCAAGAGCTGAATAGTGTTACACCCCAGGGAAAACTATATACATATACCATAGTGGTAGTGACTGGCCTCATCCATGTTTTAAAGGGGGCTTACCATGTCAAATTTTAATATGGGTACCTGCCAAAAGATCTTTCACAAATCTGTGGGAACCAGCGGAAAAATTGCGATTTGTGGTTAAGTAGTGGTCATGTGAGTTGGTAACACAGGTACCGGTACATCTTATCCGTGCTAACCGCCCTTTGACACACAATTAAGGTGTAAGTCTCCCATCATATAACATAATCAAATGGATATGAATTAGAGGTAGCTGGTAATAAAATGTTGGGCAGAATTATAACTAGAATTATTATTGAAAACCAAATAGTTAAAATTGGCGACGTGTCGTGAAAGTTTTTGTTCCTTTGTCATAAAATCACATTGGCAAATACTGCCCAACAGGAAACTACCTGGCCCTCGGGAATGGGTTAAAAAAAAATGCCCCCCCCTCTAAGAATAGGTTGAAAAAAAAACAACCCCCCCCTCTAAGAATAGGTTGAAAATAAATGACCCCCCCCCCTTTGAATACCTCCAAAAAAAATGACCCCCCCCTTCATTTGGTCATCCCCCCTGCCATAAATAATGAACACTCCCTTAGCATATATTTCCATGGGTGTGGAAAGCAGGGGGGACAGGGGGGGACATGTCACTCCCCCCCCCTTTTGGCCAACTCCTCAAAAGGTCAAAACTAAAAGGTCAAGCAAAGGGAGGTCAAAAATTGCAGAAAACCCCCCTGGTCCCACCCACTCTGAAACTGCTTCCCATGCCCCTGATTTCTGCATGTAAGCCTCCCCCCAAATTTGGGAGAGGCTATAAGCCGCACATGGGGTTTGAAAATTGAAAGAGACGGAACTCAAACACAACTCTGCTTACTTTTTAAGTACTGTTAGTGGAGGTAGAATCAACTTAACCAAACCAAAACCCCTAAATCCAAAGGGCTGCCACCCCAGCAAACACAGCTGTGATTGTAATGTGAATTGGAGAACATACATGTGTGTCACAAATATTGATCAATACCTGCTAAGTGTACTCCATCTGAGTGGCCACAGCTGTCCACTCTCTTGTCGGGACTCCCCTTCGATATTGTTAAATCAGATCCAGGTCTCTCTTTTTCTGACATATATAGAGGACTGTATCATGATGAAGTCCAGATACAAGTGTCTCTACTGTGGACCCTCTACTGCTCTCGATACCAGACTTCCCCCTGGAGGCCGTTTCACCGCATTTATTACAATAAATGCGGATGTCCGTATATTAAATACGGACGTCCGTGTTTCACATTTATGCCCATATCTGAACACCTACTGCCCCTACCCCCTCCGCATTTGAAATATGCTTCATATTGCAAATGTGGAGGGGGGTAGGGGCAGTAGGTATTCAAATATTGACATCAACTTGAAATACGGACATCCGTATTTAATATACGGACGTCCGCATTTATTGTAATAAATGCGGTGAAACGGCCTCCTGAACGTTGATAACCATTAAAATAAAACCAGAACAACCCCAATATCAATGGTTATAAATCGACCCTCAGCTAGGTTTCTTCAGGATCTCAGTTTCCCCAGATTTCTCTCGTACAGCTCAAGAAAGCAACCGGGTATCTGCTGGTCAGGTCCCCATAGCTGATACACTGATATCCGGCACTGACATCCAGTCATGCACGGTCTAACAGAGAAGATGTCTAGTAGACTGACGACAGTCCCTGAGCTGCCCTCCCAACGCCACTATACCCCCATCCCGGTACTACGGAGCCCTGGAGAGGACATCCGTTTTCTACATATTTTTATCTGGAATTTGTTTCCGCAACTTCTATTTTCGTTTCCGCAAGTTTTATTTTCGTTTCAGCAAGTTATATTTTCGTTTCTGCAACTTCCATTTTCATTTCCGCAACTTCCATTTTCGTGTCCGCAAGTTTTATTTTCGTTTCCGCAACTTCCATTTTCCTTTTTGCAACTTTGATTTTCCTTTTCGCAACTTATACTTTTGTCTCCACAACTTAATGGTTTTTCTTTGTGTATAGTCAATCAATTGTGAATGTTTAAGTTGCGAAAACAAAACATAAAGTTGTGGAAACAAAATGTTAACTTGCGGAAATGAGATATAACTTGCGGAAATGAAAATAAAAAGTTGCAGAAACGAAAGTAAAACTTGCGGAAACAAACTCTAGAAAAAACAGATGTCCTTTCCAGGGCTCCGTACTACCCTCCTCTCACTGGTGTGTAGATTCACTAGAAATATTTAAAATTTTCGTGGTATTTTTTTTCACTTTTAATATTTCAATTCTCTCATATTAAAATCTACAGACTTGAGCAAGTCTAGATGTGTGGGTATATGAAGCGGGTGGAAGGTCAGAAAATGAGGCCCACCTGTAGGGTTGTAAAATACGGAGTGGCAAGGGAGTTTATGAGGGATGATTGCCACTTGTGCATTAAGGTGTTGTTTAGTGTGGGGGTTTCCACACCGTCTGCCGCTCAAGGAGCTCTGTACAGTGTCAATTGAGGGTTTATAATTGGTAAACACCTACCAAACCTACCATACATACAGTGGATAGGTGTAGGGGAGGGTGTAGGGGAGAACACACATTGGAGGCTGTTTCACCGCTTTTATCATAATAAACGCGGACGTCTGTATATTAAATACGGACGTCCGTGTTCCACATTTATGTCAATATCTGAACACCTACTGCCCCTACACCCTCCGCATTTGAAAATAAACGTGGTGAAACGGCCTCCTGGTGATGAAAATACCCTGGAGGCCGTTTCACCGCATTTAATACAATAAACATGGACGTCCGTATTTAAAATACGGACATCCGTGTTTCAAATTTCTGTCCATATTTGAACACCTACTGCCCCCTTCCCCCTCCGTATTTGAAATATACTTCATATTGTAAATGCGGAGGGTGGAGGGGGCAGTAGGTGAAACGGCCTCCTGGAATTACTTTAAATCATAAAATATGGAACAAACAAAGTAGGTAGCAATGAGTAGTAATATGCTACAAATCAAGACATATACTTTAAGCGAATCCCAAAGTAGCAATTTCATCACAATGATCATTTTAAGGCACAGATACCCTCCCAGAGGAAGTGATTACCAGCGCTTACGTGCTGTTTAGTTAGCGCTAGGGTATAGCTATAACCTCCCCAACTTTCAATGATCAGTGAATGCCATCTGATGCCATCTCTCTGGTGTAAAAAAAGACATGGACATAAGCAATGACTCAGACATATTCCAATCAGAGGCTAGACCTCTGGGGGGGGGGCGTAAAAATCCACCCCCCCCCCCCGTTGATAAATAATGACCACTCCCTTATTGAAAGAATTGCATAGTGGTTTCAGCTGAGTACAAGAGCACTTACAGGGAACACTCTCCTGATTGAAAGAGTGAATAGCCTGCTGCATACATATAGAGGGGAGGGAGGACATTTGCTGAGTGTCCTTGAGGGCTCTTAGGGCTACTCATGCGTAAAGTGCACTGTAAGGTAATTCTTCCCTTCTCTCTCTTTGTCCTGGGGGCGGGCTTCCCTAGCCCACTTAAAAGGGTCTATATCTCCTCTTTCCTATCCCCTCAGGATGTGTGTGGTGCACATATGCGCGGGCACTGACACATTCCTCTGTTAAATTATCAACCTGTGAAGCACGGGATAGCCACTTAGTGCCGCTAGAGTGCTGTAAAACACAAATCAATCAATCAATCATTTGTCCTGGGGGGAGGGCACAATGCTTCTAATAGGCAAGCATAAATCATACATTCATGGGAACAACTCTTGAACACTGTACAGGGGTCAACTGCACCCTGTACTCTTTTATTAGCCCATATGGGGACGGGGAACGATGCATGGTATAAACACTGTTGTGAAGAAGAGTGGCTCCACAGCTATTCCTTTATTTGGGGACTCTTACCCCTGTGTCCAGTAAGTACTTCTTGGTATAGTGTAGGAGGGCTGAGGCTAAGATTGATGCAATCTTAGTGCTGGCTAGGATATAGTGAACGTAGTCTAATCTTAAGATTGCTTAATAGGATAAGGTAGATTAATTCCTAAGATCGCTGAGGTTGCGATCCCAGGATGTTTTGAATTAACCTCAAGGTGTATTTGTACTGTAGTTTATCAAGTCCAGGTGGTTACCAGATGTGCACTGTACTGTATACAATGCTGAGTAGATAGACTCTGTTATCAGTTTGTGAGGTTCAAGCACATGTAGAACAATGTACACCTTGGGATGTACACTGTGGATAAAATGGTGTTCCATGTCCAAGGTGGCCCATCACATGTGTGGTCAGGTTAGTAGTCGAGGCTCCCGTCCTCTGGTCCAAAAATGTGTGCGTGGAGGGGGGGTACTTCCTATAATTTCTTTAATAGGGCCTGCTAATGTACTACTACAATGAACGTAGGGGCGTTAGTACTTAGAGTAACATGCATGTGCATGTAGTATCGCCCCACGCATACTGTATACACTAATTAGGGAATAAACGTCAAGGTCTACTCCGGTTATAACACATAAAAATCACATATCAGCCACCTAATAGCATAGGGACATCAATTGTGAAGTCTAAAGGAGAGATAAAGTTAACCTCCTGTACTGGGAGTGCATTATCCATCTAGATAACGCATGGTCAATCAGCCAACCAGAATGCAGCATTGTGGATAATGCACTATGAGTTTGCCCAGCTGTGTTATAACAGTGAGAGGTACTGGCTGACCTATCAGAGGCTTTACTTTTGAGGTAGATCTAAATTGATCTACTGGGACACCTGCATATATATGTGCATCCAGTCTTGTGTTTATTGCAGTTATATGGGTGTTGGCATTTGTTTATTTTTATTCCGCAGAGGCTACGGGGGGGGGGGGGTTACGCAATGTTGCAGTTTTGATCTTTCAAGATCTATTGAGATAGGTGTGGTGAAAGCTCCCAGTGACGCTCTACAACGTCAAGGTCTAATAGTCCTATGGCTATGTGTTCTGGCTATTGTGCCCTAGGGCTTTGCTCCGTTTTAGATTAGGCTTATATGATAAAATCCGTTACCCACCGGAAGTAGGAATATACCAGCGACAGGTTACAATGCATATATCTCTATGCATATGCTATGTAAAAAGCCCCCCCCCCTTTTCCCACGCATACACACCACACAATAAAAATTTTGCTACTCATACCTTTACATTTTGACCTAGCTCGAAAACTCTATGGGCCCAAATGTGAGGAAATTCCGCCTCAGGGTTCATGGACCTTGTATGCTTGTTTGTTAGAACAGAGAGCAGGGTATACTCCAAAAATAGAATTTATTACAGGGAGACAACCTTTAATGATGTCACAAAGTACCCTCCCTCACAAAGGGACGCTTTCCCTGCCCTTGAGCTACTATCAACCACTATTAGGGAGTGGTCATTATTGATCAACAGAGAGGGTTGGGTTTGGGGGGGGGGGGCTGTTGGCTCCACCCGAGGGGCCATTTTGTTGCTCTTGAGAGGGGAGGGCGTAAGTAATTAACCCTCTTGTTAGCCCAAAAAAAAAAAAAAAAAAAAAAAAATACCCGTGAGTTTCAATGGATCAAAGAGGGGCACCCCCTGTTGATAAGTATTGACCTATCCTAAAGTCAAAACAGGGTGGGATGGGGCAGTAAGTACTGTAATGACCCACTTAAGCCCCATATGGTCAATAGGCACCACTTGTCGTGATTTGGCTCTTTTGACTTCTGTGCTGCATAACTTGTTAAAAAAGAAGCATTTATGTGTTATTATCAGTTATTCTGATAGCCCTTGGTTAGCGCTCATGGGGAACCCTTGTTTTTCATATATCTGAGGCATATTTATGGAGTTAGCCTTAAAGCACCTCAAAAGACTCGATTTTTATCAATGAAATTTAAAAGTGCGCATATAGAGAGGAATATAAACAAAATAAAAGGTAGGAGGGCAGATACACATTCCTAGGTATGTTAGGCATTACTTTAGGAATTTTCTAAGGCCATTTGGACTCATATAGATTAATTCATTATTATGCCGTAAGCAAAAACGTGTTTGGTTAATTTTCAAGGAGATTTGTCTCACGCCCAAAGATGGGGCTCTAACCATAATATAAATGCACTTCATGGACTAGTAAGATACTGTGTATTCATCCTTACCTTCCACCTGTACATGCAAAAAAAAATAGGAGCCTGGGTCCTATACAGAGCAGTACAGATGGATTGATACAAGGTGGTGGGGTTTGTCTCACTCCCTCCATGTACATATATGCACATATTCCTGTTATGCTTTTTATATTTAACTATCCTTCTTATGATCCCTCAGTACCTATATATAATAGCAATAAGACCTGTAAATGGCGTTTTCCTATTACCACCCTGGCCAGAGATATACCTATATAATGGGAAGGAGATACGTCTCACGCCCAGGAGATTTGTCTCACGCCCTGTTTTTGCAGGCATTATACCTACCAGGTATTTCATATTTAACTATCTTCCTTATGATGGTTAGGTACCTATATATAAAAGGAATATTACCTGAGAATGGCATTTTCGTACTACCACAAAATCCAGAGATATATCTATATAATGAGAGGGAGAATCGTCTCACGCCCAGGAGATTTGTCTCATGCCCTAGCAATACTGCATATCATTTTCTCTAAGACTAGAACATGAAGGAAATCAGAGATAATGTAGGTGTTCTATAGTTCATAAAATAGGGTAAGGTGTCTATTTGAATTACCATTCACGAAATTGAAGGTAAAAATAATGTTGCATGATAAAAAGGGGTGTAATAGTGCACAAAGCTAGGACGTGAGACGAATCTCCCACCCCCATTTTATAGCCTGTCTTTGCTGCTGTGTTATACCTTCAGTTTTCATATTTAACCTACCCCCATATATGGATATTATTGTCCAATGACAGTAGTATACACCCCTGATTTTTTTTACATGTGGTATTATATTTATCTTTAGGTCCTATACAGCTCAAATCACGACAAGTGGTGCCTATTGACCATATCCACGCTCCTTGCCCGGGGTCTCAACCAATATTGCATAGGCGCCGGGATGCATGATACAGTTACCCTACAGGGAAATTAAAAACTTTTCAAATAATAATTCACCTGACTCGAAAAACTATTCAAATATGCGTCTGGCTCGAATAAGGGCCGGGTACAGACAGAGAAAGGGGGACAGAGAGAGAGAGAGAGAGAGAGAGAGAGAGAGAGAGAGAGAGAGAGAGAGAGGCCCTCTTGAAGGCATTTGATTTTGTCAAATAATATCCACTTTGATATAAAATTTTAGCCTGTAGATGGTTTGGCCGCGTGCCCCCTCCCCCCAAGCCCACACCTCTACACTGGGCCCCTTGTGTTGCTGCGCTGGCGCAGAGCAGCAGGGCCGATGGTTAGCTTTCTGTGTCTCTGAAGGACACAGCAGCAGCTCATTATGTAGTCTCCTTGAAAGATACAACCAACTGACCAATCAGGAGCCGGCTTCTGCTGCAGTATCTGCACAGCTGCCTAAGACCAAGATGCTGAACTTTGTGATACCCATTCAATGCATAAATGCACTGATCTTTTCAGGGTAAAACTTAAACCAGTATCTGTTCTTTGAAATTGTTGCAAACAAAAAAATGACTATTATGATATTCTTTTATTTATCACTGCTCATTATTTGCTCATTTAGGGAGTGGTCATTTTTTATGAACAGCGGGTTGTGGGTTTGAGGGGGGTATATAAATTTAAGACTCCTCTGGAGGGGGTTAAAAAAATTTGATTCCTCTTGGGGGGGGGGGCTAAAGGAATTGACCCTCTTTTTAGCAAGAAAGCCCGGGCACTACTATAGATAAAAGAGAGGCGCAAAAATTCTCCTCAGCTCCGGCTCGTTAGGGCACAATAAATTTTGATTGCCGTCGAAGGGGGGGGGGGGGCAAAAACCCACCACTGTGCCCTTGAAGGATACAAGCAGACTATTGCATCCTTGAAGGACACAAGTAGACCACTGCATCCTTGAAGGATACAAGTAGGCCAGTGTGTCCTCCAAGGGCGCAAGCAGCCCACTGCATCCTTGAAGGCCATAAGCAGCCCACTGTGTCCTTGAAGGATACAAGCAGACCACTGCATCCTTAAAGAAAACAAGATCACTGCATCCTTAACGGATACAAGGAGACTATTGCGTCCTTAAAGGACACAAGAAGAACACTGTGTCCTTGAAGGACACAAACAGAACACTGTGTCCTCAAAGGATAAAAGCAGAGCACTGTGTCCTTGAAGGATACAAGCAGGCCAATGTGTCCTTGAGGGATACAACCAGACCATTGTGTCCTTAAAAGATACATTTATATGTGAGTAATCGACAATTTTCTTTGGACATGTACATGTTCTGTTACCGGATGTTCTGAGGGCAATTGAACAAATTTTGAGACCAAAATTTGTGATTACCGGAATCGTCAACAACCGCTTGTCAATGACATCCCTAGGATTAGTGCACATTTAAACTGCACAACCATGCCAAAGACATTATCAGCATAACCACTGACTTTTCAACATTGAACCTGGCTATACTTCTAGAACACATGCTGCAGTGGTCAGCTTGTATCCTTCAAGGACACAATAGTCTCCTTGTGTCCCTTAGATACCAGTACACAGTGGTGTGCTAGTGTCTTAAAGGACATGCTGGTCTTCTATATCCTCCACAGACTGGCTGGTCTGCTTGTATCCTTCAAAGACACAGTGGTCTGCTTGTATCCTTCAAGGACACAGTGGGCTGCTTGTATCTTTCAAGGACACAGTGGGCTGCTTGTGTCCTTTTAGGACACAGTGGGCTGCTTGTGTCCTTCAAGGATGCTGTGGTCTGCTTGTATCCTTCAAGAGCACAGTGGTCTGCTTGTATCCTTCAAGGATGCAGTGGTCTGCTTGTATCCTTCAAGGACAGACCCAGTCAACGTTATTTAAAGTCAAGAAAAACGTTATTTAAAGTCAAGAAAACGTTTTTAACATTTTAAAACGTTTTGCCGTAATAAGGAGCTATAGGGAAATGTTTTGAAACGGTTTGTAACGTTTTTTGTTGACTGGGGAGTGGTGGGAAAATTCCTATCCCCCTTTTTATTAAAGGAGGGCTAGCACAGAAATTATCATTATGGGTACCTGCACAAAGAGTGCTCATAAATCTGCAGGAACCAGCAGAAAATTTGCAGCACCCTGATTGGTTAAGGGGTGGTCGTGTGACTTGCTATGGCGAGTATGTCTTAGCCGTGCTAGCCCCCCCTTTTAAGCAGCGCTTTTTTGGTTAAAGCTTAAAGGGGGTGATTTCTTTTGCCCCCCCCCAACAAACCAGCTCCCCTGTTCTTAGAAAATGCATATATACGTTAAAATTACCCCCTGAGGGGTGTGATCATTTTAGGTTCTGGGTTTATGCAGGAATTTTGCCTGCCAGGGTTGAAAAAGACAAGTCCACTCCCAGGATCAAACAATTGCCCCCCCCCAAATCCACCACCAAATGATCACTCCCTATTGAGAGGTTCTAAAATTTATTTGTAGGCTACTCCCCCCGGCTACTCCCCCCCTGTTGTTAAAAAGTGACCAATCCCACCCCCTTCCTCAAAACCACCAGCCCTCCTGTTGATAATAAGTGACCACTCCCTAAAATTGCAGTAAGGTTAGGGAGTGGTCATTATTTATCAACAGGGGGGGAGTGGGTTTGAGGGGTGGTGTAAAAATTTCAGACCCCTCCCGAGGGGGGGACTAAGGGAGTGCCCAGTATTTATCAACAGTGGGTGGTGGGTTTTTTGCACGGACACACAATAATTTTTTACGCCCCCCTTAACAGAAGTCAAAATTTTTTGTGTCCCCCGGGCCGGAGGTGTGGGTGTGCACCCCTCTTTGATCCATAGTAGTGCGCAGGCTTTTTTGATAAAAAGAGGGTAAATTTTTTGGGTCAAAATTTTATTAGCCCCCTTGGGAGAGGTCTGAAATTTTTATGCCCCCCATAAACCCACCACATCCCCTGTTGATAAAAAATGACCACTCCCTAAAAAGATTTTGACCCCTCTTGAGGGGGGCTAAAAGAATTTACCTTCTTTTTAGCCCAAAACCTGTGCGCTACTATAGATCAAAGAGGGCAACAAAAATTCTCAGCGCCTCCAGCACATTGGGGGGGGGGCAAAAAAAATTTACAGCCAAGTAGGGGGCGTAAAAGTATTTTTTTGCGTGTCCACACGAAAAACCCACCACCACCCCCCTGTTGATAAATGATGACCACTCCCTTAGACCTGCCAGCTGTTGTGTCCTTGAGGGACACTAGACTAGCCAACCCCAATGTGTCAACAAAGAATTGGCGTTGTGTCCTTCAGGGACACAAGGCTAGCCCACCCATGCACTGTGTCAACAAAGCTTTGAATCCAGGATCATCATCCATGGACACAATAAATGAGCATTTCAATTTCTTTCTATTACCATTTTGATCTGTCAAATTCTATAACAAAGAAAAATTCTGCCTATTTATTCAGAAATCAGTGTGTTTGTGCTTTGAATGCAGGCTGTAGAAGGTCCACCATCTTGGTTTTAGCAGCTGCCATCTGCTGCTGCAGAGACTGGCTCCTGATTAGTCAATTGCTTGTATCTCTGAAGGACACAAGGGCTTGTATCCTTCAGGGCACACAGAAAGCTGACCAACGGCCCTGCTGCATCAGGCCCGGGCAGACACTGCTGCGCTTCGCTCCGCTGACGTGTTCTCCTAGATTACGACACCCAGCGAGAACCGATGGGCACCAGTCTACCACACCTGCTCCTCCATGGTGTACGGAGTCCTGGAGAGGACATCCGTTTTCTACTTATATTTTTATCTGAAGTTTGTTTCCGCAACTTTCATTTTCGTTTCCGCAACTTTTATTTTCGTTTCCGCAACTTTTATCTTGTTTCCGCAACTTATACTTTTGTCTCCACAACTTAATAGTTTTTCTTTGTGCATAGTCAATCAATTGTGAATGTGATCAAAACATATGTTTACTTGCTGAAACGAAATATAACTTGCGGAAATGAAAATAAAGAAGTTGCAGAAACGAAAGTTAAACTTGTGGAAACGAAAATAGAACTTGTGGAAACAAAAGTTAAACTTGTGGAAATGAAAATAGAACTTGGAGAAATGAAAATAAACCTTGCGGAAATGAAAGCTGGAGGGGGGAGCTGGGGGAGACTCAGCACAAAGTGGAGGCTCAGGGTCAGGAAAAAGTCAGTATTTTCCATGGAAAGGTCAGGAAATTTTGGGATTTTGGGAAAAGTTAGTGTTTTCCATTAGTCAGGAGGTTGATGATCAATTAAATTACATGAGTCAAATTGTGTCTAAATTGGAAAGAACCATGCCAAAATTCCCCAAAAATTTCTGAGTGGTTGATTGTGCATGGTATTTGGACAATAATGTGTGCAGTAAGTGTTTAGTTATCAGAGTGCAATTCAATTGTAAGTAGTTTATGTGCGAAATCATAGCAGTATGGTTGCCTATATCCAACACACAAGGGTTATTCAATTTTATAGAATGGAAATTGAAGTGGATGAACACAGTAGAATCCTATTTCATGCAGTATCCTATATTCTGTTACTGGGTTATATGGATCGTAATGCAGCATTTCATTATTCCGTCAGAGACACAATGAAACTTTCAACTTCCATGATACCTTGCTTATATGGTGCACCTTGCATATTGACTGTCTGGTGATATGGCAAAAAGATATCAAAATTTATCTCACGATTCTGGCTTAGATCGTGCTTTTTTTCTGAGACCTTTTGTTTGTCTTCAAGAAGGTGCTGGTTTCAATCTGGACATGTTAATAAATTGGCGAAGCATACAAAGTCAACTACGCCATACTTTTCCAGTTAAAACCGTTTACGGTTCAACGGGGAATCGATCCCCGGCCGCTGTGGCAGGAGACGAGCTTGCTGTCCACTATACCAAGCCGACCGGTGCTAGAAACCTAGAAACCAATGACCATGGAGGATTTGAAAAAGTGTTCCGACATACCTGAAGTTTACACACCTCGTTAGCATAAATTCCAATGGTGCCAGGTGGAGTTATTAACGGAGAAACATCCTTAGATATCCTATATGAACATGCCATGCCTAATTTCTCCATTTTGTTCAAAATAAATAAGAATCCATTGATTTTCCATAGCAATACGGGTCTGCACCTGCCCCATCCAGCCATTCCTTGTTTGATGCATATCTGACCTAGTTCTTACATCCGGGCACCTCCCCACTTTGTAAAGAAGACGCAATGGCCGTTTACCAGGCCGTGTGCGTTGGATCGCTATGGAAAATCATTGGATTCTCATTTATTACGAAGAAAATGGAGACAAAATGTAGGCGAACACCAACTAGAGATCATATATTTGGCGGTGCTAGAAGTACAGGACTTGACATGCTCGGATTCTAGTGGCTTGGCAAACCGTGCGGATTGCATACACTTACAAAATGTCTTCTTCTGGATTAATTCTGGGGTTATAAGGTAAGAAATTAATACAAACTGGAGGAATAATCCACTCCCCGCTTCATGGGTCGTGGATTATTAACCCTAAACACAAGCGTGGGGTCTCATAACATACATTAAACGCATAATATCTTCTTTTTTTTATGAATTTTCAAAATTCAAAAAGCTTTTGGTAGCTTGGACCTTTAGACTCCTAGAAACGATCTCTGTGCTATAGCAGTTAGGGAGTGTACCCAGCATGCAAGGTGCACCCTGAATTGAAGGAAATGCTATAAGGCACAGATGGGGCTTGATTTTGAGGACTTTAGTACTGTTGGCACACCCTCACCTTTGGCCAATTCTGTAAGGCGCATATGGGATCCATCCTGCTGTATGAGTCACACATTTAACACACATGAAGTATCACAGTGTATTTCTCTGAATGCTTCCCTGCTTTTCAGCAATGGAGACCCTTTATTTGGCTATTTCTTTCCACCTTTGTTTGGTGTGCCTGTATGTCTCCATTGATCAGCCCCATGGATATTGGGACATGTTGTGTTTTCATCCTTTGTGTTTAATGGTGTCATAGACTCTGCATATTGCTATTATTGATGAACAACAGCAGTTGAATGTTATTGATGAAAAATTCCCTTTCCACACATGCTTGCCTGTGTGAGAGGATTAGCACAAAGTTGAAGACGTTCCTATCTCCTGATACCAGGATGTGGGATATCTGATTCCGCATTATGGAGGCTCTACAATGTCTTCAGCAGTTGTGTGTAAATGAATATGTGATTTGTCCTACATCAGTAGGATTTCCAAAACTTTTGACCTAAAAATTAACCCTCATGATTTCCCTAGGTCCATTAAGAAAAAGTTTTACTGAAGGGGGGGGGGGGTCTGGTACTCTAGCATCTACAGATGGAGAGAATCCGATACTGGCAAACTAGTCCTTGAAAAGGCACCTGATTTCACCATTTGACCTCTAGATATTAAAGAAATTCTGGGACTCTGGGGGATACTCCCCAGACCTCCCTTCAATTCACAAAGCTATGTTTCCAACAACAACAGATGTCTGTCGCAGTTCCAACAAAACCTAGATTTATTTTACCCAAATATTACAGATGTTTCCTCTGTAGTCCATTTTGTGACATGAAATATATGTTTTGGGAATTTGAAAATCTTCCTACAATTACAAATCACATCCATGTAGAAAATTGGACGTCAGGTAGCATGTTTGCACAGAATGCTGTTGTTCTTCATAAAAAAAAAATCACCAGTGGATTTTCTAAAAAATCCTTCGTAAGCCAGTATACGTGTACCAAAATCATGGTAACTTACTTGCAAATCTAGCTTTAAAAGCACAAAGCCATTCCCAACCTTGTTTATATGCACCAAATTAAACATGATAAATGGTCAGGAATTTTTTTTTGATTTGTCAGGAAAAAGTCAGCATTTTCTATATCTCAGGTCTGGTGGCAACCTTGTTATTATTTTTAGTATCATTTAAACACTCTAAAAGTCTGACAAATGGAAGGTCTTGAGCAAGGCTAGATAATGAGTTTATAAAGCCTTTGATAACACTAGGGAAATATGTATACAGGAGCGACAGACTCCCGGTCTATCTCCCCTCAGGATAAGAATATAGAAATCAAAGATGCTTGAAAATAATTCATCTCTGGCATTATGTATTGATATAAAGGACTACAGATATGAATTTGTTACTAAGCGTAGTATATTTGAAAATAAAAGGGAATCAGACACAGTGCAATTATCATTACTGGTTTATTAATGAAACGATCAAAGTTAATACAAATAGTACACAGAAAAAAATAACCCAACTATCTTAGGCAAATATTAGCTGAAATGCCTATCTTTGAAAGCCAAGTTGGGAGTTTGCATGTGCCCAAACCACCAAACTTTTCTTTGGAGTTTACAGCTAACTATTAGGAAAAACTCCTAACTTGCCTGATTTTACCTGGGTTTCATACACCAAATTCCTAGGCCTGCTCTCATTTATAGTTGATTCCTAGACTCAGAGTGACACTTAAGACAGGGTTTTAACACAAACGAATAGTATATACTGACCAGCATTTTGAAGCCAAATGTGCAGCTTTTATCCAAGAATGTAGTTTATGTGTAGGATTTTATGGCTATTCCTTTATTTCAATAATTGAAGAGGTCAGTGTAAAGTCTATGTTACATAGATTTTAGACACCTGCAGCAGTGCCTCAAGCATGTTCAATGCCTCACATCATCTTCAACCCCTAAGCTAGATTGCTCTGGCTGTATTACATAGTCACAGACTCAGCACTGTAGATATATCAGTATATTTGAATATCCATAGGACAGGTGTTTTTATTCTCATTCCTTGCTCCTTCAATCTTTTATAAACTTATCAGGTGTATTTTGTAAATTCTTATGTCAGGTTGAATCGTAAAAGCCTTATCATGCCAATAGTAATTAAAATCACCATTATTTTGATATCTATGGGCTTCTACATAATATACACATATGGGAAAAAATCTTGCAAACCACACTGCTACCTGGAGTGAAGAAACTACTATCCCTTAGACAATGGGAAATATGGGTCTTATGAATTGAAGAATATCTATAGACCCTTAGCAGGTTGTCCCATGGGCGCCGCCATTGCTGGAGCTTATTACCAGCGAGTTCTACTGATAACACCTATCAGATGGGTACCAGTTGGCCCCCGACAGGGCCGCAGTGAATAGTTGGGATTATCTCATTGGCTAATAATTAAACCTGCTAAGTCCGTATACATGAGATACATGTATATATCTTTTCCTGAAGCCCTGGGGCGGGCTGTTAGTATACACAGAGCCATCAATACAGACAACACCAAGAAGACAATGAAGAGAAGCCTATCCAGGATGACAGCAATCTTCTGCCAGTGGTTCCCCTTACTCCAGGCTGACTATAGGTTACGTGGAACTAATTCCATTTCCTCTATGTTTCTATATAGCATAACACACAAAAATAGCCCCCGTAAATTTCGTTGGTAATATTTTCGACTGTAGCAAGATTAAACCATCTCTCACACACAATGTGTTAGAATATAGGATAGGCTTAACACTAAAAATCTTAACTAAGGGAACGATACATACAGCAAGTGCCATTCTAACCTATTTTGGGCTTCAAAACCTCCAATGGCCAGATGAACATTTGTAGACCTGATAAAATCCCCAAACCTTGGCATAATATAAACTCATCTACTGTTCCATTTCGAAACTATTTGGGGTCACTTATGATTTTTTTCATAATTTTACCAATATTTCTTGCATATGATTTCTAAGCCAATCAGCACCCAGATCACCTTCAGTGCAGGCCTGAATACCATATGACTCATGAGAGGGCAGCATTTACGTCCATGTAACCTTAACCCAGATAGCCCTACTGTCCTACATGTAGGACGCCTAAGTGACATCATGGGAAGAGTTCTATATCCGCAAGTATACTTAACAGATATATATGGAAGTAAAATGTTGCATCCTATAATTCTAGGCCCAAGGCTTCCAAAAATGCTCCATACGGGTATTCTTAGGTACTTTTATGACATTACACACATGTCCCAAAACACCTACTACTTAGAAAATTACCCTCTGGTAAAGATTTGGACCTTTTCAGAGGAGACAGACGCCCAAAGTCCTACTGTCCTACATGTAGGACGGTGCTGATCTCTGGATCCGCTACAGCTAAAGCATTGAAATTTCTTGTATGGCATAAATGGCCATATATAAGCTTATTTGCCAGTTTCTGACACTCTCATACAGGAATTGTGGTTTCCATGGCAACCAAAAGAACACAAATTTCAAAAGACAGTAGTCCTAAGTCCTACTGTCCTACATGTAGGACGGTAAGCAATCCCTCATATCTCTGGACACGGTGCAGATAAAGGTCCAAAATTTTGAACAGAGCATATTTGGTCATATAATAGTCTACTTATCAATTTTTATCACTCTATGACAGAAATTGCCACTTTAGGGTTATCTGGGTTAATTAGGGGTAGGGTCTTCAGATAATACTAAAATGTTTTTCCTATCAAACCTTAGGGTCTGTCCTATTAAATCCTAAAGTGTGGTGACAACAGCCTTTCTCAATGCTATGATATAAGGGGATTGATGTGTGCAATTCACACTGAAACTCCTATCTGTTTTCAACATGATTTCTGAGCAGCGAATTTTATCATCAAAGACCTATGTACTGCACAAGCAGCAGTTCTAGAGCTGTCAAATTACATATTTGCATTGAATTCAGTCACCTGATGATGAAGGGGGCATTGATTTTGCAAAATATTGTTCAGATTTTGCCAGTAAAACTCACAAAATCATGAAAAACGTGATAAACTGATGAAAAACGTTTAATATTAGGCCTATATTTAATTCCACTTTTTACAGATCATATCTTATCAGGGGATCATTTCTTAAGGCATGCCTTTCTGTTACATGCATCAAGAATATCTGTTATCAATATTGTACTAATATTTGCACTTGGGGATAAATTACTACTGGTTAATTAGATAGTTGTGCTCTCATTGAAACTTTGAGGGAACACTGCAAACCTGTCCATACTTCCAATGGACTCTATGGTAGGCCCTACATGGATATCTGTGCATCAATAACCCTAGGAAGATTAAAATGAGGCTAAAATGTCAGTTTGAGTTTTGAGTTGAGTTTTAACATGTTTATTGGCAAAAATCATACCTGTACACATTTCAGATCAGCCAAAACATGGCAACAAAAAGAGAAAATTAGTGTAGCACTCAATCAGGTTGAGCAGAGTTACATCAGGCATCCTTTAGGGTGTAGAACATTACAGGGGCTGTATATATATATATATATATATATATATATATATTTATATATATATATAAGTTATCTCGCTACCAGGGAATAATTAATACTGGTAATAACGATAATATAATAATGTTGATATATACGGTAGTAATAATATATGATATAGTAATATAATAAATGATCATATCACAGACACAAGAGTTTGGTGGGTTGCTGACCTTGGGGCTATCAGCACCATACATGCCTTTATTAATAGACAACAATAGAATATTAGTTGACAATAAGACATAGTCAGCATAATGAATACAATGAATAACAATAGTAAAATTTAAAATTTGAAAATCAGGTAAGCACCTGGCGTGGTGTTACCTGTACAAGTGAAATTGACCAACTGACGGTTATATCAAATGCGACCTCTTATATACTGGAGGAGTTGTTTATATGACGTCATGGTATGACATCATAGATATTGGTACGCCCTGGAGGAAAGTAGTTCCCCTAACCGTTCGCGGCTAATTATATAAATATACACGAGTGTATATAGTTCCATAAGTTATCTCGCTACCAGGGAATAATTAATACTGGTAATAACGATAATATAATAATGTTGAAATATACGGTAGTAATAATATATGATATAGTAATATAATAAATGATCATATCACAGACACAAGAGTTTGGTGGGTTGCTGACCTTGAGGCTATCAGCACCATACATGCCAAACACCTAAACACGCCAAACACATACCAATCAGCAATGCAATTGAGATTGGCAAAGTCTATCTAACTCTAAAAGTTCATTTTTATAATTATGTAAATATGTGAAAACAGAGTTAGATTTCCAATTAACCTTCTTTTTAATAGACTCTATACTAAGACCAGCATCTTTTAACATTGTGGCACTACCGTGCCTAAGAGAATGAGTGGAAACCAAACCTTTGATACCAGCTCGTAATGATAAAGATTTCAACTTTGAATTAACAAATTGATACTGTAGAGGAACACCATGAATTTTGAATAAAATATCTCTCACCCCCCTACCTGTGCACAATTTTTCTAAGTCTTTACATGGACATAACAGTGAGGTATCGTTCCTATACAAATATATATGATAAGAATTCTTACCCAGTTGGTCAGTTTTAGAAGATTTAACACGCAGGGTAGCAAAACTTTTAAATATCTTTACATCTCCTACCCTTAAAGTATGAGGAGAAGCCACCACATGTCCTACCCTGAGTACACCTCTATAACACAATAATATAGCTAACCAGAATTTCATGTCCGCCATGTTGGATAGGTCTAGATTGGACCTGATCCTCAACATATCTTTTGGATTAAGTGGATGAATTTTCCTGACTGCACAAGAATAATCTCTCTCTATACCATCTAGGACTTTTTTAATAATAAAATTCCTACTATAGTCTACATAACCTTTAAGTTTTTGAAAGTACCAAACTGCAGACATGTAATTCTTTACAGACGAAGGCTTTATAAAATCAGACAAATATACAGCATATATAGAACCTTGAGATGGAGAACAAGGAAAAGATTGTAAATTAAATTTTTTACAAATTTTTTTATACCTTCTGAGCTGTTGTTGCCTTGCTCTCCTCGTATTTTCTGATACACACTTCATCAAAAGTGACCTTTTTCTGCTTTGTAACCTTTTCCACTCTGGAATTAAAGCAACACATGTTATTACTACGTAAAGTATTTTTACATTTTTCAGGTACACCATTATATGGCAATCTAGACAATTGATCAGCTAGAATGTTATCCTCAGATTTAATATATGTTGCATAAATTTCAACATTGTTCAGGAAACACAACCAAAATATTTCCCTTAGCCATTCCATACAGAGTTTATTTTTAGACCTACTGGTATTTATCATGGCTAAGACCTGCATATTGTCAGTAATGCAATGTATTCTTTTATTTTTACAGCCAGATATCCAACGTCTAAGACCCATAAGAAGAGGATATAACTCGTATACATTTATATTTCTATGGTGATTTTTCAAATTATCTAGTATTGGTGGTTGAGTAAAATGACCACTACCTAGACTAAATTTATCGTAAGACGTCCAGTCACCATAAAGAAAATCACCGCCCATCCAAGCCCCGAAGCCTTTTATGGATGAATCTGAGTACATAGGTGTATCGACCAGATCATTTAAGATTAAACTTTTACAATTAAAAGTATTGCAGAATTTCAACCACCATTCCATATCATTTCTTGTACACTCAGAAATTTTTATAATACCTCTTGGCCTTGCTCTGGCACAAAGATCAAAAATTCTGCAACTAAAAGTTCTCCCACCTTTAACAACTTGGGAGCAGAAAGACATTAAACCACCGATCCTCTCTAGGTTCTTTTTAGAAATAAATTTCTTATTAACATTATCTAATAAGAGATTTTTCATTTTTTCAACCTTTTCAATAGGCAAAGACAGTTCTAACTTAACTGAATCTATGTTAATGCCTAAGAATTTACAAACTTGAGATGGGTCGGTCACTTTTTCTTTGGATACTACAAAACCCATGTAGGCCATACATTCCATCAATAAATTCCTCTGCCTAAGACATTCAGCATAAGAATCTGCCATAATAATGAAGTCGTCTAAATAATTTACCAATTATTTGACGCCATACATTCTAGCCACATCAGCAATAAAATCAGATATTCTATTGAAAATATATGGGGCACATTTAAGACCGAAAGTTAATCTATTACTAACATAGTAACCCTCACCTTGACCAAAATCCCAACGGAACCCCTGTAAGGTGGTGTGGGGGCCATAAACATTTATAGACCTGTAAGCAGATTTTAAGTCGACAACGCTCATGAAGTCGTTCCAATCTAGCTGAGCAGTAACAGTGCTAATATTATTATAGGAAAATGTAGAACTAGTGGTATCCATGAAATTATTAATAGAAATTTTATCAGGCATACTGCAGTCTGTTATGGGTCTCAATTTACCATTTGACTTTTCGACACCCCCTAAAGAATGTATACAACGGGGCTTATTTTTTGTCTTTGAGACAAGACCAGCAGAAATTTCTTCTAATAAAATACCACACATTTCATTATAAAATTTTCCTTCCAAAATAGATTTGTAGTTTTTACAGTCATAAGACGTACTACAAGAGGGGTCAACAATTTTAAAACCCTCAACAAAGCCCTGCCATAGAAAATTTGCTTCTACATCATTAATACCAATGATACCTTTCTGAGTCAAAAATGAAGCTACTCTACAAGGCAAAATTTGGGCTTTTTCACCATGAATATAATGAATACACTCACACATACCATTTATACAACTGTCATACACTCTGATGCTAGGTAAATTTCCTACAACAACAGTAAACAATGGTTTAATCTCATCCTGTACTGGATGGCTATGTGTAACACTAATTGATTTGGAGCTAATATTAATATTAATATTATTCTCATTAACAAAATCTGCCTGAAATGACCCCTGGTCACTCGACTGGACAGAAAAGATTTTTTCACCAGAATTATTATTTAACACACCCACATCTGGTAGAATGGGTGAGGGTAATTTACCGTCTACCACACTTACTAACCCTGCTTTTGGCACCAGGATATCGAAACATACAGAGTTATTCACTTTTAGCCTTGGAGCAGTCCAACTTATTATGACCAGAACCACTGCATACATTGCAAACATGTCTATATTTGCATGGATCCTTAAGACAGCCCTCAGCCCTGTTGAACGCGTAGCAAGGATTGTTAGAAGTTTTTGGTCTACCTGAATTCTTAGGCTTAGCAGCATAAGCTATTTGGGCCTGAACAGTACCATCATACGATAGATATCTTAAAATATCTGAATTTTCGATAACATTGAAAGCATCGATACCATTCTCGTTAGCCCTGGATCTTACAGACTTGTCATATGCCGTAAGGGCTGGTACAGTATATATCTTAGTGCCAGATTTCTCAACCAAAACCTGCAAATGTTTCAGCATCCCTTCAATATCAGCGCCCTTCTTATAATACTTTAGGGCGAATTTAAGGTTGACTAGAATAAGCTTCTCAATAGAGTCTATCTTATCCTTTTTTTCTACATAATTCTCTTGGTCGAACTCACCAATTTTGGTATGACGATGACGACCAGACATAGACGAGTCCATTGACGATGAACGTGAGTAGCTGCGGCTGCATTGACGAGCTGTAAATGACGATCTAGACCGGTGACGACCCCGTCGAGCGACCTTAACCCACTCGTCGTCGTCTTGCGCTGGTGGGAGGCATGGCGATTGTTGTCTCGTCTCCTTGACTACCGGCTCGCGTCCCTGGCGACTTGACGTCATCTCTTGTTTATCAACATACGCACGTGGCCGGCCCGAACCGCTTGAAGCACCAGATATCCCATCTTTACGGTCCTCTCTGTTGACCACCTCTCGTAATAAAGACTTGATATCCGCCAATTCGCCTTCCAGCTTCTCTAGTCTGCTGTCCCTCGTCTGGTCAACGACTGGATTGTCCAAATCAAATGATGTACTGGACAGATCCAAATCGCTCGCTAATCCTGAGTTGGCCGATTCAGGCGAAGTTTTTGCCGATTTAGCCGATTTTTTCGCCGATACCTTAGTCCTGGTATTTCTCGTAGACTTCTTACCCATTTTTGGGCAAAATATGAGGCCCAAAAGACCTTAAACAGCGTTTAAAAATTTGAAAATCAGGTAAGCACCTGGCGTGGTGTTACCTGTACAAGTGAAATTGACCAACTGACGGTTATATCAAATGCGACCTCTTATATACTAGAGGAGTTGTTTATATGACGTTATGGTATGACATCATAGATATTGGTACGCCCTGGAGGAAAGTAGTTCCCCTAACCGTTCGCGGCTAATTATATAAATATACACGATTGATTGATTGATTGATTTGTGTTTTACAGCACTTTAGCGGCACTAAGTGGCTATCCCGTGCTTCACAGGTTGATAATTTAACAGAGGAATGTGTCAGTGCCCGCACATATGTGCACCACACACATCCTGAGGGGATAGGAAAGAGGAGATATAGACCCTTTTAAGTGGGCTAGGGAAGCCCGTAAATATACACGAGTGTATATAGTTCCATATATATATATATATATATATATATATATATATATATATATATATACCCATGTCAAGTTAGATTTGACGTGGAGAACACAATCATGTCTTTAGGACCTGTGCACATATGTCACCATGACACCTGTAGCATGCCTTACATGTCCTATGATTTGGCATACCATGAAATGCCATGTTACTTGTGATTTGACAAGGGTCACAGCCATGTCATAGTTGTGTTGACATGTGATAATATGTCAGGTTTGACATGCATAGTTGTTGTGGGATATTTTGGTACTAGGATTATCCACTACCAAGAGGTACTACCAACACCTGAGACATTTGCTGTAGCTTTGTGTAATTTTGTTCTTGGTATAGATGAATCACTAAAATGTATGGGTATTTTCACACAAGGGTAGTGAAAACATTTCATTGTTAAGTTTGCATGTATTATTTGATAATAAAATGAAACCCCTAAATCCTGAATACTTTAACAGGGGAGATCAGACACCTTATCTGTGGACCAGGAAGAATACCAAAAGGTTTTATGCTAATACCCAATGTATAATACACAACCTCAATGTATACAATACATGCAGACATATGACATTGCCATGTATATCCATGTCCTTGTCTTCAAGACTGCATATAGGTCCCCTGACAAGGAGAAGTTATGTAGATAGGGATATAGCCCTTGTTGTCACAGGCCTGTGACACTATGATATCCCCTACCTCATATACCTTAATTGTACCACTGGTACACAGCTATTAAACTTGTTCACTGCCGTTGACCCTTGCATAATTGTCACACAGTACTACCTGGCACTCAGGTGCATGAACCAGGAATATGTGACATGTGTTCACTAGGCATGTCAAATGGAGTTGACATACAAAATGTGCTAGCCTCAACCTGACTTGACATGCCTTCGTACATGTCACGTAGGAGACAAATCCTGACATGTGCAGCACATGTCAAAGCGATCAGTTTTCTTCTCTCTGTATACATGTACAGTATTTTGTGTTTCATAACTCAAGGCATTCCATAACTCATTATCCCTATATAAGGGACTTTTTACAACCTTTGATAGACTGTGCATCACACACAATAGATGTATATTTCTATTGGTGACCAGCTTAATTTATGCAGGTCATCACAGGATATATATCCAAATGGTTTTTTTTTATTTCCCAACCTGGCCAGAGGCACTGGTTTTGCCTGGACCACAGTCAAAGATGATGGAGCCATAATCTATTATGGGTAGTACCATTTGTTTATAAAGCCTGATACTAAGTTGTCTTTCATTAATCTTTCTCAGCTTTCGTAGATGATATAATTTGTTTCTGACATTGTTGATCTTATTATCACAGAAGGTCTTAAAAGTTAAAGTACTATCAATTTCTACACCAAATAATTGAAAGACTTGACGACCTCCCACTTAGAGATTTTTGTCGCTATTCACTGTTAATTCATATCTACAGCACCATAAGTAGATCTTATTTAAGTCCTCCAGGACTTGGTGTACAATGGGGTCAGTATTTGAGCCACTGTAGTATAGTAAGGGGGCAGTCAAGCTGGCCACAGGGCTCACTTTCCCACAGACCAGATCTAAAAGGAAATGCCCTCAAGCATCCAGTAATAATACATTGTCTTTGCACAGGCTTCTAGCCTATAGGGGAATATAGACTCGTAATATGAAATGGTTATTTTAACATGGAAGAAGAGACTCAGTGGCGAGTCTCCCTATGCAGTTATTTAGACCCACCCACTCCTCGCTATTTTGTCAGTGAGTGAGTTGCACAAATTGTACAACACAGCAATTTGTTTATTTCCCATTTTCCCACCAAGAGAACACAAACGTAGTTCGTTCTCTAATGAAATGTAGTCAAAATCACAATGGTTCAAAATAAAATTATAGCAGTCACAATATACCACATGCAAAATGTCACACTTTGCAAAGTACCCAATTTACAGCTGTCTGAATTCAGTTCTTTTCACGGCTACCTGTGAGTTACATGTTTATGGGAATTTCTACAAAATACCACAAAGCACTGATCACCAACTTGTAGATATGTGGTGCCATAAGCTGAGGTGAACCAGCATGACTTTTCCCTAACATCCAAAGGAAGACTTCAGGTCTGGCTCCATCTGATGACTGCAGGCTGGCTGTAAATTTTCCCTATGACAGAGGCTTAAATTATAGATGGGAGTCAGGATATGTGCAGAGGCAAGAAGAGATGGTGCTCCACGCTAAAGGTCAACTTTAAAATTCAGATCAATAGCTTTTCAGTGATATATTGCATGAGAAGATACTCCTGTTAGTTTTGGAGGAATGGCTTGCTAAATATGGATAGGCATGACCATTTCCTGAATGTTAATAACTCTACTGTGTTAATCATGAGATACATCTATTATTAGCATAATTTAAATTTTATTCTTTTGTCCAAAATGTTTGATCTATAAATGTTATTTTCATTCTGTTTTCACCATAGTAAACCCCATGAAGTGTTCTTTAAAATGTGTTCTTTGATTTTCCTATTTGGAATTAAAATCATATTTCCATGGCAACAGAAATCAACAAAAATGCCTATTTAGGCCTGAAAATGTTTTACATTCCAAATTTGGAACCTTTCCACCCAAAAAAGAACATTTTATCAAAAATCGTTGAATTCTCTATAATTACCCTATGTCAGTTTTGGGCATATTTTTCCTATTCTAGCCCATAGTGGTGCCCCCTCGAGGCTAAATCAGGTACTAAATCCCACAGGAACCCCCATTTCTGCTTACTGGCTCACTTATGCCAAACGTTGACACCACTTCCTGTATTTCCTTAAGCAATGTGAGCAGCTCAGAAGGGAGCTTACCCAATCATGTTAGGAGACAAATATATTTCTATTGGCCACTCAATGAGTGACTCAGAGAGCAGATAACAGCTGGATGAGCCAAGCTGCCCTTTCCATCAGTGGGTTTTACCTCAACCAGCGAAATTCAAAATGGCAGCTCCACTAGACCTCCATACTGAGTCCTATAGTCAAATGTCCATGACAGAGTGCAGCATTTTTAGATAAAACCCACGCAGGGTGAAGCTCATGAGAATGCCACAGACTCCATGCTTAAAAATGTCACAAAAGCAGGGACAAGATTTCATTTTGAAAATGTAGTAGGAATAATTGTTTTTACTAATAAGGTTGATATCCAAGGACTTAGATAACAAGAAAATTCAACAAAAATGTAAAACAGATGAACACAAGCTAGAAAATGATAAGGAACGATGGGAAATTTTCCATAGATATTTATAGGCACTCTTATGACTTAAAAATACATATTTTCTGCATATCTATAAGCTTTTAAAGTCAATGTCACAAAACGACCGTGTTAAGGACGTCTGTTACGCGTCCGTTACGGCATATGGGGTCATATGGAGCCATATGAAGGATAGGAGATTCAGATACATGTCAGGCCCTAGCTTCAGTAATTTCCATCCTGTGAAAAATCTAAGGACACCTACCCCCACCCTACATTGATACCAAGGAATCCAATGGTGCTATTCATTTTGTTCTATTTCAAATGGTTGCTTAGCAACAGGCCCTTTTATTTGAAAATATTCCGATTTTAGTGACAATCAGGATTTATAAGATTTTACATGACATTTTCACGATAATGATTTCCTGAGAAATAATCATTGCTATATCATAAAATTGTATGTGCATGTTCCTGAGGACCTTATTTTCCAATGCAATTGAGACATAACCTAAAAAGAAAAATATATTTTTTTAAGAATTTTCGCTTTCATTTGTTGCACACTCATGAGCTTGAGCCCGCATTTCTTTTAAATATGTTGACTTGGTTCATTTCTCTTTTTCCTCTGGTAATTCTGAAAGTCTAAAGCTATATCAGCATTCATACACATGAACATATGTGATATCTACTGGGAATAGGGACCTTAATGCACCATGCACTAAGGGCCTTTTTCGCAGATCCTGTCACATTTATAGAACTAGA
The DNA here is from genome assembly GCA_949317995.1 of Acholoe squamosa. Taxonomy (NCBI): domain Eukaryota; kingdom Metazoa; phylum Annelida; class Polychaeta; order Phyllodocida; family Polynoidae; genus Acholoe; species Acholoe squamosa. The sequence goes on along the minus strand of OX439041.1, from coordinate 31,925,594 downwards.
ATACTAAATAACCCGAATAAGAAAGATCTTATGTACAGAAAAAAATCAATCCTTTCAATCCAATGATGCAGGCCTCCATGTGGGGTGATGCATGTAAATAAATTTATCGATAACAATATGCTTAACACACTATCTAAGCATTTATCTTTGCGTTAGAAGGATTATTCTTATGTGAACCAGCTTATTCATAACCACGGCCATTTATGTAAAATATAAAAAGGCCGGAAGTCAATTGCCTCATTCCTCAAAGCCAACACTAGGGACCTTGCTGTTGACACTGTATTGGGATCAATGGTAGACAGAGGGAACTTCTACATGTCTGACAATGTCTGTCCCAGGGGTTCTTTCATGAGAGTATAGTCTTTGAGATATTTCACAATTGCTATCTTAATCATTTTCTCGTCTATGGTGATACTGAAAATAGAGAAAGAACTCATGAAAACAGAGATAGAACACAGTTTATGACAACTACATATTTGAAATTTTGAAGTATCGGTCCCATATGATTATCATTGCTCTTATGAAAAGCCCTTGTACCCACTGAGCTGAAGCTCGATCCATAGGTCGATGCACTACACCTATAACACCACATCTTGGATATCTCTCTGCTCATATCTGAGATCGCTAATACCTAAGATCCTTAACATTTGTCAGACGTCAGCAGGACTGTGTCCATGTGTGATATCACGATGGAATTTATGGAAAACCAAGCTTATCCTGATGATATTCCATCTAGTCCGACAAATGGGAATAATTTCACATCTATAAATGAACCTGAGTATTTGGCTTATACACCCAGCAGAATCACAACCCTAACCATATATGCGCAATTGGGACAGTGTTGAACAGTCTGGTTATTATTGTTATATTGTATGGTTCTCTGATGAGGACATCTATTTTCATGATCCTGCTCCTGGTGCTAGCTGTTTTTGATAATTTGTACCTTTGTTTTATCATTCTTGTCGTAATAGAGATTTCTGGTTTACTACCTCTCTCTTTAGCCCTGTGGATATGCCGGACACTTTTATTCGGTCTTAATACAGCTTCTAGTGTTTCATCTTGGTTGATTGTGTTGATTTCTGTTGAACGCACACAAGCTGTATTTTACCCATTGAAAGTGCATATTTACTGCACGAGAAGAAAATTGATCATCAACATTTTGCTCCTGATCATTATAATGTGTGTTGTACACGTTCCCATTTTATTCACAGGTACAATCAATGTTCTTAAAGGTAGAAACGTCTGTCACACCTATGGAGAGGGTTCTCTACTTAAAGCCATTTATTCTATTTTCCTGGCATTTGTGTACTGCATTATTCCCTTTTGTATTATGTCAATCTTGAATACGCTGACTGTGGGAAAAATCTACTTTAACAGAAAATTCATGATCACCCATCAGACATCTCAGCAGGTAAAATCTGCTAGGACAGCAGGTTTGACTGTCACAATGTTTGCTATATGTCTTGCCTTTATGGTGACAAATCTACCTGGACGGGTTCTTCTTATATCACGCACAATATCAGAGTATATTGGGGCAAACTTCAGTAGTTATGATAAATATCTGCAAATTGCATTTAAAATGGGAAATATAAACCATTGCATAAATTTCATATTGTACTGTATTACCGGCTCTGCGTTTAGACAACATTTTGTTAGCCTCTTTAGGTTTTGTAAAATTAGAAAATCATCAAGAGTTAAGAAAGAGCAGGGTTCATCAGCTTATGGGGACCTGCTCTTCAATCTTGTAATTTAATGATCTGTACTGCATATAAATTAATTATCCTTTGCAATCATAACAGACCTCATTTGGCATCATTGGGGTAGATGTGGAATGGAGGAATGACATACCCTTTTGGTATAGTTATCTATAATGATCACAGGAAATATATCATATAGAAGCGCAAAGTAAATCTACTTTGCCAATGCCTGCTACACTTGTGGTGCAGGATCATTTATTAAAACAGTCTTTCCCATTATCATCATCTGGGTGGAATACTTTATCGAACAGGAACATTCTCATTGCATTAATTTCATTGTTCGAGCTTTTTGATAGTGCTGTCTCTTGTTATAACACCGTCACTATAATAGAGACATAAATATGACAGATTGTAATGTGATGCAAACATCCTCAGGCCGATAGATGACCAGGGGTGTAGGAAAAGAGGGACCGGGGGGGGGGGGGTGCTCAACCGAGACCCCTGCCTCCTACCCCCTCCCCCAATAGAAATTTGCTTCCTACGCCTCTGGGATGATCTATAGATGTTTTGTTTCGATCCTACAACATCTCACCTGCTAGGAATCCCAAGCATAACAAACTCATAATTTTCACACTCCCACTTGATGTTATAGTAACAATGACCATAATCATTATCATTTCTCTGAATGTACTCTTTATGTTCTATTTGGTCAGGCGTAGAAAATGTAAAAATGTTGAAACGTTTAAGCATAATATCAGCAATCACTTACGTTATGCATGGGGGGGGGGTGCAGTACAGGATCGACCTCAACCTTCCTGTGCATTTGTGTGCAATTTTCATTACATCCCGACACTCCTATCAATGTAGTTATTTGCATAAGTTTGGTACATTTTATTGGCGTGCAAAATCACATACATAGGAGAGCTTTTCATTAATATGCCAAGAAATATTTACAATCAATAAACTGCACTTGGTAAACTGAAAAAAACAAAACAGATACGTTTTGGCTATGTTGTGTTTGAGTAGCTTCCTCATATATTATATGCATGGGCACACTTCAACGTGTAGCAACGCTGTGTGATTATAATACTTTACATTTTGGTGTACAGCATGATATATCCAAGAAGTGACTCAACTCCAGAATAATTTCATACAAAGACACAATTCTGAGGACTGCAAAACGACTCTGTGTAAGTAATTAGGCTATAAATTTAGTTTGAATTGTGTATGATGTAGATAATGAATTACACGTCTTTTTCTGGGACAGACATGGTTTTATGACTGTCTTTGTTTACTCTACTGATTTTACTTCTTTTAATATATGCCTCTCGGTTTCTGGATTGGAAACTATCCTGTATCTGATAATCTATTTCTTGTTTTCTTTGTCGTTGGCTACTCATGAAAGAGTTCTTGTGACGATTCACTCTCAGACCGAATTGTAAATGGGCAGGGCATATTACTGTGTCCCTACACCACATACTGCTGCCCTGCTCCCTACAGCAGTCTCTTCTGTTGAGGAACATACCAACTTCTGTTCAGGCATACAAGACAAGGTGCTGTAGCTGCTAACAGTAGTATGTACTGTTAGACTGATATAACCCAAAGCCATGTTCTGGTCTGTCAATTGCAAGTATTTATAAGTATATCCTCACAAACAACCCTGTGTACTATATTGACCTTCCTTACTGTTGGGTAGGTCTCACACATCACAGACACAGGAACCAGACCAAACAATACTAGCTTTACACTTTATATCTGACAAGGCCTTCAAGTGAAAGATTTCCTGTTATATTATTTCAATTTGTGGTAAAATGAAGAAGTCAACCAGACAAGTGCATATCGGCTGACACCCCTGGCCAGGTTTCTAAATCAGAAAGAGTGTGAAGCTATCTGTTTAGAGGTTACATGACTGATAGGTGAGGAAACTGACTTACTGAAGATTGAAATATCAAGACCTGACTTTAAAATAGAAAAAAAAATCACATACCCTCTCTAGGCAATGATTTTGAGAATTGGTAAATGAGAGGAGAGGCTGAGTATGGGAAGAAAGAGGGATGGGGGTATGCAAGGGACTGGCAGGGAGAGATGTGAGACAGGAATTTAAGATACAGAGATACTACCACCTCTCCCCCCTCCCCTGTAATACTTCAGACAAGCTAGCTTGTGGGAGGATGGGTAGGGCACATTTAACTGGGAAAACAATTAGATATATTAATCCTAAAACATGCATTCCATGACTTCTGGGTATGCCTTCATGACTTCTGTAGGAATATTTGAAAAATTCTTTTACCATTGGAAAGCCCAAAACCTGTAGCTAAATCCCCAAGTAGTTGTTGCCAAAATCAAGTTTTTGGTGATATGGTTACAGCTACCCAGGCCTGACTGCATGTAGATGAGACATAGTCACATTTCCCTCTATACCCCCGGTCTACCCGGTGCATTGATTTGTTTGCCTGCAGAGACCCATAAATAGTAATAACTAGTGGCTTCGCCACTAGAGTTTGAAGCAATAGAGCAGCTTAGGGCCTACAATGCAGCCCCCTGGTGTCTTATACTAGAGGCATGTCACTTAGTGGCGCGTCACTTATCAATGCCGTGTCAACAGTGTCACATAGCAATACCAAACAAATTTACAGATGTTCTCAGAGGTTAAAGTTTTGTGATTATCTCTGGAAATACTCTTTGGATCTTAAATAAAAAGGGGTCACGCAATAGGACCACTCGTAGAGCTGCCATTCTCTTTGAATGGGGATCCAAGATGGCGACCATTTAGATCCAGAATAGCCTCCCTAATGAAGCTATATAATAATTGCACAAAATATGTAATTATGACACTTCTGAGGTGAAACCTCAGATGCTATCAGGTGGGTAATTCAATACATAGTCATGGGAATATTTCTGGTGATCCATCTAATGGCCAGGTCGAGTTAGCTGGCATTTTCTACCTGCTTCACAGCCTGAAAATTTTGCTTTATCTGGTACCTCAAGGGTACTGCTCTTTGAAGGAGTCAAAAATTACTCATTCATAACCAGTGATCTAATAACCCACATTTATATATAGTGTAATAAGAAACTGTAACTCACACTATGGAATGGTCATATATTACTTTTTGGAGGGAATTCATGTTTACTTTGGTACAAGAAGGCTATCAATGACTATTCCAACATATGGCTCAATACTGCTGTGTAACATTTAACCTCTCCTATCAACCACCCTAATTTATTATCTACACCCTTTGTTATATCACAAAACACAGGGGCGAATCCAGAAGGGGTGGTCTAGGGCGAGCACAGCCAAGAAAAGTTGGTCATGGGGGCACAAGCGGGCTTTCATGTTTCCTACAGTTAAGAGTCATAGCCTTCAGGGGGTCGTGGGGGGACACATGCCCCCTAGCCCCCCCTGAATAGGCCCCTGATGTTAAATGAAATATTGATTTCATTACTGAATATGACTAGTCTTACTTACTTGATATGAGTCACATATATAAGTTGTGGCATATACATGGGGAATTTAGTCCTTCAAAGGGGGGGGGGCTAAGGACCTTTATTTAACTTTTCACGTTCCCCTTAGCCCTAACAGGTGTATTATGGTGTTTTCCAGAGTTTACAGCTTACAACAAGGGGCATTTTGAATATATTCACAAATGCTATGCGTACCTCATATAGTGGTCAGTAATCACAACTTTCACCACCACCTCTTTTTAATGATGTGTCCCACACATGATTGCTATCAAAGGTAAACTTCATTGACTAAGCACATTAGGTACCTCTGTGTGTCACCCCATTTGGAAGAGATCATTTCCAATAAATGGGAGGTCTATGTATCAAAGTAGGGGTAGGGGTCCTCTCTAACACTTTCTCTCGTAACCAATATTCCTCACCCATACTGATATGATTTGTAGGAAATGAGGTCTGCTAAAATATTGGAGGCACATTTAACTGGTGCAGCAGGATGCTGGGCCTATGAAGGCTAACGTGCATTTCAGTAATGTCTCTTACCCCCCTCCCCTTATACTGCCTGACCATTCCAAATGCTTCACAGACAGACATACCAGTGTGGCCAAACCACTAAGAGATCAACAACACTACACCAAGCAAGGAGTTTGGTGTAGTGTTTATGTTCTAGAGGTCATATGTGCAAACATGCTCCTGGGTTTGGTACTCTTATCAAGGATAACAACATCAAATTTGGATTCCGGTTCAAAAGAGGGGGGGTTAAAATCATGCCTAAATATAGGGGGGAAATCTGAAAAATATCCCCCTATCCCAAAGAAAAGAGACCTCAATAAAAAGCAACTATGAGAGAGGTACACAATGGTGCAACTGAAAATGCTTTTTGGGCCTAAGAATTCCTCCTTTTTCTTTAAAATGGCCCCCTTTCCCTCACACATAGTATCTATATCTATAGGAGTGCCCCCCTGGCCAGGGTGCACCTGATCAATGAAGGTATCAGTCTATAAAGCAGAACTGTACAGCATAGACTCCCAGCTGTCTCTTAAATCTCATCATTTAACTGTTTAAGACAGGGTGTGCCTTGAACACAAGGTGTGTCTTATAGCCAAGGTATTACAGTAAGTATCACTACAACTTCAAACTTATCTTAAAGGAACACTCTACTGGGTTGCCTTTTTTCACAAAGATGTCTACAGAATTACATGCATATAAATTCTAAACAACTCATGTACATCTGAGAGACAGAGGAACTATACTGCTAAATAATAATATATTGAGGTTTTGTTTACGTTGAGAGCAGCATAGGTCTCCCACATACAGGCCAATATCTGTGTAACCTCCAAAGATGCACTTAGTTTAACATGAAGTGTACTGAAGTCTGTGATTGACACATAATTACAAAGGCTAACTTTAGCAACGCCTGTTCAACCCGTATGTGTTAACCACTATAGGGAAACTGCAGCTCTAGATGTAGGCCTTTACACTGGAAATAACTTCTAGTGCCTCAGCAGCTGGGGCCCTGTGAATCTACAGTAACTTACACTATATTTCTGAATAAAAAAAAAATTGCACTGTAAGTCTACTTGGTCTGGGAATACAGTGTTGCTTAGCTAAATAAAATATCTCAACTCAACTCAAACTTTAACCTTTTTGTGCCCAGAATTATTTGAAGATTTTACAATATTTTACATTATTTCACGATTTCATTTTTTTGTTTTATAAGACCATGTGTAATTTTGATCCTCTTCCTTGATAAGGGCTTGGCATATTACATTTTCTTAATTCTCATAACGCATTGAAGACTTTCAGTTAAGGATGTGATACTACTGGTCAGGTCTAGTAACCATAGTTACCAAAACATTCCATTTGTTGTCATTTAGTGGTATTTGGTCTCTATATATATATCCATAATCCCTCCAATCCTGAGACCTTTCAAAGCTGATGCCTGCATGCATCTACATGTACTGGCACACAGGAAACATGATATGTTGTACTAGAAACAGTGCATGGCTTATCTTTAGGATAGGAGCACTTGCTGTAAAATATAATTGGAATATTGGAACCTATGTGTGTATGATCCATCATCATTTTGTTACATTTTGGAGGGTTTCCTGTTAATGAATCACATAAAATGACAACTCATCTTCAAGTTTGGACTCACTGTGCCTGATATAAAGTAGATGAAGCCAAATGAATGGTTGTATCATAATCGGGAGGTCATAAGCATTCCATAGAGGGTCTAACTTTGCAGATTGGACCAGTAGAAGTGTCTAGATGAAAATTTATTTCAATATACATGCATTTAAGCACAAAACCGCGCTTAAATGCGCGCTTGGGCACCTAATGGTTAAAAATCTAATCTGAAAGAGACTCCCAAAATAATGCCGAAACACATATTACATGTAACACAATGCACCCAGATTCCATAATCATCTACAATTTTTATGATATCTCCCTTTCATGCCAAGACAACATAATTATTGATTTGTTGTAAAATGGTTGGGAAACATTTTAAGCCGATTTTGCACAGCCTTAAGATGTTTGTGCTGATTTTCCTTTTATAGGCAACAGCAATTATCCCCATCAATCTTTTAATATCAACAATTAATTAGACTATTGGTTTATATAGTGGACTGATAAACAGGATAAACAGGGGAAACAGGACTTCAAATGTATTAATGTGAATTCACGATAGAGGGATAGAAACAGTGCACACAGCACAGTTTGTCTTCAACTTAGGGAACATTCAACAATTATGTCACTGTTATTTAGGCATTTTAGGACCCACCCAGCCCTTTGTCACTGTTTTGTATGGAACATATAGAGGAACCCAAAGACCCAACCACCCCCTAAGCAGTGACGTAATTGTTGAACGTTCCCTAGTTTCTTCACTAGAAATGGCATCAATATGTTAAGGCTAGTCTGAATATAGATTACCCAACACCAGGTAGCTGACTATTGAACAAGTAACCAATGGATAACTCATGACGAGTGGGGGTTATCGACGGATAATAACACGAGAAAAAAAACAAAATTGCGACCAAAATTTCAAGAAAAATAAAAATCCTGTCTAAAATCCTCATTTCTTTATCTATATGGTCAAGTAATACCTCAAATCGAAAGTCTCATTGAGTTACACCATTTTATACATAATACCTTGGTTGCTATAGCAAATTGGTTACCATGTCAACCATAAAACAACAATATTTTCTAATTTCTCACAAAATCTTGACTAGAACACTCATTTTCCACACATCTTGTCATCCAGTATTTCTAATTAAAGGTTTGACTCTAACGCATCACTTTACTTCAGCTCCATTGTTACCATGGTAACTTTGGTTACCATAGCAACAAAAAAACAACAATTAATTTACTGATTTGTTGCCAAATCCAAACCAGAAACCTGATTTCTACAAAGATACAGTCAAATAATGCATCAAAATAAAGGTCTCACTGGAACACATCTCTTCATGCTATAGCTAGATAGTTGTCATGGGAGTTTTGGTTACCATATTACCAGAAGATCAACTAATAAATGGCCAAAACATTATCAGAATTTGACTACATTCCCCATTTCTACACCTGAGTGGTCATACAGTAGCTCTAATCAAGGGTTTTATTATGACAAACCACTTTGGTGGCTAGAGCCAACTGGTGGTTTAGAAGAAATACAGACTTGACCAGGGCCTATTTACCCTATAATAGGCCACTTTAAATCATTTTTATTTTTGTAGATATGGCCTGCATTATCGCAAAAGGGGCCTTCTTATTCTGAATTTTCCCTAAGAAAAGTGTAAAAGCCTCATGTTTTTACAGAAAAGTATCTGCAAAGCTGAATTTTTTTATAGATTTCCTAAGACATTAACTATTCCTGAGCTTGGACTCTCATATACATGGAAATACTAGGAAAGTTAATAGTACTTGGCAATCCCATCAAGGGGTATGGTAGCAAGTCATTTTGGATGCTAACCTAACATAGAGTTATTGATATTTGAGCATAGCCATAGCCCTCCCTCAAAACAAGACACGGGAAAATCCCGTGAACAACTGGTGAATCTGTGAGCAACTATTCTCGGGAAGATCCTGGGAATAGTACCTACAATCCCGTGAATTACCCTGATATTCCCCAGTTTTTAACAGGGGCCCTCTAGTGAGATTTATACACATAAGTGTGATTCTTCAGCATAAAGTGAAGATGCCAGAGCCCACCAGGGGCCTCTGTGTGAGCATGGAATCCTGGTTTGGTCCAAAGAACAGAGAGAGGGAGTGAGATGGAAAGAAATGAGAGGGCAAGAGAGGCACAGAGAGAGCAAGAGAGATAGATATAAAGAGAGAAAGAGAGAGAGAGAGAGAGAGAGAGAGAGAGAGAGGGAAAGGAGAGAGAGAGAAAGAGAGAGGGAAACGGGAGTAAGAGAGGAAGGCAATAGAGGGAGGGAAGAGAGAGAAAGAGAGCAAAATAGAAAGAGAGCGAGGCAGAAAAAAAAGAGGGAGAGCCTTGCCCCCCCCAAAAAAAGGAAAATTGATTGACTTAAGCTACTGACAAAATTGATACATAAAGTTGATTGAATCATAATATTATGTGTCCCATTCTAATATGTATGTGGTGCACATATGCATGGGCACTGACACATTCATCTGTGAAGATGTGTAATGTAGTTCTCGCCATGAATATGACCTCAGTTGTCAAAATGGCGTTAAACATTTATTACTCACTCAGTCTCCCGTTCTAATAATTATGACCCTTATTGATATCTCACTAAATGTGCATGTTTGCTAGACATGTCTTGAACAGAGTTGAACCCTTTAAGGGCTAACCCTAATGCATTAATTCATTTTGGTTGTCATGATGCATTAATGCAGCCAGGGCTACATTCAAGCATCATGCTTACGCTTTGGGAAGATCAGCATGATGCCCCAATGAAGTGCTGGCAAGCAGACTCCCCAAGTCTTCATCGGTAAAACATGCCAGCCAATGGGCACGTTACACTACTGCATCAGCAGACCTTAAAGAGTTAGGTAGCATTTAGAGGCCTGGCAAATAGGCACTCAATGATTATAGGGCATGCTAAGTTGTTTACGAGCACTAAGTAAAGAGTCAGCTAAATTTAGACTGTCAAGGTTGTAGGGTGCAGGCAAACCACCTGTGGTACACACTTACAGAACAGGTCATTTTAGTCAGATGGGGAGGGGGATTTCTGAGGCATAAATGGGTGAATGTAAAAGCATATCTAAACTCGGCCTCCCATGAAAAATATACTGGCATCATTTAACACTGTCTGTGCTGTCTACTTAACCGTGTAAAAGCGCCCAAAATCTCACTGTGCCTTATTCACTGTACTAAATAAATACCCAGACATTTGGTTTGGTCTTTACCCCTGGTCCATATCCAAGACAGGTACTTATGAAATTTTAGTGCTGAAGAGTTATTTTAACACCTCCCCACCCCCACTAACCACTGGTACTTATATGAGACCAGCAATCATTGCTGAGTGTCAAGAATTAATCTTCTCAAAAATGAGCATCAAGATACTCACATGGAAAACTTTTCTGACTCTCTTTTGTGTCATTTTTGGGGGAAAATATTTGGGGAAATCTCAAATTTACACCAGACTTCCTTCATATGGGATGCATGCCATAGCTCCATCCATTGAAAATACACTGTAACAGGTTTATGCCTAGGTCCATCACACCTCATGTATAGACTCACTATGAACTATGTGATATTTAATGGACTATAATTATGTGATATTTAATGGACTATTAACACATAAATACCATGTTATGACATGTGTCCGTCGAGAACATATTTGAGTATGATTTGAAAAATGAACGTGACATATCAGATGGAAAAAGAACCACCCCTGTGCCCCCTCACCCCCTGCTGATACCTACTGAGCACTCCAGGACCAACCAGTTTGGGCTACACTGCCCCACCTCAGCTGTCATTTCCACCTGGCTCACCTACACACAAGACCTGTCTCCAAAAACTGAGGGTACCAGTGGGTAAGCATAAATTTGCCATTTTTCACCATTTTCTATTCATTATGACATGCAAAGGTCACCATTTTCTTGCTGCTCTATTCATAAGGGCACTTACAATCCTAAATAGTAAATGGCACTAGTATCTCGATATTACCAATGGCATTGTACCTTGTTGTGTGCAATATTCATGAATGCACTTTACCAGCATTTGCAATGATCCATAAAAGAAATCCTAAGTACTTGACTGGATCTTTATTTGCAATAATATGTGATATTGTACATCTGAAGGCATGGTTGCAAACCTATACATGTTATTGTGTGGCCACTGGCTGTGTTCAGAAATAGCCCTTCTTATTGCAGCTGCATACTACTACTACTACTATACAACTAAGTGTGAGAGGCAGTCAGACCCTTTCCCAATCCAGGTCATAGTGGGCCCACCTTGTGTACTGATTACCTTACCTCTTATACAGTGTACCCATTCCCAGCCAGCCTACTTTGGGTAACTCACACAAGCACCTAGCAGAAGGTGACTTTACTTGTATGCAGGGTTGTTGTAGATTGCAACACTCATGGTCAGATTCCCCTTCTGTCCCAGTATATTTACATGTCTGTATATGTGTCCACACTCACTTCCATCTATGTACATACATTCCCTTTTATCCACATACACACACATGCCTAATGTCCACATGCACCCCATCACACATCCACATCCTCTCTATGTCCACATCCCCTCTAAGTGCTCACACACCTCCCTCTATATACACACCCACCTCCCTCTGTGTCCACACCCACCTCCCTCTATGTCCACACCCCCCTCTCTCTGTGTCCACACTTAACTCCCTATATGTCCACACCCATCTACCTCTGTGTCCACACACACCTCCCTCTGTGTCCACACCCACCTCTCTCTATCTCAACACCCAGTTCCCTCTGTGGTCACACCAACTTACCTCTGCGTTTACACCCACCTACAGTGGCCCACAAGGGTCAAATTGAAGTTGAAGTAAAGAGTTGACTTTCACAAAAAAAGTTAGAGTCCAAAACCAATATTAATGTTCAAAGTCAATTTCACTTCATTGCTGTCAAACTGTCAAGGTGTCAACTCATGAAAACCAACTTGTGACAGGTATCTTTTAGCATTGCATGGTGCACTCTATGTCTTTCTATATGAACAAAGTTTATACCAGCAACTACTGGGTAGCTATCGGTTCCCTCACACAATAACTGATGGTTCCACACCAAGTAGTTGGTGGTTCCAGCATCCTGTAACTGGTGGTTCCCACCCACTGTAACTGCGGTTCCACACCTATCCGCTACTGGCACTGGATCCCATACCAAGTAGCTGCTGGTTCCCACACCCAGCACTTGGTGGTTTGCATGCACATTAGTTGCTGTTTCCTGTACCCAGTACATGCTGGTTCCCACATCCAGTAGCTGCTGGTTCCCATATAAAATGGTTCCTAACCCAAGTAGCTGCTGAATCCCACGCCCTTGCTGGTTCTTGCACCCAGTACCTTCTGGCTTCCACATAGAGTAGCTGGTAGTGGTTCCCACATCCATTAGGTGCTGGTTCCTGCACCCACTTCCTGCTGGTTCCCAAATAGAGAGCCTGCTGGTTCCTACATCAGGTAATTGCGAGTTCTTAAAAGAATAGCTGTCAAAATAAGTCAGTTGGGTCAGGATAGGTCAAATTAGGTCAATATGTTGAAAATAGGTCATATTTGTCAAAAGTATGTCTATTCAGGTAGCATAGGTCAAATTATGTCAAATATGGTGAAAATAGGCCAAATTGGTCAAAAGCAGGTCAATTAGGGTAGGATAGGACAAATTAGAGTAAATATGATGAAAATAGGTCAATTTGGTCAAAAGTAGGTCAATAAGGTCAGGATAGGTTAAATTAAGTCAAATAGGGTGAAATTAGGTCTAATTGATAAAAAGTAGGTCGATAAGGGTAGGATAGGTCAAATTAGGTCAAATATGCTGGAAAAATATGTCAAATTGGTGAAAAGCAGGTCAAATAGGGTAGGATAGGACAAATTAGAGTAAATATGGCGAAATTAGGTCAAATTGGTCAAAAGTAGATAAATAATGTCAGGATAGTTGAAATTAAGTCAAATAGGGTGAAAATAGGTCTAATTGGTAAAAAGTAGGTCAATAAGGGTAGGATAGGTCAAATTAGGTCAAATATGGTGAAAACCAGTCAAATTGGTCAGAAATAGGTCGATAAGGTCAAAGTAAATCAAATAAGGTCAAACATGGTGAAAATAGGTCGAATTAGTCAAAAGTAGGTCAATTAGATCAGGATGGGTCAATTAAGGTCATATATAAGTCATATATAGTGAAAACAGGTCATATTGATCAAAAGTAGGTCAGTTAGGTCCAATAAGGTCAGGATAGATCAAATATGGTTGAAATAGATCAAATTGGTCAAAAGTAGGTCAATTTTGTCAAAATGTAGGGTATGATAGGTGAAGTAAGGTCAAATATGCTGGAAATAGGTAAAAGTAGGTCATTTAGGTCAAATTATGTCGAAATTTGTCAAAATAAGGTCGACTATGACTATTTTTGACCAATCTGACCTACTTTGACTATATTTGACCTAATATGACCTATTCTAACCTACTTTGACCTAATTGTGCTACTTTTGACTGATTTGACCAATTTTAAGATATTTGACCTAATTTGAACTATCCTTACCTAATTTACCTTCTTTTGAACAATTTGACCTATTTTCACCATCATTTGACCTAATTTGACCTATCTTAGCCTGATTTGACCTACTGACCTACCTTTGACCAATTTGACCTACTTTTACCATATTTGACCTGATTTAACCTCCTTGACCCACCTTTAACCAAATTGACTTATTTTCGCCATATTTGACCTACCTTAACCTACTGGACTTACTTTTGACCAATTTTACCTGTTTTAACCAAATTTGAACTTATCTTACCTATCTTAACCTACTTTGACCTAATTGACCTCCTTTTGACCAATTTGACTTACTTTTACCATATTTGACCTGATTTCACCTCATCGGCCTACCTTTTACCAATTTGACCTATTTTTGCTATATTTGACCTATCCTTACCTACTCTGACATAATTCGACCTTAATTGACCTACTTTTGACCAATTTGACTCATTTGAACCCACTTGGACCTAATTTTGACCAATGTGATCTATTCCTACCATCGTTGACCTAATTTGATAGAATTTGACCTGATTGACCCATTTTCCACCAATTTGACATAATTTATCCTAGTCTGACCTAATTTCATTCAATTTTAGTGCAGGAACCAGCACCTAATGGATGTGGGAACCACTACCAGTTACTCTATGTGAAAGCCAGCAGGTATTGGGTACAAGAACAAGCAAGGGTGTGGGATCCAGCAACTACTTGGGTTAGGAACCAGTTTATATGGGAACCAGCAGCTACCTGATGTGGGAAGCAGTAGCTACTGTATGTGGGATTGTTTGATTTGTGTTTTACAGCACTTTAGCGGCACTAAGTGGCTATCCCGTGCTTCACAGGTTGATAATCTAACAGAGGAATGTGTCAGTGCCCACGCATATGTGCACCACACACATCCTGAGGGGATAGGAAAGAGGAGATATAGACCCTTTTAAGTGGGCTAGGGAAGCCCGTACTGTATGTGGGAACCAGCATTTACTGGGTACAGGAAACAGCAACTAATGTGTATGGGACTACCAAGTGCTGGGTTTGGGAACCAGCAGCTACTTGGTATGGGATCCAGTATCAGTAGCTGATTGGTGTGGAAACACCAGTTACAGTGGGTGGGAACCACCAGTTATGGGATGCTGGAACCAGCAGCTACTTGGTATGGAACCATCAGTTATTGTGTGAGGGAACCAATAGCTACCCAGTAGTTGCTGGTATAGACATATAGAAAGACATAGAGTGTACCATGCAAAGCCAAAAGATACCTGTCACAAGTGGGTTTGCATTCATGAGTTGACACCTTGACAGCTTGACAGCAATGCAATGAAATTGACTTTGAACATTGATTTTGCTTTTGGACTTTAACTTTTTTTGTGAAAGTCAACTCTTTGCTCCAAATTCAATTTGACCCTTGTGGGCCACTGCACCCACCTCCCTCTATGTCCACACCCATTTTCCTCTGTGTCTACACCCACCTCCCTCTGTATCCAGACCCATCTCCCTCTGTGTCCACACCTGCCCTCCCTCTATCTTCCTACCCATCCCCACTATGTCCACACCCAAAGCTCTCTGTGTCCACACCCACCTCCCTCTGTGTCCACTCTCATGTCCCTCTACGTTCACACCCACCTCCCTCTATGTTCACACCCACCTCCCTCTATGTCCACACCCACCTCCTTCTATGTCCACACTCACTTACCTCTTTGTGCACAACCACTGACCTCTTTGTTCACACACACCTCACTCTTTGTACACACTAAACTCCCTCTATGTCAACACCTACCTCCCTCTATGTCCACACCACCTCACTTTTTCTCCACTCTCACCTCCCTCTATGCCCACCCTCACATCCCTCTGTGTTCACACTCACATCCCTTTGTGTCCACTCTCATCTCCCTCTATGTCCACATCCATTTGCCTCTTTGTCCACACCCACCTCCCTCTGTGTCCACATCCACCTTCCTCTATGTCAGCACCCACCTCACTCTGTGTTCACACCCACCTCCCCTATGTCCACGGCCACCTCCCTCATTATCCACACCCACCTCCCTCTATGTCAACACTCAATTCCCTCTTTGTTCACACCCACCTCCCTCTGTGTTTACAGCCACCTCCCTCTGGGTCCACACCCACCTCCCTGTATGTCCACACCCGCCCTCCCTTTGGGTCTACCCAAATCCCTCTATGTCCACATCCAAATCCCTCTCTATCCACACACATCTCCCTCCGTGTCCACACCCACCTCCCTCTATCTTCCTACACATCCCCATTATGTCCACAACCACCTTCCTCAGTGTCCACACCTACCTCCCCCTGTGTCCACTCTCACCTCCCTCTATGTCCACACCCAGCTCCCTCTACGTCCACACCTACTTCCTTCTGTTTGGTTTGGCATAACCTAGTGAGTAATGGATATACCATTTGTCTTTATAGGTGCATGAAGTTGGACCAATGAAGACCTGGAGGCAACATCCTACTAAGTGGTTCAAGAGGACAACACGTTCTACTCCATATGATTTTTTCAAAATTTTCAAAGGTTCTCTAAAATTGTTATTTGACATGTATGCACATATTTGCCAATGATTTTTTCTGATATCCCAAGCAGGAAATGAACATTTCTAACAACCTCCAGTGAAAACCCAGCAAAGAATAATTGTTTTTCAGTGACCATGATCACTGAATGGTTGATAGTATGGAGAAACAATGAATTTCTACAACATGCTTGGCAAAGTCCTAGATTTTCTTTTGGTTTTTGTGGCCCATAGCCTTTAACCATTACAGCTATGTAATAATGCTATCCGTAGTATCAAGCACATCTAACAAACTGTGAACAGGTCAGCTTGACTCGTACACCTGGCCTTCAGAACTGGTCATGTGACCATAGCACTGAGACACACACAGAGGACCTGCCCTCCCCCCACTTGGCCCTTCATAGGATGTGTTACAGTTATTGATTGTTAATATTTATGGGTCTTTTCGGGCAAACAAACCAATGCATTAAGTTGACCTTTGGGTAAGATGACTATGATGCACTTACCTGAAAACTATACACACATTGCAATTAGATCTTAATCTCTTGTTGTACATGTTAAATCATGTAATTTATATACCAGTCATAGGAGCATTCCATATAGTCATCTAACAATATCCTATCTAATATATTCTAATATATTGAGGAGCTTCTACTCATGGTGTAGTCACCTAACCATGTGTTGCCAATGTCTGCCTGCAGCTAACCACCCTCTGACATCACAGAGGCCTAACTGTAACACACCCTAATGGTCACTACTTTGACAGCTCTCATACCCTCTCCTCCACAGTAGGGCCGCACACACCTCTTAACCCTTCAAGGGCCTCTGATGCATTAATGCATCATGTCCATTGGACATCATGATGCACCAATGTATGAAGTGCATAGTAGGAGTTCAAAGTGACATGGCATTGGTTAATTGGAGTCTTAGAATGGAAAACAAGCAAGTCATTCCCATATTAGGAGCCCAGTCACATAGTATTGTTATATTTGGAGCAGTTACTGCTACAAATACACATGTTGCAGACTGGTAATACCTACACAGCCGTTGTTCTGTTTACTGGTGTCTATTTTTACACATCCCAGGTCACTTCAGGTACAAACAGAGTGATTGGTGGTTTTGGGTTTTAGGTATTTAACACAAGGCGATCCTGGATAGTCATTGGTAGGTGTCACACACTGCTATTTTACAGGCTGGGTTTATATGTATACATGTTTATTTTAGTAATTGTTAATGTGGGTTAGAGTTTTAGCACAAGGTGATCCTGGACAGTCAGCAGTACCGGGGTAGGCATCGCACACTGCTATGTACAGGCTGGTTCTATATTTTAGTGGTTGGTAAGGTGGGATTAGAGTCTGCATGCTCTCCAACACTTAATTGGAGCATTATGCCGACCCTTTTGCAGTGTGTGTATCAACTCATATGGTCGTCATGATGCATGAATGTAGCATCATGATGACCGATGGGCATGATGCATTAATGCATTAGTGGTCCTTTAAGGGATGTAATGGTTGGTGAGTTGGGATGTAGTGGTTCAGGTTGGTGAGTTGATGCATTTGATGCATGGCCATCAAAATTTATATGATGCCAAACTATAGTCCATCCCTGATTACTTGTCACTTGTACATATAATAACTGTGGGCAGAAGGAGGGGTCAGCTAGTGCTGGAGGAATGGATAGGCTTGTAGCTTACTGCCGGTGGGGGACCCATTCATATTTTTGAGATACAGAACCTTTAATATTATATAGGATTATGCAGTAATTTGTCACATTATTCCCCATATTCATATCCAAAAGTTGACAGATTTTTTCATAACTTCCTGAGCACTTAGATTATAAGCATATCTTTGTAATGAATGGAGTATCAACATATAGTCCAATTGGTAACACATTTGACTCTATATCAAGAGATCTTGGGTTCTATTTTATGCCAGGGAATGTAAGAACATCTGTGAGCGAGCAAGCAGAAATGAGGGTTCCTGCAGGATTTAGTACCTGTTTTAGCCACCAGGGGGCACTACTATGGGCTAGAATAGGAAAAATATGCCTAAAACTGCTATAGGCTACTTTTTTTATGGACAATCCAATGATTTTTTATAAAATATTCTATTTTTGGGGAAAGGGTCCATATTTGGCATTAAAAAATGTTTTTGGGCACAAATAAGCATTTTTGTTGATTTCTGTTGCCATGGAAACATTATTTTCATTCTAAATAAGAAAATCGATGATCCCATTCGAAGGAACATTTCATAAGGTCCACTATGGTGTAAACAGAATGAAAATACCATTTCTACATCGAAAGTTATGGGCAAAAGAATGAAAATTTATGCTTATTGAGCTAATTAGCATAAATTATGCTAATTACAGATGTATCTCATGACCAATGGGACCTTTGGCTTATTGACATTCACAAAATGGTCATACCTACCCATATTTAGCAAGCCATTCCTCCAAAACTAACAGGAGTATCTTCTCATGCAATATATCACTGTAAAGCTAGTGATCTGAATATTAAAGTTGTCTTCTAGCATGGAGCACCCTTTCTCCTTGCCTCTACACATCTATACAAATATTTTGGGAACATTTCGATTTTCTTTTTTTTTAATTTGGCTACCATAAAACGTTTTTTAATGTTTGTCAACATTTTTTCATCATCCAATTGATGTTTCTGGGACAAACCCCCTCTCTATCAAACGGTTTTTACTAACCCTGTTATTAAGCTATACTATCATAGAATGTGTTTGTCTGAAATATAGACAGATTGCAACCCCTCTTTTCCCTCTCCTGCAAAACTTGAAATATGCAGATACAACCTTGTTGCACTGAGGCAACGACATATGGATGAAAATCAATATGAAAAGCAAATGCTGTCATTCACTGTTAGTATCAAAGACACACAAAAACAATCTATTATCCAATAATTTGTAATACACTAATGAGGTTTATTATATAGAAGTCATTCTACCCAATTTACAAATTGATATTCATGTAGTAGATTAATTTGTTATCATTCCACAATAAAACTGATTTAAACTAAAACTTTCCCAAAAATATTATTTAGATGACTTGTTGTAAGATAAGTGGAATTTTTATCAGTGGTCTCATGCATTGGTTATTTGAATTTGTGTAGAAAAGTAATTTTTGTTTAATTCAAATTTATTTTGAATACTTTGCAAATGTTGAGGGGCCCAGATAAACTTCCTTTATAATTGAGGCTGGTGCCCCTTTTCCTATGCCCCTGATTCATGTTCCACTTGAAATAACTACTACCCACACATTCATTTTAACTCACGGGCATGTACTTTTGTTTTCTTTATGCAGGTAGTCAATTGCAACACAGGAGCTTCATGAAATCTGCTAGATAGCACATATTAAGAGAGGTACTCAAGAGAGGAGGGCTGACTGAAAAATAGCAGTGGTGCCACCCATATGATATTTTTATTGCTGTCATAGATGTTCTGTCAGAAATAAGATACATTAAGTCTGGCTATTTAGGGAAACCAAACTTTGAGAGGCTTGCATTGTTGATTCCTGGATTCATCATGCCTTTTTTTGGTAGATTTGAATAAAAAGATTCAGACATGCAGTCTTGAATTCTAAACAAAAGAAAATGCAGTTACAATACCCTGTCTATAAGGTGCACCCTACATTTAAGGCACACCCAGACCTTTCTAATATGATAAAAGGATATGTAAATGTTGTATATTTTATTCTAATCAATGGATCTTCAAAATTCAAGAACCAATAGCCATCCCAGTGCTTCCTTCACCCACCTTTACCACTGAATGTGGATGGGGGAATATTGCAGAGATTTTGGGGGAAAATTTACTCCCAGAGAGAAAATGTACTCCCAGTTTGTTTTTTTTTATATAGAGCAGCGCTCATTTTTTATTTAAAAAAGAAAAAATGTCTATAGCTATACAGGTCTTCGCTACATTTTTGATATTTTGTTATATAAACACCACAGGACACCACAGGACAATACATAGCGCATTATTATAGTGAGTATGACAATAGATGTGTTCTATATGACTAGTGATAGAGACTAGATACTGATATACCTCTACATCGATACAGTTTTCACAGCTCCGTTCCCCTATCTAGGATGTATGCTATGAGTGAGATACTAGGGTTCTTTCAGTGTATGCAGAGCGGTTACATTGAGTCCAAAATAGCCTCCCATTTCCTAAACTTCTTTTGCTTGTTCTCCAGACTGCATATAAATTGTTCTGAGAGAAGAGAGTGTTTAAACTCTCCTATCCATTGCAACAGATCAAGATGGCATTTGTGATACAAACGCTGCCTATAAATGTAAAACCTGGTTCTAAGCATTACATTGTTGATGATATCACCATTTGGAATTTTTCTACATAATCCAAGTATCAATTCATGCTCATCTAAATTCCCTGTATCAATCTTAGCAACAGTGTTTATCCATCGTATGACTGACTTCCAGAAGTAGGCTACTGGGGGGCATTTCACAAGGAAGTGATCAAGAGTGTCAGTCTTACCATCACAATATACACATTCTGGGCTTTCCTTTGCACGTATATCAAACAAGTATTTGTTACAAGCTAGTATTTTATGGAGTACCTTATATTGAAAAGATTGTAACTTTGTTTCCCTACTCACTTGGTATGGACACATATATATGTCATACCATGGAACCTTTGTAAATTGGACCTCAGGAAAGACTTTTGCCCATTTCATTTCATTCCTTGGCATTTGTTGTGAGTGACGGTATAGAACTATCCAATACAATTCCTTGCTTGATGTTGAAAAGAGATTAACTATGTCTGGGGTATTATCAATGACCCAAATACAGTCATTTGGCCTTTGAATTTCGTCACTGGATATGCTAGCTCTCCAGCTACCTGGTATACTTTGTCGGATTTGTAGAGCCTGAAGAAAGTTACACTGAACACCATACCTTTGAGAAATTTGAGTGTCTGACATAAAACTTCCATTATCCAGTAAATCTTCAACCCTGACAATACCAGCCTCCCCCCACGACTTCCAAAATATTGGTGTATTATTGATAGTAATAAACTTATTTTTCCACAATACTTCATTACGGACTTCCGTTTCTCTTACTAGTGAGACATTTTGGAATTCATGCCAGTCCTTGAGAACCTGATAGTAGAATGGGCTTGCTTCTCGTGGTATGTTAATATCTGATTTTGTATGAATGAACAGTTTCAAGTCAGACACTTCATGGAGGAATAACTTAATAAAATCACATGGAACCATGGTGGTATCCCAATAGAACCTTTTGATCCAGTTTATATTAGATACAATGATTTTCGTTTTAAAATTGCCTACTGCAAGTCCACCATGCTTGGTCTGTGCCTGAACACGTGCCCTGGCTACCTTGTTCCTGTTGGAGCCCCATAGGAATTTGTCAACAATTCTATTGACTTCATCTATTGCTCTAGATGGTGTAGTGGTGACTGAGGCCGGGAACATCACACATGGTAGCATTAGGCTGTTTATGATGATAGTTTTACCTTTGAGTGAGATGTTGCGGTGCCTCCAATCATCACTTATGTTGGTGATTTTCTGTATCTGGGGTTCAAAGTTCCACGAGTAATTTTGGGCTTCTGTCCTATTCGGTGCTACAGAGATGCCCAGGACAATCAATCTTTCGCTCCATGCAAGACCCTCCAATCCGGTCCGACTAGTGTCAATACCACCAAGTGCAAGATATTGTGTCTTATATCTATTCACCTTCAGACCAGAGTACCTCCTAAACCTTCTCAAACAGTCCAGCAGGTGATGTAGAGCTGCTGCTGATTCGATAAAACAAGTGGTATCATCAGCATATTGACATATCTTTACTTCTCTAGTACCAAGTCTTATACCTTTAATATCTACATTCATGCGTATATTATGAGCTAACAGTTCTACAGCAATAACAAACAAAAAAGGCGATAGACAGCATCTCTGTCTGGTTCCGCATGCAAGTTCAAACCAGTCACTTGTGTACCCATTATTTATGACACAGGCAACAATGTCTTTATATAATATCCTGACCCATGAGATGTATTTTTCCCCAAATCCAAACCTTTCAAGTGCCTTAAAGATAAACTCCCACCTTATCTTATCAAATGCTTTTTCAAAATCAACCGCCATCAGAATACCAGGGCGACTGAACTTTGTGGTGTATGCTAATATATCTTCAACTGTGCGAATACTTGTTCCTATATACCTTGACCTAACAAATACAGATTGATCTGAGCTTATAATACTAGGGAGGTGGGGTTTTATCCTTTCTGCCAGGGCCTTGGTGTAGATCTTATAGTCTGTATTCAGCAGGCTGATCGGCCTCCAGTTTCCTAGCTGGAGTCTATCTTTTTCCTTTTTAGGGATAAGGGTTATAATGCCACGTTTCTGTTCTTGGCTCAAGCTGCCCGTTTCCGTAGCATAGAGTAGACTTTGACTAACATCATCCCCAATATCAGTCCAGAAGAACTTATAAAACTCTGCACTTAGCCCATCAGTGCCTGGGCACTTCCCATTCTTTAAGGATTTAAGACTGTTGAGAAAATCTGACTTTGATAAAGGTCTCTCTATCATCTCTCTCTGGTTGTCAGACAAGACAGCTAAGTTGTTTGTATCTATAAAGGGACAACGGTCATCAATATCATCTAACTCTCTATAGCTATCTGAGTATAGATTTCTGTAAAATTGCTTCTGTATGCTGAGGATATCTTTGCATTCAGTGACTATATGCCCATTTTGATCTTTCAGTTGAGTAATAAGTTTGTCCATAAAATTATTTTTTTCTAAATTCAAAAAGTATTTGGTTGGTCGTTCACCTACCTGGGACCAATTCGCTTTTGACCTAAACATGATGGCTCTAGCTGTCTTTAATTCAATATCTTTTAGGTCTCTCTTAACACTTTCCATTTCATCAATTACCTCATGGCCCTCATCAAAGGCTGCGGTCAATTTTCCCAGACTGTTTGTTAACTCCCTCTCTACCTTTTTAGATTCTGCCTTCTTCTTCTTGCTGTAATTAATTGAAAATTTCCTTATCTCATACTTCAGAATCTCCCACTTCGCATTGGGTGCCAGATCCTGGTATTCTATCTTACATTTTCCAAGCATAGTCTTAAGTTGATTCACATAGTCTTTATCTGAGAGAAGGGTATTATTAAACTTCCACACATTTGGGCCTCTGTCCTGGTCAGCACTGGAGATTCCCAGTGTTACCTTACTGTGGTCAGATAGCGTTCCAGGACGGATATCTGTTTTATGAACAAAGCCTGTCAAATGCTCAGACACTAGCCAGAAATCTATCCTGGATGCTTGCTCTTGCCTATGAAAAGAATATCTACGTAAATTAGGGTGTCTAACTCTCCATATATCCACTAAGCTGAGAGTATCTTGAAGACTGTATATTTGCTTCCTATACTGCCTATTAGCTGCCCTTATACTATTAGTTGCCCTTCTGTCTATATATGGGTCTGGGGTTTCATTAAAGTCACCTCCAAGGAGAAGGTTTTCGACTTCATAGCCTTTTAATCTATCTGTTATTTCATCTAATACAGCCATCTGGTCTGCTTCATAGTTTTGTGTTGGAGCATAAATATTGCATAAGACATAATCCACTCCCTGAACCTCGATGTGTAATATAATATACCTCCCATTGGCATCCAGTGTCTTTTCTAGGCACTTGTAAGGGTAATTTCTATTGAAGAGTATGGCTACACCTTTAGATGATGAGCTGCCATTTGCACATATCATATCACCACCCCACTCAGCCCTCCAAATCTTTTCTACTTCTGCTGTGCAGTGGGTTTCCTGAAGGAAGACAATATTATAACTTTCATCCTTTAGCTTCTTGAAAATAGCTCTTCGCTTATCTCTCACCCTTATGCCATTAACATTAAAAGAGCATAGGTTAATCACTCTTGTGTTATTGGTCATAGCCTTTTGAATTCAGAATAGGGGTCATATTATGTTTGGTTTTACACAGAATTTGTGGGGTATCAATAACTCTACTTCTTAGGTTCAGTTGTCTTACAATCATCCACAGCCACGCTGTGAGGGTACAATACTCATATATCATCATATACGCCTTGCTAACGTTCTGTTGGCACCTCATAGAAACAAAATACAATAACACAACTACCAAAATGATGTACATAATCTTGCGCACACAAATAACAGATAAACATAAACACACAAGAAGAGAAAAGTAAAGCAACCACATTTAGTTGCTCCATAGACCATGTGTCTCATGCAACTGAGAGAGCTGTTTGATAATATGTTCATTTTTGTAGGGTATTTTATTTAAGACTATCGCGATCCATCCCTAAGTTGAATGAATCTTGAGCACCACATGGTTATACCCAGCTGTTGCAGTCATTACCATCAATACACACATACATGTACCCATTTTGGGACCAAGTAAGTTAGGCAGTATCCTCAAATTCCTGGCGCACCTCTTGGAGAATTTTACCAAGCAGGTTTTTTCCAGACCATAGCTCTTGGTTTAAGGTGTTCTTATCAGTCAGTCTCATCCCTATGCCCCATACAGCATCTTTTGAGGCTTCACCAATAACCTTATTTCCTGTGCTAAGGAGACGCTGGCGAATGAGTGGATTTTGTTGGACCTTAGCCCTAATCCCTTCCATTGCAATGGACTTGGATTTAGCGATCCATTCGTCCTTGTGCTCTTCCCTGCACTTGTGTAGTATGCCCTTTAGCTTGGCAGGCACATACAGCCGCCATGCCTGTCTCTCTAAGTCTTCACGCCTTGCGATAATGCACCTTTGTATGGCGAGGTATTTCTCCATCGATGTGTAGGTCTTGTCTCCGATCTTAAATGTAGCAGGGTAGTGGTTGCTAAAAGGGGAGGCCTTGGTGAAGAAAACTACAGTGTTCTCATTCTCTAGTGTAGCCAGAGCCTCTGGTCCCAAATATTCAGGAAGAGTGTCCCAGTTTTCTTTGTTGTAGAGCTTGCCATCAAGGTACAGGGTTGTGCCCGACATTCTCACCTCTCTGTAAGTGCCATGGTTCTTGGCCACCCAATATGTCTTTTTAACTTTAGCTAGTTCCCCTTTCAGTTTGGTGGGGATATCCTCACTGAGCCAGAGTTGGGCACCGTTTACTTTGTAGTCCCTAAACTGTGCTCTTCGCCCCCACAATTTATTTCTTGCATCCAGGAATTTCAGCCTTATTAGTACAGGCCTTGTAGCTTGTCCGGGGTTCCTCGTAATGCGATGAGCCACGTCAATGCAGCTACTCTCCATTTTTGCATGGTGCCAAAAGATTCTTCCCAACTCTGCCCTCAAACTTTCAGATGTTTCGTTTTCACCCTCTGGGAGGCCATCCAGCAGTAAGTTCAATTTTCTTGAGTACGCTTCCTGTTTGATGGTGTTGTCCTCATTTCTCTCGAGGTGAGCCTTATTTCCTTTAACCTGTATCTCAGTTTCCTCCAGCCTGGTTTTCGTCTCTGATAGTTCGTTCTTTGTTTCCGTTAGATCCTTCTGGAGCTTAGCAACTTGCTCCTTCAGGACCTGGATGTCGCCTTTGTTGATTTCTACATCCTCCGCCACACTTGAAAGGTTATCGTTGAATTCCTTGATGTCGTTTGCAGTAGTTAGACCAGTATTGTCGACTCAGATAAGCCGTTCCTCGATCCTGGCTAAAGTTCTAGCTAGCGTGAGTAAACTCAGCTCCTCAGGGTTGATGTTCTGGGTTAGTGTAGGTTTGCTAGCAGTACCAGCTACCCCGCTGTTAGACTAGTGTTGGTGGGCTTCTTCGGTGACCCTCAGTTTTCTATCAGTATCGTCATCAGACAGTCCTGCTTCGTCAGGCATTCTTTTTTTCGCTGCTTTGTCAGTGTTTTTACAGTCCATGGGGGCCTCCCCTTCCCCAGACGAGTTGCTCTCCATTGTGACCAGTGGTGCACCAGTTGGAATAGATACAGCACCCCCACATTGTTCACTGACATTTGATGTTGACATATTAAACCTGGGCGAAGTCTAAAGATGCACAAGGTCTATCCCCTACCAACTGACTAAACCTTGACCAGTGTTGGTTTCATATGTGGTTAAGTTGATGATACAGCACCGACAATTGAGAACACATGGACATGGAGCCATGTATGGCCACTACATGTTACATAGAGCCTGCCTCCATACCTTTGGGTGCATTCTAACAATATATAGTTTATGGGGGTTTCCTACAGTGTAGTTGCTTAAAGAATAGTTGTATACTTTAAAGTTGTAGAGTTACTGTTACTAACTGTAGTAGTAGTGTCTCGAACACACCCAGCACACTCAAGTCAGATACCACAGCAAGGCTCTATGATATCTTGACTACCAACTGCCTGTTTAGCAGCATTTATATCTGCCCAGGCATGTCACTCCTTAAATATATTGTACAGCTCAAAATTGTCATAGAGAGGCCCAACAAACGCCAAAATGATCGTGAAAGTCTACCGAGTAAGGCTACGCTTATGCCGTGTTGTTATTGTTTATATGGGCCGAGCGGGAAGACGGTTTTCGTCATGTACTTCCTGTTGCTACTTGCTTCAATTATCACTCAGTTCTGTCCATGTGCGACCTAAATGTGGTTTGTTTCTGTGTAATTTACTGAAGAATTTGAGAGGGACTTCACATATACAGGTTCCTTGGTACTTGTCCGTTTGTTCAGCGAAGCTTGTGCTCCCTAATAGGGCTATAGAATGCCAAAAAAACAGTTGTCTGCTGGGAGTGATATTGCTGGGCACTTCTCTGGCTGGGTGCGTTCGACCTATCTCCGTACTCCCAGTTTTGCTGCATCTAGAAGATGCACCAAAGGGCAATTCTTGCATATAAAACATGCCATATACATGGTGTATTACAATATAATATTGCAAAGGCATTTTATGCTTTGTCCTGCCCCCTGGTGGCCAAGACTAGAACTTCAAATCCTCTATGTAAGGATGTATGGTAGTAATAGCAGTGTAGATGTATGGGTAAATGGTTTTTCATGTTAAAAATCAATTATCAAATTGTGATCACACCTTTCAGTGTTATATTGCATAAGAACATACTCCTGATAGTTTGAGAGAAATAGCTTGCTAGATATGAACCCATGAGTATTTATAACCATATCCCCAATCTCAATATGTTCTAGCTCTATTTGGCCTTGAAATACATCCATTTATTTCATTATAACCTCTGGTGTAAGAATGGTATGTTCTTTCTGCCTTCACCATAGTAAACCATGGAACTTTCCCACAAATGGGTTCCTTGATTTTCTTTTGCTCCTTTGTGCTCCCTTGTGCTCCCTTGTGGCAAAATTAGGAAATAAATCTAGCACGGGCTAGGCACCAATCCTGTTTACCTGTTCGAGACTATATGTGTGATGAAAAACCTGAATATTTTCATTGCGCTGGAGCTTACTCTATTCAATATGCTGATGCTGGCTTTTTTAAGGTAGATGGCTCTAATGCCAATCATGTTCTCTGTGCAGGTTTCTGCACATGTGTACTTCTCTATGGCTAGTGAACGACTATACAAAATCATAGCAGGCCCATGAAGCTGAGGTGAACTCTTAACCTTCTGTGTCTACACCAGGCACACTAATTAGTTAGGCCACAAAGCCAGCTGGCTGTGTGGGGGTTTATGAGCAGTATTTAGCCTGCATGATGTAATTCTATTATTTTCAGGAGATTTTCAATGTGGAAAAATGATTCAAAAGTGCATGGGACCACATGCTGGTAATATATTTTCTGGGTACAGAAAGTTGATGAAAATATTCTGGGAAAGTAAGCCAAAAAATTAGCTACTCTTTAATGAGATTCCATGCAAATTATGGCAAAACACTGTATAATCCTATGGTAGATTCATAGATAAATATCTCATAAACTAGCATGGGACCCTATGCTAGTTTATAAGACTGCTTTCTTTGTATTATTAGAAAGAGAAAGTTATTAAAAACATGGTGAAAATCTGGCGAAACTTTAGCTACTTTTAGCCTATGGGCGCCATCCACCTTCCCGATTTATTGCCCCCATTCTAGATGTATTTATTACCCAAATAAAGGCTCAAATCAAAATATAAGTCAATGTGTCTAGTTTTGTGTGAATCTCTATATTGCTCAGAATCTATCAATAGAAATGATGCCATTTCAAGGCTAGATCTACATCAAAGACAAATACAATGAGGAAAGTCTCATCATAGGAATACAAACTATCAATTTCAAATCTTAAATTGGGGGTTATTTGCAAAAGTATTTTCAATATTCCCGTGATATCACGTGAATTTACTGTCATTTCACGTGATCCCGTGATATCACGTGAATTTCTGCTCACAGAATCCCGTGAATTCACGTGTAAATTTCACGGGAATTCACGGGAACGACACCAGTTCAACACGGGATTTTACTGGTGAATTCACGTGAAATTGTTTCAAGGGAGCTAGCACAAAGTATAATCCAGGCAATTAAACCCCAGATCCTTTGCAAGGATTTTTTCTGGTCTGGTGAACAGCCAGCACACATCTGTGCATGCTCCAATACAATTGTCTCGCAGCTTTCCCTGCTCCCTTCACCACACTGTATTCCCCAGCCTCAATCCCCCTGATTCAGATTCCACCACAAGGGCTACAGTGGGATGGGACCATGTCAATTATTTAATAACTAATACCCCACATCAAAAATGATCCAAAATTTTGATTTTAAACTGGGGCATGGGTATAAAGCATATTTGTGTTTTCACCAAACCAGTCATATCTTGCACATTTTAGACCAGAGAGAAAAGAGGTCTAAAGGGTGAAAATGATGATTTTCACCAAATCAGTCTTATTTGGTCCTGAATTGATTAGTAATTCTGCAATATTGTAGAAGTTCTTGCGATGAAAAAGGATAAAAATCGCCCAAAATAGCTGTTTTATTTGTGGAAATTGATTATCTTCACAAGGTTTTTGGTCAGATTTCAGTTGATATATCAGAAATGGGCTGTACAATTCATAATAATGCAGTAAAACGTGGTTACAATAAACTTGTTGTTACAGGCTCAAAAAATTTGTTGTAACCAGAATTTCGTGGTAACCAAGTTTAGCACTTTGGGTAGGTTTAATAATTCTCCAGACCCCCAACCCCCTGCCCACCTCTTGTCTCTTCAAAGTCTATATAGAGGAGGAGTGTGGAGATCTGAGGGACCCCAGGGCAGGTAGAGGACTTCTCAGGTTGCACCTCGAGTCCCCTCAAAGTCTATAGAGTAGAGGGGGGAGGGGCTAGGGATCAAGGTATAGGGTAAGTTGCCCCAGACTCGACCACTAGACCCACTTGTACCTTATTTCCACCACTAATATTCCCCTAAAACTGTGCATTATACATAATTGTTGATTCAGGAGTGACCAAGTAGTAATGCAATGCATACCTCATTTATTTGTTCCAAAATGTTATAACTAGTACCTGATATACAGTGTTTAACATTTCATGAAGTGCTTACTTTGTAACTAAAATGTATGAAGGAGTTCAGACAGTTAACCTCCTACTACCCCTTACTGTGGTTTCTAGTCATAACACACATTCCAATTTATGATTGATTCCTTATATCTAACCTCTTAACCCCATATACAATATAAGGCTAGTTATAGAAGATATTTATTTATTTGATGTCATTGCAGGCATTTATTTCCACCAAGTTAGTAGTACCCTAGGTCAAACACCAAAAGTACCATGACTCAACCACTGAAAGTATATGTGACCCATCCTTACAAATTGAGGGATAAGTATCAGAATTAAATATATCAGATGGTCACAGAACGGGGAACAGAACATCAAGCGCTTTCATTTTATGTATTACACTTGTATATAGGAACATGGGAAGTATGTTGAGGTTGTTGCTGAAAGATATAACTCCAAAAAGCTTAAACTATGTAGTTACATGCCCACTCAGGCCACCTACAATGACCAGTTCCCTACCATGCATGCAAACAGTAAAGGTAAGAGTGGTTGAGTTAGTTCACAGGGCTGGCTTAGTCATAGTACCAAATTTAGTCTAGCATGGCTGACACTTTGAATATATATTTTCTGCCTCATGTATTATCAAAAAATTAGATGTTACATATGGATTGTAACCTGATGCCAGCAATGGTACCAAGCAGTGATGAGGTCATTTGAGGTTTCTTTCTACATAAAATATCTTGGCAAAGTCAATGCCACATGTTAGGGAGACATCAAGTGGTTAAGTCTGGGCCGACTTACCCTACCAGTTGTAATGCAAAGTGGGTAAGCAAAGGATGTGGGAGAGAAGATACGGAGAGCAATAGGAAAGTGAGAGATGTTGAGGAGGGAAAAACTTATATATCTAATCATTCAGTATTGTAAACCAAAGGTCTCACCAACACACCACTTTATGTGAGGTCCATAGTTACCACGGTAAATTTGGATACTATAATAACCAAATAATTGACTCATTTGTCACAAAATCTAAACAACCCCCCAACATTTAAGTGGTTCCACAGCCCTTTTGTAGAAGCCACACTTTATATGTCAGGTATACAATAGTACAGGCAATCACAATGATAAGTGTAGACCTAAAATAATGGCATGTATCACTGCATAGGTACACTTTTAGACATTGTATGACCCTACAGATGGACAAATTTGATTTCTTGTCAAGATCTGCAAAAGAATTTACCCCTTTTTGATTGGTATGTTAATCAACTTGCCAAGTGGACTAATGAACTACCGTTATCTCCCGCGTATAAGGTGCACCTCACGTATAAGACCTAGAGTTTTAGAAAATGGACAAAAAAAATTTAAAATTCATACCTTTTTTCTACTGAATGGATTTTGAAAATTTAAATAGCTATGTGTAGCTAAGGCACCCCAGAACCTCCTGAACCCTAAAACCTCCTGACTGACACACCTGACTGACACACCTGAACTAGGTCACACAGGTGTACATATCTGAGCAGGCAGGCAGGCAGGCAGGCAGGCAGGCAGGCAGTCTCAGGCTGACAAGGCCCAAGTCCAACTACTCACCTTGTCCCTCCATCACATCAATGAAGCTCTTGATATCCCTATTGCAGATTCATGGAGAACTAAAACCTGACATATAAGAAGCACCTTATATTTGGGAGCTTACAGTAACTAGTATAAAGTAGTGTGTTATAATAAAACTTTTGATTGTGACGACTCAGCAGGTGTAGGAATGAGGAATCTAGTCAAAAGTTCATCGTGATTTGGCCTTTTTTGTTGATTTTCTGGTTCCTAATGACATCTCTCCCTTTATAGCGTGATAAGATGTGTTCCAGTGAGACCTTTAATTTGAGGTATCATTTCACTGTATAGGTGAGCAATCAGGTTCCTGGCTTGGATTTGACTACAAATCAGTCAATTATTTGTTTATTTCTGGTTGCTATGGTAACCAAAGTTACCATGGTAACAATGGATTTGAGGTAAAGTGATGTGTTAGAGGTACTGGATGATCAGATATATGGAAAAATGAGTGATCTAGTTAAGATTTATGATGAATTAGATAATTTTGTTGTATTATGGATGCCATGGTAACCATATTGCTATAGCAACCAAGCTATATGCATAAAATGGTGTAACTCAATGAGACCTTCGATTTGAGGTATTACATGACCATATTTAAGAAGAAATGAGAATTTTAGACAGGATTTTTATTTTTTTCTTGAATTTTGGTGGCCATTTTGTTTTTTTGGCATTTCAAGGGGTAAATATGCATTTTTCAGCTTGGGAACATTATTTTTTGGAATCTACACCCAAAAATTGACCTAAAAAATTATGTTCCCAAATTTTACTCTGAAATGCCCCTAGAAACCTTAAAGGATCATTTTTATTTTAGTCTATTGATTATACAAATCATCTGAGGTATCTTGTAAAATAAATAAGTTAGACCTTATTTGGGATTTGGATAGGTCGGTAACCATCTAGGTTCATAGAGACGTCACTCTAAAACTAGCAGAGATATTTTCTCATGTAATATATCATTGGAAAGTTCATGGCCTGAATTTAAAAATTGACTTTTCCTCTGGGGTACCCTTTTCACTTGGCTATACACAGATACTCCTTTACTGCTAACTGATACAATGTCTTGTCCTGTGGATCATACATAGCTAATAGCTAACACAGACTATCTGAAAATGATGCCTATAATGGTTTATATTTAGGAGGAGGAGTCCTTTCTAAGGTAATGTACTGTTTTCTAAGGTAATGCACTGTATAACTGATAACAATATGCATTCTGCCCCATGATAAGATAAAAATAATCATAGCGATTCAGTCTATTTAAAAAAACTAGATTATATTTGACTTACGAACACAGTTATAGTTCTTGAAGAAATTCACATTATCTGGCGTTTCCAGATGTACATGTTTGTTCATAGTCATAATAAACAAATAAAGTTCAAAGCGGTTATCTCACTAATAGACAATATGTCTGAGCACAACTGGTCCATTGATGCCATATCCGTCTTCTATTTAGAGTTTAGAATAACCAGGCAAACATCAGGCCTGGGAAACATTGACAAGCCTCCTCTGTAGGAGGAGGGAAAAACGTTGGCCTATCCTCCAACATACACATCCTTAGACATTCTAGATGATCCCTCCATGGTTATTATGTCCAATATATTCAAAATAAAGAAGAATCCAATGAATCATTGGATTCTTCTTTATTTTGAATATATTGGACATAATAACCATGGAGGGATCTAAGGATGTGTATGTTTTAATATCTCGACATGTCATGGTTGGATTCAATAAGAAAAATGGGTGTAAACACAGCAGTACCACTCCCGGTCAGGACCAATAACAATGGCTTCGCGCAGAGCGACCCGGGGAGTATCACTGGCACTTACAAAATGTCTTCTCCTTCCTTTATTCTGTGGATATCAGGTAAGAAATCCTTCGCCCGTGCAATATTCTTCAATATACAAACCTTGGGCTGTCATATTTATGCTATATTGCATTAATATGGATAACACCTACACATACTCAACCTGGTAATCAGTCCACGCCCATGTTCTTGATCTATAGCCAAACAGGCACAACAGCATGGGACATTATTGTCTTCTGTGCCTATTTGCATGTTCTTCTTTCAAAATCATGTGGTTTATCCAAAGGTTTTGTGCAAAGCATTTAAAATAGATATCAAAGGATGGACTACATTAATGCTAATTTTGTAGGCATCATGCAGGCTGATGATAATCAAACAGATGATATAAATCATTGAGTAGATTAACAATGTCAATTGGAGAGCTCTCCAGTGACATAGCGGTGTACTAAACAATATCCAAAAAAAAGGTTGTGACTGCTTCAAAGAGCTCAGAATTTACTGTCGTCCCATGTTTCAATTCATCTACCATTGATCTAAAATAAAGAAAAAATCTTAAAGCATCAATAATCTCATATCAATGTCTAAATGTGTGACCAGTCAGGTGAAAAGTCCTACCCAGGGGTAAAATTATTACTAGAGGTCACATATCTTGAGCTATGATATTCCACGTAGTGATGTAAGAATCCCTTCATAATTTTACATTGGTTGTCATGTATTTATAAATGAAAACGACAAACGCCCTCTAAGTTCACTGCACCGTCTCTCTCAACAAAAAAGGTAACATGGTGTCAATTCTAGTTTTCTTTTGGAAAGAAAACCTACTAAGAGATCTATCGTCCTAAATGTGGTCCTAGGAGGAGTTCTCCATCTCTGTCTTCAGCTTTGAATAGCCAATTGAATTTCTAAGAAACTATAGACTGGCTGCAACGACAAGAATATGCCATGGGTGTGGGCCAATGTTACATAATTCACAATGCATATAATTATACATGGCACGGAACATTTTAACGACACCATTGACTTCTACTTGAAGAAAAAAATAGTTAAGGTTAAGATTATTTTGTGTCTATATTTCACTCATTTTTCTACTGAAGCACAGGTAGCCAAAGAGTGAATACCCTCAGGGGATGGGATTTGGTACGTCGCATTTATTAGTGTGCATATATGATATAATGTGGAAAATGTCCAAAATAAATCCGAACTTAATATTCAAATGCAGTATAAAAACTTTTCTGATGTCATGTTCAAGTAAGCGAAGGATCATACAGCATGCTCATTAGTAATTTGTCTGTTTTCTTCTTCCCCACCACCGGCTCCGAGGTACGTTGGTTTACAGTGTCTTCCAAGTTGTTGACACACTTTTCCAGCTTACCAATCAGGGAAGCCATCATATCTACATTCCTGAAGCACAAATAATAAAAGGCTTTCATTGGATCATGACATAGAAGTCAGGAGGTATGGACAGTAGGGTAAGAGGGTACTAAGTTTTGATTCTATCTATTCATTCAGTTTCAAGATCTTCTGTATCGAGAAACATATTTTAAGTGCTATTCTTATCACAGATTTCTGAAATAAAAGGCAAATCCTATGAGGTTGTAGAATGAGTAGATTGTTCAGAAATTATCATTACTGGCCCTTATTGACGATTTCTTCTTGATGCTTTCAAAGGTTGGCCTAGAATCAGGATCTTTCACCCAACAATTTTCTATTAGTTCAATTGCTGTTGGCGGCGTATCAACAGTAAGTTTTGGTAGCTGTGGACGGTGATTAAGTCTCATCAAGGTAGAAATGAAATCTGTAATAGAATAAATTCTTTTTACTATACTCATATTAATTAAACCATTCCAACATGCATTACTACATTTAAATTCCTTATCTGAGCATGGCTCATTGTAGTTTTTACATTTACCTTTTGGAGACTGTACTTCCAGAAAATATGGTGGTGCCCTATAAATGACCTCTTGTGCAATAACACCAAAGCTGTAGACATCACAGGACTGTGTTCCATAGCCAGGCCACTCACTCTTGGGAGTAGATAGAAGTTCTGGTGCTGTCCACAACAGCTTTCGATACCTTTCATGTTCACCAATGTTAGTCTCATCTTGACCTTGAAACAAGTGCTTAGTAACCTTTTGGTGCCCGGAATTATTTGTTGATTTTACATTATTTCACAATTATATCACTTAGTTGATAAGCCCATGTGTTATTTTACTCTTCTCTTTTGATATTGGCTCTGTATTACATTTCCTGAATATTCATAACTCAGTGAAGACTTTCTGTGAAGGACATGGAATTTATTGGTCAGGTTTGGTAGCCATAGTAACCAAAACATTCTATTTGTTGTCATTTGGTAGTATTTCGTCTCTCTTCTGTAATATACAGCCCCCCCCCCTATCAGTAATACCTGCTATTCTGAGGCCTCATTTAATTCTGCATATAATATATATGTGTACTACCACTGTCAGATTACAATATTGTGCTAGTAACAATGCATGGATTATCTCTATGGATATAAACATTTCTTTTAGAACCTAATGGTAGTTTGGGACATTGAATGTACATGATCTAGCATAATATTGGTGTCATGTCTGGCCTTAGTCCCCTGGAGGGTTGCCCTCTAATGAATCACATAGTATGACAGCTCATTTTCAAGTTTTGACCTAGGCTGTGTTTGGTATAATGGAGATAGAGCAAAATGGATGCTTGTATTGTGATTGTGAAGTCATGGCCGTCCTATAGAGGGTCTAACTTTGCAGATTGGACCAATAGAAGTATCTGGATGGTAGTTTCCTTCAATATACATGATTTAAGCCCCATTTAAGCCCAAAACCGTGCTTTAAAGCGCGCCTGGGCACCTAGGGGGTAATGCAATACAATTTTCGTCTAAGGGTAGAATTAATATCATAATCTCCTCATACCCTGTACTAGAGATTAAGATGTTGTGCAATTGCAGCTTGATTACTATTACAGTGTTAGGCTAGACACTGTTCTATGTTGGTTCCAGAGCTGAGTTGAATGTAATTGATGACTTATGGTGTTTGGCCGGGACATATACCCCTAACCCCTTTTGCATTCATCACATGTTACAGTGCTTTTGGGAATGGGCTCAATTGCTAATGCTAGAGAATCGTTATAAACAGGTAACAGATGTTTGGGGGTTCTATGCTTGGCGAGGTTATTGTGACTCATGTCCTTCATCTGTGGTAGGAAGTGACAAAAGTACACAAATATATCGAAATTTATTCACAAAAAGAAAAGAGGAGACACCTAGTTGATTGGTTGTGCTCAAAACTGCCAGGACTGTTGTCAGAAAATGATTTTATGAGTTATAACAAAAAGCAATACTACACAGTGCTTCAGTAGAGACAGTGTATATATAAAGTGATGCATGTCAATTTTTTTCTGAGAGTGGAGTCACTAGTTTCTTGTCAATTCAATGTTAGCAGAGCTGACAGCTAAATTAAAAATGATTACCTCATTTTATTTTTTCTCTTAATCAATCCAGTGAAGTATACATACATGTACTTTATATTGATATGTGGTATGAAATGTCAGTAGTCCGTACAGCCTTCAATTCCTCCTGTTAGCCTGTAGGACAAAAAAGAGGACATATTATTTCTCTCAGTTGTAAAGATAGAAATATGACAAAGAACAACTACAACCTTATTATCATTCATTGCCATATTTTGTATACTACATTATCCCATGGTTATGGCTGATTTGCATATTTTTTCGTTCAAGTTTAATGATACAAGGAGTTCATGTATCCAGGCTATAAAGAACGATGTTGACACTGGACTGTGACCTACATTGACACGGGCCTCCCTAGCCCACTTAAAAGGGTCTATTTCTACTCTTTCCTATCCCCTCAGGATGTGTGTGGTGCACATATGTGCGGGCACTGACACATTCCCCTGTGAAATTGTGTAATGTAGTTCTCGCCATGAATATGACCTTAGCTGTCGAAATGGCGTTAAACATCTATTGCTCACTCACTCCTACATTGACAGGGAGTTGACTCGTATTTTTTACCATAGTGGACAGCGGGCTGCGCGTCTACGCCATAGTGTCAACATCCCCTGTCGCACTGCAGTACCGCCGCCTGGTGCATAGAAAAAAAATTCCTCGGAGACGAAGCCATGGCGAAACGGACCATCGTATTTTCGCCATTTTGAGAGAATATAGCCTTAACATCCTCTATTGAAACATGGAAATAATAAGAAGAAGGTCTATTCTTGGTTCTGTGAACACTAGGAGGACTCACATGCTATATATAAATGGTGAAAATTGAATGTTATTCTCAGCAGACCGCACATCGTATTGACAAACAGAAATCCAATATGGCGGAACCCCTTTCTTCTCATCCGCGTCGACTCGCATCGGAATTCATTGATTTTAAAGGTAAATACTTAATATAGATGTCTATGGGGAGTACCATGGTATAAAGACCATATTTAACATTCTTTTATGCACTTGTTGATGTTAGCAACTGGATACAATCAATAAGAGCGAAGCCCGAGTTGATTGTATCCTTGGCTAACATCAATGTGTGCATAAATAATGTTATATATCCTCTAACTAGTCCATGATTATATTCATAGACAAACAGAACGCAACTCTGCATTGCAACAATAAGACGCTTGATAACTTACCTATAGAAACCGGCAACTTACATTCCCCATTCAGTCATATCTTAGACTATAGAGTGTGAACTAATTTCGATATGACGAACTCAGTATTTTTGATATAACCAGACCATAAGATTACCCAGTCTTTCCATACCTGTAAATGGCGATATTCAACACCAGTTAGTCCAACAACCAATAGGAGATTGCCTAATATGGTTCAAACAAAGGATTTATGATGTATAGCCTATCATTTCATATACCTCTTACTAAATTCTAATTGAAAATCAGAGAATTCATTAAAGGTTTTCAAGACTTGTAAATTATTGCTATAGCACTTGTAGGGGAGGAGGGGGCTAAAAGTCACAGGGGCAAGTTGACACGGCCCACTTCCCATAAGGGAATCCCCAAGATGAGGTCATCAGTCTGTCTTCCCAGCAAATTGTCGTGACTCCTCGTCAACCTGTGTGAAGTGGCTCACACATGTCGCTAGATGGAACATGACGTCGCTATAGCACAAGATCACCAGGAATAGCAATGGTGGTGATCACATGGCCTCACCTCAGATGGCGAGGATGGTGATCACTCAGACTCAACAGGGATGGCGACACGGGTGATCACTCCTTGCTAGATGAAACACGCACCTCGTCATAGCACATGTTCACCAGGGATGGCGACATGAGTGATCACTCACTTCGCTAGATGAGACACACACCACATCATAATGCACATTCACGGATGGCAAGGATTGTGATCACTCACCTCACTAGATGAAACACACACCATGCCATAGCGCATGTTCACCACGGTTGGCGAGGATCGTGATGACGCACACTCACCAGGGATGGCAAGGCGGTTGATCACTCACCTCGCTAGATGAAACATGCACGTCATAGCACAGGTTCACCATGGATGGCGAGAGTGGTGATCACTCAGACTCACCAGTGATGGCGACGCTGGTGATCACTCACCTTGTTAGATGAAAAGCTCATGATCATCGACATTGGTAATCATGCAGCCTCACATCTGCCAGATCAAAGTATGTTTTGCCAGAGAAGGTATTGCCTAACCACAGACAAGGTGTTCATTTTGATATTTCCCTATGTATTTTTCCTGTAACCAGAGAAAAGGTATTTATGGATAGTTGCTTTCATTTTAGAGATACCTCTATCTAAATTCAATTGATATTCTCTCTATATAATCTTGTTTGATTCAACCTTGAAGTATTACATGGAAATCAGTGTGAAACAAAGCACATTTGATAAGTATGGGACTTATACTTCATGCCCACACTTCCTAGATAGGCTACATGTTGAACAGTGGTGCTGTCTCAACAACTTTGGCAATGGTGGTGATAAGTTGCCACTGTGAGTGAGAGTGAGTGACAGATGATGCAATCCTCAGAGAGCATTGACTTGGAGTGACACAAATTCACGTATTGAGTGAGACCAATGTTGGCAATGGTGGTGATAAGTCGCCATTTTGAGAGAAGATTAACTAGGAGTGATACACACTCACGCAGTGAGTGAGAGCCATGTGGCAATGCAGGTGAAAAGTTGCCATTCTGACTGAGAGTTGACAGGCAGTGGCACATACTTATGCAGTGAGTTAGATCCATGTTGGTGATGGTGGTGATAAGTCACCATGCTTTGTGAGGGATGACAAGGGGTGGTACATACTCACGCAGTAAGTGAGATCATGTTGGCGACTGTTGTGATAAATCACCATGCCATGTGAGACTGACACACAGTGGCGAAAGATGACGCAGTGAGTTATCACTCAGAAAGGAGTCACCATTGATGACCAATCATGGCGACAGATAACGACAATTTGCTGGGTTATAATTCAAATGTCCAACTCAGAAAGTATGTCAACTCCATCTGAAGTATGCAAGACTCCTTAGCAGCCAAAAAACATGTTTAGCTCCCTTGGGAAAGATTTTACCTAAAGACGAAAAAATGGTGTGTGGGAATTAATTGCGATCACCTCAAGAAGTTATATGTGTGAAAGTCTTCAGAGATAATGTTGGCTATGTGTCTGTTTAGAACTTAGCACTATTTTCCATATATTTCTTGGGATGACATGACATGGTCTACCATAAAATAGGCTGGGGCTTTTTGTCACAGCAGATGGGGCTTGTTGTCACAATAGCCTGATGAATAGCACTTTTGATAGATTTGGATTTTACATGACAGAGACCCATGATATCAGCAGAATATTTTTCATTCTTAATTTTATTAAGATTTTACTTGACATAAGCAAGGTTTCAATGTTGCTGATGAAGCTAGTATGTATAGGTTGTATGATACTTTTCAGGTTATGGGATTTCATGAAGTTTGATTGTGTTTGCAGCATAACCAATGGTACTTCTATGCCTTAATACAGTTTAAAAGAACAGTATGATATGATTGCCTGTGAAAAAGGCATTAAAACAAATTCAAACATGTTACTTTTCTCATGACATTCTATGTGACAATTTACCCTAAGCTTTGGGACAACCTGCCCCAGAGCTGGGGCAATTAGGTTGTCACAATTAATTTTTTTTAAATAAAAAATTCAAAACAAAAATAACCTTTAGTCCTAACTCAAAGATTCAACTTAAAAAAATAGACTAAGTTCCATCAGATCTTTTGATGTGTAGTAAAGGACTCTGTGTGAATTGTCAACAGATTTATAGACCAAAAGGTAATTTCTGTGTCAACTAGCCCCCTCCTCCCCTACTCAGTCATGCAATGTTTATCATTCTACTCACGATCTTACGAATGTCAGATTTACCAAAGATTTGTCAAAGACATCACCTGGAAGATTTGACTAAAATTACATCACCTACCTGATGTTTCCTCAGCACAAAGTTCATTCTGGAACCTACACAAAGGCATGTCAGGGGGGTTAGGTTGTCACCAGTGAAGTGTTTTGTTGTCAACGGGCACAAAACGTTAAAAGAGTATGTATTCTACATAGCACATATCCTGCTATTTTGAGTGGATGAATGTTTTCTATTCTCATGGTTTAATATTTGATGATACTGGTGTTGTATTTGATGATAGATTATCAGCAGTACCAGACCAATGTAAGGCCTCGTATGGGATTAGCACATTTGTTTTCATTTAATAGGTACTCAAAGAGTGTCAAATATAATGTTGAACTGATAATGTACAAAGGAATTCTAATGGATGTCTTTAAATTACCACCTTTGTAAACTGTGATTGAACAACAGGCATACATATTTTCAAACCTACCTTTGTGCTGTTTCTACTTCTCTGTTCTTGTTCTGATTCAAGCCTTAACTTCAAAAGAAATGTAATTGCTTTTGATTTGCACGTTTTTATGTTATGAAACTCACCTTTCCCTCTTCCTCAGCATCCCATCCTGGCTGAATGTCTAAAACCCAGTAATCTGGTTCTCGATCTGCTTTGTCATCATACAGTAACTTTCCAGGTAAACCTATACAACAGACATCAACATAAATGCATTATGTCATTTCTGCATTAGAGACATGAAAATCAGGCCTTTTCTATGTCAAAACAGCTTTCTTGCCAACTAGCTCTTGTAGTGTTACTGTCAGCTGAGATCTTTGTTGGGTCTCTCATGCCTTTCTCATGAGCAATCCTCAGAAACCCAAGTAAATCACTTGGTGTATCCATACAAACTATAATTACTGGAACAGAGTCTCCAACCTGACATCAAACACTTTGGTTTTTGAGAATGTATAAGTCACAACCCATCCCAGCCCTCCCCACATCGACTACACCATGAATAGATCTAACCTTTTGATCTATTCATGGTGTAGTCGATGTGGGGAGGGGTTGTAGTGACCTCACTTTGTTGTTCTGGACTGCTAGACTATTTATTAAGGTGTGGGGGATGGGTTGTAATGACTTAACCTACCGCCTTCTTCCTGCAACTGCTATATCTGATATAATTGTAGCTGGATACATGGGTGTATTGATTTGCGTTATGAACTTGCTGCTGCGTATAGATGGATGTTACATACATACACAAAATTGATATAATCAAATGTACTTCGTTAAATGAGTAAAAAATTAGTCAGGTTGCATCTTTGGATATATTAATGTTAGTTTTTGTGAGTTTTTTCTAAATCTCAAAATCTTTAAGTTCCCCTTGTCTCTTTATCAAGCCCAATTATTAAATTTGTGATTGTGAATTTCAAGTGTGCAGATTACGAATCTGCTTTCATGGTATTTTTCTCAACATGGATCAATTTCTTCTTGTACATTTTTCTTTCCTTTTGTATATAGTGTTTTTCTGTTACCCTTATATTTACTGTTTTCTCATCCTTCATCATCTTACATGAATCATTAATCTCATTACCTATGTGTTGAAAACTGAGAACCTTGTGAACCCAAGGATATCACCTCTATCATCCGATTTTATCACTCATGTATAATTTGTGACTTGGCAATAAAAACTTTCCACACCTTAAATGACAAATTCCACTTATCATTTCAAAACATTGCTCAAGTCATAAAGTCAAATTCAGAACAATAAGGGAATGAACTGTTTTTGACACCACTGTGAGAAACATTGTGCTATAGGATCCAAACACATTTTTCGTAGTGTATGTGATATCCAGACATCTAAATATTTATCTGTAAATCGGTACCACGCCTGAATAGTTCCTACTTATAGTATTATTAGCTACCAACGATTACCCATTGGAAACATGCACAGCAAAATGCCTGGGCCTAATTACGCCAGGAGGGTCTTGCTAAAAAGCAAACGAGCTCAGAATACAAAAACGTGCAGAGAATTCTTTTGATAAAAGGTATGCTCGTCTTCCCATTGCATAAAACGTGCACATAATAATCAGCAGACTTGTGCATGTCTCCATAGAAACACATTGTATATCTTTTGGAAAGACAATCAGAACGTGCATGCCATCATGCACATTTGTATGAACACGTTTTATGCTATAAAGGAGGCAATCTCGTTTTGTTTTTGGAAAGACCCTCCAGGCCGAATCATATGGAAATATTATCTTCTGGAGGATGAAAGGTTTTTGCCCACATTGGAATACGGTCCATATGGCTTGACATATTCCACTGTAATAATCTGATCGTGACAAAATTATCATCTTTTGATTAAGAGTGAAGACATGTAGGCACATCATGGACAATATTAATACAAGAGGTGGGGCCCTTGATGGGGGCCCCCCATGTCACATGCCGATTTAAGAAATGCCCACGTCCCATGTCACTAAGCAAAAACCCATGTCAATAGTGTCAGTAACATAGCTAATCCAATAAGGCCTTTATTAAGCTTATTATGCTCTATATGCCCTAATAAATGCATGTGCAAAAGAAATCCGAGGACTGGGTTGAGGCAACTCAGGTAGCTCAAAAAATCTCAACATCTCAAAAAATTAATTCACTGGAAAAAGGAAGGTAGGGTGTCTGGGGGGCATCTCCCAGGAAAATTTTGATACTGATCTCGAAATCATGAGGTTGCCATGGTTTCTGGCAGATAGGCTCAGCAGAACGGCATCCATACATCATGGTGACTATAATGGACAAGATGCATTAATTCATAGGTGCACTTCAAGAGGGCTTCTGACACAATTTTTATGTTTTGTATTATCATATTGAGTGAATAGAACATGTAACGTGTGTCAACTTCGTTCATCTAAC
Source organism: Acholoe squamosa (assembly GCA_949317995.1). Classification (NCBI taxonomy): domain Eukaryota; kingdom Metazoa; phylum Annelida; class Polychaeta; order Phyllodocida; family Polynoidae; genus Acholoe; species Acholoe squamosa. Next base: position 31,882,157 of record OX439041.1, on the reverse strand, counting down.
AGGAAGCACAGCCCCACCATTAGCATTCAGTGTGCCAGCCACCTCCCAGACCTGTCTCCACACACACCACTTACCTATCTCTCTTATCTAGCCATGTTGTGACGTCACCGGAGTCAATGACAAGCCTTCTGGGGAAGGGAGAACCTATGTCATGGCTTATATAAACTATGTACATAACATATATCTCTGTGTATTGGTCATGTCCCGACCTCATTCTTAACCACTTTACCTATACATGTACTGGAACCTGTACTTCTAGACCTTGCCGTCCCTGCTGCAGTAGACGTGGTTAGAGGTGGGAAAGGTAAATCAAAACGCACAATTTGGGCTATCTGTTGCCTTTACCAGTAATCCCAATATCCATCCAATCCACCCCACAGTCTCTAAATTAATAACGTGTAACACCACTGTTGTCACTTACTGATTATCAGCCTAATAGACATGGGTAGACAAGCTAGCTAGCAAGCCTGTTTCTACGCCATTCCTGCACACAACAACTCCTCCAAAGCCCACTAGGTGGAACGGCTGTCGTCCTAATGTGTTAAATTACGTTCCATGAGACAGGGGGAGCCACTGCCGTCATGTTGTGTTCTGTGGATCCCGCCAGGAGGCTTTCATGTCTGTAGGAGATGCATCTGGAGTGTCCTTTCAATGACAGGCAAGGATTGGCATTGATTTCCCTACCTCTCCAGGTGATTTCATTTTGAGGCTACTATACAGAGTTTAGACACATCCTTTTATAATGTCCACCCTGCTACACCCTTGCACTCTATCACTCAACAAAATGCTTCCTTTCTTCATTTTTTGGTTCTTACCCCTCCTCCTCCTGCCTATTTAATGATATTTCTCTTCTGATCAACTGCTTCGCTCCATATTTCCCTCCCATTTATCCCCTACCTTTGATCCTTGTATATCATTATCCTGTGAATGCTAACCCTTAGCCTGTCTGTTTCTATAATTATTTGCCCAATATGGTCCAGTCTCGACTTTGTACCCAGATCTGTCCGAACCTTTGCCACATCCAATCACCTCACACTTCAAGGGAGGCACAACAGAGTATACATGTATGGTGTGCTAGTCCACGTTATAACACGCCTGGGCAAAGTCATGGTGCATTATCCTCAATGCTACATTCTGATTATCTGATCGACGGTGCATCCTCTAGATGGATAATGCTCTTCCAGTGTGGGAGGTTAACTTCATCTAACCTTTAGACTTCACAATTGATATACTTGTGTTATTAGGTAGCACGACGTCTCAATATAGTCTAGACCACTCACACGGCAATGCTCCGTGCCTTATTCCATAAACTAACGTGCACAGGCCATCTTTTCTGCCTGCCTGCTCGCTCATGTAAGAAGCAGGGGTGTTTGGAGAGAGGGAGATCATTCGTCACCACTCGGGGCGTTCGGGCAGCGGTTTTCTAACCATATGCAGTGCATTGTGGGTGGGGGTGACCTCGAACGCTAGCTACACCACCTTAGCTGGTTCCCTCCACCCCCTTCCCCCCAGCCAGGTCTGGCTAGGTACCAGTCCCTAACTAGGCTTGGGAGGGTAGTAAGTTCACTACAGGATCAACATTGACCTACATGGGGAGGACCAATGGGGGATGGCCTTACAAACCAGCATTGATCCCTTGGCCGTACTCCGAACGCCTCGAGTGTACTTATAGAAATAAACAAGGCCCAGATCTATACTTCAAACAGTTACATGTCTCAGCCCTGCAGATATATATGCATTTATAATGCAAATACTGGTATAAAGCTCCATTACAGAAAATAATCATTGAGGAAAGAGCGATAAGAGGCTAGTGCTCTCTGTTTCACAAAGATGCAGAATGTGAGTTAAAGGATAAAGAATGTGCTGAGTGTTTGTTTGCAGCAGCACAACTGCAGGCACGGGTGCAGAACTAGTCTGCTACCAGATTCTTTGTGTTGTTCATGGTATAGGTCCAGGGTCTGCCACTGACCATGTACCCTCTCTAACCTCTGGGTAAAAATAACCCTTCTCCTCTGTGTCAACATGACTGCGGTCCTCAAAGCATATGGCTATGGCTATAATTAGCTGCATAAGTCCCAAGGTACTAGCTCACCACTGAGGTTACACTGGGGCCCTTGATGGGGGGTCCCAATGTCATACATAAGAAATGCACATGTCCCATATCAAGAGCAATTCCCAGTGTCACCAGCATAGCTAATCCAAAAAGAGTACCAGTATGATGATGTGGATTCCCTTTTTTGTCTAGATCATGGCCCTATCCGGTGAAATACCTATTTTCATTATGAATTCAGTACTCTATATTTTGAGTAAACCTATTCTTACAAAATCTGTAATACATCTGCCACCATGAAGGCAGGCATTGAATATACCCCAAAAACTTCTTTTGGTGACCTCTCTCCATTTCACATGTTGAATTTCACATTTCACATGTTGAATTTAAAAAATGGCCCTGCCACATGTTACTAGATAGCCATATCCCATGCCAATTTTAAGAAATGGCCATGTCAACATGTCAATTTTAGTGGTGTAGGGCCACAACACTAGCTTGGCAGGCACTGGCAGTAGTCAATTGGACTCAAGGCTGCACCAAGAGAGGGTGCAGTGTTGGAAATCGGTTTAGAATAAACAGAAGCTGTAAGGTTATGAAAGCCTTACAAATAATTCCCATAAATTAGAATACTTGCATATAAAAATTTCTGATATATTTTAGAGACCGGAAGATTTTACAAGGTGATACAAGGCAGAAAATGGTTTACTAGAGTTCTGATAGATGGCAGCAATAGGAAAATGACTTGTGTCACACACTGGGCTCTCTACACTGCCTCTCAGCTTGGCGATTGTACTGACTTAGTTCTTGCCCGTGACTGCAAGTGTAGCGTGGCTTAGCTGTCTGGTGTTTAATTGCTTTTAGAAGGTAGGCCAACCAAACTAGCAATTCTTAGCACTCTATCTGTCACAATGCTGTGCCCAGACGGGTTTGGTGTACTTTATGATATATCTGTACGATAGACCGGGCCTAAAACTTTATCATATCCTAAGATTCCAATTGTTTCACCTTATTAAGAAGTGGTGAAAATAATGCTATCACAAACATTTTCCCACGATCTGGAACGTTTTTTTGTTCTAGGGTAATGTGTAGATGGTTCAACAATCCATTCAACCACCTTGAACTGCTGCTAATTCTTAGCTAAATACTTATAAAAACATGACAATATACAAGTATTTTGGCGAATTTTGGGGAAAGGGGGGTGTCTTACTTCTAATTCACTACCGATCGGCCTTTCAGATTAGATTACAGAGAGAATCACATACCATTAGTTCCAATGATTTCCACAGGGAGTGGTAGTTAATGGCAAATGCCCATGTAACTGAAAGAGACCAACCACCAAAACTATGTCACAGCTAAAAAAACTGATTGGTATTGATTTTCCTACCTCTAGTTTTTGAAGATTGATAGTAATTTCATTAAGATGCATATAATCATATAAATTGGTTTCAGATGTGGAATTTCTTTGTTTGTATCCATTCTAATGGGCTAATCAGACAATTCTGTCGATCAATATAATCAATATAATGTTTCAAGTCCTACCTACTGTGAGAATGTGACAACCTAGTATTGCACTGTAGGGATATATAGAGATCCCGGCTACTCCAGCTACAGTGATCACCCAGGCTGATTCTGTCTGTAATGCATGAAAGCAAAGGAATTCATATCTGCATCAGTGCATGGAGAAAAACTGTAAGATTCAGACGCCACCCTTTGCACGGTGTCTAATGGGTGCCAGACCTTTCCCAGCAAATTGCCGTCCTCGTCAACCTGTGTGAAGTGGCTCACACATGTCGCTAGATGGAACAGGACGTCGTTATAGCACAAGATCACCAGGAATAGCAAATGCTATACCACGTGAGTCTAACACACAGTGGCGAAAGATGACGGAATGAGTTATCACTCAAAAAGGAGTCACCATTGATGACCAATCATGGCGACAGATGACGACAATTTGCTGGGTTCCCTTTCCAGAGAAAGTAAAGCGCCTTTTAAACTGGACTCCATATTGAAGGATTTTTAAACTGGACTCCATATTGAAGGATAGACATTACCTATACCTCTCTTTACAAACAGATTCTGGTGTTATCTTCAGGTTGAATTTCACACACACACACACACACACACACACACACACACACACACATATATATATATATATATATATATATATATATATATATATATATATATATATATATATATATATATAGGTTAATACACATTTCCCCCTGATCTGAGGACTTAGTTTTAGAGTCATTGAAATACCTAGGATAGCTGCTGCTGAAGGTCGAATCCCACATGGCGAAAAATGCTTCAAATATCTTATATGCCTTGCTAATCTCGGGTAGGTCCCACAAAAGCAACAGATTTAGAATCGCAGAGACATTTGCAGCACTTTTTGCCATGTGGGACTCGACCTTGAATGGTTTGGACAACATAATTTGTTTATTTTCACTGGAACGGTATGTAATGTTAACACAGGGCTTCCTGACATTGATCATGGTATATTGTTATTTATAAGTTTGTATGACATGATTAACATTTTAATGAAAATTTCCCACATAATTTTATCAATTTATGAACTAATGAAGACGATGGCCTCGGGGGGTTATTTCTTAACAGGCTATGATTGCACCCTTCAAGTCGTACCAAATAGCCCATACGAATAGCATTGGAATTTGCAGTCGTAGGGCTGGGAGCGATCGTAGTGTGTTGAGAAATGGCCTCCTGTTATCAAACATGGCCTTCACAGAGGGCATTACTTCCTTCTTACATGGAATTATAATTGCTGTTAATATTAGTCTAATCACTGCTTTTGCATAGGTACGCTACATGGGGCCCCCCTGCTAGAGGAATACGGACTTATTTTAGACAATTTTAAATTGACTTGCTAAATAGATGACATATATGAAAGGTTATTTTATTTTGGAAACGTTAGAGAAATGGTTTGCCACGGCAACATGGGCAATATTCAAGTTCGTGGTTCGGGTAGTGAAGAGCCAAAAAATCTAATTCTAGCTGAAATGGACAGGCCGTGGTCGTGAGGACATGCCAGGGTAGATCTGATTTGCCAGTTCCCAACCTCTTATGTAAGCCGGTCGCCGATTGGCTGCCTACTATCTAAAGTATATTTCTAACTGATACCAAGTTAGTTTCAGATGCAAATGTTCAAAGGACCAGCCACAATCACCTCACAGCAGGAGAGAAAATGGATCGACGTCCAACAGAGGTGAGAGCCATGTTTCATCCGCAAATTAGTCAAATTTCCAGGAATTCCTACCAATTAATGTAATGTCAGACCTGCAGGAGTTTCCTTAAAGGGGAATATTAGTGTTTTTAGTAGATGAGGTGGGTCGGTGTGAGATGGTGCAGTTTGGATGGAGGTGATTGTAATTCCCGCCATTTCAACAGGCGTTAATCAATCGTTGTTACAAGCTGGGGGAATCAATGACTCTGAGCAGTAACTGAAGGGGTAACAGGTGGTCATCTACCTCATTGGGAATTATAATGTTGAGTCCTATTCTGCCATTTTAACTTAAAAAGTACTAGGAATTTCTTTTAGCGACCCACTGAAGTGAACACATGAGTACGTCTATACTAAGCAAAGTAGCTTCTCTTTTGAAAACACATGAAGGTACATTGCCATAGATACCAACAGCTATCGTGATAATAAAATAAAAAAATAATCATGCTGGCCCAGAGTGTTTGATGTTGTTTCCCACACAGCGATGGTTGGCTAAAAACCTTAGACTAAAATATTTACTTTGCTTATTTAGAAATCCGACCCATGTTTGATTTAGCCGTACCAGCCCTTGTAGTGTCTGACACTACTGTTGTTTGATTATGGTTTGATCCACATTGACCCTGGAGGTTAATTCAAAAGATCCTGGGATTTCTACCCCTGCGAACTTAGTGTAGGCACATATAATAAGACTTGACCAGTCTACCCTATCTAATGCAGTGGTTGCAGGCCTTTTAGGAATAGCAAGTCCTGAGATCACTTAACTATTCCTTTTCCAGCGCTAAGATCACTGCGCTCTTAATGAAAGAATTGCATAGTGGCTTAACCTGAGTACAAGAGCACTTACAGGGAACACTCCTGATCGAAAGCGTGAATAGCCTGCTGCATACACATAGAGGGGAGGGAGGACGTTTGCTGAGTGTCTTTGAGGGCTCTTAGGGCTACTCATGCGTTAAGTGCACTGTAAGGTAATTCTTCCCTTCTCCCTCTTTGTCCTGGGGGGCACAATGCTTCTAATAGGCAAGCATAAATCATACATTGATGGGAACAACTCTTGAATACTGTACGGGGTTAACTGCACCCTGTGCTCTTTTGTTAGGCCATATGGGGACGGGGAACGATGGTATAAACACTGTTGTGAAGAAGAGTGACTCCACAGCCATTCTTTTATTTTGGGACTCTTACCCCTGTGCTTAGTCAGTACTTCTTGGAATAGTGTAGGAGGGCTGAGGCTAAGATCGATGCAATCTTAGTGCTGGCTAGGAAAAGTGAACACAGTCTAATCTTAAGATCGCTAAATAGGATAAGGCAGAATAATTCCTAAGATTGCTGAGGTTGCAATCCCAGGATCTTTTGAATTAACCTCCTGGTTACTTCACCACCTGTGTACTTTATCGCCTATCCATAGAGTGTGCAACATTACACGATTAGGTTATACCATATAACAAGCCTGGGGATCAGTTCAAGACAAGTCCATTGTTGTTGCAGTAAAGGCACCGTCTGTGGGATTTCTCGCATGCGATTAGCCTAGTCATGATGTCCTCATTATACCATCTGGAATAACACCTTTTTTTTTTTGCCCAGGGGTAGAGTTGCACTTAATTACCAGTATAGGTGACGCTTGGACAATACCCTAGGTAATCACCCATTATAATGGTAGCTTATTACCCTGCACACAGGTGAGCACTCACCTCAACTGGTACTCCCTGAGGCCACACATATTAAAGTGGAACTCTAGGCTTTCTTGCTTATTACAATAGTGAGGTTTAAAATATCGGACCAGGTTTCAGGCCTTCCATGCCAGCTTCATGGATAAGTGACTTTTACACAACCCTTGCTGACGTTCTGCACAAAATACCTGCGTCTACGTCGGCCAGCACATGTATGCTGGGCTTGATAAACCTCCCTAGTATCAGAGCTCTGGAACTCACGTTGGGTTGTTGTGTTGTATGTTGGCTGGCGACCTGCCTCTATGTTGGGGACATCATAGAGGCAGGCCATGTCTAAGAAGTTACCAGTCAATCATCCCCTGTATTAACCCTTACTCACAAGAGGGCACCCTAACACCCCAATGGTCAACCTGTCTCTCCTAATAGGTTGAATCCCACATGGCAAAAAATGCCTCAAACATCTCTGCGATTTTGCCAGTGACATTTTATGGGGTTCCTGATGCCCTAAATCGCAAGGAGTGCAAGTTATATTGTATAATATCAAAATCCTAATGCAGACTGTGCTTTCTTTTTATATCCTTGTGAATTTAGAATGTCAAACATGACAGACAGAGATATACCCATTAAACAGGACAACATATCACAAATGCTTTACTATAAAACACAACAGTGTCCTTGTGTTCTATGTACCCTATTGTAGTTATATCCCTTGCGAATTTGGGGTAGTCCCTAAAATCGCAACAGATTCAAAATCGCAGAGATATTTGAGGCATTTTTCGCCATGTGGGATTCGACCTGTACAGATGTTTGGATATAGTTTCTGATTGGAGAATAGAAATACTCCCATCTAGTGGAGACCAAGAGTACTTCTCCCCATGATCTGGGGAGAATGTCATCAGACATGGCCAGTGGGTATCTAACCCTCAAATACCTGCGGGGACCAGCATATGTTGTATGGCCCTAATTGTGATATTTTTTGTATCTGGCGAATGAATGTAACAACTACTTATGTGGTGCTTCCATTAGCCAATAAACACTGTTAAAACTTCAAACTTCTTATTGAGGCCATAAAATGCAAGGACTACTGCAAACTTAACCCTAAACCACTGTGGGATTCTGAATAAGTTGATCAATCTTTGCGTTTTATGGCCCCCACAAGGGCCATACAACGCAACACACAAATTCGCAGAGATATTTCAGCCATTTTTCGCAAAGTGGGATTCGACCTTATCAAGGTGCAAGGTGCCCCGCATAGAAATAGTGAACAAGTAATCAATGGATCATTCATGACGCATGTGTGTTAGTGAAGGATAATTACACAAGGGCGTAGCCTAAGTGTATTTCGCCTTTGCTAACACACACAAGTCATGAATTATCCATTGACTACTAATTTTATTCCACGAAACCAATAGATAATCAATAGAATACCAATAAATTCAAGTTGAAAACAAAAATTATTCCCACTCCCTGGGACTCGAAGCCAGCCATTATGTGTACAAGATCAGTGCATACACCTCGGCGCCCGGCAGTGGACAGCTACAGCCACCGTCTCGGCTTGGCTTTGTTTGAATGCATCTCGCGGTTATGGCAGCGGCACACGGTGAAAAATAGTGTTTGTACACGACCTCGTCGCCCGGCAGCGGACAGCTAAAGCTTTGAATGCGTCTCGTGGTTATGTTTGTATACAATCGGTACATACACCTTGTCGCCCGGCAGCGGACAGCTACAGCGCACACGGCGAAAAAAGATGCGCCCCGACCAGGACTCGACCCGCATACCTCTAACGGCTGAGCGCAATGCGCTAACCACTAGACCACGGCGTCTCCTTCAGCGCCCGTCTCGGCTTGGCTATGTTTGAATGCGTCCCGCGGTTTTGGTAGCAGACAGCCCGCAGTTGTTGCCTCCCCGGGCTTTGTATCATAGGAAGACGTGCACTGAGAAAATTCTTCCTGACAAAGTGACATGTATACCCATGTCAACTTGATTTGACACAGAGAGCACAGGTCATTGGGACATGTGCACATATGTCACCATGACAACTGTAGCACACAGTAATCCTCATATGATTTGACATGCCTTAAAATGCCATGTCATCTGTGAGTTGACCAGGGTCACGGCCATGTCGAAGGCACTTGACATGTGATGGTTTGACATACATAATTGTTCTAGGATATTCCACTAGATGGAGCAAACAACCATTTTGGTACCAGGACTAATCACTACCAAGAAGTACTACCAACACTTGAGACATTTGATGTATCTGTGTCATTTTGTTTTCATGAAGAATAGATCACTAAGGTCTGTAAATACTATCAATAAATGGTAGTGAATTCTATTTCGTTGTTAAATCTGCATTTGTTATTGAATATCAAAATAGACACCCACCATCCTGAATACTCCAACTGGAGTGGTTAGACACCTTATGTGTGGGTCAGTGAAAATACCAAAGGACTGTATTCTAACCCACAATCTATAATCTCAGTATCTACAGTACAGGGAGACATATGACATTGCCATGTACCTCCATGCCCTTGTCTTATGGACTGCATAGAGGTCCTCAGTCAAGTAGGAGTTCTGTAGATAGGAAAAAGTGCCTTAGTGTTGCAGGCCTGTGGGACTATGATATCCCCTGCCTTCTATTATAGGCCTCCCTTGATTGAACCATTGGTACATAGTTATTGACTGCTCTTGACCCTTACATAATTGTCTCACAGTATTACCTAGCACTCAGGTGAATGGATCAGAAATATGTGACGTGTCTTTATTACGCATGTCAAATGGAGTTGACAAACCAAATATGAGAGGGTCAACCTCATTTGACATGCCTTCATACATGTCATCTGGGAGACAAATTGTGACCTGTGCAGTATGTGTCAAAGCGATCAGTGTTCTTTCCTCTGTGTGGTTCTAACCAAGCGTTTCTCGTCACTCCCTGTGGCGCAATGCATAGGGAGTTGGATTTGGGATGTAAGACTGCTGGTTCGATCCCTACACTGGCAATGAAAATTATCGTAGGTTTTAACATGTAACATATGACATGGAAGGACATGAGAGGCATGCAGGTTATCCATAGATAACCACACACCTTGCAAAAGTGATGTTACAGCCTTCAGGGTGTGCAATATCGACAGATATGTGCATGGGAATATCCAGGAAAAGCACTGAGAATCCCAGAAATCGTGGAATAACCATAAGTGCATGCAGAGCTATGGCAGGTCTACACAATCCTAGTATTTATTGCAGACATACGATTTTTCTTCATAATTATGGGCACATTACAACACAAATTGCATAAACAATTTTTTAAGTTATTTTTCAATATGACGTAATTGCGGTCCCAACGATTATCAGTTATGCTTGGTTTGCATGATAAAAAAAGTAATTTCTATTGAATACCAACTTCCTTGGCAACATGTGAATATTTTTTAAGAAAGTATATTTCTACTTATTTCTTTTGGTTAGAAGGGGCAAGCGTAAGTATACATGTAATTGTAGCAAATAACCCAAAAGGGTCAAACGTTAAATTTGATTGCTTGGTAAGATCGCCTTGATCATGCAGGTCTCAGAAATTAACAGCTCTCCCCTCATTAACACACGAAAATGACGTAAAATGATAAATAAGTAGAGGAGTGTTGACGTGTCGAAGTGATTGATGTGAGAAGTGGTTGGATAATTCGTTCTGTGGGATTTAAAGCTCCTTTTTTGATTGAAAATCTTATCCGACCTCTCAAGATCCTGCGAGATTGCCCCGAGTGTTATTACAGTAACATTCACATTGTAGGATATTGCTTAGAAGGCCGGAAACCAACGTTTGCAAAGGCCAATACAAGATGGGGGAACTGTAAAATGATATGGTTAGAACATTAGTCAAAGGTTGACAAGAAAGTAATTTGTCTGACCTTAGCTACAGATTATCCATTTTTCATTTGTCAAGAATTTTTCTAGTCACAATTCAGTGCTCAATCGAAACAGCGTTGGGGAAATTATGCCATATTGATCTCATAAGTAAGACTAAATTCACAGCTACGATAGGTTTCTTCTTCCTCTTGGAAAAATGAAGAAATTTTAATTTCTGAATATCAGAAAATTCTTATTCACACTCATCTTAGATCGATCTAAGGATTAACACATTAACATTAAGTGTTAGACAATTGACTAACCACTCTAGGTGTAACCAAATTCAATTCACTAATAATGCCCATCTGTGTACAGCTAGCCTGGCATAATCTAAATCTACTCCAGGAGGCCATTTCTTAACAGCCTACGACCACACCCTTCAAGTCGTACCAAAATCCCCATAGGAATAGCATTGACATTTTTTTAGGCGTAGGGCTGTGAGTGATCGTAGTAACTTAGGAAATGGCCCCCTGGGTACAGTCATGTGTATGTTGAAAATGACAAAAGCACTGCCTAACCAGTCCAATACATGTGGTCCTTAACTTACACCATAAAAAATAAATGACGAATCTACCAGAGATCCTCATAAAGCTGGACCACTGTAATTGGATAGCATTGAACCAGGGTAGTTTTTGCAAGAAGCCATAGGTGGCAGTACAATGGCTCACAAATATACAAGGAATCTCTGTGAAAACAACAACGGACTCTAGGAATGATTGCACCGCTATTTTTTTACAGTGATAATGCTAGTCCAGTGGTTTAACTTGCCGTTACTGGCAGATGGTTTCCTCAAAGTAGGTCCATGTACTTGCACATCTTTTGTTATGTGCATGCGATGATGGCCTGTCTGTACTTCTGTAACAGTTAATTAGGTTAGGTAACAATGGGGAATCATGGATACATCATCCCCCCCCCCTTGGAAGAGAGGCCTCGAGACACATTGCAACAGAGGGGAAACATTTATCTTTTTTTTTATCTATTATAGGTATGGATTCTATGAGCTACATGGTTTTGTTCTAGACATACGTTGTCGCCATTGCCTGGGCCATTTCTCCTGCCTCCCTGACCCATTTCCTTTTCTCTGTCCTATACTCAATAGCATTTTCTACGCCTTATATGCCTCCCTCTCAGGAGCATGATCATTAAATATTTAACGACAATAAATATTAGTGCTGCTTCTGTAAATCCAGTATATAATTTGGTTAAATTAATTAGTCATGTCATGTATCTAGTATTCGAATCATTGAAATGTGCTTTTGGTGCAATTGACACCATCACATTAGTATTCGTTTTTCAATATTTTCAAAATAATTTTTCCAAGGAGGGAGTTATGTGATAAATAGAGAACTCGACCGCTTTTACTCTATTATTATATTGTACTTTGTACCATTCATACAACATCCATTATCGCTCACTATGCGATAATTGCCTATAATGTATGCAGTACTACCACACCCTGCCACTAGGGGTGGTACACCTGATGGTCATGATGTATATCCAGCCAGGTGCTAGTACATCGGCCAGCATTACCAACAAGCTATTCGCTGAGTTAACTTCTCTTCAGCATGTACATTGTACAATAAAGCTATCATCAATTATCCACTAATTGCCAGCTTCTTGTTATCCCTATCTTCATATATAGTGGCTGTAATCACCCATAGCTAGATATGACACCCCCTGTGAGATTGCGGCAAGCATGCAGTGCACCCATAAGGAGCACGGTTTATACACGAGCATAGACTTCTGGTGTGCCTTCTATATGTGAAGATATCAAACTATAGAACAGTATTAAACTTCTCAGATCCAAGTCTCATACCACCTGCGCCATACAGCATTTCCTTCAACTCAGGGTGCACCTTATATGCGGGGTAGGTTATGCGTTATCTTATATGCCTGATTTATGAATCTGTTCATAATATACATCTTGTTTGTAAACATTCAGAAGTCTCTGGATGCAGAAGGACAATTAAATGAGGTTAGAGATAAAATTATGTAGATGGACATAATAGTCACTGCATGGCAAGTGCAGCTCTGGTGTTATACATGTAGCAGCACATATACCAGCACATATAAAGGAACAACTCCCCTTAGTACTTATCATATGCTTCACATACCCGTGTACCTCCACTAGCTTCCACTTACTGCTGCACCTTGGTCACTGTAGGCAAGCATTTCAAACCGGAAGTGCCGCCATATTGGATCAAGTCCCAATGATGCCGAGTCACATTAATAATGGTAGTTAGTGTTGCTGAGCGACACGAGAAGGCCCTGCTGAATGTAGCCTAAAAAGGCTGTTAAATCCTGTGTTAATTTCCGGTATTCCCACACTGCGGATGAGAGGTCACGTGAGAGGTGACAAGAGCCTGTTGGTGATGCCCCCTTCTGGGAGAAGTGTGAATTAACATGTTGATGTTCTGCCACAAGCCCGGATCATTACTAACAGATGGAGAATTCAATCAACAGGTAATCAAGTGAGCAGCTTCACGCTGTACTGGTATAATACTAATTCAGTGCAGGCCGCCAACTTGTTTACCCTCTATCCAATCTGTCATTTCTCAATATAAACTCTTCACTCATTCACTCCCTGTCGTTTGTGCCTTTCTGACCCAGGTTCCTTCATTTACATACCCTCACATCTTCTCATGCCTAGCTCACGTCCACGTCGTCTTCCAATCTTTCATCCTGGCAGCACTGGTGGATTTAGACGGGGGCACGGTGGCGTGCGCCCCCTCCTTTTTGTCAATACTTGAGAGTTCAATTGCATATTTTAGACCCCAAAATTTGGTAAGAAAAGGGGATGTGCCCTCTCCTTTTCCAAATCCTGGATCCACTGCTGATCCTTCCTTCCTTATTTTCTCACCCCCACCCCAACCCAATACAGCCTGGTGATGTAGCGTCCATTGACTAGTGCTTGGACGTAATACAGTGGCATGCTCAACAGCTCATTCTGTTATTGCTACTGATTGATTTGGATACTCCACCTGTCCTACGTGCTTTTAGCACTAACCAAACACCATCGAACTACATTCGTCAATCAGGCTCTCCCTGACTGCATTGTTCTATACATCCTACAAAGCGCATCATATTCGTAATCATTCCACTGGGATAATTGTTGAGCAAATTTACCATCTTGAAATGAAGTTGATACATGTATAGCACTGTGTATTTGGATTAGAAGAGAGAATTATCATAGAGAACAGAGCCAAGGTATTCATCATTAGTGTTTCCACTCTGGCAACATGTCATCAACTACCTTGCATCATCAGATAGAATGACAATGAAGAGTAGGCACAAAGAGCGCTCAATATTGCATCAACATAGAAGTAGAATACAGAAAGAAGTCTTGGACTCCGTGAGCATGGTTTGGGGGAAGGGTTCAGATGTCAATTTACTCATGACAGGCGTTACCTGAAAAATCAGTCTACAAGAAACAGCCCAGTTATCTAATCCCTACCTCTCACGCCTTGTTTGCGATGAGTCCTGTGGCTAGATTGGCTAGATCTGATCCTATCACTCTCTTGTTAAGAAAGTGCTGATGAGTGCTGTCATGTGACAGGCAGCGTTCAGCTAACCATGGTGTAAGATATCGCATCACTGAATCCTCAACTGATTTTATGTGAATACTAAAACTGATAGAAAAAAAAACACCGTTGCTATATCTGTACCATACTACTCTGCAAAGACCTTGCCCATAATAATACGTAAGTAATATATGATGAATAGACTTGCACGAGTTGGCTTCAGGGGGTGATAGAAGCATGAGCCAGAGGCATATGCTTCTATCAAACCCATGAAGCCAACGAGTGTTGTATAGAATCCATTCATTTCTTTTGCGAGTCGACAAGACGGCCCTCCGCCATCTTGGTTTCATGTTGACGTATGGTTAAGCTGGCAAGCTCCTGCAAGTCCCACTCTCATAGGCCTACTACTGCGAACACGTCGAGACAGAGCTGCGCCAGTCTAAAATATAATCCATTTTGTACACACCAGGCGGCGGCACCTGTAGTGTTGACAGAATGGCGAAGACGCATGGCAAGTCGCTCGATTCAAAAGTTTAATCATTTTTTATGTTAAATTCAGCCTTAATATCAAGTAATCTACCCAACAGGGAGTTAGAATAACATGTAAAGGATATACTGCTGAAATTATTTTGTCAGATTTGGTCTATAAGCTTCAAAAATGGAGGATTTACTTTCGTGTCAAGGTAGGATTCAATATGTCCACCCCGCTGTCCGTCCGCCGTCAATTTTGGGTGCTTTTATCGCGAGATATAGGAACTCATATTATCCATTTTCGGCACTGAAAACTCGCTAACCGTGTTATAATATGGAATCTTGTGTATTAGCTGGCCGATGATATACGAACGAGCTCCTCGTGCGTGGAGTGCCACTATATGCACAAGGAAAAGGAGGCCACAGGACAGCATGAGGGATGGGTGGTTACAGGACATGATGAGGGAGGGGTGGTTACAGGACCACAGGAGGGAGGGGTGGTTACAGGACAACAGGAAAGAGGGGTGGTTACAGGACATGAGGAGGGAGGGGTGATTACAGGACAAGAGGAGGGAGGGGTGGTTACAGGACAAGAGGAGGGAGGGGTGGTTACAGGACCACAGGAGGGAGGGGGAGGGGTGGTTACAGGACATGATGAGGGAGGGGTGGTTACAGGACCACACAACAGAGGAGTGGTTACAGGACATCTCCTACAGGGTTGGTAACAGGACATGCATACAGGGAATGTGGTGGAAGATTGGAGTTTGCCCCTCGCCGTCCCCCCACCCCCTTCAACCCTCCACCCGCTAGAGTGCATCACCTCAACATACTCCTCATATTGTCCTGTGACCAACTCTATGATACTGTGTCCTGTGACCGACCTTCCTCATGTGGTCCTGTGACCATCCTTCCTCATGTGGTCCTGTGACCAACCTTCATTGTGTGGTCCTGTGACCAGCCTTCCTTGTGTGGTCCTGTGACCACCCTTCCTTGTGTTGTCCTGTGACCAACCTTCCTTGTGTTGTCCTGTGACCACCCTTCCTTGTATTGTCCTGTGATCACCCTTTCTCATGTGGTCCTGTGACTACCCTTCCTCATGTGGTCCTGTGACCACCCTTCCTTGTGTGGTCCTGTGACCACCCTTTCCTTGTGCGTTCTGTGACCACCCTTTCCTCGTGCTGTCCTGTGACCATCCTTTCCCTGTGCTGTCCTTTGAGCACCTTTTCCTTGTGTTGTCCTGCAAACATTTCCATACCCCTCATAATGAGGGTCGAGCATTTTTCCAATTCATCTCCTAAGGTCTCTATCCCTGAACATTCATTCATCCTTGATCTAATAAACAGAACATTCAAAATATACATGCACATACTTCACCATGACAACTGTAGCACACAGTAATCCTCATATGATCTGACATGCCTTAAAATACTATGTCATCTGTGAGTTGACTAGGGTCACGGCCATGTCGAAGACACTTGACATGTGATGGTTTGACATACATAATTGTTCTAGGATATTCCACTAGATGGGGCAAACAACCACTTTGGTACCAGGATTAATCACTACCAAGAGGTACTACTAAAACTTGAGGCATTTGATGTATCTGTGTCATTTATTTTTTCATGAAGAATAGATCACTAAAGTTTGTAAATACTATCAATCAATGGTAGTGAATTCTATTTCATTGTTGAATTTGCATTTGTTATTGAATATCAAATTAGACACCCACAATCCTGAATTCTTCAACAGGAGAGGCTAGACACCTTATGTGTGGGTCGGTGAAAATACCAAAAGATTGTATGCTAACCCACAATCTTAGCCGGGAGTCGTGGCGCAGTCGTTAGCGCGTCCGCTCACTGGCCGTAAGGTCGTGGGTTCGGTTCCTGGCCCAGCCGGAGCACAGTGGTGGTTCCAAACGTCGCCGTAAGGTGTCGTTTGAGTTCCTCCCTGCTCTGGCTAGGCTGTGCTGGAAAGTCTCTCGGCGGTCATGGCAGACAAATGACTTAAAACAGGCCTGTCCATCTCTCACTATGCCTATGTAGTGACGGATGTTAAAGAACCATTGCCTCGGTAAATGTGTAGGGGCGTGCTTTCTATCTTCCCATAGATTTGGTCGCCATCATCCCCCCTCCCCATTAGACTAGGGTCCGGGCAACAATGCCACAAGGGTAATCTCACTTCGGTGTGGATACAACCCACGGGACCTCTCGCCCTTGAGTGTCGGCCGTAAGGAAAGCACGAGGTGAGATAAAAATTCAATCAAATCAATCAACCCACAATCTATAATCTCAGTATCTACAGTACATGGAGCCATATGGCATTGCCATGCACCTCTATGCCCTTGTCTTAGGGACTGCATAGAGGTCCTCAGGCAAGAAGAAGTTCTGTAGATAGGAAAAAGTGCCTTGTTGTTGCAGTCCTGTGGGACTATGATATCCCCTGCCTTCTATTATAGACCTGCCTTGATTGTCCCATTGGTACATAGCTATTGACTGCTCTTGACCATTACATAATTGTCTCATAGTATAACCTAGTACTCAGGTGCATAGATCAGGAATATGTGACGTGTCTTCATTACGCATGTCAAGTGGAGTTGACAAACTAAATGTGAGGGCGTCAACCTTATTCGACATGCCTTTATACATGTCATGTGGCAGACAAATCGTGACCTGTGCAGTATGTGTCAAAGCGACCAGTGTTCTTCTCTCTGTGTACTATATGTACAGCTAAGACCCCACTCTGAGGAGCTATATGTACATAATATTATATGGAAGATGCTGTCACATACAGGAAACGTACCAAATGTCAAACTTGACTGTGTTGGTGTCAACTCAGTGCATCTATCCCGTGATAAAAGCACTGAGATTATCTAAAAATGGCACTAAAAATGGCCAAATCGTGGTGTGGAATACCTTAGGCCTGTAGTTCATTGTGGATATTTCCATTACAATGATCTGAGCAGTTTGCCTTGTCACCCAGAGGGACTCATGCGGGACTCATGCTTCATTCGACTTTCCCCCTGAAAATGTCTCATGAATGGTAGAACTGTTGTCGGAGGGGAATGGCCATTGGGGTCTTGAATCTAAGAATAATGTGGGGGCCTTTCTCCTAAGAGGGGTGTTTTTTCCCCTTTTGCCTTACTTCCTTTCCTATCGATGAAAAAAAAAAATGGCGCTCTTACTGAATATATCTTTTAGTCAGATTCTGAAAACCATTACACCTACTCATTTCACTGCCTCACCTTTCTTATTCATGCATCAATTCAAAAGAAAACAACCTCCACCCACACAAACTAAATCTGAACTTTTTAAAACCAGTTTCACATCCCCTATTTCCCTCTGCATAATTTCATGCCGTTAGCGCATGCTCAGTCTTCCCATCTGAGCCAGTTCCGGTATGAGGTTGCGCCACCTTGCGGGCTGTGTGGGACTCAGTGAAAATGGCGTCTATTCTATACGGTCCTCATCTCCGGGTGTCAGCAGGTGTGTGTGTCAACTGCTGTCACTGTCATCTGTCAGTGTCAACAAGAGGGGGTTCATGTGGGGTGTTGGGGATGTGGGAGGTGGGGGGAGGTAACAGCTCCACTTCATCTTATTGTAAGGAGGGTGAGCTTTCACAGTAAGGTTCTAAGAGATATAAATATAGACACCTCTCCAATATTCATATGCTTGTTATCAAACTACTTGACAGGAACAACAGTCAAGAGCAGCAGCTCAAACATCAAGTTAAGACATTGAGTGCTGGTTGCAGAGCAGACACACTCATGAAGTAAAAAAAAAGTCAGCACGCCCTTTGGTGGAAAAGGAAGATTAGTGAAGAGAATTGATATGGTGATCTTTCTTATAGCTTCTTGCATGTAAGATTGTAGATTATCCCTAGGAATGATAACGTCGTGGAAGCTAAGATACACTGCATGAGGGGTGCCCCTTCTATAAAGTACAGCAATTACATGAAGGACAATTACATCATTATGGAATTTGACAAGTTCTGTTGCCAACTTCAGAAGGTTAAGCGTGGCTAATACCACTCCAGATAGTGAAGGAAACACAAATCTCAACACCAAAGCACAATGTTTGGCAAACGTAGATCAGGGTAGGTTTAACCTTCCAAGGGCCAGATGCTGTTTCAGTGTTTATTCTATGTTAGCATGATACACCAATTTGGGACTAGCGAATCTACTTACCAATTCTACTTGAAGGGTGCATCATGCTGAACCTGCAAGAGTGTATCAACCTGTCAACCCTGTCATGGTGCATTAATGTAGGCCTATTGGTTTATACCCCATGATGACAGGCAGGCATAATTATGCATTAATCTGTCATGCTGTACTTAAAGGTTGAAGGCATGGTCCCATTGTCCCTTGGCTGCATTGTCAGCAGTATATGGATAACTGGTGGGGACTGTGATGTTGTAGGAAGGTCTTCGGCCTCCATAGACACCAGTGTTTAAGGATATGAATACAAACAGCTCATAATTATCCCCATCAGCAATGGAGCATTGGGCCATGCTTGGACCAATATAAGCCGACATTGGCCCAATATAAGCCGACATTGGCCCAATGTATCCTTACTACCTGGGATGATGAATAATGAAGAGGAGGCAGATACAGTATGATCCAGGGGCCTGGGTAGTCATATACAACCAGATGGCTTCAAAACATCCCATGCACACCTAGTCTTAATTTGGCCATTAGGTAGTACTATAGTGGCAATGTGAGCCTGATCCCAGACTTTGTACCAATATCTGAGGCAAATTCGGAAATTGGGGATTGGGGGTAAATACTGGTACACTGTTAAAATAATGTCATCAAAATAGCAATAGAATCCATGTCCCAATTAACTTGACAGAGACCTGTCAAAAAGATTCATGTACAGTTTTACGAGGATCCCGAATAGATAAATAGTTATTTTATACAGTGTCTCTAAGAAAACAGGCAGCTCAAGTGACATAGCTTTGGCCTAGTATAACACAGCATTAGTATTAGATTATATATATAGGGACACTGGTGTTTCCGATAACTTTACTCTAAATCATAGATCTGTTCAGTTGCCGCAAAAGCACCCTCTATCAAGTGCCTCAAGAAGTTATGCCATGGCTAATATTGACGACGCTATAGATAAGTACTACTTACGCCATATTCAATGGGGGGGTTGAATACGATCCTCGCATATTCAGCGGCGCCATTTTGAAATTTATACAGAGCTAATTAGTTTCGTATTTAGGTATGGCTATTAGAAGTTTTACGCAAAAAAGAATGATTGAACTAGTTAAATAATATGTTATGAATTGTTTAAGGTATATCTAAGTGTTAGCGCCATGTTAAAAAAGAAGATATTGACCATTTATATCGAAACTAAAAGTAGCGGCTAGCTCCATATCACATGACCTACTTCGTCGAGCAAGCTGTCATGGTGGATCAAAACAAACCAAGATGACTCGACGCATTGAAAATAAGTAAATATGGCTGTGTTTCTTTATTTTAAAGCAATTTAACCCTGTAGGGCCATGGCATAAATGCAGCACCAGCAAACGAAGGCCAGCTGCACTGAAGTAACAGTCGACCAGAATTCCAATATGTGCCTTATAAATGATAGTGGTCCAACATTGTGTCAATGCTAGGCCTAGAAAACGTTATAGATAATTGCTTTCTTATAGAGGTTCACATATGTCTAGCCTCACTTTTAAGACCAGGCGGACAATTATGGTTTTCATTTCGTGCTGGCGCATCCTGGGAGGACAAAAAAAGCATGGAAAATACGATAATGAGAACAAACATCCTGTTGATAGTATCTAGTGAATGGTGGGAGTAAGGGAGATTATATACAAAAATAGCCATACAAAAAAGAAATCACATGACTTGTACTCATGTCACGTGCAGAAGTGGTAGTAACCAGAAGCCAATCAGTGTTCAGCATGAGCTATGCACGATCCTCAAGACATTTACCTGCCTTCAGTTGCAAGATGTATATGCATGGCACTGACAGGCTTCTAAACCTCTTTTTGAATGTATACATTGTTTTGCATTTCTTATTCTCAGAATCTCCTTCATTTCTTCCTTTCCCAATCTGAAAAGGAGGGCAAATCTTCCAGAGTAAGAAAGACTGGGACCGTGAAAGAAATATGCTTCTCACAGCATGGCACTCCTTATAGGTCCCACTGTGTACACTGTTTTTTTATATACTTCCTAACCACTCCTCTTTTGTTTTAAACAAAGACGGGTATTGTATTCTCAGCCTTTGAGTGTGTGGGATGGGTTCAAGCGTTTGCGTTGTGGTCGAGAGAAATAGTGCAGATGACAGGTTATGTGTCACCCTTCACACTGTGCAAATTTATAAATAGGCCTATTGGATCTGTAGATTTTTCAATCAATAGCTCAAAGGACACTGTATCCTAATTCTATGGATAAAATTATGGTTCTTGCAGGTTGATTCATAAAAAGTGACGACCCATCTAGAATTAAACGATCAATTTAGAAACGATCTTTTAAGATAGATAATTCTAGAATTATTTGCAGAAAATTGACTTCATTTATAACGTATCAATGGTATGAAATGGTGTGTTCTAAAGGCTGTTATTCTATCATTTCCATGAAGTATCAGTATTGACGAATGTCTAATTCGCTGGTCGTCGCCCTGCTGATATCGTGAGTTTTTATGAATTGCCCTCCAGGCCACATTCTATTACAAGGTTCATGCTTTTCTCTCCACACGAGATACTATATGCTTGAAATACCAACCATATACTGCAGAAGCCGTTATCTCTATCAGGACCTGCACCCGCCCACTCGTGTGAAGCATTTTTCCAATTTCATTCCCTCTATCTACTCAGTTCCAAGACCAGCGCTTATTAACCTGCAAAGAGGCCATTGATCAGCTGTTGATAACCCACCCTGATACCAGGTGTCACAAGCTCACTCCTAGTAACCCCTGATCTTCTGCGCCATGCATTGTGGGATACAGCCTGTGGTGGCTAATTAGATGCACATATCATTGGGCAACACAAGAAGTAGACCCGATGTTTAGTACAGCCAAATACATGTATTGTGTCATACATGCATATAGGTGCAGTGGTACAGGTGTGCACTGTCCCAGTAGTATTGAGGTTTCATCTAGTATACCTACTAACCTGACAACAACATATACCATACAGAATCACCAGGTGACTATGCATTCAGCTAAATAGAACTTGGGCTGAAGACCTATGTCGGAATATTAGGAGATTGTCTACCACAAACCAACAACAGTCCCACTAGCTCATGCAGTAGAGGGTTGGACTCCCATTAGGGAGGTTTAGCACCCACTGTGTGGGCAATATAATGCAGATGTACAGCATACCTACAGCATTGCTATGTCTGCGTAAAATCAGCTACACATGTCTTACGTTGTGATTGCTAAACCTCCCTAATGTCAGGGAAGTGGGTTCAAGTCACCATAGACCCACCAGGTCAATACAATTATTTTTGTAAGAAATGATTGCATAGATCTATTCAAACATAACCAAATACATCACCTTTGCTATAAGTAGTTTTCATAGTTATACATACTTGGTAAGAGTAGCAGAACAAAACAAAATCAAAAATCAAAAATTGGCAGCACAAAACAAACCCTTTTGGTTCAATGAAAAAAAACCAGCATCAGGTGAGACTAGAGTTCAGTTACCCTGCATTATGAGTCCAGTGTTCTAACCACTACCCTATTCTAGATAGTTGGCATACAGGGTGTAAAGTCCCCACCTCATTAACAACACAGTCCTTACCATCACCTGGTTCCTGAGAACCACAGCTCCCTCTAGTGTTTCACCCATACCGACAGCGACTACTTTCCTGTCCCTTCCCATCAGACATAGGGCAGAAGACCAGAGTCTAGGACGCTAGTACTTAACTCTGGGACCAGTTTGGTTGATAACCCTGACCACTTCACCCACCCGCCCCCTATTGTGTACCACAGGTATTAAACTGCAGGGTGCTTAATGCACTGGGTGGGGTGGAGGCAGCATGGGGAGGGCCGCTGGAGGAGGGGTGGGCAGGCAGTGCTAGGTAGGAGGCAGTGAGGGAGGGGGTGGTCTCACAGACACTACATGAAGCTTGTTACTTCACCAGGTGAGGAGGAGGAAGAGCAACTCCCAGCCCTGTGCCACTACCTCTATGAGCTGCTCACTCCATGTGCTCTTACTGTGGGAGTTAGTTCTGAGTCACTCCTAGTACTTCATACCCTATATAAGGGGCCAGAATTAAATCTCATACTCTCTAGTGGTATAACATTGGTAGACACATACGTCTGCTACATTAACGTTGGAGATGGTGATGGCCAGCCAGGAGAGACAGGCCTGCGTTGAGCAGAATGGATTTTTTTACTAATAGACATCTGATATATTGACTGCTTCTTTATCTGGTAAGTTTATTTATTTTCATATTATCTTGTCATGTGCGCGAGGAGAATGTTTAGGGAGAAATGGACAGGTAAAAACAAGTTGAAATAATTATGGTCATTAGGATCATTTTAGTGAATCAATTATTCTACAACATTTTTTTTTTTTACTATTTCAATACATTCAAAATCATCTTACGTGTGACGATAGCATTGCACTATGAAGGTTGATGCCCCTTAATTATCAAGCTTTGTTACTTGTAACGATCCTGGGATGGTTAATGCACACAATTATACCCGTCACATGTATATGGGCAGATTCACTGAGCGATGTTTGGGCCTATTTTATGGACATTTTGGATTTGAGGAGTTACAGTGAGAAATCTAGACCACCATCCTTCCTTATTCTAGTCACATTTGATATAATACATCTTGAGAATCAAGCAGAGGGTAAATCTATGTATATCGGCCTATAATTTGATAAGTTACGGAAGCTCGAAGTTGGGCGATACACCAAAAAAGCCCTTTTTTGTCCAATTAAACATCATTCCCATCTATATATTATTAAGCTAGACAGTACTAGACTGCCATAAACCTATTTTTCATTTGGTGTTGGGTCATAGCTATCTATCAAAAATCACTTGGCTTTGTCACTACCTCAACTTTCTTTCACACATGCCTTATAATATTGAACTGTGAGCATCCTCACATACGTAACACTTTTTTTAGGTCTAAAACTACCATAATAACAAAGTACCCTCACTGTTCTTATTAACTGTGATAAGCAGGGTTCCTAGGGGGGTTTTGATGGAAATTAGATAAAAGTACTGGCTTGCCGCAGATACAAGCTAGATCTCATAAACCAAAATTCAACTCCAGACAGTGTTACGTACGTGAGGTTCACTTTTACATGTTTATAGGCTAATTGAATGAGAAAATCTTTATCTATTGTCTATTCTAGTTTAGGATGTATAGAAACTGAATGTTTGAAACTAAAATCAGGGCCAAAGTCTGCATAGTAAGGCCACAGTGGGGACGGCTTGGAAAATTCTGTCTAAATCCTCACATACGTAACGTTTTCAATTTTTCACAAAAAATCATAGTAAAATGAACTTGATGGTTCTAAATGATGGTATATCTTGAGTATCTGTTTTGCAATTATCAAAAGACTTAGGTGCCTTGTTGAAAAAGAGTATTTGGGTACCTTGGTCTGCATTCAGGTAGGATTTGAAATGCGCTCAGAGAGAAGTGTCGTGAAAGTGTGGGATTTTTTTTTCAAAGCAAGAGAAATGACCAATAATGGGCCTTAAGTGTGTAGATATGCCTTTAAAGTAGTAAGTTAACATGTTCCGTATGAGTAATTATGATACAGAAGATCTGAGATGTTTTAAAGTATTGTTCACATGGACTTAAAAAGAATCCATTGAATTCCTCACGTACGTAACGTTTTGGAGTGTTTGCGACAAGTCATAGTAGAATGAACTTGATGGTCCAGAGCAATGGTATATGTTGTTTATCTGTTTTGCAATGATTAATAGACTTATGGGCCTTGTTAAGGAAGAGTATTTGGGGTACCCTGGTCTGTATTTACGTAGGACATAACATGCCCTCAGAGTGAGAAGTGCTATGAAAATGTGAGATTTTTTTCAAAGCAATGGAAATGACCAAATGAGTGGCCTAAAATGTGTAGATATGCCTTTGAAATGGTAATCTTACATCTTCTGTACAGGAAATAGTGTAGCAGATGATCGTTAATGTTTAAAAGTATTGCTCAGGTGAAAAATCATTTGAATTCCTCACGTACGTAACGTTTTTTTGGTATTCAGAAAAACCCATGCAGATCTGGACCAGAATGTCTGCATGCTATATTGTTGCAAAAGGGTAACTTTAATAGTAAGTAGGGTCACTCTAGATAATAGAGATTGATTTTCATGAAGATCTACTCATTTTTAAATGTATGATATTAAAGTTAGGAATGCTAAGCTACATGTTCACAACTTTCGCTAATCTTCATATTTGGCGATGAGGTGTAATAAAAAAAGGTCTTGATACAGGGATTTGATTTTTACTACACTTAAAGACATGTGTTATAACATTATGGACATGAAATATGATGTAGATAGGATGATATCTAATAGGTTTTATGACTATCTGTTGGAAAACGTTACGTACGTGAGGTTAAAAACTATGATTTTATGCCGTGGGCAATAAAATCTGACATGTTAGGAGTTGGTGACTTGAATGAACCTTTCAAGTAAGCCAAGATATAGGGTTTTCAATAAAATAAAGTGTTATTGAGTAATATTGAGTTTGTGATTCCAATGGTCCTCAGGCTGGTGAACATCCTTCACTGAATCACACCATATGTGTATTGTGCGAATACCTATAAGGTTAAACATTATCTAAATCGATAGCTGATCTAGAGGCAGTCGTAAAATGCATCTGCAGAGTATTAATTTTGTAGAAGAAAGATAGAGTGGCCTTCTGTTTTTTACATTTTATTACAACTTGAGATGCAAAAGGAAAAGAGAAATGAGATTCGAAATCTCTTTTAATGTGATTACCATCTAGCCCACGTTCGTTATATGTATTCTGTCACCAAACCCAAGATAGGTTCAGGAGGTTAATTCAAAACAGTGGTAAGTTTTGAATTAACCTCTTCAGTATAAAGCCAGTTGATGTACCAGTGATAGCTCCCCGTCATGCATGTTTCTGTCGACAAAATGGCAGTTTTTGTGAAATGTAATTCATTCTCTATACCAGGGTATACTGGATAAGGACATACAGAATTCTGTTTCGATTCATCCTGGGAATTGATTGGTAAAGTAGGCTAATTAAGTTTTTAAGTGTGTAGGTCTATTTATTATTGCCCTTGATGCATTTTTCATTTTGCATGGTGCTAGCTAGCCTAATTAATCAGTTAATAACTAGAGTTCGATCATATTATCAGTTGTAGACTGAAGGTTGCTCTGTTGAAATATATACTCGTAAAGCCCATAAACCTCTCATACCATCATTTGATAGCTATGCAATAATCAATGAGTATTTTGCCATATCAGTACATTTTGTATTAAAATGCTTTCTCTCCGCTCCAGGGCTGTTAGTTTATCCTAAAGTAGCTCTTGGTGGGTCCAAGTTTAATTTATAATTAGAATTTGCCTGTAATTTGCCCCTTTGAGTCCTTGAATGGATGATAAATGCCCTGTCTGAATTGCCATTACATGTATTGTACGATATTGCACGATATACTTCACCTACCAGTTTTGCAATATGAGGTGTTTGTAATTAACATGGTAAAAGGTACGCCCTCGAACCCCCTCGTGGGCATACCTTTACCGTGTTGATTCATGTTGTCACTTATTATTAATGCAATATTAATATAAATGTCACTGACCTAGTAGGCCTACACTGTCCCCACAGTCACCCAACACCAACAACCCGATACCAGGTGTCACTAGTTTACTCCTAGTAACCTCTGATCTTCTGCGCTCTGCATTGTGGGATAGAGCATGTACTGGCTTATCAGATGCAAATATCATTGGGCAACACATGAAGTAGACCCTACTTTTATCACAGCCCAATACATGTATTGTGTCATACCTGCATATACTAGTAGGTGCAGTGGTACAGGTGTGCACTGTCCCAGCAGTATAGAGGTTTCACCTAGTATACCTGACAACAACATATACTATGCATACACAATCACCCTGTGACTAGGCATTCAGCTAAATAGAACTTGAGCTGAAGACCAATGTGGGAATATAGGGAGAAAGTCTACCACAAATCAACAACAGTCCCGCTAGCTCGTGCAGTAGAGGGTTGGACTCCCAATTTGAGGGGAGTGGGTTCAAGTCACCATAGGCCCACCAAGTCAATACTATGATTTTTGTAAGAAATGAATAGATCTATTATGACATAACCATAAACATCACCTCTGCTATGTATATCTTAGTTTCGTTGAGCAGTTATACATGCTTGGTTAAGGCCAAATCCCACAATGCGAAAATAGCCAGAAAATCCTTGTGATATAGGATATGTTGTTACTTAGCCGATATTGGGGTGGTAATATCATCTAAGGAATTCCTATAACGGCTAAGAATCCTTGCCAAAGTGTTGTTATTTCAGGAGTGGAATACATCAAAAGCTTTTGATATTTTCCTCACAAGAGGCCAGAAATCTCTGTAACATACAGAAATTCCCTTTGATTTAAAGGAAAACAAAAATCTCTAGTAAATCACAAGAGGTGTGTTATCACTTCATAAATCAGGACCCAAGTTCCACACACTATAGTCATAAGAATGTAGTACCTGTGACTAAAAGTAACAACTATTCAGTACAGTGATGAATTTCACAGACATTTCCTTTCCAATATTGGCTAGTAGTGGGGTTTGATAAAGGTAAGGGTGGCATGGTAACCCTTGTGAATTTTGTTTTTGACAAGACTACAAGGCTGCTGATAGCCAGAATAACAGCCGTTTTAGACCCATTTTCCCTGTATTGGGATTTGGCCTTTAGAGCAGCAGAGCAAAATGAAATGAAAACCCAAAAAATTGGCAGCACAAAATACCCTTCTGGTTCAATGAAAAAAAAAGCATCTGATGAGACTAGAACTCAGTTACCCTGCATTATGAGTCCAGAGTTCTAACCACTACCCTATTGTGGATAGGTGGCATACAGGTTGTAAAGGCCCCACCTCATTTACAACACCAAGATCAGTCCTTACCCACTCCTCAGAACCATAGCCCCCTTTAGTGTTTCACCCATACCAACAAGGACTACTTTCCCGTCCCTTCCCATCAGACATAGGGCAGAAGACCAGAACTCTGGGACCAGTATGCCAACACCGACTCAGTCCATGCAGTGAATCAGGCTTAATTATGCCAAGGTCAGGATAAGGCCAGGCAGAGGGCCTGGAGGTAGAATGAACTTATAGCCCATATTCCCCATGAGTATAAGATATCTGTTCAGCGTCCAACAATGAGGAGAGGCCTCCTTTAGCCCACTTAAAGGACAACATGCACGTTTCTTATCAAGGAAAAATTCCACTATATAACCTTCTATATACTTCATATAACAAAATGGAATTGAAATAGATTGATATGTCAACATTAAGGGTCCATGTGAGCTTATTCTGTCGGCATAATGAGAATCTCTTCAAAGGCCTAAAATAAAAACAGGAGTGGTGCCCCCTTATGGATAGTGTGTGCATAAGGGTACTGATGACATCATCAGTACCCTTATCAGTGTAGGCAACCCTGGTCACTTAGAGTGACTGGGGTGCCCCCTTGAGGGAGAATGTGAAAACACTCATTGAGAGATAAGACAAGAACTGCATCTGTCAGAGCACAGAACAAAAGTGGGAATATTTATAAAAATAACAACTTTTTTCATAAGAATTTTCTTTACATAGATATAACAAGTTAAAAGTATGTAAATATTGGTTTATCCCGAGATTGAGCTTTTCGTGCATGGTGACCTTTAAAAGGGTCTATATCTATTCTTTCCTATCCCCTCAGGATGTGTGTGGTGCACATATGCGCAGGCACTGACACATTCCTCAGCGAAATTGTGTAATGTCGTTCTCGCCATGAATATGACATTAGCTGCCAAAATGGCATTAAACATCTATTACTCACTCACTCTAACAATAAGGAAGGCAGCCGTGCCAGCCCAAGAATTCACAGTAACTTTAGACATGTATAATGTCCCTGTCGTAATATACATGTAATAGCTATATGAGGTTTCTCCTGACTACTTCAATCCACAAACAGCTCTTGCAATATGGTCGCCTAGCAATGATTAAAGCCTGCCAGTGGGCATTTTGATAATTTAAAGCCAATTTATAATGACAATAGATGGATTTTCCATGTCTTGACTGTGGGACTACGATGAGGCTGTTAATGCACGAAGAAAGGCATCTCTCATCCAGAGGCCCTACCTATCCCAAAAGAAAACCTATAATCCATAATGTATTTGAATATGAGGACGGAGTGGCCATATATATAGGCAGTAGGACTACCTTTATCTTTGTGTCAGGTGCAGAAATGACACTTTATAAAAACGATTTACAGGGACTTGCAGAGAATGCGACATGTGTTGCACCAGTCGTGCATCTTTTGAAGTCGTTTATTTGGAAAATTACATTTACAAAGTAAGTGCAATTTATACCTGGTGCCCACGCATTGTGGTAGTTATACCAATCCCCCTCTATGTTACAATCATATGATATAAATTAAAACAGCCAGCGGTATATCTCACTATGGTACATAAAACCTGATGATGGTATGTCAG
Organism: Acholoe squamosa; assembly: GCA_949317995.1. Lineage (NCBI taxonomy): Eukaryota > Metazoa > Annelida > Polychaeta > Phyllodocida > Polynoidae > Acholoe > Acholoe squamosa. Next base: position 31,852,650 of record OX439041.1, on the reverse strand, counting down.
TAATACTAAGCATAGATTTAAAAGATATTGCTTCTCTTAAACCAAACCCTCCCCTGCTAGCACAACTCATCTAAATCATATGTTTTTAATGTAAAAGTGGTAAGTTTTCATGTCAATATGATGTAAATCTGAATGGTAATAGGTTGCCACTTAGGCATGATATGGTGAAAGAAATCATCCTTTAAACGTTCCCAAACGTTTGCAGCTTTCTACAACAGTTTTAAGCTTTTGATATTTCTATCATTGCACGTATTGTATGACTTAAAGCAAAGCTTTTGGTAAAGGCATGCCAACTAAGCCAGGAGGGTGTTGCTACTATTGTAAAAAGAGCTGTGAGTATGTGCCCTCTTTTCTAAACAAGTCGTGCACTGCTTCACCTAAGTACTTGCACTCACCACATTAGTCTGAAAAGTCACCTGCCTTGTTTAAAATAGAGAGAGCTGTACTACCAGGTACCTACTCATGTCACACGCTCTATAGTTTATTATACTGACTGACTTCTCCCAACTAGGTACCTACTCAAATCCCCCTTCGACAAGTCCTCTCCTAAAAGAGAGGACTTGTCGATACTGCATCGATGCATCAAGATGGAAAAAGGAATACTATACTTAGAGACTTCAAACCATCCTTAAAATTAATGTTAAGGATTTTCTTTTCACCTCTCATATTAGACATGATAGGAGCATGTCCAATCCGAAACCTTGAAGTAATTCACCTTCAAGAGCATACAATATGAGAGTTATTCTCGTAAAATCACCCACACAATAGCTCATGTATATCAATTACACAATATAATCATGATTGACAAGCATTCTTGGCTGTCTGGCAAGTTTCCTTTACGACCTGCACAAGCCAGCTGGCTTCTAATCTTTAACAACTTTAGGCGCCCATAACACATAAATTTTTCTTTAACATGAAACTGGCAAAGATTAGCACGCATTCACATAATTATAAATCGATACTCGAGGCAGAATCTCCATTACATTAAGAATCACCATTACTTTTAGGCACTTGTAATGTGGAAGTTATTATTTACAACATATCTCTTTATGCAGGTATATAACATAATTGATATTGGGAGATGGGGCATCTCAAGGGGAGAACAAGATGGCTAGGAAATACTCCCTCTATTTTGGGGAGGCCACTCCCTTTGGTAGATGGCGAACATTACAGCTATTCAAAGTGAATTGCAGAACATCTCTTAACACGATGTGACTATAGATCAATGCAGCAAGAAGGGGTGACTTTTCAGAGAAGTTATTGATAAAGTTTTATTTTTTTGTTTAATTCTAATTTTGGATATTTTTAAAGATAACTTCCACATTATTATGCCTTATAAAGGTAATGGTGATTAACGAACTCAAGTCGTAGGATGTGAAAAAAGGTCATCTGTAATCCTTACAGTTTTAATGTCAATGAGACCCAGTGTTTAGAACGGTAGAACTAGGTTCAGTGTTAACCCAAGCTATCCGATTCCAACCAAATTTCGAATATCACATATATTTTGCCAAGGGCTAGGATATAATGCCAGTTGTGCATCTATTGTGCTGATACGACTTCCAGACAGGTAATGCCAGATACTATAAAGTCGTACAGCCTGCACCCACACTCCAAGAATACTCTTAGTCCCAGCAGTCTACTGTTGACTCCTCATAGTAGATTTAATTCTACAGTTGTACCTCTTTACAGTGACACCATACCCACACTTACAATATTATGTCTCATGAAAAAGATGTATTCTCAGAAGGCATCTTTTAGTTTTTGTCGGATCCAGACATACTACTTAAGATGACAGAAACCAGAGTAAAGCATCCAGTATGTAGCAAACTTTGAAGAAAAGAAAATTTTTATACACCAATTCTTCTAATATGTAACATCTGGATTGGTGGATACTTGGGAACAGTATTGGTAGGTATACCGGAAATGAGAATGATACATTGTTTAGACACCTAATGGGAGTTTATGACCAAAAAGTTTTATAATTTAATTTTGTTATTCTGAACAAATTGGTTTTATACACTGCAAAATGGTGTTTATATTTTAAACATGTTTAGGTCTTAACATGTTAAAAATCTAAACATATAGGTCAGTTAGGTGTCTCATCAATTACGCATTTAGGAAATAAACACTTTTATTCTAACAACATAAATATTTTTGCTAAACATGTTTAGATGTTTAGAGTTTAAACAGCTGAATAATAGGTGTTTAGATTTAAACATCAATATGTTCAGATGCTTGGATGTCATATAAACACCAGGTAGCAGCACTACCTTTGAATGGACTATCTGTACACAATTATAATCAATTGTTGTAACAAATGTCCCCAAATCCCATGTTTATTGTCATTTCTTTTTGTTGAATGTCATGAGAATAGGAACAGCAATAGAAAATTGACTAGATTCTCCTTACACCAGCATCATTGCCATAAGATAGTCAATATGCTCCATGACTTACAACTATTTCATGTTATTTTGGAATGGATAAAGCAATGTCCTGGCTGCCAAGCTGCTGTACTTTCTGAAGTCTCTCATAGTGTGTACATACACTGCAAAAATGGTGTTTAGATTTTAAGCATGTTAGGTCTAAACATGTTTAAAATCTAAACATATAGGTCAGTTAGGTAATAAACACTTTTATTCTAACTACATAAACATTTTTGCTAAACAGCTGAATAATAGGTGTTTAGATTTAAACATCAATATGTTCAGATGCTTGGATGCCATATAAACACCAGGTAGCAGCACTACCTTTGAATGGGCTATCTGTACACAATTACAATCAATAAGATGGTCAATATGCTCCATGATTACACCTATTTCATGTTATTTTGGAATGGATAAGGCAATGTCTTTGCTGCCAAACTGCTGTACTTTCTGAAGTCTGTCATAGTGTGTACATACATGTGTATACGTTTAGTAGTGGCTGACATCTTTGGAGACTTTGACATGTAGATAAATACCTGCTGATGTCCCCCCAGTAAATGAGAAAGCAAACAAAAGATATTTTTTCAATGCATACATCTAAACACAAAATTTCATAGGTATCTAAACACAAATTTTAAACCTAAACACCTACATTTCTAAATACCTAAGCTAAGCACATTGTTTGGCTAAACATGTTTAGGAAACTAATGTGATTACAAAAATGTTGCAAGAATATGTTTAGAATTGTGTTTAGGATCTAAACACCATTTTTGCAGTGTAGTCTTAATTCATGGTTTGCAGTCTAAAATCAGTCCAGGTATTCATGAAAGGTCTCTTTCTTTGAGCTGAAAATGCCTCTCCTGTTATCTACAATGTGTAGGCTATAAATAAATCTCTACAACTATCATCTAACTAACAATTCAACTTGGTGCAGAGAGACCTCGCATTCATCAACTTGCATGATTGAGTGGAGATGGGTAGAGAATGGCTTCCAAGGCCATGTAGCAACAATATGCGATCTGTGTCAGTATCAATGGAACAGTTCATCCATGAAAACTTGCTATAGAGAATTATGTACGCCCCTCTCACAAATATACCTACAGACATCCTATACACATGGTGAACAGGCACAGTGACAAGTTCATCTACACAACAGCAACATTGTAGCCTAATACATTGTAGATATATGGAGATTGATTTTCAGTCAACTTCATGAAAATAGCGATCCCATGTTGAATAGCTCTCAATGAACATCCAATCATTGAGTACATTTTTTTTCTGACATTAAAATGGTTTGTGATAATGATAAAACAAAAGGAAACGAACACCCAAGCCAGGGATGGCGGAACTAATTGAAAGTTGGTGCACATCACTGCATTATATCAGATTTATTCTAGGTAATAGGCCAATGCCTCAGACCATCTAGGGAATTTATGAAAATGAAGACTAATACTGATGCATTTTAGTCAATTCTAAGAGCACATTTTGAAGAGTTTGGTTCCAATACTAAGCTAATAGATGATGCATATCGGGGCCCTAGGGCTGTATATGCTGTATATACCTGAGCCGCGGAGCGGCGAGGGTATATACAGCATATACAGCCCGTGGGGCCCCGATATGCATCACCTAATAGGTTTATACCACCATTTCCTCCATTTTGTATCAATTTCTTACCTGAAATCCAAAGAATATAGCCAGGCGAAGACATTTTGTAAGTGCTAGCGACACGGCCCGTGGCCGCCCTGCGCGAAGCCATTGTTTTTGTTCTGGCCGGGAGAGGTACCGCCGTGTTTACACTCACTTTTCGTATGGAATCCAGCCATGACATGTTATAATATTAAAATCCCAAGAAGTATTCGATCCATAGACGAGGAATGCGTGCTAATTTTCTCCATTTTCTTCAATATAAATAAGAATCCATTGATTTTCCAACACGGTCCGAAATTTTCGGCGTCTTCCTCGTACAGCGAGCGGATGACCTATATCTACATCCGGGCCACTGACACACTTTCGCCGGACAAGGAGGCGGATGGGAATGGCCGGACCGCGACTCGCGTACGTTGGGAAAATCAATGGATTCTTATTTATATCGAAGAAAATGGAGAAAATTAGCACGCATTCCTCTTCTATGGATCGAAAACTTCTTGGGATTTCGATATTATAACATGACAAGCTTGGATTCCATACGAAAAGTGACTGTATACACAGCGGTACCTCTCCCGGCAAGGAACAAAAACAATGGCTTCGCGCAGAGCGGACACGGGCCGCGACTCGCGTACGATGGAAAAATCAATGGATTCTTATTTATATCGAAGAAAATGGAGAAAACTAGCACGCATTCCTCTTCTATGGATCAAAAACTTCTTAGGATTTTAATATAATAACATGACAAGCTTGGAATCAAGACGAAATCTGACTGCAAACATACCACTAGGATGTCAGGTTAGAACTTATTTATTTTGGCATTGTGTTTCATCACCGTTCAGTGTGGCGTAATGGCTAAGACCTTCGCCTACCACCACTGCGGCCGGGGTTCAATTCTCATACGAGTTGGCACGATTTTTCACTATGGAAAATGGCGAGACTAAATTTGTATGTCCACCAGCATTTCCCAAAATATTCTAAGTCCAACTTGACCCCGAAAAAGTATATACCAAAAATTTCAAAAATGCACAAGGGTGGTATATGCAGAATAATGCACGGCTAAACTGCATATAAACCCACCGGAAGTCCCGAAATCGTGGTATAAGCACTATTATTCAATACATGTCTTTGAGATATACTCCATGTCTGTTCCAGGGCAGGGTATAAGGCAGGCATCATCACCTTGTTAGCTACATATATATAGTTCTGTGCGTGCCTATGCTTGCATGAGCACCATCTTTAACATGTGGTTTGTGATAATGTCTCCTTACATTTACACCTAACCAGATTGCATAGACCTGGTGCTGGTTGCACCTTGGATAACAGAATTATCAACAATTATCCTAGGATATAATGCATTTAGAGTTTAGTTGCCAGTTGTACACGCCTACACAACTTCACTTACAACAAAGCTACATGGTATATCTTGTATGTATTCTGTTATTAGACATGTGTGCCTACATATAAAAGTTATCTCATGTACGCAGGGGTATTTTTCTTCATTATCAGTGCTGCTTGCTGTCTGAGATGGGTCCAAAAATAGTTTGAATTTGATAAGGTATGGTGGAAACCCAAGGCAGGTGATATTATGTCAAATATTTGAGTTGCTTTCAGCAGATGTGAGCAAAACCATCAGAACCAGGGGGCCATATCCTGAGGGGGTTCGAGGAGCACATGGGATATGCAGTTGTAGCTAAAACTTGATAGAATAATGCACATGTTCATAACACTGACCCAGGGAAGTGCTACCTTATGCCAGACATTGTCAGTGTTTCATAAGTGTTTCATAAGTGGCAAAGGACTTCTGTTAAGCCTAATAGGTATCCTGTAGACAATGTATAGAAATTTCTATGAGTTTGCTAGTAGTATTGAAGCATTAAAGGGTAAAGCTTGGAGTGTACAACAATTATTTCGGAATTTCCAATTTCTTCTATAACTTCAATGGACTGGTAGTTAAACAGCATTCAAATTAGAGATTTGATTTTTAGTATGCATTAACTTACCTTTTGTGAGAATAATCTAAGTATATATTGGACAATATTTGCTATGTATTCTGGTCTATAATTTGTTTTTGGGTCTCATGCATGACACGAATTGTAAGGTTTTATTATGTGGGCTATAAAATCTGACCCCTTTGGAGTTGGTGACTTGAATCAACCTTTCTAAAAATCAAAGATTCAGGGCCTCTAATTAATTCAATTCAATTTAATTGTTTATTATCCTGAACATACAGTATGTAAACAAATATATTTATCAATTGCGTCCTCAGTGTAAGGTGGACATAGGAAGTATTAATGATTTGTCACACTAAATTGAATTAATTTGTTTGCATTAGCTAAATAGATACTCCCAATAGATACATTATGAAAACTTAATCCAGAGAGAAATAAGTTGCTTTTATCAATATACGGCATTAACATTTTTTTAAAACTGTCATAGATGTAAATTCATTCATACACTTTGTAAAGTAGTTCAGTATCCATATTTTATGATTTAACCTACTTATAGTTTTGTTTAGTTCTTTTGTAAAAATTAGTTTGTTTTCAAGTATTACTAGGGCCGTACCCAGGGGGCTGCTTGGGGTGCTCGAGCACCCCCCTCCCCCACTCAAGCAAAAAAAAGAAAAGGTCCACCTTTTTGGGACTTGGATGGGTAAAACTCCAGTAGGAGGGACCAATGGGCAGAACTTAAAGCTTAGGAATTTGTCATTGGAAATTCTCGTGGGCGGTTTCAAAGGGTGGAGGAGGGGTGGTGCTGTATGGAAACCTGGGACAGGACTTGGTTGGCTGGAGTTCTGGTGGGAGGTATTAATGGGTGGAACTCTGGGGCAGACTTTGTGTAAGGGAGGACTCCTGTTGATGTTAGTACAGGTCTGAACATGATGGGGGGGGGGGGGCATCTGTAGAATAGAACTCCTGTGACTGGACTTGGAACTATGGTGGTAGGGGGACTGTGAGGGAAGGGGGCTGCTGAAGAGTGGAACTCCTGGGATGGGACTTGGTTGGGTGGAACTTGGGTTGGATGGGGACTTTGTTGGAGTACACCATGGGTGGGGGGTGCTGAAGAGTAGAAATCCTACAAACCATAACAGGACTTAGTTGGATGGACCCTTGGTGGGACGGGGACTTTGTTGGAGACTCCAAGGGGTTTAAAAGCTGAGTAACATAGGCATTTCTTTGAATCTACACAGGACCCCCCATCTAACCTCCACCTAATTTGGTGTCAGATTGCATTAGAATGAACCATTTGAATACTTTTTTCAAAAAAGAATTACCCTCTTTTTAGCAAAAAAAGCCGGTGTGCTACTATAGATTAAAGAGGGGCACAAAAATTATCCGGGCCTCCGGCGTGGGGAGGGTTGCTATATATTTTGACTGCTGCTGAGGGGGGAAGTCAAAGGTTTTCGTACATCCGCGCAAAAACCCACCACCTCCTGTTGATAAAAAATGACCACTCCCTAAGTTGTCTTCTATTGATGCAACACCATCTACATCCTAAGGGAGTGGTAACTGTTTATAACCACACATAAGGAGTCCAGAGTTTGTCTGTTCCCCATTATAATTAATCGCAGCAGGCTAGCTTTTTTTCTAAAAAATCTTTGAAATTTCTGTCCCCCTTTAAGAGGTTTCTGAATGGTTTTGTACCCCTAAAATTAACAACCCCCGTCATTGAAAAAAGACCGATGTTAAATTATCCCTCATGCACCAATGCAGTTAAGTGTAGTTGGTCATGCACAAAGTACACACCAGGGCTGCATTTGTGTACTCCTGTGAGTAGGTGATAAATTGTAATGTAACAGACAGATATGAGAATACTTCATTTATATATAAATTTGGAAATGAAGTCCTCTGCCTTACTTGTCAGATCATTTCTTATTTTTTCTACAACTTTATCATTTCCAACTGCGTACCACGACTCGACGCAATAAATATTCAGACACTGCCGTAGACACACCCTCAGGTTTTAGTCACAATAAGGGTGGGCCCCTTATCACTGACACCCCCTCCCCCACTCAAGCAAAATTAAGAAAATTAAGGTCCACCTTTTTGGGACTTGGATGGGTAAAACTCCAATAGGAAGACTTTTGTATTGCTGACCTCTTGAAGTTGCTGTCTTGTTGGGTTTTATAGCTATACAATAAGGGTGGGCCCCTTATCACTGACACCTCTTTGCACTGGTGTGTTTCTGAATGGGGACTTGATATATAAACAGGCCTACGAAAAGCCATTTCTGAGAACCATGATTTGACAGGGCTAACCTGTTAATGATGTATGTTCTGTTAGTGGGTTAGTCATCATTCATTGAAATTTCCTAGACTTAGAGCCTGCCAAAGTGAAAAGAAATGGACAAATTGGTTCTTTTTTTACTTTTTGTATTTTTCAACAAGTATATTGCTTTGAATAAAGAAGATCTGGAGTATCCCAACATTATTTTTGTATTGTAGATTATCTAAGGTATCATTTCCATGAGGTTTGGACATATTACTGAGTGCGAATTTTCCTTAGTGTGGCTTTGAATTGGAAATCTATAATTTGTAACGTCCAGTACCTAAATTCAAATTTTGACAGAATCATTAGCTATGTTCTTTTACCTCAGCATGGTTCCTTGGCTAGAGTTGGGTCTCTCAAACCCTACATTTAAACAGGCTGTAGAGCTTGCACAAGAGCCATTGTTCACTCAGAGACAAATCAGGGAAAGCTTCTTTTGCCAAGAAATGGAGAGCCAATCAAAATGTCCGGTACGAGTTGGCTTTCTTCTCATTTTGAGCATAACAGCAGGATCTGCACCATGTAGAGGTCCTCAAACCCATGCTGTGGTGTCCACCAAGCACGTTAAGGTGCCATCAGCATCTTCAATGGCCACAATCGCATTTTCCCCGCATCCATCTCGGAAGCACTTGATCAGACTGGCGTCTGGTTTTTATCCCATCCATTATTATCCATATCTGCACAGAATCGAGCATACTACTTCTTCCAGGGGGTTTGTTTATGAATGGACTGGGTTTCTGCGGGACCACTCCACTGAATAGCCTCAGTCACTTCATTGTCTCATCACATGGACTAGTAGGCCCAGCTTCTGAATAGTCAAGCTGGGCCTACTATCAACCTCAACTGAAGCATCTCATAGTGACCCTTCGCATCACCATGACTGGGGATACATGAACATTCATCGCCCCTTGGGGAGGCTGGAACCTAGTCGGCCAGGTGTCTTGAAAACATTTATCTCTTTGGTGTATTGCTGACCTCTTGAAGTTGCTGTCTTGTTGGGTTTTATAGCTATACAAATGATGTAGGGGTTTATATATATGTGTGTGTATATATATATATATATATATATATATATATATATATATATATATATATACCAGCTACATGTGTTCTGACCTCCTCCCCTCCCTAGAGGCAGTTGGGGGACTGGTGTCCCACACCAGGGGGAGGGGTCACTGGGTTTGCTAACCCTTCAGTGTCAACCACCACAGTTAAATTTCAAACTCCACAGTAAGAGGACGCCTCCTCAGTTGGCTCACAAGGGCAGGTCATGGTACATGTGGAGTGGATCATGTTTCTCTGTAGGCAAAAACTGTAAAAAAAAATCAACCAATGGATGGACATAGGCCTATGGAGACCTGCAGGAGTAAAGCTATGGATACCTTAAAAATTACTGTTCATGAGGCTAATGCAGCCATCAAGGAGGAAGTGAATTACAGCCTGAGGATGAATTTAAAACATGCCAGGGGTACTTGTAATACATATAGGCCCATAACAAGGCCCAGGAGGAGCATGACTTCGGGGAGACCCTGGTGGAGGAGATACGTACCCGGGTATGTTCCAGAGTGATGCAGCACAGGAAGAAGACGAAGGACCCCACACCCAAGCTGCCACCACTACCACCAATGCCTAGTAGGACTCCAGCTGGCTCCAGGGACTAGTCTCCAGTCAGTGATCCTCCGCTGAATACCCGTACTCTGCTGTTCAGCCCCCAGGGTGAAGGTAGAGAGAGTTCCGCTGAAAGACTCACAAAAAATATTGGTATTGATGAGGGAACATTCGAAGGTCTACCTAATATGAGAAAATTCAAAGCAGCCAGCAACCTCTATGAAAAGGAGGTCTATGCTGAATACAATGAGCAGGTCCTTGCATATAAGACGTGGCTTTTACACCAAATTTACACCTTCTGCATCCTATAGAATTTATTCCAACTCAGAGTGCATCCTATATGCGAGGATTTTACACTATATAACAGTATTAAAATAACCAAAATTTGACCCCAGATGTGTCCTATAGGGTTTACCCACACTCAGGGTGCGTCCTATACGCGAGGGGCGTCCTGTATGCGAGGATTTATGGTAGTTTAAGGGAAGAAGGCGTTTATGGCGCCCACATAAATGAGGTCATTTTGGCCATAAAGACCTTACTAAGCAGCATTTTGATACCGAGGGTCTTAAAAAGAAAAATGACTCTAAAAATGAGAATAGTAAGGGGGGTTGTCAGAATAGAGGCCCTAACAGAGACAAATCAAAAGGTCAGCCTGGGAATGACACTTTCCCTTGCAATAGCCATGGCCTTAAGTTGAATGAAGATGGGGATGTTATGACCTGTAAAAGGTATAATGGTTTGGGATGTGATTAAAAGTCATGTTTATATGCACATGTATGTGGGAAAGAGCGACATAATACAATGTAGTACTCTTATAAACTAGTCTTGCAATGCTCTGGGTCATTAAGTTCCTTAACTTACTGAACCTAAATAAGCGATTATTGACTTTTTGGAAAATATCTTTCATCGCTAGCTCAAGGCTTAGATAACTATCGATCCATAAGCCCAAATAAGTATAATCTGATTGCAGATTGAGTGGTTTAGAATACATGGTGAATTTAGACTGTAACCTTTTCTGCATCACTCCAAACCAGACAGTTTTGGTTTTTTCTACATTAACAATCAACCGTTTCTGTATACACCAGTTTCCTACCCTGTTTATATCTCGCTGTAACCTAAAGCAAGAAACATCTATTTTGTTGCTCAAACTCTTAAAGACTAAGTCATCCGCATACATCAGGAAACTACATTCCTGTATAGCAGAATAGATATCGTTTACATACATGATTAACAGCAAGCGCCCTAGCACAGAGCCCTGAGGTACTCTGTATGCGACTGGTTCAATATTAGAAGTATAATTCCCAATCCTTGTAAATTTATGACATCCATCGCAATAGGATTCTATCCAATGCACGATATTATTACCAAAACCAAATGACCTAATAGAGCTTAACAAACCAGGGTGTGGCACACTATCAAAGGCCTTTTTAACGTCTAAAAAACAAGTCACTGTGACTTGTTACCTATCCATATTGTCATATAAATTATTTAAGAACCAAAAGATCGCATCACCTGTTCCTTTTAACTTGAAACTGAAACTCACTGAACTTTTTATCTGGTTCCAATAACTGGTAAACATGGCCATGCATAATACGCTCCATAATTTTCGAGGGAACTGATAAGAGGGATATGAGTCTCCAGTTGCTGACGAGATGCTCATTTCCACTCTTAGGGATTGGAGTTACACGTGCACACTTCCATTTGTCAGGAAAGATGCATAAATCAAAGCTTTTTTGCAACGAGCAAGTAAATTGAGGAAGGAGATTCTGCACAGCCAGTTTTAAAATATCACATCTAATATTTTCAATTCCTGATGTTTAATTTATATTTATTTCACCGACTAGATATGTAATCTCCTCTTGAGTTACTTTGATGGTCTGATTATATGTTTGATTTACATCATCGCGATTCTCGCGTACAATGTTATGACCTACAGGTAGTGCATAATCCAGCTTTTTCCCAATCTTTGCAAAATAATCATTTATGTAATTCACAGATTGCTGGTTTGTTTTAATCTCACCATCTTCTCCAATTAACATAGGAGGACAAGGGTCAGGAGAAGGTTTGATTATAGCATTTATATTATGCCAGAATCTCTTTGGATCCTTCTCATTTTTTTCTAACACCTGTTTGCAATAAGCCTCCTTGGCATACTTACAACTGAGATTTTATTCTACAGCATAACTTACAAGCTCTATCAAGGTATCTTCCCTCCCTGGTTCTTAAGAACAAGTTTGCACAAATTTCTTGCTCATGTATAAGACTTAGTATATCACCATTCATCCATTTATGACCGTTATCTTGAAAAGTCCTTGTAATTAGAGGACAGATGCCATCTAAATAGGTGGTAATCAAATTTTCAATGAACAACCAGGCATCATTGGGTTCATCAATAGCATAGAACACATCCCAGTCAGCTTCCAGTAGCTAGTCCAGGAATAGCTCTTTATCAAAATTCCTACACTGTCTCATAGGCATCACTTTGATTTTTACTACACTCGGTTGTTTAGTTTTGACAGAAAATACAGGCAGATGATAACTGACTAAAAAGTTCAGAGTCCCGGATATTACATCTTCTCCATAGCTAGTTTGGATATTATCTGAACACGATACACTTTTCTTATTTGGTCTAGTACATTGGTCTATCAGTTTATGTAGCCCATATGACTGACACAAATCTGCTAGTTCTAAAGTTCCAAGAAGCTTAGCTGATAACATGTTTATGACACCAGAGCTCAACTTTATCAAAGTCTACAGTTTTACACACCTTTTTTAGATGGAGCATGAATTCAGCCCTGTTACCGGAAGGTGGGCGATACAAAGTTACTAACCTTATAACAGGCTGAAATGGAATAGCAATATCCAAAACAAAACATACCTTCAGTTTACCTTCATTGTATAAGCAGCTATTTCATGTCTAATATATGCTACAATACCGCCACCCTTTTTCCCAGTTCTCCTATCTTGTTGGAACAGCTTCATACCAGGCCATAATACCAGATCATTATCTACATCATCATGTAACTAGGTTTCAGTCATACAGACAATGTCACAGCCATTCAATTTCATGAAAATATCATCCTTTTTTTGTACATGCTGCGAGTGTTTAGATGCACCATTTTGAATCCCTTAGTCTTAATAAAATCCTTCACTAAGGGAGTAGACATTTCACAAGCTCAGAAATAACAAACACAGACAGAAAACACAGAAAAAAAATATGAAGGCATCAAGTAATGACTCAGGGCCCTAGATAGAGCCCCTAGGGAGATACCAACCTAATGTTCCTAACTCTCTGACTTTGAGTTTCAGAGACTATCTCGGGAACTACCCATCAGATCTCCACTTATCAGAGATATCAGAATGAAGATCTCATCGAGAATTGCCTGGATATCATGTAGTTCAGTAGCTATGACCAGAGCTAACATCAAGAGAAGCTCCGATCTATTTGAATGAAGGCCCAAGAAAGCTGCCATTGCAGTTCTGAAAGAAACTTGAGACTGACATTTCTTCTTTATCATGATAAATTTAAATTTATTCAATATCGATGATAAATGCTAAAACTATTGGGAAATTAATGACTAATCGTGGAAACGTTCTTCCTTCAATTTTGAATGGATAGGTCGAGTTAGTTAGCTCAACTTTATCAAAGTCTACAGTTTTACACACCTTTTTTAGATGGAGCATGAATTCAGCCCTGTTACCAGAAGGTGGGCGATACAAAGTTACTAACCTTATAACAGGCTGAAATGGAATAGCAATATCCAAAACAAAACATACCTTCAGTTTACCTTCATTGTATAAGCAGCTATTTCATGTCTAATATATGCTACAATACCGCCACCCTTTTTCCCAGTTCTCCTATCTTGTTGGAACAGCTTCATACCAGGCCATAATACCAGATCATTATCTACATCATCATGTAACTAGGTTTCAGTCATACAGACAATGTCACAGCCATTCAATTTCATGAAAATATCATCCTTTTTTTGTACATGCTGCGAGTGTTTAGATGCACCATTTTGAATCCCTTAGTCTTAATAAAATCCTTCACTAAGGTAGTAGACATTTCACAAGCTCAGAAATAACAAACACAGACAGAAAACACAGAAACAAAATATGAAGGCATCAAGTAATGACTCAGGGCCCTAGATAGAGCCCCTAGGGAGATACCAACCTAATGTTCCTAACTCCCTGACTTTGAGTTTCAGAGACTATCTCGGGAACTACCCATCAGATCTCCACTTATCAGAGATATCAGAATGAAGATCTCATTGAGAATTGCCTGGATATCATGTAGTTCAGTAGCTATGACCAGAGCTAACATCAAGAGAAGCTCCGATCTATTTGAATGAAGGCCCAAGAAAGCTGCCATTGCAGTTCTGAAAGAAACTTGAGACTGACGTTTCTTCTTTATCATGATAAATTTAAATTTATTCAATATCGATGATAAATGCTAAAACTATTGGGAAATTAATGACTAATCGTGGAAACGTTCTTCCTTCAATTTTGAATGGATAGGTCGAGTTAGTTGGCGCTTTCCTCACTGCTTCACAGCCTAAAAATTTTGCTTCATCTGGTACCCTAAGGGTCCCAGAGGCTGAAGCAGTTACAAATCCATAGTTTGTAACCAGCGATCCCAAAACTATTTGCATATAAAGGGTAAAAATGTGACCCTTGGCTCCCTTCTGGGTCTTAGACAACAAGAGCTGGAATTAATGAGAGGTCATATTGAATATAATGCTCTGGTAGTCTTTGATGAAAGCACACAGTGACGCCCTCTTGGTCAGCACCTTGGCAGCTTGATCGTGAACCCTTGCGGGGAGAAACGGTATGATCGGAAGTGTGTCCCTGGTTCCGGTGGTGAATATGCGAAAGTCTACTGCTCATATTTTACAAGCGTAAATGGCGCCGCATTAGCGCTTCTCCTCGAAAGACATAACCCAGATGGATAAGGTATGTGGGTGCCATCTGTAGGGCTGTTTGGGTACTACATCAACGCCTCTTAGGCCACAATAGCCTCACCCTGGGGGCAATGCAGTACATACTAGTCATCACATTAGTCTGTGGCGTAACTGAAGCAATATCTAGTTTGACGAAGATGGTTCCTCCTGTTATGATGAAAAATACAAAGCTATACCCTGGGGTAATGTCCTTCATTACACAAACAACTTTACATGTTTCAATACTCAGGTAAAGAAAATATGCTTTAACGCACATGGTCTAATAAGCCTACGTGTTGTTATCAACCTTGTATTTGAGTGGCAATGCCCATTCAGGTCTGCTTTTATAATTCAATATATATCAGGGTGACCCCATCATGCAGAAAGATCAGGTGGGGTCTGCTGTAAAAGTCAGCATTTAAGAGGGCTATTAGGGCAAAACTTGACCTTTACAGGAAAAAATATTTTAAAGGTAGGTTCAGTCAGTTGTCAGTCGTATTTTTAACTTCCCGAGCCAGGAGGGTAATGCGGGCGCGGATAGTGGGGCTCTAAACACCTGAGCTATAGAGTGTGAATAAGAAATTTCTCAAAATCACCAAATCATTTAGAGGTTGGAAGAAAAATGAACAGAAAGATCGAAAATAGATAGGAATTTTTAAACCTGAGGATGTGTAGAAAAATACAGCCAATTTAGTAAAAGAAATAATTCATTTTATAAAAAAAAAGAGAGATTTGTAAACCAGGGGTCAGAAGTAGGAAGCCTCAATTCGACCCTTATCTTATCTCTTATCTCCGATCTTCTCAAAACTAATCCCGACTGACCACCAACTGAGGTTGGAAAAAGAGACACGTGCACCACCCTTGAGACTAATACAGAAGAGTAGGTTGTTGTCCATTGGTTTCAAATTGATATAGCCCTAGGCTAGATTCCTCGGATCTCCAATACTGGATCTTTGGTGTTGATATGTGACCTCAGTGGCGGATCCAGGATTTGGAAAAGAGGGATGCACTCCCAAAATTTTAGCGATTTCCTGGGTACTAAACATGCAAATAAACTATTAGATACAGCCAAAAAGGAGGGGGTGCGTGCCCCTTCCCCCGTCTAAATCCACCACTGGACCTATGCCTGTTGTACAACCAAAAATAACTTTCTTATTAAAAGAAATTATTTCTCATTTTAAGTAAAATAAACTTAAAACAAGTTTGTCTTGAAATCTTGGTATGTCCAGCTTACTTGAAATAAGAAATACAATCTTAAGAAATAAATTCTTAAATCAAGTAATTTATTCTCAAATTAGAATTCAATTTTCTAGAATATTTCTCAAAGGAAGTTACTAATTCTCATGGAAGAGGATTGTTTCAAGATAAAATTAGTCATAATTTTTATTAAAATAAGTTATATTTTCTCATTTCTAGTATTTCAAAAACATTAATTTCCTTGTTTGTAAAGTGGATATGATTTTTATCTATTAAAATTAGATAGAATAGAAGGCTACCTCAGTGAGAGGTTCATCAGATTACATGCAGCTCTTTGAAGCCACATTTTCATAAGTGAACAATACCTTTATTCAAAGTCTTTAACTTAATGAAAAGCTGTGGCACATCCCAACCTTAGATTATCATATTATCTACGCAAAAGGTGTTTAGCCTCCTTTATGCCAGGAAATCCCCTCTATCAACTCTCAGACCAATGGACCTGGTACTAAATTAATTCCAAATAAGTTTCCTTCAGTTTTCATTGTTGTATAAGTAGCTATTTTGAGAAATTTTCTTAAGAAAAATAGTATTGAAAATTTACATCAAGAAGGCAGCTCAAGATTTCTTCTGAACTTGATTTTTCTTAAAGGCAAAATGACTGACGAATCTTATAACCAGAATTTTCCTCATAACTAGAGAAGATTTCTTATATAAAGTTTATTTTCTTGGATAGGAAAATTATTTTTGGCTGTGTGGGTATGATTGCATCTGCATCCCGGCATCAAAAACGACACTCAAGCCAAGACCATGACTTGAGAATATTGACTACACATATATTATTCTAATTAATGTGTTAATTGATTATCAATAGTCCATCCATGTAAATCCCGAGTAGACCTTTTGAATATTATACACATGTGTATAGGGTGACTATATGATATAGCTAATTTGAAAATATCAATGTGAGTTGTGTATGAGGCAAGTTACAGATTGACTTCTCATTTATTCCATTTTCTAACGCAATTGTCACCAATGATCAGAAATTCAACATGTGGGCTACATGAGTGCCAACCTGGGCAATTAGAACAGACAAGAGAGAGAGAGAGAGAGAGAGAGAGAGAGAGAGAGAGAGAGAGAGAGAGTCTAGATACCCAGGTACCCAGGGGCAGTGGCCCTAAAGGCCTGACGGATGAACATACAACCATTACAGATGAAGGTGGCATTGCTGGCAAATCTACTAACTACTACTGTACCTGATGGAGTGGCGGAAGACAAGGTCCTGAACCCATGGACTCACATGTACCCATTGCCCTAATCAGAATAGATGGAACAGGAACCCAAATATGTCACCAGTTCATCTATCCTTATGTGGTAACATTTACCATCCTTTTTCTTTTTTTCTTTTACACAATCATTATTATAACCATTTTGAATTGGGAATTGAAGACAGGCATGCATCTTATAGTGACTCTTTAGGAGGGGCGGCTTTTGTAAGGGTGTGGCCTGATGAAACCAAATGCACTAGAGATGATGATAATGAGTATTTATAAGTTAGAAGCAGAAATTAAAATTATCGTTTTAGTGAAGAACAGATAAACATTGATGTGTGATGTAGCTTACAAAATAGCCTGTATGTTGCCACAAAGCACAGCTGCTAAAATTCGCATTAGGCTAAACAAAACAACCACAAAACACTTAACACAATGACATTTGAGACACATTCCTTGTCAATGGCCCTGATATTTAGGTTATCTATGTAGTAATGGGTTTCTCACTGAATGTTACTTCACTTGGAAATGTATGTTTGCTGCATTATAGTTCTGCTTCAATAAGTACAGAGAGGTAGCCAGGCTGTAACACACACATTTAGGATAGTAATTTAGATAGAATAAACTGTGTATATACAACATCTTCCTTGTACCCCTTGCAACCCCCTGAGTCAACCTCCGAATATTACACAACTCTCTAGTAGAGTTTCTATACGTTCCCAATGAGGTACTATTCATGGAATGCACCTCTATAATGAAGAAGCCTATGCATACAGAAGGCAGTCTCTGACTCCCCATGTGCTTGTTGCTCCAAGTATATCATTGACTAATGAGGCACATTACATCAAACGGCTCAGGCACAATGCCATGCTCTTTGCCCCATGTTCCCGGCTGATTGAGCTTATTGTCTCTGACTTATGCATGTTTGTAGAACAGCTTGTGGCCAGACTTATCCCCCAAAGATGATGGAAGTCAATAAAAATCAATTAGAGCTGCCATATGTCCTGCTGGCCAAGAATGGTGCTTTGATATTATGTGTGACATAGCTGTCTCTATGGCGAAGTATAGGCCTAGTCTCAGATTCGGATGAACAAAGTTTACCATTAGGACCAGTCTGCAGCAGGTATATAGTACTGTGCAATAATTCGCTTTACTTTTGCTTTATCAGGGATGGGTCCCTACAGTAGCCAATGATGGTGAAATTCACATTTAAGCCTTTAACTACATATATATGTCTTTGTTTGCTATTTTTGTAACTGGGATCGATGTACTGCACACCTGAGTATTCACTCCCTAAATCTATCACACAAAAGCCTTACCTTTTGTTATCCTCTGTAAGCAATCAGATACAAGTATACAGTAAGGCATTGCCACGATGGAAACCCGGAAACCATGATAGACTCCATGCAGTTTTCCAAACAGTGACACCTAATGGTCGATAAAGAGAACCACTCCTTTCGTCAGTCCCAATAATGACGTCATAATCAACCAGCAGTCTGAAGGGAGGGGAAAATACAAGAAAAAGATCAAAAGCAGAAGATTGGGGTTTAAGGATTAAGGGAGCGCCTATTGGCGGAAAGATTAAAAACACACAAAAAGGTGTTGAGGATGTAACGAATTTGGAAACCAAATCTGATTGGCTAACAGGCCCCCTCAAGAGGTTGCCATCTTTTCCTTTATCTTTTAATATTTCTCGTTTTATTCTGATGAGGTCTCTACTCTCTCCCGTAATAATCACCATGCTGGTTGGAGAATAACATTAAATTAGTCTTCGATGTTTATACTTACGGTAATTTCATTTTAATGTTAAATCAAACGGGTCGATCTGCCAGTGTCCACTCATAATAATTAACCGTTTTGCCATTAGAATTTATATGTAAGCTTCCCAAGATTTTGATAAGTTCAGAATAAGCTCATGAAACCCCTAATCTGTCTACAGCTAAATCAGAGATACCTGGTGATTAGTTTAACCTTATCTTGGGTAGACTACATTATTATAAATTGTTGAGTGATGGCCTTAAGCTGCCCGTCTCCTTTCGTCTGATGATGATGATGAGGATGGGAATTATGTACGAAAGGCAATATTTTCACATTCAAAGGATATAATTATGCCCTCCACAATGCCTATGCACCAGCGATGACTCGAGCTAAAATCACTTTGCAAAGTGGGGCTAGACTGTTAGATGCATAGAAAAAAATGATGGTCAGTCAGACTCATTGTATGTTGCCAAATCTATTTTACCTCAAGAGTTAAATATTACCTGCCTCAAGGGCGAGTCATTTAGATTTTTATAATGCTGGGATCGGTTGGGAGTTTTCCATCCTAAAAGGCAGTCACGGAGAGCTGGAGTGACAATAGGGTATTAGCCCAGCATTATTTGCTACTCTGATGTGATCCAAAACTCTTTGTGCTGAGTTGTGAACCAGGTGGAATGGGTCATTTGAATCAATGTTGAGAGCTGTTTTATTTCTGTTGACATCGTTGATCAACCTGTTACCGATATAAAAAACCTTTTATTTAAGTCATTGCAACGTTGTCAACCATCGCCCTATGAATGTTGAATAGAAGCAATCAACATTGTACTGCCATAGAGCTCATATATATATTATGTTGAATCAGCTCTGACGTGTAGAAACTAAATCATGACTAAAACCAAGAAAACCCAACACGTGTATGACACAACAGTAGAGATAAACGATCTGATTGATTGAATAACTTTATTGTACAGAATCGCCCTTAAAAATGGTGTTCTTCCGTGCACATTGGCCTATTCCAACCAGAAGATTATAGTAATAGCGACCCACCACGGTATCATGTTAGTATTATGTGTTCTCCTTGGTGAGAGAAGACACAGTCAGGGTGGGTTATATCAAGAGAGAGTATACATGGACCACTTCAGTCTAGTACAGGCAGACTTGCGATGAAAGATATAGTACTAGTAATCGGGGGGGGGGAACTGATACAGTTGTATTATACTGTGTTGATCTAGGGCAATTTAATCAGGCGAATAGCTCTTTAATTCATCTCTTGAAGAGTTGTAAATCTTCGATGCATTGATCCTCAGCAGTCAGGGTGTCCCAGAGTTTCATACCTTGGTAGAATGGGCATTTCTGAGAAGAAGTTTTAGTTGTGGGTCCGCATCTATATATAGCCCTACACAAGTAAATGTCTATTTCTGCAGGTTTATCATTTCTCTAACTTGGCACTGGCATGTAGATAATCGATGCCATTACCTCGCACCCTAGCCTTCAAACACACTCGGGTGTCATGATTTTGCAACCTTTGTGTTTTGCCCAACTGAGTCTTGAATGATTTGACTATATTCTATGAACTGTTAGATCCAATCGTCTTTTTAAAAGCTTGCATCAACTGCTTCGTAGCAAAGCCCACTAGGGGCTATGGGCTATGCACCAGGTCTTGCTGATTCTCGCCTTTTTCACTGACATTGGTATATGTTGGTTTAGAATTAACAAAATAAGATGCCCAAAATGACAAAGCTACCTTCCCTAGCTTCTGGAGGCCATTTATTAAAGTACTATGATCACTCACACCCCCACGACTACAAAATGCCAATGATATTCCTATTGGCATTTTGGTACGACTTGAAGGGTGTAGTCGTAGGCTGTTAAAAAATGCAGAATGGCCCGTCGAGAACACATGAAAACACACATATCTAGCCCCTACAAATCATAACTATGTGCATTATACTAGATCTTTAGAATATTTAGACCAGTAATTTATAGGACATTCATTTTCACTCATTGGTCTTACATATCCATCTACCAGTCTACTCTACACCTAGGCCAATACCGTTGGTTATGCCCACGTGTATTATAGGATTAGCTGATGGCTCATGAATGTGTTTTGGCATATCCAAGTTGGATGGCTATTTTCTAATCTATGATTGGAGAGATTTCAAATCAGGTACCTTGTGCTAGGCTACATGTAGAAACATGCTAAAGGTGACCGCAGACGGGCCAGACTTGGTCGGTAACTAAGGATGTCCGATCCGATCAGGAAGATCAAACATGTTTGATATTTGACCAACTAGATCGGATGTCCCCGCAGTTGCCCCCGACCTTACGATCGGCCGATCCAGTCAGCCCCGTCTGCGGCCCACTTAAAGTAGATTCTATTTAGATGGTTCTGTCTGATGTAAACTGATCTTGTTGTTGTGCTCATACACGTACATGACCTATCCTTGAAAAAGAGTGTATAGTGATGAGTAGACTTCTTTTATTATACCTCAAAAAGTAATTTTCATGGATGACATATAACATCGATAACTCTAGGCCAAAAAAGGTGGGTTTCCAGGTACCCGACCGACCCTACCAGAACAGGGTTAAAACATTTTTTTGGGGACTTTAAAGAATTTTGTCATTTTTTAAGGAATTTTTCTTAATTTTTGAAAGTTTTCAAACTTTTTTTTAGGAATTTATTTTTGTCCATTTCTCTTTTCATATTCTTTTCCTCTTTCACAGTAGTTGTAATGAAATAAAAGAATTAGATACATCCATTGATATGTGTCCTAACATTTCCTATATCTACATAGATCTATGTAAATAAAAAAAATCCGACCTACCGACCCTGGGCTTTCAGTTCATGTAACTGGGAACACACCTCTTTTTTTGCCCTATTTTATATGTGATATAACAATAGGTTATATAGCATTGTTCGTTATAGTTAGCGTTACAGTAAGGGTTCACTCACTATGCCTACATATGTGACTTGCCCGTGAAATAAAGCTCTTTTTTAGATGTGGGTTAATTGCATGTTTTATTCCTCTTGGACGGTTTCCTGAGACAGGAGAGGTTACAAATCTACTGTTTGATAGTTGACAGGGCACAGGAAGCAAGCATTTAATGGCGTGCCCAGTAGCATTCAACCTTTTGTTTCTTGGATCTGTGTGTGTGGATGTGTGGGGGTGTCAGAGCCTTGGCTCTCAACTGGTACAAGGACATCCTAGATATTGGGTAGCCTGTCATAGACCAACCAAAGTATTTTTTATGGATGACATAAGGGTGCAGTCCCGCAGCAACGAAAACAGGAAAGGGCAATATGTAATATGTAAGAAAGAAAGAGAGACAGACAGACAGACAGACAGACAGAGACAGAGAGACAGAGACAGAGAGACAGAAAGAGATGACAATTGTGCACAAAGCAACATCACATATTACACACACACACACACACACAGGTGTAACCAGCAAATTGGGGACACTGTTGCACACTCCTCCAAAGTGGGGACATTCCTACATTCACCCAGCTTTCACTTAATTTGGGTTCAATTTAGAGCACAAGTCCATTTTAGCTCCCATTAAACAGTAAACAGCTATAGTGCAAAATATCAAACTGGCCTCTGGTGCTCCCATGTAGACCAGTATGATGTGCCTAAACTGAGGACATGGCCAGTGTTTCATAAGCAAAGTGAGGACATTTGTATAATTCGAATAGCTATCTTATATCTACTTTTCTGATCCTAATCACAAGAGTATTCAGTCTATTTATGAAGAATAGACTGTTTTTTAAATAAGCAAGATGTTATTACCTACATATGTAGAAATTGGTGAGTCAAACAATGTGTATGCAAACTGAGGACATAATCACAGTTTGTGTATGCAAATAGAGGACTTGATCTTAGATATACTCCACACAGTATGTTTGCAAACTGAGATCTTAGCCACACAGAGTGTGTATGCAAATAGAGGACACACAGTATCTGTATGCAAACCGAGGACTTAACCAGACAGTGTGTGAATGCAAATATAGGACAGACAGAATGTGTATGCAGACTGAGGACATGGCCACACAGTGTATGTATGCAAACTGAGGACACACAGTATATGTATGCAAACTGAGGACATGGCTACACAGTATGTGTATGCAAATAGAGGACATTAGTACACCATATGGACAAATACAGGACCTGGCTAAAGGTAAGGTCCATAAAGTGTGTGTGTACAAACTAATACAGTGCGCATCTGCAAATAGAAAACTAGTGTATACATACCTTTAGCAAACCGATGACATATCCAAAATTAGATTTTCATTGTCATCGGTAGTCCTTGTGATAAGGTTCCCCTTGGGAGTGAGTGGATATAGAAAGAACTGGTCAAGTGACAGTAGATTTGAAACCTTATGGTAAAAAGATACACAATACTCCAAAATCCCAATACACTCAGTTAGGTTGACCTGCTAGAAAACTTTCAAAGTTTCATAAACATTTAGACTTAATCCAAAGAAGATATGTGTGGAGAGAGCATCAGTTCCCTCAAATACCATGTATTGCCTGCCAGTGGTGAAATTCATGTCTGAGGGCAATTTCAAAGTGAAGGCTGCTGCCCACTTTGGTGTAAATGAGAAACAAGTGCGAGAATGGGTGAAAAAAATGGTAGGAGTGAAACAATCTTTCAAGAGGGTTATTGTAATGCTGTCTCTGGGAGGTTAGTCCAAGTACAGGCCAAAAAGATCGCTGCAATGGCCAAACTGCCCTTCGGGTGGTTGTACAGGTTTAAAAGGAGAAACGTCTTCAGTACTCATTCTCCAACCTCACTTGGGCAGAAGATCCCCCTGATGCTGAGAAGGTGCTGTCCTTCCAGATATTTGTGATTGATCTCAGGAAGCCGTAGAACTATGATTTAGCTGACATCTATAATATGGATGAAATCCCTCTCATCCTTGACCTCCCCCAGATAAGGACACTGGCCCCTGTTAGAGGCAAGACAGCACTGTTCAAGACCACTGGCAATGAGAAACAAGGCTTCACTGGTATTCTAACTGTGACAGCAACTGGAGTGAAGCTCCCCCCTTATCTTATCCCAGTCCCAGGGGTTGTCATGGAAGTTCAAGAGAAAGGTTACATCAATGAGGAAAAATGCCTAGATAGGATATGGAGAACATTTCCCAGGCAATATAGCAAACCCAGGATTCTAGTATGGGACTCATGCAGGGTACACCTTACAGAGGTGGTGATGGAGGCCCTCACTAGGAAGACTTTCCAGGTTGTAATCATTCCAGGAGGATTGACCCCTCTGCTCCAACCCCTATATGTGTCTTTGAACAGACCCTTCATGTGCTACATGAGATGGAAATAGGAAGAATGGATGATGGAGGCCCACCCTGTCCTCTCTGACCAAGAGAATCATGAGGCCCCAATGAAGGACATCCTTGCCAAGTGGGCTCTGGAATCCTGGGATGCCATCCCTGCACCCATGGTGGTAAAAAGCTTCCTCAAGATGAGCCTCAGCAATGGTCCCAGGATGATGAGGTCTGGCTGGACAATGATGAGGAGGAGAAGGAGGTCCTCCAAGACCTCGAGAGGGCTACCAATGAGGAGGAGGAGGCCCATGATCCTCCTAAGCTGAACTTCAATTCTGACTCAGATGGTGAGAATGACTTCCTTGGATTTGACCCTGACGACTAAACAACCCTGTAGGCCAACCCTGTGAACCCTGTGAACATTGACCTTAAGCAGATTGACCTACCAGTACATTTATGAACATTTGACTTTGATTACCAGTGTATTGTGAATGTTTCCCTAGAGTTGATGGGTTTTACCTGTCCATATGAACATTTGACCTTGATTACCAGTGTATTGCATATGTTTCCCTAAGGTTGATGTGTCCTACCTGTCCATATGGACATTTGACCTTGAGTAGACTGGTTTTATAAGCATATATATATACCAGTTTATCTTATGATTCTGGCCTCCATCGTGCTTTTTTGGTCATAACTGCAGCGCATTATTGGAGTTTAACCGCACTCTGAGACCTTTTATTCTACTCCAAGAAGGTCTCGGTTTGAATCTGGACATGTTAATAAATATGAGAAGTATACAAAGTCAACCTCTCCATACATATCCAGTTAAAACCGTTCAGGTCCTAAGGAAAAGTGAGCCCCGGCCGCGCTGGTGAGAGAAGAATGCCATAACCACTATACTAGCTTTGACTCACTCTACTGCCATGTCTCCGGGCTTTGCATTCGTATTTAATGTAGAAAAACATGTTGACATGTCAATCCCTCAAGGTTCCAGTAAATATAGTATCCATAGATGCAACGCATAGATGCAACGCATCCATACTCCATAATATTCAACATGTAGAAAGATTGGAGGAACTTTTTTTAACCAAGTTGCGATTCGCCATTTCCAGTGCTCTCCTTGCACAGAGCTGTGACCTATATCCTTCTGCGAATGTGTGTCAAATGCTGACTTACGGCCTAATTCTGCATGGTCTACAAGAAGTTCATCAATTCATTGATAACCTCTCACAAGTTTGTATTTGTGGGAAATAACCCAACGAGGTTATCCTTGAATTAATAGTTTAATAACATATATCCTATGGTAATACATAAGGTTCTAATGGATTTTTATTAAAAGGGCATAGAAATGAATAACATGCTTAAACTGTTCATATAAAAGCAACAAAGCATCTCAGGTTGTTTAAAACTGTCTTAGCTGTTAATTTCTATCAATCTCTACTTAAATGGGATAACTTAGACCAGTCGTAAGCTGGGGGAATTTGGGAGAACCGGTTTAGTCAAAAATAGAAAAAAAAATCAGCTTATGACCAGGGTTTTATGATAGCACACAATAGCTAAGATAAGGATAACTATTGACTATTGCACAATAAAAAACAGCATACAAATGAGGACATGGTAGAGATAACTATTTATCTCATGGTAAATCTGTTCAGATACTGGGCTGCCATAGAGATAGCATTAGGAGGTCGTATCACACGGGAGGTGTGTGATACAACGTGGTTGTATCACACTGCCTGGTCATGTGACCTTTTGACGACATCATATATTCAACAAACCATGTGTAACGTTTTAGATGTTGTAACCATCCACAGACTTTGTAACTTACAATGTAAGCCCTTTTGACCATGAGATAAATGCAAAGGAGCACTTGTGACAACAACAAAAAACTAAATAAAACTCACATGCCTTGTAGGTGTCATGGTGTGACAAACTATTAATACTTATACAAACTAAACATGAGGAAGAATAAGGGCTTCTCAGTGGAAATAAAAGAGGCAGATGGAGGAAAAACGGCATTTACTAGTCCTTGCATCAGTTCAGTGTTCAAGCTATGCTATGGCGCCTGCATCTTTGGAGATGAGGGGACTGAGTGGACCCCTTGTCTGGTCTGCTGAGATGATATTCTCATCTTTGCACTAAATTCCCCTCCTCTCCTAGATTATATGGTGGAGGTACTACAGCATCTGGAGGATCTGGAGGATTCTTGGCTCAAGGTAATGCCTTCTAAATGCTGTATGTCAAAGAGGTTCTCTTGTGTAGCTAAGTGGCCAGAGCAGACTTTCCTCATGGAGGTATGAATCTTCTTCGGGTGGTATATTATTATGCCTCATACGGTGGCACTGCTAGCCTCATGAACCTTGGTCCATCATATCCCCTAGCTTGCCAATCTGCTTTCCTCCCTGGCTGAGTGAGGGCTTTCAGATGGGGAGCTCAGTGTGCTTAGACTTATCAAGAATTGAAAGACATCCTGGGGTACATCACAAGGATAGCACATAAATGTCATTAAACGGTAGAGCTTCTGCAGCTGCTGGTGAGGCATCTGTGCCTCCTGGCATTAGGAGGGGGTGCCCAAAAGAGCTCCATGCACCATGGCAATTGGCTGGCTGTATGGTCCCAGTCTTCAACATATTGTCCACTTAAGCCCAGAAATGAGGGCCAGGCAACTAGAAGGCTATCCCAAGGAAGATGTGTGTCAGATGTGTGTCAGATGTGCGTCAGATGTGTCCAACTATTAACCTGATGCCATTCACCCATCCTGGGAAGGGCCTCCTGAGAATGTGCCCAGGCAACTGACTAGATAGTGTCTACCTCCAACTGGCTAAGTTGGTAAGGCATGCCAGTAAACAGAGGGAGAGAATTTGAGGATAGACAAAGGCTCAAAGACATATTAGTTGGGGGCAGAAGAGGCAGCTTAGTTGATCTATCCTAGGAGGGAATAGTTATATAGCAACCATTATTCCACGATTTCTGGGATTCTGAGTGCTTTTTTCCTGGATATTCCCATGCACATACCTGTCGATATTGCACACCATGAAGGCTGTAGCATCACTTTTGTAAGGCGTGCGGTTATCCAAGGATAACAGGCACCCGGTGCCATTATCCATGGATAACCTGCATGCCTTACATGTCCCTACATGTCAAATGTTACATGTTAAAACCCACGAAATGTCAGGCTCGAACCTGCACTCGAACCTGCAGTCTCAGGTCTAGTCCAACTCCCTATGCATTGCGCCACAGGGACTGACGAGAGAAGCTTGGTTAGAACTATGTCTCTATGATATAAAGCCACCCAGCAGCAGTGTAGTGTGAACGCGTCCAGCACCTTGACCCATAACCAGGCCAGTCACACACAGTACCTAACCAACAGCTGCCGGGCGCCGAAATGGGAAATGCGGTGGTCTAGTGGTTAGCGCATTGCGCTCAGCCATCAAAAGTAGGCGGATCGAGTCCCGGTCCGGGCGCATCTTTTTTTCGCCGTGTGCCGCTGCCATAACCGTGAGACGCATTCAAAGCAAGCCAAGCCAAGACAGGCGCTGTAGCTGTCCGCTGCCGGGCGACGAGGTGTGTGTACCGATCGTGTGCAAACACTATTTTTCGGTGTGTGCCGCTGCCATAACCGCGAGACGCATTCAAACAAAGGTAAAGCCAAGCCTAGCCGGGCGCCGAGGTGTATGTACCGATCGTGTACATACATAACCGCGTAACGCATTCAAAGCAAGCCAAGCCGAGACGGGCGCCGAGGTGTATGTACCGATCGTGTACACACTACGGCTGGCTTCGAGTCCCGGGGAGGGGGAACAATTTTTGTTTTCAACTTGAATTTATTGGTATTCTATTGATTATCTATTGGTATCGTGGAATAAATTAAGTAGTCAATGGATAATTCATGACTTGTGTGTGTTAGCAAAGGATAATAACACTCTAGCTACGCCCTCACGTAATTATCCTTTGCTAACACACACGCGTAATGAATTATCCATTGATTACTTGTTCAGTAGTGAGTGATAATTCAAAGAGTCACCTGAAAAGCACACTACCCCAGAAGGGAGCCACAGAACAGACAAACGAGAAGCATTCAGAGAAGTTTGCGAAAACTGCAGGAGGAATACTAAGGAGGCTGTCAATAACTTAGGGTTAGAGGTAAACCACTAGATGCTGGGTGGTCAGTTGTTGCACAGCAGTCTTTGCTGGAAAAAGTCCTGGTGAAGGTCGAGATTCAATGGGCCTAGACCCCCTGGCTGGACCAGGATGGTGAAGGAGCTGGAACAAAACATGGGCTTCTGAATGGGATGTCCCTTGAGTTGTCAGGAATCAGTCAGTCTCATTAACAATTTCATCAACATTACCAACTGGTTGATATTGTGTTGATAGTTTTGATCAACCTGTCTTCAACACTTTTTCCATCATTCCAAATCAATTTTGTCAACCATCACCATTGCCCCATCAGATCAACAGTTGACATATTGCTGCTGAAATATTGTTCACAATTCAACATTGATTCAACATTGATCTGTCATGTCAAATCAATGATACCGATTTCAATGCTGATTCAATATTAACATGTCAACAAGGAATTGCCTAGCTACCACATGTATCAGTGTTGTTTCAACTTTGAAACAATGTTGAATCAACATAGAAACACAAATGTTAAATCAGCACTTATGATTTGATATTGAATCACAGTTGATTTGATTAGGTTGTGTCAACTTTCGAATTCAATAATATCTAAACCCAGAATCAACTGTTCATCTGCAAAAATTGATTCAATGCTGAATCAAAATTGATGTGCCCACTGGGTCCTTCGACGCTGAGCTGCAGTATCATATGAGCAAGTGGCTAATCAGTGTGCTAGGTTGCAGTGCATGTGTTCACCTTTAGGAGAGGTCCTACTCTGACAAGGTGCGGGGAGAGACCACTCCTGCCCAGTGGTGTAGAACATTGAATCAAAACTGATCGATCAACCCTGATTAACCAGTATCCTACACTAATTTACAAAGGTATTGCAATAGAATTACTCTAAAACAAAGTTGACTGTATAAATTCTGCTGCATGGGAGGGTGAGGTGTGGCCATGTCCTCAGTTTGCCTCCACACATTGTGTAGAGTATATCTACAACACACATTTTATGGCTTTGTCCTCAGTTTGCCCACACATACTGCATGGAGTATATCTTAGACTAAGTCCCCAGTTTGCGTACACATGCTGTGTCTCAGACCAAGTCCTCCTTTTGCATAGACACACTGTGGGGCCATGTCCCCAATTTGTCTACACACACTGTGTGGACCCTAACTAAGACCAAGTCGTCTGTGTGCTGTTTTCTTACTTAATTCTTACCTGATCCTGCTAGTTTGAGCATAATATATTTTTGTTTAGAAGTTGTACGGTGGTAACCCTCCTTTATAGAAGCTTATGCGCTTGGTGTTTGTTGTGAGTCGCGATTTCAATAATCCTGGACATTTCTCTACCTCTGCCTGTGTTACTTTTGTCTTTGTTTGTCTGGGCCTGTTTTGTCTATCATTAATGATCATTATTACATAGATTTTTCATGACTCATTGTTGTGTCAATAATTGTTTGTATTTTTATATAATTGATGTGGTGTACAATTTGATATGGTATTTAATTTACCATATAAATATATTATCTGTAGCTTTTTTCTTGATTGTATGATTGTGTTTGAATTACTGATAGTTGTTTGACTATAATTCCAGTTGTGCTTCAATTACCACGATTCTGTAAATTGTGAGAGGCTCAATAAACTTGGTTTTCAATTTAAAAAAACCAAAAAAACTCTATTGGCATACACTATGTGGCCGTGTCCTCAGTTTGCATACACATACTGTGGTAAGTGCCATTTGGTCCTGTAGATCTCATCACTGAATACCTCAAGATTATTTTTGATGAGAAATGAATAAAAAAATAACAGAATTGAATAACTATTTTAACCATTTAACTCTTCAAAATTTAAATAAAAGTAACTGCTTTTATTTTAGGCGGTAAAAACCTTAATAATGGTCCGATTTGCATGCCGTAAAAAACAAACTGTAGCCCAAGGTCCCATAAATACAGCCAGACATTCCGTCTGACATTTTCCGGTTGGTCCGGGAGCAATTTTGTCGGCAAAACCCGATGTCAGACAAGTTTTTGTATTGACTGGGAGTGTATCTAAGACCATGTCCTCTATTTGCATACACACACTGTGTGGCCATGTCCTCAGTTTGCCTACACACACTGTATGGAGTGTATCTAAGACCATCTCCTCTATTAGCATACACACACTCTGTGGCCATGTCCGCAGTTTGCCTACACACACTGTGTGGAGTTTATCTAAGACCAAGTCCTCTATTCGCATACACACACTGTGTGGCCATGTCTTCACTTTGCCTACACACAGTGTGTGCAGTGTATCTAAGACCATGTTTTCTATTTGCATACACACACTGTGTGGCCATGTCCTCACGTTGCCTACACACACTGTGTGCAGTGTATCCAAGACCATGTCCTCTATTTGCATACACTCACTGTGTGGCCATGTCCTTTGATTGGGGGAAGTCTGTATAAAAGGGGTTTCTA
Organism: Acholoe squamosa; assembly: GCA_949317995.1. Classification (NCBI taxonomy): domain Eukaryota; kingdom Metazoa; phylum Annelida; class Polychaeta; order Phyllodocida; family Polynoidae; genus Acholoe; species Acholoe squamosa. The sequence continues at coordinate 31,821,689 of OX439041.1, read as the reverse complement.
AGTGGGTGAAATGTAATAAGGTTGTATAAAGAAACTCTGACTTTAAAATCAGAAATCTGATGGTTTCTGGGGACCTGACCCACATATCTCAGACCAAGTTCTCTACTTGCAGACATGCACTATATGGCCATGTCGTCAGTTTGCCTACTCACATTGTGTAGAGTGTATCTAAGACAAAGTCGTCTATTTGCATACACACACTGTGTTGTTATGTCCTCAGTTTGCCTACACACAGTGTGGAGTATATCCAACACCATGTTCTATATTCGCTACAACTGTCCCCAGTTTGCCTAACAACACTGTATTGAGTACATCTAAGTCCACATCCTCTATTTGCAAACATGTGCTGTGTCATCATGTCCAAAGTGCAATTGTCCATACCATAGACAAAGTCATCTAGCCCTCATTTTGCATACACACACTGTGTGGGCAAGTCCCCACTTTGTAAACACACAGCCTACTTAAAGTAAAAAAAAATTTTTACGTACAAAAAGAAGTTTTTATTTCCTTCCTAAGTTTGCCAAATGTTTTTTTAAACATCAAAGTAATGTCAAAACATGTACAGCAAAAGATGCTATTTAAACATTCTATAAAACCGTTTATATTTCTAGGTCAAAAAACATTTTCCTAACATAAAAGAAACTAAAGTAATAAACGTTTTCATTTGGTTGTATAAACAAACATCTTTATTTTTTGAAAATTGGTTGAAAAAAACATGTTTAAAAACATTTTTTTGATTTTTAACAAAACCTAAAAAAATTGTTTGCAAACATTGAAAATATGTTTTTTGCCAAGTGGGAGGTTTAATTAAGGAAAGTCCTCAGTTTGCCTGCACACAGATTCAATGTCTGGTTCCAATTTGTGAGACTACAAAAACACTTGATTAGTCCTTAACAGGTCAAAAATGGCAGTTATGGAAATCAGGGAATACACCCAGATTACAAGATGAACCGGGGACACACAGACCTTTCAGTGTGTAAAAAAAATTGGGGACTTCTACACACTGGTTAAAATATTAAATATTTTGCGCTGATTTTTCACACACAGCACAAGTCTCTTAAGGTGAAATTAGGGACATTTTGTCGACACACTTAAACAGTCATAACCCTTCTTTGGAAAGCCTCAGCATGTTAATCATTCTGAATTTAGTGTGTGTGGCCACTAAAGTGATAGGGTTAATTGTGTCTTTTTCTTCCCTTTTCTGAGTAAAGGCTAGATAATCATAACATAAATGTTGAGATACTGAAAGTGAAAAATGAATAGCCAGGTCAATATAGAGGTGCAGTAAACATAGTCACATCATGTACTTAACTACAACCTAAGTACAGAATGTAACAGATAATAACTCGCTCTGATTAAAACAGAGTCAAATAATATTTCTGTAGATGAAGCTATATAGTTTCCCCTTCTGTTATACATAGTAGATTGAGTCTCATCCTATACAGGTTATTACCCTCATTCGGTAACTGTGTATGTGTGTACCTCATACAGACACAATGTAACTGTGTGTGTACCTCACAAGAACATTCTATGTAACTGTGTGTACCTCATAAGGCTATCATAAGGCTAACATTATACTGTAGCTCACAAGCCCTATGACTAGGATAATCATCAGGAGCAACCCACTACTGGTAAGTATAATCAGCCCCTAATATGTAAAAAAAAGAAGTGGCCACTAATATCGGCTGGTCGAATATCATAGAAGGTTTGCATATGACGAATTTGGAGGTATTCCAGCCCCTACTCTTTGAATTTTAGTTTCCCCCTCTATTTAATTGGCTCAAAGTGTCAGGCTGGATGAGATCTTCATGTTACATATGGGTTTTGATGGTCCCATATGCATATTTTGGGCTCCAGGGGGGTAAAATGTGCCCAAAATGACCAAAATTGTCTGGGCGAAATGGTGTCTAGGAGAATGACATTTGAGTTACAAGCCATGTTGAGGGCTTAATTTCCTACAGAAACAATCTTCATACCTCCATGAAAATCTCGGGTCCAGACTATTTTGATCTGTACATTAAGAAAATCACATTATCATTTATGTCAGATGTGTTCTTGCTATTGTAAAAGAAGCATACTTATAAGAATTCTTTTTCTTGGCACATGTCTGGGCGAATGACACGTAAGGCCCCATATGCACACTTTCTATGATTTGTGACCGACTGCTATTTAGCAGGTCTAAGCTAAAGTATAGAAATGACCCTGGGTGAATTTTGACCCGGAGTCATTTTTGACCCTGCCCCCCTCATCCCCCCACTTACCCTACTTGAAGAATTTTCACCCCATAGTCATTTTTGACCCTGGGTCATTTTTGACCCAGAGTCATTTATGACCCTCTCCCCCACCCCTCCCCTTCCCCCTCTCTCTGCCTTATCAGTTGACCTAGATAAGTGGCCTCCCCCCTATACTGACTTTCAGTTATGAATGGGCAGCAGATTAAGTTTCAAATTGTGTTTTCTCAACTGCTATAGTTCATATCCAAAAGTTATTTTAGATTTAACTAGGATACATATTGGTCTTTCTAGTGATGTATGATTGATCAATCTCAAATGTGATACAAACTTATCATTTGCATTATTGTTAGCCCAGAGAGCTTTTTTCCCTCATACCCACTGCAATAATTAAAACAGAATGCAAAATAAGATGGCTAAAAAGTAGTTTGGTATTCTAGACTATCATTATCAATCCTCCTCTTTTCATATATGATGGTTTTATGATGGATAGATAAAGAAAAATGGCCCCAAAAAGCAAATTAAAATTGCTTTTTCCATAGCAGACAAGGCAGGGTCATTTTTCACCCTGGGTCATTTTTCACCCAGGATCATTTTTGGGGTTTTACAGAACCTGTTTAGCTACATGTACCCCACAGGGTTCTCCAGTTAAAAAAGTCACACTATGTTATAGTCTTGAATAGACAACTCTGAAATAATAGTATGTCCTGGTCTAGGGCACAGGTGCAGCACTTAAGCAGTCATAACCCTTCTTTGAAAAGCCTCAGCATGTTAATCATTCTGAATTTAGTATGTGTGACCACTAAAGTGAAAAAAATAAATAGTCAGATCAATATAGAGGTGCAGTAAACATAGTCACGTCATGTACTTAACTACAACCTAGTACAGAATGTAATATGCGTTTAATATATGTCATGGGAACGCACGAGTGGATTTACGGGTTAATAATCCACTCCCCCTTCGGGGTCGTGGATTATTAACCCGTAAATCCACTCGTGCGTTCCCATGACATACATTAAGGCATTTATCTCATAGATTCCTCCATTTTGTATTAATTTCTTACCTTATAACCCAACAATTAATCCAGGAGAAGACATTTTGTAAGTGCATACGATCTACTCGGTTTGCCAAGCCATCGTGCCCATGTTGTTGTTCTGCCCGACATACCTCCACCTTTACACACATTTTTCGGGTATAATCCAAGCATGTCAAGTCCTGTACTTCTAGCACCCCTAAATATACGATCTCTAGTTGGTGTTCGCCTACATTTTTTATCCATTTTCTTATAAATAAATAAGAATCCATTGATTTTCCATAGCGATATGAGTTAGCACCCGCCTCGTACGGCCATTCCTTGTTCGATGCATGGTTGACCTAGTTCTTACATCCTGGCACCTCCCCGGTTCTTCAACAAGACGAAATGGCCGTGTACCGGGCCGTGTGCGTTGGATCGGTATGGAAAATCAATGGATTCTTATTTATTTCGAAGAAAATGGAGAAGTTAGGCATGGCATGTTCATCTAGGATATCTATGGAAGTTTCCCTGTTAATAACTCCACCTTCCACCATTGGATTCTATGCTAACGAGGTGTGTAGACATCAGGTATGTCAGAAAATTTTTTGAAATACTCCACAGGCATTGGCTTCTAATACCGGTCGCCTTGGTATAGTGGACAGCGGGCTCGCCTCCTGCCCCAGCGGCCGGGGATCGATTCCCCTTTGAACTCTAAACGGTTTTAACTGGAAAACTATGGCGTAGTTGACTTTGTATGCTTCGCCAATTTATTAACGTGTCCAGATTGAAACCAGCACCTTCTTGAAGACGAAGAAAAGGTCTGAGAGTAGGGTTATGGCTTGATAATGCACGGGGGTTATGAGCAAAAAAGCACTGTCCAAGCCAAAATCGTGAGATAACAGATAATAACTCGCTCTGATTAACACAGAGTCAAATAATATTTCTGTAGATGAAGCTATATAGTTTCCCCTTCTGTTATACACAGTAGATCGAGTCTCATTCTATACAGGTTAATTACCCTGGTGTGTACCTCATAAGGACTCTGTGTGTAACTGTGTGTGTCTACCTCATAGGAAGATACAGCAGAACTGTAACTGAGTGTGTGTGTGTGTACCTCATGAAGACACAATGTAACTGTGTGTGTGCCTCATAAGAACACTCTGTGTAACTGTGTGTACCTCATAAGGCCAACATCTGGGGGACACTGCACAACATTATACTGTATCTTACAAGCCCTATGACTAGGATAATCGTAAGGAGTGACCTATTTCTGATCAGTATAATCAGCCACTAATATGAAAAAATAAAAAGTGGCCACTAATATCGGCTGCTATTTAGCTACATGTACCCCACAGGGTTCTCCAGTTAAAAAAGTCACACTACGTTGTAGTCTTGAATAGACAACTCTGAAATAATAGTATGTCCTGCTCTACATTTTTAAATTTTAACAAAACCTAAAAGAATTGTTTGCAAACTTTGAAAATATGTTTTTTGCAAACGGGAGGTTTGATTAAGGAAAGCCTTATTTTGCCTGCACACAGATTCAATGTCTGGTTCAAATTTGTGACACATTTTTATTACAAATACACTTGATTACTCCTCAAGAGGTCAAAAATGGCAATCATGGAAATAAGGGAATACACCCAGATTACTAGATGAACTGGGGACACACAGACCTCTCAGTGTTTAAAACAAATTGGGGACTTTTACACACTGGTTAAAATATTAAATATTTTGCGCTGATTTTTCACACACAGCACAAGTCTCTTAAGGTCAAATTGGGAACATTTTGTTGACACACTGGAAACCATTATGTTTATAACCATTTTTCAAGGTCATCGCTGATGCCCAGGGCCATAGCCCCCCTTTTCTCAAGGTTATGTGAGGTGAGACGTCCCCGGATCACAAGATGTCCCCAGTTTGTAGGTGTGTGTTCCCAAGAATGTCCCCAATTTGCTGGTTACACCAACTGACACACACACACACACACACACACACACACACACACATACTGGTATAAGTATATCATGTGAGGACCATAACAAAAGACCCACTACTGAGGACCATCCTTTCCCCTGTTGCTGGAATGAGTCTGTTACAATGAGGGCCATCCTTGCCATCATCTTCCCCTATGCACTTTGCAAGAAGTACATCAATGTACATATTTTGATCACTAGCTCATTTGACTCATTACTACTTTTGTAAGGTCAGATTATGAGGACTCTCTATTAACATAAATTAACATAACCCATATGTCATAATTTTACTTGGAAGAAAAGACCTCAAGCCCTTATGACATGAATAGAGAAAAATAAGCCCATATGTCATGATCTTAGTTGGAACAGAGGACCTCTTGCTCTTATGTCATGATTTTAGTTTGAATAGAGGACCATAAGCCCATACGTCATGATTTTAGTTGGAAGAGAGGACCTCAAGCCCTATGTCATGATTTTAGTTGGAATAGAGAAAAATAAGCCCATATGTCATGATCTTAGTTGGAACAGAGGACCTCTTGCTCTTATGTCATGATTTTAGTTTGAATAGAGGACCATAAGCCCATACATCATGATTTTAGTTGGAAGAGAGGACCTCAAGCCCTATGTCATGATTTTAGTTGGAATAGAGGACCATAAGCCCATTCGTCATGATTTTAGTTGAAAGAGAGAACCATAAGCCCATACATCATGATTTTAGTTGAAAGAGAGGACCATAAGCACATATGTCATGATTTTAGTTGAAAGAGAGGACCTCAAGACCTATGTCATGACTTTAGTTGAAAGAGAGGACCATAAGCACATATGTCATGATTTTAGTTGCAATAGAGGACCATAAGCCCATATGTCATGATTTTAGTTGCAATAGAGGACCATAAGCACATATGTCATGATTTTAGTTGCAATAGAGGACCATAAGCCCATATGTCATGATTTTAGTTGCAATAGAGGACCATAAGCACATATGTCATGATTTTAGTTGGAACAGAGGACCTCAAGCCCACATGTTAGGATTCTACTTGGAATATAAGACCTTAGGCCAACACGTTATGATTTTACTTTTAATAGAGGACCTCAAGCCTATCTGTCATGGGTGTACTAAGAACAGGGGCTAATTTCAATATAATTGACGATCTGGAGCAGTTTTGACGATCCAGTGAAAATAAATAGCCAAGCTGCAATCAATTTGCCTTAAATAAACAGCTGATCTTAATGGGTTGCAGTCAAAAATGCATCTCCATTTTTAACCAGAACCCCTTTCAAGCAATATACCAGTGACATAGTGGGGCCACTATGTCAACATAGTGGCTCCACTATTTAAGGAGATAGAGCTACTAGGAGAAACAGACATACTCGCTTTAAGTACAAACCCAGGCTCAAAAGTGTATTTTTAAAATGTTGTTCTCTATATAGGGGTAGTAAACTGGGGGACAATCTTAGTTCCCGGGTTCAAGAGTCAGAAAATAAGATTAAGTTCAAGGCAAGAATTGGTCGTATTGAGAATCTGTATGAAAATGACATGGGTCATGTATTTAGTGACTGTAGCTCTGATAGTGATGACAGTCTCTACCTTGAGAGTGAAACAAGTATAAGCAAATAATTGTTCCATGTGAGGGTCGACTTGTGAATGTTTTGTGTTATGCAGACATGTTATACTCAATTACTGGATCTTTTTGGTTTTTGGTTTATAAATGGAAACTTCCTGCCCCTGGGTATACAACAGTATTCAACAGTTCTCAATATTTTCAGTCCTACCCTTTAATGTGTACTACATATTCTTATATCATAATGAAACTGGCATATGATATCAAAGTTTTCTTTAGTCTTGTTATAGCTCCATAGTCTTGTTAGGTTAACTTTCATTCTGTATTAGCTTTACTTAAGTGTATTGAGGCCATATCTTATTGTTATATTCTTGCAGGTTATAGTCCATACCTTGTCCGTAGTTGTGCTATGCTTTATCATGTGCTAGTCAATATTTTTTTGCCTTAGTCATATTGTGCCATTATTTGTACTACATTTAGTCTGTATTAGTCCATTAGCTGTATTCATCAAAATCATTTGTATTATATATCATATCATCATTACTTTGAAAACATTCCATAGATTGATATTAGACATCAAATAACAAAATCACTCCGTTTGCATATTGATTGACTGAGCTGATATATTGAGCAAATATCAAAATCACTTCATTATGTCGTGGAATTTGTTCAATAATAACATTGATTCAACCTTCTTTGGTGGCTTTGCAAATATGACCATGCTCTAGGCAAGTCCTCATAAGCACTGGGTGCAATCTACTAGGCTTTAACTAATATGTTGTGCCTGGGAAGCTTGTCAGTGCTACGAAATAGGGTCAACTTTTATCACTTTGTGGTCCCAGACACATCTCAGATTACATCTCAGTATTAGAATGGAGATTTGCCATAAGTGACCTTATTCACAGAGGCTTTGTTTGAAAAGATGTTTGTACTGTATCGAGATGCAGGGGATGCTTTATAACCAGATACCCAAATATGATCATTGAAACAACAATGTTTATGCCAAATTGTTAAAATAATACATGGCATTATGTTATACCTGTAGAACAAAATCATGATATTATATTAGAATTTCTATGGATTTTTATTCCTTCAAATATCAAGGTATATATTAGACCCAGTACATGTTGATTCAATCCCTTCATCCCCTCGGAGACCTTTCTTTCATTAATCCTCCAAGGTCTAGATCTTCTGTGAGTCATCCCTCAGGTTTTCTTTCCCAACTTAAGAGCCACTTTGTCCCAGTGACTTTGATATCATAGTCCTCATTAACACTGTGTGTGATTGATTTCTTAGAATATGATCATAATTATGTGCAATTTGGGAAACAAACGAAACTTATAAGTGATGGAGGTGAAGCCATATGACCCTGAGTTATACCACCAACAGCAATTCATGCATGCACCACATCTGACCCTATTACATATCACCAAGCTCCCATGCCCATCACAGATTATCTGTCACATGTCCCCAAGTGAAAAGGTCCCCAGCTGCCCCCCATTAATCTCTCTATCATCCCTCCACACTCACTACACCATTTCCATTACATCCTTCCAGCCTATTTAAACCTCCTTCAAGCCCTGCTCTACCTTGTATATATCTCTTTTTGTCATCCTTCAATTCATTTGGAACTATATCTACTCCATAAGCATAGAGACTTGTGTTGGCTTAAGTTTTAAACAGGCCACCACATCATATACCAATATATGAAGGAAATGTGCTTTGATTTACTAACATCATGCTAAACATAAAATGAGAACAGAAGCAAGGCATGAAAGGACATCCAGAGATGAAGAATAGCAGGAGTTACATGGGAAAGTAATCAGTAACATGGGGCAGCAGTCAGGTACATGGGGACAGTAGTCAGGTATATGGCAGCAGTAGTCAGGTACATGGGGACAATATTCAGGTATATGGCAGCAGTAGTCATGTATATGGGGGCAGTACTCAGGTATATGGCAGCAGTAGTCAGGTACATGGGGACAGTATTCAGGTAGATGGCAGCAGTAGTCAGGTACATGGGGACAGTAGTCAGGTATATGGCAGCAGTAGCCAGGTACATGGGGACAGTAGTTAGGTATACAGCAGCAGTAGTCAGGTACATGGGGACAGTATTCTGGTATATGGCAGCAGTAGTCAGGTACATGGGGACAGTAGTCAGGTATATATGACAGCAATAGTTAGGTACATGGGGACAGTATTCTGGTATATGGCAGCAGTAGTCAGGTACATGGGGATAGTAGTCAGCTTCATGGTGGCTGTAATGGTACATGGGGGGCAGTACACAGGTACCTGGGGGGCATTAGTCAGGTACATGGGGGGCAGTTGTAAGGTACATGGGCACAGTAGTCAGGTATATGGCAGCAGAAGTCAGGTACATGGGGACAGTATTCAGGTATATGGCAGCAGTAGTCAGGTACATGGCGACAGTATTCTGGTAGGGTAAAGTGACCATGAGTCGTCCACTTGGACCCCTGTACAACCTCTGACCTTTCCTAGGATCTGTGCTATAGGAGGCTAACTTGGAGGGGGTATCAGAAAATGGTTATGAAAATTATCCTGAAGTGTTTGTCTTTCCAACAAATAAAGTTAGAGCTCTTATACTCATATCCATCAGGCCCTATAAGCCTTCCTTATCTATGTGATGTCTATTTAACAACACCAGTACCATGAGTTGGCCACCAGTACCTTGAGTCGGCAACACCATATAATGAATCGAATACTAGGTAGGAGAGTGTATATTGTGTACTTGATGCTAGGAAAGGGCAGATTTTCAGTTTACTGGTAATTGATAGGGTGTAAATGTAATGCATAAACAACTTTTATATAAGGTTAACTCTATTCCTTGACTACTAGGACATAACTGCAAGTTTGTCCTCGCTTACTGCTTGAACCTCAATATAAGTGGCTTGCAAACGATGAGAAACCCATCTCTATTTGCATGGAAATCCTCCTAAACATGCTGTTATTACCAGCCTGTAGGTGATAGACCCAAATTGCCAAATTTGATAATAAGATAGGAGGTTCTGCATCTCCCCTCCTTTTAATAAAGAAAATAGTTTAAAAACCTCTTAAGTGGTCATTGATACTTTCAATTAGGCACTAAATACATGCAAAGTGGCCGACTCAGGGTACATGGACGACTTAAGGTCACTCTACCCTATATGGCAGCAGAAGTCAGGTACATGGGGACAGTATTCTGGTATATGGCAGCAGTGGTCAGGTACATGGGGACAGTATTTAGGTATATGGCAGCAGTAGTCAGGTACATGGGGACAGTATTCAGGTATATGGCAGCAGTGGTCAGGTACATGGGAACAGTAGTCAGGTATATGGCAGCAATAGTCAGGTATATGGGCACAGTATTCTGGTATATGACAGCAGTAGTCAGGTACATGGAGACAGTAGTCAGGTATATGGCAGCAATAGTCAGGTACATGGGCACAGTATTCTGGTATATGGCAGCAGTAGTCAGGTACATGGGGACAGTAGTCAGGTATATGGCAGCAGTAGTCATGTATATGGGGGTAGTAGTCAGGTATATGGCAGCAGTAGTCAGGTACATGGGGACAGTATTCTGGTATATGGCAGCAGTAGTCAGGTACATGGGGACAGTATTCAGGTATATGGCAGCAGTAGTCAGGTATATGGGGACAGTATTCAGGTATATGGCAGCAGTAGTCAGATACATAGGGACAGTATTAGGTACATGGCAGCAGTAGTCAGATACATAGGGGTGGGCAGAAGTCAGATACATGGGAGGTAGTAGTCAGGTACATAGGGGGAGTAGTCAGGTACATGGCCGAAGTAGTTTGGCACATTGGGGAAGTACTCAGGGAGATATTTAGGTACATGGGGGCCAGTAGTATGGTACATGGGGTCAGTAGTCAGGAACATGGAGGGCAGTGGTCAGGTACAGGGGTGATAGTAGTAAGGTACATGGGGGCAGTAGTCAGGAACATGGAGGGCAGTGGTCAGGTACATAGGGGCAGTTGTCAAGTACATGGGGCAGTATTCAGGTACATGGGAGCAGTAGGTAGGTACATTGGGGCAGTATTCTGATACATGGGGGCAGTAGTCAGGTACAGGGGGACAGTAGATAGGCACCGGGATAAACAGTCAGGTATATAGAAGCAGTAGTTGGGTATATGTGGGCAGTAGTCAGAAACTGCCCTCAAGTTTGCTACTTGAGGGCAGTAGTCACAAACATGGGGGCAGTGGTCAGCTACATGGTGGCAGTAGTCAGGTACATTGGGGCAGTAGTCATGAACAGGGGGGCAGTAGTCACATACATGGGAGCAGTAGTCACCTACATGGTGACAGTAGTCAGGTACATTGGGGCAGTAGTCACTTACATGGGGGCAGTAGTCAGCTACATAGAGGCAGTAGTTAGGTATATGGAGGCAATAGTCAGGTACATGGGGGCAGTAGTCAGGTACATGGGAGCAGTAGTCAGGTACATGGGGCAGAAGTCAGGTACATGAGGGCAGTAGTCAGATACATGGGGGCAGTATTGATGTACATGTAACTAGTAGTCGATTACATGGGGACAGTAGTCAGGTAAATCTGGGGAGTAGAAAGGTACATGGTGGCAGCAGGGAATACTGGTACCTTAGGTAGCAGAGACACTTAGGGTGCAGACACTTAGGGTGCATGCAGGTGGACACTTAGGGTGCCAGGACATGTAGGGTGCAAACCACAGGACATGTAGGGTGCAAGGACACATAGGGTGCAACGGCAGGACATTTAGGGTGCAAAACAAACTGGTCTAGATTTGTAAACTGTGAACTATTCTGCCCCCCTCAGAGTGTCTGCCCTCCCCCCCCAGAGGCTGGCGGCCGGGACTAGGCCTCCCGTCAGCAGTGATAGTGGAATTAAAAGGTCACAAATCATAGAAAGTGTGCATATGGGGCTTACATGTCATTCGCCCAGACATATGCCCAGAAAAAGAATTCTCATAAGTATGCTTCTTTTACAATAGCAAGGACACATCTGACATAGATGATAATGTGATTTTCTTAATCTACAGGTCAAAATAGTCTGGACCTGAGATTTTCATGTGATGTCTGTTCAGAGGGGACTCCCTACAGACAGATGGGCTATAGACCGACTGCACCCTAAGTGTCTTGGTATTTTCACCCTGCACCCTACCTGTCCTTTTTGTGCACCCTATGTGTCTGCTACCTAAGTGTCTTCGCACCCTAAAGTACCTGTTACCGCAGCAGGCAGGTACATGGGGACATTCATCAGGAGTCAGGTACATGACAGTAGGAGTCAGGTACATATAGCTAGTAGTGAGGTACCTGGAGGCATTAGTCAGGTACATGGGGGCAGTAGTAAGCTTTATAGCTGCAGTAGTCAGGTACATGGGGGCAGTAGTCAGGTACGTGGGGGCAGTAGTCAGCTTCATGGTGGCTGTAATGGTACATGGGGGGCAGTACACAGGTACCTGGGGGGCATTAGTCAGGTACATGGGGGGCAGTAGTCCGGTACAATGGGGCCAGTAGGTATGCATATGGGCACAGTACTCAGGAAGATGAGGGCAGTTGACTGGTACTTAGGAGAAGTAGTCAGATATGTTGGGGCTTCTGTTAGGATGCCTTGGAACCTTAGTGAAGTACATATATGTTTTAAACCACTAGGTACATGGGAAAAGTAGTCAGGAACGATTGGACAGTAGTCCAGACAGTGGGATACTAGTCAGATACATGGGGGCAGTAATCAGATACATGGGGGCAGTAGTCAAGCACATGGGGGCAATAGTCAGGTACATGGGGGGAAGAAGCAAGGTATATGGGGCAGCGGTTTTGTATATTGGGCAGTAGTCAGGTATATTGGAGCAGTTGTGTACAGGAGGACAGAAGTCTGGGACATGGGGGCAGTAGTCAGGTACATTGAGGCAGTAGTCAGGTACAGGGGACAGTTGTTTGCTACCTTAGGGCAGTAGTCAGGTACATGGAGGCAGTAGTCAGCTACATGGTGGCAGTAGTCAAATACATCAGGGCAGTCATCAGGTATATGGAGGCAATAGTCAGCTACATGGTGGCAGTAGTCAGGTACATGGGCGTAGTAGTCAGGTACATGGGGGCAGAAATCTGATATATAGGTGCAGTAGTCAGCTACATGATGACAGTAGTCAGCTACTTGGGGGTCGTAGCCAGCTACATAGGGGCAGTAGTGTGATACATGGGTGACAGTAGTCAGCTACATAGGGGGCAGTAGACAGGTACATGGGGAAGTAGTCAGGTTCATGGCAGCAGCAGTCAGGTACATATATATTGAGGCAGTAATCAGGTACATTGGGGCAGTAGTCAGGTACATGGGGGTAGTAGTCAGGTACATTCGGCAATAGTCTGGAGCATGAGGGCAGTAGTGAGATACAAGTGGGCAGTAGTAAGGTACATGGGGCAGTAGTCAGGAACATGGAGGCAGCATTCAGGTACATGGGGGCAGTAGTCAGGTACACAGGGGCAGTAGTCAGGTGCCTGGGGGCAGTAGTCAGGTACATGGAGGCAGTAGTCAAGTACATAGGGAAAGAAGTGAGGTATATGGGGCAGTGGTCAGGTATAAAGGGGCAGTAGTCAGTACCATGGGGGCATTAGTAAGGTACAGGGGGACAGAAGTCAGGTACATGAGGGCAGTAGTCAGATACATGGGGGCAGTATTCATGTACATGTGGCTAGTAGTCGATTACATGGGGGCAGTAGTCAGGTAAATCTGGGGAGTAGAAAGGTAGATGGTGGCAGCAGGCAGGTACATGGGGACATTCATCAGGAGTCAGGTACATGGCAGTAGGAGTCAGGTACATATAGCTAGTAGTAAGGTACCTGAAGGCATTAGTCAGGTACATGGGGGCAGTAGTCAGGTACAATGGGGCCAGTAGGTTTGCATATTCAGTGGTGGATCCAGGATTTTGAAAAGGGGGGGGTCCAACCCTGGTTTAGGGGGGTAATGCTGCAAGCGCAGCACCACGATGTCGCAAGTGCAACGGCGCGACATTGCAAGCTCAGTGCCGCAAGAAACCTAGGGGGGTTTGGGGGCATGCCCCCCCAAGAAAATTTTGAAATCTAGACATCAAACAGTGCATTGTGATGCATTTCTAGATTCCAATCCAGTAAAGCATTTTGGTGTACCATCAGTAGTAAACCCATGATTATGAGAACAGAGAATGAAAATCTTATTGAATTTTGATTGCACAATGGTGTTTTAGGGAGGCTTGGCATGTCCCCTAGAAAATTGTAGAAATAAGTATATCAAACTCCAAATTTTAAAGCATTTTGGTGTAAACATAGGGCAGGGCGGGCAGGTTTCCATGAAGGGGATGCAAATCTTATGTGGTAATGCTTTGTCTTTGTGAGGTTTTAGGGGCTGGTCCCTCAAAAAGATTTTTGAAATATAGATGTCAAAATCTTGAGTTCAAGGGCTTCAACTAGCCTCAGATGAATGTAGTATTTTTAGATATTGTTCCTTAAGTGGGTGTGGGGACTGCCTGCACCCCAGGGAAGTTTTTGGAAAAAGGATGTTAAACCTTGAAGTTTAAAGCATTTTGGTGTACCATCAGGAGTATGTTTATGCTCTGGTGGACTTTTGGGTCATTCCCAAAGAAAATCTTTTAACATAATCATCAAACCTATATTTAAAACGTTTTGGTATAGGAAAGGGATGTAAATTTATGTCCTGATACCATACATTCTTCTTTGATAGAGTTTTGACAGCTTGTCCCCCAAGGATTTTTTTGAAATATTGTTTTTAACCCTTACGTGCCCAGAATAGCAAAAGTGCGCTCTTAAGCATGCATGTATGTTCAACAGGGCACTAGAGATTTAATAACTATCAGATTAATATTATTTTGACACCAAAAGACTCTTAATGTCAAGAGCTTTTCAACGATACCAAATTTGTTATGGTGCAATAAATATATAATTATTATTGGATCCTATTGTAGAAAATTTTGAATTAAAAATAGCTTAAAAATACATGAAAAGTGCGCGCTCTGGCCATGAGGAAAACAGGAAAAATACAGAAAAATCACTAAATTCACAAAAATATTGATAAAAATACCCCAAAAAATTGATGAAACATTTTCTGTGACATTTTCTCCAAGGATTCTTATTAGAATACATTCTTTTTTCAACTTCCATCAGAATCACCTCCTTTGATATGTCAACATAACGCTTTGTGGATTGAAAATACCCCCCCCCCCCACTGAAATTTAAAAAAAAAAAAAAACAAGAAAAAAGATTTCCATCCGAATCAGCTGTTTTCAACTTATTAAGCCATCATCATTTCCTTCTGAGCCATAATGATACTCTGATATGCTTCATATTACATTTTTTAAAGCTATTTTGCTGCCCTTTTTGTTACCATTTAAATCAGTACTTTATTCTGAACGTGGTATAGGTAATAGCCTGTACAATGCCTAGTTTGCTGAATAAATCAGCTTTCTTAAAATAATTCTGGGCACGAAAGGGTTAAACACGGTAGTCTAAGCATCTAAGGAATTTCTGTATCATTGGCTGTGAATCTAGTAGTTTTATTTGAAAGTGATTTGGAGCCTACCACCAAGAAAGCTTTGAAATTTCACAAAAACTCATTACAGCACACAGTATTTTGATGTACCCCAAGTGGTGAATAAAATTTTAATGGGATATAAATCTAATAGAAAATTACCTGGGGGACCAAACATAGTATCCCATGCATAAGGCACACCTGATGCCTAGATGCCTATGTGGACTCACTGGTGCACATTGGGTCACATTAGAAAATTTTGTGGAAATTTTATAGATTTTAGATACTGTAGTCATAAATTGTAAAATTCACAAACAAAAAAACCATATCAAAGAGAGATAGGGGCCATTACTGGGGGTAGACAAAGTGGACATCTTGGGTTGGCCCAAAGGGGGGTCCCTTTTCGGGGACCCCCATTTGAACATGTTATGGGTTGACCAAAAGGGGGGGGTCCGGACCCCCAGAACCCCCCCTGGATCCACCCCTGTCATATGGGCGCAGTACTCAGGAAGATGAGGGCAGTTGACTGGTAGTCAGATATGTTTGGGCTTCTGTTAGGATGCCTTGGAACATTAGTCAAGTACATATATGTTTTAAACCACTCGGTACATGGAGAAAGTAGTCAGGAACAATTGGGCAGTAGTCAGGGACAGTGGGATACTAGTCAGATACAAGGGGGCAGTAGTTAGATACATTGAAGTAGTAGTCAGATACATGGTGGCAGTAGTCAGGTACATGGGGGGGGCAGTAGTCAGGTACATGGGGGCAGTAGTCAGGTACATGGGGGGCAGTAGTCAGGTACATGGGGGCCAGTAGTCAGGTACATGTGGCTAGTAGTCAGGTACAGGGACGCAGTAGTCAGGTACATGTGGCTAGTAGTCAGGTACATGGGGCAGTAGTCAGGAACATGGTGGCAGAAGTCAGGTACATGGGGGCAGTGGTCAGGTACATGGGGTCAGTAGTCAGCTACATGGGGGGCAGTAGTCAGCTACATGGTGGCAGAAGTCAGGTACATGGGGGCAGTGGTCAGGTATATGGGGGCAGTAGTCAGATACATGGGGGGCAGTACTCAGGTACATGGGGGGTAGTAGTCAGGTACAAGGAGGGCAGTTGTTATGCACATGGGCACAGTTCTCAGGAAGATGAGGGCAGTTGACTGGTACTTAGGAGAAGTAGTCAGATATGTTGGGGCTCTTGTTAGGATGCCTGGGAACATTAGTCAAGTACATATGTGTTTTAAACCACTAGGTACATGGGAAAAGTAGTTAGGAACAATTGGGCAGTAGTCAGGGAAAGGGGGATACTAGTCAGGTACATGAGGGCAGTAGTCAGGTACATGGGGGAAGAAGTAAGGTATATGGGGCAGTGGTCAGGTACATGGGGGCAGTAGTCAGATCCATGGTGGCAGTATTCAGGTACATATGGCTAGTAGTCGAGTACATAGGGGCAGTAGTCAGGTACATGTTGGAAGCAATAAGGTACATGGGGGCAGTAGTGAGGTACATTGGAGCAGTAGTCAGATATATGGAGGCAGTAGTGAGGTAGAAGTGGGCAGTAGTGAGGTACATGGGGGACAGTAGTCAGGTACATGTGAGGCAGTCACCAGGTACATTGGGGCAGGAGTCAGGTGCAGGGGCAGATCCAGGGGGGGTCCTGGGGGTCAGGACCCCTCTTTTGGTCCAAATAGAGATCCCCGAAGGTGGACCTCTCCCTTTGGACCCACCCAGTATTTCCACTTTGTATGCCCCCATTCATCACCCCTATTTCTCTTTGATATAGCTTTTATTGTTTTCAAATTGTAAAATTTATGACTCTACGGTATCTCAAATATATAAAATTTCTTCAAAATTTTCTGACATGGACCAATCCAGCAAAAGACACTGTCATGTAGATAATGCTTGGCTTTGGCCTATATATAAGGCATAGCTTATACCTTAAACCCATTCCGGGTAAGCCGTATAGGTTGAGTTTGAGTGATATATGCCATGGTATAGTAATGAGTCAGGGATGTAGGGTATTATAATTGCATTAGATTAGGGGTAATCTACTAGAAATCATCCTCAATGTGCACCAGTGACCACATGAGCGTGTTGGCATTAGGTGTGGCTTATGCGTGGGATACTATGTGGGGTTCCTTGCTGAAAATGCTTGCCTATACCAAAATGTCTTAAATATAATTTTGATAATTATGTTATAAGATTTCTTCGGGCATGACAAAACTCTCTTAATCACCAGTGCATGAACATACTCCTGAGGGTACACCAAATATGTTTTAAACTTCAAGGTTTGACATCAATTTTTCAAAAGATTTCCCAGGGGTTGGGGCAGGCCCCCACACCCCCTTAGACAACAATATCTAAAAATACTAGATTCAAGTCTGAGGCTAGTTGAAACCCTTAAACTAGAGATGTTGACATCTTTATTTCAAATTTTTCTTGAGGGGCCAGCCCTCAAAACCTCACAAAGGACAAAGCATTACCACATAAGGTTTGCATCCCCTTTATGGAAACCCTTCCCACCCCAGGTTTACACCAACATGCTTTAAAATTTGGAGTTTGATATTTATATTTCTGAAATTTTCTAGGAGACATGCCCCCAAGCCTACCTAAAACACTATTGTGCAATCAAAATTTAATAAGATTTTCATACCCTGTTCTCATAATCATTGGTTTACTGCTGATGGCAGACCAAAATTCATTACTGGATTGGAGTCTGAAAATGCATCAGAATGCACCATTTGATGTCTAGATTTCAGAATTTTCTTAGGAGTACATGCCCCCAAACCCCCCTATGTATTTCACGGCGCTGGATAGGCCCCAGTGTTGGACCCCCCTTTTCAAAAAAGGGGGGCAGGAGTCAGATACATTGGGCAGGAGTCAGGTAGATGGGGAGAAGTATTCAGGTATATGGGGCAGTAGTCAGGTACATTAGGGCAGGAGTCAGGTACATGGGGACAGGAGTCAGGGACAGGAGTCAGGTACATGGGGCAGAAGGCATGTACATGTGGGGAGTAATCAGGTACAATCAGCAGGAGTCAGGTACATGGGGGCAGTAATCAGGTACATGGGGGCAGTAATCAGTTACATGTTAGGAGTAGTCAGGCATACATGCCAACATTTCAGGGCCCCAAACCGGGGGACCTTTGCCAAAGGCTTTGGAAATTGTAATTTCTCATGAAAATGGAAACACCAAATTGGCCATTCTGGTACGTTTTATAAGTTGAAAATGCCTTATCATATCAAAATCCTGGAGATTCTATGTGATGCAAACTGCCTAGATATATCAAAAACCAGGAGATTAGTGAAAAACTGGGAGAAATCAGTAGATACATTTTTCCCAGGAGAAACCTTTGAAATCCGGGAGTGTCCCAGCCAATCCGGGAGTGTTAGCATGTATGGTCAGGTACATGGGGCAATAGTCAGGTACATTGGGGCAGGAGTCAGGTTCATAGTGGACTAAGTCATTGACAACATTGATAACATGTTGATCAACCTTGTGAACATTTAATGACCAGTTTCCAACTTTCATTCAACATTCTGTACCCACAAGGAAAGAAGATACATATAAGTACATTAACATAATCATGAAGAGGCCCTAAATATATGTTATGTGTGTTTATTCTAAGGCTGGCTCACTGAAATATTTGTAGTGCATATCAACACATATATGAGTGATGTCCCACTTGAACGGCAGGTTTGTGAGGAGCATATATAAATGAATCACACATAATATCAATGAATAATGAAGAAAGAGTTTGATCGGAAGGGTTTGTATCTCAGAGTGAATGATATAAAGCAATTTGCCTAGGCATACATACAAACAAGAATGGGCTTCTTACAGGGATTTTAACTTTTGTTAATAGCAGCATCTCTTACTCTTAGGAAAGAAGCCTTTTAGACACAGAACCTCCTTGGGTAAAATGGCACTGTGAGGTAATGATGGTTACAAAGGTCTCTCAGTGTCTGATAATCTCATCTCCTATTCTTTTTCAGACCAAGATTTCTAGGACAAAGTTTCTGTCAATAGGGTCACAAACTACAAGTCTAAAAAGAAAGGGTTCTCTATAAAGACAGGTAATCTGAGATGTGTCTGACACCAAACGGTGATAAAGTTGACCCCATTCTGCACCACTGACAAGCTTTCAGGTCAACAAGAGTCCAAAGGATATATGTAAGGAACCAGTTTATTCCACCCTGTGTTTATGGGGACTCGTGTGAGTGTACAGTGCTATATATTACAGTGTTATGTACGAATGGAAGGCTGAATACTGTTAGGATGGGCCATCACTGTTAGTCTTGGTTGTATATACTCATGAAGGGACCTTATATGTAACCATGGTGGCCGGCACACACAACAGACTTGTGGGGACTGCTCAACTACACTCGGCAGATCTGAGGACCTATACTCCACAATGGTATGCTGCATTTTATAGAACATCCTTTATGTTGTAATCTGATACATGCCAGAGTATAAAAGTGAACCACATTCCAAACCGATGACAAGCTTTCAGGTCACCAAGCATGCACAGGATATATGTAAGGAACAAATTAATCCCACCCAGTGCTTCTGAGGACTTAGGGGATGGAATTATCTTAATATCCAATGGCATGAAGAGCTCACAGCAGATCCTTTATGTGGTATGTCGATATGGAGTGTTAGACCTTGACGATGGGTCTACATTTTCAGTCTAATTTATACACTATCATAATGTCATGTGACAGGTAACCATGGTGATGTCTCGCACACACAGCAGATGTGTGGGGACTGCTTGACTACAGATCATTCCTGGCAAATAAAAACATTTAAACTTGAAACTTGACTTGATTCAGCCTATCTGAGGATCCGGTTAATCCCATTCAGTGCTTCTGAGGACTGAATGAGTTAGGGGGTGGCACTATCTCAATATCCAATAGTACAAAGAGCTTACGGAATAAATGTACAGTGCATGTACATATTCAGAGCTGAATTGTGTTATGAAGGGCCTACACTGTCAGTCTAGCTGATACATACTCATGATGGGACCTTAACCATGGCTGCCTGCACACACAGCAGATTTAAGGGGACTGATTGACTACACTCAGCAGATCTGAGGACCTATACTCTACTACATATATGGAATGATGCACTGACAAGCTTTCAGGTTACCAAGAGTGCACAGCATATTTCTAAGGACCCAGTTAATCCCATGCAGCACTTACGAGGCACTATCCTTATATACAATATTAGGTAAATCTCATAGCACAATTTTGAGTTACACCAAGTTATATGAAAGAGATACAAACAAAGTGAGATCCATGCTGCTCAACATCCTTAATGATTCACAAGGCAAACACCATAGGGAGAGTGTATGTGTATGGTGCTAAATTCTCATAATGGGCCCACACTCTCAGTGTAGCTGTACACACATAATGGCAATTTACATGTACCCAGGATTCTCTGAACACACAGCAGATTTGTAGGGACTGTTTGACGACACTCAGCAGATCTGAGGACCGATACTCTACAATAGTACGATTCATTTCATTGGTCAACAGCATATTGATTACACATCACTCTTCTAAGGACCGGTTAGGAGAGGTATGTAAAACTTGATCTGATTGGATAGAAAGTGTGTACCACTGTCAAATAGTTCCAATCTTGAAATCCAGGGGGCATACTGGTGCATTGCAATTATAACACAGGCCACTTCTGAGGACTCATTCCAAATGAAACATAACTGATGGTCAGTCCTCACAAGATATAGCTATGCTAACACACACACACACACATACAGGTGTAACCAGCAAATTGGGGACACTGTTGCACACTCCTCCAAAGCGGAGGAGTGTGCTACATTCACCCAGCTTTCACTTAATTCGGGTTCAATTTAGAGCACAAGTCCATTTTAGCTCCCATTAAACAGTAAACAGCTATAGTGCAAAATATCGAATTGGTCTCTGGTGCTCCCAAGTAGAACAGTATGATGTGCCTAAACTGAGGACATGGCCAGTGTTTCATAAGCAAAGTGAGGACATTTGTACAATTAGAATAGCTATCTTATATCTACTTTTCTGATCCTAATCACAAGAGTATCCAGTCTATTTATGAAGAATAGACTGTTTTTTAGATAAGCAAGACGTTATTACCTACCTATGTAGAAATTGGTGAGTCAAACAATGTGTATGCAAACTGAAGACATAATCACACAGTATGTGTATGCGAATAGAGGACTTGATTTTAGATATACTCCACACAGTGTGTTTGCAAACTGAGGACTTAGCCACACAGAGTGTGTATGCAAATAGAGGACACACAGTATCTGTATGCAAACCGAGGACTTAACCAGACAGTGTGTGAATGCAAATAGAGGACAGACAGTATGTGTATGCAGACTGAGGACATGGCCACACAGTGTATGTATGCAAACTGAGGACACACAGTATATGTTTGCTAACTGAGGACATAATCACACAGTATGCATACTTATAACAGGTCAGTCTACATGCCCAGATGAACATGGGCAGACCGAGTAATGATTAGGTTTAGGTGTTAGATAGTAGGTAAACCAAACACAGATTAACTATTCAGATCTGGGAGTACAGGTATATTATGAAGGATTCTGTTTGTAATGAAATGTCCATTATATAAGTAATGAAATCATGATATAATTGTGTCCCAGGTGGGGTGTAATTGGTGTCCGACTGTAGGTGTAATCTGAAGGTCATAGAAGAATAACTCCCATACTGTAACATGAGGGATGTATTCAAGTGAAATTATTAGCAAAAATGTGTATATTGACATTGACATGTATAGAAATCCTGTAAGCATGAAGGTTAAGACATGACAAATTGACAAATCAAACCAGGGTCTCCATTCACCATTCTTCATCCTCAGAATATAACAAAAACACCCTGGGTTTGTGCAGTTGTAAAACCATGTATGACAGGGGTTTTACATGTTATTCCTCATTTGTTAGAGAGTGTGATACCTGAGTTTTCATGTCTAATTCAAATGATAGCTGAATTTTTCATATCTATTATGTAATGCAATGCAAAAGGTGTCCGACTTTAGGTGTCTGTCCGACTCAGGGTGCTTCTACCCTATTTGCATACACACAATGTGTGGTCATGTCCTCAGTTTGCCTGAACACTGTGTGGAGTTTAAGTCCTCAATTCGTTTGAGCACACAGCTAGAAAATGATGTCTTGTCCTTGTTTAAATGTGTCTATTCTTCGTAAATAGACTGAATGCCCTTGTATAGGGGTAGAAAAAGATATAATGCATAATATCAAGACCTCAGTTTTTTTTACACTCTTTGCATTTGACCATACCCAAGAGAAAGTCCCTTAGGCCTCAGTATGCAAGCACACACTGTGAAGTCATGTCCTCACTTTGTAGACACACAGGGTCTATTAAGGAAATTCCTCAGTTTGCAGGCACACAGATTCAATGTCTGGCTCAAATTTGTGACAATTTTTATGCAGATACACTGGATTAATCCCTAAGAGGTCAAAATGGCAATAAAGCCAATGAGGCAATACACCCAGATCACTGGGTGAACTGGGGACACACAGATCTCTCAGTGTGCAAAACAAATTGGGGACTTTTACACACAGGCAAAAATCACAAAAAAATAGCTCTAACTTTTTACACACAGCACAAGTTGCTCCGGGCCAAATTGGGGACATTTTGTTGACACACTAGAAATCATGTTTATAACCATTTTTCAAGGTCATTTGTGATACCCAAACCCATTGCCCCCCTTTTCTCAAGGTCATGTGAAGTGAGCCATCCCTGGTTTGCAAGATGTCCCCAGTTTGTAGGTGTGTGTTCCAATGAATGTCCCCAATTTGCTGGTTACACCAACTCACACACACACACATACTTTGATAAACATGGAATATACACGTGAAAGCCTCAGGATTTGAACATTAAAAAGTGTTATATGTGACCCATCCTAACAAAGTGGTACTGAAGTCGCACATGTAGAAGCCTAGATATAGGCTTCTCAAGTGGTATAGTGTCAAAAATATCAGATTTTTTTAAATTGATATTTTATCACTTTTCTAACATATGAGTAGATATCTTTCAGAATCCTTGCCTACTAAACTGAATTTAAGCCTCCAATGCCAAAAAAAACATAGCTATAGTTTTCTTGGTTATATAGAATTACATAGGAATTATATAGGATTCATAAATTATTATATGTTTGATATGTCAATTATCTCAGTTTAATCAATTTTTAATTGATATGACTGAATTTACCGACAGAAGATCCACAGAGGTACACCTAGTTTAAATATGCAAGTGTTATATACCAAATGAAAGCTCTTGATGAGCTGTCAATGAATATACCAATAACTAAACATTTTCTGTGTGCGACTTCCGTACCATTTTGTAAGGATGGGTCACATATATTATATATCCAAAGACTATCGAAAGACAGTACTTATAAACTGACGCATTCATCGAGTCTTCCCACCTGAGGCTTGGGAATGGAAAGAACAAAGAGAAGATACCTCTATATAACCGATATTTAATTCATGTTCCCTCTGCAATTATAGGAATTTCACAAGAGAAAAATTAAATGTCTTCATTTCCCACCTGGGGACAATTGATCTAGGAGATGAAATACAGCTGCTTTTATCAAGAGGTTTATCCAAGAACTTGATCAAGATGGGTAGAGGTCCATTCAGCAAGACAGAAATTGGAAAAGGGGGAATATCAGAATCACTGCCCATGCTCTGTACCTATGGTATGCAGCCAGTTTACATTAAGACATTCGCAAGATAATTAGAGTCTGGAAATAGTGTACATTACATGTAGATTCATAAAGGTATACTTCTCATATAGTCCGGCAGCCAAGGGGGTAACCCCGCTTTTGCTGCCTAAGTTTTTTTCTCTGCTGATTTTGATAGAGGGGGGCCCTTGTAACTTGTTCCAGGTGGGTAGCCCGAGGGTACCTTTTGGGAAATTGATGGTTGCTCAGCAACCAGTCATTTTCCAAAATATCCTTAGTTACGGCCATTTTGCTAAATAATTACTAGGTTTCAGGTTCCCCTCCCTTATAAAGTGATCCAAAGGAATCAGATGGTGTTGGAATTTTGTTGCTTTGGTAACTGGCAACACCACTTATAAATCAATATTTCCTTAGCAACCAGATTTTGTTCCTGTCTTGTGTTTATGCTGAATAACCATATATGCTGAATAACCACATAATTATTATTTCTGGCTTCATTATATATAGGTTATATTTACTAAACTACCCTCTTATTTCAAGTAAAAGACCTTAGCAACCTAATGATAATTGGATATGTGGGACTATTTCCATTTGGTAGTGAATCCCTTTGTTTTGAGGTACATTTTCTGTACTCGCCTCATGTACCTCTTTCCTGGCTCTTCTCTCTAACCATCTCTGCCTTCTACCTGTCTCCATCCTGTCCCTCCAGGCCACCTCCTTGGACATTTAGGATGTTGATGGTTGCTTAGCAACCAACCAGTTTTAATAAAAGTCTTCAGCTACGGCAATTTAAAGAAACACTTTGATGTTTCAAATTCACTAACCCCCTAAAGCAATACAAAGGAATCAAGTGGTGTGGGTACCTGCTTACAAAGTAATTTGCTAAATCAAGAAAGCAAGGTGAGTGAACATGGCTGCCTTGTATACCTAGCATTATATAATGACATTAGTAAGCACCAGCATGACCCTGAACTTGACAACCTCAAGTATATATGTTCAAGACTGCAAATATGCAACCTATGTTTGAAGAGTAAGCAGTGTTTCCGGTTCCATTTTCTGATCCTCTCGCTGGAGGCAAGGCATGGTGGTAGTTATATGTAGTTTACTCCCACTATGCCTTGCTGCTTCCTCTATGGTGGTTCCCTGAGAGTTTTTCCCTCAGCGCACCAGTGCAGGCTACAAATTGTAGCCCAAGGTCCTAAGATTACAGTGAGATATTTGGTCCTGCAGTCTGGCAATGTCTGCAGGCCCAGCCACAATTCTTTTGGCTAAAGCCTCAGTCCCATGAGTTTTCATATTGACTGGTACTATGAAGCATGATAGGCCAATCTAGCAGCGAGTAGTACAAATCTATTATTTTTATATACATGTAGCTTCTTTGTCACTGGGTAGATACACACAGAAATTTATCGTTATCTTTATTTTAATGTTTTGTTAGCAAAAGAAAAGGATTACTATTATATTTGGCCTGGATGGTCTCTCTCTATATCATTTCTTCTCTAAATTACATTCATATATGACTCTTTCCCACGGGATGGTTTTTATTATTCTACTTAGAACTCTTATGGTGAATTTATGCACAGGTTAATTCTAATGAATTAGCTCTGCTACACCTGTGTACCGTGATTTTATATATAAGCACCTTATAAGGCTGGTGTTTATTTTCCAGGCTATTGAGCCTTTCAAATACCAGGATAAATAAAGAATTAAAGAAAAAAAGGTTTCCAAGAAGACGCATATTGTGGAGACAAATATAGACATAATATTCTTGGGGTATCACGACATAGACCCCTTATAAGACCCCTTCTCCCAGTACATGTCACAAATAACTTTGTTTTTGGAAGATGGCACCCATCCAGACCAAGGTCATTATGTATGGCCTGGATGGTTTCTAAGAATATAGACATATTAGGGCATCACGACTTAGACCTATCTCTACCCCATCCTGCCTCCTCCCTACCCTTTGTTCCTACCACCCCCTTCATCCTCTATCCCTTTTTGCCTCCTCCCTACCCCTCTTACCTTCTCCCTACTCCCACCTGCATTCTCCTTACCTCTCTATGCCTCCTCCTGACCCCTCACTTGACCCCTCACTGGAACCCTCACTTATAATATTTGTATCTGTCTCTGTCTGCCTTCCTGTTGGACTGCCTGCCTACCTACCTTCCTGTTGGACTGCCTGCCTGCCTACCTTCCTGTCTGTCTGCCCATCTGTCTGTCTATTGTGGTCTGTATGTCTGCCTCTTTGTCTGCCTATGTCTATCTCCCTCATTTCTATGACTTTGTCCCTTAATATTGCCCTGTAATCCTACCAACATAGTTCTAAGATAGAGCAATGTCGACAAAGCATCCACCAAGTTCAAGATGGTGGCCATATAACTTCCAACTAGGTTCCTAAGGAAATATCAATTTAAAAGTGCTGTTGATAGGGAAACAGTTGCCATAGCAACAAAATATGTTACTAGGCACCCCCTCTATCAATATCAGCATAGGAAAAAAATTGGGCAGCAAAAGCGAGGTTAGGCCAAATATGAGGGGGTTCGGCTGCCGGACTAATAGGTTTAGAGCCATAAAGTTGACAGAGTGCCGAGGCATTTTCTGTAAATCAGCATTTGATTACCAGCTTAGTGACAAGTTTGAGTTATTAATTTGTAACAAGAAAAAGATATGGTGAGGGAGGCGTGTAAGATGGTCCTTATGGTATTAAGAAAATGTTTAGAGCATGGGCTAGAATCAAACCAACCTAGAATTTTCGTAGTGCTTTCCAGACCCTTAGAGTTAGTAATAGTTGATATAATAATCATAAAAGTGCTATTCCGAATTAAACAAACTGGGCTGCTACAGTAGCCTACATGCTTGCCATATCCCTGTCATGTTATTTTTTCTTGTGGCGTCACCATAGACTGTCTGTAAGCCGTCTCCATGGTGACCTTATTTCCAAGGGTACCCCAGTGAGGTGCTGGTTACCTTAACATTGTTCATGATGAGTACCAGCCAAAGTAAGACAGGTAATCCTATCATGTCAACACTGGATGTCTCATTTCACGGTCGGCACAGCAGCACACATGGAGTTGACTGCTTGCCTTTGTTGTGTCAGTTCTCTGTTTTAAGAACACCATTGAAAAAGAAACCCAGGTCTTGAAATTTAACCAAAAAGAGAAATGTGCCTTCCGTCGACGGAAATTGTTGTTTTCTTTTTGTGAAACGACAGGTGGTTCTACTTTTATCTGTTCCAGGTTGGGGAGAAGGGGAGCGAATGTCTGGGTCCTAAATAAGAGCACAGTTCCTATATAATCCACCCAAACTTGCACTGCAAAAATGGTGTTTAGATTATAAACATGTTTAGGTCTAAACACGTTTAAAACCTAAACATATAGGTCAGTTAGGTGTCTCATCGACTACACATTTAGGAAATGAACACTTTTATTCTCACTGCATAAACGTTTATGCTAAACATGTTTAGATGTTTAGAGTTGAAACAGTTGAATGATAGGTGTTTAGATTTAAACATCAATATGTTTAGATACTTGGATGTTGAATCTACACCAGGTAGCAGCAATATCTTTGCATGGACTATCTGCACACAGTTATAATCAATTGTTGTGACAAATTTCCCCAATCCTATGTTCATCATGGTTTCATTTCGTAGAATGTCATGTGAATAGAAAGGGCAATAGAAAATTGACTAGATTCACCTTACGCCACCATCATTAGCATAAAATAATCAATAAGCTCCTTTACTGACACCTATTTGATGTTATTCTGGAATAGATAAGGCAATGTCCTTCCTGCCAAGCTGTCCTAACATGTCATATGTTACATGTTAAAACCCACGAAATTTTCATTGCCAGGGTAGGGGTTGAACCTGCAGTCTCCTGATCCCAAATCCTACTCTGTACGCAGTGCGCCACAGGGACTGACGAGATACACTTGGTTAGAACCAGGTCTGTATAAGTCATTGATATGGCTGTGTCCCCCTACAACAACTCTCACATGCGCAAGGTTAGAATAGCATTATAATTATAGACGACTGCTGGACGCATTCAAACCAAGCCAAGCCGGGTGCCGAGGTGTGAGACCCGGTGGTCTAGTGGTTAGCACATTGCGCTCAGCTGCTAGAGGTAGGCGGGACGAGTCCCGGTCCGGGCTTATCATTTTTTCTGCCATGTTTACACACTATGGCAGGCTTCGAGTCCCGGGGAAGGATTTTTGTTTTCAACTTGTTTTATTGATATTCTATTGATTATTTATTGATTAATAGTGTAATAAAAACAGTATACCCTATTCCTAATAAAAACAGTATACCTCATTCAGTGTATCGTACGGCCACTCTTTATAATATCCTACGATACACTGAATTCAGTGCCCGTTCATTACTCTCTTAATATCCTCCCAGTAAATGAGAAAACCAACAAAATATATCTCTTTTTTTTTTAATACATACATGTCTGCAAACCTTAACTCTCTATCAAACCATTTAAACACCTAAACACAAAAATTCATAGATATCTAAACACAAAGTTTTAACCTAAACACCTACATTTCTAAACACTTGAGCTAAGCACATTGTTTGGCTAAAAATTTTTAGGAAATTAATGTGATTACAAAAATGTTGCAAGAAAATGTTTAGAATTGTGTTTAGGATCTAAACACCATTTTTGCAGTGTGGAGATCCCTTTCGAGATTTGACAAATAGAGTGACACACCGTTTCCTCTTCCCCCTACTTTTCACTTAGACACCTTTTCAAACGGTCTGGTTCCCGTCCAATCAGTCAATATGGTATTGGCAGTAGGGAAGCCCTCCATTCAACCACAAAATGTGTGGGTTCTATCCAGGCACCGGCACACTGCCAAAATGTTGCTTTTATGATAGTGAAACTGGGCAAGGGTGAAGGGATGATGTGATAACTATGTTGTATGGAGACAGGGAGAAAGAAATGGAGTAAGGGAAAGGGCACAACCTACACAGAGAGAGACGGATATGCAAGCCACCGTCTATGAGTACATCAGTATGTATTCTATACAGGAATGCAGCCAGATCTTAATTTCCCTGACATTCTGGAGTTGGTGAGCTAGAGTTATTGAGTGAGGCAGCAGGGGCGTAGAAGACTGAGGGCACTGGTAATGCCGTTACTATACGCAATAGGGAGGGGTGAGTGAAGATGGTCAAGATGGAAAAGACGTGTTATGCCAGACTAAACCTTATAGTTAAAGAACCAAACCAGACAGGGAAGTCTAGACCAAGGGTTTTTCATTAAATGAAGCCTTTTCCCATCACCCCCCCCCCTTGAATCCAGTATTGGGGGGGGGGGGGGGTATTCCAGCTATTGATATTTATTGCCTGATTTAATGGTCCCTTCTAGGGGGTGAAATGATTCAGATCTGTCTAAGTCTTTAAGCCCGAGTACAGCCACTCGTGAAAAACTTTAGCACAGCCACAGGCTTGCAGTAGCTGGCTTGAAGCCATTCACTATAGAGACAGATGCATTTTCCGCCTGCGTGAGAGGGAGTATGAGGAATTGCTTTTAGTTTTACCAGAATGTGCCTCATTGGGCATATTGCTGCAGCAAGACACATTCAGTGGTATTGACATCTATTCTCTGGGTGTAAAGTCCACTTAAAGCTGGCAGTGATGCCAACTTAAATCAATAGGTTTAGAAGAATTGTAGAGGAACCCGATGGCATTGTCAGGTGGTGTATCCAGGGAGGTGTCCAGGGAGATGGAAGGACTGGTGTAGGGGCCGGCATCATTGTATATATATTAGTGCCGTTCATCCGAGAGACGTGTTCGTGTGGTGCTTGTTCCTTCTATGCTAGCTAGGTGTCGCTTTGCGATACCTCGTTGGTACAAGAGGGGGCAGCACCATGCCTCGCGTCCAGCTCCTACTAAGGAGCCGGACGAGCGGCAGAAGGGGACTGGACATGGTCCAGTCCAGACGCTAGTACTTTGTCATCAAAGAGATCAAATAAAGTCCTACCCGAGAGGTAGGGGTTTCTGGGGCTTTGCCCAACCCGAACTACTCGTGTTGTGTTGGTACATCTAGTGGTAAGCGAGCCAAAGAGCCACCCAACATATAAGTCAATACGAACCATTACACTGGTGCCGTGACCAGTTGGTTCGGGGGTGGTGCGCGGCCACATTGGCCGAAAGCCTCGGGAAACCCGAAGCGGATCCCCCCAGCCCTGGGCTAGAGGGATTCGAAGAGGATGATTACACATCCCAGCATCTGTTGTTAGACTGGAAACCCGGTCAACAACAAATGTTTAATCAGGAGGGTGTACGAAATATTTTTTCTACACCCGACCTGATGGACAATGCCACCAGAGATGGCATCGTAAAATTGTATCCGGCTACACCCCAAACAGGAGTACCGGATACCGGATTGTTTAGGGGTGTGTTAAGACCCCCAACTTTAGACTTGAGCGATTGGTCCCAAGTTATAACTAGCAGACGCCAGCTAGGTCCTATGGTACCAACAGGCTCGGCTAGCGGCTTGGGTACACCAATTGCACAAAGCCCTATGCAGCGTACTGCAACCCCCCAGGGTTCAGCACCAGGTGGTGGAAACGAAGTAGCCCCACTAATGACATCGTCGGATCATGACAGCGACGATGGCAAAACCAAAAGGGACGCAATAGTCCCAGGCGCGAAAGCAAAAAATAAGCCTAGTTGTACCGGACCGAAAAGCTCGGAAAGGCATCACCTAGGCCGATCTCTAGACGAAGGCTTGTCTGACTCCATGTTTTACCCTGGAGGCAGTCGCAAGTCTATCTACGGACGTCGGATGGGTCCCGGGTATAAAAATACTCAGGCCTATTTGAAAGCCAAGGAACAGGTTGAGTTACAGGCAAAGAGGCAACATGAACAATTCATGTTAGCCCAATCCAAAATAGAAGAGGAAGCTAAGTCTCGGATCGGAAAATTACGATCCGTTGAGCAGGAGGCGATTCTAAAAGAATCCGACCTCAAATATCGTCTATCCTCCGTATCCCATCGGTTGGAGCGGAAGGAGAGAGACGCACAGGAAAAAGAAAAAAGGCTGGCTGAGTTGGAAATCGAGGAAGCCAGTAAACTTAGAGCAATCGACAAGGCTAGGGCCGAGGAGGTTGCTAAGGCTCGGGATGTAAATAAATTACAAACGGAGTTGCACGCAATGGAGGAGAAGCTTAAGAAACTTCAACTCCGGAAGGCTGAGACAGAAGCCAAGATGGTCTCGGAACAAGCCGAGATCAGGAAGGAGACCAGTGAATATAACAAGTCTCAGAAAGAGAAGGGTGAAAAGTACCGCCTACTTAAGGATACTTTTAAGCGAGAGGCAATTATCGCCCAAGAAGAAAGAAACCGAGCTGTGGCTGAAAATGAAAAGATTCGATCCGAAATCTTGGCAGAAAACGCACAGCTAAGGGAGGAACAGCGAAACCTGACTACAGACGTAGCTACCCTCACAATAAATAAGTCCGCTATGGAGAGTTATTTACAGGAGCAAGAGCAAACGCATGCCCCTCCGGCGAGTAGGGATACAAGCCCGAACTCGACGTTCGTGAAACAGGGCGACCCGGTCTCCTGTTCTACACCGAAGAATCCGCAGTATAATCCTTTTGTAAATGATAATGCTTCGCGGAATGTAGATCAAGGGGGCGTTTACATCAGAACCCAGGATAAGCATGGCCGAACTAGTAGAGTCTGGATAAGTGAAGTGCCCATAGTCCACAACCTGGACCCGGACTATACCCCTAGAGAGGCTTCCGATAGTAGTGCGGAGACCAGTGGGTTCCACATTCATGTGGATCCTAGTAACGACCCGGGGCTGGGTGCTGGTAATGACAACACCCAACCAAATCCATCGAACGATGGCGGCCAGTCAACGGGAAACCAGCCATCCGACGGCGGTTACCAAGGTGCGCAAAGGGGGGGCGGTGCTTCGGGTGCCACAGGCTATAGCGGTACCTCGGGTACCGGCCCCAACCAGGGTGGTGCGAGCTATACGAACCACAGTGGTACACAGTGGACGTATACACAACCTCCACCACCGCCTCCACCGGGCAATTCGAGCTTCGGTGGTATAGGGGGCAATCGAACCTTGAATGAAACCAAGGCGATTGAATGGAGCAAACAGCAATGCACTAGATTGATGTATGCTCACAATTCTGCCCGAAGGGTAGCCGTTATTCCTAGAGAATATGACGGTACTCGACCATGGAAAGAGTGGTTTGAAGATTTCATCGATGTGATGAATTGTAATGGATGGACCCCATACGAGGCCAAGCCACATCTGGTGAGATGTCTGAAAGGCGGGCCGGGTCGCATGGCTGTAGAGCAATGGCGAACCTGGTACGGCCTCGTTGGGAGTTTTGAGCAGTTAGTAGAAACTGCTAGTGGACTGTTATGCAACATGGTCAAGGAAGACCCGATGGTCCGTTTTAAGAAACGCACACAGAAGCCGAATGAAGCTTTCAGAGCATACGGTATGGAACTCCATGCCCTGCTAAGTAAGGCCAGACCCGGTACTGAAAACCAGGACTGGTATATGGACGATTTGATCACACAATTCGTCAAGGGTCTAAGAGACCGAGATGAACAATTAGCAGCGAGGGATGCCTGGAAAGAAGGCATAACACTACACAGCATATTTAATGGTATAGATATGGCCGTGAAGAAGCGAGCTATGTTAGCTGGGGACATACCTAATGCCAGCGGCTTGGTACCCCTGGCATCGGTGACCCAGCAGTCTGAGGTCAATACTCCCTCAGACGACTTCGAATTGATTGATATCGAACAGGAGGACGGCACCTTCTGTTCGATGCAATTAAGGAAGAATACTTCAGGTAGGAAGTATATTCCCAGGAAATCTTTCAATAAACAAAGGGACTCTAGGCCTTCATCCGAGGTCAAGAGTGACCCGAAGGCTGTCGAGAAGGCGGTCAAGCCCACTGTAAGCGCTGACAAAGCGAAGACTCAGTCCCCGGACATGACCAAACTTCTGGAAGACATGTGTAAGAAAATTACAGATGCCATCCAAGCCAATCGGCAAAGACCCCGGGTGGATCGCCGAACGGTTAAGTGTTTCAGGTGCCAGCGCATGGGACACTACTCATCTGAATGTACCGCTACTAAGCCGGTAATGGCTGCCTTCTATGAAGCCGAAGACGACGGCGTAGGAAGGGAGAATGCTACGGATTCCACAGATGTGGAAAACTAGTGGGGGTTGTGTCAACGGCATCTGACATAGCCCCGAGTGGGAACGAATGCCAAAATGCTACCGGGGGTGTCCCGGTGGAAGATTTCGAGTCAATTACACCTGGAGGCCGGGTGGCTGAGGGTGCGCACCCCTGCACCTCGGCCGGGGCCAGGGACCCTAGTGTTGATATGTGCAGGAGCAATCATATGGGGGCGAGTGGCCGCACTAGGGGAGAGGAAGGATGGATCAAAGAGTTGATTCGAGTGTGTGGGACACGCCTTCCCCCAAGTCATCCGTGTCTGGAATTCCTGAGAGGACTCGGATTGAATCTTGGTGATTCGGGAGACTTTCACCAGTTTACCAGTAACCCCTCGCCTTTAGGGGGGAGACGGTGGTATGTACCCATATCTGTGGAAGGCCGGGTGGGGGAATTCTTGGTGGATACTGGAGCCAGTCATTCATGTGTGTCCAAAAGATTCTTCGATTCGGTGGCCGGCAGCCATGAGAACCTCAAAACGGGGGTAAATGCTTGCACGGCCGACGGAAGCAGTATGCGTACATTTGGTAGGACGTTTATGCCTATCCGTATAGGAGGCAAAGAATTTGTTCTTTCGCCAACTATAGCAGAGGTTAGTGATGACGGAATCCTCGGATTGGATTTTGCAAGCTTATACGGGGCCGTCTTAGACCCGAGGGACGGTACGATGGGTATACGGAGCCCGTATGGCTTGCATGTCCAATGCGTATTGAGACAGGTGTCTTCGGTCGCAGCAGTGGTACATACGGTGAAGATCCCACCGGGTACCACTTGCGATGTCCTTTGTGGCGGGTCCATGGCTCAGAGGAATGAAACTGGAGTCTACGAACCCGACACGGTGTATTTGTCAAGCATCGGGTTAGACTCAGTGGATACATTAGTGGCTAATGCAGCTTGGGCTGTATTACCCATAACTAACCGAAGTGGTTCGGTGGTTTATTTGAGGCGAGGCGACAGTGTTGGAAGGATGAGTTCGGTAGAACATGTCGCCGAGGCTAAATTTAACAAACCACTAAACCCAGTTAGTCAGCATCCCATGGATGAAGAATTCCAAAAGCTGATTGATCAGTCAGATTTAAAGAATACGGACGATAAGGATTGCCTAGCGAGACTTCTACAAAAGTACGAAGGTGCTTTTGGTAGGGAAGGAGGCCCGGTGGGTAGATCCGATAAGGTGTTGCACACCATAGATGTGGGCAACGAGAAACCTTTTAAAATCCCGTATCGTAGACTTCCCCTCAAGAAGAAGTTAATCTGTGAAGAGCAAATACAAAAACAGTTGGACCTAGGGGTAATCGTGCCTAGCTCGAGTCCCTGGTCCAGCCCTGTTTGTATGACTACTAAGAAAGACGGTACAATCCGCTTCTGTGTCGACTACCGGAAATTGAACGGTATAACAAAGAAGAACTCGTATCCTTTACCAAGGATAGACGAGACTTTAGATAGCTTGGGCGGAAACCAATGGTTCTGTACCTTGGATTTACAGTCCGGATATTGGCAAATACCAATGCACCCCAATGACAAGGAGAAGACAGCATTCTCCAGTCATATGGGGCTATTCGAGTATAATGTCTTACCCTTCGGATTGTGTAACGCCCCCGCTACATTCGAGGCTATGATGGAATCCTTACTGAGTGACCTTTTGTGGAAGAAATGCCTGGTTTACTTGGATGATGTGGTCGTGTTCGGCAAGTCATTCAAGGAATGCCTGGCGAATCTGCAATTAGTCCTCGACCGGATACTATCAAACGGTCTTAAACTTAAACCCAAGAAATGTAATTTGTTTAAGAAAACCATTACATACTTGGGAAGGATCATTACTCCTAACGGGGTGAGTGCGGATCCGGAAAAATTAGAAGCTGTAGAAAATTGGGAAAGACCCACGAGTGCTAAGGAGGTGAGATCATTTTTAGGATTTTGTTCCTATTATCGTGATTTCATACCGAATTACTCTCGTGTCAGTTTCCCCATGCAGTGCTTAGCTCACTGGACCCCGGGTAGGGCACGGGACCCATTCCCATGGACCAGCGAGCAAGAAGAGTCTTTTAATAAAATAAAAGATTTATTTAGGAATACACCCGTGTTGAAATATCCCACTCCCGAGGGACATTTCATCTTAGACACCGATGCGAGCAATGATGCGATTGGGGCAGCTCTCTCTCAGGTCCAAGAGGGAGTCGAAGTGCCAATAGCATTTGCTAGCAACACGTTAAGCAAGACACAGCGAAATTATTGTACCACCAAGCGAGAACTCCTCGCTGTGGTGGTGTATACGAAGAAGTTCAAGCATTTCCTTTGGGGAAGTGACTTTACTTTAAGAACAGACCATTCGTCTCTTAGGTGGCTCCTTAACTTTAAGGACGCCGAGGGGATGATTGGACGTTGGTTAGCTCACCTATCCGAATTCGGATTAGAGCATAAACAAATAGAGCACCGACCCGGTGCTAAACACATCAATGCGGATGCCTTGTCAAGACGGCCTATCCGAAGGTGCCAAAATGCCACATGTGAAGACTGCGGGGCCCACAATGCTGTGGTAGCCGGGCTGGTATTTAATCATACCACCCCCCGTATCCCCTGGGAGGAGGCTGTATGCAGCTATCTCGATTGGTCCCCGGAGACCATCAAGAAGTTTCAACAGTCAGACCCCACCACTGCGCGCATAATGGAATACCTACGGTCAGGCATTAAACCGGCAAGGCCTCTAGTTTCCCTGGAGGATAGGGAAGCGAGGCGGTTGCTGGCTCAATGGACCGAGCTAGAGATCCGAGACAGCATACTATGTAGGTGGAAGACAACTCCCACCAACGGTAGGCTGTTGCAAATAGTGATACCCGCCCCGATGAGGAGGGATATCATGTATTATTGCCACGGCCACCAAACGAGTGGCCATTTCGGTAAGAGAAGGTCGATAGAGCGTCTACAAAGGCGTTACTACTGGCCCGGTATGAGAGGCGACCTGCTCCGGTGGATCGCCACTTGCCCGGATTGTTGTAAAAACAAACCGGGACCCGGCCTGGGTAAGCAACCCTTATCACAGGAATTGTTTGGTGTCAGATTTGCTCGAGTAGCGATAGACATCATCAGTGGGATTAAGACGACGCCGCGAGACAATACTTGTATGATGGTCGTAACCGACTATTATACTAAGTACACTCGGGTGTTCCCCCTTCCTAACCACAAAGCCGCCACATGCGCGGAGGCATTTGTGAAAGGCTGGGTGCTGCATTTGGGTGTTCCTCTTATGATGCACAGTGACCAAGGAAGGGAGTTTGAGTCAGAACTTTGGCAGGAAATGTGCCATTACCTAGCCATTTGTAAGACCCGAACAAACCCGTACCGACCACAGTCGGATGGGCAGGTAGAGCGCTTCAATAGAACCCTCATACAAGTACTAAAGCCCCTGGTTAATACCCACCAGGATGACTGGGATGAACAGTGCGAGTTTGTAGTACATGCCTACAACAACACTGTCCATTCATCAACTAACTGCACCCCAAACATGCTAGTGTTCGGCGAGGACATCATAATGCCCGCCGACTTAGTGTATGGAGTGGTTGGAATAGACCCGGAGGCGCCCTGCACGGTGCTGTTTGTAGAGTCATTAAGGGACCGGTTCAAACAGGCATACGAGGCCGTTCGGAAAGAACTGCTGAAGAGTGCGAAGTGGCAGAAGGTGGGCTATGACACCAATGCTAAACGAATTCGTTTTAATGTTGGGGACAAAGTACTAAGGTACTACGAGCCGCTGGATAAGCTGAAGCTCGTAACGCCTTGGGAAGGTCCGTTTAAAATCGTTCGTGTCATCTCCGAGTCCACGGTGATGATAGAGGACTGCCTGACGGGTAGAAAATGGAAGACAAATGTCGGAAAACTTCGGCCCTGGAAGGGGCGCGAAGAGGCGGAGAGGGAGTTCGGCTACAAACCACCTGTATCTGTCCCTAGTGGACCGAGCGTGGTAGTACCGACGAAGCGCCCTAGAGGCCGGCGGAGAAAGACGCCGGGAGACGAGGTTATAGTAAAAAAGAAGACGAAGGCCAGGAAACGACCTAATCGTAAGAAATGGAAGAAAGTCTCGCTGAGTGAAGGCATTACGTATGGGAAGGGTCCCGCTTTGACTAAGCGAGATCCAGAAAAGGCCGTACGTAAAGCCGGGAAAAATAAAATGCTAACCGAAGGCGTTAGACGCAGCCCCCGGTTGAGGTCTGCTGTAACCTAACTCAGTACACAACGAGCTGCTGCGTGTTGTCCGCCATAGGCCGGCAACATACGTTCCACGGCTAGAGATGTCGAACGCGCCCTCCCCGGGTGGCTGTATCCCGTGAGTGGCGGTCGGATTAACCGGTACATTCGCTTTGAAGCGTTGTATACACCGCCAAGCTCCAGACGATAGCACTCGGGTAGTAGGCCGCGTCTCACATGTCGAGTCGAATGTTGGTTCGGATCTAGTTCCCTAGGTGGCGCTGCTGGTGTGGCGGGAAAGCGCGGAACTAGGTCACCGGATAGCCATGGCGGGATCTCGCGAGACGAGAGGTCTGACGTCATACTGGTCATAACTAGAGCGGACTCGTGGTGGTTAGACGCCACCCGTTTTTGCTCTAGTTATTTGTCGGCGGTTATACAGCCTGTAGCTGTCGTGTTAGCCTAGCTAACCCAAAGCCTCTCTGTTGGACGAATCCTTCGGGAGGAGTCCAACAAAACTTGCCAATTTATTTTGGAAGTCGGACCCGGTGCCATGGCACAGGGAACGATTGACGCTGCGCGTCAAACTGCCAACATTCCGTTGGAACAAGACGAGGACCCGAAGGTCTCGTCTCGGGTCGAGGCAACCGACCGGGAGAGAATGCCACCTCCACCACCGCCACGCCCGGAGCGCCCGTCTACAACAGCCGCTTCGGGTAGCAAAGTGGATGTCCTGGACATTCCAATGTATCCTCCGGGATTCAGGACTCAGATCAGACGTCTAGCACACGTTGATCGCCAGGAAGGTATCGTGTACACCTCCTGGGGTACGTACATCCCTATGCACGCCTCCATGTTCGGATGCGGGCCCATGGCGGTGGAAGAGGGCGTGCCCGAGCCCATACCAGATGATCTTAA
Source organism: Acholoe squamosa (assembly GCA_949317995.1). Lineage (NCBI taxonomy): Eukaryota > Metazoa > Annelida > Polychaeta > Phyllodocida > Polynoidae > Acholoe > Acholoe squamosa. Next base: position 31,783,363 of record OX439041.1, on the reverse strand, counting down.
GACTATGGTAATGGACTCGTGCAGTGACGAGCTGGCTGACAACATGCCAGTTTCTTGGCTCCGCAACTATCTGAAGTTGGCGGAGAATATGGCGACTAACGAGAATTTAGCTCGAGCCGTCTTGATCTCTGCGGGCATCATCCAGAAGGCCGCGGAGTTAAGGGAGTCCGAATCCGACATGGATACAGACTCCACAGTAACCTTGTCGTCGGTGGAAACCGACCGGGTCAAGCGATTGACCCGTAAACCTGCGCCCAAGGGTCCTCTCACTGAGAGCGATCTGGAGGCTGAGGATGTCCGCATCGCCGTCGAGAGGTCCACGACCGAGACCGACCCAGCTGCCGACATCCCGGAGGCACCTGGCGAGATCTCGGAAGAGGACATCTCGCGCCAGCAGGCTGCTGTAGAGGCAAAGCGAGCCGAGCTTGCCAAGCAGCAGAAGGAGCTCACCGCGGCTCGCCGGGCCCATCGCAAGCAGCAGGCCCAACGAAAATCTGAGATCTCTTCCGACTCTGACTCCCCGGTCAGCGGAAGGAGGAGCCCTCGGACAGTGGACAGGAGCCGACGCGAGTCGGATTCCAGTCCCGAAGTTCCGGCCCAACCGACTAAGGTTGTGCGCCGGAAGAAAAAGAATGGAGCGAAAGCGTCTCCGGCAGAGCCCACGCCCCCCACCAAGCCGAGGGGTAAGGGCAAACCGAAGACGCCCGCTCCCACTACTACAACCACCACAGTAGCCACCTCGGTTACTGCATCTTCTGCAGCCAGCACGTCGGGTGCAAAGGCGAAGTCCCCTACCAAGGCTTCGACTGGTACTACCACCTCCAGCCGAGCCAGCCGTAGGGGAGCTAACATATACACGGACAGTGAGGAAAGCGAAAGCGATCCAGAGCTGCCCGAGTCTGCCAAATCTGATTTGGAGTCCGTGACAACGTGGGAAGAAATGACCACGGATGTTCCCAAGGACGACAATCAGAAGTGGATGTGGAAGAATGCAGCCGAGGGGTTCAAGGAACGGACTCCCCGCTGCTTCGCGGACTGTGCTTACGACACAGTCCACTACATGTGTCCGAGCGCCGTCAATAAGGACGGTGACAGCGATGACGAGGAGTGGATGAAGTCCGGCCCCTCGGATACGCCAGTAGGCAAGTTCTACCTGATTTGGATTGACCAGCTCAAGTCCAAATTAGGCTCGATCTACAGCTACGAGGCCCGGACGAAAGTCCAGTGGGCAATGACCCAATGGGGACCAACCGGCAACCGCCGAAGGTGCCCGTTCGAGTCTTGCCAGCTGGCTCTCACGGGTGAGAAGGTGTTCGAGACGAAGCCCCGCTTCGCTCGGCACATCGTCGAGTACCATATGCATCACAAGCCTGTGATGATGTGTGTGCTCGGGGACCGCCCGAGTAAACATTGTGATGGCTCGTTCAGCACTCACCGGCGCCGAGACATGGCTCTGCATTTGCAGAAGGCCCATGGCATCGGCCTGGAGAAGACCAGGAAACGAGCCATCAAGTGCTTCAGCGAGCTCCTTGCTAATTGGTCCGCGCTGAGCATTAAAGAAGTGAAAGAGCAGGCATTCGAGACCGGATTCTGCTCGTGGAAGAGCGGCAACTTGCTGACGTACTTCCAGACGAACTCCTCGTCCACGAAATTCGGGATGCCCAGTGAGGTGCACCTGAAGGTGAAAAAGTGGCGAGGAGACGACAAGCGAGAGAAGGCCAAAGCCCGCTCTAAAGGTCCAAACGGAGGCACAGTCACGACTACTGCTTCCAAGAGGACCCGAGCAGACCGGTCCGTGAGCCCTTCGGGTGGCAAGGACCAGCCCAGACCAGCCAACCCAGCTGATCGTCGCGAGTCGGGACAACAAGTCTCGGCTCTAGATATGCCTGGCAACCAGGCCCGCAGGTCGGCGACTCCAGCCACCTCCACACCTGCACCCGCGGAACAACGCCCGGGCGAAGCCTCTGGCGGCCTGGATGATGGGGGCGAACTCTTCGCTCCCCCATCCGGGTATTCTACTTGGTGGGCTGGAGAGGGATCCTCCGGCAAGCGCCCCACGTACAGCGAGTACGCGGCGAAGTTCCCTTCAATGGGACCGGCTGGACCCGAGTCGCAGGTCCTTACCTCCTTGGGCCGGGCCAAAACCCGTGGTAGGGGCCGCGGTGGGCTGGAGTCCACCCGAGGCTCCCCGGGTGGTGGCCGAGGCCGAGGAGGCATCACGGTGGAGGGCCCGTCTGCTCCTCCAACAGGCACCCCGCCTGTCTCAGTGGAGGCCCCAGCGCCACCACCAGTGATAGTTCCACCGACGGGTCCTCGGGTACCCCTAATGGAACTGATCTCCGGTACCCTGTCAGGTCTTCAGGATCCGAATACGTTCGTCGACCACCGCGATGTCCGAACGGTTCAGATCCAGAATGACCTGATGGCAGAATGGCAGGCATTGCACCGCCAGCAGTCTGTTGACTACTGGCGTGTGATGACTGAAGCCACCGTCAATCTGGTCTACGAGATCCAGAGGCGGGAGGAAGAGAAAATAAGGGAGCTGGAAAGGAAGAAGGTCGAGGAAGCCCTCGAGTCCTGCCGGCGGAAACAGAAGGAAGCCGAAAAGCTTAAAGAGTTTCACGAAGCTGAAAACTCCAGATATATCCATCGATTTAAGGAGGCTGACCTCAAGTTTTTCCTGGCATTCGGGAAACATCTGGAGGAGTGGGACGGCTTACCGTCGTCTCTTATCTTCGTGCCAGATATACCCCCGGATGCCCCGCCAGCCCCGGCTACTCCACCGGTTCTGTCCACTCCACCGGTCCCGGCTGCTCCGCCAGTTCCGGCAGCTCTCCTGCTCCCGCCCCCCACTTGGAACACCCGGGCTGTCCCAACTGCCACGGTTGCTGCACCAGCATCCGAGGCAATGGACAGTCCGTCCGCAGTGATGAGGGCCTTGAGCTTGGGGAGCGAGACTCCCAGCGAGGCTTCAGCGGCGCTCTCTACGAGCAGCTGTAGCAGCTCGGCTCCATCTGCCTCAGTGGAGCCGGCTGAGAAGATGGACACAGATCCTGAAGATCTTTGAGTGTCCATCTGTTGGTGTCTCCTTGTACCCGAGGGTAAATGCATTTAGTATGCCAGAGGCACTGTTCCTTACGCTGGACTCCTGATACCTGGAACGTAACCTGCAGCGAGGATGGACGCTAACCCGAACACCCAAAGGACTACAACATCTAACCGGGTCTCCATCTTCCCATCTTCATCAGGGCACATCATAACAGCAACGTGGTTTGCCACCACACATATGTCGCCGGGTGGAGCTGCAGAAACCAGTCGTTCCAGGTTCGCCGGAAGTCCGGTATATTGTAAGGGTGATCCTGCTACCCTGGTAGGACACCTATATTTCATATTTTGTATAAATCTATTTTTATATCGTATATTATATTCTTGTAAGTAAAAGTACTCAAAATTTTTTTCGGGTTATTTACCCCACCTCGGGTCGGTAAAAACATTGTAAAAATTTATTAATATCACCTTACTACACATCCAATATTCTTCGTAGCGTCTCATGTTTAATAATAACACACTTGTAACATTACTACCATAGGTCGATGGTCCATAAGGGGCCACTTCCTATTTTTGTTATTATTTATAAACACTTCGGGTTATATACGATGATGCCTTATTGTGTACATATAACTTATAATGCCCCTTAAATGTTCTATATTTAATACGAACTGTGTATATATAGACTTACCTATTTATTTATAACACCACTGTATAAAGTCAACAATAGTTACTTATTAATTACACCCAACCCTAGGTAACGTCTAGTGGGGGTGGTGTAGGGGCCGGCATCATTGTATATATATTAGTGCCGTTCATCCGAGAGACGTGTTCGTGTGGTGCTTGTTCCTTCTATGCTAGCTAGGTGTCGCTTTGCGATACCTCGTTGGTACAAGAGGGGGCAGCACCATGCCTCGCGTCCAGCTCCTACTAAGGAGCCGGACGAGCGGCAGAAGGGGACTGGACATGGTCCAGTCCAGACGCTAGTACTTTGTCATCAAAGAGATCAAATAAAGTCCTACCCGAGAGGTAGGGGTTTCTGGGGCTTTGCCCAACCCGAACTACTCGTGTTGTGTTGGTACATCTAGTGGTAAGCGAGCCAAAGAGCCACCCAACATATAAGTCAATACGAACCATTACACTACATTTGTTAGAGTTCAACAACATGCTTCCAACATCGTCTTCCCTGTACACTGTCAGACTGGGGCAAGCCTTTTACAGTAGATTACTTATATCTTTGTAAAACAGTGATAGTTACTGTCAGTACAAATCCAATGACCCAACAGTAGGTTGCCCTGTACCCACTACAGTGGTCTTTATATCCCATTTACAATTGGGAGTGTAGGAGGGTGTGTCGGGTGTTCATACCACAGACCTAGTCAAGTATACAAAAACAGGGGTAAAACCACAATCTAAATGTATAGTATAATGGCGATTGTAGAAGTATACAGGCACTCCAGATTGAATGCATGCTGGAATTCAATGACTATGGTATAATTATGCCAAAAACTGGGCAAAGACTATACAGACATGATTAAACGAGAGTGGTAGTAGTATACAGAAATGAGGGTCAAATGCAGGCCAAATTCATGGGAAACAATAATGATAAAAGTATATAGAAAAAGGAGTGAGAACATGGTCAAGCCAAATGCGTAGTAAATGATAATGGTCGAACCTATGAACCTATTAATATTTCTGCAATGCTGCTTGGTGATTGGCACCTATTCAAGGAAAGGATCATAGATCTTTAAAACTTTAGAGTAAGTCTCTCAACATGTATACTCCCCTGGCAGTTAGATTAGAGTCTGCATTATTTGGAAGCCAAAGACAAAAAAAAAGAGACTTCTTCTTCAACATAATCATCTTTACCCTGACCTTATTGATCTGTCTCTTATAAATTACTTTACTAAGGAATTAATGATTAAAAAACATCGTATAAGGGGCTTTGCTCACCTATGGCGATAGATAGATGGGTAACTTGTAATAGCATGGAGGTTGCGCCCTAATGCCTGTTTCAAGTTTATGTCTTCGAATAAATACCCTTGAACAATAATTATTATAACAGAAGAGAGGCACCCGGAAGCATAGCTTATCTCAGATTATGACCAGTAACATATCTAGGTAAGCAATGCGTCCTTCCATTTCAACGCAGTATCTTTTTATAGTGTATAATATTGTACTTTCAAAGTGATCATAGCTCTGCCAATGTGTGATCTTAGATAATAGATTTCCCCTGTGAAGTTTTATGTTTGCCTTATGCCAATATTTAAAGAACCCTAACCATTGAATTCTTCACTCCTTATGGTGATATCAAAACTGATGATTAATCTTTCATTAAAATGAACAAAATGATTTACAAAGGACAAATTTCCGAATCTATTCATTCTATTTCTTTTATTTTCTAATCTTCTGGTGGTATCAGGTATGACTATAGCAGCATCCCAGCAGAGGTTTGTAGGTGCACTCATTTATTGATTTTTTTCAAGTGGCCTTGTCACATGTGTGTCAACCGCATGTCCTTTGTCAAATTGAATGTTTTCTAAAATGGGTTTTTTTTACTAATTTTTTCTGCACCACAAAGAATTCTTTATCAGATGAAAAAAAGAATTGCAACCACAAAAAAATATTTCTGCACCTATAAGAATGCCCCTGTACCTGCAAGAATACCCCTGTATCTGCAAGAATTCTCCTGTATCCGCAGGAATGTTCCTGTACCCACAGGAATATTTGTGACCAGGTGAGGGAAAACATGCCTCCTGGGGGGAAATGGCTTTTTAAGGTTTAAGTCATGGGCTTTGAAATGAGATATCTTGAGCTAAAATATCCCTGGTAGTTTTGCTGTAATTGCTTGTCAAACATAGGTTTGTGTGTACAAATGAAAATAGGAAATAAGCTCTAAATGCATAATATCCTATCATAAACACTAAAAATGCAAAGAAATACAGTTTTCTGGAAAAATAACCAAATAAATGTGATGTTTTTGTCATAAAATTTGTTCTAGAGGGAATTTTTGAGTTCTGTTTTCGGTTCTGGGTTCCTGAACGAATTTCAAAATGAGTTTGTGGCAAAAATACACAATTGGACTTGGGGAGTGGTTTCCATGGCAACCAGAAATTGCCTTATGTACCAATTTTCTATGTTTCCATGGCAACCAACGTTCCAAAAATGGAACATTTTCAGTGGAGATGGAACGATTTTAAGCATACCACTGGATTCCTTATAAAAAATTGGTCTGAAGCTCTTTTTAAGCATATTTGTCAGTGTTTTGTATTCTGCCCCCTGGTGGCCAAAACCAGTACTAAAAATCCCCCCCAGAGGCACGTTCTTCCCTGTTGGGCCACATTTTTGGGATGTCCTACTAGGGGCTGAATTATACAGTACCTGCAGGAATTGTTCAGTACCCCCAAGAATTGTTCAGTACCCGCAGGAATTGTTCAGTATCCGCAAGAATAATTTTTTCTGGGGAAAAATTACTTTTGGTTTGTCCTTTTAGGGGCTCCGTATATTCTCCATTTTAAGGTGTTTCATCTGGATATTTTTGAAAAGTTTTGAATGTGCTTATGAGGTCCGTATTGGGACCCACCCTTAAGACTTGTTAGTGATGCATGCAACCTTATCACCATGTAGAAGGCCTTTAGCCATGCTCTTTGGAAGGGGGGATATAATATCATTACCGAAACTTCTATACGTGAATACCCTGTTGGGTCACTCAGTGGATTAGCATTAATTCGGTAATGGGGAATTACATAGAAATCCCATAGCACCATGGAATGTCTGCTGATTAATTTCGTCCATTAGGGAACCCCTTAGATTGATGTTAATGTTGAAGATCAATTACATATTCCCTTGTATTTAGACTTTTAGTATTTAGGTATATACAAAGTTAGGGACATGTAAAGTATTATTAGCTGGTCATATGGATACCTTTATTTCATCAAAAAGACAGTGTACATGTACATGTACTACATACATTTCAATCGGTTTAACCAGTAAACTCCACATTCTACTGCTCTTGAAATTAACGTAACCTTCACCATTATTTCACAGCGTGTGATACTATCATATTCAGACCCTAGATGAGGGAAACTTATTTTGGAATTTTAATAATGCGTGAAATGAAAAGAGAAAGGATCACTTTAACTTTCAAACTCAGATTTATATCACCCATCGTTCACTTATCCCTCGTTTTCCTTTTCAGGTTTCTGCCTTAGTTTGTCTGTATATAAACACAGTCAAATTATCCTTGGCTGAGATTCACCTTCCCCAATGCTATTGATGTTAAAAGTTATCTTCGTTTTGTTGGAACTCGACTACAACTGGAGGGCAGAGTACCTTTGCACCTGTCACGCGATATGATATTGCCAACAATGTGTTTTATAAACCATGATCCTGTTTCATATAAATAATTGGTGGCAGAGTCCGGTTACATTAATTTTGCCCAGTTTTACCTGAATCATCTAGAAATAATATGACATGAGTTTACTATGAGATGTGTCCACGGATCACAACTTTTTAATTTTGTGATATACAGAATTCCCAATTCCAACGACTCCTGTACTATGTAGTTGAGAAATAGGCCAATTCTAGGGAGGCTAATTTGATAATTTAGAGCTATATTTGCTGTTTTATTTGAGAAACTAGTAGAATTGAACCCAGCGATGTCTTTTGGAGGTAACACGACAAGCGATGTGATGGATTTAAAGTTGGTATGTCCGCTAAAAGGACGGATTTGAAAATTTTTGGAAACATGTCTAAATACTTTTGTAAATGCTCATCTCTTTTGCTATGCATATATTATTCCAATCACTACTGGCCCCTAGTGCCTGAAAATGAAGTGTCTGATCGCAGCACAATACACTTCACTGGATGGCCCTTGACATTCCTGCTCAACACAGCACCACCTGTGGTGTTTAGTATACCTTGAGAATTAGGGCTGGCCCTTCATCCACAGCACACATGTATGCTCCCTCTGAGTTTTTACTATGACAGGAATAAATTCAGGACATGGCTTTCCTTTGTTTTGGAGCAGAAATACTTCATATAATCATTAGATATTTTAGCAAATGGCTTAGCATGTTGTCTAGATCGCGATAGGTGAGAAACTCCAAATTTCATACTGTGCTAGCAGACAAGCCCACTTTAACCCATAAAAGTACAGTATTCCACTTATGATGCTCAACAGATCCTTGCCCATGACCCATCTCATATTAGTTTCTGAATTAGATTTACTCATTGGAATCCTCTGGACATAGATCATCGAAGAAATGTAGAGGGGGATGAGGAGCCCAAAGGCCTTGACCATATGGGGGGGGGCATAACCGTCTTTTTCTTCTGTCAATCCAAAATTGTTACATCTGGCCCTCTGCAAGAGGGGTGTGTGAATATACTCGCCAACAATTCTCAACGCTATTTAGTACACAGCCAGACTTCAGACACCCAACACTTTTATTGTCTAAGTGTTTAGCTTATCGATACTTTTAATTTGAACATTTAATCACTGAAGCGTTTAGATCTTTAAAACTGAACACTGTTAACACTGAAGTGTTCAATTCCAATAAATAAATGTCTAGATCTGCTCAAGGGTACCTTTGGGTCACAGGTAATGCCTTATCGTCATAGGCATTAATCACGATTCCGACGGTAAAAGGGGTCATATCTGTCAGAGTGCAACGTGCAATGTGTTTGCCTTCAGTATTATTTTGAGAAAGTTGATTTATTTAACAAACTTGACATAGTAGAAGCCATTACCTATATCATGTCCAGATTGAAGTGCTGATTCAAATGGTAATAAAGCAGGCAGTGAACAGGCTTTCAGAAAATGTAATATGAAGTTGTTACGATTTTTATATGACTTAATAGGGAATAATGTTGGCACAAGAAGTTGAAATGGGCTGATTTAGACAGAAGTGATCAGAATAAATTTTCTTTTATCATTTTATTTATTTTTTGGTGGGGAAGAGGCTATTTTCAATTCATGAAGCATTATTTTGACATTTCAAACAAGCCATTTCTTATGGAAATTGAAAAAAAGAGTATTGTTATTGGATTCCTTGGAGGAAATCCCATGGAAAATAGTTTATCCATATTTTTGGTATCTTTATTGATATTTTTGTGAATTTAGTGGGGTTTTCTTGTATTTTTCCATTATTCTCATGGCCAGAGCGCGCACTTTTCATGTATATTAAGGCTATTTTCAAGTCATTCTTTATTGCAATAGGACCTACTTATAATTACATACTTAATACACCATGACATATCTTGAAATTACTGACATTGAGGAGTTAAAATCATCTTAATCTGATTAATATTAAACCCATGGTGGTCTCTTGAACATAGGTATATGCTTAAGAGCGCACTTTTGCTAATCTGGGCACGTAAGGGTTAAAAAAAACATGTCGAAATTTCTCAGTGAAAAGAAAAATCGAACAATAGTAAAGTACATGTAAAGTGCAATTTTTATTTGACGGGTGAGGGGCGTATATTTGTTGCTAGGGACCACTTAAATTCTATATGGGCTTGTTTAGAAGACCCTGCTATTATCAGCGGTGTTAGGCCTAAATGATGTATGAGGATGCTCCAATATTTTTCAAGTTTCACAATTAAGAAACCTCACCATGATAAACAAAACTATCCATCTTTTTGAAAGTCTTATTCCCACTCATTGTATTTGCACGCCTCCCATTTATTTTCCCTTTGTTTCCTGCTGTGTATTTTATGTCTATACAGTCTCAGTGCCCTGTCCCCCTCTCAATCTCCCCTTAATTGCTTGGTTTTATTTTAGTTATGTTGGCTCTGTTCTGGGCACTCTGCCCCCTTGAGGGTTAGGTGGTGCCTGAAGCCCTTTTGTCACAATGTCACATTGAAGCAACCCCAGAAAACATTTTTTTACGTTGACAAAACATTTTTTCTTTTCTTCTTCTGTCAAATAGGTAGATCTAGTCGCCCGTGCTGCGTTCATCTACAAATGACCCTTTAGATCTGACCGACTCTCAAAGGGTGGGCACAGTGTATGATTGCATGAAGTCTTGGCAGGTAGACTCGCTAGGGATGCTTAAAATCATATCATGACGATTATGAGTGCAGTATGCGGTCCTTTAATGGTTTATGGGAAGGCAGTAAAGCAGTGTGCGTTACTTATTCATGTGACGCGTGTGAGTACTTTATGGGCTGGCCGTGTCAGGCTAAGTGTAACGAGTCAGTTGACCTGCGACTCCCTGAGCAAACTAAGGGTCTAAAGATCAAGTCTTCCCACGTAGCAGGGTTACATTGGGCCAATGTCGGCTTATATTGGGCCAAGCATGGACAAGCATGGCCCAATGCTCCCTTGCTGATTGGGTTTTGTCCGAGGTCGTAAATAACAAGAGGAATTCAGGGAGATGGTCGTGTTGAATTTGTCAGTCTCAAATTTGGCTTTCGTCTAAACAACTCATGTCAGAATTGTTCTCCAAGTAATCAACTTAAGCGTGCCCAGCAAATTGTCGTGACTCCTCGTCAACCTGTGTGAAGTGGCTCACACATGTCGCTAGATGGAACACAACGTTGCTATAGCACAAGATCACCAGGAATAGCAATGGTGGTGATCACATGGCCTCACCTCAGATGGCCAGGATGGTGATCACTCTGACTCACCAGGGATGGCGACGCTGGCAATCACTCACCTCGCTAGATGAAACACGCACCTCGTAATAGCACATGTTCACCAGGGATGACGAGGATTGTGATCACTCATCCTCACCAGGGATGGCAACATGAGTGATCACTCATCCTCACCAGGGATGGCGACATGAGTGATCACTCACTTCGCTAGATGAGACGCACACCATATCATAACGCATGTTCACCATGGATGGCAAGGATCGTGATCACTCACACTCAAGGGGGATGGTCACTCGGGTGGTCACTCACCTCACTAGATGAAATGCACACCATGCCATATCGCACGTTCACCATGGTTGGCGAGGATCATGATGACTCACACTCACCAGGGATGGCAAGGCGAGTTGATCACTCACCTCACTAGATGAAATGCGCACCACGTCATAGCGCAGGTTCACCATGGATGGCAAGAGTGGTGATCACTCAGACTCACCAGTGATGGCGACACTGGTGATCAATCACCTTTTTAGATGAAAAGCTCATGATCATCGACATTGGTAATCATGCAGCCTCACATGTGCCAGATCAAAGTATGTTTTGCCAGAGAAGGTATTGCCATATGTATCTTCCCTCTAACCACAGACAAGGTGTTCAAGTAGATATTTCCCAATGTATTTTTCCTGTAACCAGAGAAAAGGTGTTTATGGAAAGTTGCTTTCATTTTAGAGATACCTCTATCTAAATTCAATTGATATTTTCTCTATATAATCTTGTTTGATTCAACTCTGAAGTATTACATGAAAATCAGTGTGAAAAAAGCACATTTGATAAGTATGGGACTTATACTTCATGCCCACACTTCCTAGATAGGCTACATGTTGAACAGTGGTGCTGTCTCAACAACTTTGGCAATGGTGGTGATAGGTTGCCATTCTGAGTGAGAGTGAGTGACAGATGATGCAATCCTCAGAGAGCATTGACTTGGAGTGACACAAATTCACGCATTGAGTGAGACCAATGTTGGCAATGGTGGTGATAAGTCATTATTTTGTGTAAGAGTTGATCACAGTGGCACACAATCACACAGCGAGTGACATCCATGTCAGTGATGGTGGTGATATGTCGCCATTTTGAGAGAAGATTAACTAGGAGTGACACAAACTCACGCAGTGAGTGAGAGCCATGTGGCAAAGCTGGTGAAAAGTCGCCATTCCGAGTAAGAGTTGACAGACAGTGGCACATACTGACAGAGTGAGTGAGATCCATGTTGGCGATGGTGGTGATAAGCTGCCATTCTGAGTGAGATTTGACTGGGAGTGGCGCATACTCACGCAGGGAGTGAGATCCATATTAGCCATGTTGGTGATAAGTCGCCATTCTTAGTAAGAACTGACTTGGAGTTTAATACATAATTATAGACTCATCTGACCAAGGGATCTAAGTTGGTCAGATGAGAAGCAATTATCCTGCCTCATTGTGTTAGCAAATCTGATTTGTTCTCTTACCAATGTGTTTCTTTAGTTGTGCTTTGTGCTGACTGTGTTTCAGCCACTGTGAGTCCCATAGGGTCTGACCCCTGTATACTCAGTTGACCTTTTGAAGCCTTCTGTGTTTGGTCTTTTTAGTGGGAACATGCGAGGTTCTGGTGGTCCTGCCATCAGCCTCAAGCAAGTTCTCCTGGTATGCTTCATGATTTCTGAGATAATACTTGTACATCAGAGTGAGCATCAGTTTCTTCTGGAGAGTTTGGGAACATCACTCATCTTGTGTAGCTGGTCGACAGAGTAGGTTTTATTTGGTGTGTTGTGACAGACCCTAAGCCCCCTGTTTTGTAGCCTTTGGAGTTTGTCCAAGGAGGTTTTGTTACCCGAGTTTTAAAAGAAAGAGGCGTAGTCAAAGAGAGAAGCTATGCAAGACTTGTAGATGACCACTGCAACTCTGCTTGTGATCAAATTCCTGATCTTTTATAGGCTAAAAAGCCTGTTGTTCACCTTTCTTGACAAATCTCGGATAGCAATCTCATAATTGAGGTGTTTATCCAGTGGCAAGCCCAGATATGTGTACTGGGTGACATTTATCAACTGCTCACCATTAGCATGTAGACTCATCACATTTGGTTCAGGGTGCCTTCTGCATGAAGTATACAGTACACACTTGATTTTAAAGCATTCAAGGTGAGTTTTTGAGTCGTCAACCAGCGAAATCCTATGTTTATACTCTCTACGTACATGTCATGTGAAATTGATTGAGTGTTGTCATCTGGTGGGAAACCCGTATGCTTGTGTTCAAAATCTATCGGTTAAAGAAATTGGGCTTCGGATATCCCTTATCCCACAATTTCAGACCCATTAGATTGGATCTCTGTATTGCATTAATCAGTGTGTTAAGGCAATTTGAAAAGGAAATGAGGAATTACCCATTTAAGCTGGAATCAGCTCCCTAAGCAATAAAACCCCCATGGAGATTGCCCATATAGAGTCATGCAGGCACTGACAGACACCAAACACATTATGTATTTTCAGTTGTTACGTGGGGGCTACCTGATGTGGTACCTAGGATAGATAAAAAATAGATTTGAATGTGACCAACATCAGCTATTCAAAATCGGCAAAACACTGGTCTATGTGAATGCCTTATTATCATACAAATAGATTGATGATATAAGCAGTTCTTAATCTGCATATCGAGGGAGGGGAATTATAAGTTCAGACAAAGGTGATATCTCTAAGTAAGGCGTCCTGACAAGTATTGAAACATTTGTTAGGTTTGGCAGTTAGTGCTTGAGTCAGTATTGGAAATTGGGTGGGATAATGATGAACGAGGGGAGGGATTGATGGTGTGTGTGTGGGGGGGGGGTGAGGCAGGTGAGGGTTACACGGTCCTTATCTGGCCTGGACATCTGGTGTAGGGAGGCTTACTAAAATTGGAGAGCAGCAATTTTTGATTTCCTTTGCCATCCAAGAACCACTAGGATGGCAATAACCTGCTGATAACTTATATCTGAACTCATTTTAATCTTAAGATCCTGGTTAATATCATGATGGATTTCTAAAAGGGACAGAATGATAAATCAGAATGATAAATCTCTGGGCTGGGCTGCCATGATAAACATGACTATATTTCTGACTTCCAAATGTCCCTGTAGTGCCTGGCCTCACTAAAGCAGCAAATCCACTACGACGCACAGGCCGTGCCTGCATCTGAAAATGGAAGCATGAGGTTGATGCAGAGCCAGTGCAGGCAGTCTCATGCATCAGATTCTTGGAGAAAAGGACTGACGCATGAGGTTGAGTCTGGATCCACTGTCCATGCATCTCCCGTGTGTCTTCCATGCATCTACAGATGCATGGGAGACGCATGAGTGGAAGCAGATTTTTCTTGTGTGTGCGTCAAAGCACTTATGAAATTCAGATGCATACAGACACATACCTCTGTTTTTAAATATCAAAAGCAGTTAGATATTTCCATGTGTCTGGCTGTGTGTCTGCCGATGCTCACTCCATCTAGTGTTAGGGAGACAGAACTTCAAGTTCCTTTCCTTCCCGCATGTCGGTGCCATGGTCATAAACGTATTATGTGACCCAGTCTGTTCATACAAACAGAAAACCAAAATAGCTTTCTGTCAGACAAAACGCGCCTCCAAAGAGGAAGAAAACGATGAAATCCCAGACAGGCAGGCTGTCCAAGACACAAAGAAGGCAGGAAAGAAGAAGGGCAGTACTTCTATCACTCCCTCTAAGGCAAGGAAGCCTGCTGCAGTGCCAACTCAAACTTCCCCGCAGTTTAAGATGGCCGGCAACTCCAAAGCTGGGGCGGGTCTCCCTCCCAAGAAGAGGAGTATGCCAAAGAGGTCAACCCCGGCTTCTGCTTCTGCACAAGTCGACAGCGGCAGCAAAGAAGAAAACATTCCTGGTACCCCTAAGGGTCATAAGACTGGGACTGGTGGAGGTAAGCAGCGTATATCCCCCAACCTGAAGGCCCAGATAAAAGACATTCTTATACACAGACAAAAAACTAAACGTCATAAGTCTAGTAAATCCCTGGCGTTCAACTGTCAGATGACTCAGGAGATTGGGAGCGACGACAATCCAACCAAGAAAGAATAAGATAACATCTTGAACAATTCTCAAGGTACAATGAAAGGTGAGTTCTAAGTTTGGGTCTGGACCCTACTTTTTAATGTTAGTAGCCATCCATAAAACACATCATGCAAAATATAATTTTTTTTCTCTCCCAACCTTCCTGATCGTCATTTCTGTTGCCTATTAAGTCAAGGAGTTGCAAGGCTCCCTCATCAAAAAAATTAATATTTTTATGTTACCTTAACATTTGCATACACCAACCAAAAAATTACCAAACTCAAATATATTTACGAACCCGTGTAAAGTCGGTGAATCTAAATTTTAATGCTTTCCTGTCATGTTTCTGTAAATAATTTATTTTGTTATCAAATGAATTTCATTGAATTTTATTCTGTTTTTTTTCTTCAAAGGTCATGGTGACTACACCAAACATCCACTTCTAGACAAGAACCAAAAGGTGGAAGACGAAGACGGTGAAGAGGACCTTGCCAACCTCCAATCCACTCTCATGGAAATGACTCCCTCTAAATTTGACTTGCGATCCGAAAATAAGAACATGGATACAAGTCATGGTGGACAGAAGACCCTACCCATGAGGAGACTCTATGCAGGCTCTGGCAAAAAGAGAGAGCTCTAATGGCTACCGGGCTAATGGCTACTGGGTCCCAGCTGTGAGGGATTTGATCTATGCAGTATTTGGTTAGCAGTTTCATACCTAAATATTTTGGAATAAAAAAAGATAATTTTTTCAATTTTAACAAATGTGTAGAGGCAAGGAGAAAGGGTGCTCCGTGCTAAAAGTCAACTTTAAAATTCAGATCACTAGCTTTTCAGTGATATATTGCAAGAGAAGATACTACTGTTAGTCTTAAAGGAATGGCTTGCTAAATATGGGTAGTTATGACCATTTCCTGAATGGCAATAAGCTCTACATCTAAATGGTCATGAGATACATAAAAAATTAGCATAATTTATGCTAATAAGTTAAATAAGCATAATTTTTTAATTCTTTTGCCCATAATTTTTAAACTAGAAATGGTATTTTCGTTCTGTTTTCACCATAGTAAACCTGGTGAAACATACCTTCAAATGAGATCATTGATTTTCCTATTTAGAATGAAAATCATGTTTCCATGGCAACAGAAATCAACAAAAATGCCTATTTAGTCCCAAAAACGTTCTTTTTACATGCCTTGTTTCAAAAATCATTGAATTCTCCATGAAAAAGTACCCTAAAACAGTTTTAGGCATATTTTTTCTATTCTAGCCCATAGTGATGCCCCCTGGTGGCTAAAACAGGTACTAAATCCCACAGGAACCCCCATTTCTGCTTGCTGGCTCACAAATATCTTGCTGCAAAAATTCCTTGTTCCTTATCCAAACAAGAAAATTGAAGTCAGGATGAGGAGTATCCGGAACATATACGCCAAGATACTAAAAACTGCTCCAAGTGGTTCAGCTGCTGCTGGTAAAACCCCTCACAGAAGGAGATATGCAGGTTGGTCGAGTTCTACACATACTCTGGTCACAGCAACGGGAAGGCTATGGTTAACTTTAAATCTACCCAAAAGTCAAAGGGAATAGCTTCGCAGCCTATCAATTAAGAGGTAAGAGTGTGCGTTTTTTATAACTTGCACATGAGTCTTTACTGAGCATCCTAATCTGTATAAGTCAATATGCCCCAAAAAAAAAGATCAAGTTTAAATATAAATTTAACAGTTACAAAAAATGAAAATATGCTTTTTGGGTAAAAAAAAAGAGAAGAGTTTCCCTTGTTGTTAGTCATGATTTCTAATTAATGCTGCATTTTTCTTTTGAAGTTTGAGACAGGCTGAGATGTCATGGTTACTTATATAAGGTAGAGAGTGCTTATATCATTATATTTCATTTTTTATATCAGACTGAAGAGAAATTGGAGGGGTTGTCTCCGATACCATTCCAAGCTAAGCGCCGGAAGGTGAAGCAGGAGCAAGAACAACTAGCTCAAGAGTTGGATCAAGATGAGGATGATGTTGAAGGACACAGTGAGGGTGAGGGTGAGGATGAGGGTAGTCCTGTGTTCCATTCTACAAAAAAATATTATAGCAGAAACCAATACCTTGGAACACAGGTTGCAGCAGACTGATCTAAGCGTCTGAGTCCACCCCGCAATCCACAGAAGAAACAAGTCAGCCTGCTAAGTCGGAACAGTCATCCAGCTGCAAGGACACAGCCCCTGCTTCTCCTACCTCCAAAGACACCGAAAAAGGTGCAGGCAAAGGGCAACATCAGACCTCAAGCAAAGATAAGGGTCAGGAAACAGCCTTAGATAATAAGCCTGTTTAGCAAATCAGAAGTAAAATCTAGTCTGCATTATTCAGAGGATGGCTCCTTGAAGGGAGTAACTCTCTACAAACCCTACACAGGAAAGGAGACCTCCATGCATGGGGGTGAGTCTTCCATAGAGGACGGAACTACTGACTATGGTGTGGAAACTCCCTATGGAGACTGATACACCAAGCAAGGATCTAAACATCGAAGGGCCTGTGAGGCTGAGCTTGACAAAAAAGAAAGCTGACAAGGCTAAGAACGACCCAGTCTTGAAGATGATGGAGAAAAAATCAGAAAACCTTGAAAAAATGGTAGATGTTTTAGTGTCTAAACCCAAACCGACTCCTTTGCCTCTTACCTCAGACCCTGTCCCAGATGCCCAACTGTGGGCCGACTCTTTGGTGAGACAGATAGAGCAGATGTCACCGAAAATCCAAAGGAAGTTCATGCGTCATGTCACTAACACAGCCTACGATGCTTTAGATGTTGAATGGCCCTCTAAGTAATGTTAATTCAATAATGTGAGGAGGCAAGTTAAAAGGACCATCCGAGGGGAATTAGTACAAATTCTGGCCACCAGGGCGACACCACTATGGCCTAAAAGGGGGAAAATATACCAAAAATAGTTATAAACTACTTTTTTATGTAGATTACAATCGTCCTCAAAGGAAATTCCCATTTTTAAGGAAAACCTTCCAAATTTGGAATGTAAATAGAAGGTTTTTGGGCGTTTGGGGGCAGGAATCAGTGCTTTTGTTGATATTGGTTGCCATGGAAACATTATTTTCACTCAAAATTGAGAAATCAAAAAAGCCTATTTGTAGCCACACGCACAAGGATCGTTGTTGAAAAGATGGTAAGAATCAGATAATCAGATCAAGTTTTATGAGAAAAAGAATGTGAAGAATATGTCAATTTCCCTAACTTGCAGAATTATGCCTAATTATACATATCATCTGATATATCTCATGAAATATACAAGGTAGACCTTATTTGGGATATGAATAGGTCGGTAACCATCTATGTTAATAGAGCCGCAACTCTGAAACTAGCAGACATATTTTCTCATGTAATATATCATTGGAAAGTTCATGACATGAATTTAAAAATTGACCTTTTTTGCTTGGCTATACACTCATGTTTTGTTGTTCATGATAATTATGTTGAAATGACAAAAGGTGTCCAAGAACTCAAGACAAGACAAAATTGTTTCGTTTAAAGATTTCTTAGAAAATAGTTAAAAAAGAAATTTGTGTTTATTTATTTCTTTCAGCAAGAATACCTTGCGTGGTGCTTTCAATTAAGACTTTCATTTTGATATGTTCAGCTAGTGTTAAAAGTATTTATCCTAGTATATATCTTTGGTTCACAATGAACCTTTTGTTTTGGATGAATCATGCATGAAACAAACACACGAGTTTGTTTTTCTATTTTACTCAACGCACTTGAGTTGACTTATTACAATGAGCGTCTACATACAAAATGACAGTACAACCAGTGTCTACATACTAAAAGTGCACATGTATCTACATACTAAAAGTGTACATGTATCACACATAGGGTTTCCCAAATACAGTTGCCGTCTTTTAAAACACCTTCCTTTAGGAATGACGACCTCATGACTCTGTATTCAAAGACATACAGGTACTGAAGTAGTACATAACTATTTTATTCTATGCATACACATATATATATCATGTTGATTTTTGTTCACTATGCAGGACAAGAATTACATATATCCTGCCTTAATCCTGCCTTGTTAAAGAAGGTACATTCCAGTTCAAAAACTTGTCTTTATCTTCAATAAAGGTTCATGTATTTGTTGTAAATCTTACACTTTCTTTATTTTTATCTAAATGATAACCATAGATAAGTTTCACTTGAGAACCACAGTGTACATCACTTACTTAGATAAAATGCAAATGTCTCTTACATTGTCATAACCATCCACACACTAAAGTGAACCAACAGTGGGGTTAAAACTTAGCGCTGAAAGTAAAAGTCCCACTGTTTGGGCAGTTCTCCCTCCTTGGTGAGACCCCATCCCGCAAGATTGTTCGGCATTATCTTGACCTTGTCTGATCGGTTGCGAACAGAAGTTGGCTTCCCCCCGGGGAGCACCTTCTCTGCACGCCACAGACCTTTGTGCTGTTTGTAGTCTTTTCCCTCCCAGTCACACGCTTCCTTGGGAAGGTATGCACCGGGGGCAACCATTCTCAGGCAATTGTGCAAAGCCACATATGCCAGCACTATGATGTTCACATTCTCTGGAGCCATTTCAATTTTTTGTCGGAAAATCCTGAAACAAGTGGCCAGAATTGCATTCTCCACACAGCTTCTATACCTGCTGAGGCAATAGTTGAAAATCCTCTGTTGAGCTTGGTAGACGGATACGGCTTCATAAGTCTCTCACTCATCTCAAATGCGTCGCCAGCAAGCAAATGATAGGGTAAGTCCCCATTGTAGCCTGGGAAGGATGAGGGTTCTAGCACTTTAAGGCGGTTACCTGGGGCATTGATATCCTGAGCAAAGCTAGAGTACTTCCAAATAGTGCTATCTGATGCTTTACCTTCTGCTCCCACCTCCACATATCTGAACTTATAGTCTGCATCGACTAACGCAAAAAGGATGATGCTGTAATATCCTTTGAAGTTGTAATAGTTTGACCCAGACTTCTTGGGTTTCTTAATATGGATGTGCTTCCTGTCCAGGGAACCGAGAACAAGTGGCATGTTCCACTTGTCTTGGTACCCTTTGGCTATGGCTATGGCTTACTATAGTTATTAGGTTTATCGTATTTAAAAAAATGAGACTGAATTCATAGCGGTCCATTTAGACCCCAACCCATGAGTGTGCATCTGAAATTCTACTTGGGGACATGGCCTTTTCTTTTAATTGACATGTTTTAGTGACATGGATTTTAAAAAAGAAATAATACAAGCATGAGACTAGGCCTTATCTTGAGACTAAGATGGTAAGGATAATATGTACTGTGGAAATAGCTATCAATTGACATGTGACATAGCCTTTTAGTACAATATACATGTTAAAAAGGGGACCCCCCATATATACCCCACTGACTTAACTGGAACTGCATGGAAGGTGGGGGGGGGCTTGAATTTATACATGTGATACAGTACACTACAATAAAGTGGTTATTGAACAAGTAATTAATGGATAATTCATGACACTTGTGTGTTAGTGAAGGATAATTACATGAGAGCGTAGCCCGAGTGTAATAAGCCATTGCTAACACACACAAGCCATAGTGTGTACAGGTACATACACCTCGTCGCCCGGCAGCGAACAGCGACAGCGCCCGTCTCGGCTTGGCTTTGTTTGAATGCGTCTTGCGTTTATGTATGATACACCTCGTCGCCCGACAGCGACAGCCCCCGTCTCGGCTCGGCTTGGCAGCGGCACACGGCGAAAAATAGTGTTTGTACACGACCGGTACACACACCTTGTTGCCTCAGCGCACACGGTGAAAAAAGATGCGCCCGGACTGGGACTCGACCCGTGTACCTCTAACGGCTGAGCGCAATACGCTAACCACTAGACCACCGCGTCTCCTCCTTCAGCGGCCGTCTCGGCTTGGCTATGTTTGATTGCGGACAGTAGGGAACAAAAATATACGCCCGGACCGGGACTCGTCCCGCCTACCTCTACAAGCTTACCAAGCAAACACATACCATCTCTCATCAGTCCCTGTGGTGCACTGCATAGGGAGTTGGATTTGAGATGTGAGACTGTAGGTTCGAGCCCTGCCCTGGCCTTGAAAATTTCGTGGGTTTTAACATGTAACATATGACATGGAAGGACATGAGAGGTGTGCGGGTTATCCATGGATAACCGCACGGCATGCAGGTTATCCATGGATAACCACACGCCTTACAAAATTGATGCTACAGCCTACAGGGTGTGCAATATCGACAGGTATGTGCATGGGAATATCCAGCAAAAAGCACTGAGCAACCCAGAAATCGTGGTATAACCATAAATAAATCTTATCCTCAGAAAAAATCCTCTTCCAGCCTGGCAAGGGATCTTTGCATCCTTTCCTTCTTCTTTGAACGCAGGTATGGCTGCATCCAATACATGTGTGACCTTTGCACTTTGTGGTTGCGCAAGATGTCGTCATCCAAATCATCATCCATGATCACATAGGCTGCCAGGTTCCTCAGGTTCTCTCTAGATGTTCCTCTTCTATTGCCTGCCCCTGTGCCTGCATCACATGCTGTTTTCTTTTGCGTCACATGATGTATTTGTATCAAAGATTTCAAGAACACCACAGACTTGCCTCACAAAGAAAGACCAAAACAAATGTCACGTGACCACACACACAGGCGGACGCATGCATAGTGTAAGTACTTTCAGGCATGCGTCTGCCATGCGTCTGCTAGAGACGCACACTCACAGCCAGTGGAAGCGACTCATGCATCTGCATTTATAGACGCAGATGCATGAAGCTGATTTTTTTCTGAAGACTCATGACCAGACGCATGGCTGAGACACATGCAATTACCCCTAAAACTGACGCATTGCTGACGCATGAGCCGTGCGTCATAGTGGAGTTAGCGCTTAAGATGTAGTACTGTCCTCATTATGCCAGTCCCCCCTGTGCACCACAAATATGCCATATTCTACTTTTTTCTTTTCTTTTTTGATTACAGTCCAGCAAAGTGATTAGGTGAACCTGGTTGCATTGATGTTGAGGGTGTTCTTATGGCTCCCTCTCAAATTCTGATGGGTCATGTTGAAAGTTGAATCGGTGTTATGAAGTAATGTTTTATTGATCCAACACATTTCCATCACCAATGCATTATTATGTGGCATTGTTCATTATGATCAGAAGGTTGCTTTCAAATATAATGAAAATACTTCAAACTAAGTGTTGAAGTTGAAATTTGAATAATTCCTGGCGGTGCAACATTTTACAATGTGGATCTGCACTCAGTCGCAATTCTATCTGCCATTTTGACAAAATTCCCTACTATACCTGTAATAAAGCCAAGAATACTTTGTGTACCCCCTGGTGCCAGTCTAGTACTGTATTTCTAGTGACATATGAAGCTATTGGGGCAAGATGGCGTTTTAAGATCATTGTTTCTACTAGCTGACAAGATACTGCAATAAGATAGACTTACCACTGATGCATTCATACCTTATGCTGAACCTACAGCACAAAATCATCTTTCTCCAATGCAATACCCATGAGTTGCTGAAATTGCAAGGGTACATCGCGACAACAAATAAACACAAAGCCTTAAGTCACCAGGTCACCTTCAAAGGGTGAATGTAGGCTGTGTTGAGATTGTAACACACCTACACTAAAACATGGGTTCAAAAGGGGCTTATATTGAATCAGTGGGACTTTGAGATTGGCCTGTTCCGAAAGTGGTCCCAGGGGGGACCTTGAATAACCCCTACCTTTCCTAGAGCACTAAGGGCTGTATACTTTCCCATTATGTTCTGTGGTGGATTGTTTCCCTCCTCCATTTTCTTTTCGTTTATTGTAGGGTTTGGAAATGTTTGGTTGTTGGTGGTGTCATGTTAGGTCTATAATTCTATCATTGTCGAGGAGAAGGAATGGGACCTTTTGAATGAGTGCAGACCAGGCAATTCAGGAAATAATAGCACAAGTCTCTGACCGCTCCGAAAAGATAATGTAATTTATGGATAAGGTTATGGAGGTTTAATCAGGACAGCATGAAGGTAAACTGAAAAGTCTCAGTCCCATTTATTGAAACAGTGGCAAGTGGTGAGGCCATATGTCCCCACATGTGAATGGCCATGACCAGGCCATAGAGAACAGCAAATCGAACCATTGAAATTGGGTTTCCTGCAGTGAGCCACATTTTGCTCAGGAGATTGTTGTACATTTAAGCTAAAGAGAGCACTAAGTAGGTACCCTCTCACATTAAAAAAAGAGTCATGCTATAGCATGGTATAGAGTCTTTTGAATATCTATAATGAAAGTTATATTAATCTGGAACATATTTGATTTTTTTCGAACTGCCATTAATTTTTGTAACAAATGGGCAAACACTGCCGTATTGCTGCCCATTTTGGGCAAAATAGTTGCACCATTCAATTATCAATCAAGTGATCGTCCACATATTTACTAATCTTACCTATATTGTACCTGATAAGATTCTGCATGCTTATTAGACTCTTGCCAATCGTCAATTTTTGAGTGTTAAGCATAATTCTCACCCCTACCAAGGTCAGTTTGGTAATTTCCTCTCGCCCAATTAATAATAAGCCCAGTATCTAACACCTGTTTAGCTCTCACACACTGGATTAGCCATCGATTCATCTGTTTATGCACCTACATCATAAGTTCATCTCTAAATCAGGTTAATTAGCACATATGCCTACACACTCTCGAGATTGATTTTATTATATATTGTGTAACATACATGTAAGGAATGCTCATAAAGACAGGAAACCTAATTAACTCATAAACTAATTTATATCGTTATTCATTTATTTTGGGATAAGGACCAGTTGAGAGGTTATTTATGGCATGATAGTTATTTTGTTGTTCCTATACGCGTCATACTAGGTGCAAAAGTCCATCGTAATCAAGTAGGTCTGGTATTTAGTTCGCAGCAATACAACATATACAAATGTCAGTTTATTTCATTCTGTGTTTTGGGCCCTAAAATTTCCGTTAGCTTTATCTTATGTCAGATCTGCTGGCGTGACCGACAAAGGCCTTGGCTAAAGACTTCTCAGCATGACTAGGTAGATAGAGGATGTGTGCTTGGATAGTAAAGACATTAAGGGCCCCTGGTGGAGGAGTGTTAAATAGATAGAACTAAACGACCGTGGTGTACGAGGTGGCCGATCCACCACGAGGGGGGAGGTCTCCCGAGGGGTGGATCAGCCACCGAGGACACCAGGGGAGTTTAGTTCTATATTTATTTTATGTTTTTTGAAGTTTAAATAAGGAAAAATGATCAAAATCCGGTACCGTAGTTCCCCGTAAAAGCGCCGATCCGCCATTTTGAATGTTTACATGCACTCAGAACGAGGCTGCAGTGGTGGATCGGCCGCTGTGGTGGATCGGCACACGTTACGCCACTGGGGGTGTGCGGATCGGCCCTCCAATGCTATCTCTATGGGAAGAAGTTATTGACATAAAATAAATCATAAATTGGCCACAGTGTACATGAAATGACCACAGTGTACAGGAGGAGCTTCTCAGTATCAAAGGGTTAACAAGGGGCCAGGAGATGGGGACCTGTGGTAAAAGGTGCAGTAACCATATAAACCAGATTGGAGGACAGCATCCTGGGGTGTAGGGAGTCATTTAATTGAAACCACTTAATGAAATAGATTACGACCGCTCAGTCAGGGTCCACACCAGGAGAACTGACATAAGGTATAGTAGGTATAGAGTGATTTCCTTAGATCTCTAGTGCAGTATTTATAGTCTGTAGCTCCCAGATTGGTGTGGAAGTATATATTTAACATAGTTAGGCACAGGTTTTCATAGTGTTTTTTAAATAAATATTTTAGACTTTTTATTTATCATTATTTCTTTTTGCTTCAAATACATTTTCTTGTCTCGTTATTCTGCAGAATATTTTCCTAACAACTGACTTTGTTTATTCATATTTTATTCTCGAAGCAGAACCCCATGTGGAACTACTATAGTCAAGGTGGGATAAGATGGGTTGCTTGAAGAGAGGTAATTAGAGATTATGTTCAAGGGGAGGATCTCATTGAGGCTAACATGTTTGGACTTATAGTTAGTGTTTACAATCAAAGAATTAATATTATACTGGAGAAGGTTTCATTTTAGTTAGCAACTTTCATTACGTTTTATCTGACAGATAACTTTGTATTTGATTTGTTCATCACATCCACTTATTATGTCACATATCATATGCATATTAGATTAAGTTAGCAACCCAAGGATTCTGTAATAGTGAGTCCTGTTATCTCATTACAATTTCGATCCATTGTGCATGCCGTATGAAGCATTGTATTACTGCCCCAGCTAATCGATCGTTGATGAATGATTAGGGAGGTTTAGCAAACACTACGTGGGCAATATAACACAGACGTGCAGCATACTTACAGCACTGCTACGTCTGCATGAAATCAGGAATCGGCAACGTACACCATGGTTGCTAAACCTCCCTATTATGCTACTTTTTACACCAGTATGTGTCAGTATTGATCAGAATATTTTCCATCTCTTCACTGTATATGGGTGGCTCGTTGGTCTAGGGGTATGATTTTCGCTTTGGGTGCGAGAGGTCCCAGGTTGAAATCCCGGACGAGCCCCGCATACCTTTTCATTGTTTGCAAA
This sequence comes from Acholoe squamosa, assembly GCA_949317995.1. Lineage (NCBI taxonomy): Eukaryota > Metazoa > Annelida > Polychaeta > Phyllodocida > Polynoidae > Acholoe > Acholoe squamosa. Next base: position 31,758,001 of record OX439041.1, on the reverse strand, counting down.
GTACTCAAATTCGAGTAGAGTAAATACGGTATTCACAGTTCAGACGGTACTAGGGTAACTGGCAGTTATCCTATCCAGCAGGGTTGACCATAAATGTAATATAGACAACTAAAAGCGATGTTTACAGAGAATCTTTATTCAGTTCAGTTATGCTCATTTGTTTGCATTTGGCTTTGGTTACAACATGCAAAATCAGGTGAACTTATAATAACTCTAGGCTGGAATGAATATCTAGAACGGTAGTCTATGGAGAGATTTTCGATTTGTCAGTACCAATACTAGGGTAACTCAGTTTGTTTACAATAACAAATACCAGGGTTACTTCATTATGAGTTACCCTAGTACCTACCCAACTTTCTGTTTGGGCTGATTTCTATATAATCCACTCCAGGTCTTGTCTCCATGATATCCATGCCCCTGCTAATATTCTGTAATATTATCATGAAGGTGAATAGTGTATAAAAAGCATAGAATGAGGAAAAGACGTTTTCACACTTGTTTGTCTATGACCCTTCATGTTCGATGGAATAACTGCCAGTTACCGTCTGCATTGTGATATTGGCCTGTATATAAGTGCCACATCTTGAATAAGTACCGCTATTGAATAAGCGCGGGGTATATGGTTGGAATTAGTAAGCGCCCGGGCACTTATACAGGCCAATTAGGTATATGGTGGTATGAGATGATGTTTTTGTCCAACCGATTGACTGTTTCAAAGTCTTTCTCATGTTGACAGACAAATAATGTTTCACAATGATTCTCCTGTATTTGTCCTGATCATGGGCCAGAAACTAGTGTGTTTGGAACCCTAGGAATAATGCATAATTATGCAAAGTAGCCATGTGGATTGGGTGGGTTGTGTTGACACAGGGGAGACAGGGGACTTTGGGGAATGTCACACCCTGGTAAGCTAATAGAGAGAATAACACTGAGAATACATTGTTTCTGGCCCGTGGTCCTGATTAAGAACATTTCAAGCTTGTTGGGCCTAATTTACCAACTGCACATGGATCCCAAACCTTGGTGTTAAACGCAACTCAGTGACCTAGTGTCAATAGGGCAAATGATTTCATTTGTACATCCCACATATGAGAGCTGTTAATATTTTATCATAAATCAAAGAGAGGCATGCTATAATTATGGCAATTGTAAAAGGCAGACTATGGCAGGAAGAAAAAAAGTTCCGCTTCCCAGTCTAGCAGTTTGACTAAAGGTTGCGAAAGTCATACAGGGGGAAATCCGCATAATATCACTGCTGGAATGTAAAATGCATAGGCCCACTGATAACCATGCGAAACTTGCACCCTCCTACCCTTGTAGTCCAGACACACCTTTCAAAGTTTGTATATATGCTAAAGCTGTCAACTGTGGGAGCTTTGTATCTTCGAACCTGTATTATATTGCAGCGTTTTTATTATGACGCAGGGTATGCATTATTAGCGTCTTATGGAAATACATTTCTAAAGAAACATGATACCATCAGGCCTCAAACAATCTATTCTATATTCACACTGGATTATGAATGGGGGTTGGCCACCATTCCAGTGATCTCAGGTTTCTTTGTGAGTTCATCAAATTATCTGGTTTGAAACTGAAAATAGAAATACAACTTGAAAATTGATTTCGGATCAGAAGAAATCAAATTGACAAAGAACTCATTAACGTAGCTTTTAAACAGAAGACTCACCCCTGTCAAGATAAGACTGTTTGTGGAATTTCAAAGATTGAAAAGAAATTACTGGTAGCTTGTTTTTAGGGAATCGAGAGTGAATGAGTTTGTCGGCCAGTTCAGTCATATTTGAACCCAAAGGGAAAGCAGTGATTTTGTGACAGATACTCATCGATCATATTATCTATAATGATACGAGTTATTTTAGGAGTATCACTGTGATTATTGTAGAAGTTAGTTAATCTTTGCAGTTTTGCCCATGCAGTCAGTCGTCAGTCGTTTCTGAAACCTCCAAAGCCGGGAGGGTGATGTGGGCAGGGACAGTGGGGCTCTAGACATCTGGGCCATTGAAAATAAGAGAGAAAATTCTCAAAATCACAAAATCATTGAAAGGTTAGAAGAGAAATGTACACAGAAATCGAAAATAAATCAGGAAATTTTAACCCTGAGTATAAGTAGAGAAATACAGCCAATTTAGTAAAAGAAATAACTCCTCTAAGAAAATAGAGAGGTTTGTAACCTAGGGGTCAGAGGTAGGAGGCCTCAATTGGACCCTTATCTTATCTCTTATCTGTGATCTTCTCAAAACTACTCCCGACTGACCACTGACTGCATAAGCAGCTTATAATTAAATGTAGACTTATCAAAATGAATAGGCCTAAGTAGCCTATTTCCCAAACTCTAACGCTGACTAAATTCGTTCTGGTGGTTCCCAAATTCATGGACATCAACCATTACGTATAATATCCAACAATGGACACTCAATCGGAAGCAAGCAACGTGCACAGGCGAAACGATTTGGGTATAAGGGCTATGCATTTTTAAGGATATTGCTTAAAGTAGTGATCAATTGCAGGCATTTCAAGCATCCAGCAGCATCTTAATTTCATAAAGAAATACTCACAAATTGGATTTCGGAATGTAGGGCATGTTTCGCCCTCAGATATCTGACTTGGAACCGTCTTTTAAATTGCCAGGCTTAAAATGAAAATGAATCTTAGTCAGTTTAATAGCTTGTAAATTGCCTCTTATAATCCTATCATTATCTGAATGAGAGGTATTAATGCAAAAGTGATGGTTCTCAAACTGGAGTTTCGATTGCACAGCAAATGGAGAGCCAACCAACGATAACAATGAAAAGGCAATCAATTGTAAGATAAACATTACATAATCCTTTGCCCATTTTTGAGTCATACCCTTGTACAACCACCATCTGTATAAACGACAGATATCTGAAGTACTACAGATAGAGGCTGACCATGCAACTGCTTTCTGTCTACAAATGAACACTCTATGGTCTATCTGTGGGCCAACGGCGGGAAAACGTGCCTCCAGGGGGATTTTTAGTACTGGCTTTGGTCACCAGGGGGCAGTATATGGGCAAAACAATGAAAAATATTCAAAAGAAATGCTTTATACCAATTTCTGATGAGGAATCCAGTGGTACGCTTAGAACCCCATGCACTGAAAACATTCTATTTTTGGAATATAATAGGAATGTTTGTTGCCATGGCAAATTGACGTATATAGCAATTTCTGGTTGCCATGGAAGCCACCCCATTATTCCAAATGGGAATCTTTGTTTTGGTAATTCCTTCAGGAACTCAGAACTGAAAAGAGAGCTCAAAAATTCCCTCTAGAACCAATTTTATGATAAAAACATCACATTTCTTTGGTTATTTTTCCACAAAACTGTATTTCTTTGCATTTATGATATGATACAAGGCATTTAGAGCTAATTTGCCATTTTCAATGGGGCACTGCAACCTATGTTTGACAAGCAATTACTGCAAAACTACCAGAGATATTTTGGCTCAAGATGTCTCATTTCAAACATTAGAAAACAATTTCTCCCCTGGAGGCATGTTTTCCCTCATCTGGCCACTGTAGTACCCATCCAATCAGTCTATGTGTTAATTACTCCAAAAATGAACAAAATCTCACATTAGGAGCATTGCATTATGGGTAAAATGGCAACAATTATAATATGAAATGGTTTCTAGCTATACCCTTGGATATTCTGAGCATTATAATTACTTCGACAATTTCGTTTAGAACATTTGAGGGTTATAAATATAAGCCATAAAAGAAAGTTGGAAACATCTAAATTAAAGCTAGATTTAGCCTATGAGATGCATAAATTTCAACGCATCACAAAATGCTCATTTTTCATCAAAACAACCTGAAATTTCTTGTGAATGTTAGGAACCGATGTAAGAATGTGCCTACTAAAATGGTGTCATTCTTAACAATATAACCTATGTGCACAGAGACCTGTGCAGTAGCGACCAACAATAAGGGACATTTTTGCACATCCACAAACAATTCTTGTCGGTGCTAGTGTTATCATTGTGGGTGCTAGAATTATGCTTTCACCTGCCAAAAAAGAGATTCTTTTCTTTTCTCCCACAAAATCGGCCAGAAATGTTGCTGTACCCGCAAGAATGTTCCTGTGCCCACAAGAATTGTTCCTGTATCCACTAGGAAATTTCCTGCACCTACCACAACGTTTCTGTACCCGCAACAATTGTACCTCTACCTGCAGAAATGTTCCTGTATCAGCAGGGATCTTCCTGTACCTGCAGGGATCTTCCTGTGCCCACAAATGTTTCTGAATCCACAGGAACCTTTCTGTATTCACAAAAATTGTTACTGTATCGCAAGAATAATTTTTGTGAGTTAAAAGATATTTTTTGTGTGTCCTATCCAGGGCTCCGTACGTAAGGGTTAAGATGTATAACATAGGAAGTATCAGAACAAAAAGAATTCCACCACTGCTGATTAACACTCAATTAACTTGTTTACGTTATAGCACCACCAGCCTTATTTGGTGTAAAGCCCAGTCTTTTCCAAATCCCGTTGGAAACCGGCTATAGCCGTCTGAATGGCTCCCGAGCCGACAGTAATTATCAGACTGTCGAACCAAATATCTGGCTGTCATATCAAGACCTTAGGCTACATGCCATTTTTTACGGCACTCAAACCAGACCATTATTAAGGTTAATACAGCATAAAACAAAAAGCATTAACATAATTATTATGATTTTTTTCTCAGAAATCCATCAATCTTAATGGATTTCATGATAAAAATAGAATGTACATCTTGCTTTATGATATTTCTTTATTCCCAGAAAATGCCCTTAGATAGTCATTATGTTTTGGTCCTGAGAGAATTGAACCGGACCTGGTGGAGGGCATTTCTCAAGATGGTACGACTAGACACAATTAGTACAACTTGAAACCATCAATATCAGAGTGGGTGATCGTAGGTAACACACTACGACTACTCTGTATGATCAGCACTTAAGGCAGTAAATACAAGGGGTTTGGTAGGGTAGTCTTACCAGTGCAATTATTAGCGACCACTAGATGCAGGGCTGTAATAGCATTTAACTGAGAGATCTCACTACGACCTGAAGGGGGAATTAGAAACCTGTAGGTCCAAATGTCCTGCATGGTGAAAAACCTTTCGCAAAGACTGTCACAGATGTGTATGAACCATACTTGCATATATTTCTCATCATTAGCATTACTAAAAAAGCCCCACTGAATTATCCTAAATGATATAGATAATTATGTTATAGACTTTGTAATTGCAAACATGTTTTGCAATGGGATGCATTTAGTCTCCTTTGACATCATAGACTGCCTTATTCTTTAAGAAATTATTGTTTTTTTTCTGATAGATGTTATCATTCTTCACTTTTAACCTCTCTAATACTCTAACAATGATGACTATCTACGGCACAACACCTTCCTGCAGCACAACAAAACTAAATAAAAATCTTCTGTTGTAATTATAGCCCCAATTTACTATTCTCTTTAAAATAATAACCTTTTTTCACAAGCCACTGACCCATTTAAGCATGCTAGGGCTTTTGAATAGGACATGTAGACAGAAAAACTGAAACCTGAAAAAGGAAAAAGGAAAATCATATATGACATTGCAAATAAACATTATCAGATTATTTTATTGAGATACATCTCTGCAAACACCATCCTGAGACATATACGAGACATTCTCATGTCGGAACTTGCGATTCCTCTATGAATTGTCACTTCATAAGAATTTGAGTTCTGATTTCCATAAGAAAAGAACATGTTTATAATTCTCAAGAATCTCCTGTGTCTTTCTTATATCATGGCATATACCCCAGATTTGCCACAGTTAAGCAGTCTTTGCCAAATCCCATCGGACACCAGCCATAGCCGTCTGAATGGCTCCTGGGCCGACAGAAATTGTCAGACTATAGGACCAAATGTCTGGCTGTCATACCCAGACCTTAGGCTACATTCTATATTTGTGTAGGGGTATGGTATTTACACTTTACGTTCATGTACCCGTGAGACTCAGACCTAGGTCCTTCGGGTGTAGTGGGGGAATCCGGATGGCAGGTGGCAGCACCTGCCTTTGGGTTCGTATCCATTACACCAGGGGGCCTACCACTCGTCCGCCACACGTCACGTGGCCAGTCTGAGTTTCGCGGGCTTTTCCCCTATATAAGGCTGGTCCTAGCCCATGTTCTTCAGTAGTGGTTTACCCACTGCTCAACCAGGTCGTTACCCGAAAGGGTAACCGAATGCCCTAGTAGCATGTAGTCCTCTGAGGCTGTGATCGTATGTAACATAAGCTATGAAATGCCTACCCGGAAACTTTTCTCTCTCTTCATTATGATTTAATCTAACTTAACGAGACGAACCACTACACTGGTGCCGTGACCAGTTGGTCTTCGGGTAAGCGCAGTCAGAAATGACTGAGCTGAGCCCAGTTAGGGGAAATGGCCCAAATCATGAGCTAAACTCCCCGATGGAGGATGGTGAAATCAAGTCACCACCCCAAGGTACAGAGTGGAGAGATCCACTGGAACACTACCCTGATGGGTTAGAGGATGTAAGAAAAAACTTACATGATGAACTGGATGAATTTGGGGACTCCTTATTCATGCCAGGAGGTACTTCGAAACCTGCACCAATGCATAAAAGTACTGCTCAATTTGGTAAACTACCATTTGAGGTACCAAAGCCTAGTGCAGGTATGTTTGAAACTCCATATAGTTCTCGAATTAAACACCAGAAATGTGGATTCGAAAGGAACAAAATGGACGAGCTTGAAGACATGAGAGCTGAATACGAGAAGATCCAGAAGGATCTTATTACACTGACCGGAACCCGAGACAAGATTCTGACTGAAAACAAACAGTTGATATCAGAACATCTTGATTACGATCAAAGTTGTAGATGCCAACAACAATTGTTATTGGATCAGATGGAGAAAGAAAAACAAGATTTTCAACTCCAGCACGAACAGTATCGTGATGCACTATACACGGCGGATCTGGAATACAGAGCCTCGTGTGATGAGTTGAATAGAACTAAACAAGAGTTAAATTCAACTCAATCGGCCTATGGTAAGTACCAAGAAGAGCTGATGAAAATTGAATCAGCCTTAAAGGATGCTCGGAAAACGTATCAAAAACAAACCGATGAGCATGAAAAGCTCAAAGGTCAATGGATACGTGAATCCACAGATTTGGCTGCCAAACAGACAAAGATGATGGATGATTATTCCGAACTGGAAGCTAAAGCTATCCAGATATCACAGTATCTAGAAGATACTGGTCGTGCAGTAGGCACTCTTGAATCAGACTTCACTGTTTCAGGAATTGCCCTAAACACGACGAGTAAACAGATGAACTCTTTGAGGGGCGATGACGGGGTAACAGAGACAACTGTACCTCGTTATGAAGGAGTAAAGAGTCATCAGGTTAGATTTACGGATAATACCTTCAAACCTCTTGGTTTAGGTACGGGAAATAGTGCCACTCGGCAAAAACCTCCACCTTTGACGGGGGATGGCCACAACAGTCACCTTTAGGGGGACCAAAGAGCCCGTATGCCCAGTATGGATGGAGTCAGTCCCAAACAGGAGCGAATCCGTCCAAAGGTAACACCCGGAACATGTCCGGAGGAACAACCGGACAATCATCCGGGAATTCCAGTCCAGCTGGAGGGCAATCCGGATGTGACCAAGGATCCCGACCTTCAGGAGATCGTTCCAGAAGCAGACCCTCTGCCGGTGGGACTGGTTCCAATAATGGAAATCAGTCGTATGGAACAGGAGGAAACACTAATCCCAATAGTGGTTTCTTTAGCTTTGGTGGAAATACACAACCCACCAATAATCCAGGGCCAACTCCTCAAACCGGCGGATACACCTTCTCACAGGTGCCTCCATACGGAGCAGGGGGATCAGGGGGTGGAGGAGGACCACCGTCCGGAGGCTTTGGAGGTACTTATGGTACGAATCCTCCAAGGAAAAAGAGACTCAGTCGCCGAGTGTCTCTTTCTCCAGGGTTACAAGCGCTGCATGACTCTAATGCAGCGATTGCTAACTTAGGTGTTGATTGTTACAATCAAGGTCTGGACGATACGGAGATCATGGAATGGAGTAAGGGTTTAACCCTTACTGGATCCACGAATCCGGCTCGTAGAGTAGCTAAGATACCTACCCCCTTTAATGCCAAGAACCCTTGGAAGGAGGAGTATCAAGGCTGCACGGATGTCTTTAACTGCAATGGATGGGGCAAAGCGGAAGCTCTCCCTTATTTAGTATGCTGGTTAAAGGAAGGCGACGGAAAAGGAGCCGTGGAACAATGGAGAGATTCTCAAATAGTAGGACTCTCAGCCCATATGAAATATGATGAACTCATAGAGATTGCTTCATATCTATATGGGAATATAGTTGGAGAAGACCCTTGGCTGACGTTCACTAAAAGAACGCAGAAGCCTAAGGAATCTGCCAAAGTGTTCAGCTTAGAATGTCAACGACTGTTGCATAAAGCCAGACCTCATTGGAGACTAGATGATGAATGCTTCCTAGATGAAATGTTTAAACAATTCATTGAAGGATTGCGGAATCAGGAACACAGGACAGTAGCCTGTGAAGCTTGGAAGAATGATGCCTCTCTGACAGATTTGTTCCAGTTCCTAGATCATTATGATCAAAAGGCCCGTATCTTTGCCGGGAAGGTACCTCAACGGATGTCAGCAATGATAATCCCAGAAGGAATACCCGAAACCGATTCATCCGAATCAGGGGAACCTGACGAAGATGAAAACGTTGGGGCCATTGGCCAAGGGAACCCCCGGTATAACCGGAACTGGGGAAAGAAACCGGGTTACGTCAAGGAGAAAGTGATTACTTCTAAACCTCCTGTGACTCAACCCGATACCAAACCTACTACCGGTCCGTCTTTATCAGAGGACCTGGTTAACAATTTGGTAAAGAAGATTACTGAAAATCTTAGGAGGCCTAAGCCTGATAGGAGCATTGTGATATGCTTCCGATGTCAGGAAACTGGGCATTATGCTGCTGAGTGTGAGGCAGATAAGCCAGTTTATAGAAACACTCGTTACCGGAACAATCCGGGTAAGGAGGACTCAGTGAAGAAGGAAAACTGAGAGGGGGTGTCCATGAAGGCAACCGGACTGCCAGCCTATCGCCGCTTGCAGTACTGGTGAGAATCCTCTAGCGATTTCGCCCAGCAGTGAAGCTAAGGAGCCTGATCAGTTCCTTACTCATGAGGCTGGGGAGACTGATAGTACACCAGGTGTCAAGAACCGGCAGAAGAACACCGAGGGGAAACCCGATATCAGTCCAGAGGGAGCGGCCAATGAGTTGGCCAGGGTGGGGTGTGCCCAGTTCCCCCCGGGTCATCCTTGTCTCGAGTTTTTGAAGGGATGTGGATTTGACCTCGGCGCTAAGACGGAACTTGCTAAGTACGCAAGTAGTCCTACCTACTTGAAAGGTAGGAGGTGGTACGCAGTTGTATCTGTGAGTGGTAGATCCGCTGAGTTTCTTGTCGATACGGGTGCTAGCCACTCCTGTATTGCTAAGAGATTCTACGATCTTTTGCCTACGAATCATGAAACTTTCACAACGGAAGGAAATGCTCGTACGGCCGACGGTAGCATGATACAAACGTTTGGTAGAACATGTATGAGGTTCAGTCTACAGGAAGATAAGGACTTCATCCTTACTCCTACTGTGGCGAACATCGCGGATGATGGTATACTTGGTCTGGATTTTGCTGCATTATATGGAGCAAGGTTAGATTCCCAGAGGGGAATATTGGAAGTGAGAGACCCGTATCAAGTAAGCAGTGTAGCCAGTGTAGCCCAGACTGTTAAGATACCACCGGGCACAGCCTGTGATGTCTTATGTCGAGCAGACAGACAGTTTTCAGGAAAAACTGGAGTTGTAGAGCCAGACATGGCCATGTTGTTAAGTATCGGATTGGAATCCGCCGACGTTCTAGTAGCTAACGCTGCTTGGACGGTGGTTCCTATATCCAATACCGGTAATAAGACTGTCTACGTACAGAAGGATACGATCCTCGGGTCGGTTGTCCAGTCTGAATTGGTAGAAGACTGTAAACATGTTTCGGCACCCGGAGCCCCTTCCTCACCCGAAAGGAGCCCGGAACTAGACACTCTAGTAGCCGAAAGCCATGTAGAAAGTGATGAACAACGTGAAGCTCTAACTGACTTGTTATACAAGTACCGTAAAGCTTTTGCTGCACCAAGTGAAAAGTTGGGGCGTACCGATAAGGTACTGCATACGATTGACACTGGTGAGAATGAACCTTTTAAGATTCCTTATAGAAGACTCCCACTAGCCAAAAAAAGGGTAGCTGAGGAGGAGATAGCTAAAATGCTTGAACAGGATGTAATAATTCCATCAACCAGTCCTTGGTCTAGCCCTGTGTGCATGGTGACTAAGAAAGATGGTACCATCCGTTTCTGCATAGATTACCGGAAATTGAATGGTATGACCAAGAAGAATTCATATCCCTTACCACGGATTGATGAGACTATAGACTCCCTTGGAGGTAAGCAATGGTATTGCTCTCTAGACTTACAATCCGGGTACTGGCAAGTGGGTATGCATCCGAAAGACATGGAGAAGACGGCCTTTTCCAGTCATGTTGGGTTATTCCAATATAATGCGATGCCGTTTGGATTGTGCAATGCACCGGCGACATTTGAAGCCATGATGGAAACTTTATTAAGTGACCTATTATGGAAGAAATGTCTCGTCTATCTAGATGATGTGATTGTCTTTGGGAAGACATACGAGGAATGCTTGGAAAATTTAGGTATGGTTCTGGAAAGGATCATAACTAATGGTTTGAAGCTGAAGCCCAAGAAATGCGATCTTTTTAAAAGATCTATTAATTACTTGGGGAGAATAATCTTGAATGAAGGGATTAAAGCTGATCCGGAGAAACTGGATGCCGTGTCAAATTGGCAGGCACCCACGAATGCGAAAGAAGTCAGATCCTTCCTCGGATTCTGTTCCTACTACCGGGACTTTATCCCAGGATATTCAAGGGTTGCCTTTCCTATCCAGAGTTTGTCCCACTGGACACCCGGGATGAGAAAGGAACGATTCCCTTGGGGATCCGAGCAAGATGAGGCCTTTATGAAAATAAAGGATTTGTTTGCAAGTACACCTGTGTTGAAGTACCCTACGGAGAATGATCATTTCATTCTAGATACGGATGCTAGTAATGAAAGCATAGGAGCCGCCCTTTCTCAGGTCCAGGATGGGGTTGAAGTTCCTATAGCCTTCGCTAGTAACACGTTGAGTAAATCTCAAAGAAACTATTGTACCACTAAACGTGAGTTGTTGGCTGTGGTGGTCTATACGAAGAAGTTCAAGCACTTTTTGTGGGGGTGTGATTTCACTCTACGGACTGACCACTCTTCCCTAAGATGGTTATTGAACTTCAAAGATGCAGAGGGGATGATAGGTTGCTGGTTAGCGCACCTATCCGAATTCGGTCTAAATCACAGCCAGATTGAACACCGAGCCGGGGCAAAGCATTTGAATGCAGATGCTTTGTCTAGAATCCCAGTGAGGAAATGTGCAAATGCTGAGTGCACTGATTGTGGAGCACACAATGCTGTGTTGGCAAGGGTTCGAGTTCCATTTGAAACCCATCCGGAACATGTCTTGAATTGGTCCTTGGAGACCATCCAGCAGTTCCAGGAGTCTGATGCAGTCACATCACGTTTGATTAAGTTCCTTAATCAGGGTATCTGTCCTCCAAGACCCGAAGTGTCATTGGAAAACAGAGAGATGAGACGATTCTTAGCTCAATGGGCCGAGCTAGAAGTCCGGGATGGTATTCTGTTTCGATGGAAGAACCATTCTAATAGGAAGAAAACCTTGCAAGTTGTCATACCTAGTGCTATGCGACGAGATATTATGTATTTCTGTCATGGACATAGAACTAGTGGACACTTTGGAAAGAAACGGTCTCTAGAACGTCTAACCAGACGATACTATTGGCCCGGCATGAGTACAGATCTCACCCGATGGGTGGAGACCTGTCCCGAGTGCTGTAAGAACAAACCAGGACCCGGGTTAGGCAAACTGCCATTATCCCAGGAACTGTTTGGTGTAAGGTTTGCTAGAATAACTGTTGACATTATTAGTGGGATTCCCCCCACTCCTAGTGGCAACACGTGTATGATGGTCGTGTCTGATTATTATACCAAGTACACCCGAGTGTTTCTTCTACCAGATCATAAGGCTGTTACTTGTGCTATGGCCTTTGTAAAAGGGTGGGTGCTGCACCTAGGTGTCCCACTCATGTTACATAGTGACCAAGGCAGAGAATTTGAGTCTAGTCTGTGGCAAGAGATGTGTAATTGTCTGGCGATCTGCAAGACAAGAACTAATCCCTATAGGCCACAGAGCGATGGACAGGTAGAGAGATTCAATAGGACTTTGATCCAAGTATTGAAGTCTCTAGTAAATGAGCAGATGGATGATTGGGATGAACAATGTGAATTTGTGGTACATGCCTATAATGGCACTGTACATTCGAGCACAAACTGTTCTCCTAATCTCATCGTTTTTGGAGAGGATTTGATTATGCCAGCAGATTTGGTGTTTGGCATAATAAGAATGAATCCGGAAACCCCTTGCCAGGTGATGTTTGTAGAATCCCTTCGGGATAATTTCAAACAAGCCTATGAGAGGGTTAGAGACGAGTTGCAGAAAACTGCGCGTTGGCAGAAAGTTGGCTATGACACAGGTCTAAAAGCTAGATTTTTTAATCTAGGGGATAGAGTACTGCGTCTACACCAACCTCTAGCCAACCTGAAATTAGCCAGCAATTGGGATGGACCTTTCACTATAACTCAGGTTATTAGTGATTGCACAGTGATTATTAAATCACAGCTTGGTAAATGTTACAAGTCAAATGTAGCGAGACTACGCCCATGGAGAGGGAGGGATACCTCCACCGAAATGTATGGTGATGGTCTATTGAAAGTAATGGAACAGAGTCATGTTAAGCAACTCGAAGTGGTACCGACCCGAAAGCGAGGACCCGGGTGGCCACGGAAGGTTGCAGACCCGAAGAGGGTGGTGCCCCCTGTCGTAACATCCGGAAAACAGGGGAAGATACAAAAAGTCTCGGCAGGCGCAGGTAAAAATAAGAGGAAAGGTCCTTCTAAGGCTAAGAAGACCTTGGAAAAGGCTCTTATGGATACCAGGTCAATAAAAGAGGCCTCAAAACCTCTTAGACGCAGTCCAAGGTTGCTAAAGACTGCCGTAACCTAGCCTGTTAACACAACGAGTGTGTTGTCCTGTACTGTGTACTGTTATATGTTGTAACCTAGTTCAATGTATATTTGAGCCAGTCATGAGTTTCTGGAAAAGGTCCTATGACAATGTACCCATGGTTTTGGACGGATAATCCAGTGGATATGCTTATGCTATCCATAAACTCCATAATACCTAGCGAGTTGTCATGGTTGAACCCTGAGTACGGACGGACGACCGATCGGGTATTGTATTGTTTTTATGTAAGGGCACATGACCTAATTAAGGGCACGCGGGAAAGTTGTTGACCCATTTTCGAATGGTCACGTGAGGCGCCGGTTTGATCATGCGCAGCGATTCAAGTTCGAGTATCCCGCCATATTGTCTTATTCCTGCGAAGGAAGAAGACGTGGCCGAGGGTGGTCTTACTCTTGTTGGAGTCTGATAGCCCGTGACAGCCATATTCCGAGGTGTGCCCTCGTTAAAAGGCACCCGCCTTTCACTGGGTAAGCAGTACTTACTGCTTATGCGGTGGATTTGGATATTTTATCCCCAAACAGCCACTTCTGTCGATGGCAGAAGAGGCCGTCCGCCTTGGCGGTGGTGCCGGTGCCAGCACCCCGCCGGAGTATGGAAGTGGTTCTCCCCAGAGTCCCACTTATACATACGACGATCAGCAATACGATGCTGATTGTGATCAGATGGATCAACAAATGAATGTTGATCAGTACTTCTCTGGAGTAGACGATAGCGACGTAGAATCGTTCTATGACGCATCCGACAACTCCAGACAAGTTAGTCCTGAACGCCGAGGTGTTCAACAACGAACTGATGTAGGTGAGCCTTATGTAGCCCCTCCATCCGAAGGTTTGAGTGGAGAGCCGGCAGGAGTCCAGTCTCATGACAGGGCTCTGATGCCACCTCCCCCTCAATTGCCGCCCGGTCTTGGTGGGAGTACCTCATTCGGTGCTTTGGGACCTGCTTCTCCGGTTGACAGGCCAATGTACCTAGAGCTGCCCCTCCCAGACAGTCCAGAATGGCACGATGTAGCCGGTCCCTATGACGGACGGATGTTAGCAATTTCTAGAAAATGCTGATACCCACCTGTTATGGGACACCCAGAGAGGTTGACGAGCGTGTTGTCAACGCAATCTGGGAATGTGCTCATCCGCAATGGGCTAATACCTTTCCGGAGTCCTGGTTGATGGATTACCATCAGATGGCCAAAGGATTGGTAGTCCACTTATGGTTTCGTAAAGCCGTCTGGGACGCAGAAATGGCTTTCTGAAGGAATACCTCTTATAGGCCTTCCTACGTGTCTGACAAAACGGGTTACACCGGTGTCAAGGCAGATGAGGTCTCTAGATACATAGATAGAGACCAGATCCTAATGTTAGGCACAGCGGATGAGTATGAAGCAGCAGGTAACGCTGTTGTGGATTACTGTCCAGGGGTCCCCATTACATCTCAAACCATTGAGGCGGAAGAGGCCCGTATTGGTGTGTCTCCACTAGACAGACTCGGGGTAATAGAGGACCTCGTAGTACGTCTATTGGAGAGGCAGTATGCACTGGCGCATCCGGAGCTAGTACCCGGACCCGCACCCGTGCACGTAACAGCCAAGATGGCCGATCGGATGGACCATCTCATGTCTCCTGCTAAAACTCCTACCTTGGGAGACGCAGCAGTAGTACCTGAGAAGGCCCTACCTGATGCAGATGGTTCCCCTAAAACTGCTCAGTCTACCCCTACGAAGACTGAGCAAGTAAAAGGGAAAGCAGCTGGTGGAAAGGGTAAAGCAACCCCCACCAAAGGTAAGGGTAAAGGGAAGCGGTCAGGAACCGAACCCTCTACCAGCACGAGTGTGGCCGACAGTACCCGAACCCGTCGGGTGTCTCCACGCTCGGCCAATAAGAAGGGCGCTAAGGCTTCGGATGTCTCCGGCAACGAGACGGACGCATCCGAGCCTGGCACTTCTACTAACGGCAGATCCCGCAGGCGGAATAAGAAGAAGGTTGACCAACGCAAACCTGAACCTATCGAGGTAGACGTTCAAGCTGATAATACAGAAGCTGAACCGGCTGTCCCAACCGTAAAAGTTGAGCTCGGTGTGCCAATCGTCAAGCTACACGACGTAATGGCCAATTTGAGTGGAGACGCTCAAGATGCCGCAGCCCAGGTTCTCGTGGGTCAACAACCCGTTGTGCAACCTGTGGATGTACCATCCGACCCAGAGGGAGAGGAGCCGGTTGACCCAGTTGTGGATGCCACTCCGACTGACGAGCAAGAGGCTGCTATCTGGGCTAACGCCAATAGCAACTTTGCCGACTTCATTCCTCTACACAGGGGACACCTGAAGGGGAGTAAATCCGTATGGAGACTGCCCCCTCGGATCACCTGTGAGAAGCGTGAAGATATGGAGGAGTGGCTTCGCAAGAAGCTCTCCAATAGAAAGCCGGCCAATATGTACTGGATCTATTGGGAATTCATTAAGAATTCGCCCAATGGTCTGTACAATTACGACCAGAAGGGCAAGCTCAAGTTTGCTCTAGATGAGTACTATGGAGAGGATCGTAAGGATTGTCCCTTTCAACGTTGTACTCAAAGTGAGGGTGAGGTTGAATTCTTCATCGAGAAAGTTCCTTCGTCATCTCGTGGAGGTTCATATGCACCACAGGCCGGAATATGTCTGCGACCGGGAGGTTGGCAAGAAATGTGCTAAATGCACAGGATGTGTCACCCCCCGACGCGGAGACATGGTCCGGCACTATGTGACTTCGCATGGAGAGGGCCTGGAGGCAGCCATAGATCGGGTGATGAAAATTCACTCTGAACTCTATGGTAACCTTAAGGGCCTCAATGCAGAGAAGTTGGCTTCCCTCACACCGAGTACGAAGCAGTTTGCGCCTACGGTTCCTGGTACTAACCAGAAACTAAAGGCTCGGTTTGCCCAGACTCCGGGGTCCGGCAAACTAGAGTACGCTCAGGAGGAGTACGATCTGTTGAATGAATGGAGGAGCAACAAGGCCCGCCGCCGTGGTGGGGCTTATGTAACTCCATCCGGAGAACAGGTCCGAAGCCGCAGGGATTACCGCCAGGGACCCTCCGCGGCAGATAGGAAGAGACAGGCGTCTGAATCTCCAAGCCGAGCCAGGTCACCACTGGAGGCGCTGGAGAGACAGACGAATGGGGGAAGGAAGAAGCCACATCTTCCATCTCCTACTGGAACTCCTTCCCATTATGGACGAGCACCAACCCCACTAGGTGCACAGAACCCGACATTCTTTGGTGTCAGTGGACCGGGTGGCCAGTCCTCCCGGAAACACGCGCCTTTGAATGTCAAAGACCCGAAGCAGTACCCTGCTATGGGCCCACCCGGACCAGAGATGCAAATCTTTGATCAGTACGGGAGGGTCAAGCAGGAACTGCCGACAGTAGGAGGTCAAGCTCCCCGACCAACAATGAGTGCTGTGGTGAGACAACGTCCACCCGCGCCATTGTTGACAGCCAAAGACCTTAGAAGGGAATCGTCGCGGTTGCCCCTAGCTCAGGGATTACCAACTCAAGGCCCTTCTTCGACCACTGCTAGTGCAGCTACTACTGCGGTTGCTTCTTCGCATACGCGTGTAGCTGTCACTGCGAGTGGGTCTGGAGCACAGCCGAAGCCTCAGGGTCAGGTACCCCCACCTGGTGCTGTGGTTCATCGGCCTAAGCTGATCCAGACAGTGGAGACCTTCTTCAAGAAGGAGGACAAATTGTCTTGCAATATTCAGAGCAAGCAATTTGAGACGTTACAGCACCACCTGGAAAACCTCCACCTGGATATGTATCGTCGGACCGTGTCGAGCACTCTCCAGTGCATTGACGCGATCCAGAAGTCAGAGATCAACCGGATCTCGACTCAGATAAAGGCGGATGTTGCCAAAGATAAGCAGGAAGCTGCTAATCTGTGGCAGGAGGCCTTATCCGAGAAGGAAACAGCTTTTCAGATGCTCGACCTAGAACGAGCAACGAACATGAAGAACCAGCAAAAGTTCTTCAAGGTTTTTGGAGTTATCATGGATAACTGGGACGGCACACCTGAGCATGCTTTGAACCTGTTCGAAGCATGCCAAAAGGTGGAACTAACACCTGCTGTCCCCGCATTGGCATCTACGGATGGAACCGGTGTGGACCCCCCGTTCAGCCACAGGCTCAACAACCGGGTCAAAACCAGCCACCCGAGGAGAACATGGAACAGTGAAAACTGTTGCATGAAGATCGGACATAATTGTGTGTCCCGGGGTGCTATTACCTATGTATTGTTGGATAGGAAACCATTTTTTATCCAACCCGTATTGATTCGGGTACCAAACTGTACCCTAATCCGGAAACTGAAAACAGAAAGAGGAACAAACAAGTCACTCTGGAGGAGGAGTACGAATGCTGTAAACACCATAATTGTACCGTGCTATAATATAATGACTGTGCCTATTATAAAATCATGGACAATTTACACTAATATGGACTTTTGAACTACAAACCGGATTTACTACTACACCACTACTATTTGTGAGCTAGCACTACAGGCATCAGGGTTTAGCTACGCCCATAAAGTTCTTCAATAATCTACAAATGGACCTCTTATTATCTCCAAGTTAGCTAGCACTACAGGCATCAGAGTTTAGCTACACCCACCAACAAGTTTTACTATAGCACTTCAGGCATCAGGGTTCAGCTCGCCCATACCAAGACATCAGCAGCATCCGACTCCTGTTACATCCTCCAATCATGAAAACAAGTAACTTTGTTGATAATATTATATTGTATGTAAAATTGTATTTATAACTATAAAAGATATATTATTATATAAGGGTACTTACCTATAAATATACTGGATCTGCGAATCCTAAAAGTTGTTTAAGGTAATCCTAGACCTATAACTGTCTATATAGGTCATTCCTGGTCTCAATATATTAAGAGACTATACTTCTTCTGTAACTTGTAAATATAAAACACTAATGTATAAACTGAGCTGCGTCTCAAAAGTATAAATATTTTTTCTATAAAATAAGAGAAGGTCCAACGGATTTCTCTAAACTTAGTATTGTATTACTCAGGTTAATACCTAATTGTGTTCATATAGTATCAGATTAATTGTTCATATCTGATCATTAATATTCAATTCACTTTGTAAAGTGGACAGAGTTGTTAATTTAAAAAGTCGAAAATTTTTTTCCCGGGTTTAATAACTGTAATACGATCATTATTTACAACCACCGGTCCTTTTAAGGACCCTACTGTTGTCAAAATGTTACTATAAATCTGTGATAATTGTATATTTATCATTTGTGGTTGTTATAAGCTACTGGTGGAAATGAAATGAATGACACTCGATGCTATTATTGTATAATTTTTCAGAAATAGGATAGTCCTATACTATAGCCTATTTCACATCGAGCAAGTGTAATTAATACCCCTTTTTAGTATTGTAAACAATCACTTACTAGGTTATTAATACACTGCGGTATAATTACCCCCAAGTTATTGTCTAAGGGGGGCAGTGTAGGGGTATGGTATTTACACTTTACGTTCATGTACCCGTGAGACTCAGACCTAGGTCCTTCGGGTGTAGTGGGGGAATCCGGATGGCAGGTGGCAGCACCTGCCTCTGGGTTCGTATCCATTACACCAGGGGGCCTACCACTCGTCCGCCACACGTCACGTGGCCGGTCTGAGTTTCGCGGGCTTTTCCCCTATATAAGGCTGGTCCTAGCCCATGTTCTTCAGTAGTGGTTTACCCACTGCTCAACCAGGTCGTTACCCGAAAGGGTAACCGAATGCCCTAGTAGCATGTAGTCCTCTGAGGCTGTGATCGTATGTAACATAAGCTATGAAATAAAAGCTCAGTTGCCTACCCAGAAACTTTTCTCTCTCTTCGTTATGATTTAATCTAACTTAACGAGAAGAACCACTACACTTGTGACACTCAAATCGGACCATTATTAGTAGGCCGCAGGGTGAGGCACCAAATTATGAAGTTTCGTTCCAATGAGAGGGGTACTACCAAATTTTTGTGGATTTGCATAGGGAATGACCCTAGTAATCATATACCAAAAGTTCTCCGCTGACATTCCTGCAGTTTTTGCGTAGGTCAAGGTCAAAGGTCAGGAATTTCCCTCTATATTCCTATATAAAGCTGTTTAGCCCAAGAATTGATTTCATGTTCTCTCTGAACTAAGTTAAAGGGCTAAAAGAGAATTTTATGGTTTTGTTTGGGCCAGAAAATCATGCTGATTCCAAATAAACTTCTCATATTAGTCTGAGTATGCTGGAAGTGGCAAAAACTTGATATTCAAAAATAAAAGTAATATTGAAAAATATGTGAAAATATCAAAAATCTGTAAAACATGAAATTAGCCTCTATCAATGCACAAAATACCTAGTTCAGCTAGCTGGTGGGTGAGGAGCATAATAAGTATGGAATGATTATGTAATTAAGCTTTGACCTACTTAATTAGGTACAACTCAACTTCTACAACATTAATCTACTCAGAGTTTGATATAAATATATGTTTGATATTTCAATACACAACGCTGAGTTGCTTAACGCTAGCCCTCCATTTTGTCTATGTCAGAAACCCCTATCTTGAACTTAAAATTTCGCAAAGTCCTGCTAGAACTGTAAAATGGTTTATGACTTTTGACCTAATTGAATATGTCATGGTCTATCTAACTAATTACTGCAACCTTGTTCAGACACTTGCATTAATTCATGTAAGCATCCTACCCAAATACAAATTGTTTCAATAGGCAGGTGATCAAGTATTACTTTGAACAATATGGGGCTAATACTTTTCCTCGTAAATCTGCATTCGCATAGACAATCAATGCTGATTTCTGATTTATGCACAAAATAATGCATCCTATGAGTTAAACCTACTCCAATCAATTCCTCTATGTGAGAAACCCCTAATTATAAATTAAAAGTGTGTAGAAAGGCCTCTTAGAACCAGAGATATGACACATATGGTTTCTGTGACCTTTGACCTAATTAAGTAGGTCAAGGCTTAATTACATAATCATTTCATACTTATTATGCTCCTCACCCAGCAGCTAGCTGAACTAGGTGTTTTGTGCATTGATAGAGGCTAATTTCATGTTTTACAGATTTTTGATATTTTCACATATTTTTCAATATTACTTTTATTTTTGAATATCAAGTTTTCGCCACTTCCAGCATACTCAGACTAATATGAGAAGTTTATTTGGAATCAGCATGATTTCCTGGCCCAAACAAAACCATAAAATTCTCTTTTAGCCCTTTAACTTAGTTCAGAGAGAACATGCAATCAATTCTTGGGTTAAACAGCTTTATATAGGAATATAGAGGTAAATTCCAGACCTTTGACCTTGACCTACGCAAAAACTGCAGGAATGTCAGCGGAGAACTTTTGGTATATGATTACTAGGGTCATTCCCTATGCAAATCCACAAAAATTTTGTAGTACCCCCCTCATTGGAACGAAACTCATTTTCTAAGGACATTATTGCTACTCACCCTGTGGCCTATAAGGATTTTACAGCATAAAAAGAGCGTTAACATATAATGATTTTTTTTTCTCAAAAGTCCATCAATCCTAATGGATTTCATGATAAAAATAGAATACTACATCCATGCTTTATGACATTTCTCTATTCCCAGAAAATGCCCTTAAATACTCTTTATGTTTTGGTCCTGAGAGAATTGAACCGGACTTGCAGAATTAGAAACCTGTAGGACCTGCATGATGAAAAACGTTTTCGCAAAGATTGAAAGCCACTTACACAAAACATTCAAAACCATACATGCTAACACTCCTGGATTGGCCGGGAGACTCCCGGATTTTGACAATTTTAAATGGAATCTCCTGGTTTTGATTTCTCCCCTTAAAACTCCCGGATTTTCATCCATCTCCCGGTTTTTGGGATTATAATGCTCTTTTAGTCTATAAAATCTCCCGGATTTTGAAGTGTTTATGATTTTTTGACATAAAAAGAATACAAAATGCTCAATTTTGTATAGACATTTTGCCCTGTAGACCACCCGATCATTTTCTATATAGGTAAATTTGGGCAAATTAGTTTCAATCTCCCATGGTCTCCCGGTTTGGGTCCCCGAAATGTTGGCATGTATGTCAAAACAAATGTCATTGAACATACTAAATCTTTAAATAAGGAAATGCACTTCCAGTCAGCAGCTGTTTACTGGGATTCCCAGCATCATGACAATAGCAGGATGACATTTACTGCAGAAGATCCGCTATTCTCGTGGGTGTTTAGAATTCAGGTCAGCACACAATGCTCAAGCACTGAAGGGTAGAATGGTACCATTAGTAGCCCCAATGGGCCCCGGGAGGAACTCAGGGCTAAGGCACACCTATTAGGCTATATACATGTAAAATTGACAAGTAGACAGGGAGAGAGGGGGCTTCTGAGCAATATCTAGCAAGCTACCATGCTATAACTTCTGAAAAGTTTTCTACGGTGCTAATATCCCAAATGTTTTCATATATAGGCTGCCGCAAACATATGTGGGGCTTTTATCCTTTAAACAGCTCTTAACCTTCAAACAGGAACCTGTTTGAGGGTTAAGAGCCACCACAAAATCTTATCCCGAGCCACCACAAAATTTTATCCCTCAAACATGTGTCATAAGCCCCAACTGCTCTTATCCCTCAACCACTCTTATCCCCCAACTGCTCTTATCCCTCAGTCGCTCTTATCTCTCAAAATTTGTTTTCACATGAAATAACATATTTTCCTTTACTGTGAACAGGATAACCTGATCACCCCCTCCAGTGCAGGGCCAAGATACACCAGGATAGCATATGTAAATTCATACCTGTGATTATTATCCCCTGTTCCACCGATTTGTGGGGAAATGTGAATATATATATATATATATATATATATATATATATATATATATATATATATATATATATATATCTGTAAACATGGGATGTGTCCAAGTCCATGGGGGATATTACATCAATGGGTTATATATTTGATTTCTTGGGGGTATAACGGGATAAGTTGTGCCAGGCAATCACAATACAGTAATCGCCAATGGATTATAGCACTTGAAGGAAAAGAGCGATTGAGGGATTAGAGCAGTTGGGAGATGAGAGCAGTTGAGGGATAAGAGCAGCTGAGGCTTAAGAGATATCTTTGAGGGATAAGATCCTGTGGTTGCCCTTAACCCTCAAACAGGTTCCTGTATGAGGGTTAAGAGCTGTTTGAGGGATAAGAGCCCCACAACATACATACTGGACACAGACCCGACGCAGACTGGATGCAGACCAGAATTTGGTGAGATTAGGATGGTAGTCTGTCGCCAGTCTGCATCCCCCACTTTTCAGTCTGACTTTAGTCTGTGAAGGAACAATCCTGTTGAATTCCTATCATCAGACAGACCGTCCGTGGAAAATCTGAAAATATCTAAATAACATTGTTTGATATCACAGATTCCCTCCAGATGCAGACGGGATGCAAAATCTGCGTCTAGTCTGCGCCTGGGGCTGCCACAAACAGCACAGACTAGACTGATTTCCAGTCCAGTCTGCATCCGGTCTGTACTGTTTGCGCCGGGCTTAAGTATGCAAATTAAAAGATAAGGCTTATTTACAGCACAGGATGTGCTGATTGCAGGGTGGTGGTGGGGGGTGGTGCTGCAACCATCAGATTATAGATGTCCCGTGACAATAGAAAGCTGAGCACTGCATGTTTATAAATGAGCCATGTATCTCAGCCATGTATCATTTACACATGCAAATAATTGATACTATCCGTGTCTTGATTGTCTCTAAAATCAACCCATCGGTCTTCTTAGGGAGAAAGTAAAAGTAATGAATCGTATTACAAGGCTAGGCACTTTTTCAGTTCTTATTTGTTTTCCTCTCTATTATAATCTTGGACATGAAGATACACTCTCTAAACACGAATCATCTTTAAAAAAAGGTGCATTGCTAAAAGATAACAGGAAACCCAATTATAACATTAAGCATTACCATATATTTTACTCTATTTTACTCTGTGTAACATTTTTTCCTCTATATCCAGTTCCAAGCGAGGTTGACCCCTGTCTTCAAGATGGGAAATGAAGTCTCCAGACCTCTGCAAGGAGACATCCAATCCTCTTTGGGTGACGCCCAGCTCTCTAATATTATCCGGGTTATCCTCCCAAAGGATGTTGACCACCCAACATTGGGTTTGGTGCTGGAAGAACGAGATGTGGAACCATGTGTCATTATTGTTGACATCATAGAAGGAACACATGCAAGCAAAAGTGGGCTAATACAGAGACATGATTCACTGCTTCGGATAAACAACACTGAGGTAAAGGGAGAAAATGTGATGACTGTGAGTCTCCTTCTCCAAGGGCTGGAGACAGGGAAACCTGTGGCCCTCTTACTTCAGTGCCAAGAGGGATATTCTGCATTCTTGCAGACCATTTTCCGGGCAGATGGTTCACCAAAGACCATCAGAGTTACTACTCCAATAAGGAGGCCTAGTGTGTACTCTACAAACTCTGAGGGTGACAATCATATGATGTCTCCAGAGGTACAGACTAGGTGTGATGAGATGGGAGTTACACCAAGTGGAAAGTCTCAGACATCAATCGAGGCGCTGACAAAATTCTTCAAAACAAAGATGTCGCCGAGTGGTGTTCAGTGCACGCCAACATGGAAGCATGCTAGGATAGCCAATGGGAATGGTCAAGTGAATGCTAATGGTGGCCATCTTGAACTAAGAACACCAGGACAGAAGGATAATGACACAGCCATCATGAACAACTCTTCCAGCCAGCAGTCACCCCAAATCATTTTAACCCAGTGTGATAAACAGAAGGACAATCAGAACCAAAACAACTACATCACTCCAACTAACAACAACAGCAGTAACAACAAAAACAGTGATGAAACCCCTTTGAGCAATCTCCAAACAGAGCGGCGGCTATCAGGTACTGGATCACTAAGTGGCCATCGGAGTCCTTTGACATCTCGTCGAGGCAGTGTTTGCAGTCCAAGGAAGCATCATAAAGTGCGCAATTTGCTTGAAGACTCGATAACTGCTGATACCCTACACAATCTAGCAGTAGAGGTGAGTGGTTTAAGTCGTGGCTGTTCTCTCTTTTTTCTTCTTCTTGTTTGAGTCTTTCTTCTATTCTTCATAGATGAGTTAATGTAAATTCAGCCTGAACCTTCCCGTCGACTCAACCTATATGACAATGCATATATTATTTCTGAATTAATCCTGTTTTAGTATCATCTATATCTCTGAAATTCTAACATTTTTACTGAAAATGAGGGAAGGATGAATACTAGTCACGGCACGTGTTTCTGTCAAGTGCGATCCACCCGGATCTCCAATAAGGTGTTTGGTGAATTGAAAGAATAGTGCAGGACAGTGGATTCACCATGTTGTTTCAGCCATCTTGGTTGGCCCTCTGGTATATTTGGCAATCTATTTGCTGCTTTATCTAAAAAAATAGTATAATATCTAAACGTAAATGTCTGTATTATCGCCTTAAAGATCAAGTATTAGGGACAATGTCTAGTCTCAGTAGGTAAACTGACTATTGGCCACTAGCTGGTCAGGAGCTGGTTCCGGCGACACACACTGATAAGAACTGATCAGATGGGACCAGCATGTCCCTGGAAGTGGGTGTTAACCAGGGACAAGTTACCCATCATGGTATGTCTTATCAGTGGGTTTTAGCTCAACCAGCGAAATTCAAGATGGTGACTCCACTAAGCCTCACTGTAAAAATATTCCGTTGAATAGACGGAGATTCACCGTTTAATTTTACAATAAATCTCCTTAATTTCAAATCCAGTGAAGCTCCGTAGATATTGACCATATGACAAGGAAATTCTGTAAACCAGTACAGAGAAACACCTTTTTTTTTAATACAGTGAAACCGAGTATATATCAAAGCATTTACGGTAATGCACATTTTGAATACTTACAAAGAATCTCCATAATTTCAATTCTCGTGAAACTCTGTAGATTTTGACCATATAACAAGGAAATCCTGTAAACCAGTACAGAGAAACACCTTTTTCCTGAATATGGTGAGACTCGGTATATTTCAAAACATTTACCATGAACCACAGTGTGGCATAACTTGTAATTCTAATCCTGGTGAAACCCTGTAGATATTGAGCATATAACAAGGAAACTCAGAAAACATGTTCTGAAAAATACATTTTCCTGAATAGTGTGAAAGCTTGTATGTACCAAAGCACTTATAATAATGCAAAGTATATTTCAGTTTCTTGAATTGAGAGTAGGTGGTGCCATAGAAAACAATATCCTACACATATAAAAAGGTTTGATTTTTGTATTGATTCAGTCCTTGGGTGTGTGTGTGTGTGAATCAAAGATGCTTGTGTGTCTGTAATGTATTTACGGAGGATCACAGTGAAAATTACGGTGAATTAGTGTAGTGACTAATTATCAATATTGAATATCCGTAATCTACCACAGCAAAATACCGTTTAACAATTTACAGGGAATTTGTGTTTTGATTATTGTTCAGTTTGATCACACCAGGTGGCAGCCTCTTTCATGATGAGATTTCCTTGAGGAGTCTATTCTATACACACTTATTAATGTATCAAAAAATGATAATGATTTACAACTTTTGAATTAAATGCAGCATCAATATTGATGGCCAATTATGGGGCTGTGAGAATATGGTTAATGGTATGGTAATCTACTTTTGTGAGATATTTTGTGGAGACAAACACCTATTCTGTGGTGATAAGAAATATATATGTCCACCCAGCTATGCATGTTGCTTTGTAGCAATCCTAGGGTGCTGTCTGCCCCTAGATTGTAATTACAAAGTGTGATGAACTATTCTATGATACTTTCATGGAACTAGGGATTGGAGCAGAAGTGAACTGGATTATAGAAATACCATAATAATCCATCCTTTGATGCCATATCAAAATGACGGTGATTTGAAGTTTTCCCTCGATATAACGGTGATTCTCTGTCACCACTTGGTGAAGGACATTCTCCGTTACAATAACAGTAATTCCAAGAGAACGGTGACCGTAGTTATTACGGAGAATGGCTGGCACCCAGTGGTGCCAGAGAATCTCCGTTTTTTGGGTAACTGAGAATTACAGTTAATCTAAGAACGGTAAATCAATGTTTTTAGGTAACGGAGAAGTACCGGTTAAAAATACGGTGATTTTGGAGAAAACGGTGACCGTAAAAAATACGGAGATTGGCCGGCACCCAGTGGTGCCAGAGAATCTCCGTTTTTTCGACGGAATTTTTTTTACAGTGCTCCATACTAAGTCCTATACCGTGCAGCCTGTCAGACAGTTTCGTGACAATGTTAAGGTCAAACTTCTTGTCAGTGGAGCCAAGAAGGGTAGGTATGAGAAAGGTCTCTCATAGAGGGGAGACAAACTGTGGCAATTGAAAAGTGAAAACAAGCGTGTGTTCCTAGATAAGATAAAAAAAAAAAAGAGTAAACTGTCCAAATGACCGTCATGCATCCATGATTTTAGCTAAACAATTGATGCTGTTTCTACTCTGATGCCCAGTAATCTGTATGAGTGATCTATTCTGTTTGTTTCTTATGTGTACCCGAGTCCTGTTGATTGAAACCTTTTCATTTTGTTCTTGTTTGTTTGGCTATGATGAACAGCTAATTGTATCAATTTAATTTGTGGCCAATAGGAATTCTCAAACCCAAACTCATAATACCCGCTCTTTTTCCAGCATATCTGAATTTGATAGAATTTTTGTTAGAACGTCTGTATTATATCATCACTCTATTTAAACAAATGACTTACGAGGCTCTATTGTGATGTAAGAATCAAGATCCTTGTTGTGCTAGTAGAGTATCCCTTATAATCTATCAGCCTGGGGTGATATCACTCTCATCTGGGATGGCGATTGCTAACACTGATTTTTAGTAAGGTATATATATATATATATATATATATATATATATATATATATATATATATATATATATATATATATATGTATGTATGTATGTATGTATATATATATATATATATATATATATATATATATGTATGTATATATATATATATATATATATATATATATATATATATGTCTAGAGTTGGAAACAGCATGATAGCAGTGAAATTGCGGGAGCTCCTGCGTACCACGCCCCTGTTTATGAAGCAACCTCTCATTATATGCACTTTGTGTGTGGTCAATATTTAGCAAAATGCACAATTTTATTAAAAATATTTCATAACCATTCAGTACCACATTTGATTAAACACCATTAAAGGAGTATACACTTTTCCAGAATTACCCCAAATAGTTCCCCTATATATGTCTTGTGTTTGGACAAAAAGCATGTATGACTACCAAGTCTATTAGACTATGTTCTTTTAAGTAGTTCCCAGATTATAAAGGGATCTAAATGCACAGAACTAGAACACCAATTGAAGCTATTGTATTCCATCAATAATATCATCAAAAACACCCAATTTTCAGGGTCTAACTTAGTTATATAGCGAGAGCTTTTGTCATTTTCACTTGATATTTCTGGTAAACACTGTATATGGACATTCTGACTGACAAATGAAACTATTTGCAATATTATAATGCATTTAGTAAATGGGGTAAACCATCTGAATCCTCCCACAATAGCCACTTCACCAAGATCACCAGTAATAATAGCCTTTCACTTTATGGTACATTGCAGAAATGCTTTACAGTACATCAGTTGCAATGCTGTATAGTATAGAAGGCCCTAAAGTCACTCAGCTAAATCAAGAACCGCACTTTACAGCCCTTGCTATCCCCACAGTGAATGACTTTAGTGTAGATCCCTGAGCACAACGCATAGTTAAAGTAAACATACCCGGTGCATCCTCAATCAACCTGGAGGTTAATTCAAAAGATCCTGGGATTTCTACCCCTGTGATCTTAGTGTAGGCATATATCAGTGGTTGCAGGCCTGTCAGGAATAGCAAGTCCTGAGATCACTTCACTATTCCTTTTCCAGCGCTAAGATCACTGCGATCTTAGTGAAAGAATTGCATAGTGGTTTAACCTTAGTACAAGAGCACTTACAGGGAACACTCCTGATCGAAAGAGTGAATAGCCTGCTGCATACATATAGAGGGGAGGGAGGACGTTCACAGAGTGTCCTTGAGGGCTCTTAGGGCTACTCATGCATTATGTGCACTGTAAGGTAATTCTTCCCTTCTCTCTCTTTGTCCTGGGGGGGCACAATGCCTGTAATAGGCAAGCATAAATCATATATTCATGGGAACAACTCTTGAATGCTGTACAGGGTCAACTGAACCCTGTGCTCTTTTGTTAGCCCAAATGGGGATGGGGAACGATGCTATAAACACTGTTGTGAAGAAGAGTGACTCCACAGCTATTCCTTTATTTTGGGATTCTTACCCCTGTGCCCAGTCAGTCCTTCTTGGAATAGTGAAGGAGGGCTGAGGCTAAGATCGATGCTATCTTAGTGCTGGCTAGGAAAAGTGAACGCAGTCTAATCTTAAGATCGCTTAATAGGATAAGGCAGAATAATTCCTAAAATCGCAGAGGTTGCGATCCCAGGATCTTTTGAATTAACCTCCAGTTCTCAATTCCACTGCAAGGATACACTAGTCTGAGCCAGTCCGAGACTGCTCGAATGGGCCAATAATAACTTCATGGCAACATGGCTTCATGTTCTTTATAAGTAGCATATAAAGTAGAATTTTGGCCTGCAATGCTTGAAAATTACATGTGGAAGCATCCCCCCATAGTACATGTAACTAGTGGTAAGGCAAGGTTTAGTCTCTATTTAAGTGACTGTCGGAGGACACTATTGAGACGATACTCAGTTCAGGGCAGCTAGCTGTATCAATATAGTGCCGACTCAGTCCTTAACACCAATATGATGGTATATCTATCAGCCTCTGTAACACATGAACGACATGGTTACCACAAAGGTGTGCAGTACTGCCTTTAATATGGTTTATCCTTCATAAACAAAGATTTTTTTTCTAATAATTCTTAAAGACCAAGTCGGGTGTCCTAAAGGTGCATATGTATATTCAAGTTCTTCGTGAACAACGTGGTTAATTACCTTTGCATAAACCAGGAGGTCTAGGCATTTCAATTTTAATATGGCACAATTATTGAGAAGAACTCCCTAAATTATATTTCCATTCATCCACCTCTGGGGAGCATGTCTCCTAACTTTACCAGCCTTTTGAATTTGGACATGTGACTGATATACTCAGACCCCACCTCCTTTATGATTGGGGGGGCAGGCCCCCCTGCCCCCCTTTCCTACGCCCCTGTTAACCCCCCCCCCTTCCCAATGTGTCAGGGTAGCTTCTCACACCTCTTCTGTCAAGTGGGCTCCCATGCTAGATGTAGTTGAAGCTCTAGGCTGCCAACAACAGTGTCACCCAAACCGAATGCCGAGAATCTCATGCAAAGGGTTTAAGATATATGAATGTATAGAATGTCCAAAGCAGTCCAAAATATATAAGCGGCTGTCTCAAATAAGCAAATGTCTTGTATAAGCACAGGGGATAAAGGCACCACCAAATTTATAAGTGCTGGCGCGCTTAAACGCGATGGGACGATATGGGTCAGGTCGCCAGAAAGCAAGAGATTTTGTGTTTTTTTGGGTCATTTTGGACTCTTGTGGCTCTAGAGAAAGAAGTTGTGAACTAAACTTGCCTTACATAGACTCAGCTGATAGAAGACACTTAGGGCTAACAGAAAGATGTAAACTTGAGGTCAAGACTTTCTCAGACTTATAGCCTGCCGAGGTGAAAAAAATAGCCAAATTTGTTCTTTTTTGACCTTTCATATCTTTTACAAGTGTCCTGTCTTGAAAAAAGAACATCTGGAGTATCCCAAAGTTATTTTTTGTATTGTTTATGATCATAGGTATCATTTCCATGAGGTTTGGACATGTTACTGAGTGAAAATTTTTCATGATGTGTCTTAGAAAATGAAATTCTGTAATCAGTAACGTCCAGTACCTAAATCTAAATCAGCTATAAAACATCGAAAAAACAAAGCTTCAAAATATTTGTTATTACCCATATGAAGGGCCCTATCATCTCCTACTTTGGGGAAAGAATTGTGTGTCTATCAGCATTTGTCTCCGTGTGAGAGCAGCTTTTGTGAAATAATTCTGATAAAAGTACCGGACGTTACGTAACGTCCGGTACTTTTATCACCATGTAAGAGGCAGTCTACTGTGCATGCATAACTCAATTTTTTTTCCATTTTGTAATTGAAGTCAATAATAGACATATTGGCCATGGTATTTCCTGTGTTTGTTATGCATAAAGGGACATTCATATTCTGAGAGCAACTTAAAATACCTCCATATTTCATCATTTTGGTACGGGACGTTGCATGACACAAAATAAGCAATAAAAATGGAACCGGATGTCATAGGTTGGTATTTTTTGGTTTTCTGAGCTGAGGGGGTGTCCCTTTACAAATTTGTTAAAGTTATATTTATATAAAGTAATTAGAAAATTAATTTTTCATGCCCTTCAACGGCAAAATCTTACATTTTCTGATGAATCATTAAAAAATATTCAAGATGGGTTGATCAACACCTTCAACACAATATCAACCGGCTGTCAATGTTGATGCAACATTGGTGTCAGTACCCAAGGATGATCCACACATCCACCATTTCCCATGAAAACAACCTTTAAATGAATGTATCGATCTCAAATTATCCCCCCATGAGACACTTAGGCTATACCAAATCAATTAAGATTTGGGCTATAATTACATGCAGTTTAACGCATACTATATAATTCTTTAAGACACCAATATGTAAGTTCGCCATCCTTTGTTTCCCGTTGATATATTGATAATCTCGGCATGGCCTTCTTCCGGTCACTGGTTAACTGGAATATATCTCATTAGTTTTATCCGCAGATTGGGCGTCATCTCCCACCTGTACACAAAGGGTTCACCTTGTTAGACTGGGTCTTTTCACCTTATACATCAACCTCACACTGATCATAAAATACCATATGACAGGTAGATCCGTTTTATTCTAATAACTTGGATTAAGGATCCGGCGGCGAGATTTTTGGCAAATTAGAAAAAAAAATCATTTTTTTTTTTTTTGCCTCTGGCCGATGGGATTTTTGTAGAATCTGACCAAAGAAAATTCTTGGAGGAAAGAAAGGTCATTTTTGCAAATAGAACTTTAGTATTAAGTCTTTAAATGAGTGACAAATCTCGTTATTCCTACATTTGATGGCATGAAAATGACTTTTCCATGCCTTCTTTTTTTTCTTTATTGCTCTGGCCGATGAGATTGATACTCAAAAAGGGGGTTCATCCGACTTTTTTTTATATTTTTCTTCTGATGGCCGACCTTAAAGTTTAATGAAAAAGTCTGTAATCCAAGTGATAGGAATTTGATGGCCTGATCATAGGATTGTGTCCCAAATGCATAAACGTTTGGGGACGTTCTGAGATGGGTGTGGGTGAAGAAAATATTTGTAAAAGTGTTTCGAGCATTTAAACACATTGAACATTTGGAAGTTTTTTAACATCAAAGCAATGCTTCTGTACCCATACATAAGACCATTATTGTAGTAGGTCAAAAAAACAGAGTGGACAGGAATACTGTTTTTGACGTTGTATAGACTATTTTTCTCCTGAAAGATTAAACAAAGAAAATAATTATCATTTTAGTGGGGGAGAGCAGAAAATCCAGATGACATCACAAAAATAAAAATAAAATTATCTATATCTCTATGGAACAAGTAATTAATGGATATGTCATGATGCGTGACTCATATCCAACAATAACAAAGCCCCCCGAGTTGCATGTTATTGTTGGATATCAGTCACGCGTCATGACATATCCATTAACTACTTATTTTATTACACTATTAATCAATAGATATTCAATAGAAAATCAATAAATACAAGTTGAAAACAAAAATCATTCCCCTTCCTCGGGACTCGAAGCCTGCCATAGTGTGTGTACACACAGCGAGAAAAAACGTTCGCCCAGACCGGGCGTCATCCCGCCTACCTCTAGAAGCTGAGCGCAATGCGCTAACCACTAGACTATCGGTACACAAACCTCTGCTTGGCAGCCATTGGTTTGGTCTGACCGTGTCCCGCAGTCAGCGCGGTTATGGGAGCAGCAGCAGTAGTGCTGGGGAGGGGTTGGCAGGAACGCCCGGCAGGTGCTGGCTTGGTTTGAACGCAGTACCGTATATCCTTGTGTAAAGGCCTGGTCAATTTGCCACTTAATAAGGAAGTTTATGTGGTAGGCAGTACTAATACAAGCCTGGGCTTATAAACGGGGAAATATGGTATGTAGCTATGGGACAGGCAGCTCTGACCACTGTGGTGTAATCCTAACTTAATTCTACTGCTGCTATTCTCGTCAGTCCCTGTGGCGCACTGCATAGGGAGTTGGATTTCGACCCCTACCCTGGCAATGAAAATTTCGTAGTTTTTAACATGTAACATATGACATGTAAGGTGTGCATGTTATTCATGGATAACCACACTGGGTGCCTGTTATCCTTGGATAACCACACACCTTACCAAAGTCATGATGCATGCATCATGCCATGCAATATCGACAGGTATGTGCATGGGAATATCCAGGAAAAGCACTCAGAATCACAGAAATCATGTAATAAAGCATAATATGGAAGTTCTGTCTTGCATTCTAAGGGGGGCTTCCCTTACCCATCTTAAAAGGATCTGTGTGCCTATTCCTTGTCCCCCCCCCCCCTTGATTACCTAGGTCATGGACGTATGGATTCATCTATCAACCTGGTTCATTATATTTTTTCTCGTCAAAGGAATTTATACCATTAACTTTCAAGATGGTCAATCACTCACATTCGAGATAGAGGGATTGCAGTGGGATGGACTGTAATTTACTGTGATGCTTTGTGGAGAACAGATTGCCGATGTTTCATCTCAATTGACTGATAACTACTCTTGAATAAGAAATACACAAAAAAAATGACCTGATATGATGAAGGGGTTGCATTGACTGGAAACTGGGGAAATGATCATGTAGGAGATTGTTGAAATGCCTCTCAAGTAGTCAGACAATTCATCGCATCTATTAGCGGCTGAGGCGTTCAGTAATCTGCACAATCTCAATGACCAACTGATCAAAGAGAGTGGTATCAACCTCAGACCTTGCACTCCACCTGACGATTGAACAGCCCTGTCACACACCTCCATCCACAGATTAAGGGTCACAAGAGTAGCATTCCTGCTGGCCAGATACTGAAGTGATGCTACCTTTGTGGTAGCATCACTTCAAATGAAAATGACGTCATTATTTCATTTTTGGGAACAGTAGCTGGCTCCAAGCGCTGCTATACAGATTGTTAGCCACAAAAATAGCTACAATATCACTACACCTTACACCACGGCCTCCATTCATGTGACTGATGGGCAAACCCATAGGGTTCTATCTAATACCCCTATGTAGGGATTACTTGGCCAGATTAAGATAATCCCTAATCAATGCAGTTCTCAGATCACTGAAGAAGCGTGTGTGCTATTCAGAAATGATTAGGTATACCTTATATAACTGCAATTAGATAAAATGCACCTTGCTACAATATAACGTGGCTACAGCTAGGCTATATAGGCCTGTCTGTGAGGAGCGGACATATGGACCAGGGGTCTGTTTCTAAGAGGTATAAAAATATGTAGATTCATGGACCAAGTACCAAGGCCAGTTCTTTGATAGCAGGTGTGACCAGCACCTGCGCTCACATCAAATTGTGAATGCTCTTATGTGCGTTTGCAGATCTAGCGGCGGATCCAGATGGGGTGGTATATGGGGCAACAGCCACGAAATTTTTTTTCGGGGGGGCATAACCAGGGTTCGGCACCATATTTCATATAGTTAATAGTTTAAAAAAGGTCTAATTTCTGGGGGTCTAGGAGGCACGTGTCCCACAGGCCGATCCGCCACTGAGATCTGATGATCTAATGCATGGAACCCCATATCAAAATTACTCTTATTAAAAGGCAAATTATCTGAACAATATTTTGAAGAAGTTTAAGAAAAATCTAGTGGTTGAAAATATGAATTTTATTTGTTTTTACTATAAAATAATAGAAAATTTACCCCTCTCTCTTCCGAAAAATGAGAAATTTACCCAGAATGCCATGCTGTGGACTTAAAACCAAAAATTCTTAATAAATAAGGATATCAAACTGTTTACCATGTGAGGTTTCATATCTCTGTATCAGATAATTATGACAGAAGACAGAAAAGAATTCTCAAATCTGAGTAACATTTTCTCTAATTTCTAGGTGAAGATTAAAATACTTTTATTTTTCAAAAATCTGAAGAAAAAAAAGTAGCTCGGGACCCCCTACTTTTCTTTTCATATTCTTATTCTAGATGATTTCTTGAACCTCTGGGAAAAAAGTGAAGAAAATCTAGGATCTTTGATTCAATGGTAGCGACCCACCTTAAGAAATTAGCATTACTTGTATAAATATCAATTAGACCATTGAACCCACTAAGTATACCATTTCGATTTAATTGTATACCTAGTCCTTTGACACCACTGAGTACACCACTGGAGCTGAATCAGTGGCTCAAGAGTGGAGCGTGTCGTATCCCAGAAGTTGGCGCATCCCAGAAGTTGGCTGCGCATGCGCAATCCATGTTTTAAGCCTATTATCGCTCATGGGCCACAAACATCAATGAAAATAAATAATTTTTTGAAAACATAAAAACCATGATAACATCCCTCTCTTCTTATAGAATTTGAAAGGACAACAACCCTAATGATACTGTCCCTATGCCCTAGAAATATGAAATGGGTAAAGTTATTTTGAAAATTACGGCCAACTTCTGGGATGCTCGACTTTCGGGATAAGACAGAGCGCATTTTAGCAATTTAACAATTTCCTTCGTAATGGAAGTCCCGCAAATTAAGTTCTTATTGGTCAGATATGGTCAGTGCAGTGCTGTCTATTTATGGGGGCCACCTTTGCAGTTCCTAATAAGTGTGACCCATCAAGGGAGAACACCCCTCCGGTGGGGATTTTTAATTCTCCATTTGGCCACCAGGGGGCATTGGAGGGCAAAATTACTCTAAAATCATTGTAAAAATACATTAAGCTAATTTTGTATGCAGAATTCAATGGTTTCATTTAAAATGCACCATTTTCGGTAGAAATGACCCATATTTGGATGGTAAAATGAACATTTTTCATGAGAAATCAACCTATATGCCTGTTCCTGGTTGCCATGGCAACCATCCCAATAATCAAAATTTGCAGATACTCCCCAAAAACCCAAAACTGAAAACAGAAATGAAAAATTCCTTATAGATCAAAATCTATGATAAAAAATCCACATATTATTATGTATTTTTAATGAAAAAGGCTGATTTATTGTATTTTTAGACATAATTATGGTTATAATGTATTTAGAGCTTAATCATCGATTTCAGATATGAATAACATCCTATGTGTAAGGAGGGGTTCTGACATAACTACAAGGAATATTTAACCCAATGATGTCTCATTTTAAAGATCTTGACATGAACTTTGAAAACGAAATTCCCTGCAGAGGGGTGTTTTTGCTTGCCTGGTCACAAGTGTTTCTTGTAAGACCTGATTAGGAGGTGTGAATGATGGGCTGCAGCAAATCAGAATGAACTTGAGTCATGATGACTGTGTGAACATGTTTGCGTTAGCATGTGTCAATACTTGTTTATTCTCACTCAGCTTGAAAAATCATCACTCACTTCAAAAAAATATGAGTGGTATACCGGACAAGCATGGCCCAATAGTTACTTACCCCTAGGTGCCCAAGCGTGCTTTAAAGCGCGTTTTGGGGCTTAAATGGGGCTTAAATACATGTATATTGAAGGAAACTATCATCCAGATACTTCTACTGGTCCAATCTGCAAAGTTAGACCCTCCATAGAACGGCCATGACCTCCCCATCACAATACAACCATCCATTTTTCTCTATCACCATTATACCTAACACAGGGAGTCAAAATTTGAAAATGATTCATTAGAGGGCCACCCTCCAGGGGCTAAGACCAGACATGACACAATTATTATGCTAGATCATATACATCCAATGTCCCATACTACCATTAGGTTCTAAAAGAAATATATCCATAGAGATAATCCATGCTTTGTTACTAGCACATTATGTCTCCTGAGTGGTAGTACACATATATATGCAGAATTGAATGAGGCCTCAGAATTACAGGTATTATGGATAGGGGGAGACTATATAGTACACAAGAGAGACCAAATACTACCGATGACAACAAATGCAATGTTTTGGTTACTATGGTTACCAAACCTGACCAATAAATTTCATGTCCTTAACTGAAAGTCTTCACTGAGTTATGAGTATTCAGGAAATGCAATACAGAGCCAATATCAAAAGATAAGATCAAAATAATCATATCGTTTCTAACTTGCTAGCTATATCTCTTGAGTCAACGCTCAAGGTCGAATCCAACATGGCGAAAAATGGCTGAAACATCTCTGCGATTTTGAATCTGTTGCGATTTAGGGACCTACCCCAAATTGGCCAGGGCTATAACTACATTAGGGTGTATAGTACACAAGCACTCTTTTGTGATTTTAGTCCTTATAACATATAATTCACAAAGAAATAAAGGCAAAATATCCCCAAGGGTAGATGATAAAATCAAACAGTGTCCTTGGGCCCCAACAGTGGGCCCCAAAATCGCAACAGATTCGAAATAACAGAGATATCTGAGCAAATATTCGCCACGTGGGATTCGACCTTCAGTAGGAATAGGTAAGATTATGGGGATTTCGTGCTATTCACAGTCACTAGGTGGCTTAAAATAATAAAACAGGAAGGTATTTTCTTTGCAAAAGGTCGAATCCCACATGACGAAAAATGGTTAAAATATCTCTGCGATTTTGAATCTGTTGCATTTGTGGGATCTACCCAAAATTCGCAAGGGTTATAAGTGCAGCAGGGAGCATGTAACACAAGCACTCTCTTGCGATTTTAGGCCAGAAAATATAAAATCTACAGAGATATAAACATCAACAAAGGCAAAAACTCCCAAATAACACATAAGAAAACGTAACAGTGTCCTTGTGTGCTATACACTCTACTATAGTAACAACCTTTGTGAATTTGGGGTAAGTACTATAAACGCAACAGATTCAAAATCGCAGAGATATTTTGACCATTTTTTGTCATGTAGGTTCGACCTAAACTATCAGAACAGAACACTTTCTGTGGGTCTTTCTGGCGTGTTTGGACAATCAAAGACCCTGGATAAGGGCCATATGCTTCTTTTACAACACAAATAATCATGCCATTAAACCCAGCTTTTACATTACCTGTGCAGATTTGCAGAAATTGCAATATTCTTAGTTGAAATATATCTATCTGATTTTAGTCTTTATTTGACCAAGATTAAATTAAATGAATCCATTAGACCACATCAGTTTTAGATTAAATGGGGAGGTCTCAGTGATCATTTTGGTGTATGGATCAGCACAATCTGAAAACTGTGGCTCAATAAGTGACAAACATGGGTAGAGATTACACCAGGACGTATCTGAGACGGAAAATGCTAGGTACAAAGATAGTGGTTACCTTCTCTGCTAGCAGGCTACTGAAGGTGTCTGAGGTGGGATGAGGCCACATCGTGTACAATAGATGGGCAAAACAGTCCCGAACATGTGCCGACTGAATAACATTTTTAGCTTAATTCCTACTTTTACGACAGATAACAAAATCAAAAGATGAGCAATTCATTAGATATGGGTTTGGAAATCAAATTTGGTGTTTGTGTAGTTTGCTCTTATATGGATTTGGCTACTGAAGGTCGAATCCCACATGGCAAAAAATGGCTGATATATCTCTGCGATTTAGAATCTGTTGCGTTTATGCGACTTACTCCAAATTCGCAATGGTTACAAGTACAACAGGGTGTATAGAACACAAGGACACTGTTGCGTTTATTCATGTACTCTTTGGGACATATTGCCTTTGTTGATGTTTATATCTCTGTGAATTATACATTTTCTGGCCTATAATCACAAAAAGAATGCTTGTGTTCTATACAACCTGTTGTACTTATAACCCTTGTGAATTTAGGGAAGGTCCCATAAACGCAACAGATTCAAAATCGCAGAGATATATCAGCCATTTTTCGCCATGTGCGATTCGACCTTGAGGATGAAAATGAGCAAATCTAGGGGTAGTAAAACTGAGAGCCACCAGCAAAAATCTGATTATTTTTTAATTCCCCAGGTGAAAATACATAGGACTTAGTGGGTTTCAGCTCCGTTGTTTTCGGAAAGTTAAAATTTGTTGCACAGTGTTTTCCAAGAAAGTGTAGGCCTATCAATGCATGCCTCAACCTTTTTTTTTTAAAGTAGGGCCTTTGAGGAACTCCCATGTGGTGTTTTAATGCATTGATTACGCAAGACACACACACACACAAAGCATGAAGTGGATATGTTTTAAGTTAATCAGAAGAGAAAATTAAGGACAGTTACTACCATAATCTCCCACGTATAAGGCGCATCCCGTGTATAAGATGCACCCAGAGTTTCAGAATATGGTAAAAAAAAATAAGAAATTCATAAGTTTTGTTCTAATGAATGGATTTTCAACATTCAAAAAGCTATGTGCTGTGTGGACCCCCGTGACCCCCCTGGACCCCATATGCAGCAGATGAGCTTATAATTAGCGTTTAATGTATGTTATGGGAACGCACGAGTGGGTTTATGGGTTAATAATCCACGACCCCAAAGAGGGAGTCGATTATTAACCCTCAAACCCACGAGTGTGTTCCCATAACATACATTAAAGCGTTTATCGAACATATTTCTCCATTTTGTATTAATTTCTTACCTTATAACCCAAGAATTAATCCATGAGAAGAAATTTTGTAAGTGCATCCGATCTGCACGGTTTGCCAAGCCACCATAGCCATTGTTTTTACTCCACCCGTCATACCCTCATCTTTCCAACTATTTTTCGGGTAGAATCCAAGCATGTCAAGTCCCATACTTCTAGCAGCGCCAAATATACGATCTCTAGTTGGTGTTCGCCTACATTTTGTATCCATTTTCTTATAAATAAATAAGAATCCATTGATTTTCCATATCGATCCAACGCACACGGCCCGGTACACGGCCATTACGTCTTGTTGACGAACCGGGGAGGTGCCCGGATGTAAGAACTAGGTCAACCACGCGTCAAACAAGGAATGGCCGTACGAGGCGGGTGCCAACTCGTATCGCTATGGAAAATCAATGGATTCTTATTTATTTCGAAGAAAATGGAGAAGTTAGGCATGGCATGTTCATCTAGGATATCTACGGAAGTTTCCCTGTTAATAACTCCACCTTCCACCATTGGATTCTATGCTAAAGAGGTGTGTAAACATCAGGTATATCGGAAAAATTTTTCAAATACTCCATGGCCATTGGCTTCCATCACCGGTCACCTTGGTATAGTGGACAGCGAGCTCGCCTCCTGCCCCAGCGGCCGGGGATCGATTCCCCGTTGAACGGTTTTAACTGGAAATATATGGAGGAGTTGACATTGTATATCCCTCCCATTTATTAACATGTCCGGATTGAAACTAGCAGCTTCTTGAAGACAAAGAAAAGGTCTGAGAGTGCGTTATGGCTGGATAAGGAACTGGGGTTATGAGCAAAAAAGCACTGTTGAGGCCCAGATAGTTAGATAAGGGAGTGTAACATATCAAAAGAAAGGCCTTTGGTCCCCTTTGCGGATCCAGGGAGAACTAAAATCCCTCGTAGAAGATGCGCCGTATATACTCGAGAGATTACGGTAGCAATGTACTACAAAAGTATATATAGTTCATTTTGTTGATGAAAATGTGATGAGCCTGGCGCCCCCCTTCCCCCCCCCCCTAAATTCTGCTTGTACACAACAAGGATATAGAAACTTGAAGTAGGAAGATTATATTGTCTGCTGGTTACTTTACTGTTCTCCTAGTGAAATGCTGCTGTCTTTTCATCAAGCAAAGCACCGCCACCCACCAGGGAATAAAATCAATTATCCCTTTTATTTCATAAGAATTTTTTGTCTGTGACTATACCCCGGTATGTGTACACAAACCATTATAGTATAAGATAGATCTGACTAGTCACAGTTCATTACCGTAGCCTCTTTGATGTCCAGTCTTTACATATACTAGATGGAATTGAAGTGGAAAGTCGTTAGGTAAAAACAAATAGCACACCACAGCTAAGACAATCCATTTTCTTAATGTGTTTTCTCTTCCTCCCAAAGCGTTTTTAGTTTAAATTCCATTGCCTAGGGTTCTAGTATAGTATATCTCTGCAGGCATACCACCAGCTGGAGGAATGCAACACTCCCATACTGTAACTATATCGACATCTTTCTTGTTGGACCTTAAAGGGTAATACAATGATGTAACTCTTTAAGGGTTACACAGTGTTTTGAATATCCCATCTACCAACGTGGCACATGAAGGTAGCCTTGGGCATGCACCTTGGTGACAAGCAGAAACTGTAATATGCATCTTGTTGATATAATTTATGTGCTTAACCATTTTGTGAACATGGTGCACGTATTCAAATCCAGAGGTTAAAGTTAAAGTTTCCATTGACGCATCATAGGTTGGTACAATTGTATTGGAGGAAAGGATTAAGGAGGCCATTTCTTAAGGTACTACGATCACTCACAGCCCTAAGACTACAAAATGCCAATGCTATTCCTATAGGGATTTTGGTACGACCTGAAGGGTGTAGTCGTAGGCTGTTAAGAAGATTTTAATGGCCTCCAGTTCTATAATGCATGTCTATGTATTAGGTAAGCACCATTATATATGTGTAGGTTGTAGGGTGTATGTCTAATACAATAGAGTGGGTGTGGTCAGTGCCAATTAATTAATTGTCTTTAAAAGTTGAAATATTTAAGTTGATAAAGCACGTTCTCATTACCCTTCCCGTCCCAGCATTGATATATATATATATATATATATATATATATATATATATATATATATATATATATATATATATATATATATATATGTGTGTGTGTGTGTGGGTGTGTGTGTGTGTGTGAGCCAGCAAGCAGAAATGGGGGTTCCTGCGGGATTTAGTACCTGTTTTAGCCACCAGGGGGCATTACTATGGGCTAGAATAGGAAAAATATGCCTAAAACTGTTTTAGGGTACTTTTTCATGGTGAATTCAATGATTTTTGATAAACATTCTATTTTGGGTGGAAAGGTTCCAAACAATGCATGTAAAAAGAACGTTTTTGGGCCTAAATAAGCATTTTTGTTGATTTCTGTTGCCATGGAAACATGATTTTCATTCTAAATAGGAAAATCAATGATCTCATTCGAAGGTATGTTTCACCAGGTTTACTATGGTGAAAACAGAACGAAAATACCATTTCTAGTTCAGAAGTTATGGGCAAAAGAATTAAAAAATTATGCTTGTTTTGTGTCATGTAACGTCTGGTACCAAAATAATGAAATATGGAGGTAATTGAAGTTGGTCTCAGTAATAAGAATGTCCCATTATGCATATCAAACACAAGAAATAACAAGGCCAATACGTCTATTATTGACTTCAATTACAGAATGGAACAAACACAGTAGACTGCCTCCTACATGATGATAAAAGTACCGGACGTTATGCAATGTCCGGTACTTTTATCAGAATTATTTCACATAAGCTGCTCTCATATGGACACAAATGCTGGTAGACACACAATTTCTTCACCAAAGTAGGGGATGATAGAGCCCTTCATATGGGTAATAACAAAGATTTTGAAGCTTCATTTTGTCCATGTTTTATAACCAATTTAGGTTTAGGTACCGGACATTACAAATAACAGATTTCCATTTTGAAAGACACATCATGAAAAATTCACACTTAGTAACATGTCCATACCTCATGGAAATGATACTTATGATCATATACAATACAAAAAATAATTTTGGGATACTCTATAGTGTTCTTTATTCAATACAGGACACTTGTAAAAAATACAAAAAGTATAAAAGAGAACAAATTTGGCCGTTTTTTTACTTCGGCAGGCTATAAGTTCTAAAGTTTTTGATGGATGACCACAAATTTACATTTTTCTGATAGCCCTAAGATTGGTTCACAACTTCTTTCTCCAGAGCTATAAAAGTCTAAAATGACCCAAAAACACAAAATCTACTGCTTTCTGGCGACCTGACCCATATATATATATATATATATATATATATATATATATATGGGTCGGATTTTCGATTTCTACCCACTTTAGGGCACAGAGTCCAAACACGTAAAATTTAATATCAATGAAATGCAATTTATTATATTGGAAGACCAACATCTTGGGCCCCCAAAAAACATGATTCCAAAGTTGTACTCCTAAAATGTCAGTTTTGTTAAGCCATCAATGAAAATCATCTCTTTTCGTGTAACGATGGTCACATTTATAATCTATGTCCATAGAAGACCAGCTGGAAATGCTCATATCACCCTTAAATTTGGTATGCTTATACTTACAATAGTTACCAATGTACATGCCAAAAAGAAATATCCTCTCTCAAAAACTTCTAAATCTATGGATGATCTCAAATTTTTGAAATTTTGAAAATTTGTTGATTTCATCCCAACCTTTCTGCACTTTTCTATAACAACACTAAAATACCTTCTATTCGCCTGAATATCACTCTGAATTATATTTAGGGTTTGTACTATGTAAATCAAGTGCAATTGTACACTTATTGTACAGTATATCTCCTCTGTTGCCCCCCTAACTTTACTCATTCATCACGTATAAATGTGACCATCGTTACACGATGTATATGACATAGTAATAGCATGGATATAACCATTTTCCCTTGTCATAAGACCTTTACACTCACAACATTTGTAGTAAACAGGTTGGGAAACTGATTTAACCAGATATTTACATACTTTGAACCCCGAAAGGGTGAGCACCATGCGTTGAAACGCGGAAATGCTGGATTTTTCACCACTTTTTGCAAGTTCGGACGGACATTGGACCAGGACAAAATATAATTACCACACTCTATATACCTCTATTCAATGCCCAAAGTAGTCTATGAACAGCATAAACATCAACAGATACCATGTGATCACTATATATTTCATGGTAGGCCTTCTACTAGACACTACCCAAAGTATACCTTTCAGTGCATAAATGTGACCATCGTTACACGATGTATATGACATAGTAATAGCATGGATATAACCATTTTCCCTTGTCATAAGACCTTTACACTCACAACATTTGTAGTAAACAGGTTGGGAAACTGATTTAACCAGATATTTACATACTTTGAACCCCGAAAGGGTGAGCACCATGCGTTGAAACGCGGAAATGCTGGATTTTTCACCACTTTTTGCAAGTTCAGACGGACATTGGACCAGGACAAAATATAATTACCACACTCTATATACCTCTATTCAATGCCCAAAGTAGTCTATGAACAGCATAAACATCAACAGATACCATGTGATCACTATATATTCCATGGTAGGCCTTCTACTAGACACTACCCAAAGTATACCTTTCAGTGCATAAATGTGACCATCGTTACACGATGTATATGACATAGTAATAGCATGGATATAACCATTTTCCCTTGTCATAAGACCTTTACACTCACAACATTTGTAGTAAACAGGTTGGGAAACTGATTTAACCAGATATTTACATACTTTGAACCCCGAAAGGGTGAGCACCATGCGTTGAAACGCGGAAATGCTGGATTTTTCACCACTTTTTGCAAGTTCGGACGGACATTGGACCAGGACAAAATATAATTACCACACTCTATATACCTCTATTCAATGCCCAAAGTAGTCTATGAACAGCATAAACATCAACAGATACCATGCGATCACTCTATTTTCCATGGTAGGCCTTCTACTAGACACTACCCAAAGTATACATTTCAGTGCATAAATGTGACCATCGTTACACGATGTATATGACATAGTAATAGCATGGATATAACCATTTTCCCTTGTCATAAGACCTTTACACTCACAACATTTGTAGTAAACAGGTTGGGAAACTGATTT
Source organism: Acholoe squamosa (assembly GCA_949317995.1). NCBI lineage: Eukaryota > Metazoa > Annelida > Polychaeta > Phyllodocida > Polynoidae > Acholoe > Acholoe squamosa. The sequence continues at coordinate 31,713,579 of OX439041.1, read as the reverse complement.
AACCAGATATTTACATACTTTGAACCCCGAAAGGGTGAGCACCATGCGTTGAAACGCGGAAATGCTAGTTTTTTTACCACTTTTTGCAAGTTCGGAAGGACGTTGGACCAGGACAAAATATAATTACCACACTCTATACACCTCTATTCAATGCCCAACGATGTCTAGCATGTAAATTAAATATAAAATATCCCTGACATACACATCAGAGTCTGTTATACTGTATCAACTATACATAAAATAAAAGTGACCATCGTTACCGTTAAAGCTATTTATATCTGTTGAAGGCCTCTTCTATGGCATCTAGGGTTTTGTGTGGTATCCGGACCGAGTTCTGCTTCCGCTTAGTTGTGCCCAATGCCTTGGGAGGGTTAATTTTACCCAGGATCTCCCAGTCCCGCATCCACAGCTCGTCCTTTATCCTCGGCCAAACAAATTCATTTGAGTCCTGTTTGCAGTTGAGAAAGCGCACCTCGTACTGCTTTTCCTCCCTTTGCAGCACCTGTCCCATGAACACTTCATTGTCGTACACACATGCCACATAAGATCCATTGGCATAGCGGGACAGCTTTCGGATCAAAGGCTGTGGGGGGGTCAAGTGGTGCGACATAAGGACCTGGTACAGGGAGGTCGGCAGCCTGTGCAGCGCGCTCCGGTAGCTCCTCCTGCGCTACACCAGGACTTACAGGTGCTTCATTCCGTGCAGCGCGCTCCGGTAGCTCCTCCTGCGCTACTACGGGGTTGTCGGCAGCAGTCGGCTCCGTTGGTTCGTCCCGTGCAGCGTGCTCCGTTTGCTTCGCCTGCGCTACAACGGGGGGATTCTGTGAGCGAGTTGCTCGTGCAGCGTCGGCAGCAGGCTTCTTCTTGGGGAACTTTAGCTCATGCACCTTCCAACCCGAACACCCACGCTGCGATTCACAGTCCTTCCAGCAACACTCCTTGAAGCAGGATGTTTCACGGACAGCCAAGGAACGCCCTTTCTGAACTGGAACTGCAGCGTGCACCCCCAGTGTACCGTACAAGCTATCATCAGCTTTCACTTGATTAACGGTCTTACGGGCAAGGGCGACGTCTTCCAGGGGAATGCACTCATAGTACACCTTGTTGGGCTGGTCCCTGTTGACGAGGTTGTTCGGGTTGTTCCCGATGCGAGCAAAGTCTGCTGCGTCCTTGATCTTGTATTGACGCTGCACAGCCCAGTCGGCGTTTCGCTTGGCAGCGGCACCAATTCCGTCACACGGACCCTTCCCGTGGCCACTCTCGAAGTATGTCCAGGTTGCCCTGTACTTCTTGAGCAGCTCCTCATGTCGACACAAAATCGAGAATATCGATATGTTTCGATATTGGGAGCTCGGAGAGTCCGAAACATAGTGCAGCATCCCAACCCTCCCAGGTAGGTTCCTCTCAATGAACCGAACTATGGCCTGAAGGAAGGCAAGGATGGCACCTGCATCGTGCTTTCTGTCATCCGTCACCAATGCCAGCGAGCGGTGCTTAGTTTCACCTGTGTCCTGCTCCCTGTAGTGGATCACCACTGGATGCAGTGTCACAGGGTCCTTAGCATAGTAAGTACTCTGCGGGCTCTCGGGGTAAGTGACCATCCAATTTTCGGCGAAATCCATTTGGATGGAACACTCTTCGAATGACATAGTCGCACGTAGATCCCGCACTACTCGATGCTGCGTTCGGGCCCTCTCAGAATGATCAAGGATCGTCGAAAACTCCTCCACCATGTCCGCGATGAACTTTTTCTTTGTTTTGGTTTCGGGAACAAGGCGGAGTTTCTTCGTGAACTTCTTATCCTTTGGGGGCCAGATCGGAACATCGATTAGCTTCCACGTCTCGCATACAACATCTTCCTGTACAACCGTGGTGTTCAACTTCAGTTTGAACTCATCCGCGGTACTCGCACGTACGACGGTATCAGGCAGTTGTTTGATACCGACCGCACGGAGCCTCAGCGCAAAGTTTTGATGTTTTTGGCAAAGGCATTCCGAGGTGCTAGTGAACGATACAGGTACAATGTACCTGTTAGCATGACGCACACCATTGAAGAAGGCCAAAGAGCAGGTGTGCGTCGGGTTCATCTCATTGTACCGCTCACGAAGAACGTACAGGAACTCATTGAGGACGACGGTTTGGTGCTTCACTCCTTTTATTGTCCGGGTCTGTTTTTTGCCGGCAAGCTTTGTTGAGTTCTCAGGGTCGAGGAGGAACTCCAACACTCGCTGCCGACGTTCAGTATCATAGGCAGAGTTTTTGCGTGGATTGGGAGGTGGTGATGTTAGAGACTTGCAGGTGATAGCAAGGTCTTCTGCTAATTTAGATGCCAAGCGTTGCTGCTTGAGATCATCCACCTTACCCAGCTGTTTGAAGGCCTTAACCCGTGCACGGAGTGGAAGGCTTTTGAATCCCTCCGTCAGCAGTTTGTAGGCCTTCACTGTTACTTCATCAGCTGGAAGTACTGCTGGCGGATGTTCAGGTGCACCCTCAGGCGCTTCAGCAGGTTCAGCAGGTTCGTCTGGCACTCCAACACTTAAGTCAGCTACCTGCTGTTTGAGGGTTGCTAACTTGGCGTTGAGTAACCGGTTCTTGTAACGCAGCCGGTTCTTCCTCGGGGTGTGTGGACCACCTTCGGGACTGTAAAGGAGAGGTTGATAGGGATTAGAACCAATGTAACATTTGTAGTAAAACTGCAAATTTGATTCACCAGAATGTAAATTTCAGAGTTAGATCAAATTCAAAAAGGAGAATTCAAGTAACCATAACCAGAAACTTTAAAGTAAACATTAAAGTAAGCACCTAGTAACTAAAGTAACCAGACAACCAAGGAAAGAAGCAATTAAGCAGCAACCCAACTAGGAACTATTTTACCACTACTATACAATTACATTTGTCACACTCATTTTTTGCTGAGCACGTTGCGGGCGGAACGAAGAGCCACATCACTGTAAATCATCATTCAAAAGTAAGAATAATTAAACATCAATCAAACAAGTTTATATACAATGTATGTGTTTGTTATTTAACAAATGCTATGGGTCATTCAAATAATGTTAAAGGGGGGAATATGTTCTAAATACTCACCGAAGGTCCTTGGCCATCTGCGGGGTAATGGGATCATCGCCCTTGATGCGCGGCGACTGCCTGGTACTGGGTTTGGCCTTAGCAGCTGCTTCTCTGCGAGGACGTTTGGGGGCCCGCTCCTTCCCCGCTGTCCGATGACAGCAGCATCGGGTCGGCGGCGCTTCTCCCGGACCCTTTACCTTCCTCCTTGTCATCGGCACTGTCGGAAGACAGAACCATCGGATCTTGTGGGCTTGTCCCCGACGATGTTGCGAGCTGCTTCCTGTTCTTTCCCATACCCTTCCCCTTGCCAGTCTGAACTTCCTGAAAAGGTAAATGAACACAGTGAGTCATAATATAAATAATGTATGGAGGAACAATCAATCAAAATTACATGTCTATTTATACGTGCACATCATACATAAATGTACACATACATGGATGTACATGTATACATACATGTATGTATGTGTACATGTGTACATACTACTATGGGTGTTTATATTGGATACATTGTATAATTAACTGGAATGAATTATAAAGTTAAAGTACTATGAAGAGATTACTTTATAATAACATGCTTACATTTGAAATATCAGCAATCGCCAGACGACGTCTCAGATCAGCTTGCCTTCCCTTCTCCCCGTCACTGTCAGAGTCAGAGGCATGTGCCTCTTGGTCATGAGGTAGCTGAGGTTCCTCCTGCTGGGTTACCACATCGGCCTCCCGGTCAGTTTGTTGGTCATGAGGTTGAATAGGCTGTTGAGTTGGCACATCTGTCTCCTCTGCATTTGGTTGATGACCCAAGTCAGAGGTCCTCCTCCGGGAGCGGCGTCTATTCTTGTTGGAGAACAGGAGTACTGGTAAAGCCGAGCGGCCAGTACGTCCTGTAGGTGTAGTCCTAGGTGTAGCAGCAGCATTGCCAGCTCTAGGTGTAGTCCTACGTGCAGCGGCAGCATTGCCAGCTGCAGGTGTGGCAGGAGTGCCAGGTGTGGGAGGTGCGGGAGGTGCTGCGGGAGGTGGAGGGGCCTGGGGTGCTGGCTCACCGGTCTTGTCCCTCTCCCTTAGGTTTGCAACCCGAACCCTGGTTTGCTCCCTTATAGTGTCCATCTTGTCATGGTCTCCAGATGCCCTGAGGCGGTCTCGCTGAGTCTGGCTCTCTGCCGCGCGTTCAGCCTTGAAGGCGGTATCTCCCAGCTGAGCACGTTTCTTGGCTCGGCTTGCTCCTTTGCGCTGCGCGGGTGTCAAAGCCTGCCCATCTGGCAGCTTCTTTCTCCCCATACTGCAAATGAAATAGAAATGAATCAACACATGAAATTGACATAATATTGTTTTTCGACATGTAACGATGGTCACACAAACTTTTGTAACGACGGTCACTTTTATTTTTGATATAACACTAAACCATGTACATGTTATAAGTGAAAATGTTGAATTAACTCCACCCTATTACCAAGTTGGAAATGAAGTATCTGGTATTAAATAAATGACTATTCCATGGGATGTCAGTACCATAGGGCCATCTTGTGTCCAAATATGAAGAGGTTGCACCAAGGCTTACTGTGTATTTTGACAGGAAAACTGTAAAGATGGTCACATTTATAAATTCTGGCTATTGCTGGCCCCAGGAGGGTGCAGACTGTACCAATACCACTCAAAATTGTACTTAGCATTGGTATATAACATATAAATGGAGTAGATTCACAACAGATATGATATGGGTAAGTATAGAAGAAGAATCAATAAAAATAATTAATCGTCGGTAACGATGGTCACATTTATATGGGTATCGGTAGAAATGGATTTAGTATGTATTAAACTACTATTCTACTACTTCCATTGCTCTGAATTGTTCAGGAGAAGGTACAGGCAGGTTTTAGAGGTTAAAAGGAGTGGGAGTAGAATATATTTCCCACCTTTGGGGGGGTCAGAAGAGAAATTTTCCAAAAAATTACAAGTATTTTTTTATATGAGCAGTTGGTAGAGTGTGACAAAAATGAAAATACTCCAATTAACTTAACCATGACATGTATTCATCTCTACCCTCCCCTATTGATGTGTTGGTAAATGCATTACAATCATCTGACAACGGATACAGGGTGTACAGAGAACCGAGGAATAAATGTGACCATCGTTACCGTAGTATGTGATGTCGGCTATGGACCTAGTTTCTGACCTCTCACTCGAATAGTGTTGGCGGGAGCCGGCAAAACACAATGCCAAGCGACGTACGACGGTCACTTTTAACGTAAATAACTGTTTTCGATACACTAATTTTACACCAGAACGTTCCATGGACCTTCATATATGATAACATTTTATCGATTTTCTTCAATTCTTACCTTGAACTCGATTTTGGCGTATGTTTTGTAGAGGTAGATGGTCGAAATCGTCATCAAAATGTCAACAAAGTCCCTCTGCGTGATGCGCATGCGTCGCACTCCGCTCTACTTCCGGCCGGATAACGTACAGCGTGGAACACTTTCCCGCCTCTATTAGGCAGATAAAAGTGACCATTGTTACCGATCGGCTAGGTAGCCTCTGATAGGGGGGAAAGGATGTAACTACCGACGTAACACCTGGTCAATATTGTTCATTTTAGCCCTACATTTGAGTTTCCAAGACGGAATGAATTATTTTTGCCAAACTATGGACATGGGAGGGGGAAATGTACATGTAACGATGGTCACATTTATATTTGTGAAAAGTACATTAATGACTGTGGAGGGAAAACTATTTGCAGTGGAGCCAAAATTTTTGGCACACCATACAAGTCAAACATACCCTACAGGAAGGCGGTATAAGGTGAAATATATTCCCAGTGGTTCCATGGTCATTGAGGAGGTAATATAATAGTGACCATCGTTACATCGTTGATCTATTCCATTAAAAGGCATCAGGGATTGACAAAAACCACCTACCTGACCATCAACCAGAATTATTTTCTCAACTAACACCCAGAACGAAAAAATAAAATTTAAATAGTGATCATAGCATTACTTTTGGACTCCCAGCATGCATCCAAAGTTAGAAAAATGACCAAAAAAGTGGTTTAAAAGGGTGTTTTTCAACTTTGAGAGTCCATATCTCAGGAAATAATCATGCCAGGTGCAAAAAATTATACTTTTCTGAAAGGTATACATGTCCTCTGTCAAATGACATAAAGAAAGCCAAGTTGGGACTATGCTGATTTATACCAGGCCTGATAGAAACTGGTAAAACCATGAAAATGCCAATTGGGTAGAAATCAAAAATCTGACCCATATATATATATATATATATATATATATATATATATATATATATATATATATATATATATAGCTGTCTTTAGAATAAGATGTGTCAAATTACTCTGCAGAAGGAACCTTCATGACGAAGGACAATACATGCACAATTAATAGTGGCATCACCTGACCAGAACAATGAATTCATAATATGAAAGAGCAAAAGCATATAGGTTTGGAACTCCTAAGGTCCCTTTTGTTCCTTAATGTCCTGGAGGATGTTTCACCTCATAACATACGGGGTCCGTATATGACATGCGGGGGCCTTATCTGAAGAAAAAAAAAAAAGTTTCTGTTCAATTTTTCTGAATTCATTATTTTGACATACGGGAAGCCGCATTGAAATACGGCTTTTTGGGCGTTTCACCTCAAGATGCAGAGTACCTGTTTTCCGCATGTCTTCCGTATTTTCAGGTTAGAATGCGGAGGGGTCAGGTACCCCTCCATATGTCACATATGGGGCAAAAAAGTAACATGCGGCCTTTTTTATGGCTGCATCCAATGAATATCTCCTAAGTAGGTCGTGACCTCCCTTTTGACCCCAAGTCATGTGACCTATCTTTGGCCGTACTACACCAGGCATAAAAATGCCTGGGTACATTCTGAACACTGCTAAGCAGTACTATGAGAGAAAGGATCCTTTGTCCTTCTATACAGAGAAAAAATTTCTGCAGCGCTACCAGATAAGTAAACAGGTAGCCCGAATTCTCATCAAAAACTATGTCGCTACCAAGAAAAAGAAGGTCCTGAGGGGCAAGGCTGCCGTTTCACATAGGCTTTAGGTAAGGGAACCCCTCTTGATAACAGTGTGCATTCTTCATGTATCCTGAACAGGATACGGCTTTTTGGGCGTTTCACCTCAAGATGCGGAGTACCTGTTTTCCGCATGTCTTCCGTATTTTCAGGTTAGAATGTGGAGGGGTCAGGTACCCCTCCATATGTCACATACGGGGCAAAAAGGTAACATGTGGCCTTTTTTATGGCTGCATCCAATGAATATCTCCTAAGTAGGTCGTGACCTCCCTTTTGACCCCAAGTCATGTGACCTATCTTTGGCCGTACTACACCAGGCATAAAAATGCCGGGGTACATTCTGAACACTGCTAGGCAGTACTACGAGAGAAAGGATCCTTTGTCCTTCTATACAGAGAAAAAATTTCTGCAGCGCTAAAGTGAACAGGTAGCCCGAATTCTCATCAAAAACTTTGTCGCTACCAAGAAAAAGAAGGTCCTGAGGGGCAAGCACGCCGTTTCACATAGGCTTAAGGTAAGGGAACCCCTCTTGGTAACAATGTGCATTCTTCATGTATCCTTTTAATGTCATATATTTTCCCTCCCCTACCTTAGTTGACTTTATAGTGTCATGTAGATACAATATCCTTTTCTTTCATTTCTTTAGTTCCTGATTGCCCTGAGTTATTTTGCCACCGGTGCCAGCTACAACTCCATAGGTGACATTCATGCCGTCTCCAAATCCACTGACGTTACAGCGTCAAAAAATACAGAAGATGTTTGTCCAAAAGGAAAAACTGCTCCAAGCTTCATTCTGAAAAGCTGCAACTCATTGTCCAGAGAGTTCAATTTCTTCACCATTTCCGTCAGCAAAATTTTGCTCTGTGGACTTGCTCTGTGGTCTGGTTCATATATGTTGTCCCTGGTGAATCTAAGGTGGTGTCTGGTGTATGTATGTTGTTTCTCATTTATCTACTGTTTCCTCCGACGTTACAGCGTCAAAAAACACAGAAGATGTTTGTCCAAAAGGAAAAACTCCTCCAAGCTTCATTCTGAAAAGCTGCAACTCGTTGTCCAGAGAGTTCAATTTCTTCACCATTTCCGTCAGCAAAATATTGCCAGTCCCTATTTTTCCATCTGCTGATTGTGTTCATATTGACATTTGTCAAGATCCATGAAGTTATTGTACTGTTTCATTTGTGACTTTCCTTTAAAAAATCAATAAAACTTGGTCTGCTCTATAGCATTATTTAAATGAACATAGCAGTTCATTAATGCAATGAGCAAGTCCAAAAAAAAGACACCAAAGACATGACGTAAGTGATTTATATAGATGTGTTTAATTCCCTTTCCAGCTGCATACTCTCCGTCTCCACCATGTTCCTGTGTAACGACTTAAGATCTGATTCCCGTGGTGCACACCTCCGCCTCCTTTACATAATACACAACGCCCTTCAACAATTACCCTCCATGTCTCATCTCTTTTTCTTTGTTTTCAAAGTGAAGCAATATATATCTGGCCACGTCAAACCTCCTCATGTCATCCATCAGCACTCGAATGAGCTGATGATGTGTACTGCTGGGTTTAGCTTCCCACATTTTCAACACTCTGAAGGCGTGGAGAGACATATCTTGTTCCGGTTGTTGAGCAATACTATTTAGCTTTTCAGACGTCAAGTCTAAATACATCCCCATATCTTTCCACTCCCTGGATAGAGATTCAGACATGGTGACAAAGTATGTCTATTTAGGTATAACATACAGTGATGATCAAAGTTCATTTTTACAAAGCAGTTTAAATTTATCCCGGTCTCTAACATTTCTGATATCAGTAGTTAATCTATTCCAAGTTTGAGCACATTTGACTTCAGGTGATAATTCATATGCAGTACAATTTATTTCCTGGTATCTTAAGACAGGTGCAGAAGCAAAACGAGTTGTTATTTAGGTTCAATAAAATCTTCATGGCAAGATTTTTTATGGGCAAAAATTTTAATATGATAATCTCGAAGAGACATTCATAAGCCTTTTATTATTGATAACTATATTTGGATTTTTCAACCTTTTCAATTTTATGGAAGATGCAAAAGTCATGATTTTAGTTTTACTTTCATTCATTGTAAATTTGTTTAGAAGCCCATATATAAAATTTATTTAATGCAGTAGTTAATTGATTTTCCAAGAGATCTAAATTTTCTCCGGACACATACAGAACTGAGTCATAAGCATTTAATAAAGTTTTGTGAATGTCATTTTCAGAGATACAATCATTAAAATACAATAGGAAAAGCAAAGGACCTAATATTGACCCCTGAGGTACACCACATGTTAAATTCTGGCGCCTAGACCTTACATGGTTTGCAATAGAACATTGTTGTCTCTTGGAGAGATAATTTTCTATCAGCGTCAAGTTTCGATTTCTAATACCATATTGTTCTAATTTGGCTAGAAGGATATTATAATTTACAGAGTCAAAATCTTTTTTGATATCAATAAAAGCAGCTAGAGTTATTTTGATTTGATTGCTATTTCTAAGTATATCATCCACAAGCACTGATATTGTATCCAAAGTCGACTTATTTTTTTGATAGCCACCTTGGAATTTAGACAGAATATTATAATTTAATAAATGAGTGCTAATTTTTGTATGAATTAGACTCTCTAATATCTTTCCATGTACAGGCAATATACTGATAGATCTTAAGTTAGAAACATTAGAAGGATCTCCTCCTTTTGGAAGTGGGGTGACTGTGGGAACCTTCCAACTATCAGGTATTATACAGGTACGTGTAATGAGGTTTATGATTTTTATACATTTATCAGGGAATCTGAGTACAGCCATTTTAAATATATTAGTAGGAAGATATTCGATAGAAGATGATTTCGATATATCTATATCTTTAAGACACAGAATAATTTCTTCATCAGTAAAAGTCATGTCAGGCATATCTACATCACATCTTAGCCCTGAGAATTGAAATTCAACATCATGAACTTGAGCTAGACGAGGGCCAATTTCTGCAAAAAAATTATTAATGTAAGCCGACGTGTCTTCCAGTTAGATGGTTTGTCCCAGATCATTAACTTAATTTATTGCTTTGGTTTTACCTTTGTTTGATGGTAAGACCTCTTTCATCGTAGACCAGAATATTTTAGTAAACTTCAGACAGATTATTATAATATTCTTCCTTTGCTAGCTCAATTTCTCGATTTACATTGTTTCAACATACCCTTGCATGATGCCATGAGACTATGTCCATGTTTTGTCTGGCATGTAAAAGTAATAAATTTTTATCATTAATATGTTACAACAACTCATTAGTCATCCATGGGCTCGGTTTGTCTACTACCTAAATCTCTTTACTGGACACTGTATATCAAGCATGTATTTAAGTTGATTTTCATGAATATTCCAACATTCAGTAGGATCATTACAGTTTTCAAAATAGGTCCAATCACAGTCTGATAGATCCAGTAGATACATATCACTGTTAAAAATTCGATAAGATCGTCCCAAGAAAGTTCTATAACCTTGTTTGACATACTGATTATTTTTTAATACATGTACAGGAAGATGATCAGACAAGTGAATGTTTAAAGGCCCTGACAACATAATATTATCACAATTTGTAAAAATCAAGTCTATACATGTGTTGGTTCCTGATGATGTTGTCACCTGGTTTACCAATTGAACCAGATGAAAATTTTTAAAGGTTTCATATAATTGTCTCTTTTCCTGGGAATTTCCTATTACATTAACATTAAAGTCACCAAGTACATTGACTTTGTACGAGTCTAAATTATCAATCTGTAGAAGAAGTGCTTGTATCCCATTGCAAAATTTAGTTAGGTTACCTGAGGGGGGTCTATAAATGTTACAAATTATAGCTTTTTTGCTGGCACCTTTTATGGAAAATAAGCATTGTATTTCGATGTCTATATAAGTTCTATTTAAGAAACTAAATTTCTCATTGGTGCACGACAAAGCTTCATCTACATGAGCACAGAGACCACCACCCCTAAATATACTTATTCTATCTAGCCTGAAGAGATTATATCTAGGAAAAGTATATAGTTCTGTACAGTCTGTTGCATTTAACCATGTTTCAGAAAAAAGTACAATGTCAATGTTACAGTTTGATAATTCTTCTCTTAACTTAGTAATTTTATTCCTCACACTTCTTGCATTAATATGTACCACCGAGAAGCCTTTCTCAAACTTAGTTTTTAGTTTCTTACTCATATTTGTATAGTAAAAATATGTTATACAATGATATTATATCAGTACCGGTACCATTTAGATTACATTCACACAGAGTCACTATAACAAGATCATAGGTGTCCCTTCCCATTTGCTTTTCCTTTAAATACAAATATATATATATATATATATATATATATATATATATATATATACACCCCTCCCTTCATAGGTTGACAGCTCTTATGGCTACCTATGAGAATCAACTTATAGGGGTTTAACAGGATACCCTTCCAGGGCGTTCACACATTTCCCATTATAAAAGAAAGTCCCAATTTAAGTAAAATATAATTAAATAAAATATGGTAAGAAAACAAGTATATGAAAAGTGAGAAGATGCACACAAAAATAGATGAAAAAAACATAGTGGTCAGGTTTGCAAATTTGAAACGTCAGTCTATGGGTCAAGTCCTTGTTTGTTTTCATCTTTCTCTACCCCGTCTGGTTCAGTGAGGGTGTTCAGCTCATCATTCTTGGTAGGATTTTCATTGATGAACTTGTCACGTACCCTGGTTAGAATGAACCCAAGCAGATTTTCTCCTTTCAGAATTTCTATTTTGCACTGACTCACCTGACAGAAATGATATTTTACTCCCCATATAGGGTGGAAACTAGCTTCGTAGAGAGTTAGGCCTTGTGTGGTGATAATGTAGTCCTTCAGGTGGTCGATAGAGAATTTTGATTTGATTATCTCCTCCATGTTGGCTTCAGCAGCTTTATTCCATTCAGGTGTGGGCTTGATTTTCTTTCCATCATACATGATCTCCACAGGATTGTTCATTTTCATGAGCTTAGCTGCCACCTCGTCCTGTTGGCATGCTAAGGCCTTGGTAACCTGGTATGCCTGTTCTGCACTGTTGTATTCGAAGCCTCTATGTGTAAAATTACACTCGTATAGGTTGGAGAGGATATGATGTTTAGACTTAAACATTAAGCCATCAGGGGTTTTTGCCTCCATTGCCTTCAACATAGTTAAGTCCTGGTATGGCATTTGACATAACTGCGAAGGATAAATAGTCTTTTTTTCAAGGATCAGAAATCTTTGCCTGAGCTGTATGTTATAGCCCTTTTTTTTGCCAAGTAGTACATCGCCCGGAGGTGGTTGAAATCCTTCTGGTCATAAGTCATAGAAACAGAGCATATCCCCCCCTTGGGCTGGGGGGGGGGGGTCTGGAACCAAACCTAGGACTATCTTAAAGATTTTTTTTGTGGATAGTGTATAGGTGTTGGGGTACCTCCTCACGAGATATTATTAGTTAAATATGAAAACGGTTGCCATGGCAACGCCCCAAAGGTACATACCCTGGAAATAGTGTCTTGGCGAGTGATAATTGGGGGTAAATACCCCTAAGGCCTCCTATATGTGCTTTTATATATTAATAATGGTCTTTTATGTTATTATCCTTGTACAACTGGGTCTAAATGTTGGGTTTAGAGAGTTGTGATAAGATATTCTGTGATTTTTCTTTGGCACTGGGGCATTTCCCTCCAGTGCTGACACTTGGATTTTAGGTAAAATTGAGGGAAGAAAATGTTCATTATCTGTCATTCTTCATAAAAGGGAGAGAGAGATAGATAGAAACTATCAATCATATGGAGGAGAATGCCCAATACATCTACTTTCAGATGGTATATACCTTTAATGGGGGAAAAATCTTTGTATACCTAAGAAATTTCAATTGAACATGGCATGATTCTCAAAAATCACTCGCCAAGACACTCTCTCGCCAAGACAAAAATCTCCTTACAGGCTCTGCTGTTGCAGAGGATGGGCAATAAGTAACTATTTTACACATTGTTTACTTAGGTATGTGATAGGGGAAAATTACTAACATATGTAGAATAGATAAAAATATACCAACTGTATACAGCAGGATCAAAATGATTCATTTCCTTGGTAAGACAGAAATGGGAATGGAATCGTGATAATCATTTATCGAAACTACATGGATTTTATGACAATAAGGACACCTCTGCCATTAATAAAAACATGATTTTCATAATCTTCAGGTCAAAATGGTCCAGATCTGAGACTTTTGTGATGATATGATAATTATTTATTCAAAAAATCAAGCCCTAAACTTGGCATATTACTCAAAAATCACTCGCCAAGACACTATCTCGCCCAGACAAAAATCTCCTTCCAAGCTCTGCTGTTGCAGAGGATGGGGAATAAGTAACTATTTTACACATTGTTTACTTAGGTTTGTGATAGGGGAACATTACTGACATATTTAGAATAGTTAAGTATACCAACTGTATACAGCGGGGTCAAAATCATTTATTTCCTTGGTAAGACAGAAATGGCAATGGAATCGTGATAATCATTTATCAAAAGTATGTGGATTTTATGACAATAAGGACACCTCTGCCATTAATATAAACTTGATTTCCATAATCTACAGGTCAAAATGGTCCAGATCTGAGACTTTTGTGATGATATGATAATTATTTATTTAAAAAATCAAGCCCTAAACTTGGCATATTACTCAAAAATCACTCGCCAAGACACTATCTCGCCCAGACAAAAATCTCCTTCCAAGCTCTGCTGTTGCAGAGGATAGGCAATAAATAATCATTTTACACATTGGTCACTTAGGTATGTGATAGGGGAAAATTACTGACATGTTTAGAAGAGTTAAATATTCAAATCCTGAACAGGAGGAGGAAAAATTATTTTATTCTGTCTTCCCGAAATTGTCTTCCCTAGAATGGCTTGTCTTGCTGAGATGAGGTATGAGCCTTTCATTTCCATGTTTATTAATGGAGCCCTCCCATTTTTTTACACATGTTAGATATAACCTTGCTCTATTTTTTAAAGGCATTTTTGAACCCATGGATCTCTCTGATTTTTTAGGGGAGGGGGTATAAGGCATAATCACTCGCCAAGACACACACCTTCACCAAACTTCAAATGCTCCCATACTATACAAGAAGTCAGGCCAGTTGGGGGATGTTTGGCTCTAATACAATGTCCAACCACCAAATGTATGTAACTTAAATGGAAACTCACATATTTGGTACGATTTCCTGAAAATATTTTTTTTTTATATATTTTGGGGGATTATTTTGCTCATTTAGGGTCAATTTTGGCCTATTTTGAGGCCCTGGAGACTAAAATATCAATTTCCCACCCCAAAAACCTATATGTAACATCAAGAACTCATCGAGCCCGATGATATTAGCAAAAAAAATCCAAGAAAAAATCAAAAATCTAAGTACAGGGGCCGACGGAAGTGCCAAAAATAGGATATGCTCTGTTTCTATGGTTTTTGACCTTCTGTTCACTTTCATTGAGTTCATCGCCTACTGAGACATACTTGTAGAGTTGTTTACCCCTCAGGTTTCTAAGATTTTTCATTACCTTTGATTTGGTATAGATATTCCTGAAAATAACTCGAATTTGTCTATGTTTGGGTTTGTTTATACCTCGGTGTTCGCCATCTTGGATCTGAGTTTCCGGTCCCTCGCGATTGCGATTACAAGTTTCTACGCATTCCAGACCTTGATTGAATTGAATCTCTCAGAGCTACCTTTACAGATACATCTTCATTTTGATCCTCTTCGAGTCCTTTAATTATAAGAATTTTTTTCTTAAATTCCTGGTCCATTTTTTCGAATCTTTTCGTATGTTGTAGAAGCAGGCTAGTTTGGGTCTTGACACTGTCACTTTGAATTTTAATGGCATCTCCCGCTTCGCCAATAGTTTTTGACATAGCCTCCATGGTCCCTTCTGAAGTGGTAAGCCTACCTTTTATGCTGTCAAGAGTCTCATTTATATTTGCAGTTGTTTGATTTAATCCATCAATCGATTCCCTGATTTCATCGATATTAGATTGCATTGTGTTTGGCTGTCAGGAGTCTCTTGTCAATCGAGTTGACGGCTGCAATTACTTCTTTGAGAGAAACTTCTTGGGATATTAAATCAGTCTTTTGTCTAGACCTAGATCCCTGGTTCGCCATGATTCTTGTGGTGTATTGTTTTAAATACGTCTTCTCAACGTTTCAAGTAATAACTAGTATCATATCATAAATAAACTTTGGAAGTTATGTTCTTGCTGGTCGTGTGCCGCTTCAACCCAATGCCGCCATGTTTCCATCTGCTGCTGCTACTACTGCTGCTGCTGCTGCTGCTGCTGATGCTGCTGATGCTGATGCTAATGCTGATCATTATCACCCTTACGCTGGAGAAGTCCATGCTGGTGCAACTACAGCTGACATAGACACACACAATTGCAGTCATACTGATTATTTGGAGACCCACCACTTGACAGAAACAGAGGAAGAGGAGGAGGAGGAGGAGACGCAGAAAGAGTTGACTTCTCCAGCAGTTGCTCAAAGATCACCCAATCTACTCACCACCGCTATCTTGAAGTATCTAAGAACCACTGGTTTCTGCTATCCACCAGGGGACACCGACGTCGAGCAGAGTCGGAGCGAGTTTTTTCTTACCTCCCCAACTTACTCACCCTCCACAACCATGACCGATGGTGCGTGGTTATCCTCTTCCCAAAAGTCCCGAGATACTGACGCGAGCGTTGCTCCTGTTTCTGTTGATTCAGCTCACACTGATGGCGCTACTCTTCTTACTTTGATACCCTCTACGGGTATCAAGAGGAGTTTTACCAAGAGTGGCGTCCAGGCGTCCAAGATGAGAAAAGCGGTAGTGAAATGTGAACCACCAGCACCTTCCACAGTCCCCAGCTTGGAGTTCTTCATCAACAGTTTGAAGCTGGAGATCTGGCTCGACAGGGTTAGGATCTCCGAGGAACGCTACAGCGCCATAAAGTGCCAGTTCGATTCCACTGCGAAACCTGAAACCTTTCCAGGTTTGATCATCAGGGACTTACCCATGTTAGAGAACTTGTTCGATATACAAATAGCAGTTTACACCACCCGTAAAGTGAGGGGTCAGAACCTGAAAAACCGAGTTACCCTGATCAGACCACCTTCCAAAACATTGGCCACCCGAGGTAAAGTCAACCTACACCTGTCCGCGACACACGGTTTGCACGTGTCCCTCGTTACGGATTTCAATGAATACACTGGTATCTACAAATGTCTAGAGTGTAAGTCGGCATTCACGACTAAGTTCTTACTGAAAAGACACAGGAACCAACTTTCCCCTTGCAGACAAGTTGCCTTGAAATATGTAGGTGGAATCTACCAAAATTCGAAAACGGTTTTCGAAGCACTAGCAGATTTTTCCATTTTTCCTCCCGACGGAAATTCAAAAATGTACCCTTTCAAAATTACCTTCGATTTCGAAGCTTTCTTCAGACCATCCAAAGAACCCTTGACCAAACACATGTCAGTCCTGTGGGAACACGTCCCTCTGTCGGCTAGCGTCGCATCCGACTTTCCAGACTTTCCAGGTCTGCTTTGTGAGACAATCCAACACAGATTCAGACCCCTTGGGTTTTGAATTACATAAACGACACCGCCAAGGTCATCGGAGAAGCAGTGCTAGAACTTTACCGGCCGACGTTAGGGAAGTTAGATGAGAGGATAGCTGAAGCTCTCCACCTAGAGGAGGCGTTCAGTCCTCCCGACATCGACTTCAATAAAACTCGGATAAGACACCCTTTAGTTGAACTGAAGAAGAGACTTTTGAGATATCTCTGCCAAGTTCCGGTCGTAGGTTTCAACTCGGTGCGTTATGAATTAAATCTGATCAAAGTACAGCTTCACTCGTTCTTCTCCTCCAAAGACTGAGAGAACGAAGAATGCAGCATCATAAAGAGAAGTAACCAATACTTGGCAATTTACACTCGGCAAACAGTAAACTATTTGGCACCTGGTTATAACTACGCAAATTATCTACTAGCTTTCACCAGAAATCAGCACAAAGGTCACTTTCCTTACGAATGGAACTGGAAAACAGAACACTACCACCAAGATCTGCATTTGACAGCAAACTGACTGGCACCAAACTGACTGGCACCAAAATCTGACTATGCCGAATGTGAAAAAGTTTGGTCCGAACAGAACATGCAAACTTTCAGAGATTACTTGATCTACTACAACAACAAAAATGTGAAACCTTTCATAGAGGCACTGAACAATCATGCTAAATTTTTCAGGGACCGCAACATTGACATGTTCAAAGACAGAATCTGCCTTCCGGGTTTGACTTTACTGTTCCTTTTTCAAATCACAGAGTAACCATTTGTGACCTTACACCAGTTGGACTCCTACCTCCACTCTCTGATAAAAAAAAATCTGGTCGGGGGTCCTTCCATAATCTTCCATAGATTTCACGAGAAGGGTACCACGCTGATAAGGGAACACAAGTACGGCGAAGAAGCGAGAATGTGCGAGCAAATCCTAGGTGAAGACGCTTACTCTCTGTACTTGCGCTGCACAGGTTATTACCTGGTGAGACGACCCGAGACCGAGTTCAAACTGAAAATTAGGCAAAGAGACTCTAAGACCGCTTTAGAGTTGTTACGCTACATGGAGCATGCCCACAGCGTGAAACTTTGCCAGGCTTTCAACGGAGGCGAGGTATCTCTAGGTTGCCGGAAAAATCGCGTAGACGGTTCTCACCCGTCCTCTAATATCGTTTTCCAATTTCATGGGTGTTGGTTCCACGCTGATGAATGCATACCGCTGTGCAGATATCTGTGTGCTTCAGACAGGGATGAGAAACGTGACAGAACAGCTTGAGTGACCGCTTAAAAGCTCTAGGTCACAAGTTGATCGTCGTATGGGATTGTGAATGGAGAAAGATGAAACGCCAGGATCCACAGGTTATGGCATTCGAACAACACTGGAAGGTCGACAACTTGAACGCGGTTCGAAATCCCATGACAGAGAGTGACATCATATACTCTGTGAAAGACGGGAATATGTGCGGTTTGATTCAGGTGGACATTACTACTCCTCCTCAACTATGTGAATACTTCGAAGAAATGACTCCCATTTTCAAGAACTTGACCATTTTGAAATCCAACATAGGAACTCACATGTCAGACTTTGTGAACAACAAAAACCTGATGAACGCTCCTCAGATATCCTTGATAGGTAGTTACCACAGAATAAAGATTCTCTTGGGAACACCTCTTCTTAAGTGGTATTTGGATCATGGTTTAATAGTCACCGAAGTGCAGATGTTCATCGAATACTTTCCTAGACAACCCTTCGCCCGTTTCGCAGACGAAGTAACCGCGGCACGAAGATGTGGTGATGTGAATGCGAACGCGAAAATGCTGTCAGACTGTTACAAGTTGATGGGAAACACCATATACAGTAAAACAATTTGCAACAAAGAAAAACACACCACTGTGAAATACACTAGAGGTCGAACCTTGGAATTATTGACCAATTCGTGGCGGTTAAAAAAGGGTACAGAGTTGACCACAGATCTCTTTGAAGTCAAACAGCAACCGAAAACAGTCAGGAACAATCTTCCTATTCAAATAGGATTCATGGTGTACCAGTACGCCAAGTTGAAAATGTTAGAGTTCACGTTCGACTTTTTGGATAAATTTATCGATCAACACGATTACGCTCTTTGTCAAATGGACACTGACAGTCTTTACATGGCTCTCAGCTTTGAATCGTTGGACCAACTCGTGAAACCCGACCTGAGAGAATCGTACTTTAGAGAGAAACGAAACTGGATTCCAACAGCGGTGTGCGATGACCACTTAGAGCTTTTTGTAAAGATAAAAACCGAAGGTGTCAAAGAATGGATCCCCCTCGCTTGTTGTCAGAAACAATACGTTCACGATCAGAGAACTCCGGCTCTTTTCAAATCCGAGTGGGAGGGTGATGGAATTCTAAGTCTCAACTCCAAGACTTACATTTGCTACGATAAAGACTGGATAGGTGAAAGAAAATCAAAGAAATGGAGTGCAAAGGGTGTCATAAAAAAAAAACGTTCAAGAACCCAAAGACTTTTTGGATTTTCTTTTGAAATGAAAAACTATCCACGCTGTTAACCCTTAGGTGCCCAAGCGCGCATTTAAGCGCGGTTTTGTGCTTAAATGCATGTATATGGAAAGAAATTTTCATCCAGACACTTCTACTGGTCCAATCTGCAAAGTTAGACCCTCTATGGAATGCTTATGACCTCCCGATTATGAAACAACTATTCATTTGGCTGTATCTGCTTTATATCAGGCAGAGTGTGTCAAAACTTTAAAATGAGTTGTCATTTTATGTGATTCATTAACAGGAAACCCTCCAGTTAAAATCTGATATGGTAACAAAATGATGATGGATCATACACACATAGGTTCCACTATATTTTACAGCAAGTGCTCATATCTTAAAGATAAGCCATGCATTGTTTCTAGTACAACATATCATGTTTCCTGTGTGCCAGTACATGTAGATGCATGCAGGCAAATCAGCTTTCAAAGGTCTCAGGATTGGAGGGATTATGGATATATATAGAGACCAAATACCACTAAATGACAACAAATGGAATGTTTTGGTAACTATGGTTACTAGACCTGACCAGTAGTATCACATCCTTGACTGAAAGTCTTCACTGAGTTATGAGAATTAAGAAAATGTAATATGCCAAGCCCTTATCAAGGTAGAAGATCGAAATTACACATGGTCTTATAAAACAAAAAATGAAATCGTGAAATAATGTAAGATCTTCAAATAATTCTGGGCACAAAAAGGTTAATACAAATTTTAAAGTAATAGAAAACAAAATGCACACTTACACGATAGAGAAAAAGGGACTGAGTTATTTGTGAAGTGTCGCGTACATTCTGACAGAGTGACGACGAGTCCTTTAGAGTTATGAAAATAAAAAAAATATAATAAAAAAATTTAAATAACTGTTAAGGGGGGAAAATAAGTAGATGTAGATAAGCCGGTGAGATAATATCCTTTGTTGTTGTATTAACTTTATCTACTATGTCTACCTCGTGTATCAGTGTTGAAAAAAAAAACAAGACAATGTGTACTTGCGACCCCATTTTCACTTGGGAAATAATAGATGCATCAGATGTGTTGTTCTTTAAGGCCCCGTTGTTAAACCAAGGTGTTCATAAAGTGTTCATTTCTAATGATGTATTTGATTCATTGAGTGTGTGTTTCAAAGATGTATTTCAAAGAGTGGTTGGTACCACCACAGATAGAGCTATAGGAGTATATCAATTCTTTAACAAACACACACATGCTTTCATCAAAAGGCGATATACAATAGAATCGATCAACACGTTGCTTTCTCTTTTGGAAGAAAACTCAGACTTCTTGAGAAAGATGTGTCATTGCTCAAAGGGAACATTCGACTCCTTTTATCAAAAGTGTGTCGACCGAATGTTGTGTAGCAAAGTTCCTTACCCCGGTGTACCAGCTGCTCAACTGAGAAGTATCATGTCCAGAAAACCTGAATGGAGTACTTGGTTCTTCAGTGGATTTCACTTGTAATATCGATGACATGTGGATGGGAAATATGGCTTACACCTATCCTTCATTTCAAGAGGGTACTTGCTCCAAATCTGTACACCAAAATTACACCATATACAGTCTGAATTATGACAAAAAAAAAGTTGAATGTGTACACCTTAATGTGTGGGTTCTGTCATGTTCCTCTCCGATATTCGACTATGTTATGTAGAGAGTATGAACTTGTATTTAGCAACTTGTAAATAATGATGTGTAAATATTATTTATCAAAATAAAAAATAAAATAAATTTGTTTGTTAAGTTTTTATTTTTAGCCCCCCAAAGGCTCCCCACTCCAAGGGCCCCCAAATATTTCCCAGTTTTTTTGGGTTCTTTTCATTTTTGATTTTTTTTCTTGGCAAGCTCTCAGCTTGCCTTTTTTTATTTATATAAAAAATATCTCACTATAGTCACACCCTCATCTACATAATAAACCACACCTCTTTATGCTAATAAGGTCATGTAACTACTTGCTTGCATACAGCTGATGGTATGACGTGTGGACAGCCAACCAATTAGAGGTCTCCATTTTGGCAAAAAATTTAGAAATAGAGTCACGTAACCAAAGTTTTTAAATTTCCCACCAAAATGACGACCTCTGATTGGTCCATTCAAATTAGGGTCATGCGACCTTATTTGCATAATAGAGGTCACGTGACCTAAACAGCCAGCCAATCAAAGGGTGCCATTTTTGCGGCACACCACAGGGGGTTTGGGTCACGTGACAATTTTGAATCTCCTGCCAAAAGGGAGGGTTCTGATTAGTCCATTTTGGCGCCACACCACGGGGGTCTAGGTCACATGACCCTCCCATTTGAATTTCCCACCAAAAGGGATTGGCTGCATCCCCAGTGAGTAATATTCTTAGATTAGCTATAGTCCCGTTCCGATACATTATATACTACTTGTATGAATTAAGTTCAAAAGAACCTCCTTTTTATATCCACATCCTGTGCTTAAATGTTTTCTTTGCCTAGCATGTATAGAGAATTCTCAGTTACTTTGAATGTACCATGTATTATTTTAATGCAGAGAACTTCCATAACAAGAAACTGACCTTTATGAACATGTCATGAAGCGAAAAACAAAAATGGCTATTTGGCGTCAAGATATCTTCATAATACATGTATTCATCCTGAACTTTATACTTTGTTCCCTAGGATGTAAGGAGTACTTTCATGTATTTGGGACATCAAACATCAGTGCATCTTTTGTATACCATTATCTTTACTCATGTACCATTATACACAACTGACATGAAATATGTCTCACATAGGTCTGTCCTTGCTGAATGGTATACATGACGAGCGTCCATAGCAAAGTTTTAAAACAGGCATGCATTTACCTTAACGTAAAAATAACTCGAACTATGCATATAGATGTATTATATATCCTTAACAAATACAAGTTTTCATTAAGTCCTGAAATCGCCTCACAATAAAATATGATATAACTGTTTACTACAGCACCGTGTTTAATTTGGTCTATATAACACAAAGGAAATTAGTCCTTTTTGGTAGGTTTCTTGTCATGCCGGGACCTCGTTAATACCAGCTCAGCATGGTCCTCACTTGTTTTATCCTCCCGGACGAATACCACTTCTTCATTTGACATAATATTGTAGGCCGGCAATGAATTCGAATCCAGATCTATCGCTTCAATAGCTGGAAAAAAGGAGTATCCTGGTTGGTTACTTATCAGAAGTAGTTCATTAGAAAACAGAATGCATATATTTGGCCTATACCTGATGCCGGGATGAGGAAGGGGCCGTCACCTCCCTGTACATTTTGACCTGGAAGGAAGAGAGCTGAACCATGTACAACCTCCGTGTCGGATGGAATGTCAATTGTTGCACCCTGCCCGGCTTGGACGTCTGTGTGTGTGTCCCCTTCACCGGTGTTCATCCCCTTTGTTAAAATGAAGAATATAAATAGCTCTAATTTATTTCAAGTAAATACAAAGATAAACTAAACTTAATTGAAACAGAAAACCAATGGGGAACCAAATTTGATATACAAGGAATAAAATTCTATAGTTCAAATGATGAATGACATATCAAGGGTATAGGAGGAATACAGGTGGAATTAATTTTTTGTTAAAATATATATAGAAATTCAGATGTTTTACCTTGGCTGTCTGACACGTCCATGGCCGCTATCTCCTTTTACGTCCAAAAAAATAGGGACCACGTGCTGAACCTTCCGATGGGTTATTGTGAGTAAGTTTAACTGTCATCTTATCAGGCAAACATTCTTCCATGTCAGATTTAACTGATATATTGTCTTCCTGGACATTGGGAGACACAGGGTTGTCTCCTACTGTGTCTCCCTCATCTGCACATGGAGGTAGGTCAGCTTTTGGATTTTTCTCAGCAATGGGTGGGTGGCCAGGTTGGGGTATTTGATCACCATGTGGATGTTCATCCTCTTGTGCACTTGTCTGAGGGTCCATCTGGGTACATGTTGAATTATTTT
This sequence comes from Acholoe squamosa, assembly GCA_949317995.1. Classification (NCBI taxonomy): domain Eukaryota; kingdom Metazoa; phylum Annelida; class Polychaeta; order Phyllodocida; family Polynoidae; genus Acholoe; species Acholoe squamosa. Next base: position 31,690,345 of record OX439041.1, on the reverse strand, counting down.
TTGTTGATTTTGCGTTTAAGTGAGTTGTGAAGAACACAGACATCTTTGTCATTTCTTTCAAAACTTTCTCTGCCTCTTTTTGGGCTGACAGTTGAAGGTTCCGGTTTTCCTGAATCTCCTGATTCAACTTCAAGTTTTGCAAATGTAACTGTTTCTGTGCATCTAAAGTACTTTTTTGATCTTCCAGCATGACCGATAGACTATTTGATAGCTTTATGGCACTTTCAGTCATACCTAATACTCCAGTGGCCAAACGGTCTTGTCCTTTCTGCATTTTTTTTAATGTGGCATGTATTGCAGTACCAACAAGATTTATTCCATCCACAAATTCAGACTGGTTATTTCACATTGTCTCATTTGTAGCCTTAATGTGGGCTATGTGCTGACGTTCGAGCGCTACTGCTGTATTTCTTGTCTCCTCAAGTTTCTCATGAAGGTGGTTGGTCATTGCCTGTATGGCTTCCAGGCACTGATGCCTACATTTTGTTCTCAAGTTCTCGCCATGTGGGAAGACATTTTTCTGCAATTTCCCGTATGCCCTCTATGAAGCTGGTCTGGGTATTTTTGACTTTGGTGGGCGTGGTGTCCATATGCTCATTTATCCTCTGACTGATGTCTTTTAAACCATAAACATAATCGCTCTGGAACTTAGCTATTTCTTTCATGATCTTATCCTCTTCCCTTGGTTTAGAAAATAGTTCTTTCTTCTTGGAGGCATAAGCCCGCTGGATATGGGATATTAACTGACATATTACCGACGTTCATAGTGGAAGGAGAACTGAGAGGTCTCCATTTCTTCTGACCCCATTATTTCTGCAAAGCATTGATCTTCCTCCTCCAGCAACTTGGAGAAGCAGGGGGCATGTCGGGGCTTTTTATGGGGTTGCTCTTGTATACCTTCATCATCTGCTGTCCTTTTTTTATTTTGGGGAGTGTGGGAGGTCATGCTGCGAATTAGAGATATATTTCTGGAAGACAGTTGAGGTCTATTGTTGACACAACTTGGAAGGTTAGAACACGGGATGTGGCTGCTCGAAGTAGCCTGCACCCGACTGGTAGAGGCTTGGGGTTGAGACATATGTGCCTGACTGGTAGCAGCTTGGGGTTTAGACGTATGTGTCCGACTTGAACCGGTTTGGGGTTGAGGTTGCGTTTGTGAGGTATATGCTTTGCTCCTGCATTCAGCAGGTTGAGCTTTTCCTACTTTGGATGTTGCTTGAGAAGCATTTTCATCTGATGTCAAAGTTTTCAAAGCCCTCCTTAGCATGGAAATCTTTTCTGTGCGTTGAGGGTCTGAGGCCAAAATAAGTGATGCAGCAGCCCTCTTTTGTGGATCAGCATCGTTAATAAGGTTGTTAAATCCTTTGCAAATGTTTAACATGTCAGTCCGTGATATGCGGGGTATACCATTTTCTTTAGCTCCTTTCCATCAGAGCTATGTTTGAAGTGCCCTTTCAGTACTGGCTTCAGATGGTTAGCACCCTTCAACAAGGAATCAAGCTCGCCTTCCCTCCAGTGTTCTCCTTTCTTAGGGGTAGGGCCCCCCCTTTTGTGGTACCTTCAGGCATGGAACCACTACCAGACGCTGCAGGAAGACCTACTACAGGAGACCAATCACGTCCCCTTCAATTACTTTGGTTCAGAGATGATCTACCGAATCCTGATATGTCAGGAGAAGGTGACCCACATCCCCTCCCCCGGCCAGAAGTAGTGGATCCTCTAGCCCTGACTCGCGTTCTTTTGTTAGCTCTACCTCTTGGAACAGAGGATTCAGGGACAGGAAAATATGTGTGGTCTTGGTGTTCAGAGCCTCTTTTTCGTTGACTGTAGGAGCTGGGTTTGGGACCGGTAAAGGTTGGATGGGATGAGCTTGGAGGCATTCCTTTTTGCCTCTTCATGCTGAGATTCTGCCGCTTCAGTAAGCTGCATATGTATGCTATAGCTTGTTCTCCCACATCACCATGGTAGTTCTCGGGTCGCTCTTGATCATCGTTGAACTTGCCTGCTCATCCATAGTTTCTACTCCCTCATCTTCGTCCTCGTCTTTGTCAGATTCCTGGAAAAGAAAAATTAACTTAAGTTTAGTACACATCTTATTCCATTATATAAGGCAAAATAAAATATAGTCTGTAGGCAAAAGAACTATTTTTTATTATATGTTACATAGATACATAAAACAAAAGAAGAGGAATAGGTTTACAATAAATGAATTTAGTGTATTGGAATACGATATGAGCCCATAGAGAAAAAATGTATAGAGGCAGTAATGTTCGACTCATACCTCTAAATCAGGGTCACTCTCTTGACCCTTAAGCCTTCTGTTCTCTCGGAGGAGGGCTTTAAGATTGGTCTTATCCTCGATCAAGTCTTTGAAATTCTGAAAATTGATATAAAATAAAACAATTAACCAAAAACAGGCTCTACATAAAGGAGTACCTGATTGACATAGCTTGTCATCATGCACCAAAGAAGACCTGGTGACTTTTATTACAGTCATTGTTTATTTACACTGGGGTGTGGAAAGGGGGGGTTTATTTCAGCGACATCCCTACATCAAATTTAAGACAGGATTAAGTCACGATGTCAAGCACAGAAGGGGGGAAGCCAGCTGCTTGAACCAAGAATACACATCGACAAGGAGGGAGCATCAACTGAGGACCGAAGTTTTGAATGAAAAACGTCAAGACACGCCTTTATTTTGACATCAAAAAGACCACTTAGTCATGAGCTATCATATACGACACAAGAAATAGAGAGGACTTTAAAAATCTCACCTTAGTAGGCTTTTTCTTCCCCATTTTTGTCTTGTTTGTTCGTCCTTTTATAAACGATAAAGGAGAAAGCGGAAGTTGTCTTATGACGTCATACGGGGGATACCAAAAGGGTCCCTTGTCCCCTCGTTCTCCTAAGTTAAACGCGCCACTTACAAAAATAATAGCTTTGCGGAGGGTCTGCATGTGTAAACAGACTGTCCGTATGTGGGGTGCCGTATGTTAAAATAAAAGGCAGCATTTAGAGATAAAAGTCTGTATCCTGTGTCTAACATATGGACAGGACACAGCGACCTTTGAGAAACGGTTTTTAACAATAAAGTTCTTTCTCCTGCATGAGGTCCGCATGTGGAGGCCGTATATGTATAAATCAATACCTATGAGGTGAAACATCCTCCAGGAAGGAGTTAAATAGTGCAAATGTATCACACTGCTGTATTTGACCAACTAATGCATAAACAAATGAGCTTTGCTCTCATTAGGTAGTTGTGTATATAATAGCAGGAACCACTACCAGCCACACTGTAAGAAGTAGACAGGGTTATTTTACAGCAAAATCCCTTGGCAACTTTGGTTCCAGTACATTTTGCTGTAAATCTACAGGAGGTGAATCACTGTAATTTTATAGAACAATTCAGAGTAATCATACAGTAACAGTCACTGTGATCATACAGCAAGGTCATTCAGTTCTACAGAAACATATGCTGTAAATTTAATGCAAAATGTGTTGTAGAATTACAGCAATATTTTGTGTGAATGGACAGCAAATTTTGCTATAAATGAACAATAACTGAGGTTCCAGCAACTATTGCTGTAAAGTTACAGAAACTTGAATTCTAGAATTACAGCAAGGGGTCCTGTTAATCAGCAACAAATGTATTGTATATACAAGTATGTTATAAAAGACACTGCTATATACTCTGCTATTGGGGTCAGTTCTTGGTAATCATCCCCATGATACCATTTATGTGTGCACTTCATGCATGCATGATACTATAAACCATGCCTAATGAAGACTATTGCAGGTAAAAGAAATAGAGTGAGTGAGTAATAGAGGTTTAACGCCATTTCGACAGCTAAGGTCATATTGATGGCGAGAACGACATTACACAAGTTCACAGAGGAATGTGTCAGTGCCAAAAGAAATAGAGAACCATCTCACCCAAACCATTTCATGGTCATTCAGTTTTAACACTGAAATAACCTAAAGGTAGGTAGGCTTATGTTAGCTTCAACCCCAGAGTCCAGGGACTTGTTTTTTTTCAGATTTAGCACTGTTATGGTGTCATGTATGCATATCATTGGTTGTTCCTAATTTCTTCTCAGGTAACCTTGTACAATATCATTAGTGCACAATGCTAGATTGAACCTGTTGAGGTTATTATCATATTGCAATTACTTATTAAGCTCTGGGCACAATATTTGTTTGGGGTGTGCAATATAAGACTATACATACTAAACATATGAAACAAGTAATTAATGGATACGTCATGACACGTGACTGATATCAATAACAATAACATGTTGGATATCAGTCACAAGTCATGATATATCCATTAACTACTTATTTTATTACATGATTAATAAATAGAAAATCAATAGAAAATCAATGAATATAATTTGAAAACAAAAATCGTTCCCCTTCCCCAGGACTCGAAACCTGCCATATAGTGTGTGTACACACAGCGAAAAAAACTGTTTGCCTGGACCAGGACTGGTCCTGCCTACCTCTAGAAGCTGAGTGCAATGCACTAACCACTAGACCATCGGTACACACACCTTGGCGCCCGGCTTGGCTTGGTTTGAATGCGTCCAGCAGTCTGCTATAATTATAATGGTAATCTAACCTTGCGCATGTGAGAGTTGATGGGGTCCTACTGGCTTGGTTTCGTTTGAACGCGTCCCGCAGTCATCGCCGTTATAGGAGCAGCAGCGAGAAACCTGGGGGGGTTCACAACCCAGACTGCAGGGTATTTTCACCCTTTGAATGTAAAGTAGTTATATGTGAATGGCCTGCCTGTATCGATGACTTATAGAGACCTGATTCTAACCAAGCAATTCTCGTCAGTCCCTGTGGCACACTGCATAGGGAGTTGGATTTGGGATCAGGAGACCCCTACCCTGGCAATGAAAATTTCGTAGGTTTTAACATGTAACATATGACATGTAAGGTGTGCATATTATCCATGGATAACCGCACTGGGTGCCTGTTATCCTTGGATAACCACACACCTTACAAAAGTCATGATGCATGCATCATGCCATGCAATATCGACAAGTATGTGCATGGGAATATCCAGGAAAAGCACTCAGAATCACAGAAATACTGTAATAAGGTATACTACTGACTTCCAGTGGGGGATAGTGCATGTAAGGCTATTTTGGTAAACCCTTTGAAGGGCCACTAGGGTGACTGGCTGGCCTAGGGCATACTGCATACAGAGTAATTATACAGGATCACTCAGTGTACACATATATCTACACCTACAAAGCCTTGGTATTACAGTAAGAGTCACGGTATTTGACAGTACCGAACTTTCTCCTGTGAGCGTACAAGAGACCTCTCTGTTATAAAACATAAACTTCTTACAGTGCAGCCCAAGTAGAAATGGGAGGAAGCACTTAATGGGTCTAGACCCCTAAATTCAACAGGGTGACATGGCCATTTCGTAAAATCGACATGTGACATGGAGCTTAGTGACAAGGACATGGAAAGGAAAAAGTTAGTGACAAGAGACAAGGCCTTTCCTTAAAATTGACATGTGACATGAAGCCTAGTGACAAGGACATGGGAAAATAGAAATTTAGTGACAAGTGATATGGCAATTTCTTAAAATCGACATGTGACATGGGGACCCCCCATCTAGACCCCCCACTTAGAGTCTAGAACAGTGAATAAAGACTAGAAGGGCCTACTGAAGTGCCGTGGTCATATCCTCTAACCAACCAGAAGATATCAGCCGAGAACAGCGAGAGAACTACAAGAAAACCAACATGAGTGCCAAATACTCCTCGGATGAGGGCAAAAGTGATACCAATTCTACTCAAAATCTCGAAGTTAAGAATGCACCAGAAACATCAGTGACTACAACAACCGTTGTAGAAATGGTGGTACCTGCCATGACGGTGACAATGACCACACCAGCTGATGACAAACTTCAGACCCCGGATCAACCCTCGTCTTTGAATTCTGGAGAGAATAACTCGTCCACGCGTTGTGAGAGCCTCAACCCCTCGCCTCCACTTCGTAGGAACAGCGCTGGGCTGTCACCACGTCATAGGAGCAGCGCCTGGTCTGCATACACCTGGCTTCGATATGTTGGGAAAGACCTTTTGACAGTCGAAACTCTGTTCAACAAGTCTTTTGAGGTAAGAGCAGGATTTAGTAGAGCTGTGAGTTTTTAGATTGCTGCTACCGGTATAGAATTAAATATGTGGTGCTATTACTACAATGCAATAAGGTGTCACAGTACTAATAGGGCCAAGGACGTTATGATTCCCCCCCCCCATCTTCCACCATAAAACTGGCATCAATCGGGTTCTAATTTGGCTTAAATTAAAGCTGAAGTCATTCTTGATTTTTTTAGCATGGTCAACCATAACGGAGTCAGATCCGTTTTTGCACCAGTTGCCATGGAATCCACCATGTTGAATAAATTAAATGATACAGGCGCCCCTGACAAGTCACAAATGTGACCTTGGACCCTTCTCTTTTTGCAACTTTTTCCCCCGAAATCGTTACCTTTCTTCTGGTACCAAAATTATTAATCTGCGATAAAAATAAGGTCCCCTGGCACTGATTATACCAAGCAAAACACTGTTTTTAGTTGGGACTATTTAGCTGTCCTAGGCTTACCAGGGTGGATTACTACCGTGACACCTTAACAGCTGGGGTCATTTTTTCCAACAATATATAGTTTGCCCAGAAATAAAGATATTTACCTCCCTGACATGAATCTCAACTGTTTACATGGAAAATTTGTATATTTATGACCATGGAGCCTATTGAAATATGGGTGAGGGGTCCCTCGGGGGTCAATTTTTTGTATTTTAGGGGTTAAAAACAGCATAAGGCACAAGGTATCCCAGAAAACGAGAAAACTATTTCCCAAATCTGGAAATGAATCACTCCACCCCCACCCCTTCCTGAGTTTAGTCTGCTTTGGTGGAACCACTAGAAACATCTCCATAATAAAATTATCATATGATTTTATTATACCCAACGAAGCAATAGAGAGCCTAAGTCTCGCGATAAACTATGTCGTAACTAAAATAACCAATATTTGAATTGACCTGGAGGCCCACCATATATCAAATTTTAAGGCTCAACTCTCATTCTTAAAAAAGTTATGCTAGGCCTAAAATATCCCCCTTTATGTCAAGGTGAATATCGTAGTTCCATAGAAAAAGCACTGAACCCCTGTATTGCACCCCTGCATTAAATAACCCGCGGGAAATCCGCACGATGACGTCATAGGTCCACCGCGCATGTGCAGCATTTTTGAAACGTAAACATTCAAAATGGCGGCGGTCAGGATTTCGCGATGAAGACGGGTAAATAAGGGTTTAATTTCTTATTGATGAAATATTGATTAATTATCAACCCAAACACCTTGACATAAATGTAAAGATGAACTCTGACCAGTTTGAGCTTCCTGTTTCTTTACTCGCGTGTCCTGCCCGGGTAGGACACGCTCGTGAAGAAACGGTCAGCTCAAACTGCTCATTGTTCACCTTTACCATTATCCTTCAAGCCTGGGGGCGATAATATGCTGAGCTCAGAATCCACCGGCACGTGACGTGACTTCGCCTCCCTGTTGCCTAAGTCTCGCGATAAACTATGTCATAAAAGAAATTCTGATTTGGAACTAAAATAACCAATATTTAAATTGACCTGGAGGCCCACCATATATCAAATTTTAAGGCTCAACTCTCATTCTTAAAAAAAGTTATGCTAGGCCTAAAATATTCCCCTATCCTTCAAGCCTGTGGGCGATAATATGCTGAGCTCAGAATCCACTGGCACGTGACGTGAGTGAGTGAGTAATGGTTGTTTAACGCCAAGCCGACAGCTAAGGTCATATTCATGGCGGAAAAAGTACATTAGACATCACGTCACAAAGGAATACATGTGCCTGTGCCCGTGCATATGGACACCAGACACATGTAAGAAAGAGGGGACAGGAAAGAGGAGATTCAAGGAACGAATATGTGCCAGTGCCCGCGCATATGGACACCACCCACACTCAGAGAGGATAGAAAAGCAAGACATAGACCCCTTTTAAAGGCGCTCTGAATCGAGGACCTACGTCCGCCGACGTTAGCACTGTGGCGGACGTAGCCGATTCAGAGCTCCTTTAAAGATGGCCTGGGGCTGGGGAGGCCCGGGCACGTGACGTGACTTCGCCTCCCTATACGGTGCGTTCGGAGTACAGCCAAGGGATCAATGCTGGTTTGTAAGGCCACCCCCTATTGGTCTGCCCCATGTGGGTCAATGTTGATCCCCAAGTCAACTTACTACACTCCCAAGCATAGTAAGGGACTGGTACCTAGCCAGACCTGGCTGGGGTGGAAGGGGGTGGAGGGAACAAGCTAAGGTTGTGTAGTTAGCGTTCGAGGTCACCCCTACCCATAATGCAACAGATATCCTTTGAAAACCGCTGCCCGAACGCACCGATAGTTTCAAAGTGATAGGTGGGGCCCATAAAGACTCGAAAAATGAAGAAATTAGCATGAGAGGACTATATGGCTATAACAACCATATACCACAGAGGGAGGCCGACAAACTAGGGAGATAATCAAAGTGGGGATATTTTGTCGGGAGATTCTTAATGATTGTCAGGTAGTTTACATCTGAACATATCAAATAATTTGATATTAATTCTCCTTGCATTATCGGCCATATTTGTCGGATTTTTTCAGTCAGAAAATTACGTTCTACATATGTAGACATAAGAAATACGTAACTAAATCTTAACGTTTTAACCTCCACATACCAAGCAAAAAATCGTAATTCAGACCAATTTTGTAGTAACCATACCTAGATAAACCTAAAAGCTACGTAGTATTTTTGTGTGGTGTTTATTCGGTGTCTTTTTTGTCTGTCACATTGGGTGATCACGTAGGCACTCTAGCCCGCATCGCGTGGATCCCCCTAATTAATCCCTATAATTCATATATCAAAGAGTACTTCAAATAGGTAAATATTTATATCCAAGGCCATTGTGATGATAAGGTAATGTGGTGGTCGCGAGTTGTCCTCGAGGTACCTTCATGGTCCTCGTGGGCGACATTGAGAGCACCTAGCTCCCGGGGGGGACACTTCATATATTTTGCTGACACATGTGTGCGGCTGGGAAGGGCACTCTTTCATCAAAATCTCCCTAACAAGGGTCCTATTTTTAGCCAAAATTCCCCCTAACAAGGGTCAACTTTGAGCAAAATTCCCCTAGCAAGAGTCCACTTTTAACCGAAATATCAGAAATCTCATGAAATGCCCATATTTTTTAGCTACAATTTTCTAAGTTTTCTGAATTTTTTTGGGGATCTACGGGAATATTCTTGGTCATTTCTCAATAGCAAAGTTTATCGGTCAGATTTCTCTTTAAAAACATGGGGTATTCAGTCAAATGTGCCGTAAGAAGGGTCCATTTTTGGAGGTGAAATCTCCCTAATAAGGGTAAGGGTTGTCATAGGTCCAGCCGCACACCTATGTCAGAAAAAAGGTGAGTGTCCCCCCCGGGACCTAGCTCTCTTACCCGACGCCTGGGGGCGCTGGATTCCAGCACCACGTCACCACATGGTCACGTGGCCCTCGACTCTGGTGTATGTATATAAGACCGTTTTACGGCCTTCCTCAGGGTCAGTCCAGTCGTGATGGACCATCGTGAGCGATGGTTGGCGGCTGCCCGACTATGATGTTATAATACTTCTCTGTGCTGTTTCTGTGCTGTTGCACAGAGAAGGTATATGTTACTTGTTGAATATAAACACTAGAAGGCTGTGCTAGTCGTCTAGTGTCGAGAGTTGCTTAGTAGGTCGAACTGTCATCGAGAACGGCTGATGCCTATGCGTTATTGACAATAAAGTTTTAACTGGAACCTGACTAGTTGTTCTTCGTTGTCTATCGAAAGATTCGATTAGCATCGAGGGGTAGAACACTACAGTAATAATATACAAAATAGTTTTATTGCACATACATAAAAAAGTGGATTTATTAATGCAGTAAAATAAGTATGGAATAATGCACCACTAAGTATGATAGGTTCACTTTAGAAATAGCTTAGGAGGGATAATCATCGTGAGGGTATTTTGGATCAGGGCCCTTTGTCTGTAAATGATCTCCGTCTGGATGGAAAAGGATCGTACCATTTCAAATTGTAAAGAAAGCACTCCCACTGCACAATGAATACACATTAATGGTTATAAGTCGGAATGTGGGCGGAGTGCACTTGAGTTGGGAAGTTCCATGTACATTTTTTGTACAACATGGTGTAGAGAGAAGGAAGGGGGTGGACAAGGCGTGTAAAGTGCATGCTATAGAATAATTCATTATGGAAACTGCCAAAAATCAGAGTGTATATATATATATATATATATATATATATATATATATATATAATGGGTGGGGCTCCAGAAAATGTCCATGAAGCAAATTTGTCATGTTTTCTTGAATAAATCTTTCATAGGATCATTTCAGGTGATATAACCAGTATGGTTACAAAGATCTCAATGAGTAGTTATATAATAATTAAGGGATAAATAAAATTTTCCCTGTTTTTTGCTGAATTTTCCCACATTTTGCTTGAAAAATACCAAAAAATCAATTTCCCCTGAAAAAAAAATCATTTCCATTCAAATTCTTTCTCTATTCACAATGCAATTAGCCATTTTGCAATTCATACAACACATTATAGAGATACTTGTCTACATCACCCATGATTTCCAAGAAAATTTTCCATTTTTTTCATTATTTGGAGAGAATCTTTAAAAATAGAATTTTCCTCACAAAATCACATTTTTATCTAAAAAAGTGAATATCTGAATAAATAAAATGATTTTCTGTTAGTCTTTTGACAGTAAGTGGAAGTCTGACACCCATATATTGGAGCAGGTATGCGAAAACCTGAATATCTTATGGTTTTCTCTCCATAAATTAGGCCCAAAGAGGGGTAGGAAAGTGACCCTTTTAAGGCTATTTTCTTTGGGGAATTATTTTTTATAGAAATATAAGGCAGATAAAGAAGAAATTCAGTTGACATTGTGTGTGGTTGGGGGCTCTACAGCACCTTGTCATTTGATTTCTGAAATTTCACTTCAAAGTGTGATAAACTACAGTAAATGGTGATGTTACGTTCATCAGATTGATGTTACGTTCATCGGATTCACATAGATGATTTAGCTGTAATATTCCTAATTCCTCCATTACAGTGAAAACAAATATTAATTGCGTACCCAAGTAGTGCACTGCACCAGCTTGTGTAAGAATTTTGTCAATGTAGATTATCATTCTGCTGCAAAATGAATGCAATCATAAGTGTTACGTTCATCAGATTTATGTTATGTTCATCAGATTTATGTTACATTCATCAGATCATTTGAAGTTGCATTAGGCCTTGATGCAATATTAGATATTTTATAGTTGTATATATTTTTGAGCAGTAGGTCACATGTGTGTCATCAAAATGACAATTTTACTCAAAGTCTGTAAGAATATTTGAATAATTTCTGCATTTTCCATTAAGGCCAAAGCTATATGTCCCCTATTTCAAGTGATGTTACGTTCATCAGATATTTTTGAAATGGGAGAATTTCAATAATGGCTCTAAATATGATAATAAATTTCATATCACCAGGATAAACCTTTGACTTCCTGACTATATCCACTTGTTTTTAGGCAGATATTTGATACCTTTTTCCTTATTTTTCATTAAGTTACATTCATCGGCCTGTAACGTTCATCAGATAAATTGATGATAGCATATACTTGGCATAAATTATCCATTAACAAAATTTTAAACAACCATCATGGCTGAGAAAATCATTGTAATCATTATTGGATATAAATTTTTTGGATAGTTATATTCTTTTTAGAGATATTTCATAATATTTTCTCATTTTCCCAAAAATGTTACGTTCATCGGATTCAGGCTAAGCACCTAGAGGAGAGAAAATCCTTTATAATGCAAAAGTAGATCAAAGAAATATCTTTAGACAAAGCCAATATAAGTGAATACAATCATTTCCTATTGTTAGATAGTGGAACATTGTGCAATATTATGTTGTTGTTTTTTTTTTGTTTACAAGGATTTTTATATGTAGTGAAAGCGAATCCCCCTTTTCTCCATTTACCTGCTATTTCAATCATGACACAAGAGATGTGGAAACCAAGGGAAAATATGGATATGATATTATGTGGATAGAAGAGACACATCTCTACTAGGTTCTAGTGAATATATTTCATGGTATATTGTTTGAAAAACATTTTTTCACAATTTTATCTCATTTAATTAGATCTGATGAACGTAACACCCCTCTTTATCACTAAAATATATGCATTTTGATCTCAAAAATAGAAAATTATGGAAATATCCTAACTTCACAATATTTAATATTCTCATTGTTTATCACCTCCTCCATAGACATGCAAAACTATAAAAGTCTAAGTATAGTTTCAAAAATTGATCACTTTTTCTCAAAATTGGACATTTTCTGGAGCCCCATATATATATATATATATATATATATATATATATATATATATATATATATATATATATATATATATATATTAGTGTAGTGGCCTTGCTTTAGTTTCTCCATAAGCTCACGAAGAATGGTGTCAACTAGATGCTATATGCGAAGGGAATGAAACGCCCACACTTATTCGTTCGGCAAAAGCAAATTACACCTTTTGGTGGTAAAACCTTATCCATATTGGGTATTATTTGTTTGTCTGTCAATATCGTTATCTCTTTTTGACCCTCTTTGACCAAATCCTATTTCCCGAAGACGAATACAGATTTATTGAGATAACCCCTGCCCGTATCTTACGGCCAGTAACAGCAACCCAAATGGCCATAAAATTTGTAAAAAGAATATCTTTCTATGGATTTTTAAAAGAGTTTTGAACATTTATGACTCAGATGACATGAAATAAATACAAAGGTTCACTCGTATTGGGTATAACTTAGGGTTATCTCACTGAGCTTCACCTCGTGAGATAACCCTCAGTCATACCCAATACTCGTAAACCTTTGTCTATGTACGATCAGACAGTGGTCTGCATCATGATTCACTCTGAGAAATGTCAGAAAGTTGGCATCTGTAGGCGCTGATAAAGAATGCGTAAGCAAAGCAAACATTACTTAAGGAGCCAATTCCATATAATATTATATAAAGAAGCACCCTGTGAACGTCAAAATGCATAGTAGGAAACAAGCACTCACATTCGTTTTGCCACTTTAAAATCAAGAAACACTCTTCGAGAACAAAATGCAAGAGTAGACCTAGTAATAAATAACATTACTTACTCGGATATTTTTTTTTTATATTCAGACCTTGTCCTTTATTTCCTATTATTGTTTCCACGCCTCCCATATTACCTAAACCCTTTTTGGGCCGCTGATGCATTAATGCATTGTGCCCATTGGTCGTCATGATGCACCAATGAAGTTCTACTCGCCAGCACTTCATTGGCGACCCTCTGGGAGTATATGTATCAACCCATAAGGCATTATGCGAGCAGTCTGGCCAGCACTTTCTTAGTGCATCATGACGACCATTGGGTAAGATGCACTCCTGTATCAGCAACCTGTAAAGGGTTAAGAGAACCCAACTAAGTCTTATAATGGTAGCAGAACCCCTAATTGGGGAAGCAGAAAGGTACCCGCCACTGCCTTCAATCATATTAGTTTGCCATGTGTAGAGACAGACAGCTTACTAAAACTATTAGATGTAATTAAGTAGCACTGGATGTGGGGTTGACTCTATGAATACCTATGTCATCTTACCTCGTGTTGACAAGCCCAAGAGAACGTAGATACCTGACGGAGTGGCAGTTGGTAGATGCTATTTTTCATAGGAGTTGTTCTCTTGTCGCGATCAGGGTTTGACTGAATTGAGCCTATTTTGTACTGCATGAAATGCCATTAAGCCACTTCTGTAGTTTAATACCTTGGGTGTAGAGAATCCATTATAATTGCTGCCCATGCATGATGCATGCACTGGAGCTTAATTCAAAACATCCTGGGATCACGACCCCAGTGATCTTAGGAATAAATCAGCCTTATCCTATTAAGCGATCTTAAGAGTTGACTGGGTTCACATATCCTAGCCAGCACTAAGATCGCATCGATCTTAGCCTCAGCCCTCCTTCACTATTCCAAGAAGAACTGACTAGGCACAGGGGTAAGAGTCCCAAAATAAAGGAATAGCTGTGGAGTCACCCTTCTTCACAAGAGTGCTTATACTATCGTTCCCCGTCCCCATATGGGCTAACAAAAGAGCACAGGGTGCAGTTGACCCCCGCTCAGTATTCAAGAGTTGTTCCCATGAATGTATGATTTATGCTTGCCTATTAGAAGCATTGTGCCCTCCCCCCAGGACAAAGAGAGAGAAGGGAAGAATTACCTTACAGTGCACTTAACACATGAGTAGCCCTAAGCAGCAGGCTATTCACTCTTTTGATCAGGAGTGTTCCCTGTAAGTGCTCTTGTACTAAGGTGAAACCACTATGCATTTCTTTCACTAAGATCGCAGTGATCTTAGTGGTGGAAATGGAATAGTGAAGTGATCCCAGGACTAGCTATTCTGGACAGGCCTGCAACCACTGCATTACATAGAGTAGACCAGCCAGGTCTTATGATATGTGCCTACACTAAGATCGCTGGGGTTGGGATCCCAGGATGTTTTGAATTAAGCTCCAGGGTTTGATTGTACCATCCTATACTAAACTATAGACATCAATAAAACAGTGGCTTCACACAGCGCAGTTAGAATCTCTCAAAGTGGGATGCTAAGATTAATTACTGTTTAGACCAAGTAGCAAGGGTATGCTTACAGCTCCCCCCTACCCCCCCCCCCTCCCTTCTGTACCTATTCCGGGGTTCTATTGTATTGTATGTTATCTGATGGGGAAAGCATGGGAAACGTGCCCTTTTTGTCCTCCCTTGTAAACCTATATTTTCGCTATATATACCTAGATTTAGATTGTATGAAGTGAAAAGAAATGTGTATTTCACCCTTGTGCCTTGAAATATTCGCAAACAACGTGGTGGAGTATATTTTCATTCTATTTTTACAAACCAGGATATAAACAAGAAAAATGTGGCAAGGACCACATGTAGGAGTTGCCACTCCTACACATG
The DNA here is from genome assembly GCA_949317995.1 of Acholoe squamosa. Classification (NCBI taxonomy): domain Eukaryota; kingdom Metazoa; phylum Annelida; class Polychaeta; order Phyllodocida; family Polynoidae; genus Acholoe; species Acholoe squamosa. The sequence continues at coordinate 31,675,206 of OX439041.1, read as the reverse complement.
GTCCAAGCCACATTTTTCTTGAGCACCTGGGTGGAAAAAAAAACAAAAAAGCGATAAACTTTCTGCTTTCCAAAAGATATCCGGTAGGCATAGCCCTTTCCCCCCCCCCCCACTCTTCCCACATTTCACCTAGACATGTGGCCCCGTCCCTGGACAAAATGCCCCCCCCCCCCCCGCCACTGTAAAGCAGGTTTATCTAACAATATGCCCACCATGTACCACTTTGACGACACTCAGTCAACCCCCCAGCGGACAGCACGGGAAAGTTGCTTCCACACTGAGGATCTTGACGTCACTTTGGCAATCTTTCCATGGTGATGCGATGAGTGTAATCACTACGTCATCTCTCACTGGAAAACGATCAGCACAAGCGGCCACTCTGCATGGCCACTCTGTCCCCGGCGCCCAGGCACCATATGCGTCGACGTCGGATTATAACCGTGGCCTAGTGCCCAAAATACTTTACTTAGCATTAAGAGTATCCATGGTAAAATGCACACAGACTGCGCCATTTTCCCCCGGGGGACAAATTCTCCAAAAATGTAACACATACAATACTGTAGTGTTATTAAGACAGTAACCTTGATAATGTGCCGAATGTCGGTCATCGCAACAGATGCCGAGGACAAAGTGGTGCTCTGCGCTCTACGCTCTCCTTTATGGCAGTATGATGGCCGTGACATGCCTCCATTGTAGGGTTTAAAGTATGGCACATAAGGGGGAGCGTAGAGCACAGGGAATACAATTTACCCCCCCCCCCCCCTGTGCACAGACATCGGACCATCACCTTGCTTACATTACTTTTTATCTGAGTCGCGGTACGGTCCTCGTGTGACGTCACTGCTGCCCTGTGACGTCACCTCTGGCATCACACAGCGACTGTGACATCACTCACATGATGGCAGCAAAACCAAAAACATAATAGGAGTTGCCCAGTGATGTTGCTACGTAACGTCACTGTGGTGCTCCGCGCCAGGCAACTCCTAAAAAACGTGTCCAATTTCTATAGTAATGACATCAAAACATGGCTATGGTTTGCCATACCCTGAGTGAAAAAAAGAAATCCAGTCGAACTCTTATTTTCTATAGTTATACAATTCGCTCTCTGCTTGTATCACAGCTAGTAACACATGGACCACCCCTATTTCAAGGAGGGAACTGTACCTTTTAGCCCCATTTATTATTGCTAAATATAGTATGTTGAGGAAACATATAGGCAAAGCCTTGATTTCATTGCAATTGCCTGTTGTGTCTTTTGTGTGTGGATACTTCATCATGCAATGTCTGTGATGACAGTTCTTTAATGGGGCTGCCAATGTTAATATATGTGAACAGATGAGGAGGAAGGGCCCTCCAAGGTAAAATATAACATTCAAAATTCACGTCATCAGCTTTGAAATGAGGTATAACATTTGCAGATAGCATCTCTAGTCCTGGAGATATTGCTTTATGAACATGGGATGATGCAATTATATCGCTATAGCCAATAAGCTCTAACTCCCATTGTTTGAGCTATATCATGGCTCTAATTTGCATAATTTGTATAATGATGCAAATCATCAATAACTAATCACCAACCTTTTACATACATTTGTTCATAACTTTGGATCTAGAAATAGTATGAACACACTTTCTTCACCATATAAATCCTTATGAATCATGTTATCAATAGACATAATTTCTAATTGGAATGTTATTTTTGTTGCCATAGCAACACACTTTTATGAAACCCCTTATTGAAGCCTCATTTTGGATTTAAAACATTCCATTTACATTCCAAATAGGCTCCTCTATAAAAGAAATGCAAGAAAATAGACTGTTTTTGAGGGAACCATGTTTTCCTATGTGGAAAAGTACCTTAGAACAATTTGTGGCCTATTTTTCACATTTCTGGTTATTTAGGCTCCCATAGTGGGCTTACCCAGTACTAAAAATCCCGCAGGGAGGGCCCTTTCCCCTCATCTGCCCACATATAGACAGCCTTGTGTAGGAGTGTTTTGCAATGCTTGTGTCAGAGAAATGGGACTTCTATTGGATTACCATTATTGATTGGGATAGAGATTTGGAATCATAGTGTACTGATTTGGGAGAGCCACCTTAGTCGCTGCCTAGCCTTCAAGACCTTAGTATGGACACCCAATGGGTCAATCAAATTAGATTTTGCTAATCGAGGTAAAATCCACTGATGAGACATACCATGCTGGGAACCTTGTCCCTGGGTAACCCCCATCTCCAAGGACAAGCTGATCCCCATCATATCAGCATCTATAACATCTTCCATTTTTCATTTGTTTAGTCTCGTGGAACTAGTACTAAATTCCCTGCACGGTGGTCCCTTTTATGTTGTTGAGCTATATTTTTCATAAGCTTAAGTGTACAGGTCACTCTTCTCCCCACATCATCCTTCCCTTAAAAAGAGACGGCCTTCGGTTTGTCTGAAAGGGGCTACCATAGACAGTCAGTTTTTTTCCAAGATCACGATGGCACTGGTGATACAGTAACAGTCTGTCGACAGTGTCTGTCATGCCCTCTTGTAGTTGTAGACTTTGGAACCATCCCACTTTGTGTTAGTTTTGAATACCCGCAGGGTATGCCTTTTAACACCTGACCTGGCACTAGCAAGTGGAAATGCGGCAGAGAATTTAAGTCAGGCCAGTGATTATGAATAGAAATCCTTACACACCTCACCGCCATATACACACATGTACACAGTCGGTTTTCAGTACAGTGGTGGCTTTGAAAAAAGTAAAACTGCCCCACAATGGCACTGATGTAAGTACGATTTTGGATTGAAAGTAATCGCTGATAAAAAAAAATATATTAAGGTTTAGGACATTATATATGTTCTGATGAGTGCCAATATTGGGATCCTTCTCAAGAAATATCGACTAGCTTCAGCATAGATGTAAAAAATAATATATTCTAGGAGCTTTTACTTTAAAATGTGTCAGGACCTTTCACAGGTTTAATGTTGTTATATAAGCATCTGAATTATCAGTCAAAGCTGCCCTGGAGGGGTTACCACATGTAGATACTTCAGCCACCACTGTTAGCCTTAATGTATACCCCTTACCTAAGGCATAGAGCATTAGTGTAGATCACCCTTTGTAGGATACAGCCCATACAGCAACATGTAGGTAAATAATAACACATAACGCATTGTTGTCAACCTGTAATATGCCGGATAGGCATGTACACATTGACATAACCTATTACCATAGACTTAATGCCCTTGCACATGGTATATCACTACCCTGCTAGCACTACTCATCTGAATGATGTCTTTTTTACGTAAATAACATGAGTTTTTACTTAAGATCGACGTAAATTGCACGAGTTGTGCTAGCTGGGTAACACTGCCCTAGGTTTCTTGCCCACTCCCCCTCCCTCTCCATACATGCCCAATGCCAGCTTGGAACAGTTAATGATACCTCCTTAGATTTGGGCGTTCCCGTGCAGGCAAGATGTGTCTATCTTCCCTGAAATTAGAATCTTTACAAGTTGTAAATCCTGTTTTTATGCATATTGATGTGCAAAAATCGCACACACATGACCTAGATTTACAAGCAGAATTCTTACCGTTTATTGATTTATCAATTACATAATTATTTTGACTTTAAATTACCTAATTGTACATAAATTCAGATAGCACATGTCTCCGTAGCTATGACCCTGGAGCCAGAGAGCCACGTCGTCGGTTGAAATGGAAAGCAGAATTTGCGCATCCACTGTTTATAAAATAAAACAAGGCAGATGGCAGCACATTGCTCATGGACTATAAAATGCTGCAAATATAAGGTATAGATACCATGGGTTCAACAGTCTAACTGGTATTGCAATTCACCAGAGATTTTCCATTGTCGGGTTGTAAATTTCAACAAAACCGTAATGCTCCGCATGCATTGCAAGGCATCTCTCACGTGCGAGAATAGACCAGGTCAGGGTTTGCTGAGCCTTATAGAATCTGCCTGAAGTCAGGGTGTTCCTTATATAGGTGAGGTATTATAGTATAGGACAGAAATCGCACAAAACCCAGCCCAAGGTGAGCCAGGCATAGTTCTGGAGCTTAATTCAAAACCTCCTGGGATCCCAACCCCAGCGATCTTAGTGTAGGCACATATCATAAGACCTGGCTGGTCTACCCTATGTAATGCAGTGGTTGCAGGCCTGTCCAGAATAGCTAGTCCTGGGATCACTTCACTATTCCATTTCCACCACTAAGATCACTGCGATCTTAGTGAAAGAAATGCATAGTGGTTTCACCTTAGTACAAGAGCACTTACAGGGAACACTCCTGATTGAAAGAGTGAATAGCCTGCTGCATACACAAAGAGGGGAGGGAGGATGTTTGCTGAGTGTCCTTGAGGGCTCTTAGGGCTACTCATGCGTTAAGTGCACTGTAAGGTAATTCTTCCCTTCTCTCTCTTTGTCCTGGGGGAGGGCACAATGCTTCTAATAGGGAAGCATAAATCATACATTCATGGGAACAACTCTTGAATACTGTATGGGGGTCAACTGCACCCTGTGCTCTTTGGTAGCCCATATGGGGATGGGGAACGATGGTATAAGCACTGTTGTGAAGAAGAGTGACTCCACAGCTATTCCTTTATTTTGGGACTCTTACCCCTGTGCCTAGTCAGTTCTTCTTGGAATAGTGTAGGAGGGCTGAGGCTAAGATCAATGCGATCTTAGTGCTGGCTAGGATATGTGAACCCAGTCAACTCTTAAGATCGCTTAATAGGATAAGGCTGATTTATTCCTAAGATCGCTGGGGTCGTGATCCCAGGATGTTTTGAATTAAGCACCAGGCATTAACTCAGGGTGTGTCTTACATGCAGGGTATGCCTAATAGGCGACCCAGCAAGCACAACTTGTGCAATTTACGTCATTCTTACGTGAAAACTCATGTGATTTACGTAAAAAGGACATCATTTGAATGAGTTGTGCTAGCAGGGGAGGGGTTTTAAATGTAGATGAAGTGACTTATACGTTATAGTTCCCCTAGCCCAGTTCATAGGGGTCATAATCTCATCTTTCCTGTCCCCTCTGTATGAACGTTGCACATATGCGAGGGCAGCGACACATTTATCCGTCAGTTGGTGTGTATTGTAGCTTTATTGCCATAGCTATGACCTCAGCTGTTGAAATATAGTATATTACTCACTCCATGAAGTGCTTCCTCGTGATCATTATGTGTTTCTATTCAGACTATTGATTCTATGGTACTGCATACTGCCTATAACAAAACCTCCCAGAACGGAACCGGAAGGCAGGGTCTTACATGTGGTACAGAGTTGTGTTGTGTGGCCGGAAGTGGTTATGGGACGGGAGTATCAACATGTCAGTACAGGGGGAAGCTAATGGGTTGTTGTTGGGGGGGGGCGTTATCAAGGAAGGTTAAACAAAGGAGCACAAGGGGCTTTGGATAAATGAATGAGACAATGAGAGTGCAACAAATGCCGCTGATTAATTTAGTGGTGTGCATCTAGGCAAGTTTTTAAAAAGTGATATTTGGGGAGTTTCTTGATTTGCTTATCATGTTTCACGTACACGGTGTACTTTTTGTCAACATTGTTGGCGCCATCTCTAGATTGCACTAAAGCATGGTATAGGGGAGAAAAAATAAATAATCACTCATCAGAAATGTAACTCCATTGTGAAACACATAGCAATGCGTTTGTGTTTTGGCGATCTGCCTTTCAGTCTACAGTTCTCTTGCATTATTCTTAATAGCTGCCCTCACCCTGCGGCCATTGGTGAGCTAGCCTTTATCTATAGTCAACCCCTTTTAGGCTCAATCCCAACCTTTCCTCTTTCCACACCATATACCCCGATCTCCTGCCCCCCCCCTCATGCCATCATCATACCAATTCCCTCTGCCAACCATTTACCTCCATAGCCACTTCCCCATATCCTTTTCACTATCAGCATAGATCTGTTCTTGCTCTTCTCGAAGCCACAATGTTATTCAGAAACCCCTTATGAGTAACTCTATACATGTAGGTGTACAATACCCTTGTGTTTTATTATTTCCCTATGAGATTTAGATTGATATATTGAATATGACTATGGCTTGGGATTAGTTAATACCTCGTCGGAACAAGTGTTTTCACACGGATCTCGTCACTGTTTTACTCTTAAAGATTTGGGCACGACATTGTTCACTTGCCAGACCCAGACGCATTCACTGCATGAATGTGAAATTGTGAATACACTGTAGTTTTTGTAAGTAGGATGGAACTCTAGATTGTCATTAACCTTTAATAATCCAGATGCTGTATGAAGCAAGTTATGTCCGTTTCACAAACAAGGGTGTTTTTGTGTGGACAATGCTTGAAAAGTGTTCCTCCTGTTCCCTACACTTGGCAGCCTGCCCGCTCTCCTGCGTCCCTCCATAATCACGTGACCGCCACCAGGGGCACTTCCGCTGTGGCAGATGGCTCCCCCTCCCCCCAGTGGTGAAGGGGGGCTATTTGGCACAGGCTCAGAGGACATCCAGGTGGCTGGGAATGTGGTTGGAGGGGTGCGTCTTTTGTAGGGGATGCACATGTGAGAGCTGACTGAGGGTGAAGTAAATAGATAGAACTAAACGACCGTGGTGTACAAGGTGGCCGATCCACCACGAGGGGTGGATCGGCCACCGAGGACACCAGGGGAGTTTATTTCTATATTTATTTTATTTTTTTAGAGGGTTCAAATAAGGAAAAATTATCAAAATCTGGTACCGTAGTTCCCCGTACGAGCGCCGGTCCGCCATTTTGAATGTTTACATGCACCCAGAACGAGGCTGCATTGGTGGATCGGCCGCTGTGGTGGATCGGCACACATTACGCCACTGGGGGTGTGCAGATCGGCCCTGCAATGCTATCTCTATGGGAAGAAGTTATTCACATAAAATAAAAGCCAGTTTCCAATTGAACCACATGAGTGTACAATCAACAGTGGTGTGCGCTAATCAGCTAACGGAGCTACTCAGAGTCCTTGACGAAATTGCCACATTGACCAAGCCTCCAATGATTAGATAGAGTAGTTATATTAGACCAGCGTAGGTACACTTATTGGCTCAACATTGAAGCAACTACCTGATCAAATCACCAATCCTAAACTGATTTTCTTTTCACACCGTGGGATCATACTGTCGAAGTTGCCCACATGACTGACTTATGTGTCTACGTGTGTCTATGTACAAATTGGTGAGTTTAACATGTAAACCTTTTATGCAAATTGGTGAGTTTAACATGTATGCATATACAATGTTAATCCCAGTTGTCCAATTCAACTAATGGAAAATTAAATATTCCTTTCTGGAGAATTCCACCAGGCTGATCGTCATTGCGCACCAATGTTATGCTTCAGGGAGATTCCAACATTGCGTGTCACTCAAGATTAGGATGTTCTAAAATAATCATGGGAGGAGGGCACTTAAACACAGTGAATGGCAATTAGAATCCTACCCTTCCTCACAAAATAAATCTCTAAGGAGATAGATCTTAATACTTCTTTAAACAGTGCCCGGCGCTCTTGAACATCTGATCATACTGTGACCTTGACCAAGCTAGCACGAACCTCTTGGTAAAAATACTCTTACTGGACCTTTGGTGGGAAGAGGGTAGAATCAAGCCATACTCTCATCAAGCCATGCTGGCCGCAATAGCATAAACCTAGATCCAGACTCACGTTGGCACATTGGCTGATGCAAGAACCTGCTGAAGGAACTTATCTGGCATATATGACGTATATGGCACAGGACAAGGTTGACTGTTCAGGCGCTGGAGCAGTATGATCCAATTACCATTAGGCGTTAGTTGATTGCAGCTGATTTTCTCAAAGCTGTCTTTCTCATCAAGCTGTCTAGAATATGACAACTGGCTGGCATAAGTGATTAGAATCTGTTAAGTTATAACCATTGATCATATTGATCGATTATCTTAATTAACACTAAAGGTGTTTAAGTCTATCAGAAGTTTATTAGTAGACTTTAACTGTTAAATGAGAAATAATGCTTCTATCTCGTTTCTTATCTACCAACTGGACTAAACTACGATTGATCTGCCTGACAAACGGTTTATAACTCAAACAACTGACAACTACATTTCAACCCTTTCTGATCTGGTCTTTCCTCTGACCCAAGCGTCACTAGGGACATTTTGCAATCCAGACGAATTTATTTCATTGCCAGTTTTGAATCGAGGTCCTTTCAGGACAGCTATCGCCTTGCGAAAATTCAACTAGGACATTTCTTTGGACCTCATGTAGACCCATGATGTGGGATAGCCATGTGTGTAGTGTTTGATCCCCATTATTTGCTGGGCTAGCCAGATATAGGTTGGCTCCCACTGGGCACATCAATGTTGATTCAGCATTGAAACAACGTTTGCAATGTTTGCATATCAACATTGATTTAGGGTTGAAATAGAGTTGAAATTGAAAGTTGAAACAACATACTCAAAATCAACTGTTATTCAACATCTAACCATCAGCGCTGATTCAATGTTTGTGTTTCTATGTTGACTCAACATTGTTTCAACAATGTTGAAACAACGTTGACAGTTGTTTTGTTGACATATCAATGTTGAATCAACATTGTATCAACATTGAAATCAATATTGTTGATTCAACATTGACAAATCAATGTTGAATCAACATTGAGTTGACAACAATATTTCAACATTGATATGTCAACTGTTGACTGGATGTTGAAATGGTGATGGTTTACAATGTTGAATTACAAATATTGAAAAAGTGTTGAAAACAGGTTGATCAACACCATCAACATAACATCAACTGGTTGTCAATGTTGATGCAACATTGTGTGCCCACTGGGCTATAGTACAACTAGGACGCAGACCTCTTCTTAATCTGGCCCTTCTTTGATTAGAACCCCAAATTCAGTTTCAATTCGATTTCTATCATTTTAGATATCCATCCCGGGGGGCACTCCCTATGCTTTCTATAGTTTCCATGTGCGAACATGCCCCTTGATTTGGTACTCTTATCAAGGGTGAAAAGACCTGAAGTTATTGAGGGTTACTTTCACAAATATACCCCCCTATCCCGTGGATATATTCTAAACAGGGGCGTAGGAAAAGGGGGGGCCAGGGGGGCCTGGGCCCCCCAACCAGAAGGGAGGTTGGGCCTGAGTATGTCTGGGCCCCCAAAAATTTGCCAAGAATTCATAATAAATTGAGCAAGAAGCTAAAACTTTGCATCTCAAATTAGATTGATATAGTAATGAGATCAAGAAAATGGGGGCCTGGGCATCAAATCAGATCTAAAATTCATCAAAAATCACTTTTCTACACAAATTTTGTTTAGGTATGTATAGGCGCTATTGTGCTTGAGCCGATGTTTCAATATGGTTGAGGTCGGGCCCCCCCCCCCCAATGAAGATTTGCTTCCTACGCCTCTGCTAAAGTAGGCACCAGGAGAAAGTGGTGAAGGAAAAAGTATACTAAATACACTTGGGAATGTACAATTTTGGTCCAAAATGTACCCCTTTTCCTCCAAAAAAAGGCTAAAAGTCGCCCCTAATCAAGGGCCCTCGAGGGCCCATGCCTACGGTCCAAAGAGTACCCGTTTCCCTCAGAATCGTGTTCACACATGGTAGCCAAATCTGAGGAAGTGCCCCCCTCCCGGGATATATATTCATTTTTCTCAACAGCTACAGTTTCATATAGTAATATCGATGTTCAAGATTTTCCCTTAACACGTCATCTTTACATTTCTAATGAAATACGAAAATGCTGCCGTTGATCAGTTAAACCGTTTATGTTGGCCACTTCAATAGAAGCTCTCTATAGCCCTCCATGTATCTTTTACACATTTATAAGAACATTTCCTTCTCTAAACATTTAACACAGGAACATGATCCATCATAGGTGTCTCTGAATGGAAACCATCGGCCATTCAGACCAAACCAAGGGCATCATTCAAAAACGTTCTGCTCTTTAATGGCACACCCTTCCCTTCACTATAACAGCCATACATCCGACAAGCTGCTGGTTCATATAATAAGTCAGCTTGCACTTCTAACAGGCCACGGCCTTCCTGCATGCCATCTCAGTCAGAGCAATGGTCATATTTTATTCACTGAGACCATCAATCACGGCCCTTAGTGCTACTAACGTAGCACTTCATCCATAACAGTCCACTTACAGGATGTCGCCACTCGCCTCCGTGTCTACCTGTTGTGGCGACAGATGTATCGTGTCTGTGTAATGAAGATAACCTCTCATGGGCACCATGAACAAAATCTGTGATGTATTGAGACATATTTAGTTATGATACCTTATTTGGAGTCTGAGTTATTATGCGCTGTTCACACTATTAAGAGCTTCTTGAATGTCCTATTCAACTACTTAGAACTCCGGAAAAAGAATAAATGAATAAAATTCAAGAGGTATTCATTATTATGTAAGTGTGATGTCATGTTTGTGGCTTCTTAGCATGAAATGTATCAAATGAAAAAAATGGCCTGATTATTCACCAATATGATTCTATGAGGAGGGGATTTATTTCAAATATAGATTTATGACACCGTATGAAGGCTTCTAAGGGGAATCAATATGACACCAGATTCATTTGGTGTCTAGTCAACTGCACCTGTCCCATACATAATTTACACTAAGGGACATTTAATTGATAATTAACCTCCGTCTGGGTATCTCAGTGAGCTAGACAACACTGCATCTATAGATATAGGCTAGGCCAAGCTATTATCCCTCTGATGATTGGTGCTCTTTAGGCCTTGCAGAAATACAAAGGTGAATTTGATATCAATGAATATGAAATTGATTAATGGAGATTGAAGGTATTGAAGTCTGGATCAACTCATGAAACTGAATTTTGTAAAATGCCTACTAAATAACAAGCTCAATAGGCTAACTCAAACATCCCACGCGTTCTAGCACAAACATCCACGCACACTAACCTGTATTTATTCCATAACATTTTACTCCCTATTATTGTACCTTATAAGGAATATCATCAAGAAGCTAAGGTGTACAAGTGTATGCTTGGTTATGGATTCCAGGCTGCTATAAGTTTGAGATTTGACATTCCCTTACGGCAAAAGCCAGTAAGTTTCCTATAAAACTTATGTATTGCCTCTTTTCTTGCAGGGTGTTGGTTGTGATGCCAATGTCTGTAAGGGGTCACTTCTGGCCCAGACGCCCTCACGACCTGCTGGAGAACTCCGCTCCCAAGAGGAACTGCGGTTCCAGGCCAAGGATTTCATCGATCAATACTACACATCCATCAAAAGGTGAGCGGTCCTTATATGTTTTACTGTAATGTGGTTTATTGAGATGTGTTTGTAGCAATCAAGTAAATGACTTCTAGTCTGCTACAGTAACTTCCTCGTTATTATAAATACAGGGCAGCCTTAATCATACACTTCCCCCCACCCTTGATTGGTATGGCGTATATACATTGCAGCATTTTTTATCTTTTATTTTTCTAACATCTCATTCATACCAGATGCCACATATTTGAGTATTGGCACGTACATCACAATCAGGAGTCCCCCACCTCACTGTGTTTGTCTTACCCCTTTTCCTCATGACAGTACAAACCAGTTCCAGTAGGAAGCAGATGTGCAGCAACACACTATCATAATCATAAAATATGAAAAAAATATTGAAGGTTCACAGTTCAATCCAATAGTACCAAACACGTTCGATACTGACGGTTTGCCATTGGAAGGGCAACCCCATGGTCCTGACCATCATCCATCCCATATAATTCTAGGATTAGATTGAATCGGTTGAAAACCACTCTATGCATAAGGCGCCCCTGTGCATAGGGACCTGATTGTACATGTAAATTCTGTGATAAGTATTATCACAGACCAATCACAGATGCCCCTGCATACGGTTATCAATTGGGATAGTGGACCTCTAGATTTACGCCTAGATCTATGCCTCCAGACACTCCCATTTCTTTCAGACAGTTATTTGATGGGTACAAAACGGTCTGGTTCATGACTTCTGTGCTGTTTCCCGAGGAGGGAACACTGAACAACAGCAATGCCCCCGTCCCATAACTGTACCTGAACTACATAGAGAATATAGTAAACTATGTACCAAGTCTATACAGTGAGGGAGCTGGTTATGAACACATTAATCAGGGTAATAGGCTCTGGGCTTAAAGAGACAGCTGTCAGGTCACCCAACCTCTGATGAACTGTGTCTGTGCCCTTATGAGGCATTGCATTTGTTTATCTTCAGGATATTAAGATCTTCAAGGTCAGGGCCATGCACTATAGGCTATGTGAATAGCAGTGACTAATTCTCCTTATGGGTAATAGAATACTTTTGATAGATCGGCTAGATTTTAGTAGTGGTGGATTGCCCAGTGGAAGAGAAATTCATGAACCAAACAACCATAGTTAGGCTACAAGAATTGATATAATCATGTTCAGGCAGACTGGCAAATAATGCATTTATTTTCAACCAAGGTTTGTATTTCAGTCCTAGTAGGATTTAAACCCTCGGCCTGTTGGTTTCACTCGAGGCAGACATCTTTCAGCTGACCACTAATGACCCCATTGCCAAATCCTTAGTGACTAACTGCAGCCTATTCTAGCCCAACTACGGTAACAAATCGTCATCCTTTTCACCTGAAAGCAAGTCACTGGGTGGCCCTATTTCCACCTGCGCAGCACTGTCCCCTGTCGCTGGTAACAAGCTTTAGTAATGGCAGCGCCCATAGCGAGACACCATGCATTATTAAGCATGATAGGCCCTTCATATCCCATGCAGTTGACTGCAATGTTCAGTGGCTACCATTAGTAGGAATAATTGTGTCACCATGAACAGTAGGTAGAACGGTTACTATTGTGTCAGACTGATGTCAGGTATGTTGAGCCCTGGAAAGCTATACAGGTTTTACACCAGGTTTTATAGGTGTCGCGGAAAGTGGGATGTAAAATGAAGATAAAATGAATAGGGTTCATTGGTACAACTGAAAATCTCCATCAGGACTTGTGTAACAGTAACGCAACTGTTATGCATGTAGCTTGGTTTATGAGCCAATTTATACTGCAGAGTGCGGCGAAAGATACTGCAATACTGTTACTCTGATGAAGGGTGGAAAGTTAAGCTGGTTCACATATAGAAAATGATTATTTTTCCACAAAGGCCTTTCTCATTTCATCCTCCACGTGAGACTTGGATAGATAGAAGCTGTTGCCTTTTCATTAAGACTGATATGTTATCGCAAGGGCATGTACCGAGTAATAAAGGTGTACATTTTTTTATTTTCCCTCTTCAGCACATACACGAACGAAACAGGGAGACAGATTCACTATTGTTTGCAGTCCAATATAGCTTCATTGTGCGTCACAACATTTTATTCAGCCATACCTTGATTGGCTTACAATTAAGGAGGAGGAGGAATTACTTACATTTGATTCACCAGCTATAGCCTACCTGATTGCTGCTCAATGTCTAAGGCGAGTGAAAGGGAATCATCCCAATTATCCCCACCTCGTCTGTTCAACAGCTCACACTTACACACATGGCGCTGTGCACGGTCTGTCTGAGGGTTCGTTATGACATATCAACCGTCCTCTGAAGAACAACTTAGGTGCATTATTGTAGTCTACTGTCGCCGATGTGCATGAATGCAGCTCTGAAGCTAACATGCTGGTGCTGCAGTTGCATATCATGCTGTTTGTTAGGACCTATTCCTGAAGCGCCAGCATGATGCACCAATGCAATGGGAGCGAGTTACGCATCAGCTCTAGAATTGTGCATCATGATGACAACGGAATATAAAGCCTTCAGTCACAGGCTTAATCCGGCTAACTTCTGCTTAAAAGATAAGTCCTTTCATAAAATGCTATGCCATTGGGACAAGTATAACCTGAAGCGCCAGCATGATGCACCAATGCAATGGGAGCGAGTTACGCATCAGCTCTAGAATTGTGCATCATGATGACAACGGAATATAAAGCCTTCAGTCACAGGCTTAATCCGGCTAACTTCTGCTTAAAAGATAAGTCCTTTCATAAAATGCTATGCCATTGGGACAAGTATAACCTGAGATTTAAGAGACCGAGTCTCATCCCAAATAAGATAAAGCAAGATTGTGCGTGATTTGAGGAACCAATCAGAAAGCACCAGTCTAGCGGTGCCGTCTGGCGGGTCACTAAGGACACCTGGCGGCAAGAGGAGACGTCCTGTGCTCATTAAGGACCCACAATGGTGATTACTGTAGCTTCAGTGTGCTTACATTTAACGGTAATTGTGTAATACTGTCTATAGTAGAGGCAGCCTCTAAGATCTCGACTCACCCATCAGCTTCTGCTGATGGTATATAAAGTCTTCACTGGGCAGAAGTCATTTTGTGGGATTCGCATGGAAACAATCACTGCAATTGGTCAGTTAGATAAGCTAGGAACTTAATATTGGCTGCAGACATATTTGATGTATAGGCCTAGTCCTAGTTAATGAACTATAAAAAGCACTGACATTAGATGTTTCTGTTCTGAACTATGAGGGCTGTATCGAGTACCGAGCCTTTGCATCACCTTAGCTGTTCACAAGGGCGATAAGCAAGCTATACAAGATTGGGAACATTTGTCAAAGCTAAGCAGCGATGTGGATATCTACCCGGGGTATCTATATCTATGACTGAGTGGCAATGCAAAACTATAGTACAAAATAACTACTCCTGTTTGATCAATCAGTGAGCCTTGAGCAGTCTCTTGGTAGGAATATGGCAACAATGGAATTGGTTCAGTTGCACATTTGGATAATAATTTCCACCATTTACGATTGTGTGACAGCATGCCCCAAATGATATCCAATAGGTTAAAGAAGAAAGTGTCTGCCATGGTGCAAGAGCACAGAGAGTCATCTATATCTTTCATACATTTTTCGCAATGCAAATATCTGAATCTTCAATATCTCCTTCCTGCAAGTCTTCTCTTGACCATACCTTTATGTTCATATCACTGCTCCATCCTTCAACGAGTCATAAAGCCTGGGAATCCCCTAGAGTCCTAAAACCAGAAATCTTACCTATTTATGCATACAGTCCTAGAAACATAAATTCACAAAGAGAGTGATCAAGATACATGATTAATATCAAGTGTCCACCTCGCAGTATATGTCCGACTCGTGTTGAATCTACTGTAACCCATGGTTTACCTTTACCCCAGCATTACCTGCTATACATATGGCGTTTACCTTTACATGTAGTGCAGTATCTCCTTCCTATACTTGCATGGCAACCCATCCCCACATTGCCCAGTGTTCCCTCATCTACCCATCATGCCAAATACCACTGGCCAACAAAACAAGAAATATGTTACCTGACCCTCTCTGACAAAACACATCTTCACAAAATCCATTGTCTGGTAGTTAGTTTTGGGCAAATTTACGTATGGGGTTACATAGAAAGAAATGTATGCAAAACACTAGCATTGTATACATGCTTTATGCCGAACTGCGCACTCAGGAATTGTGCGCTGTTAGAGTACCAAACTAAGCAACTTTATGTATGCAGCTAGACAATAGCATAACCAGGGAATTAATTACATGTATACATACGACCTGTGACCTGTTCTCAACATAATCAAAGTGGCTCGTTTTGAGGAAGAAAGCTTAAAAGTAAGCATACATTGATTGAATTGGGAAAGTCCACTTAGGTCAATATAGAAAATCCGCGGCAGAAATCACGTGGGGTTTCTGCCAATGGAATAATTCCCTGCTGAATAATTAGGGTGCAACTGATACCCAGTGTGATGCGTATTAATTAATACTGCTTATCGCGCGAGTAACAGATCAAGCAATGGCTGCTCCCCATTGGACAATAGGATTGACCCCTATAGATAGTTGAACATTATGAGGAGAACAGGGTATATTTGGTGAAATATAGACTTTAGTGGCGGACCCACACCCCCATCCATACATTCCCTCACCTGTAATTTCACCATCTTGGATCTGTGGCAAGAGTACATAAACCGTGGGCGTGTGCTTCTGGGGCATTACAGCTGCACTCTACTTTATGGGTCCATATAAAGAAAAGAGGTTCACGTGTTCCTGCCCTGTCATGAACATGAAGAGATAGCGGGGGGTTGAGACGCTCATCGCATACAGTATACTTGAACCATTGACCTACTGTATATGCTATGATTGCCATAGTTGGCTATTACCGGGCCGTGTAATGAATACTATTGTCTCCTGGTGAAATAGGTTCCAAGAAACTCCAACAGCTTCCCACTGCTGCATAGTCACAAATCTAAAATAATACACCAGCACTTCCGTCCAGTTTCTCAATGTAAAACAATATAGCATTGTGGGGGTTTCCCCGCGGGTTTTCATAAAATTTGATGATAGGCTAATCAAAATAATACCACGATCATAATTTACGGTGAATATAAAGATGTAAATAGCCACACAAATATCCACACAAATTGTAACAGTGGTAATAAAATGGCTTTATATAAATGAATTGCCGAACACCACTACTTTGACCACCTTTAAAACCACATCCTACTGCCGCAAAAAAAAACTTTAAAAACTTTTTTAAAAGATACAGTTTCTAAGTATTACTAGAAGGATATATCCGCTCAGCCGTTGAACGGTTATAAATGGGGCCTTATATCCATTCCTTATTATAGAACAAACCGACCATCTGTTTGCAGCTGGGCATTGAGAGGTAAAATAGGAGGCTAGGGTCATTTAGGGCCTGGCATAGTTATGGCCGCAGTTACTGGTCAAGACAAGACAACAGACAAAAATCAAGGACTTGATGCATAGGCAAACAGCACAGCAATTAGAAATGGATGTCAACAGGGTATGTGGGAAGATTCCAGTGGTATTTGGTACAGTGAGTATAAATCAGGCCTATTTTCCTAGTAGTATAATGAGACTCCGGGGATAATTCGGGATTAGGCCTACTACGAGCCAGTAGCCATATTATGGTACTATGGGTATATGGGTCTGGACGACTGCAAGCCCAGTAGTATATGGGATTGTGAGTATATTTATCTTGGACCTACAAGGCCTGTTAGTATATGGAACTGTGAGTATAAATCTGGAGGTTAATTCAAAACATCCTGGGATCGCAACCTCAGAGATCTTAGGAATTATTCTTCCTTATCCTATTAAGCGATCTTAAGATTAGACTGCATTCACATTTCCTAGCCAGCACTAAGATCGCATCGATCTTAGCCTCAGCCCTCCTACACTATTCCAAGAAGTATTGACTGGGCACAGGGGTAAGAGTCCCAAAATAAAGGAATAGCTGTGGAGTCACTCTTCTTCACAACAGTGTTTGTATACCATCGTTCCCCGTCCTCATATGGGCTAACAAAAGAGCACGGGGTGCAGTTGACCCCCGTACAGTATTCAAGAGTTGTTCCCATGAATGTATGATTTATGCTTGCCTATTAGAAGCATTGTGCCCTCCCCCCAGGACAAAGAGAGAGAAGGGAAGAATTACCTTACAGTGCACTTAATGCATGAGTAGCCCTAAGAGCCCTCAAGGACACTCAGCAAACGTCCTCCCTCCCCTCTATATATGTATACAGCAGGCTATTCACTCTTTCCATCAGGAGTGTTCCCTGTAAGTGCTCTTGTACTCAGGTGAAACCACTATGCAATTCTTTCACTAAGATCGCAGTGATCTTAGTGCTGGAAAAGGAATAGTGAAGTGATCTCAGGACTTGCTATTCCTGACAGGCCTTCAACCACTGCATTAGATAGGGTAGACCGACCAGGTCTTATGATATGTGCCTACACTAAGATCGCTGGGGTTGCGATCCCAGGATGTTTTGAATTAAGCTCCAGGTCTACAGGCCTAGTAGTATATGAAACTGTGAATATAACTCATGTCTACAGGCCTAGTAGTATATGAAACTGTGAGTAGAAATCAGGTCTACATGCCTAGTAGTAAAAGGAACTGTGAATATAACTCAGGTCTACAGGCCTAGTAGTATATGGAACTGTGAATATAACCCAGGTCTACAGGCCTAGTAGTATATGGAACTGTGAATATAACTCAGGTCTACAGGCCTAGTAGTATATGGAACTGTGAATATAACCCAGGTCTACAGGCCTAGTAGTATATGGAACTGTGAATATAACTCAGGCCTACAGGCCTAGTAGTATATGGAACTGTGAATATAACTCAGGCCTACAGGCCTAGTAGTATATGGAACTGTGAATATAACTCAGGTCTACAGGCCTAGTAGTATATGGCACTGTGAGTATAAATCAGGTCTACAGGCCTAGTAGTATATGGCACTGTGAGTATAAATCAGGTCTACAGGCCTAGATTAGGCTTATATGGAGCTATGAGTAAAAGTCAGGTCTACATACCCAGTAGTATATGGAACTGTGAATATAAGCCAGCTGGTCTACAGACCTAGTAGAATATAGAACTGTTAGTATTAATCAGGTCTACAGACCTAGTAGTATATGGAACTGTGCGTATAAACCAGGTCTAAAGGTCGAGTAGCATAGGGAACTGTGAGTATAAATCACACACCTAGTCGTATATATGGAAATGTGGGTATAATTAGGGTCTACAGGCCTAGTAGTATATCCCATTGAGGGCTAGCATCGACTATAGTCGACACCATGGTAGGCCTAGCATCGACTATAGTCGACACCATGGCAGGCCTAGCGTCAACTATAGTCAATGCCAGTTATATAGGATTAGTATAGGAATTGAAAATAGGCTCGTCCTCTAGGAACTATACTTTTTTCAGAGGCCGTCCCCATGGCCAGGGCAACAATTTTTGCTCTGCCCTTAAAGGGATATGGAATTGTGAGTATTAATCACGTTTACATTCCTAGTAGTATATAAAACTGGGTATAATTCAGGTCTACAGACCTACCATAAAACCAATTCATAAGGTGTCATATTGGCTCAGGTTGCGGCTTATAATGGGGGGTTTTACATGCATAAACCTGAGAAGGAATGAGGACCCTTTTAGTCTAATAGCTTCACCACAGTTTTACAGTTCTAGTATATGTTGTACAGACCTAGTAGTAATTGGACTACTGTAAGCCTAATAGTATAGTCTGTGGAACTTGGGGTTTGTGTCAGAACTAATACACCCCCATCAATAATTGTGTAGAGGCAAGGAGAAAGGGAGCTCTGTGCTAAAAGTCAACTTTAAAATTCAGATAACTAGCTTTTCAGTGATATATTGCATGAGAATATACTCCCATTAGTTTTTGAGGAATCGCTTGCTAAAGATGTGTAGGTATGACCATTTCCTGAATGCCAATAAGCTCTATGTCTAAATGCTCATGAGGTACATCGATAATTAGAATAATTTATGCTAATTAGCTAAATTAGCATAATTTTTCATTCTTTTGCCCATAACTTTTGATCTAGAAATGATATTTTCATTCTGTTTTCACCCTAGTGAACCCCGTGGGAAGTTCCTTCAAATGGGATCATCAATTTTTATATTTAGAATGAAATCATGTTTCCATGGCAACCAAAATCAATAGAAATGCCTTTTTAGGCCCAAAAAACATTCTTTTTACATGTCTGATTTGGAACCTTTGGGCCCAAAATAGAACGTTTTATCAATAATCATTGAATTCTCCATAAAAAAAAAGTACCCTATAGCAAATTTAGGCATATTTTTCTTATTCTAGCCCATAGTGGTGCCCCCTGGTGGCTAAATCAGGTACTAAATCCCGCAGGAACCCCCATTTCTGCTTGCTGGATATGTCAGGAGAGTTTCAAGTCATTTTATCACATTGTAATTCAAAATCTGTATCTTACACCCTTAGACATCTTAAATCCCATTAAACAGATATAGTACATATAATCAACTGTTGCCAAAGAAGCATTTTCATTTTTATTTGAGGTTTAACACAGCGGCTCACAATGACCGATGGCAGGCAGTGCTTGCATCAATAGAGAAGATGGGCACGTATGAAATGACGACCTCAGAACTGACATTTGGAGCCAAGACTGCTTGGAGGAATGCTCCACGTTGCATCGGACGCATTCAGTGGTCAAAGCTACAGGTAGGCCTACATAGAATGTTCTCTCTCAGTTCTCTCAGGGTAGCATAATGTCTGAAGGCTTCGTGTTAATTTGTTGTATCATCTTGCAACGCTTTGTCACTCCGGAACTAGAGCCCCTTTATGAAAATGTGTACACGACCTCCTAGCCCCGAATAAATCTGAATCTCATTTCACCTTTGCCAATATTGATATCCTCTTTGATTTCCTCTTGAAATAGAAGAAAAATGGTGGGACATTTCAGAAGTTGCTTCATCTAAGACCAGTAAAGACCAACAGCCCTCTGTGGTGCGTTCTTAGTATATTTTCTTTGAGCCACTTTGTACCGGTCATGTCACATGACTGTTGTCACACATGCACTTTGGGTCGTAACAAAAGTCGTCTGCATCCGGTTTCAGGTATTTGATGCACGGCACATCACGACAGCACACTCCATGTTTGAAGCGCTGTGTAACCATATTAGGTACGCCTCCAACAAGGGAAACATCAGGTAATATATAGTACACTTCTACTAATGAATGATATAACAAGGGAGCATACGATAGTTTGTAGTAACTTCATATATCGGCAATCAGTAAAGGCATTGGTATTATACATGTAGAACCCGAAAGTAATCAAACAGAATATCAGAATATCATAGTTATGTGGCCACCTTATCATGAAAATGAAGGTAACCTTAGACAACACTAACTGCATGCTACATCCAACTTGTGAGGAAAGGAAATGAGAAAGGGAAACGAACTAATGAGATAAAGGGGACATGGAGTATCTTATAGAAAAGCTACATGTATAATGTAATATCAGTAAATACATTAATTTTACAAGCTACTTAGTGAGATAAAACGAGAAAGCAGTTGGTAGCCTGATATAGCCATTTCATAAACAAAGGAACGCCAGGTACGAAACACCTAACAGGCCTTTCCACTGGAAGGGGAACACAATGAATCATGGAGACAAGGAATATCAACTATGCCAATGTTAACGATAGCGCAGTAGCCTCCTTGTACATAGAACCATTAGCCTGATAATATTGCAATAGGACATAACTCTTCTTGGAATGAAATTCAGTATTTTCCTTTTCAAGAATTACTTCCTCCCTCCTCAAACAATCACAATTGTATTGCTTATGACACAGATCGGCCATTACCATATTCCCACCACGGACTGATGGTCTCCATGACTTCAAGGTCTGGAATGGACTCATCATTGGCTATGCGGGTTACAAACAGCCAGACGGCTCCATCATCGGTGACCCAGCCAGCGTTAAGATCACTGAGGTTAGTATACTCTTTCCTTTATTTGTTGATTTTTAATCAAGCGAATGCAAAATATTCCCAATACCCAAGATTATTCCCCCCCTTAAGAAATTAAGGTGGATCACAAATTGTGAATGAAACTTTCCATAAAATTCAGCTAGCAGTGTCAAATGCCCCAACAGTTCGTCACTCCTACTGAGTAGGCATTTACAGAGAATCTCTAGTATTAATTTGTATGTTATGGAATTAAAACGGGAGGGCTGAGAAAGGTCAGTCATGGAACCTAGGAATAATAGGCGGGATGAATAAACATCAATATGTTCTACTGCAACGTCTCTTAGATTTCCTTCTTGATGTGGCTTGACATAAATATAGGCCTACCCCTCCTAGCCAAAGTGCTGTACCAGGGTAGGTCTCTATGGTATTTTAGGCCTATAGATACATGTATTTCATCTTCATAATTATTTTTAGGCATTCTGGCATTTTATTTCTATTCGTAAGCTGAAATGAACATAAACTCTGTAGCGTTCTACCCCTCGATGTTATATCGAATCTTTCGATAAACAACGAAGAACAACTATTCAGGTTCCAGTTAAAACTTTATTGTCTAATAACACATAGGCATCAGCCGTTCTCGATCACAGTTACAGGTGGCAGAGTTTGAACTCTATAACAGGTTCGACACTAGGCCTTCTAGTGTCTACAGTTGATATTCCACATACACCTCCTCTGTGCAGCAGCACAGAGGAGTACTAGGATATGGTAGCCGGGCAGCCGCCAACCATCGCTCACGATGGTCAGTCGGGGCTGGACTGACCCTGAGGAAGGCCGTACAACGGCCTTATATACACCGAAGTCAAGGGCCACGTGACCAAGTGGTGACGTGGCGCTGGACTCCAGCGCCCCCAGGCGTCGGGCAATAGAGGTGCTCTCGATGTCGCCCACGAGGACCACGAAGGTACCTCGAAGACGACGCGGGACCACCACACCTCTATGCATTGAATTCCTCACGATGTCTGATATCAGAACAGCATATTTCATGAACACCATTTATTGACCTATGATATCTTGAAACACAAAATGTTGTGAATTGAACCAAAATGTTGTGAATTGAACATTTCAGATCTGTGAGAAGTTGGGGTGGAAGGGTAAGGGCGGCATGTTTGACGTGTTGCCGCTGGTGCTACAGGCTAACGGCAAGGACCCTGAGTACTTTGAAATTCCGCCAGATCTGGTATTAGAAGTCAACATAACCCACCCCAAGTAAGTATAAAGGTTTTATATATTATTGATAGCTAGTATGCACCAGGTTAAAGGCTAGCACAATGCATGAGTGTTGCCAGCGCTGAGCTTCACTGCAGGTGAAGCATTTTGAATTTGTTAATTGTTTGTGGGGCATGTCCAAGATAATTTTCTTGGCCTGGTGGAAATTAAGGATTGCATAATGGGCCTACACCTAAGAAATAAAACCACATGTTCATTTGCTTCAACCAGGTATGATTGGTTCGCTGAGCTGGGCCTCAAATGGTATGGTGTACCAGCGGTGTCTAATATGATGCTGGACTGTGGAGGTCTGGAGTACACGGGAGTACCATTCAATGGTTGGTACATGGGAACAGAAATAGGAGCCCGAGACCTCTGTGACTCTGCTAGATACAACCTGGCTGAGGTAAGTATGACCACTCACGTTTAGGGCAATTTGCAGAGAAGTGATAATTCTAAAATGATGACTCTAGGCAAATGTCATAAGGTGGAGATATGGACACTTTATAGCCTATATACCAAATGATATATAGCACCACAGCTCCTCAAAAGAAGAGAGAAAGAAAAATGAAAAGAGGAATCGATCAAATTCCTGACCCTGTTGACAAAAGGCCGAATTGTTTCACTCCTTTAGGTGATAGCCAAGAGGATGGGACTGGACGTGACGCGTACCTCGTCCCTATGGAGGGACCAGGCCATCATAGAGTGTAACATCGCAGTGCTCCACAGCTACCAGGTAGGCTCTACGGGTCCTTTCCTCATTGATTTCCCTGTGTGATGAGTGAAAATAGGGGTCTTAACTCTTCTTCTACCATATTCTACATAAAGATAAGTCTACCAAAACCAAATTATTTGGGTGGGAAATTTGTGAATAGAATATCACATGAGCTTTCAAAAACTGAAAGAATTTTTTAGATATTCTAACTATAAGTGACTTTATGACACATTAAGCTATTCCAAACTTTTGACAATTGAAATACCTGTATTGGCCCATTCAGGCCTTATTTGGAGAGATATGGCATGATTTGTATGGCTTACAGATGAAATAATTATGAAATATTATCAATATTCAAATTCAAATATTTCAGTTAAAAATGTACTTATTGAGATGAAATAAATTGCATCTATTAGATAATTTTGGAGATTTATCAGATGTGTCATGGGACAGCTACTTAAAAAAAAGGTTTGTTCCTGTTGCCATGGCAACCAAAATAAACAAATGATGCAATATCTAGGCCCCTAGTTATTTTGTTGCCATTGTAACCAGAATTATACCTAGAGTGGATCAGAATATGCTCTTAATTTTGTCACGAACGTTTACCTCATTTAAAATTATCCTTATACACTTTTTAACCCAAATTTGATAATATTTTTCATTTTTCTCACATTTCTCTCCTTAATATTAATAATATGGCTCAAATCATGGCACAAAAAAGTTAAACTCATCGGTGTTCACCTGCATACAACCAAGAGGGAAATTTGCATAGAACTAAATGGTTTGGGCTGTCTAGAGGGAGAATACCAAAGGACAAGTCCTGAGAAAATCATGAGATTTGACCAATTTTTAAAGAAGTTATAGGAGGTCAAAAATCGGCCGAAAATCGGCGAGTAACTCGCAAAAATGTGCGTCCAGTAAAGGGGCATAAACTCGCAAAAATGCGTGATTGGTAAAGGAAGAGTTAAATAAGTCACTTTGTATGGAAGAATGTGTGATGGCTACCCCTTGACAACCCTTACCTGGACGTTGTGGGAATGTGCACCGAATACACCCAAGGCCTTTCCTCCCTGCCTAGTTCAACTATGACATTTCAACTCCTGTCATTTCAAAATTGACCATGTCGAACTCATACACTTCCATTGTAACTATACTCTGACCCTCACCCTGAATCTAAAATACCAAATGCCCTACCCACATCAACCCTAACTATTGCAGCCCTAAGGTTCCATTTCGGAATTCACATCTTCGACCCTAATCACTTCAGCCCTAACAACCTCAACCATAACTACTCAGACACCCACCTCTCCAACCCTTAACACTGCAGACATCACTATTCCAATCCTAACCATCTTAACACCTCATCAGTCAATTTATCACCACTTCTTAGTGATGCCATAGCATTTTTATAACCCTACACAGCCCTTCACGCTCGTGCATGATCATTTCGTGATCTGAAACCTATTTAACCCTAATTCCAAACTTCAGGAGATCCCCAATCAAGCTTTAATTAACACTAAATGGGTGTGGAAACCATTGGGAAGAAAGGTAAAACATCAAACATTACTACAATGACGTCATTCTTCTTGTTTTGTCAATGGAAGGATAATTTGTAAAACATGAAATCAGTTAAGTTGAGAAATCTGGTGTCTTCAAATGCCTTAAGGTCTGACTTGAGAGCTTATTTAAATACCACACACATTTAAAAACATTTAAAGTCAAGAAGCCATCAAGAGGTCTCAGCTGCTTTTTGGAAAGTTATTGATTTTCACTAATTCCTTTTATTAAATACTTAAAGGCTTAAGAGTCGGTCAGTTTTAAGTCTTACAACACCTGCCACCCATTCACCCACACCCTATCCTCCATCCTTGTAATATATCCACTTACTCTTTCTGTCCTTTATGCTTTATCCACCTCAATCTTTCATTTCCATCTTTTCTGCCCATCTGAATTGCCCCCTCCCCTTGTCAATCCATACCCTTAACCGTCCCACTGCCGTTTCCCTCATTCTGTCTCTCTGCCTGCCTGTCTGCCTGCTTGCCTGCTCTCTCTCTCTCTCTCTCTCTCTCTCCCTCTCTCTCTCTTGCCTTCTCTATCCCACTCTCACTCTATCTATCTATCTCGCTTGCTCGCTCTCTCCCTATCCTTCCCCCTCATCCTAACTGCTTCCCTCCCCTGCTCTTTTCTATATCCACCCCTCTCTGCATCCCCAACCCCCTCCACACACGTCATGCCACAGATCAGGTGTTTTTTGTTAATCAGTCTGAGGCACTGATGAAAACAAAGATGAGAAAGGTGCATCTTGATTAAGCGGATTTCCTTTTGTCAATCTGGCAACGTTTGGTAGAAACTCGGTAGAAGTTCTTCAAAATTGGCCGATAGTGCTACTAGAATCGGAAGTATCAGTAGTGAAATATTGGTTGGTAACTCTTATTAAGCCGTGTGTCCACAAGGCCATAAAAATGGGTACCGACAAAGTTTGGGCGACAAAATCACTTTTGTCCTTCATTTCTGACGATAAAACTACTTTTGTCGCCCATTTCTGATGATAAAACTACTTTTGTCGCCCATTTTTGTCGCCGGGAATGGAAGAAAAAAAGCCGTTTTGTCGTCGGGAATGGACGACAAAAGTGGTTTTGTCGTCGGGAATTATGTCGCTCACCAATGGTGTCGCCCTGTGGACACAAGGCTAATTAGCATCACCACACTCCCCACTCATGTGCATTGGAGCATATCCAGTGTACTATTGGTACTCCCACATGGGCCACTTTTTGCACCACCCTCACATATATAGTCCCTTCAAATCCTGTCACCTGGGGTTTCCATATGATGACATTGGTTATCATAATTATTTTTGCCAATGAGATATGGTCTCTGGCATCATTTTAGTATACTTGCTTTTGAGGAGAATTTAACCAAAACTGAACTATATAGCTTTTATATAAAATATAGTAAGCAGAGAAAGTCAGATTTCTTTAAATTGCTCAGAAACTTATGCTTGAGTCATCTTTCTGCAATATCCATGTGAAAAAATATATCAATAGCTTTCACCTTATTTAAAAATTGTTTATGTGAGTTGCTATTAACCCTTGTGGCTTTGCAAGTGTTTGTAGAAAATGTTTGCCTACAGGTAACCACCCTGTGATATAGCTATATATAGTGCTCCAATGCCCTGGCCTACCACCCCACTGCAGGAGGGGGTCCATGTATGGGAAGCCTCCTATGGGACTTTTTCTCCAATACATGGCACATTCTCAGGGTCAATAATCCTTAATAATTTTGGTTCTATTTGGGATAGAGACAAAATTCCAATGGTTTTATTATCCCTGTAATGTTGGGCATCAGCAAAAGGAGGTATCAAAAAGTTGTGATGCATCTGGAAATTCGGTGTGGTAATGCTTCTCTTATGTAGGGCCTAGTTTAAACCCAGGGTGAATGAATAGATGAAAAAGCGAAGTTGATATAAGCCAGTGAATGCATATGGCTTACTGGTTAATTGAATTCTCTTAGATAATTCATGTGTTTAATGTAATCTTCTTGCTATTATTCAGGCCCAGCGTGTGACTATAACTGATCACCATGCGGCATCCGAGTCCTTTATGAAGCACATGGAAAACGAGAACCGCCTACGTGGTGGCACTCCTGCCGACTGGGTGTGGATTGTGCCGCCGATTTCTGGAAGTGCATGTCCCGTTTTTCACCAGGAAATGCTGAACTACAAACTCAAGCCCTCCTACGAATACCAGGTAAGTTTCTTGTTCAAAATGTACATGTATCAATTGAGATTCTTTTAATCGGATTGTCAAACAAGTACTCAGGCATGTGTTATATGCAAATGGTCCAGGATAGGTGTTTAAATTGTACAAACTATACCCGGGAGGCGTTAGATACAACTACAGCTAGCAGATGGGTTATTAAGTCCTACACTGTAATTTTAGAGCATGTTGTCAAAAATAATTACGGATCTCTTGCAATTTTGGGACAAGGATTTCACTGATATTTTCAGGGAGGTTCCATTGTGCCACAGTTCTTTTACTGCACTGCCAACTGGGGCTTCATTTTAGAAACTACACTGCATTACAATTATGCTAGTTGCCTGTTCAGCTTTATGAGATTGCCTGATAGATTCAACAGTTATTTCTTAGAGTGTATAACTACAAGACCATTTTTTGGGTGTGTTTCATTGAAAAAGAAATATGAATGGATCTTAAAATGAAGACCATATACAATGCATTGGAACTCTATATAGGAATCTGGCCCTGAAATTCTCTATAGGGCTCACATAATTCTATATGTCTCAAAAGGTTGGTAAATTAAGGCTTACCCTCAGACACAGTTTCTGGATAGATGTCTAATTAGATCCACTAATTGAGATAGATTGTGACCTTTTAGGTTCTGGATTTTCAGAGACATGTCTATTTTAGAAGTCAAATCTCTCTTAATTACACATGATTGATGGTGTTTGTGGTTCTGGCCTAGAATCGACTAAGAGGTCACAACTGCCAAGAAAGAAAAAGAGTGAGGCTAAAGTTCTTTCACAATAGATTTCTTCGTAAAGAATTGGGACAATATCTTTCAGCCACCAGTGAAGCAGAATAAGACTTTATGGATCACACATTACCCACTGGAGTATAGGGTCTCAACACGATGAAAAGAGATAACTCCCCTTGAATGCTTAATTACCTGTGTCTGCGCTGCCTTTAATTCATCATGTCCATTTGTTGTCATGATGCTTGCGTGCAGCTTTGATGAGTCTTCTCCCCAGGTGCTGCATTTATGCATCATGCCAACCCTATACACCCCAAAAGGCATGATGCACCAATGCAATGCTGACAAGTCACCAGCCCTGCATTAGCACATCATGACGACCAAGCAAGATGAACCTAACGGCATCATGCAACTTTCAAATTATAATACTGCTTAATGTCGTCTGCTTATGTGAACAGCACCAGCCATGGAAAACACATGTGTGGGAGAAGGACCGTGAGGACGGCGGGATACCCAAACCACGCAAGAAGAGGACATTCAGGGACATAGCAAGGTATGTGCTACACTTTGTTGAACACAATATCTGTTTGCTTTTTTTTTGTAGGTTCCTGTTTTAGCTTTGTTTGCATTTATCTTAAAGCTAAATAAACACCAAATGTCGTAGGTTGGTGCATTATCAAACAAACTGTAAGGTTTATCATTGCAGAATTGATAGGTACCCGATGAAGCAGGATCAGTACTAACCTTGTATTTACACCTGCAACTAGATCTATATACACGCAATTTGAATATTGGCACAGGCATCATTGTTTCATAGTTGTACCAGTCAGTCGGTGCTGTACCACTCCTTTTCTGAAGAGAACCAGTTCCCTGCCTCAGGAGCAGGGGTGTAGGCCCCCCCCCCCAATCATGAAGGAGGTGGGGCCTGAGTATGTCTGGGCCCCCCCAATATTTTCCAAGAACAATGGAAAAGAAGCTCAAACTTTACATCCCAAATTAGATTATTATGGTGATGTCATAGGGAAAATGGGGGTCTGAGCCTAAAGTCAGATCCAAAATTTACCAAAAATTACTTTTCTATATGAATTCTATATATGCATTATATAGACGCCATCACGCATCAGCCGACAATTCAAGGTGGTCGCGATGGTGCCCTCACCGGGCCCCCCCCCCAATGAAGAATTGCTTCCTATGCCTCTGAGGAGGAATTAAAATATTTGTCCTAGGTTAATGCATAGATGCCAAATATATTTAATTTTATGCAGAGGGGTATTTGCAGCCTCATTTTCCATCTAGTAATCTAGCTTTTTCACAAAGTGGTGCCTGCATACCCCTGCTCCAAACACACAGTTACATACTACTTATATACTAAGTAGTAGTCCAAAAGAGACGTTTTGGTCTGGCACAAGCGGTTGACCATGGAGGTACCCTGCAGTGTCAAAGAACACTTCTTAAGTTTTGTGTTAAAAAAAGGGACACTTGTTTAAGGGTTCACTATACCTTTCTATTACAAGGTTACATCACAAGTAAGATTAGATCTGTCTATACATCCCTTACCCTTGTGTGTCTCTCAGAAGATTGGTGTTCTGGAGCATCCCAACAGAGGGCTGGTGTACTTCCGGTTTCGCTGACCTCTGATAGGGCGCTAGCATGTTCTCAATTTCCATAAGATGGTACTACGATCGTATCTCTAAATCGTGCATATATAGACTCTAGAGGGTGATATATAAGGCTATCACTGACTTCCACGATCTATACACATAGACCCAAGGCTGGCACGAGCATGCCTCGTGAGAGATTGGCGCATATCTCTTAGTATAGCTATCCATTGCTATGTAGATGTTATGATATTTGAAGGGTGGAATATTCAGCTCAACAAACTCCGAAACAACAAAGGAAAACTATATCTACAGACTGACAGGTGGTTATTATTTTCGGCATCGTGATAGCCTTGCATATCAATATCTGATCCCGGAGTGACCAAAAGCACATGTCTATAGAGGTGCACTCTACCGGACAAGAGGATTGTCCTCAATTGAGGGGTCAAGGGTTATTTCCTCCCTCAGTCAGCACAAGTGAATATATAGGTCCTGACGGTAGCAAGGATATTCAAATGACATTATGTTTGGATATCAGGTCGGGGAACTCTTTCGAGAAGGTAGCCAATGCATTAGATCACATGATGGGTTTGATAGCCCAGGTAGTGAAACTCTTGGAGAAGGTTCAACAATTATCTTACTGCCTTTCTTATAGCCTCTCCCCCCCCCCCATATCACTGTCTTTCATGGTACCCAGCGGTCACCTGGACTTCAAGGACAACACCCCCTCAGTAGTGACATACTTTTTCTGAGCGTTGCCTTTTACGAAGGTTTTCCCTCCTACTGATGTTATATGCTATCTGTTGAAGATTAAGCATTTTTTAACAACGGGGGTTGGTGGATTTCGCCCCTTTTCAGCGAAAAAGCTTGCGCGCGTCTATAGAATAAAAGGGGGGGAAGAAAATTTTCAGACCCCTCGGAGGGGGGACGGAAAGATTTTCGCCCCGCACACGCGGAATTTCACTGACCCCCCTGTTGTTAAAAAATGACCACTCCCTAAGATCCAAGATGGTGCTGCCACCATATAGACCTAAGCCATGGTAGCTGGAATGCCTGCAGCGAAGGTCGGCCATCTCGACTATAGGCAAATGTACTGGTCCAGTGGGGTCATGTAATGCCATTGGGACAATATAAAGTAGTGGACAATGGTACCTGTATAGGGTTTGGTTTGCTCTCCTTTCCTCCTTTGTGTGATTTGACAACAGTGCAATATCACTTTGAAATCACTTGTGTATATAGGCCCTCTGCTCCTCTGTATTGGATGTGTGTAAACTCTCACTCCATTTTGATATATCTAAAGTATGGAATTATGTTTCCATTTATTAATCAGCCCATGTCCCTCTGGTTTACCTAAAATAAGCACTCTGCTATCATTCTTTTTTTTCTTTTTTTTTCTTTTTCATGGGTATACATGTATCCCAATTCTACGACGATAGGGGCCTATGGGAACGTCAGCCTCTTGGGAATGAGAGAATGAATCAAATCCTGTACACATTCTGCCTCCTATATAACCAACCTTACGGAAAGGCTCTGGAGGAACCGACTAACAATCATGTATTAACGGTGGTTAACACCCTACTGTTCCCCGTCTGTTCCAGGGCTGTGAACTTCTCTGCACGTTTGATGGGTAAGGCGTTAGGACGCAGGATAAAGTGCACCATCCTCTACGCCACCGAGACCGGCAAGTCTGAGACCTACGCCAAGAGGCTGTGCCAGATCTTTGGGCATGCCTTCGATCCAAAGGTAAGCTATACCTGGTGTTGACCTGATGTGTCCAGTCAAGCAAAAACACCCCTCTGCAGGGAAATTCGTTATCAAAGTTCATCTCAAGATCTTTAAAATGAGACATCATTGGGTTAAATATTCCTAGTAGTTATTTAAGAACCCCTCCTTGAACATAGGTCATTATTCATATCTGAAATCGATGATTAAGCTCTAAATAAATTATAAACCATAATAATGTCTAAAAACAAGATAAATCAGCCTTTTTCATAAAAAAATTCAAAATAATATGGTGATTTTTATCACAGATTTTGATCTAGAAGGAATTTTCACTTACTGTTTTCAGTTTTGGGTTTTTGGTGAGTATCCCCAAAAATTAGCATAGAAATCTGCAAATTTTGATGGATTTGGTGGATTTCTCATGAAAAATGTTCATTTTACCATCCAAATATGGGCCATTTCTACCGAAAATGGTGCATTTTAAATGAAACCATTGAATTCTGCATCAAAAATTAGCTTAATGTATTTTTATAATGATTGTAGAGTAACTTTGCCCTCCAATGCCCCCTGGTGGCCAAATGGGGAATCAAAAATCCCCCTCGGAGGGGTGTTCTCCCTTTATGGGTCACTGATGGTTAGAGATTGCAATCCAACAGCCACATCCTAATTTCCAATACATTTATGAATTACTGAGCTGTGGATAATCGCTTATTAACATGTTTAATTCTATGAATTCAAAAGCACAGTGTTTGAGATTGTCCAGATCTTTTGGACTGTACCAAAGTTTAGACTTTTTGTCTTATTTCTCTATGAATTATAAAATATTCAACCAATTTTATGATGTCAGGTTATGTCGATGGACGAGTACGACGTCATCCACCTGGAACATGAGGCCCTAGTCCTCTTCGTGGTCAGTACATTTGGTAATGGCGACCCACCAGAGGCCGGCGAAGTAAGTATGGGGACCTCTCAATACATTACCTTCTCTAGTCTAATCATGTTGAAGTAACACATTCTAAATATGATGTTCAAATCGAAGGCTAATAGTTTGGTTAATAATGAATTAGCAGGGAGAGCGGTGTGTCTACACCCTATGTATCGCTACCACAAAGTGTCAAGTTTGACTTTATAAAAAACCCATCTACTTCCAGAGAGGGAAAATTTGAAAGAAACCAGGAGGAGAAAAGATGGATGCATCGTCTTTGCACCATTACTCCCCATGGGCTAAATTTGCTTGATTAATCGCACAGATAGCCAGTTTGGTCACAAAAAAACCGCTCCTAAAATAAAAGTTAATAATGAATTATAAACTCTTTGCTGGGCTACACCGAGATCATAGGTTCTTTTGAAAAAGAAATGTTTCTTCCCTGAATAGGAAATGAAAGTATCCAGTTGCTATTTCCTGCAATGAAATGACCTTTCTCTCCTCTTTGATTTAATATTCTATTCATATGAATCACAATACTTGTCAAAACTGCTTAATTCTAACATCGCGAATCTGATTTTAGGAGTTTGCACGGGAGCTTTACTCGATGATGAAACCTGCCCATTCCTCAGGGTAAGTTTATGTCAATAGGTGCTAAACTTGAAAAAGTAATAATTCATTTGTATTTCTCTTAATGTGATCCTTGGAATAGTCATGCTGTCTATGCAAATTAATTTAGGTTCTCAGCATAAGTTATTTCCATGCAGCAATACTTTGGATAGAACTAAGGGAATTGATGGTCAACAATCTTGAGGGTTGGTGCATACTAGATTTTGCAGGGGATTAAAAGACTTTTTGTAAGGGTAGAGGAGGGCCCCTCTTGGGAGAAATGCAGAAAAATGTGACTCCCCTATTGATTAGGGGTGGCCCAAAACACATTGAATTGATATATCCTGTTAAATAACGGTCACTCTATACATAGGTTGATATTATATGAGTCTAAAGTTGTCCCTTAGAGATATATTCACTCTTTCTTGGTCTCCTAACACAGATCATCACCGTTCGCCAGCGTAGGGTATAAAAATAACATCAAGTAACTTAAGTCATAATAATATTCGGGGAATTTATTGGAGGGGTGAGAGAGTTTCGGTTAAATCTGAATGAAGGGCCCCTGGACACCTATACGAACTGGTAATACCAGATATAATCATGATATTAGCGATAAAGCAGGTTGTTAAGAAAAACTGAAACAGGTGATAGCGGGTGGCCTCTTCTTTGGTGGAATTTCAGCAGACAAGGGCAGTGGTTCATCTTGAATCCTTCCTTAAGCGTGGGGTGTGACGGCGACTCTCCCTTGTTAAAAGTGTAAGGGTGGGATTTCTACCTTCAATTCGCCACAACACAAGCCTGGTCTACCTTTGGTATGTCTCAGTCTGGTAAGTTGCTGACAGCACATACGGCATCTGAACTGATAAGAGGCCACTGTACCCCGGCACTGTATACAACTGGGGAACAATAAAAGTATTTAAAAAGAAAGGCTTTCCAGGAAATTGATGGTACTATACGTGTCTTGACAGAGGGGCATGTATCATACCCAATAACAACGACCTGATGACTTGATTGCATGATGATTTATAAGGATGTTTTGGGTGGCACAACATCATACAATAAATCAAAACACATTACAGCTAATTTCCGAGCACATGATAACGGTATTACCAGGCTTCCACAAACAATATGCCATTTATTTCCAAAGTACCTATTTATCACAGGTTTACCCATTTGGCTCTGTTTACAGTAGGCCTCTTCAAGATCTATTTTAGAATCCTCAGGGACAAAGTATGTGTGCCTGCTACCGTGAAAGGTGGCACTCACCTTTCATCCTATTATGAGACCTGTCACATGATATAGCCAATGACACTCAATACACAAATTCATAAAGGCTGAGATGCTACATAAAAGTAGTAGACGCGACTTGCGTGCTATTCACTCAAGACCCTTCAAGGTAGTACCTTCCTCATAGGAGCAAAGATCATCACCAGAGATGTCATGTCAGTGTGTTAACCCTTTATGTCAGTGTGTTAACCCTTTATGGGGAGGATATACCCTGCACTCTCAGCCCGAATTGTAGATATGGAATATAGACCACTGTACTGCATACAGGCCAACCTACTGTGGAGTTATTGGATTTGTACTAACTAATAACTTCAAAAAATTAAAGCAATGCACTATAAATAGGGTCGCGCAGTTTGACAGTGTACGCGCTTTATCATGATAAAAGGCTCAAGAATGTATAGCCTACTGTTGTATAGCTCTATTCACCAGTAGAGTCCTGCATTCACTATAGTTGTGGTAGCACTATCATGTGGATGCATTCCCAAAGGCTCGATATGATGCATCAACCAGCCATTGTAGTGATGATGAGTAAGGACTAGCTAGCATTGAATTGATGCATCATAAAGAAGAAGGAGCATGGACCTGGAAGCATTATGTCATCCCCAAACGGTTAGAGAGTAGGCTGTACCTGCATGTAAGGTTATTGAGGATAGGTTTGAAGTTGACTTTAATGTGACAAGAAGTACTATAAGTATTATGCTATGAAGTCTATTAACATGTTTATACATAGAGCAAGTCACTGAAGGAGGAGTTGGGTCTACAAGGGTCATAAGAAGAATGTTGCCTGAAATATGGCCATCGAGGGGGGGGGGCTATTTGTATATTTTTCAGGTAGCCTGAAACTGCCTTTGCAACACAGACATATCATTTGGTTGGTTGTTTCTCATCAACACACGACTGATCATAGATTTGACCGTTACATATTTTTATAGACATTTCTTTTTCACATTTATGAACTATAGTTAGTATTTCTGTAGACTATTACCTTCATCAGTGACTATGTTCTTCTGATTTTCCATTTGTATGATTGACATTTTCTTTTTGACAGGAGCGCTTCAGGCAGGGGGTATGACGACCCTTATCTTAGACTTATAAATATGTATTTTCCATCTTCTGTCTCTGCTTTGGATTTTATCAAATGCCCCATCATTTAAAAGCATTATTATAATACATCTCTAGTCTTTTGCTCTCCCCTTGCAATACCCTCTATGCTTTCTACTTTTCTAAATTTTCTTCCATTTCTATACAATTTTTTTCCTCACAGATAATTCCTGAGGTTTTGGACTCTGTCCTGGTCAAGTATCATTAGATATCCTATCTTGGATTTCCTCTCTCTGGTAGCGGTTTCATTCTGATATTTCTTTAACTGACATTTATGCTGGATATAACAACATTATTCGCGGTTTTTTCATGTATTGCGATGGACTAATATAGTATTACAACTAATATCAAGTCACGGATACAGCTTTGACTTATATAGGCCTAGACAAATTCAGTTGAAAATATTCCTGTACCGCAAATAAAAGAAGTGAATAACATACAAATGAATAGGTTGTGATTCTAGTGAAACACATGTTTGGAATTATGTAAGTGAATCGAACATTGTGGAACTTGGGTGATGGTGATGGTTTTCACTCGAACAATATAGATCTACTTTATAGATATCTCTGGGTGGATGTCTACTACCCATTGTGAACTCAACGTATCCAAATAGACCCATGGTTATTCAATCTAAAATAGTGAAAGGGAAGTGTGGACTTTCTACGGCCACAGCAGAAAAAAATCTTCCTATTGATTTGGTTGATTTTCATATGACAGGTGGCCGGGGTGGCAACCTTTATTCTACAAAGTTGGGGGAAAGTTTTAGTTTCTTATAGAAGAAAATAAAGTTGTAAAGGATAGAGGCAATATCTAACAATTTTGTGATTTGTTCTTAGTTCGTACATTAGAATGGAGAGTCTGGGCTCACCCAAGAATTCACCTTCATCTGGTATGGATAGCCTGAACCCTGATGACAACCTCCTCCATCAGTCTGGTCCTCTCAGCAACGTAAGGTAAGCCAACATTCTAGTCCTTAAGACCAGGATGGTTCCTTTAGATTTCATGTTCTTTGGTCTTCATGATGCACCAAGGCAGTGCTACCGAGGCTACACATCAGTACTGCATTCGAGGATCATGCTGAAACTTTTGGAAGAAAATCAACACCATAGCATTGGTATAATTCAATTCCTGATCCTGATACGCAACAGGTCTGTATTCATGCATCACAATAACCATCAGGCAAGATGTATTGAAATACGCTACTTTAATTATGCCATCACAGTCATCGCTATGCTTTTTCTAGGGATGGTGATATTATGTACATCGGGAGATGGCTTCAAAATCTTATGTTTTCTTTGTTTCAAATGAAATCAGTCAAAGGTCGCCTTTCTCTCTTATTACCATCTCAAGCGCCAACTGTAGAACACAAAAACAAAAAAAAAGACTCCCACGGTGTGGTTATAGACCCCTAGCAAATAGAGACCATGGAATATATGCGATTTTCTTTAGCCAAAATTCGTATTTCATCAAGCTGAAAAAGAAGTACTGGCATTTTCCAGACAAGTTCATCATCAATGATAAGAAAGACCCGATCAGCATTCATTCAGATAACTTCTATTTGGGTGCCTTTCAAAGGTACGGCATTAAGGCTGAGTTGTGGGGAAATTGTTGTTGTCTGCTTCTTGTTCTCTTTATTTTCTAAATTGTTCTGTTGTTCTTCTTTTCTTTTTTAAATTTATTTTACCTCCTCCGTCCCCTACCCCAGCACCCAAGAGACGTACAGGCCATTACTAAGGCTTAGATCAGGCAGCTGACTTCCGAGCTGGCTTGTGGGTGTATCTAGCCTCTCTATGTGTGTGGCCTTCCTTTTTTAGTGCTGTTACAATTTCTCTTTACAAAACACACGCAATTGCAAATACAAGGCACTTCCAACTGACAGAGCTATGTCCTGTGTTGAAAAGGCATGGTACATTTGCTGATAAACCTATTACCATGTGTCAAAGCTGTTCTGTTTAGTGTATAGATCTACAGTTGGATATCAAATCAGACTTTTAGGAGGAAAGGTTTATGTGTTAGTGCCAGTTCGGTAAAGACTTTAGGACCTTTTGGATTACTGGTGTTTAATTGCCCTACTTGCAATGGGCATGATCGCTTCATTTTATTTATTTCTTAATCCTGTTTCAGATTTTCTGTGTTTGGGCTGGGGTCCACTGCATACCCCAAGTTTGCCGCCTTTGGTAAGTTTGTTGATCGTCTTATGCATGACATGGAGGGAGAGCGTATCTGTGAACTGGGCACTGGTGATGAACTCTGCGGCCAGGAACAGAGCTTCCAGATATGGGCAAAGGCAGTCTTCAAGGTCAGTTCAAGCTTATTTAACAGATATCATAGTAATTGTGTGAAACAATGTTACTGGAATTCACTGCATTAAGAGTAGAGTGTAGAGTACAGTAAATGCTAGGCCTATAGTACGGTGAAAGGTTACAGGGATTTTGAGTTCGAACCTTTTTTTTTTACATTGGCGTCCATTTCACTACTTGATCAAGATACCATCTAGAGTCTCATTAATCAAAGAGCTCTTGGCTCATGAAATGAAGAGCAGTGATAGTTTTCCTGGCCTCTCATCAAATGATAATCAGCATAATCGCCCATTAAAATAGAACCTTAACCCAAAATTTTATAAAACATCATGTAGAAATAGCTCAAATGCAAAAATTAACTGTTCTTTCAGAATGCATGTGACACGTTCTGTGTAGGGGATGGAGTAAACCTGGGGGCAGCCACCAGCTCCCTCCTGGCTACAGACACCTCCTGGGCACCCGGCAAGTTCAGGCTCACACCAGCAGCCGGCGCCACTGCTCCTGACCTCTGCCAAGGTAGGAATCAATCCTGGTGATGTAAATGTAGATTGCGACAAGTTTCAGTTTTCATCCAAAGAATGTATGTATATTTAGATGAGTTTCACCAAGAGAATAATGTTTCGGAGTAAGGAGGGTCCTCTTTGCATTTTCCTTGATTGGTTTTTGTTTTGATATTCAAGTTTTTGATCCTTTATTGTTCATTTGTTGTGGGTGTTGTTGTTTTTTTTGTGTTTTTTTTTTGCAAGAAGGGGGGGGGGTCCTCTACCACAGAGGGTAATGATTTCAGTTCTATATTTGCCTTCCCTGTAGTTGTCCCTTTCCTGGCAATTTTCGGGTAGATTGGACTGAAGGTGGCAGTATGAGCCGCGTATGAGCCATAACGAGCTGATAGTGGTTTCTGTGGAACCCACTAGGTGGCACCAGGGAGCAGTAATTGAACCATCTCTGGCTAAAGAGCAATGAGCAGCTCAGGGATCGATGATGAAGTAAATAAAGCAGCAAGACAGAGCAGATAGAAGTGATGTGCAGCACGCACCTTTTAATTATATTTTGTACTTATAGTTATACTAACTATGTTTCAGCACTTTCCAAACTACATCACAAGACAGTTCGACCAACCAGAACCATCTCAGTCTCCTACCTACAGGCCAAGGAATCTGAGTAAGTACAGGTCCATTTCACAGCACTGAAAAAGAAAAAAACATAATATTAGGCCTATATAAGTTGCAGGGGGTTTTCGGGGGCCCAAAAATAAAAATGAAGAGTTGCTTCTTACGTCTCTGATACAGTTGAAGGTTACCTGGTATGTAATGGCCAAGCAAGTATATGTATGACCTCTCTTATGTTCTAAAATAACCATTTGTGAACCCTATTTACAAGACCTCTTTTGTTTAATCCTAACCTGGCTTATCTGTCTGTAGCCGCCAGACTCTCCTGGTACGCCTGGACACACAGATGCATGACAGTGAGTTGGCCTTCAGCCCTGGGGACCACGTGGGCATCTTTGCCTGCAACCGGAAGGACATAGTCGACACTGTGTGCGAGCACCTCGACTCCACTACAGACCCGGATGTACTTTGTACCCCAGAGACGCTGCTAGAAAAGACAACTGTACTTGGTATGTGTTTTGATAAGTTAAATTTGAAAAAGAAAATCTCATTCTCATTTTTCAAATTATAACTAGAATGATCGGTACATCTCTGATGCCAGGAAATATATTGCACATTGCTTATGGAGAGCATAGTCACTAGCTTATTGATTTCAAGTTTAATTCTGAACAGGCCTCTTTAGTTCATGTTGGTACACTCTAATAACAACTCCATTACAAGACCTGCATCAAATTTTAAAAGATATTATACAGCATAATAAATATATGGCTAAATATGATATGATGTCGGATATAACTCTCGGTATTTCATTCATTGATAGGTGTTGGTAAGTTTTTTTTCATTTCCCCATCATTGCAGTGTAGTGTCCCACTGAAGAGTGCAAAGTACTGATAAAAAATATACATGTTTGCGTGTGTGACTGTTAGCCCTGTAAGGACAGGATTTACCCTGTTTTCACCCTGCACTAACAGTCACCATGGTGCATTATTGTGATAAAGAAGCATAATACATTTATACACTATGCTGTCCTGTAAGAGTTACTGGTAAGTCTAGCATCCAGTGGACTTCTAATGCCGACGTATTGTCAATGTATGTACACTGATTTCCGTTTTATATCAATATGAGGTCTTGCCTGCGTATCATGCGTATCAAGCACTAAGAGTAGGACAGATTATAAGTTTGAGATAATAGAGGATACAAACCATAGATTCAAACCGTTAGGAACCGAGATAGGTCTCCAAAATAATCTGTTTAAAGAATAGATTTACTTTCGTTTTCATCCAGTTTAAGCCTTTGTCCAAAGATGGCACTATAGCTTTCTTAATTTGATTGATTTCTGCCATATAACTTTTATTTCTTCAATCAACTTTTCATCCCCACAATTCAAAGTCATGTATTTATCCCCATGTACTCGAATTCCCCTACTCATGAAAAACTAACCCTTTGTAGATGATGGGAAAGAAATGGTATATACCAGATTCCCTTTGATAAGAAATGCATTTACCATATTGACGTTAGAAAAAATGTAAATACCCCAGCTACATGTATATGCAATACAATGTCCCTACTAGGTACGTTCAAGCAGTGGGCTGAGTACGAGCGGCTGCCGAGCCCCATCTCTGTACGTACGGCATTAACCCGGTACCTGGACATCACCACCCCACCCACACCCATACTACTCAAGCAGCTCGCCTCTATAGCCACCGACCCTGCACAACAGAAGAAGCTGCACAACCTGGCCTGTGTAAGTGGATCCATCATTATGTGCCTATAACATTGAGTTGCTTCAAGAAATTGTTTTAATATATTTTGCATTACATTCTTTTCAAATCCTTCTGATTCATGTGACATGATTTAGTTATCAGAAATTGTTATTTCATGATACTCTAAATTACTGAAGCATCAAAATGCTGATCAATAGCAAAGCTTGACACATTAGTCCTCATTATGAAGACATATACCTTGGCCTTGTCAATTCTTTTTAAATTCCTCTTTATAAATTGACTCAACACTAGAAATGTCATCTGAAGTTACATAAACAAATCAAATATACACCGTTCCATTTGCATTTTATCAAAGATTCATGTAATGTTAATATAACAATTATAAATATGAGACAGTGACATCATCATCATATAAGCGAACACTCGAGCAAATGCCCCTATGTGTGATACAATAATAATATCAAGCTCAGTATATCAGGTTGTTCAAGGAGCGAAACAAGGATACACATAATACACAATGAAAAGAGAGAGAGACAAAAGAAGGTAGTGGACCTCATCACCACTAATAAGTGTGTGGGTTAGTACTTCTGATCCAACCTATCATGAAATAAATCTTGTATAGCGTAGATATATTAAGCATTTAAGATAGAACCAACTCTAAGGTTCAAAATAATCATAATGCAAAAGAAAATTGGTTACAAAATTGTTATGAAGAGAAAAACTAAAAAGATACACAGTTCATCAAGATATGAGGTTGGGGGAGGGGGGACAACGCCAAGAGAGAATATAACCTAGTAGAAAAAAAAACATATATTTTGTTTAAGAAGAAAACTGGAATAGCCAGGGCGAAAACCACATTGATATGAAGTGAGGACATTTTCCTTAGATAAGAAACCAAGGTAATGGAATCAATGAATCGACACTTCTAGGGTATTAATTACAAAATGTTCCATTTTATTAATAACAGGCGGATTATAAGACCCCCAGGGTGTGTACATTTCTTTTGTCAGCTTAGGACCAATGTTAGAAAAATAATTATTGATAAAGTCAGCTGTCTCAGCAGAAGGGTCAGGTGATTGTTATCATCGTGATTAACCAGACTAATATCCTTTTTTCTTATATTCATGACCTAGAATCAGGTTATTAATAACACGCCAAATTTATGGTGATCTGATTTATAAGCTTCAGCTTGCTCCTTATAAAATAACCTACGAGCCTTACTAACCAGTTTATTTGATCGATTACAGGCTGTATCAGCAGATTTCCAATCATTATCATTTTTTGAACGTCGGGCAATTCTGAGTTTCAAATTTTTGTCCTTGACCAATTCAAAACTTGAGGAGTGATCCATGGATGTCTGAGCTTATAGGGAGCCGAAGTGGTTTCTGGGGGATCGCTATTTAGCCTTGAACCAGCGCGTTTTTATGATGTCACCGTGCTAGACAGAAGAATGTGGCAAGCAAAATGTTTACCACCGAGCTCGGAGTTATTATCTCTAATATCAGTTTCAGGAGTTGATACTGCAGTTTTGTAACTTCGATCTCACAGTTTAAAACTTCGATCTCACAGTTTGAAACTCTGATCTCACAGTTTAAAACTTTGATCTCACAGTTTAAAACTCCGATCTCGAGGAGGTTACATATTGCTTGCCATAGAAGTATGTCAGTGCTGAAGACATAGGGGGTTTAACCTACATTAACCTTTCTCTGAAAGTTTTATTCAATTTTGAAAATGGAGTCATGGGTATAGAGGGCTAGTATTGACACATAACATTCTAAAGAATCTTCACGAAATATCAAAGAACATGGCCACTTAAATATTTAGAAAATTTTGCCCAATCTCTCAGCACTGTGACCTACTTCTGAGTGACACGGCCCGAGGATAATTTTCCGCCATTACGCAATCTCGCTATATTATTAAGCGGTATTAGCTTCGGTCCCCTATTAACAGTGAACTTCTAGAAATTAGCTATGACTCCTACTGTTACCATGGTGATGTAGAGGACCCTGCAAAAGGGCTCCAGAGTTGAATAACCTGTTTGAGGCTCCAATAAATTTAGTCCTGGTGCAGATCTGATAAGACGGAAACGTCGACCACAAACTGAATTGAACACCTTTGTGATTTTTTACATACAGTAGACTGAGTAGTCCAGACCCGAAGAGGGTTTAGGGAATATTTCCTACCATTTTTCATTTAAAGTTAAGTTTGCATAGGTATAGCCTACTGGTGACCTTCTATGTCCCATATATGTTTTCAGTGTTCCTTTGAAGCCCCTCTTACCTTCAGCCTATTTCCTTTCCCTACAGTCACAGAAAGTGTATGAGGAGTGGAAATACCGCCTCCACCCTACACTGGCCGAGGTCCTCACCGAGTTTCCGTCTGTTCGTCCCTGTCCGACGCTGCTGCTATCCCAGCTGCCCCTGCTGCAGCCTCGTTTCTATTCCATTTCCTCCTCACCGCGCATGTGCCCGGGGGAGATTCATGCCACTGTGGCCGTGGTCACCTACCGGACCCTAGGTGAGTGATGCACTGGAATGTAATAAATACTGCTCTTATTTCTTTCATTTTTTTAGAGTATGGAGTATTTTGACCTCGATTATATCTGTTATATAGGATAGTCTTGTTTTGTACTGACATGTTATATATTGTATAACTTTACAGTGATTATTCATTCATAGAAAAAAGCACCATAGAGAACATTGAAACATGTAAGGAACTTGAAATGATACATCTTACACTTTCAGAAATTCAAGACCATATCTTCCTCCACAAAGGAATATAACAGCAAAGGTGTTATAGCCTAGGCTAATGACACAGATGCGCAGATTTCAGCATTGTGTTTAATTGTTTGATAGGACATGTTTATGGTATTCTATCATAATTACTGTATTTATCGGCATTCCTTCATGACAAGCTGCACCTCATGTAATTGCCACTTCATTCATCAGATGGCGCTGGCCCAGTGCATTATGGGGTGTGTTCCACATGGATGAACAAACTGAAGGAAGGGGATGTCGTACCCTGCTTTGTCCGAGCGTAAGTAAGACCGAAGCTACTTACTTGGAACTAAAGTACCTTGCGGATTAGCTGTTTCTTTCTTGTTACACTATCGTCTTTATAAGAACTCTAAACCTTTGTATAACTGATGATGACCTTTGTATGACTGATGATGACCTTTGTATGACTGATGATGACCTTTGTATGACTGATGATGACCTTTGTATGACTGATGATGACCTTTGTATGACTGATGGTGACTTCATTTGAATTGCTTTAAAAAACATCACAACCGGTGTATAGTTTTCCAGTTGAAGTATACCAATCCTAATATATATATACTATATGATGGAATTTTTAACGAATTAGGTTCAACTTAAATGCTATACATGTATGGTGTAAAATACACAAATCATTGATGTGAATGATCAAGGTTGAATTACCTTTTGTTCATATTAGAGCATCAAGCTTCCACCTGCCGGAGGACCGCAGTGCTCCCGTCATCATGGTTGGACCAGGATCCGGTATCGCCCCTTTCAGGAGCTTCTGGCAGGAACGCCGCGTCGGGATGGACATGGACACCAATGGTATGAAATCCTATGAATTCCTAGTTGGGGATGTTAAGTAGAAAATGGACTATTCTTCTGATCGCTCAGGTCGTATCAGGATGATAAAGGATAACAGCAAAGCCAATATCTAGGTAGCTCTTAGAGAGGAGTTTTTGTGTGTGTCTTGTGAAAACAACTGCGTCCTCAGTCTCGTTCCTTAATTGTTTCCTTCCATGTATACCCCCCCCCCCCAGATTATGAATAGATTTGAATGTAAAACAGTAATCACCCATGACATGCAATTTGCTAACCGATTCGTGGGTGATCAAAACCATTCTAATGCTAATTTATCTTGCAATTATCAGCTAATTTTGCTGTATTTTCCTCCTTAGGTCGTCCCAAATGGGGTCCTATGATCCTCTACTATGGGTGTCGTTACGCGCACGTAGATAACGTGTATGCAGAGGAGACAAGCGCAGCTGTGGCCGACGGCGTTCTCAGTGCCGTGCACACTGCCCTCTCACGGCAACCAGGACAGCCAAAGGTGCATTTTGAGTACAGCTTTTATCAAGTAGAAATGTTATCAGGTTAAAGATAGCTGGTATGAATAGTAAATCTCCATATACACCAGCAGTGGCACAATCGGTAGTGTAATGGATCGTGTAGTGACCACATTTGGATGAGAAAGGTAAAGCTAGAATACGTGTTATGTACAGCTCAGGTGGTAGGTCTAGCTGCTTTCTGGTTGGGAAATGACTAGTATATTGGAAGTAGGATACAACTCTGGTATCAGCTCTACGAGGAGGTGTGAGCAGTGTAATGAGAGTAGGATACAAGCCTCACACTAGCTCTATGAGGAGGGGTGATAGACCTGTTTTTCTCCTGGGGGTTCCCTTTTTCAGCCTCGCCAAATTCTCCGGTCTTGACTATATAAAAGGAAGAGTGAGTAGTATAATGAGAATGGGATACAAGCCAGGTATTAGCTCAATGAAGGGGAGTGAGTAGTATAATGAGAGAGGGATACAAGCCAGGTATTAGTTCTATGAAGGGAAGTGAGTAGTATAATGAGAGAGGGATACAAGCCAGGTATTAGTTCTATGAAGGGAAGTGAGTAGTATAATGAGAGAGGGATACAAGCCAGGTATTAGCTCTACGAAGGGAAGTGAGTAGTATAATGAGAGAGGGATACAAGCCAGGTATTAGTTCTACGAAGGGAAGTGAGTAGTATAATGAGAGAGGGATACAAGCCAGGTATTAGTTCTATGAAGGGAAGTGAGTAGTATAATGAGAGAGGGATACAAGCC
This sequence comes from Acholoe squamosa, assembly GCA_949317995.1. Classification (NCBI taxonomy): domain Eukaryota; kingdom Metazoa; phylum Annelida; class Polychaeta; order Phyllodocida; family Polynoidae; genus Acholoe; species Acholoe squamosa. The sequence continues at coordinate 31,630,257 of OX439041.1, read as the reverse complement.
AGGTATTAGCTCTATGAAGGGAAGTGAGTAGTATAATGAGAGAGGGATACAAGCCTGATATTAGCTCTATGAGAGGAGTGAGTAATATAATGAGAGAGGGATACAAGCCAGGTATTAGCTCTATGAAGGGAAGTGAGTAGTATAATAAGAGAGGGATACAAGCCTGATATTAGCTCTATGAGAGGAGTGAGTAATATAATGAGAGAGGGATACAAGCCTGATATTAGCTCTATGAGAGGAGTGAGTAATATAATGAGAGAGGGATACAAGCCTGGTATTAGCTCTATGAGAGGGGAGTGAGTAGTATAATGATACATAGACAAAGGAGCACGAGTATTAGGAATCACTGAGGAAAGCCTCATGTGCTAATCCTCAGTGGTTCCCAAAACAAGTGCAACTTTGTATTTTTTTCATGTTACTTTGGACGGCGATGTTACAAAATACGTTCATTTGGCAAGAATAATGGTTTTGATATCTTTAAATGAGCATTTGGTGTGTTGTTAGGGGCCGTGGAATACGGAGGAGGGGCATCTCATAGGGGGTGTGAGATATGAAGCTCTTAGATTAAGTCTATGGGGCATATGTATTCCACTGTTCCAAACGTAAAAAATAAAAGTTTGGAATTACACTCTCTGCCCACCATATAGATATACAGTAGAGTCCTTACAATTCTGAAATACAGTTGAACCTGCTGTACGTATAAAACCATGTACCAGAAGTGCAATCTACTGTAGGTACAGCTCGTTCTACTGCCTACTCATAGGGGTATTTATAGCCCATTTACAATTGCGCCTGAGAGGGTAGCTCTATGAGGGAGTGAGAAGTATAATGAGAGTAGGATACAAGGCAGGTCTTAAGCTCTATGAGAGGTGTCAGTAGTATTATAGTGAGAGTAGCATAGATGTCTGGTATTAGCTCTATAAGGGAGTGAGTAGTATAATGAGAGTAGCATACATGTCTGGTATTAGCTCCATGAGGGAGTTAGCAATATAATGAGAGTAGGATACTAACCAAAAACATAATGAGTAGGGCATACATAGGCTGTATGCCCATGAGTGGGCTGCCCAAGGTGCCTGCAGGTGCAAACATTATGGTTTCTGAATTATGAAAGTCCACCCACAAATAAGCTTTATAGGGCTGAAAACGTGAAGGGTGGATGGATAAAACCTAGTGAATTTACTACATTTAGCATGGTGTATGGAGGCGTGGCATACAGCATTTGGGTTTCAGTGCTGTAGACTGTAGGGATTCTGTATGCTTTGTTGTTGTAAGTAGAATAAAAGCCAGGTATTAGCTTTATGATGGGAGTGAGTAGCATAATAAGAGTATGATACAAGCCTGGTATTAGCTCAATGAGGGGGTTGAGTAGTATAACAAGAGTAGGACACAAGCCTGGTATTACCTCTAGGAGATAGTGAGTAGTATAATTAGAGAAGGATACAAATCTGGTATTAGCTCTATATGGGAGTGAGCAGTATAATGAGAGTAGGATACAAGCCTGGTATTAGATCTATGAGGGAGTGAGCAGTAAAATGAGAGTAGGATACAAGCCAGGTATTAGCTCTAAAAGGGAGTGAGCAGTATAATGAGAGTAGGATACAAGCCTGGTATTAGCTCTATGAGGGAGTGAGCAGTATAATGAGAGTAGGATACAAGCCTGGTATTAGCTCTATGAGGGAGTGAGCAGTAAAATGAGAGTAGGATACAAGCCTGGTATTAGCTCTATGAGGGAGTGAGCAGTATAATGAGAGTAGGATACAAGCCTGGTATTAGCTCAATGAGGGGAGTGAGCAGTATAATGAGAGTAGGATACAAGCCTGGTATTAGCTCAATGAGGGGAGTGAGCAGTAAAATGAGAGTAGGATACAAGCCTGGTATTAGCTCTATGAGGGAGTGAGCAGTATAATGAGAGTAGGATACAAGCCTGGTATTAGCTCTATGAGGGAGTGAGCAGTATAATGAGAGTAGGATACAAGGCTGGTATTAGGTCAATGGGGGAAGTCACTAGTATAACAGGAGTAGGATACAAGCCTGGTATTAGCTCAATGAGAGGAGTGAGCAGTATAATGAGAGTAGGATACAAGCCTGGTATTAGCTCAATGAGGGGAGTGAGCAGTATAATGAGAGTAGGATACAAGCCTGGTATTAGCTCAATGAGGGGAGTGAGCAGTATAATGAGAATTGTGATACAAGCCTGTTATTAGCTCAATGAGGGGAAGTGAGTAGTATAACAAGAGAAGGATACAAGTCTCGTATTAGCTCTATGAGGGAGTGAGTAGTATAATGAGAGTAGGATACAATTCTGGTATTTGCTCCATCACAGTGATTTAGTAGTAAAGGCCTAACAAGAGGTTCATTGCTCAAAGGATGAGAAGTAGCTCTGTAATACCGCAGGGGTAAGGTTAAAGTATGACATCAACGTTATGAGGGGAAAGTAAGTCATATTCTTGTTCCTTTTGCAGTTAAATTAAGTCTAACAACCCCTTCTCTTTTCAGACATATGTGCAGCACCTCCTGTCAGAGAGAGGTGCGGAAGTGGCTGAACTCATTCTGAAGCAGGATGGCCATTTTTACGTCTGCGGTGACGTCACAATTGCTGCACAGGTCTGTGAGACGCTGGAGAGTATCATGTCTCTCCATGGCAACATGACGTCAGAACAGGCCAAGGAACAGGTCATCAGAATGAAGGTATATTTATATATTTCTTGATTGTCTAACTATATGCTTATGGTTTTTGTTAAGATAAAGCCAATGTCCTATATCACACTTGACATGGCACATTGACCTGTGTTAAGAGATTTTGAGTAAAGTAAAATAAGAGAGAAGAAAAGCACAACTAAATTACAACTATTAATTCAATTGTGTGGGATCATATTTTCTTGGTCAAAATACGTGATGCCTCAATCTTCACTTTGTAGGAGAGAATGCGTTTCCATGAGGACATCTTCGGCACACTGAATATGTCTGAAGTCCGTGACGTCATCAAGGTCCAAACGTCCAAGTTACCAGACCTTAGCCGAGGCCGTCGACCCTCATCCCAGAATGTGGTACAGTAAGGTCATACAGAAGGTCATAAGGTCATTGTCCATGGATAACCCCTAAACGACTTCTAGGGCGTAGAAACTCAATTGGATTCCCGAAATGAAGCTGCTGCATAAGATGTAAAAGGTTTGCAGTAGCTGATATATATTTTGATGAATAGAGATGGGTGAGAAAAATGAGAATAAAATGTATCGTATTCAAGCGATCAAATGGAGGTATTTGAATATTGATTATACTTGACAATGATTATGCACGAAATTGTAAGAAGTATTATTGTGTGGTATCTTTGTTTGGTGTATATAAGGGATTTCCTTGTATAATATTCCAAAATGCACAGTAGAGCTATCCTCTCATAAAGGACTCTGGAAGTCAGAAACATACTCTTGGACACTCAATCATAATTATTATCGACTATCATAGTATTGTTATTACAGTGGGTGATCTTGTTTTGGTTTTTTTGGTTTTTTTTTTTGTAATATGATTATTATTGATCTTCGTAAAACGCCAGGACTTTAGATGACCTCCATTCCTAAAGAAGCACCCTAGTATCGCAATTTTCAATTTAAATTTGAGGAACTATCAAGTCTTGAATATAGGCCTAAACTAGTTTCGCACATACATGTGCACAAAGGTTACAGCCTAGCTGAAATTGAAACTGCCTGCTTACCCACTATGCGGAAAGGCGTTTTTATGTTGAAAATGTTAAATTACTTTTTTAAAGTTAGAATGTCGTTTTAGGTGTTAACAAAACGTGTGTTTCTTTCGGCCAAGTGGGTAGGTGGGTAAAGAGGCCACTACATTCCACTAAAAAGATACTAAAAATGGGTGAATAAAATCAGCAACGATGTGATTGCTCATATGCAATTACCAGCTGATTACATTTTCATATTTTATCAGGATACCCTTGATATGCAGGTTTTTAATATTCCTTTACCAAAACTGTATTTTATACATTTGTGTAGTTGTTTTGGGGTTATTATTTCCTGTACTTCTTCCGAATCTACTCAAGAGATACTTCCTGAAATATATAATCCATACCTGTAATTGTATCGTTAGTATTGTTATTTACAAGCATTAAGCCATGGTCAATTTAGATAACCCAAACTGTGAATGATATTATATAGTTGGCTACTAGGATTTCCTCTCATGATAAGTTGTGCTATAGATAGTATGTTTGTAGAATCCCCCTATCATTTGTTTTGTTTCTTTTGTGTATTAGAAATATTGTAGCTCTAGCACTAAGCTGTACATCTGTAATCAGAGAATGTTGAGTTAATACGATGCATTATAAACTGAAAGCTTAGTGAGACCGAAACATTGCTGTAACACTACACTAAAACACACTTAATTCATTAAGATCATATTTTGAAAAGGTATGGACAGTGATTTTACCCTATATGATTACTAATAGTAATCGTGATGTTTATGTGTATATTATATATATATATATATATATATATATATATATATATATATATATATATACCGGTAATAATGAATACATGTAATATGGAATGGTGAGGTACAATGGATATTGTAATGAAAATATTATAATGAATGGGCTAATAACAAGACACATGAGTTTGGTGGGTCACTGACCGTGGCGCTATCAGCACCATACATGCCTTTATTAATAAGACAACTATAATAATTAGTTGATAATAACCATAAGTCAGTAAAAGAACAATATAATAACAATAGTAAAAATTTTGAAATCAAGGAAACACCTGGCGTGGTGTTACCTGTACAGGTGAGATTGGCCAACTGACGGTTGGTTCAAAGCTCCTCCTTATATACTGGAGGACTGTTTACCATGACGTCATACGATGACATCATAGATATCACTGTGCGCTGCAAGTAGTCCCCTAACCGTCCGCAGCTAATTATATATATATATATATATATATATATATATATATATACACTAGTGTATATCGTTCCATATATACATATATGTATATGTATACATATATATATATATATATATATATATATATATGTATATATATATATATATATATATATATATAGTGTTCGGGTTTTTAATCCACTGTGTTCAAAGGCAATTAGAGTTTTGTTCACTTTCTTTCTTCTTTCTTTTCTTTTTTTTTTATCTTAGAATAAGTTAGATTGAAGTAAGATTTAATTAACGTGGTGGATGAAGCCATACAGAGACATTTCCAAGTAAAATTTTAAAAGAAACCTCTGATCTAGAGGAAGTCATCTCCAGTTTTGGAGAAGTGCTCAGCTGTGAGAATGTGATGAATTATTTGAATAAGGCCAAATAAAAAAGAAAGGTTTGTTTCCAGTAACCCGACCGACCCTAGCAAAACAGGGGCAAAACCCCCTTTTTGTGATTTTGAAGAATTTTGTCTCATTTTTTTATTACTTTTTGAGGATCTTTCCAGTATCCTTTTCGTGTTTTTCCCCTCCTCTCTCATAGTTGCCATTTTCCCATCATTATTTTACAATGAAATCAAAGAATTTGATACATCCGTTGATATGTGCCCTAACATTTCCTATATAAATGTAAAAAAAATCTGACCTACCGAACCTAGCTACTGGAAACACACCTTTTATTTTTCCTGGCCTAATGACATTTGGGTTTCAGCAGCCCTGAATGGGGCACAGCATTCCAAATACTTATTGTGTCTAGAATAATTGTGCTCCTTTGGCTGATTTTGTCATTTCCTATTGTGCTAGCTAGTTATATTAATATCTCAGCTTAAGGATAGGCACTGAAACTTGTAATCATAGTTCAGTTATTTTGTGGAATTACATTTGATGTGTCACCAAGGCATGCTTCAATAACTGACAGATATGGTTGAAAAATCTTCTGGGTCTAACTATTATTCAGTTTTTGTATAAAAGAGGAAACATGACATTATGAGACACTTTTAGAAGAATATTGCTTTTTATTGTGACATGTTACAAATTAACAGCGTTTGGATGATGATTTTACTGCAGTTGATAAAGAGGATAGTTGAGGCGTGAGTTCAACTTTAAGATCCTCTTAAAGCCATAGCTTGTTTTATTTAGTCTATTCCCGTTTAGCCATGGCAGATATATACCAGTATAATCTACAGAGTTGGAAAACCCTGATACTTCCATGGACAATATAACTGTAACATGTCTACAAATAGAATACGGTAATTGTCCCTGCCCTCATGACAGTGGAGGAACTCAGCTTCTGAATTCATGGGTTAGTTAAACATAATTAAGAAAAAAGTATAGTAACATATTTAGCAAAAGAAAACCTCTTTTCTTTTTGAGCAAATGCTTTTCATCGCTGCAGGCATTACTTATTGATGATAATAAATGTATTGGACCAGATTATCCAAATTCCGAAAATGCAAGTTGAATGGTAGCACCAGTCCTGTTCAGTAGATCAGACTGGAACTGGCCGAGAGAAATCGCGAGGTAAACTAACAATTGCAGAGAATGTCCGGAAGCGATGTAAAATGAATCCCCTGCGGTGAGGCCCGTAGAGGAGTAGACCTTGAAAGGGCCAAATATATTACTTAATCAAAGCCGGGTTTTGGTCATGGGCCACCATACCCAAGCAAAAAAGAAATAATGTAATGCTAAGTGAGCAGCACAAAAAAAAACAGAGAAAACCTTAAATTTTGGTTTGTCAGTCCTGACACAGACACTTGACATTGACGACAGTTTCAGAGCAGCCTGCCATCACCAATACCATTATGGAACAGCTGTATGAACAAAGTTGGCCATATTAGATTTTAAAGTTGTCAACTTGAAGAACCTGTTCCAAGGCTAAATTTGGCAGGTTTTGTTCAAATTGTTTATTTCGTGATGCTCACTTCGAAGGCCCTGCAACCATATACACTTTACGAGTCTGGAGGCTGTTGCAAAATGTATTGGACATCAATTCTCACTGTAGCTATTTGATCTTCCAATTCTCAGCTTTCCCCCACCATGAAAATCGAATTCCCCAGAGAATTAGTTCCTACTTGAAAATTACACTCCAACTCTGGACCACTTCTATACCACACCTCTGACCAATTCCCTTTTTGCAACACGTGAAGAATCAATTCCCTGAGGTGAGTGAGTTGCGTTCTTAGAAAAGCACCTCAGACAGAACTAATCCAACTTTTTTTTACAACAGCCTCCTGGTTGTTACAGGAGCCAATACACTAACAGTGGACCTGTAGTGTAATGAACAGATACATTGATTCTATATTCCTTTGCACTGTATCTATGCTTATTATGATTATAATATGTACATTTAAATACACATTGTGATTACAATTATGTACACTTTAATACACATTATTCTTTGTCAAATATATATTTAAATTCAGAGGTGATGGTGTGATCAGAACTATATATTCTCCATGTGGATCTATAGTAGTGATTGTATATTATACAAACCTATATTTTAATGGGAATAATGAACCAACATAAGTATAAGCTTGTATGTAAAGCATTCTAGTTTTTTCATTCTCAAAATGGGTATGAATTCGAGTTTAGGTTTTCATTCTAGATATATTATCTTGACCTAACGTACATGTACATTCATCAGCTCTTGTTTGCGGAGGTTAACTTTAGCTGTTAAGATGGTGGTGATTATTTTTATTCAATGAGATTCTTTTTGTATTTTGGTTATGGGCCATTGGCTTCACAGAAGGTCAGTTTCTAAAGGCACAGCATAACGTATCGGATACTTTCCATATATTCTATGATTTCATTGTATTTTTTTTTCTACTATGTACTTTTTCCTTGATCATAGTGTTACTGCATAAGCTATGATTATTTATCCTGCTAAAGATTAAAGGCAACATGTTGGAACTAATCAGAAACTGTGTTCTGTTTTCATTTGCATGTTCAGACATAATATCTGAAATTTTGGGGACTTTCACATAAACACACACTAAGCATACAGTTCTCAAACGCCTATCCTGTACCCAGCAACTTTTCATCCTATACCCAGCAACTTTTCTCCACATGATGATAATATTACCATCCATTGACAGGACAACGAACAGTTACTTTTCTTATCATCCTGTGTGCGTTTAGTGCAGGGTTGCTGCTGAAAACGAATAAGTGGGCGAAATGAAATCCTCAATAATGTCATAAATCTTCCCTCCTTGGAGCACCTTATGAAGAAGTGAAGGTCTCATATGAACTGGGTACCCTTGTAACTAACATAAGGTGCCTTAACTTAAGTCAGGACTATTTCAGTGCTGACAGAGCCTCAATGAGTCTATTTCTCTCCCATTTAACCAGTCCCAGCTCTTTGACATCGTCATCTGTCAGCCTCCTTAGGTCTTCTGTAGTCGTCACTTGCTGCTGTCGCAACATGACTTCTGTATTAGGGGAGATCTGGTGAATTTTCACCCACTCCTCAAAGGTAGGCACCTGCAGGAAGATTGAAACGGAAACCGTCTGGCTTGATTAATAGGCTTTGGCTATATCAAGTAACCCTTCTAAAGTGTGGTTGAACTTATGCAGCCCACAGTTTCGTAAAATAACCACAGCTTGTTTCTTTTTGTTATAGGATGTTACCGTTCCTTAAATATTGAAACATAATTATTTGTATGATAGTATTCTAGCACACCAATTCAGACTATATTTTTTTGTAGTACAACGAGCAAAATGAACAATAACATGGAATGTTATCTATTATTACCGGTAGCAGATATGGGTTTTCCTTGTATTTATGGGCAGAAATCTTCTGTATTGAGCTTCGAGTCCCTTTAAGAAGAAAAATAGAATGAATAGTTATTGTCATAAATCAAAACAGCATAATATTATAATCCCAAACAATGTGTTCTTTTTTCTTAAGGCAGATATATATAGCATCCATATTGGAGAAGGAATTTAGGTCATACTAGGTATGCTTTCGCTTCACATGCAACCTGAATTAAATAGCAAGAGTGGAGTGCCTCCGACCAGCTGAGGCCTTATGACCAACACCATGGTTTACAATGATAGTATACCAGATACCTAGTCCAGCTGTGTACCGAGTGTCCGTTATTTCTTCATACAGGTCGTCAGGAACTGCAACAGGTGGCCCGTCACCTCCTTTGACTAAACAATGAAAGAAATTACATGGAACATTGTACGAACTATACTTCCTATCAATAAGACACCATTGGAAGAATTTTTAGTGTATTTATTCTATATTCGTATATTGTGAGGAATGGTGCTTAATTTTGATAGTTCTGAAGGGCATTTCTCAAGATGGTACGACTGCAATCATTAACTATGATTTGAAACTCTCAAAATCAGAGTGGGTGATCATAGGTATAGCACTACGACTGTTCTATACAATCAGCACAATAGATTGAAGGGACCATCTTGAGCGATCTCTTCCAGACAGCTCAAGAATATACAGTGCATGCCGTAAGTTAGAGATCGCTAGTGAACCAACAGCATGAGTAAAGACAATGTGGAATTTGCAATATTGATGAACACTTTTCAATACATCAAGCTAGCAGATGCCCCAATTAACTGCCTTCATGTCAAAGGTTGCTCAGATTGAAGTAGATCTCCATATCAATTATTAGACTTAAGAAGCAAACACTAAAACATGAAACTTTCTGTTCTAATAAAAGTGCTGTGTTTCTCAGGATCCGTTATCCTGGCAACCAAATGTCCAATGACTTCTACCTTCAAATATCTAAGAAGCTTACCATCATATTGGTCAGGACCCCTTTCTTGATTATAGCCTAAGTTGTCCATTGCCAACTTGTGCTTTGCTGTATGATTTTTACCTGTAATAAGATAAGGCATACATAACATTGTAGCTATCAGAGATATAATGTACTTCAGTACAATATCCAAAGAACAGTGCTTTCTATAGATATCTTGCATTTGTTCTGAAGTGTATATCAATCATCAAAACAAAATTATCAGACACAAGGTAAGTACCTCTATATCTATGCATCAACAACAACAAATTATTCATAAAAAAAACTGACGACCTTTCTAGGCATAAACGATGAATTTTGAAACGATCATTCTAGAAAGATACTTTATCAATTGTTTACCCAATATATAGATTTTAGCAAGCTATCAAACCCTAAAGAAAATTGGTTAAAATCATGATTATTATGATTGACAATAATGTATAAGCATGTTAATTGCATTATTTTCAGCAATTATCATATTGACGAAAACCACAATTCTGTGGTCCCTTCCTGACATCGTGAGTTTTTATGAATCGTCTTTAGTTATTTGTTGTGAGGGTTCTTGTAAAACGTTTTCTTTTGTCTATATCAGAATATTTATCACCGTCAATGACGATGCATTCATAAATGGAGTACTTGCTGCGTTTGTTTTTCTTTCTTGAACAGGACATTGCGCAGACAATTATGATAAAAACAAGGAGTAGAAGGCCGCCTCCTGCTGCACCCGCTATTATTGCCACATGTATCATTTTTGATCCAGATCTAACTTCAACTGAAGTAAATCAGTAAGGCACCCATTACCACATCACATAACCATCTAAATTATTCATTTAATTACATGTATATGATTATTTACAGTGCTCTGTGAAATCTTTAATGATAATTATTAATGCCTCAACATGACAGGTCTAATTCAACTGTAAGTATTAAATGCTAAATTTTCACGATAACAAACAATATTATGCACTATTAGTATGATAAAAATATAGTCAACCAGCTTACCATCAGATAGCGTTAGAACTGTTAGAGTCCTAGATAAAGTGACTTGATTCCCTCCTAGAGGAGCCACTGAGCAAGTCACTACTTTCCCATTATCTTCCAAAGTCAGAGTCTCTGTCCTGGTGATAATGTACTGATATGAATTATCGGGATTTTTGCTGGTTTGGAATTCTTCCACAGCAGAGCTTTCACCCCAAAGTAGTTTAAAGGCATCAGGTTCGATGGCTGGGGCGAGGCGTGGTATCATGCATGTCACCTTGACTGTTGTGTTCGTGGGAAGTGTTGTTACATCGAGACCATTCATTATAACCTCTGGCTGGACTGAAATCGAAATTCAAATGGAAGTTATACAGTTGTTTTCCCTCCCATGAATGAATAACTTGATGAAACACTTGTCAGGCATTTGGAATATCAATAATATATCGCCAATACTCAGTCAATAGTGGGAAGACCATTTGACTAAAGTTATCTCATTTGAATTCTAAGTGATGAATGGATGAATCATATCTTGATTTTGGAAACCCAATAATGGCATCAGTAGCGTTATGTGTAGCTTCCAGTAGTATATCATATTTCACAAGAACCTGGTCTTCTCTCAACTTTAAGATAGGTATCAGAACAGCAACATTAGTGGTATATGCTAAATGTGAACTTACTGTACACCTGAAGCTGTATATTATCAAATACAATCCTCAATGGAGTCCCATGAAGCACCTTACACGAGAAGTATGTGCCATCCTCTAGTGCTGCTTCACCAATAGACAACTCAAAGGTAGAATCATCCACAGATATATCATGACGGTCACTGAAATGTGAGGTTACCATTGAAGAATTGGGCTGACTGAAGAGTAGCCTGCGGTCTGAGCCCAAACTGCCTCGGAACCAGAACCGACTTACATAGTCCAGACCTGCAGATGGACAGGTCATTGTGATGGCACTATTCTCTTCTACTGGGATAACTGGAATACAATGAAGTTAGTTTGGACTGTCAATTAGGTATAGTATGAAAATATCTTCCATATAATTAATATGGGAATTACTGCCGTATACTAGAAAAGATGGTGTTCCATTAAAAGTGTCACATCTTAAAATTCTGAATGCAAATCTGTACCATATGTCCTGACCTTCTTCTGTATTGAAGATATTGATAAGATGAATACAGAATACAGACATTCACCCTACTCTTCCTGCCTACCACACAGAATGTATCATTATGCATAACCATTGAGCGAATGAGAATGATTTTGCTTCAATTGAAAAGTGAGTCCTACATGCTACAAGTCCCTCAGAGCCATGGCCATTGATGATCTCCTTGTTTATCCTGAACAGCCACTGTCCTGTGTCCATTGTATTACCAGTGAGGTGGTAGAGGTTTGCAGTGATATTGGTTCCTGAGTCAGGTATCACATAATGATTGTCTCCAATGCCAGAGTTAAAGCCAACCTAAAGATATAGAAAAAAATATATTTAGATAACTACATGAACAGATCAGTGCAATTCTACCACTCCCTGAATGGGTCAATGTAGTCAAAATATTTGATAATAGGATCGTATTCTATTTGCCAACAAGCTTTGGTACATCTCGACCTCACCCACTGGCCTCTATTTCGCCTTACACATAGTCTATACCAGTGGGCACACTTGCGTTGAATCAATGTAGATAAAAACGTCTAAGGCTAGGCCATAGGCCTAAGTACTGATTGAATTACATGTTCAATATCTCACACGAAACAGCTGAGAATTTTGGTGAGATCTATGCTCAATGTGCTACATACTATGTACTATGCTAATATATATTGACATATGTTGACTAATCGCTGACAAATAGTGCATTATTACTGACAGATTTTTGACTAATTGTGACCAGGCAAACAAAAACACTCCATTGCAGGGAAATTCATTCTCAAAGTTCATGTCAAGATCTTGAAAATGAGACATCATCAGCTTAAATATTCCTAGTAGTTATATAAGAACCCCTCTTTGAACATAGGTCGGTATTCATATATGAAATTGATGCTTAAGCTCTAAATGCATTATAAAAAATAATAATGTCTAAAAACACAATAAATCAGCCTTTTTTTTTATAAAAAAAAATACATAACAATATGGTGATTTTTATAATAGATTTTGATCTAGAAGGAATTTTCCATTTCTGTTTTCAGTTTTGGGTTTTTGATGAATATCGCTAAAAATTGGCATAAAAATCTGCAAATTTGGATTATTAGAGCAGTTGCCAGGGCAACCAGGAACAGGCATATACGTTGATTTTTTCATGAAAAATATTCATTTTGCCATCCAAATATGGGCTATTTCTATCGAAAATGGTGTATTTTAAATGAGACCATTGGATTCTGCATCAAAAATTAGCTTAATGTATTTTTATAATGATTTTAGAGTAATTTTGCCCTCCAATGCCCCCTGGTGGCCAAATGGGGGATTAAAAATCCCCTGTGAAGGGGTGTTCTCCCTTGATGGGTCACAATTGCTGACAAATAGTGAGTAAATACTGACACATATTGACCAATTGCTGACAACTTGTGAGTATAGTACAGTGTAGGGAGGGGGGTCAGGTGGTGGAGAGAAGCTAGACAGTGTAAGTTCAACACACATATTTTACAGTGTAGGGAGGGGGGTTGTGGTGGTGGAGAGAAGCCAGGCAGTGTAAGTTCCACACACATTTTTACAGTGTCTTGAGGGGGAGGGGTTGTGGTGCTGGAGAGAAGCTATACAGTGTAAGTTCAACACACATTTTTTACAGTGTAGGGGGATCGTGTTGGTGGAGAGAAGCCACATAGTATAAGTTCAACATACATTTTCTACAGTAAAGGGAGGGGGTTGTGGTGGCAGAAAGAAGCTATACAGTGTAAGTTCAACACACATTTTTTACAGTGTAGGGGGGTTATGATGAGGGAGAGAAACTAGACAGTGTAAGTTTAACACACATTTTTTACAGTGTAGGAGCTGTGCAAGTGAGGGGCTGTGCAATGTATCATGATGCATCGGTGCAGTGCTGAGGAGTCTACTCGCCAACACTGTTTTAGTGCATTTTGATGCCCTCGAGAGGCTGTGTAATGCATCATGATGCACTAATATCCATAGTCCTATTATAGTGATCTTCATGTAAGAAAGTAGAACATGCAACATGGTAATGCCCAGATGGTCACTGGGCTGTGGGTGGAGGAGTAGAGTGACTGAAAAACAATTACACTAAGCTCTTCATGACTAGTGGCCATGGATAGAGTAGGGACACTGAGACAGAGCTTCCAAGGTTTAGTAGTGTGGCCTAATTGAAGGCTAGAAGACTAATCTGTTTGTTTGTTTCAAGGTGTCAAGTCACTAACCCTTTAAGGAATGCAGCATATGATATGTAAGGCCTGTATTCATTAGTATAGCTATACATAACTTACCACTGTAACAAAGCCCAGTCTGTTAAGGTTTAATGTTTTCAGATGCTAGGTGTATCTAAGGACCCTCTACTATACCCCACCCCTATGGCTAACACACCTACTGACCACCCTCATAAATGCCCCAGCTACACTATAGATTCATACAGAGTCCTCTGTCCTATAAGGTAACAGCTTTGCAATGTTCATGGCAAAAACATGCTAGGTTTTGGATGAAGTAAATACTTGATTGACGTCAAGTCAATCAAGTAATAACATATATGAAGTTTGGTTATCAACAATTGATGCAAGGTTTAAATGTTAGGCCACAAGGTGAGCCACCAAATAATGAAGTTTCGTTCCAACAAGAGGGGGGGTACAAAATTTTTGTGGTTTTGTATAGGTAATGACCCTAGGAATCATATATCAAAAGTTCTCCACTCACCTCCCTGCAGTTTTTGCGTAGGTCAAGGTCAAAGGTCGAGAATTTCCCTCTTTATTCCTATATAAAGCTGTAAAACCCAGTAATTAATTGTATGTTGTCTGTGGACTAGGCTAAAAGGCTAGAGGAAGGTATTATGGTTTAGTCTAAACCAGAAAATCATGCTGATTTCAAATATAATTGATATATTGGTGTGAGTATAGTAGAAGTACCCAAAAAATGGGGTTTAAAAGTAATAATATTATTGAAATATATGTTAAAATATCAAAAATCAGTAAAACATGAAATAAACCCTCAATAATCCACCTAACACTTAAATCAGATAGATCTATCTGAGGAGCATAGCAAGCATGACCTGATTAGGTCATTAAGCCTTGACCTACTTAATTAGGTCAAAGGTCACAGAAACAATATTTGCCATATCTCTGGTTCTAGGAGGGCTTTCTGCACAATTTTAAGTTCTCAATAGGGATTTCTGACACAGAGGAATTGATTGGACTAGGTTTAAACCTACTAGGATGCATTTTCAAGTCTCAAAATCTGAAATCAATATTGAATGTGTGTGTGAATACAGATGTGTGGTGAGAATGATTTAACCAGATAGCATCACAGGTAATATATTGTAATATTCCATTTGTGGTGGGTAGAGGGGCTTAAAATAATCATATGTAGGCTGGTGTTTTAATCAGCTTGCAATAATTAGGTTGTTAGGCCTTGACCTATATCTAATTAGGTCAAAGGGCAAGAGAAACATTTGCCAATATCTCTGGTTCTAGCAGAGCTTTTCACACAATTTTAAGCTCTAAATAGGGGTTTCTGATATAGAGGAATCCATTGGACCTTGTTTGAACCTCCCTCTTGTTGGAACGAAACTTATTTTGTAAGGACATTGTTGGGGCTCACCCTGTGGCCTATGTGGTTAAACTTGAAAATTTAATCATTTATGATCTAACTTCATACATCAGTGCTGATTCAACACATTATGTTGATAATTGTTATGTTGACATATCAACACGGAATCAACAATAAGATTGACAGAGTTTATATCTAAATAGTTGATAGTTGACAACCTTGAAATGGCAACATTGAATCAGTACCGATAACAGGTTTATCAACATTGGCATCACAAATCCACCAGGGTTCTAGATTGACTCAACGTCCGGTGTCCTCTGGCTAAGACCTAAGTGCATAATGATATTACAAGCTCCTAACCCTGCAGCAGCATAGAGAGTCTAGGTCCAGGTTGCTTTTCGGAGAGGTGCCCTATAGCTACGTTTATGTTTATGAAGTTCAAAAATTCATTGAGTAGAACAGAGGTTATGTCATTTTGATTTATAGTAACAAGATCATAAACTCTAAGTGCGTCTTATATGAAGGGTGGCCATATAAACGTGGTACTACGGTGGTATTGTTTAGATATGTTATATGAATCAATGAACAGTAGATCTACATAGTGTTGCTACATACAAACAATATGTGAGTCCATAATACATTCATACAGCGCACTGGTATTTCCTCGGTGGGCTTGATTTCTGCAGGGGCGCTCAAATATTTGAATAAAGAAACTAGTCCTCCATGTGCTGTCTTTTTTGTTGATGTTTTACATTACATTTCTGTATGTGTATTTACACTTGTACTAGTTTTACCTGAGCGTGTATGATGTCAGGCCCTATTGACCAATTCAGCTCCCCATAGTTAAACAAGGCAAAACTGCTATGGCCGTCAGTTGCTATTACAACCTGGAAAGTATTCACCTGAAATAGAAATAAATTCATAAAAACGAGGAATTGAAAAATAACGTAAAGTAAGCAGTTTTACAAACAGAATTTATTTTACTTGTAAGTATCTCTGAATGTTCATCAGACTTCGAGTTTTACTGACATCTAAAGTTATATACTCTTGTTCATGTCATGTATAAGTTACTATAGGGGTAGGGCCTGGCTTAGAAATTGACACTGTCATTGTGGTCTAACCATTCTAACCGTAATGTGGACTCATGCAATAACTTAGTTCAAATCAGAAAGCGTCAAAATAGCCAAATTCAATATGGTGGGTACTTTTTTCGGATGCATTCCATATCAATTAAACAGCAAAGCTAACTATGTACATTCGTGCAACCTTACTGGGCCTTGAAATGCCAATAATTCAGCTTACTGGGTGACTGGAGTTTCCCTGATAAAATGTCAGATTATTCCATGTTGCAATGAATGCCCATGTAGCCTTAAAGGTGAGTGCATCTAAACGTTTATCTCTCACATAGGCTGAAAACCGGCAAAGGATATCTCTTTTGGTGGTAGCTTGATAATACACCCTGCCATCACTCATAGAGGAGTCAGTATCCACAAATAAAGGGCCGATAAGAGGAATGTTCTTTATGGGCATGCCACCAGCAGGGAACCAAGTAGGTGGGTCAGCAAAGTATAATGCTCCATTGGTGCTAACCTATTGGTAAAAAGGAGATATGGTTATTGAGATATTGAATAGATAAATATTGTCATATCAAAACCGATGTGTAGCAAAAGAAAGAAGAAACGAAACCCTTTATCATATCATCTTTAATCTAGTTATGTATGTATATTCTTGTCAATAATTTAGATCAGAAAATTCGAGTTTTCTCTAAACGAAATAGTTCAATGTCAAAATTATTTTTCAAGCTTATTAAAACTGGAAACCTGGTGTTTACCAGTCCTGCCTTCCACTCACACAGAGCGCTACTCTACCTTGATATTTATTTCAGCTTTAATGGATTTCAAGCTATAAAGCTGTGTTTCAGGATCCCCCATAATATTTTGAGACAAAACTAACTTTTAAAACCGAAACAACTTGAATAAAAGCAGGGAGGTGAAACTAATGTAGCATTTGAGAATAACACGACACTGGAATGAACAGGAAGTCTATAACACGAATTGGGAATGAATCATTGGACGGGAATGTCCTGAGGTCCACGCCTGTTACAGAGTTATAGACATTTACACCATATTATACAGATCTATGGTTGGCACATTTAATTAATGTCCTGATCTGGTGGTTGAACGCAATATGACATCAAATACCAGTGGTTATACCAAAAGTCCCAACCAGGCGTATGTGTACAATGAAAGACGTGAGAGGGGGGGGGGGAGAAGATAGGCAGGACATGACTGAGAGCACGACCAAGAGGGAAAGATCCAATTGATAAAAAACTGTTTGGCGCTTCACAGGGATTAAAGTCAAACTTTACTCCCTTTCCTTGCCTCCACCTATACACTTCTTTCTTTCTTAATGACACAACATTTATTACCTATTCGTTTATTTCAGTGATGACATTAGTGATTATTTAAGAAATAACCTGATTGACGAAGGAAAGAGGGGGGGGGTGCCCCCTGGTATCCTCCTCCAAATAATGGGAAGTTTATCTAGGTAAGCCTAGTTCGACAATGAATTATTGAGATAATTATTTATTCAAGTACAGAATGTTAACTACTAGCGCATTTTAAACTCCAGTGATTTAACAATGTTAGTGCCATACCAATGAACAGAGGACAAATATCTATTACATGTTAAACATCTATCAACGCAAATGGTCGGAAGATAAATGATAACCATTAATATAAACTTATTATGTCATTCCTCTGATGATATCAACATAATCATCTCTAACCTATTCACCTAACCTTTTTTGAGCTACAAGAAGACGGATGAAAACATTACTACTTACATACATGTACGTGAAGAACTGTCCATAGAATGGGAACACTGTAGCTAATGTTAGTCTGGGAGAGTTGGTGTCATCTCCCTGTGGTACCATTGGGTCAGCTCCAGGGTTAAAGGGAAAAAAGTACCTGGGTACCCCTAACTTTGCTCCTCCAGGCCATGAGGTTGGGCAGTCCTCCTGCAGGGCAGTGGTCAGGTAGAACAAGGTGATGGTGAGGAGATATGAGAGGGCACCTTGTGCTCCTGCCATGGTGTTGTATGAAAGTGGCATTAAGAACTACAGGTAGTACTATAATCAGTGATGGGTGACGAGTCTTAGGCCAGGGAAATGTGTGCTGGTGACAGTGTTAGTAATTGCGTCATAGGCCCCTACTTCTCTCTTCCATACCGCAAACCCCCGGGTATAAGGCACAGCCACATAATTAGGTGCCTATACATACATGGGTGCTCGAAATTGTTAAGCAGTCACTCCATCACTTTTTAAGAAGGACAGTGGCAGATCCAGGATTCGAAAAAGGAGGGGGCGCAGTCCCTAATTTTGAGCAAATTTTGGCGTCCAAATTATGTAATTAAACTCTTAAGTGCTGGCAAAAAGTAGGGGGCGCACGCCCCCACGCACCCATCTAAATCCGATACTGTAAGGATGGAGGGTCACTCTGTCACTTTTTATGCATATGCGAATGTGGGAGGTCATGAAACTATCTGGGTTCATCAATCTGCGTCAATTTTCAGAGCCCCTGTGTCACAAGCGATACTTTTTACCTATACATGTATCTAGGCAGAGTAAACCGCACCCAGAGTTACTAGCTTTGCCATAGGCCACACTAGGGGTCTGAAAAAGCTCTTACTATAACCTGTATTGTAAAACCTCTCATATACGCCACATCTCGAGTTCCTGAAAATTCTATAAACCACAGTATCATGGCTGGCACCCCTAGTGTTGTGACTAATGGGTAGTAGGGGTTATTAACGTTACATATTGGGTAATGTTAATGGATTGCATGATTCGTTTTTATTAATTTGGAGATGGAGGCCTTAACTGTATTTGTGGGAGGAGAGATACTCTGCCTCCTTTAAGTGGGTAGTTGTTGTGGCCTGTATCACAGTTTAACATTCATTTATATTTATTCAGAATTCTAGGCCATGACGGTTAGCATAGATGTATTACTTTAATGGGATACCAACAACTTATGTATGTTCAAATAAAAATAAAACAGCGTAGTACGAAAGCCGTAGAGGGCCTCACCTTAACGTAGAGTTAAACGGGAATAAATCAAAACCATCAACAACAAAATGGAAGTCTGATAAGCACCATGCAGAGAGGGTCAGTTTGTAAAAGTGTATGATCAAGTAAGAGTACAAGAGTGAGTGAGTGAGTAATAGATGTTTAACGCCATTTCGACAGCTAAGGTCATATTCATGGCGAGAACTACATTACACAATTTCACAGGGGAATGTGTCAGTGCCCGCGCATATGTGCACCACACACATCCAGAGGGGATAGGAAAGAGGAGAAATAGACCCATTTAAGTGGGCTAGGGAAGCCCTAAAGAGTACAAGAAAAAGGTTGCAGAAGGGGTTCAATGATAAGATGAATGACAATAAGCTGATAAGAATTAAGTCAAAGTTAATGATTTGGAAGGAGTTTCCCCTTCTATTCAGTAATACACATCACCTGCCTCAAATTGGGATGTATTGTTCAACTACTGTTCCCTATGTTCTGTTCTGGTCACAGATCAGTGTAGGTTTGTACCATTCTCTCTCTCTCTCTCTCTCTCTCTCTCTCTCTCTCTCTCTCTCTCTCTCATGAAGCTCTATGGTCTATACAATACTGTAGGCCCATATGTTGCTCCAATTGCTCTTCTCTCTTCTTCAAGATTGAAAAAAAAAACATTTTAAAACAAAGTTTCTTTTTGTGTGTAAAACCTGTTGTTTCTACCCTTTTCCCTTTTCTCTCCAGCTCTTATAGCTACTAGTATGTCATGTCAATAGAGACATACTAGTAACAGTTGGAATAATCTAATATCATTTCCATCCTGTGATTAAAACATCAATATGAAATCTGCTGGATGATGAATAACTGACAAGAAATACATTATCAACAACTGACAATTAAAATCGTTTCATTCATTTATATACCATAAAGTAATTATTGAAGTCTGTAGCAATATCTACTTAATGATTCCAGCTCTCCAGCAGACACTATTGTTGACCTGGTTGTAACGCTCTGCTACACCTGTACTAGTAAAAACAGCACGTCAGTATACCTGAGGCTGACCTGAATGCCAACAGACAGAAACAACCATCACACCTACCAAACACTCTATATATGACACATACTATACAGACAGTCTGAAGCTTCTCGTGTGCACAGGGAGAGTTATTCTGTAATATGCATTAGTATTGTGATATTAACGGCATTTGATATACATCATAGGCACTGCCCCCAGTTTTATGGGTTCAGGTAAGATGCATCCTTCACTGATGTTCTGCGTATCAATCTAAAGGAAAATGTGATTACAGTGGTGATTCTGTCAACTAGTCTATGTCTATGGTAGTCTGTCTATGGTAGTAAATAGCAATACTGCCCTGGTACTGTCAGGTGTTCTTCTTATCTTTCTCTGTGTTAGGGAGTCCCATGCATGCATTTTCTGTAGCTATCAGCAATAAGTATAATGCCCATATTTTTCAATTGTATTCAATTATTGGCTTATTTTGTCCACTTTTCTGAATGTTTGTGTCTTCAATGTATCTCTGATTACAGCTTATATTTTGTGTTGGATGTTGTCTCGTGAACGATGTCAGAATATATGACTGTGGTGGCTATATTCTTCATTAACCTCTTATCAACTATTGAAGGTAGTGATCTACTTACAAGAATTGATTAAAATTCAATTTCCTTTAGCATTTGAATATGTCATTTCATAAACATGAGTTGGGAAATGATTCTCTCCTTTAAATGAATTTATGTCATTATCTATAATAGATGTCCAAAGAGAACAGTCCCTTTCTAAAACATAAGTTCTGTGTGAATATGTTATTAATGCAAGAATATACTGTTGTAATATAACAAGCTTTTTAACATTTTCCCAGTATGTTTTAGGGAAGTAAACCGCTATCATGTAAAGATGTATGAATTTATCAATTCAAGCAATTGCCTTTAGAATGAGTTTTTAATTCACATTGTACATTTTTACATTACTTATCACCTTGACTTATTAAAGTTATCTATAATCAAACACAACATTTTTTTTTCTTTTAACAGCAGCATCAACAACAATATCACCTGACCCATTAGGTAGATACCTTTTACCCATTTGCTAATCCGCAATATTTACTATTTGCAAGTATATTGTAGTAAATGGAAATAGGGCCACACCAAACAAAATAAGTTCGTCTACGGAATTTGGTTTTGAAAAAATGGTGCAAGCGAGCAACATTTTTTTTAAGAATTTTTTGACATCCAATGGATTCCTTGCTGGAAAACTGAGGCGAGCGAAAAATTTTCATTTAAAAAAAAAAATTGCCAAACATCACAATGAGAAAACTTGTAGAAAGTGAAGCGAGTAAAATCTGTAGACAAGATTTTTGAAAAAAAATATTGTATTTCCAAAAACCAACTTATCTTTTTTGGTGTGGCCTAGATTAAAAACATTGTTCTTCCTCTCTTTTCTACAACCAATCCTTTTGCCCCATCCTTCTCTATATAATACATGTATATCTTATCTTCGACAGCAATGTGTGACCTCTTGGTTAACAGTGACACAGCTAGTGCTACGATCAGTGCGCCTAGTCGGGGTGACTACCCAATATACAGCTGTGCACCATGCATTAGGGCAGACTTTGAGGTGCACATTCTCAGCATGTATAGACCCTATGATGCAGATAGGAGGTTCTTACTACCACCGTATGAAGCGGATGTACCGGTAGGGTATAACTCTATATCAGGATAATTGATAAAGCTAACATACAGACATTTCACATTTGTCCCTTCATGGACAAGGGAAATGCGTAACAATTCGATTATAAATAATGCTGCTTCACGTTATGTGAACAATCTTGAAAGGAGTGTCATTGAATATATAGCTTACTTCGAGACAACAGAGCTCAATTGTGTCATGTGCTTGAATTCAAATATGTGATTACTAAAAGAACTCTTTTCTTTTCAAGGTCATAATCAAGGCAGATGTCCCTACAGACATCAAGCTCATGTTAACTAGTTACGAAGTAGCCCATTGGGTAATTACAAAACCAGAAAATGTCAACATCAGAGAAATAATTATGGTAAGAATGCATGAGTTTTTATCACCTAAGATATCCATATACATCAGATCGATTTCTATGAAGTGTTATGTTAAAGATTCAATTCACCCATCCCTAACCACTTAAGAAAGGGAAACCATTTTAGTTCCATCTGAATTTGTATCTCTTTAGTAGACAATGGTGGTACCAGTCAAAAACGAGAAGTATAGAAACCCAGAACATAACCTTGACCTAGACCTCATTGACTAACGAGATCAAAATTACCATCTTCTTCATTACAGTATTCCTATCATATAAACAAAACCAAAGTGCGTATAGAAGGCTCGGATTCTCTACCTAACATCAGAAAATACGACCAATATGTCAGCTTTAGCTCAGAATGGGAGTTGAAAAACCTTGTCAGACCCAAATTTGGCTTTCTGAGCTCGTTCACTGGAGTGCGAGAGACCTATTCCTGGCGACTTACAGTTGGCGAGTGCACATCTGAACCAGGTACGTCTCATGTCTTCTTTTTCTCTCTCGATTTGGTGGAATGTATTAATGTCAATGCTCCACATTTGTCTGACAGAATTCTGTTGGCAATTTACACCCCCCCCCCCCGCTGGTCTGAGCTAATAAAATTCCTATTATAAGCTAAGTTTTACTCACCAAACTGGCCTAACTTTTTGACCTGGCCCATTAGAACTCTCCAGCTTCTGAGTATTAAATGATTTTGCCAAAACTACTTCACTACTATTATTCGAAATCATAGTAAACATCATACAGATTTTCATTTTGTTTCTTTATCACAGTAAATGTCACCGCTCTCATGCTCATGCAAACGACAACAACAATGCACGCTTTAACCACTACATCTACTGGTAAGTTTTTAAGAGCTGTTATTGGAACATCCAGTATCTTCACTTTGCAGAGATGAATTATGGATATGATTATCACTAATTAGATATGGTCATGTTCAAGTCCATCTTTCAAGTTTTATAATGTTCATCATTTTAGATTAAGATTACCATAAAACCTAGAGCCGGAGTCTTACAGACCTACTTATTTCATCTACAGATCATCTGACCATAATACCTACATATAGATGTGAGTCTTGGATATCAGCCTAAAACTACACAGTGACACATTAGAACTTTCCATTTATTAAAGAAGATTAAAGCTTCTACAACAAGATCTTTTAACAGGTCGGCTCGTTATAGATATACAGACAACTTAAAATCTATGTATTTCAGGCGTTGTAGACGCTTTAGGACATGTAATCAGATTTTTCTATCAAATGAGTATTCTTTTCTTCAGGAAAACCCACAACCATAGGCACACTGAGCTTGGAAGCATTTCTCTCTATAATCATCGCCATCGTAGTGGCTACAATGATAATCATCGCAATCTGTGCCTTCATGTGCCGAAAAAGGGCAGCATCTAAATCCCGAAAAGGATACACCATAGCACAGACACAAGCTGCACCAATGGTGAAAGTGCCATCACCAGAGTCTGAACAACCCTCAACACCACTGACACAGCAACGTGGGGATGACACAGGAGGCCCTCCTCCATACGAAGAGGCCATACATTAGATGACTCCTGTAAAAGTCAAGGAGGACAACAGTCATTTCGGGACAATAAGAAATACCTCTTGGACAAGGAGCGGCAGATATGATCTAATAATATTGATTTTAATTTGACTGCAAACATTTTGTATTGGTAAGGGAGTGATCATTTTTTAACAACAGGGGGGCTGATGGGTTTGCGCACGGACGCGCGAAAAAAATTCCGCCCCCCCCTCTCGACGGGTCAAAATTTTTTCGACCCCCCCCTCGGGAGGCAAAAATTGCGTGCGGATGCGCCCTTTTAACCTATAGTTACACGCTGGCTTTTTCACTGAAAACAGGTGCAATTATTTTGACCCCCCTAGTCAAGGGGGCAAAAAAATTCTGACCCCCCTGGTAAAGGGGTTAAAAAAATTCTGACCCCCCCTCAAACCCACCAGCCCCCCCCCCTGTTGTTAAAAAATGATCACTCCCTAACATGTTAAGTTCAGTGCTATACCGTACTATTGAGACTGAGAGGATTTTGTCTCTCTTAATTTTAATGGATGTTGTTTCATACACTAAATAGCATTCCACTCAAAGAATATTTAATGTGTCAGTGCACTCTGCGCGAGTAACCGTGCAGCCGTTGGCACTATTGACGGGTGGAGGTGGTACCGCCCTAATTCAGCCACTTCCAGGTAGAATGGCCAAATAGTTCCTCAGAAATTTTGTTATTTCAAGGAATTCGGACCATTTGTGAGGAGAGAAAGGCTTAAACCCACGGTTATTTGGTATCAAAATAATCAGTAAGTGTTTTTCTTTAGTCCAGAGTTAATCTTTTATTGATATAAAAAAAACAGTGGAGGGTTATGGGGGTGATATGAACATATAGTGTATTCCAACACTAGTCAGGTCTCACTGCTCAAAATCAGTGTGGTGGTTGCCATGGCGATTTAAAAAAAAAATCAACCTGACTTTTATATTCTGGACCTACTGCATAATTTTCTCCATTTCAAAAGCCTTTAAGTATTTCAAATGTTACATCCAAGGTCGCCAACACTGGTATTTTCTGGTCCGCACTGAGTATTTAGGGTGGTACCACCTGGAGGTAGGAGGGGATGCCGGGCGCCTGACGCGGTCAGGCCGGTCTTCCTCCATAGTGGCTTCTACACTCGCCAAGCAGATATTTGGTCTGTGTATACTACTAGCTTAAGGCAAAAGATACGATTGGAGAATGTTCTTGTTTGTCTCGCAGTTTTCGAGACTTACCGAAATGTGTCGGTTGGACAGGATTTGAAACTTTAATGAAGAATTACAGCTAACCTATATAACCTTTGCTTAAAATAATCATTCTAACCTTATGCCACATCTTTTCCCCTCACAATCTGCTATGTTTTATGGCTTGATGGCTTCTGTACACATTTTATGAGCACAGATTGTGAAGGGATCTCTCTTCGCCCCTATGTTCATAGTCCAGGTTAGTCGACAGGTAAAAATCACTGCGGGGTTGAATATCAGTACCAGTAGATATTTTTTTTAGTTAGACTACGTCATTTATTCATTTTCATGATTTTCTTTGACTGCATAACAACAGGTATATGGTCTTGGCATTGGGTCAGTGAGTGCATGTATACATGCGATGGTATTGCAATAATGGTAAAAGACATTTACACCATATAGGCATTAGTTTAAGGCATTGTGAGTCATCAAAAGTCTATTGGCACTGATCAGAGTTTGCCTTTTCATGACAGTGCTATAGAAAATGGAAATGATGATAAGAGTAGAGAGTCAGGTAAAGGGGATAGGTAAGAAAATAGGATTCTATCAGTCTGCACAGCATTGTATCAAGAATTCGCACTAGCACGAGGGGGCGGGGGGTGTGGGAGGAGATTGTGGCCGGGAGAGGGGGGAGAGAAAATCTAGATCATAATGTCTAATAATCTGTCATGTCTAATAATCTGGTATGAGGAGGTAACAGTATGCAGATTTGGGCTAAGACTGGGATCCTGTTCAGGTTTCAGGCAGTTATTGGGCTTCTTTTGTACTTTTCCAGACGAGGTTTTCTTTCCTTAAATTTGATCTTTCTATCACCTCTGGTCCTTGGGTTCTCAATAGGTCATAGTCCCAACCTCAACGCCTGTTTATACATCAACAGTGCCAGTTGTGCCTGGCGGCGTTTGGCTAGTTGCTCAACATTTGTGGCGTCATGGAGACCATCTGTATGGGCTCTCTGGTTATATTCTTTCAAGCATATGCGAAGTCCCCTGTTTTGGAGTCTTTGCAGTTTGTCTATTAGGGATTGCTTACCACTATCTATTGCAAAACTGCAGTAGTCAAGGAAAGGGAGAATAGTTTGGACATAGAGTCTAACTGCAACCTCATCTGACATCAGATGACGGAGCTTTCCAAACTTGAATAGTTTGTTAGCAATTTTGCATTTTGTGGCTTTGAGATGCTCAGTCATTGATAGATTGCTGTCAGCAATAACCCCTAGATATTTGTAGTGACCTGGGGATTCAAGGGTAACGCCAATCATCTTAATATCTAATTGCCTGCCCTCTGTGGTTTGGTTCTTATGACCATACCAGACGACTTGTGTTTTTCTGGCATTAATTTTCAGACCATGCGAGGCACACCATGAACCAGCTCGGTTGAAGTTGGCTTGCATTTTGTCTGCTGCCATTCTTGCATCTTTAGCTTTAGCTATCAAAGCTATGTCGTCTGCATACAGTATTATGTCAGTGTCAACAACCATGGTAATCTGGCTGATGTACAGAATGAAAAGTAACAGCCCCAGTATCGATCCCTGGGGCACACCATATTTAACGTCAGTTTCTTAGGCGTTGAGATATTTAGGAATGTCATTTGTTTTCTAGCACTTAGGTAGCTTGAGACCCATTTCAACATAATTCCGCCCATATCCAGAGATATTAACTTGATACAGTTCAAAATCACATGACTAATTGAGACTTATTTCTGATGAAAAGAGGTGATGGCCAAATTGTAATCTAACATTGAGCATTAAGTTAACTCCACACTTCTCATATACCCAGGATCTATGCTCACATCCTTGCAAATATGCATGGCAACAATACTATCTTTTGTTTACTCCTAATGCAATGAACTTTTCTCCATAAAACTAATTGACTTCTACCACGTTAAGCACAGTTAGTCATAATCACCTTAAGACCAGTGTATATTAATGACAAATCAGAAATAATGTGAATAGGCTGGTATTTTGTATAGATATTTACATACATAACTGTATGTATATTTTTTCTAACATCATTTGGTGAATAAAATTATAGTGATAGTGCTATAGTCTGGTCAGATATTCAATGATCCATATTACAGTAGCGGACCCACGCCTTACCACTCTTAATAAGCTATCCGAATCATCACTGTATCTGTGTGCTCTGGTGCTGAACACAGAGTATGTCGAATGTTCAGAGGCTGGTAGATATGCGGCATGAGTTTGATCAAAAGGTTAGCCAGCTATCCTGCGTATATATTCATCTGTTCATGTCTTGGTAGTAATGGGACTCTAGGCTGAACAGACAGATCACCTGCTGTCTAGAGCCTGGTAGTAGTGGAGCTCTAGGCTTAACATACAGTTCACCTGCTATCTAGAGCCTGGTAGTAGTGGAGCTCTAGGCTTAACATACAGTGCACCTGCTGTCTAGAGCCTGGTAGTAGTGGAGCTCTAGGCTTAACATGCAGTTCACCTGCTGTCTAGAGCCTGGTAGTAGTGGAGCTCTTGGCTTAACATACAGTTCACCTGCTGTCTAGAGCCTGGTGGTAGTGGAGCTCTTGGTTTAACATACAGTTCACCTGCTATCTAGAGCCTGGTAGTAGTGGAGCTCTAGGCTTAACATACAGTTCACCTGCTGTCTAGAGCCTGGTAGTAGTGGAGCTCTAGGCTTAACATGCAGTTCACCTGCTGTCTAGAGCCTGGTGGTAGTGGGACCCTAGGCTTAACAGACAGTTCATCAGCTGTCTAGATCCTGGTTGTAACATCTCTAGGCTGAACATACAGATCATCAGCTGTCTAGGGCCTGGTAGTTGTGGAACTGTAGGCTTAACAGGCAGTTTATCAGCTGTCTAGAGCCTGGTAGTAGTAAGGCTCTAAACTGATCACTTCACTCATTTCCTCGAGTTTCAGCAGAATGTGGTGTACGGCAGATCGCTGTAGTTGGGAATACTGCAACACTGTACGCAGTTCTTTAAGGACCCGTATCACTGGGCATCCTTGTTCAATGTCTGAAATGAAAGTGGAAAACAAGGGAGTAGAAATGTTCGACTGCAAGCATTATGGTTAAATATAGATAACAAGAGAGAGGGCACAGTGGGCATATTCTAGTAGAGCGGCGATAAAGAATCTTTAGAAAACATCAATAGACTGTGTATTTTACATTAAATCTACTGGCCAATAATGTGCAAATACAGAACAACTTACACTTGGTCTTTCTGCATTCCCTTCTCAGGATGGCCAGGGTGTCCTTCTGTAGATCGAGGCTGTAGTCTGTTACCTGCGCATACATATCATACAGAATTAGGTTAACAAAAAAAGAGGTTTTAAGTTAACACCACTGTGCCATGCAAAATAGGACTGGCACTAGAAATATAATCTTTAGGAAATATCATTACTGTGATGAGTAAAAGATAATTCCACTCTAAATACTACATGTATAATCATTACTTACTATGTGGTCCTTGGAGGATGGGGACTTGTATAGAACCCCATTGTCTTCCAGTAAACTCATCACCTGGCTGATTACACTGTCAGGTATGTCTCCTCTCTCTTTACATTCCTGTGTATGGAAAAGGGAAAAGATTACAATGGTAAGAGAATCATATTTCCGCACTTTACTTCTTTGTTGCCCGATTATATGAATGAAGTTATGGAATTATTGTCTTGGTGAAGTGTCAGTTACAATATGCGAGTTAAAAAATCTGATGTGATCAGACCTTAACATTAAAACAAAAAGGTTACTTATTGAATGATTTACCTCTGTAAGTACTTTATGAAGTACTGCCGCATTGACTCGTTGCAGTTGCCGTTCTTCTATGTGAGACTCAACCATTATTCTCAGAGAGTCCGTCTGGAATGTAACAAATAAAGCCTCTTCTTATAAAAGATGAGAGGTATGAGAATAGCTATCAGCTCAACAATCAAAGGACACTTCCATATTCAGCATACAAGTGAGTCATTCTGCCAAATGTCAATCGACCGGTCCCCACCACACCTCCTCAAAATTGATTGCCTTTCTTCAGACATGTAGGTACATATCATTAATGGAGCTGTGCAAAATATCTAAGCTCAATAGCATGTGGTTCAGATTTTATGGCCTCACAAAGTGAGCAGAATGAGAGCGCTTTTTCTGTGCCCTATTTCTGAGCCATTTCCAAGGGCCCATATTTTCAAAACTATAATGAAATATGGGTGTCTAATCTTTTTAGCCTGTTCTTCTACTTATTGGCATGAGGGAAATCCAACAGTATGATATTCAATATTGGATTTCCCATATTGGTGGCCTACGGAAGTTGAAAAAAAAACTCAATATGGCTTGAGCGTCAAGAGAAGTTTATGTTGATTTCGTGCATAAATACCACTGATCATAATGACTTCCAGCTGGGATATCTATGTCTATATAAAATTGTTGATCAGGGTTTGGAATGATGACTGCGAAATATGGTTTCTTACCGGAAATATGGTGGGCTAAAAATGGCCAAGATCTAGAATCATCACTTTACGACCCCCAATATTGGCCTGTGGGATAGGTAGCAGCAATTGGTAATAATCTCCATGTGAAACATCATAATCTCCCTTACAAATTCATATAAAACTTTTTTTGTGGAAATGTTTCCTTTGTGGTGCTTACATGCTCTAATTAGGTGTCATTTGTATGTAAGTGGGGATTCGTCTTGTAAGCCATTGTGCAGAAATAGGGGAAGAAGGATTGGTCTAAGACCCAAATAATGGTGGGGCCCATGATATATATCTTAATGGGCCCTGACATCAGGGCACTTGCCCCCCCCCCTCCCCTTACCATTGCTTTAGGCAATATAGTTGAAAATTGAACACTGTGTATCCTGGGTGAATATGTATGCATACACGGATGTATACATGCATACATAGATGCAACATACATGCATATATATCATTTATACATATATATCATACACATATTCATATACACAGATATATGTATACATACATACACATATACTTATACACCTACCAACAGCCTGCAGCTGTCAATAGGCTGCACACTTAGAGATCAAACCACTTGACCCCTACAGCTACTCCCCGAGTAATACCCATTTAATTAGACCCTGTCTGCCTATCACCTTACAACATACATAGCACTGCAGTATAAAAACCACTGGCAGTGAGAATGAAATCACCTTAGCTTACAGTGTGGTCTGTAGACTGTCATTTCATACCTTACTGATCACTCTTTCACCCACAATGACTAACTTTGATCCATGCACCATTGGGAAGCACATTCAAGATATTTGCCACAAGACTACATATTCAAGGCCAACTAGCTTTATTTCAGATACTGAGGAGTATACTTTGTTCAGGAGAGTTGCACTGACAAGAGAAGAAGTGACAGATCAAGATAATATATGCCTCCACAGGTATGAATTCCTACAAAAAGTATGTTCTAATCCATTCAGTTTTCATAAGAAACCTGTGTAAAAGGGCTTGCATGTTGTAGGTATTACATCCTGTGATTATTTGAATGGCATAACAGGGAAGGATGTTAAGCCAGGGCAGAAGTTGTGTCGAACCTGCTTATCATCTTTGTTGACATGGCCAGAGAGACATCCAACAGAGGATTTGACTAGTGATACACCAGATCCTGATTATGAGGAAAATAATCTTTGTAATATTCAATTTTTGTGTTTCAGTGATATCTAGAATGGTAAGTCAACGAGATGCTCCTGGATATTTGAAGTGGAAATTTAATGAAGAAGAATCTGAATTGAAGCAGAAACTGGCAAAGACATTTCAAGTGGATTGTGAACAATTAGAGACAGAAAAAGTGTGTGAAAAGTGCTCTGATTTTGATGGTCTAATGTGTGAATTGAAACAAAAGTGCAGTCCAGCTTAACAATTTAATTTATCAGAATACCTGGTAAGAAAGGCATGTGACTTAAAGCAGAAACAAGGTATATTAGCAGAACCAATACGTAAGGAGAAAAAGGGTATACCAGATTATGTGGAGAAAAAGGTGATAGATTTCTATGAGGATGATGAAAACTCACGCCTTTGCCCAGGTAAAAAAGACTGTGTTTCAGTGAAGATATATGGAGAACGTGTGCAAAAGCAGAAAAGACTTACTAGCAAATGTTTATGAACTGTACAATTTATTCAAAGACAAGTATGGAGAAGAGTGCAAAATTGGAATCTCGAAATTCTTTGACTTGCGTCCAAAGTGGTGCATTGCTGTAGCGAGTAAGGCATCACATTCTGTTTGTGTTTGTGAGACCCATCAGAATGCTAAACTCCTTCTAGCAGGGGTTAAAGACTTAGGACTCTCTCTGTCAGATGTTATGGCCAGTCTAAAGTTTGTATGATCCATAGGTGCAACAACTGCCCTGAGAAAGAGGCAGTTATGGAATACATGCATGAATTAATCACAGGTACACTGGACATGGACGAAGATGATGAGATCAGCTTTACACAGTGGGATCACACAGACAGAACAACTATTACAACATTCTTTGTGACCAAGTAGACAAGGTTACAACACATCACTATATAGCAAAGTCCCAGGCTGCTTTCCTAAGCAGTACTAAAGAAAATCTGTCGGAAGACACAGCAATCGTTCTCCTAGACTTTGCTGAGAACCATTCATTTATTGTACAAGACAGTATTCAAGGATTTTATTGGGAGAACAGGCAAGCAACATTACATCATTTGGGATTTGCTATCGCAACAATGGAGAAGTGTGCAACATGTCAGTTTGTGTGATCAGTGACTGCCTTAACCATGATGCCAGTACAGTGCATGTGTTTCTCAGTGCAGCCTAACAACACCTCCAAGTACAGCTGCCTCACATTTATTTCAATGATGGGACAGCTAGCCAGTATAAGAACTATAAAAACTTTTCTAACCTATGCTTCCACAAAGATGACTTTGCCTTGACAGCAGAATGGCACTTTTTCACCACCAGTCATGGGAAAAGTGTGTGTGATGGTATTGGAGGAACTGTGAAAAGGCTGGCCACAAGGCATAGCCTTCAACAGGTGGTCGATGGTCATATCTTGACCCCAGTGCAACTATTTGATTGGGCAACATCCAACATCTAGGGCGTTGTTTCTCTCTTTGTATCCATCAGGGATGTAGAGTCCCAACTTGACAGGCTAGAACAGCGGTACAAGGCAGCAGCAGTATGAGACACTGCTGAAACACAAAAATTGAATATGGTACCTGGAGAGTTTGCAGCAGCAGTTTATGACCGTAACTGGTATATTGGCAGGACTTGTGAAGTCTCATATGAGGACAAGGACATATTATTTGACTTCCTTCAGCCAAAAGGCCCAGGACAGTCATTCTCATGGCCAAGACACAAAGACCAATGCTGGATACCAGTGACACATGTTCTGACTGGAGTAGAAATTAACCACACTGGTGAATAACAGCACAGTTGCAACGCTTTTGCAAGAAGCATTTCCCCTAAGGTAAAGTTTCTTCTTTTAAAACTGGGTAAAATCTAAAATACTAAAAAATATAGGTATCACTGTTAGGCCACCCAAAAAAAATAAGTTGGTCTATAGATTTCCCTCTCCATATTTTCGGAAATACAATTTTTTTTTTATTTGAAAAAGATCTCGTCTACGGATTTGCGCTTGCCTCACTTTCTATAAGTTTTCTCTTTGTGATGTTTGGCAATCCATTGGACGCCACAAAATTCTTAAAAAAAAAATATAAAAATTTCGCTTGCTCGCACCATATTTTCCAAACCAAAATCCAACTTATTTTTTTTTTGGTGTGGCCTTATACTATCACTATCAATAAATATAGTTAGTTCTAAGAGACATAATAACAGTGTATTGTATCATAGAGAGTTCCTTTACATGTTTAGCTTTTGTTCAAATAAGCAAAAATGACACCTAATTAGGGCATGAAAGCACCATGAAGGAAACATTTCCGCAAAAAAAAAGTTTTATATGAATTTGTAGGGGGGATTATGATGTTTCACATGGACTTTATTACCAATTGCTGTTACCTATCCCACAGGCCAATA
The DNA here is from genome assembly GCA_949317995.1 of Acholoe squamosa. Lineage (NCBI taxonomy): Eukaryota > Metazoa > Annelida > Polychaeta > Phyllodocida > Polynoidae > Acholoe > Acholoe squamosa. The sequence goes on along the minus strand of OX439041.1, from coordinate 31,596,993 downwards.
TTGGGGGTCGTAAAATGCTGATTTTAGATCTGGACCATTTTTAGCCCACTATATTTCCAGAACGAACCATATTTCTCGGTCATCATTCCAAACCTTTATCAAAAATTTTATATAGACATAGATATATCCCAGCTGGAAGTCATTATGATCAGTGGTACTGATGTGAAATCAACATAAACTTCTCTTAGCGCTCAAGCCATATTGAGTTTTTTTTTCAACTTCCGTAGCCCAACAATATGGAAAATCCAATATTGAATATCAAACTGTTGGATTTCCCTCATGCCAATAAGTAGAAGAACAGGCTTAAAGGATTAGACACCCATATTTCATCATAGTTTTGAAAATATGGGCCCTTGGAAATGGCTCAGAAATAGGGCACAGAAAAAGCGCTCTCACTCTGCTCACTTTGTAAGCCCATAAAATCTGAACCGCATGCTATTGAGCTTAGATATTTTGCATAGCTCTATTAATTGCATATATATCTAGCTAGGAATGGAAGCTCATTCAGTTTTGAAGAGGTGTGGTGGGGATTTTTCTCAAAATCTGATGATTTTGGGCAGTGACCCAAGTACATAAACCTAAATATTTCTAATCTAAATATTTCTAGTCTAGTTTAATATATAAAGAACATAAACTACGATAGGTAGAATAGACCATGACTTCGCGAATATCAGTTGGGGGCAGTTTATATGTGAGATACCATAGTACTAACGCTAAAAAAAGTTCAAACCCAAGGTGTGAGAATCAGCAGTGAATCAACCACACTCTACTTATCCAACAATCAAAAGTTAGCAGGGTGCCATCATCGTCCCAAGCGGGCTCCCTAGCCCACTTAAAAGGGTCTAATTCTCATCTTTCCAATCCCCTCAGGATGTGTGTGGTGCACATATGCGTGGGCACTGACACATTCCTTTGTGAAATTGTGTAATGTTCTCGCCATGAATATGACCTTAGCTGTCGAAATGGTGTTAAACATCTATTACTCACTCACTCACTCACTCATCGTCCCAAGAACTCTACCAATCAAACTGATGAAGTAATACTCACCCCAATATCAAATTTACTGTTTTCATCCACATCTGGCAGGATTGATGGAACATCATAGTGTTTGCGGTAGATATTGACAAGTTGAACCATCCGTAGTGTCTCCGTGTTTGGATCTTCCATCAGAGCTGAAATTGGTGTGTCATATCTACTTTGACTACTTTATATTTTTTTCAAATGTCATAAGCATTGTATGCATGTACATGATGCAAGTTAACATTGCTTCCTGACGACTTTCATAAAATACTTAGAAGTGCAGTGTTTTATATTTTCCAAACGTTCTATAAGCTCCTATACAGCATGGTGATATACACTGTACTTCGGATATATGTTGTTTTTTTATAATCTATAGATTTCCCTAGTATCTAGGGTACAAAAGAAAAGTATGGCTACAAACCATGATAAGAACACATCAGTTCACGGACTCCATTGTAGACCTTGATCTTCCCCCTAACGTGCAGTAGGTCGCCTATATTGAACCCTTCGTCAATCTTCGATTGGATTCCAATTATTTCATTAAATTTTTCCTTTGAAAAATAAAACAAAATGCATTGACTACTGAAATGACTACAAAAAACAATTTATTGCATACTCGTTTGCTTAAGTTATTGAAGGTCACCTGTAATACATGGCAGTTCTAAAATACCTGTATTTTATATAGCATACTGAGTACTAGACATTTTAGTCACGAGCAAAGTAAAGGGAAAAATTTGGGTGATAGATTATGAAATACATCTGAATCGAGGAAATATAAAGGGTACAGGTAGTTCCTGGAATGTGTAGCCAACCTTGAATCATCTAGAAATATTTACCTTTAATTGTGAAGGAAGACCCTGGTCGGTGTCCAGGAGGGGTCTGCTACAACCCTGCTTCCAGCAGACACAGGAAACTACGCCCGTTCCGTCATCCACTGATCAAGAGGCAAACCTAAACCTGAACATCTTATACATACCGGTAACTAGCCTTTTTTCCAATTTCAAGGTTTCTGTATATCCCATCTTACTCATTCAAACCTCGCCCCTATTAGCAACGATACTTACGGTCATATATAGTGCATCTTTCCCTTCTATACACCTTGACAATCACCCCTATCACGTCAGCATTACATATTGGATGGTTTTTGTAATTAAAAGTACCAGGGCCTGAAAACAAGAAAGTGTGTGAGCATTAACATACACAATATACTACAGGTCCATAGTGTAAGCATTAATTTACATGAACTGTTTTTAAAACGTGTTTATCTGGTCCTGGTTTACATTGCTCAGTTATACTGTTCGCCCAACTGTACAAACTCAATGAATCTTTCACACATAATACATACATAAATTTGCTTGATTGCTTCAGCAGAGAAGAAAGTGAATGAATAAAATGTTAACATATAACATATGAAATATAATACACAGAACTTTATACATTACGGTGGGTTGGACATGACAAGGACTGTAGTGTAAGGTTTGAGAATATCATAGAATTGTATGAGTCATGGTAAAATAGATATAGCACTTTCTGGTTCCCATCTGTAAGACTGAGATTGTCATAGAGATGTGTAGACTATGTTAGAATCATCTAGAATAGCATAGTATATGGGTGATATCTGTGGTACAGTATGGAACATTCTGGAAGGTTAGAGAGCTGCCACACTCTGATGTCATTGTCAGTGCTGTTTCTGTATGAACCTGGTCAGTTCTAGATTATTCTATGGACATGATATAAAACCCCCTCCTCCTCAGACCCCAGTCAGTATTGATTGAGCTGTTGTACACTACACATGGACATATTGGATTACCTTGCTGACATTGGACTTTATACCTGAGGATTATAGGAGGCAATATTCTTTGTACAGGTTACACAAGGTTACTCTTGAGGTTACATGTTACCCTTGATGTCACACTTGACTGCATTGACTACTGGATATTACACTACATGTTCAATGGACTCTATGCTAAAGGATTGTACTACCTGAGGACATTTAGTGTACTGTTGTGTGCTACTGTGACAACCATAGGAAATAAGTGGCTACCGAAGGGGATTAGACCTGTGGCATTTCAGCAATAAACAACATCAAGTCAAACGTGTAACAAAGTCTTTGTCTGCCGTTATTGTCTACGGCCATCACATTCAGTACAAAGAATACTCAAGGATCTTCAGCAAGGATTGCAAGCCATCATGTCACAAATTGGTTCCAGATACAGGGAACCAAACAAGATGCTGGACCTACACAGTGTCAAGAATGAGCAACTGGTGACACTGGTGATTGATATGGTGATCTACCTGATGAACCAGGATGCTGGACTGCCTGAACTCAAAGTGGCAGATGAGAAGATGACAACTGCATTATCAAACTTCTATTCTGTGCATCAGGACATCATGGATTTATTGATGGACATTCAACCTGATAAAGCCTCAACTGAGGAGGATGTGTATTCCCAGCTGGAGAGAAGATGCCTTGAGGCAAAGAAGCAATATGACATCCTTCTGGAACAGCAGAGACTGCAGGACACTATTGATGCTCATGACAGTGTGTCTCAGGTTGGCCCTGGTGCCACCTCCAGAGCATCAAGGGCATCAAGCAAATGCAGTTGCAAAACAGGCTGCCCTTGAAGTCAAGGCTAAAGCTCCTTGGGAGTTACAAGAACTTGAGCTCACCCAGCTACAACTAGAACAAGAAGCCGAAGCTGAAGCTCAAAGGCAGCGAGCAGAGGCACACCATCGGGAGGAAGAGGCACACCGTCAAGAGGAAGAGGCTGAACGTCGGCAGAGGGAGAAGAAGCTGTGGCTGGAGCATGAGAAGAAGATGGAGTTACGCTATCAGCAACTCCAGATGCAGGCTGAACTTGATGCTGCAACAGCAGAGGAAGAGATCCTGACCAAGGTTGTTGAGTATCCTGATTATTCATATAAATATTCTAAGGTCAGTCAAAATGTTACAGATAGAAATTTTGGTAATAGTTTTGCCTCTGTGTCTAAAAATGTTGTTGTTAGAGATGGTGTTGATGTAAAGTTACAGTGTGGGGGGATGCTTAGTTCTACTAGTGATAATGGGGGTTCCCATCTTCTGGGGGGTCCTATAGGTACGAGTGCTGCCAAAAAACCTACCACCTTTATCTCAGAAAAGAAAGAACCAGGAAAAGTGGAAGGATCACTGCTAAACCCTCTTGCAGCTGAGTGGACAGAGTCAGGTGTACCATGATATATTGATAAGAAATCAGATGAGACATTCACAGTTGGACAGGTAGCTAGAGCTTGTCAAATCACCAGAAGCATCAGGCAGAGATACTCTGAAGCAACCTTCTGAGCCTGTGTCAAAGGGTTTTAGTAAAGATAGCCAGGAGAATGATCAATCAGTTTTGGAGTCTCAAATGGTTACTCAACATCAGGTGCTTGAGGCTTTCTGTCTCCCAAAGACTAGCCTGATGAAGTTTGATGGGGATCCTATGAAGTACTGGACCTTTATGAATGCCTTTGATGCTAGTGTAGATAAGGCCAACATTGAGGCTAGCGATAAACTGAACAGGTTGTTTGAGTACTGCACAGGAAAGGCATTAAAGATAATACAGCCATGTGCATTGATGGCCCCATCTGAAGCCTATAAGAAAGCCAGAAGCCAATTGAAACTGAGGTTTGGCAATGACTTTGTGGTCTCAAAGGCTTGTATCTCAAAGATAACTGAAGGTCCAGCTGTGAAACCAAATGATGGTGAAGCCCTTCAGGACTTTGCAGATATCAGGGGCTGTATGGAAACACTACGAGCTATGAATAAGCTCAAAGAGGTAGACTCTCAGGATAGAATGGTAAAGATCTTGACAAGACTACCATTGTATATCCAAACTAGATGGCGTAAGGAGGCCTTTAAGATCCGTGAGAGATGTGGTGAATACCCAAACTTCAATGAATTTTTGCAGTTCCTTGAGATGGCAGCTGGAGAAGCCAATGATCCAGTGTTTGCCAATTTAGGGTCAGTCACCAAGAAACCAAAGGGTAAGCCTTCCCAGTCAAAGAAGAAGGGATCAAGCTTTAATTTTAAAGAGACTGACACTGATACCTCAAGCCAAGATGTCAAAGCCAAACCTGTGGATTAGGCCCAAAAACAAAAACAAGCCCAAGCACATCAAGTGTCGTATATGTGATGTTGATGGTCATAGAGTTAGTGGATGCGACAAGTTTAAGTAGATGTCCCTGGAAAAGAGATGGGAAATTGTTAAAGAAAAAAGATTATGTTTCAATTGCCTTGACTTTGGCAATCACATTTCTAAAGAGTGTAAAAAACCTAAGGGCTGTCAAGAAAACGATTGCAAAGGGAAACACTCTGCATTGCTCCATCAATCAGTAAAGGTTACCAAGTCTGAATCCTCAAAGGATCAGATGTTGTAAGCTCAAAGGTCGTCCTACCTATAGTTTCTGTGTATGTCAGAGGAAAGGGTCAGACCAATTATGTACGCACACATGCCCTGCTTGATCCAGGAAGCAATAAGACCTTCTGTTCAAAGGATTTGGTCAGGCAACTTGAACTAAAAGGAGACAAGACTTCCTTATCATAAGAAACCCTTGGCGAAGATAAAGACATGGATGCCCTTGAGAATTCTCTAGAAGTAACAGCAACTACAGGGCCGAAGAAGAAACGAAGAGTAGTTCAACTTCCAAGAGTCAATGCCATGACAAGATTCCCAAAGCTAAGAGACAGTATACCTTTGTACAGGTTACACAAGGTTACACTTGAGGTTACATGTTACCCTTGATGTCACACTAGACTGCATTGACTATTGTATATTACATTACATGTTCAATGGACTCTATGCTAAAGGATTGTACTACCTAAGGACATTAGTGTAGTGCTGTGTGCTACTGTGACAACCATAGGAAATAAGTGTATACCAAAGGGGATTAGACCTCCTGTGGCATTTCAGCAATAAACAACATCAACTTGTAACAAAGACTTTGTCTGCAGTTTAACTGTTATTGGCTACGGCCATCACATGGACAGGACAAGCCCGAGGGTTTATGCATTTGCAGATGGAGGAATATAGCCTTCTTTTGAGGTACCGTAAGTTCTCTAATATAAGCTGGGCTAGCACCAGAACCCAAATCAAAATGAGGCTTATAGGATCAGCCAAAAGAAGAGATACGGCTTATAGGAGGGTATTTGGCACTATAGAACAGTACTAAAACTACAATTCTAAAGCAGCAGATGTGGCTCTATATCCCCTTCTAAAGTTGGGGGTGCGGCTTATACGGGGGTGCATAGTGACTTCCTGTGATCGATTGTTTTTTAGAGCCATAAAACGTCTATGTTTTCTATGAATTAGGCTCGGCGCACACAGTTGCCTGTGTAAGGTTTATGGGGAAAAAAGTATAAAAGTTCATCAACATCAGTCACCACATCGTTCCTGTAGCTGTAAACCTGAAGCTCTGCTCTCTATTGTAGCTAAAGCACAACTGGGGAGCTCGCTGTGCAGAGCCCTGCGGAAGCCTAGCACTACCGCTACAGTATCTCTTTCTACAGTATCGAACAGAAACACGGCCTTGTATTCATGAATATAGTTACATGTATATACCAAGGCCTTAATAAGTCCTGATGGGTAAACCGTTATTCTAACCAGGCCTAGGGAAAAGTGGTGCCTAGGGCTACTAGTATATTGTAGTAACGCTTCCTACCGTTTTCATTACTTGTTGAGCTTGTGTGATATGGGGCCATTGTCAAAATATCCTGAATGAAAAGTTTGGGGAATGTGCGAAACAATGGATCCAACTCCCATTGGTCTTCTGCCAGCAGGCCTACCGTCATATTTACTGAAGCCTGGAATAAAGTAATATTTCATTATTTGTAAGAAAAATGATGGGTTGAAGTAGGAAAATATTCCCTTGTATACATATGGGTAATCTGATTTTGGTGGTGAGTGGGTCGGATATTATTTGTTCTATTTTGACGCATAGTCTGACATATTCTACCATGATCTTGATTACCAGGTATATATAATTCGCCTGGTGATAGGATGTTCATCAAAAGCCTTACCCCGGGTACACATTTCCATTAGTGTGATGTAGGTGGTATATTATTTGGAAGAAGATACAGTACGGCTTAACTTTGCATAACAAACGGGTCTGTTTAAAAAGCTAAGCTGTTACTCTTTCCTTATTTTAGGGTGTTCAGTCTATTTGTAGAAAAAGGGAGAAAAACTTTGATTTTCAACCAGAATGTATGAAGGGGATACTGAGTAATACAACGCTGAAAGAATTGTAGCTCGGGCATCACTAGTTCCTTTTTAAAAGAACTTTTTCTACCAGAAAAAAGGGTTTTGGGACAGACAAACTCACCATTGTCTTGCCATAGAGTGGTCTAGACTGCCGGTCAAGCTTCTGTGAATGTGGGGAGGGCCCTGTGTCAGTGTGTGTGCACCCTGAGCAGCCTCTGCAGTGAGTGGGCCTACCTGCACTATAGTAAAGGTACACACAGTGCAGTATTTGGGAACACAGGGGGTATCAATCTTACTATAAGGCCACCCTTAAAAATATGTTCCTTTCCTGTCCAGAGGGTGGGATTTTTCAAGCCCATGAGGGAGGGAGGGAAAAATTTCTTTTTAGGAAAATATTTTTATTTGTCATGAATATCATAAGCAGGGACGTCATGAATTTGTCATTACATTGTAAGATTTTGTGATTGGAAATCTAGATTCTTGTGCTGATGGACAAAAAAAATAAATTTCTTTTCAGAACTCAGGAAAAAATTTTCCCATTCTCACAAAAAAATCCACCAGGCCTCTGGACAGGAAACGAACACATTTTTAAGGGTGGCCTACAATGCTGAGTTTTTCTGTTCCAATCTTTTTGAGCTCCAGACAGAAGATTGTCAAGTGACATATCATTCAAATGTACCCTCCTGCATTCCCATATTCCTAGGCAAAATGGTGTTTTGGCACTTCTTTTGACAGATTCTGCTGTAGTTATACTGTTTGTGCTCTGATCAAAATGCAAGACAGATGATAATGTAGCCCTATATCATAGTAGTTCAATGCAATCAATGCTGGATTGATTTGCCCAGTTGAGCCCAGCATCATAACCATGTCTGCTGAGGGAGTTTTTGGACAGCCATCAATTTTCACTACCAAACTGCATGCCTTCACAGGCAGGGCAAAGTTGTCACTTCTCACTAACTCATTCATATAAAACAATGATTTTACTACTATAAACCTTTTGGATAATGAAATGTATGGGTAGTATGAAACCATAGCTTTCCATTTAGTATACATCTTCATGTCACATATTGAAGGTAAATGCCCATAAATGGAAGATTAGTCTGAGAAGAGAGGAAAATAGCTGTTTGTCTGCACCCTCTCAGCGCGGACTGAAACCCCTACTTATTTTTAACACTAAGTCAGTATTGTGTCTTTTCAGGGCTGTTCTGCTGAACATGGAGATGGGTGCTAAGGTCCTACAGACCCGAAGCTTTAAGGAGGTGTATCTCAGAGAATTTCAATACTAGGGGGCTATACTGATTCTTCAAGAAACATACACAGTGCCCAAGCGATCACCACGGGAGTCACTTGTGCCAGTTGTGGTCACTACAGCCTAGGTCATGGTTTATACCCGACCCCCCCTGTTTAAGGCGTTTTATCACCACCTCCTGCTTAGGCTAGCTGCACACAGGAGACATGTCTCTAGTCAAGTGCTCCTCACTCCACCTACCAAAGTTGGATGGAGAGCTGAGTCAACTCTGGATGGGGATCGAACCCACTATCTTCAGATCATAGCATAGAGGAACCTAGTGTACACTTGGCTCCTTGGGGGGAGGTGGTGGGTTTTTGCACAGACACGCTAAAATTTAATACATCCCCCCCTCGACGGCAGTCAAAATTTTTTGCGCCCCCCCCCCGCGCCTATAGGCTATACCCAAAGAACATATTCTTTGGCTACCGTATACCGTACTATAGTAGCGCGCTGGCTTTTTTTCTAAAAAGAGGGTAAATTATTTTAGCCCCCCCCCCCTCAAGAGGAGTCAAAAAAATTTTTAGGCCCCCCTTGGGAGGGGTCTGAATTTTTTACGCCCCCCCCCCTCAAACCCACCATCCCCTCCCCCCACCCCCATTGATAAATAAGGGAGTGGTCATTTTTTAACAACAGGGCCCACGGGGGGCTGGTGGGTTTGAGTGGGGGTCAGAATTTTTTCAACCCTTGACCGGGGGAGGTCAGAATTTTTTCAACCCCTCTGATAGGGGGGGTCAAAAGAATTTCATGTGTTTTCAGTGGAAAACCCCGCGCATTACTATGGGTTAAAGGGGCACGTTCGCACACAATTTTCGGCCCTTATGGGGGGGGGTTGAACAAATTTTACCCCCTCGAGAGGGTGGGTCGCAAATTTTTTTCGCGCGTCCACGCGCAAACCCACAAGCCCACCCCTGTTGTTAAAAAATGATCACTCCCTAATGACCACTCCCTTAGTTCATGAATGAGAACTTCGGGTATTATCGCCCAGCGCAAGCTTCTTTTTGAAACCAGTCCTTGGCAATAAAATCCGCGATGAAATAACAGCAAATGATGAATCAAATGATTTACTTTACATTCATTTATATATCTAGACATGTGAAACAATCTGTCATTAGATACAAACCATTGTTGCGATCAAATAAGACATTTCGCGGAAGCCGCGCTAGCTGGTGGCACACCTACAGTTGCACCTTTTTCAAAGTTTGGCCCGCAACTTTTGTCATTTTCACTTCGGGGTATAAACATCCGGTTACGGCGACGGCGACAACGTGTGAGGCTTCTTCTGCTATAGAAACCGTGATAAAATGGTTTCTAGGATATTAGCTACTGTCATTTAACACGTGGGTAGCCCGGTCACTTGGCTACGAAACTAAATGCCAACTCAGCAAGTCTGGTAAAAGAATAAATGGTTTCCAGTGAGTCAGAGTCAAAGCCCTGGGCCTGGACTTAAGTCAAAGACGTGTATTTTTACTATTTACTTCACTTACAGTGTCTAAGACTAAAGGCTACAAGGCAGCCTAAGTTAGTAGCCTAAGCCTTAGGATTTCAAGATTCAAGATTCAAGATGGCTTTATTGACTAATGTACAGGTACACTTATGTCAGCACCAGGTTTTCATTTACAATGTTGTAGATGAAATGGCCATTATTTGGGCCAATGGAACTCATATTACAGTTTACCGTCCACCGCCCGCATGCATTTAAAGGGCCGCATGAGAAAATTTCATTATTCATTATCTAAAAAAAAATTGTTTAATTTCTCAAAAATGTATTTGGACATGGTAGGAATGAGCAAAGGGAGCGATATTTGGTATCAAATTAAAGCTTACAGTGCAAGGAATGTCAATAACATGGTGGCATATACAACCTGGAGTTTTTCTGACAGTGGTACCTATATAATGAATAATGAAAAAATGCCTCATCAATTTTCAAAATAGCTCGGACGGTAAACTGTAACCTGAGTTCTCATGGCCTTATCAACGAGGGCAGGGGTGATTGTTTTTTTTCACACCCCTCCTCAGCCTCAGCATCAGGCTGGCCTGGGGGGAGGGGGGGTGATTTTGACCCCTCTTGAGGGGAGGTACAAAGAATTTACCAGGTACCCTTTTTTAGCAAAAAAAAGCCTGCGTGCCCAGGGGGCACTGACCCTTGGTTTGGGTACCAACTGCGGTACCGAGCCCATGGAGCAGTGGCTGTCGACATGTCAATGCCTGGTCAATGCATGAAAAAAGGGGGGCTGTTGACTTAATTACATCTTGATATTAGGGTGCTGTTAATACCTATGGCTATTATAACTTGTAAGGAAAGAAATTAACTCAAATAATTCCATGTAATTACTCCAGGACTTAAATCCCTGAGTAATGAGTATTATTGTCAAAGAACCTGAATTTACATGGAAGAGGGCCCCAAAAAGGGGGGCTGTTATCAGACTTCATAAAAAAGGCGGCTGTAAAAAATTAGCTGTATTGAAGGGGCTGTAAAATGGCAAAAAAAAGGGGGGCTGTAGTTTCACAGGTGGTACTACCAATCAAAGACTCATCCCCCCCAGGCCTGCGCACTACTTTAGATCAAAGAGCAACGCGAAAATTCTCCACACCGTCCAGGGGGGAGCGTAAAAAATTTTCGTGCGTCCGCGCAAAAACCCACCACCTTCCCCCCCTTGATAAATAATGACGACTCCTAAGGCTGAGGCTAAGGACCTTATCCAGTAGTTACTAGTAGCAAGGACGTACAGATAGATTCTTCTCTACATCCCTGGTAGTAGTGGATAGTTGTCCTAGCCCAGGACTAGATCTAGCTATTTTGACGAGTATTTTGGCAATTTTTACTCTGCCTCATCATTCTCATCATACATAGAGATTAGGGGCCATCTACAAGTGAAATGATTTCAGTGAAAGTCAGCACATTACTATAGGTTAGCGCCTCTCAAGGGTCAAATCTATTTTAACCCCCCCCCCCTAAGGAACGAAAATCGTGCACAAATGTGCCCTTTTAACCTATAGTAACACACAGGCTTTTTCACTGAATGCAGGTGAAATTATTTTGACCGTCCCTCTCCCATTCAGAGGAGTTGATGAAATTCTGACCCTCAGTCAAGGGGTCAAAAAAATTCTGAACCCACCCCCCTCAATCCCACCTTTTCGGACCCTTGAGGGGGGGGGGGCAAATAAAACCCACATCCCCCTATTTCTTGATTTAAAAATATGATCTCTCCTTAATACATGTGGTAATTAGACAATTATCGCATCATGTATTCTGAATATGATAGTTACCATTGATTGATAACCTGGCGATGATATTTAGATAAGGCGTGAGTAAAGTGTCTCTCTATCTGTCATTTTCCCTAGCCCTGGTAGACCCCTTTACAGATAGCAGCCTCTGTTAGTGTCAGATCAAGGAGTGCCCTTTGCACCGCATGCTTTATCACCATAGAGTGACGGTAGTCTAAGCCTTGGGTCTAAACTGACCACCTTAACCCAAATTGACTCAGAGTTTCTTCCTCCCTCTGCACCACAAGTATCATATTTAGCTTTCTATCAAACTAGAATTGAAAAGTAGCATCTGGACCTACTAAAATTCCATCTGGTTACCTAGACTCTCCCCTTAAAGTTCCAGGAGTGGTAGCCATATTCTGAATTGGGAACCTCGACATGGCTAGTCGAAATGCAAGAAAAAGACCAATGGACGATGGTTGCAAGGAGGATCTTCCACAAAGTTCACGGCCTCAGAGGATCGCTGCTTCCAGGGTAGCACTTCCAGCATCAGATGATGAAGAATCCCCTCCAACAAAGCGAGGTCGTGGGCGCCCCCCAAAAAGTACCAAGGGACGTGGAAGACCACGTAAAGATGCTTCTGCTACTTCACTGACGTAGGTTATCTCACTGTTTTGAAAAATAAGTCTCCACTTCTTTTTATTATTATAATGGGTTATTGTTATTATCATCTAACTCTTGTATAATGTGTATACAAGTCGCACGCTCGTATAACATGTCCCTTCAACTTCGAGAGAGGCTATAATGCTCAACTGGAATTGAAGATTTCTATAGTGCAAAAAATTTCATCATTTTATACATTTACTGTGCTCTAGGTCAGGTAATACAGTGGAGCCTCCAGCAAAGCGACCACGTGGACGACCACCAAAGTCTGCTGTTACCAAAAAGGAGACCGTTTCATCAGCTGCTTCACTAGCGTATGTACAATTTCTACCATACATGACTTTACATGGAAACACCTTCATTTTTTTTCTCACGTTTCAGGCATTTTTAGTTGCAAAAGGATATCTGGGGCCCAGGATCTGGGGTATATATTAAATAACAATAACCCCCAATCTTTCATCATATCCCTGAATGGAATCCTAAGGGAATGGATTTATCTTTTATTTTTTCAAAATATGTATAAGATACTTCCCTAAATTAAGCACACAGATTTTGAATTGATATATTCTCCAAACTAGGTATATCTACTGAAAGTAACATTACGGTAGTATACATCTTTGCATTATACTTTGCATATACATGATAAATGCCTGTTCTTGATTTGTTAATCTTTTTCTTGATGTAATAGAGGAGAAGCAGGCAGACTGCAGGACATAACACCTTGGCGACGATGGGGTCCATACCTATCTGAGCGACAGTGGGGCACAGTACGGGAAGACTGCTCGTTGGATGGCAACTGGTAAGAATTAATGATAGCTCACAGAAAAGAGTGTGTTTAAAATCATATTAATGTCCTTACTTATACGATCTTTGGTGTGTGTTTTTCCTATTTTTTTTCTAGTCTCTACACTGTTAAATATAATAAATGGGAAATAAAAAGATATATAGAAAGAGAAGATTAATAAGCTGAAGAAATAGATGTTGTTGATCAAAGAAACATTCCTGAAGTCATCGTCATCTTCATCATGATTTAAGCTGGGATCACTTCACACATGCTGCCGCTGCGTATCGTGCCTACCAGTGGGGTGAAGATGGACTGTTCGGCTTTTGTGATGAGGGCGTCAATATATGCATGTCGCTGGCACTGTGGAATGGCAAGGATGAAATGTTGAAGGAGAGACTGTTTGGTCTGACAGCCAATCAGGTAGAGCATGTTATGTGGTAATTGGTATTTGCTTAAAATAAAATATAATCTGTTTAATACATCTATATATTTACATATATAAATTTAACAATGAAGTATTATATATGAAAAAGTGATGGTTGTGGGAACGTGGAAGGTTATTAATGGTATATGGATTAAATCCTATACCAGATAGATTCATTTAATATTCATTTGATAGCCACCAACGATTAGAAGTCCTTTCCTCAGGCAGAATCAAGCTAAAAAAATGACTTTTTACTATCAATGATTCCATCGACAGGGTAACCATGCAGAAGATGTGAAGGAGTTGTATTACTACTTAGAGGCCGTGCCATCCCATGCGTACCAACGTATGCTGTACAAGTATCCGCAGGCCACCTTTCCCTATGAGAAGCTCACAACAGAGAATGCAAAGCGCACAGGCGCGGACCCAGAATATGAACTACTTGACACAGGCAATTAATTATCTTCTTTAAATGCAGTATTATAAATTATAATATCTAATAATACTGTCATTCGCCTCAACCAGGTATTCATAAATTTCCATACTGGCCATACTGTGATCCTGTGCATATAAGGTGCAGCTTACACGATAGGATGGAACCCTGTGTGCCTTATAATGGTAAAGGTGAACAATGATTAGTTTGAGCCGACTGTTTCTTCACGAGAGGGTCCGGGCCCTTCCGCACAAGGGCGTTAGGCCGAGTGTGGAGCGGCCCGGACCCGCGAGTGAAGAAACAGGAGGCTCAAACTAATCACAGTTCATCTTTACATTTATGTCAAGGTGTTTGAGTGGCTAATTAATCGATATTTAATCAATATCATTCAAAATCAATAAGAATTCACCTACCACCAACGCGAAATGACGGGTGCCGCCATCTTGAATGTTTACGTTTCAAAAAGGTTGCGCATGTGCAGTGGCTCTTTGACGTCATCGTGTGGATTTGGCGCTGGTTATTCAACACAGGGGTGCAATACGGGAGCTTAGTGCATTGTCAATGGGGCATCGATATTCACCTTGACATAAAGAACCAGTCCATGTTAATGGTGCGCCTTATATTCAAGGATATTTTAAACTTTTAGAAAAGTACTGGAGTGGTTAGAATAGCACGTTGAATGTGCCTTTAATATATATGGGGACCCAATATAGGATGTTTCTAAAGTCAAGCGCATCTTATGAGCAGAGTGTGCATTACATGCAGCGTCAAATGGTAATATATTTAATTTAAGAAGTATCAGACAACCTAATAAAAGTTTTTGGAAAGGAATTACTATGACAGCACACCTTAGAACTCCCCATTACAGACATGTACCTCCAGCTTAGTTCTACAAATCATTATTGAACCTGCATATGTAAGCCTATATCACTCTCTGAAATTACACATGTGAGATCTCTGCAGTTAAATTGTTGGTCAAAGTGGTCAGTCCTCTCACTGTGAACACAAACATGTATTCAATAGGTCTTTATTGCCTACCTAGGTGTCTTTGGTGAAGATCGGTATTGGGATGTAGACGCTGAGTATGTCAAGATGTCACCAGGAGCGTTACTGTGCCGCTACACCGTCCACAACCGGGGTCCAGAAGATGCCACCATTACGGTCCTACCCCAGGCTTGGTTCAGGTATTCTATATTTACCAGGATTTCCATCATTATTATATTGTGAGGGGCTGGGGATTACATAGTTCATACACTCCAAGCTTGAACATATTCTAAGGCAAGCGGTCCCTTCATATAATGTCCAATACAGCCCATGCCATATCCTCAAAATGACTCCTATTCCCTACAGAAATACTTGGTCATGGGATGATTGTGAAGATCATGGAATACCAACGTTTGAGAAAGCAACAGACTCCTCAGTAAAAGGGTCCCACCATGAAGCAGGTATGTTACCAAACATAGATTTTTAGGCCTTCTTTTTCTTGAGCTTGGATAACTTCAGCATTTTCTCATCAGCAATCAATTTTTAAAGAATCCTGAAAGGACCAAGGGGTGAATTTGAAATATCACTACCCCGAACTACCAGTAAGTAATTCTATATCAATTGACAGGTAAATCATGGTTGAAACCTTATTATTGAAGACTTATGAAATCATTATTTGTCTCATTTTACCCAGGACAGTTTCAGATTTATTATGGTAAAACCCCAGCTGGAGACAACCCAAGATTACTCTTCACCAACAACGAGACAAACAAAGGCCGGCTAGCAGGAGAAGACCCAACGCCCTGCACCAAAGATGCATTTCACTCCTATGTAGTAAAAGGTTCATAGACTTTCCCATCAACGCTTTCCATGACGAGAAAGAAATTTCTATTATATGTTTCAGTGTTAAATTTTCAAGTTATTTTATAGTTCCAAGCCGATGTATTTCAAAACAAAAGTCAAACTAACAAAAGTCTTGAGACTCATTAGGATTATTTTTCTCATTCTAGGTGATACCAGTGCTGTCTCTGATAATAATTCTGGCAGCAAGGTGGCAGCTCTGTATCGTCTTGAAGTCCCCTCAGGTGGCTCGGCCACACTTCAGTGCCTGCTCATTGAGGAGGGGGCTAACCTTGGTGATCTCAAGATTGACCTTGAACAGGAAGACATTGACCTTGATCAGGTCACAGAGGAATTGGTTGCCCAGCGCAAGCAGGAATGTGCTGATTTTTATCGTGCACTTGTACCAAAAGATGTAGGGCCAAGCGAGTATGATGTCGCTACTCAAGCTTATGCAGGCTTATTATGGACAAAACAATTTTTCTTCTATGATGTACACAAGTGGCTGAAAGGTATGTACCCTCAATGTCAAAGTTGAGCTAAATCAGCGTATTCGTACAAAAGAACTCAATTTAAGTTATAGCTAGGTTATGCTGTGTCAATCGACTCGTGTTTAGCCTACAGTTGGCCGATCTCTCATCAAATAAAGCACAGTTTCCTCTCTTCTAAAAAAAATCACAGGTGGAGACCCCAAGACGAGAATCAACCAGCAGTGGCGTCACATGGTTAACAAAGATATCATCTCCATGCCTGATACATGGGAATTCCCATGGGTGAGTGAAGGTTTTAGTTGCTGGGGCGTACCCAGTTATTGCCCATCTCTTCTTCAATAAAGGAATTCCATTTCTATGCCATGTATGCCGACCATATTTTAGGATTTCTGGTTCTGTACTATTCTTTTGATCTGTGAATCGTATATGCAATGTGCGTTTATTCCAACGAAGATAATTTGATGAAATAATTACTTGAATCAGATACCGTAATGGTCCATTTAAGCGCCGGGGTCTCAAATAAGTGCCGGTCTCGAATAAGCGTGGGGGTAAATGGGTATTAAAACCAATCTTCCGCACTGAAAACATTATTCAAATAAGCACCTGTCTCAAATAAAGGCCGGGATAAGGAGGTATTGAAATTAATGAGCGCTCAGGCGCTTAAACGGGCCATTACGTAAGTGTTCAACCATTCAATTACACCATTTTTATTCATCAACCAGTATGCAACATGGGACTTGGCCTTCCACATGGTGCCCTTTGGCCATGTGGACATTGAGTTTGCCAAGAACCAGCTTCTTCTCTTCCTGTCTGACCGCTACATGCACCCCAATGGTCAGGTACTGTAAACTATTAGTGTTTCACCTTTTAGTTTGTAAGTGTATCTACCAAACTCATTCAATTACAAAAATAACTTTCATTGCCAGGGGGAAAAGTTGTCATGATTTTCATTGATTTTGACAAATTTATCTTAATAGAGGTGTAGGATACAATCTCAATCCTTCATTTACTATGTGATATTATCCATTTCCATTGCAGTGTAAACTGATGACCTCTTCTCTTTGCTTACACATGTGTACCAGTACCCATATCTGTTACTAGGAAATCCACATGTTTGCATTCTTTTTGTCAGTTACCAGCTTATGAGTTCAACTTCAGTGATGTCAATCCGCCAGTCCATGCCTGGGCCTGCCTCCATATCTACAGACAAACCCAAGCACAGGGCAAACCTGATAATGTCTTCCTGAAGAAGTGCTTCCATCGCCTGCTCCTTAATTTCAACTGGTGGGTTAATTGTCTTCTGCTATCTTTGAATGTTATGAGTTAATACTGGCTTTTTTCACACCCTTTACCCTCTGTGTTCTGTTTTGTATCCATAGGTGGGTGAACCAGAAGAGTGTCGGTGGGTCCCACCTATACGCCGGCGGCTTCCTGGGTATGGACAACATCACCGCAGTAGAGCGCTCAAACCCCCCAAAGGGAACTGTCATCAAACAGGTAAATATATCCAGCGATGGAAGCCTTCCGGGATTTCCCTGATTTCAGTGATTTTCAAGTCCCAAAGCCCTACAATTTCATATACAAAATCAATATTTAGATGGGTCCTTATGGAACATTTCACGGATTTTTGGCCTTGGTGACTTTCATCCCTATATATCAAGTCAGAACACCTCAGTGGGTCACTAAACCCTGTCGCTCAATACGCTCACAACCCCCGCCCCCGCCTCCCCGTCTCCCCCATACCTAGTGCGCATTGCAGAATGATAGTATAATGGAGCTAACTACCCATGTCTTTATCCTCTATACAGGCTGACGGTACAGGCTGGATGGCCTTCTACAGTACATGTATGCTGCAGATAGCGCTGCAGCTGGCCGAGCATGATGAGGTGTACGCAGACATGGCCTGCCGCTTCCTAGACCACTTCATTGCCATCTCAGAGGAGATCAATGGTGTAAATGGTTAGATGTTTTACCCTTATCTATATTCATCTTCACTCTCTTATAACTCTTAATTCTCATTGTGTGCATTTACAAAAAAAAAAAGAATATATCGTTATAATCAAGGTATCCAATATTCTCTCTTTATAGGACTTTGGGATGAGAAAGACCACTTTTACTATGACAAGCTTGACCATGGAGAGGAAACTCACATGTTACGTGTTCGCTCACTTGTTGGTCTGTTACCACTTGTGGCTACGGCCATATTGGATGGACCAACATTAAAGACTGTTAGGGGCTGCTCCAAACAACTAGATGACAGCTTCTACAAGGCAGAGCTAAAGGGGGTATGTATTGAAATAACATTTTGTTGTATGATTGACATAAGAGATAATGGCCTTTTAGTGCTAATTGCATTCACATATCGATACTTGGACCAGATGTGTACCGGTATGTAATTGTATAAAATATATGTAGTGGACAACTACCATGGAGTCTCCTGGTCCCCCCCCCCCCTGCCCCTCGCCCCAATATCATGGGTAAATGTATAATGATATCAATACGAATGTGATAAAATAAATACTTGTTATGTTAAGTTTTTCAGTGTTTTTAACAATACTGAAACATGAAAACAAGAAGAATATAAATTGTTATGATGTATTGACATAAATGTTAACTCCTTTTGCTAAGTGCACAAGTAATCTGAATAAGGCCCACCATGGCTACATATGAGACTACCTGAAAAGGCGAATGGCAGCCACCTGAGATTTGCATGTGTTATAAACAATACGTGCATGGTCATCATCCAGAAAATCTTATAGCAAATAAAGGAAATTGTTCTAAAAAAAATCATTTCAGGTTTGATATGCATAACCTGTGACTCATCCTTAGGTAGTAAAGTGTTCAGACTCAGGGTCTATGCTGCTCAGCGTACCCTCTGTAGACCAGCTCCGGCACCTGCTCACCTATATGCTTGACGAAGGTGAGCTGCTCTCACCATATGGAGTCCGCAGTTTGTCCAAGGTATGCAAATTGATTTTGCCGTCTTTTTATGAATGATAGATCTTGCAATTCTGATCTACAATTGAAGTCGTATGCTGAAAGAGGCTTATCTTTCCGGAAAGTCATGAAAAATAAGTATTCACGCTTGAGTGACGATCATGTCATTTAGAAATAGAAACCATTCATTGTTCCGAGAACAGAAACTATTTTATTAAAGAAAATGCTCCATCTATAGTTAAAGCTCCATTTTTTAGGCACACAAAGAGCCCTTCACGATAACCATCAATGATGAAGTTCACAGCGTTCACTACTGTCCAGGAGAGGGTGATAGCGCTGCCATGTTTGGGGGAAATAGTAACTGGCGTGGGCCAGTGTGGATCTGCTGTGAGTAGTACTTGTTCTTAGGCCACACCAAAAAAAAAAAGTTGGTCTACGGATTTTGGTTTTGAAAAAAATGGTGTGAGCTAGTGAAAAAAAAATTTCAATATTTTTTTGTCGTCCAATGGATTCCTTGCTGGAAAAGTGAGGTGAGCGATTAAAAAAAAATTAAATTTTTTGTCAAACATCACAAAGAGAAAGTGAGGTGAGCGAAATCCGAAGACAAGATTTTTTTCAAAGAAAAAAAAAATTTGTATTTCTGAAAATATGGAGTGGGCTATCTGTAGACCAACTTATTTTTTTGTTGTGGCCTTATATCCCTTAAACTATTTAAGCTGTCTAGGTCTGAGTAGAGGGAAAGTCATAAATATTAATAAGTCAGGGAAGACAGTAGTAGTATAGGAAAAGTAGTAAATGTGTCAGGGTAAGAGAGTAGTAGTATAGGGAGAGTAGTAAATGTGCCAGGAAGTTTGAAGTTTCGAAAGTTTATTGCCCATAAAACTTATAAGGCCATTCCAAATTAAAAAATTGGTCTATGGATTTTCTGTTTTAGAAAAAGAGGCGGGAGGGCGAAATTTTTATTTCATTTTTCTAGGAAAATTTATTTGTCTATGGATTTTGCATGGCCAAAATATGGAGAGGGCTATTTTCTTTTTTGGTGGCGGGGGGGGGGCTATATAATGAAACCGGTGACATCTTTACCTATCCAATGAGTGGTCTGCCATTTCTATACTTTTATTGATTGATCCTGTAAGCTCCTTGGTAAAAAAAAAAATCTGCAATTTTCCAGAAAATGATGCGGGCGGAATTCATAGACCAATAAATTTTCTTAAAAAATAAAAATTTGTAATTTGGAAATTAAGGTGCGGGAAATCCATAGACCAATATTTTAATTTGGTGTGGCCTAACAAAGATATTTTTCAGTTTACAGCAACAGTTTATACATATAACAAGTACAGTTTGTGGGTGATACGTAAGAGGGAAGAAAGACAATGTTGGATACCAAGACTGATTTCAGTGGTTTCCAAGAGCTGTAGTTGTACATTATCCTTAATCTCAGTTATAGTACTTATAGCACAGATACAAATGTGATAGTTACCTACATTGCAACATATCAACATTCCATTACACAATCATTTTCTTTATAAGCCCCTTAAAAGTTTGTAGATCCTTGGCTTTTTGAACTTGTTCCGGTAGTAAATCCCACAATAACATACCCCTGTATAGTGGGCCTTATCTATACAATTCACAATTGGGTCTGGAGATTTTTAGCTTGAGACGACTACTGCTCCTTAGGTTTCTCACAGCAACGATGAGGTTTGTCTCATCTCTACTAACCCTGTAAATTAAATTCAACAGAGCTTGTTTACGTCTCACATTTAGGTACTCAAATTCACAGGTATCATGTAGATATGGAACATGTACAACCGGGGGGAATTTGATTCGAAGACTCAACCTGAGGAAGTTGTTTTGATGGGTCTGTAAGTGGTTGACAACTGTAACTGGGCCACTGTCCAAGATGAAGTGACAGTATTCCAGTATGGGAAGTACCATTTGTCTATATATCTTTAGTGTTACATCCTTGCTTATTTATTTTTGGATCTTGCTCAACTGTAAATATTTTATATGCACATTATGGTCCACTTTTTTACAATGCTCTTTGAGATTCAGATGTTTATCAATGACTACACCAAGATAGTTAAAAGATGTGACATTTTTAAGTACAGACCCATTCAATCTTAAATTACATCAGTCCATGTTAAGTCTAGTGTTGATTGGATAACACCACAGAATTTGTGTCTTTTTAACATTTACTGTCAACTTGTTCTTACGACACCAGTCACCAATGTTATTGATGTCAACCTGGAGTTGTCTTGCCATTATATTTACTGTTTGACCATGAACTAATATTGCAAGATCATCTGCATAAAGATAGTAACTGCAGTGTTTGATATTCAAACATACATCATTGAAATACACAATAAATAACAGTGGTCCGAGAACAGACCCTTGTGGCACCAGGGTAAGACAGTAGTACCGTAATCTCCTGCGTATAAGGCCTTAAATTTCTTTTGACATGTGACACTTCCATTTAACCCAATCAGCAGCATATGGGGTCCAGGGGGTCCAATAAACACACAGCTTTTTAAATTTTGAAAATTCATTCAGTAGAAAAGAAGTTATGAATTTTTCATTTTTCTGGCCAAATCCTAAAACTCTAGGTGCGCCTTATACAACTTATACGCGGGAGATTACGTTAGTATAGGAAAAGTAGTAAATATGACAGGGTAAGACAGTAGTAGTATAGGGAAAGTAGTAAATATGACAGGGTAAGACAGTAGTAGTATAGGGAAGGTAGTAAATATGACAGGGTAAGACAGTAGTAGTATAGGGAAAGTAGTAAATGTGCCAGGGTAAGACAGTAGTAGTATAGGGAAGGTAGTAAATATGACAGTAGTAGTATAGGGAAAGTAGTAAATATGACAGGGTAAGACAGTAGTAGTATAGGGAAGGTAGTAAATATGACAGGGTAAGACAGTAGTAGTATAGGGAAGGTAGTAAATATGACAGGGTAAGACAGTAGTAGTATAGGGAAAGTAGTAAATATGACAGGGTAAGACAGTAGTAGTATAGGGAAGGTAGTAAATATGACAGGGTAAGACAGTAGTAGTATAGGGAAAGTAGTAAATGTGCCAGGGTAAGACAGTAGTAGTATAGGGAAGGTAGTAAATATGACAGTAGTAGTATAGGGAAAGTAGTAAATATGACAGGGTAAGACAGTAGTAGTATAGGGAAGGTAGTAAATATGACAGGGTAAGACAGTAGTAGTATAGGGAAGGTAGTAAATATGACAGGGTAAGACAGTAGT
This sequence comes from Acholoe squamosa, assembly GCA_949317995.1. Classification (NCBI taxonomy): domain Eukaryota; kingdom Metazoa; phylum Annelida; class Polychaeta; order Phyllodocida; family Polynoidae; genus Acholoe; species Acholoe squamosa. Next base: position 31,574,454 of record OX439041.1, on the reverse strand, counting down.
ATAGGGAAAGTAGTAAATATGACAGGGTAAGACAGTAGTAGTATAGGGAAGGTAGTAAATATGACAGGGTAAGACAGTAGTAGTATAGGGAAAGTAGTAAGGTGATTTCGGTCCTCCTCACACAAAGCTACCACTCCGAATGACGGTTTCACCCGATGGGTGTGACGTCGTTCAGAACACCATTGCTTGGCAACAGTCACAAGTGTTTACTGTCACTAGGTGACAGTGTACACTGGTATCCATGGTGTTGGTGACATGGATACATGACAACCAGTTAACAACCGGTTGTTAGGAGTAGTTTCATCCCATGGGGGCTCATCAGGCTTTTGTTTGTGTATAAAATGTGACAATTAGATTGCCAGTGGTCCCAAACCTGCAGGGGTTTGAAGTTATATGGTAAATGCTGTACTACTGGTAGCAAAGCAGGTACCGGTGCCAGTATTAGCATACTGGCGCCTGAACTAAAAAAAAAATAGTATAGGGAAAGTAGTAAATGTGCCAGGGTAAGACAGTAGTAGTATAGGAAAAGTAGTTAAAGGTGTATATAAGGCGCATCTCCGATATGAGGTGCACGTCCAATAGGGCATCCATAGTTACAGTTGATTTTAACAAGTATAGTACTAATCAAATGTAGACTATCCTTGCCTTTGAGACACCCTCCCCCCATCTTTTGCCGATTCTATAAGGTGAAACCATCCTCGTGTATAATCGATGATTTAGTGGTGTAGGGAAAGTAGCCAGGTGTAAATGTGTCAGGGTGAGACAGTAGTAGTATAAGGAAAGTGGTAATTGTGTCAGCTTAGTAATACATATGTAGTAGGTGTGTAGCATATATTTTCCGAGGGCAAAATACCAAAAGATAGTTATCTTATTTAAGTTATCTGGTGCTGTTACCTATAAGGGGAGCATCAACAAGGCTAAAGATGCTAGAAAAAAAAAGATCTGAAAGAGCTAAAAATAACACCAGCGGAAGCTTAGGACAAAGCACAAGGCAGAGCAAAACACATTTTGTGCATATAAACTTTTACTGATTCATAAAAAGTCAATATTCATCCATTCCATCCTCAGTGAATTTCCTACTCATCGAAGCCCTGCAGAAATATCAGACTTTCCATGGTTCAGATGAGACAGTTGAATATCCAACTATTTCTGGAAGGTCCTGCTCATACGGTCAAGTCGCTGATGACATCGCACAACGAATTGTCAACATCTTCCTCCCAGATAGTGAAGGACATCGTCCAGTTCATGGTAAGACATTGATATTTACAGGGGTGTGAAATTCCGAAACCAGTTTCCTCTGAAGCGCATTATACCAGCAGGGATGTAAGTCTTCAGGCATTTCCCTGATTTCGGGGATTTTCATGATCCAAAAACCTATACATTCCTATACAAAACCTATATTTAAGGGGTTCTTTTCGAGCATTTCAGGAATTTTGGTGCTTAGAGACTTCCATCCCTGATACCACCTCACAAGGATTTCTAGCTGACATTAGGGAGTGGTCATGTTTTTAACAAAAGGGGGTTTCATGAAATTCTGCGCGCGGGCAGCAAAAATTCCCCCCACCCCTCCAAGGTGTCTGAAACTTTTCCGTCCCCCCTTTTATTCTAGTCGCGCGTGGGCTTTTTCGCTCAAAAGGGGCAAACATTTTTTTGCCCCCCCCTTGTTAAAAAAATGACCACTCCCTTAATACATAAGATAAAAATGAATTCAATTGGCTACATTATTCAATTGTACAATGAGGCCAAAGTTTACCATTGGGTTACTTATCTACCTCCATTTGGGCCGACATTAGATCTAACATTGGGATAATTCTATGAATCCCCCCCCCCCACCCAATAAATGGTAATTCATTTTCTCAGTGGATTTGCACAGTTCTCAGGAATGGTCCATGTGAGCATCAAAAATGCGGGATTCTGCGTTTCTGCAGAAATTTCACACCCCTGTATTTTGAAATCTCACAAGTCCATCATTTGCACAAATACTGACAGTTAATACATAGGTACCAGTTATCTTTCTTATACAGTTAAATGATTTATTCATAGGACTTTGAGCTTTGTATCATATATTTAACCTTTATGTTGAAATTTAGGTGGTGAGATCCGTTATGCGAGAGATCCTCACTGGAAGGACCTAGTTCTCTTCAATGAGTATTTCCATGGTGATACAGGCCGGGGCTGCGGTGCCAGGTAAGATTCATGTTTATAATATTGTCAAATTTCATTCACATGCATTTTTACACCATGTATTTCTAGTTTTACATGGAAAGGGTTCAGAGCAAGTTATTTCAAAGCCCACGGGTAGATAGCCTTCAATTATTTTGTCAGTTGGCCTATTGGGGGCCATCCATAAATGACGTCATGCAAAATTTGACCATTTTTGACCCCCTCCCCCCCGCAGGGACGTGGGAAAAGAGCCCCCCCCCCCCAATCACAAACCAGGTGGGGCCTGAGTATGTCTGCCCCCCCCCCCCCCACAAAGAAAAATTGTCAAGACCTTATAAAATGCATAATCATCCAAAACATTGCATTTAAGAATAGATCTTTATGGTAATGCGATAGGAAAAATGGGGGTTTGAGCCTCAAGTCAGACCTAAAAGTCACCATAAATAAATCTTCTATATTAATGCTACATACCGTAATCTCTCACGTATAAGGCAGGTCTTATACGCCAAACAAAATGATGCTGGGTCTTCCCGTGGGAGGGACATTGCCTTGAGTTTGGGGTGCGCCTTATAGGGGGGGTATTTTTACCATAGAACCGTACTAAACTGACAAAAATCTGCCCTCAGAGGTGCGCCTTATACATGAAACAGACCTCCCTGAGTTGGGGGTGCGCCTTATGTGAGTGAGTGAGTAATGGTTGTTTAACGCCAAGCCGACAGCTAAGGTCATATTCATGGCGGAAAAAGTACATTAGACATCACGTCACAAAGGAATACATGTGCCTGTGCCCGTGCATATGGACACCAGACACATGTAAGAAAGAGGGGACAGGAAAGAGGAGATTCAAGGAACGAATATGTGCCAGTGCCCGCGCATATGGACACCACCCACACTCAGAGAGGATAGAAAAGCAAGACATAGACCCCTTTTAAAGATGGGCTGGGGCTGGGGAGGCCCGCCGGCGCCTTATGTATAGGTAGATATATATAGGTGTCGTTGTGATAAAGCGGACAATTCAAGGTCGCCACAATGGGGCCCAGCTGGAACACAAACTGGGCCCCCCAATGAAGATTTGCTTCCTACGCCTCTGGCCTTGTCGTGTTTTTTGCCACCTTTGCAATGCTGAAGGTATATAATTCCCTCATGCCAGGCTTGACACCCTCCCCCCTCCAGCATGACATAATTTATGGATGCCCCTTTGGGCCTGATGGTTATATATGACCATCTTCATGTGTAACTAATCTTCATGTTCCTTTTTTCAGTCACCAGACGGGGTGGACAGCGCTGGTCGTGTGTCTTCTTAGACAGTTGGCGCAAAAAGCAAACTAGGAATCATCAATAGACTATGCTATGGATAATTTATGAATCATAATTGTGATTACTGATTCAGTCGTTTTTAATTAGAATTGCATTTATAATTACCTCAGAGTCTGAAGCTCAATCTACCAAATATTTGATGATTTTATCAAGATTTCTTTTAGAATGGTATATTTTTATTGTACCAAATAATTTAGTTTTACTATGCTTGCAAGTTTATGATTCTAGTGTACGTCAGCTTTTAGTGCATTTATGCAAGGACCTTAGGCATTATGAAAATGGTCACAACTAAATCTGCGCTCCAGGGATTTCACTATAAATCAGGTAGTAAAGATGGACGTGATAATTACCGTAATCTCCCGCGTAGAAGACGCGGTGGGCGTAATAAGACGCACCCCAAACTCAGCAAAGGCCTTTTTGCATATAAGACACACATCTTAGGGCACAATTTTGTAAATTCAGTACTGTTCTATAGTAAAATTACCCCTCATATAAAACGCACCCCCGTCTTTAGAGTAAGCTATAAGACGCACCAGCCTTTTGTTTGGTGTATAAGACGTGTCTTATACACGGGAGATTACGGTAGATCTAAAAAATAAACACATTTTTAGTACAAGTATGTTATTCGTCTTCTATCAACTTAAAGTGCCGATAAATTGTATGTCTGACATTGAATGATGGTATTGTTAATTTGACTCACTTTTACTTTCAAGGACAATCGTTCATTCAATGGGTTTGATCGCTTAATTCACTTGGCCTGTATTTTAGATTGGTACACTTGCTTAATTTTTTCATTATGTTAAGAAATTTATAAATGGCTTAACACAGTTTACAAGCCATGGCTAATAGACACAGGGATGAAAGTCACAGAGCACAAAAATCCCTGAAATGGTTCAATATTCGCCCAAAAACCTGGGTTTTATATGTAGGTATAGGGCCTTGGAACTTCAAAATCCCTGAAGACTTTCATCCCTGTAGACTATATCAGACCTAGTATGGGGGTGGGGGATAGGTATTACATATACAATCTTTCCATCCCAAGAGGAATCATTTGGGTAAATCGACAGGGGTGAAATCCTGAAATCGACTTCCTCTGAAGCGTATTGTACCATCTCCCCAGGAATCTGTTTTTACATTATAGGGAATTGATACAAATAGTTAAGTGGACACTTCATACCACCTTATATTCATAAAGGGAAGCTTAGTACGATTCGGATGCTTTGCCATCTCTACTTTGGCTGACATTAGATCCAACATTGGGCAAAATTCACCCCCCACGCATCATAAATGCAAATTCATTTTCTCCGTGGATTTGCACAGATCTCAGGAATGGTACCGGAAAGCATCAAAACCACTGAATTCAGCTGAGATTTCACACCCCTGATCCATGACCACATACGATAGTATATTCCAATACTTGCGTCAATTTTCTGTATAGACAAACCAAAATGGCCCAAATAGTTTATACACATTTTATTACATACAATTCACATCCATTCTTTCTCACTCTTATTCACTTTTTCCTTTTTGATAGATGTAGCAAAATATCTTTATACATTTAAATGCTGGTCTCTTTACGCATTTAAACATTGCTCTGTTCATAAGGTTTCTCAAACACAACTATTTACAATCTCAGCATGTGGCAGTTTCCATTTGTCACTTAACACTATTCTTTCTCCTAAGCTAGTCCATAGATTCTGTTGATCTGAAATGGTCGTCATCAATGGTGGAATAGATATGTCCTTCGTTGCTTAGGAATTCTACCGCTTCCCTGCAATTAAGTATTTACACATTAGAAACACCCTACAGAATCTGCGACTTATGCTTGATTTTGTATATCTAAGATTTCAGCATTGCCCCATCATACTCAAATAGTAACATCTTTATGTCAACAATTTACATTTCTTGGGAGCTATTTTTCTGCTCCTATTTTTTCCCAAAGGCTTTTTATCGCTTTCTTGGAACATCAAAGCAGCATATGTATAAATCTATGTACATCAATTTACTTGATTATGAGTTGTAATTATACATACTTGATAGTATTTGCTGGCATTCCCCGAAGGCGCTCACATATGGATGAGATGCTCATTCCCTGATCGTCTCGGCAACTACGAATTACCAAGGATACCTGCAAACACGACTCGTTTCAATATAAAAAAATGTAGGGAAAATAACACAGATCAAGACGAACGCCCATCAAGGGGAGGATGCCATTTTTACTTATGCACAGAAATCAGATGTCTGTTGAAGTCAACATGGTAATTGTAGTTAATACAAAGTAAATAGGGCCATTTTAACCACAGAAAGTGCAATTAATGTCTCAGTGGATTAGAACCAACTATATATTGAAGTAAGGCGTTACCTGTTTTTGTATGTTGGTTAGACCATTCATGTTGTCTGGTTGTGCCCCAGCATATGTGTCCATGGAACTGGTGTCTCCGTACCCAACAGCCTGTGTTCCGCCTCCACCCTGAAATTACATTCATACACATTTTATTCTATAAACTCAATACAGTAAATATATTCTTACATTGAGATACCTGTTGCTAAATTTTAAGTAAATCATTTTAACATTTTAGAATCGTCATAATATATGCAGTACTAGCGTAATCTCTTGCGTATAAGGCGCGTCTTTTATGCAAGGTTTTAGTTCTCCCTGGATCCGCAAGGAGGACACTAAGACCTTTCTTTTGATATGTTACACCTCCCTAAGTTATAATAGAACATGGGTAGGGGTGGGGGGGGGGTCAGTAGGGTACGGGGGTCCTATTTACTATTTACAAAAAGTTCTACATTTATGTGAACATTTCCTTAAAATCTAGGTGCGTCTTATATGCAGGCTGAGCCTTATACGCAAGAGATTACGGTACTAAAATGTAGACTTTAATTTGTTTTTTGTTCTTTTTTGTTGTTGTTGATTTATTCAATAGCGGGGTATAACACTTGTTGCAAAATATTCCAGAAATATTTCTTTAATAACTCTGCAAACTTTGTTTCTCCTGGAATGTGTCGTCCTTTCTTAAGGCCCCACAGATATAAACTTACCGTGGCGGCTTTGGATGACTTGAGATGACAGTGGATAACCTCCAGGAGGTGGGTGGTCAGCTCGTTCATGTCAACAAGTTGGTACAAGCGGAAAGCTGCAAGGTTACGCTTCCCTCCAAATGCACGTACATGGGCAAACACTCGCACATAGGTGTTCTCTCGCATGGGAGCTGTACGTTCCTGGTCTGGATTCTGGTCCTGTAGAAGTGAAATTGTATTTGAGACATTTCTATTTAAAACACCACTATGTTAATAATTAAATGAACACCTTTTATCTACTTAATTCAAAGTATTTAAGGCCAAATATGTAAGTGTTGTGTCTTTCAGGTTACATAATGGAACATATTAGGCAGTATAGGTCTTTTTTTCTGAGGCGAAGCGATGACGCAGTTATTAAAATGCTCCCAAACATGCAACGTCTTCCAAATTGGAGAAAAAATACTGGGGTATTTATACCCTGCTTAGCTAGGTAGGGTCGGGTTAGGTGAAATAAACAATTTTTCTTTCAACCTGATTAAACCCAACTGAGTTTAAGGGAATACCTTCTTCTCTGTAAATTATATGAAACTGTCTACTTACATCATTGTCAACAAACTGGCGCACCTCGATCGGTTGTCCACTCATGTCATCTATGAAATACTCAAGTCGTGTTGGGGTCTCATTCACTGACCGAACCAATCCAACGATTGATACCTTACATAATATGTAAAGGAAATTAATACAGATTACTAACTTTTTCAAATTCCAAAGATAAAAATGAAAGTCCATGGTAAATATCCATCAAAGTTCCAAACTTGTAATGAATACAATCATAGAATCTGGATGTGTTGTGTACATTTGTTAAGAGAATATGCTGGCTCTACCTGGTGTAGCTCCATCGATCCGATCATAAATTTGTCATCAACTTGTTCAGCCTGCAGGATTTGTGCTACTGTGCATGGTGAGATGTTCTGAGCTCTGTTCTTACTCTGAAATCAGAAATAAGTTTCAAATATCAGTAGTGTTTAGACATTTAAAATGTTAACTGCTCTCAGTATGTAATATTTGATTTATCTACCAATACTAGGGATGAAAGACACAGAGCACAAAAATCCCTGAAATGATCCAATATCGGCCCCAAAACCTGGGTTTTTAGGAATGTATAGGGTGTAGGAACTTCAAAATCCCTGAAATCAGGGAAATCCCTGAAAACTTTCATCCCTGCAATACCCAGTCTAGGATTTAAAACCTTAGGCAACACCAAAAAAAGATAAGTTGGTCTACGGATTTTTGTTTTGAGAAAATGGTGTGAGCGAGCGAATCTTTATCTATCTTTTTTTTCAGAATATTACGGCATCCAATGGATTCCTTGCTGGAAAAGTGAGGCGAGAGGGCGATATGTAGACCAACTTATTTTTTTGGTGTGGCTTTAATAGAATACCTGTTACAGACAAAGAAATCATAATTTCATTGCCAGGCTCGTTCCCCGTATTAACACTATGCAGGATTTCCACAAAGTCCCCAGACTCGAGTTCCATGACATTTCTATGACAAAAATTTCAAATTTTCCATGACATATTAAGCTAATTTTGGGCATTATCAGGGTTGACCTGCCAACAAAATTCCTGAAATAGGGATGAAAAAGAATCGTTCACTTCAATGGATTTTCCAACAAATATTCAGATTTTACATGACTCCAAATGAAATTTTCAGAAATTCCATGACTTTCCCTGACAACTTTTTATTCCATGACATTCCATGACTTTCCATGACGAGTGGGAACCCTGACTATGATGTGGACAATGACATTGTGAAAGTAATTTGTGACCAGATTTGTCTAGAACTTACCCGTCTCTCTCCCTGAGAGCCAGCCTGTCCTTGAGGGGAGGAGAAGCCAGGTGAATTCATGTATCCACCACCCTGATCACCGCCGTAGCCAGCGTCACCTGTTAGCGACACACAACTCAATATTTGATATCATGTACCTAAGGTAGTGCCAAGATCATTTTCCTTAGGCCTAAAAAAAATATTGCTGTGTTCAGGTTACGGGGTTGAAAAAGATTATGGTAGGTAGATAGGGATTTTTTTAGGCCGGCTGTCAATTTTCGCGCCTACGCGACGCAAATCTGACGTGCGAGATCGTTAAAAAAACTTTAATGTCTCGATAAGTGCCAAAATATCAGATTTTCCCCAAAAATGCCCCCAAAAAAGTTAGGGTAGGGCCAAAAAAATTAGGGTAGGTAGCGTTACCTGAACACAATCTTTTTAGGCCTTATGAAGGCAGGAGGCAGATTTTAATGTGAGCATGCTCTTCGTTAGCAAAGCCAGTCAAACCACGGGGCCACTGCCTTGTATCTTTCACTTTACTAAACATGTACTGGTATGTATGTTAAAGGGAGGATCAAATCTATTCAATGATGGGTAAATATTTTGTTTATTATTTAATCTTTGGATCTTTAAGCAAAATTCAGATTCTGTCAGGCCACCCTGCATGAGTAGCCTGAACAGCCATATTACTTTTGGCAAAAAAAAAACACGGATAATGCTTGTCTACATAAAGCTAGAAAGGGTACATCATATCCATATGACAAACATGTAGACGTTCGATTTGAGGGGATTTTGGTAAACATCAACTATTAAGAGAAGGGCGGTCTTACAAACTTATTTAAATTCAGACAAATTTCCCTTAATATATACCGGTATATGGTAAAGAAGCAGCAGCTATCGGAATATGCAAAGCTATTTTACTTCTTTTTAATCAGATTTGGTCAGTTTATACAGGTTCTGAACTGTGATTTTCAATCTAGTTGAAGCATGGACTTACTAGGGATGTCATCGATATCCACAATATCGAAGGATCGTCATTATTGTTATAGTGAATATTGTATTGACATTAGTCTAATATCGATACATAACAATGTCACACTTGAAACAAGATTTTTGGTTGATTTGTCTGACATGTGTTGACACCAACAACTGCCAATATAGACATATTTGGTACCGAATTGAAGCTTATCATGTAAGTAATGCAATGGTAGTGGGATTATCTGCATTCGAGAATTTCTATTAGCGCAGTAAATTCTCAGGAAATAACAGGGGTGTGAAACGCTAAAACTGGTTTAGGCTGAAGTATATATTTTTATTAAACGAGGCAAGGGCTTTTGACACCACCTTTCTGACCTCTTGTCTACTAGCCCTTAGCCGAGTTTCTTATGATTACTAAGTTTCAATTGCTATTTTGGCCTCTAGCAGATTACATGCACCACCAAAAAACTATTCCATTACACAGCATATGCCCTATCACACCCTTCAAAGACCCCATGAGTCATATTTCTATTTACATGAAAATCTTTTGATAAATGATGAAAAAAACATTTCATGGGGTATGCTTTTCTTATATTTAGATTCCAAGAATTTGCATAGACCATCAAAACCTCATTTAGCCCTATTTCTGTTACAACTGAACCCCCAAAAATTAGTCATATAGTGAGACAAAAAGCAAGACAAAGCTATCCATGTAATAGAATTTACATTTAAGGTGTACTTTGATGGCTGTGACATGGTAATTACTGTTGGGTTTTTTCCCTATGGAGAAATGCATGGGATTTAGGGCTCTTTTTACCCTAAATAAAAGGGTAATCAAACTGTCTTTAACCCCACTTATAGACAGATTTCAGATTTTTTAGAAGAGGAGGGCATAGAGTAGGTATGGGGGCAGTGTGTGCCATGGTTATCTGGGCAAATATCTTTTGATATAGTTGATTTTGAAGGCCTTCCAATTTGGTTTATTGATAGGTTTAATTCCAAGATTCTCTCATAGACAAAACATTAGTCTTGCATTGGAGGTGAATGTAGGTGAGTACATAGAGGAGCCTAGTAGGCTTCTCTATGGTAAGTATCAGTAGTGAGATAGCTGGGCCCTTTAAGAGAATTGGCTTCCAATCATTTCCCATGGGAAAGGAAGGAAATGTAACAAGTAATTGTAACAAGGTCACATCACCTTGGCTACACTGTCTGTGATGTTAATTGTAGGATCAACAATGACTGTCTATGGCTGGCTGGGCTGGGCTATGGTCGGAGGGGGCCATGGTTGGGGGGGGGGGCTATGGTCCGGGGGGGCTATGGTTGGGGGGCTATGGTCGTGGGGGGCTATGGTCGGGGGGGGGGGGGGAGGGGGAGGGGCTATGGTCAGGGGGGCTATGGTTGGGGGGCTATGGTCGTGGGGGGCTATGGTCGGTGGGGGGGGCTATGGTAGGGGGGGGGTATGGTCGGGGGGGCTATGGTGGGGGGCTATGGTTGGGGGGGGTATGGTCGGGGGGGGGGGCTATGGTTGGGGGGTATGGTTGGGGGGCTATGGTCAGGGGGGCTATGGTCGGGGGCTATGGGCGGGGGGCTATGGTCGGGGGGTATGGTCGGGGGGGGGGGGCTATGGTGGGGGGCTATGGTCAGGGGGGCTATGGTCAGGGGGGCTATGGTCGGGGGGGGAGGGGGGAGGGGCTATGGTCAGGGGGGCTATGGTTGGGGGGCTATGGTCGTGGGGGGCTATGGTCGTGGGGGGGGGCTATGGTCGGGGGGGTATGGTCGGGGGCCTATGGTGGGGGGCTATGGTTGGGGGGGTATGGTCGGGGGGGGGGCTACGGTTGGGGGGTATGGTCGGGGGGCTATGGTCAGGGGGGGCTATGGTCGGGGGGCTATGGGCGGGGGGCTATGGTCGGGGGGGCTATGGTGGGGGGCTATGGTCAGGGGGGCTATGGTCAGGGGGGCTATGGTCGGGGGGCTATGGGCGGGGGGGCTATGGTCGGGGGGGCTATGGTCGGGGGGCTATGGTCAGGGGGCTATGGGCGGGGGGGCTATGGTCGGGGGGGCTATGGTCAGGGGGGCTATGGTCAGGGGGGCTATGGGCGGGGGGCTATGGGCAGGGGGCTATGGGCGGGGGGGGCTATGGTTGGGGGGCTATGGTCGGAGGGGGGGGCTATGGTCGGGTGGGGCTATGGTGGGGGCTATGGTCAGGGGGGCTATGGTCGTGGGGGGGCTATGGTCGTGGGGGGGCTATGGTCGGGGGGGCTATGGTCGGGGGGGCTATGGTCGGGGGGGCTATGGTCAGGGGGCTATGGTCAGGGGGGCTATGGTCGGGGGGCTATGGTCGGGGGGACTATGGTCGGGGGGCTATTTTGGTTTATTGATAGGTTTAATTCCAAGATTCTCTCATAGACAAAACATTAGTCTTGCATTGGAGGTGAATGTAGGTGAGTACATAGAGGAGCCTAGTAGGCTTCTCTATGGTAAGTATCAGTAGTGAGATAGCTGGGCCCTTTAAGAGAATTGGCTTCCAATCATTTCCCATGGGAAAGGAAGGAAATGTAACAAGTAATTGTAACAAGGTCACATCACCTTGGCTACACTGTCTGTGATGTTAATTGTAGGATCAACAATGACTGTCTATGGCTGGCTGGGCTGGGCTATGGTCGGAGGGGGCCATGGTTGGGGGGGGGCTATGGTCAGGGGGGGCTATGGTCAGGGGGGGCTATGGTTGGGGGGCTATGGTCGTGGGGGGGGGGCTATGGTCGGGGGGGGGGAGGGGGGAGGGGGGAGGGGCTATGGTCAGGGGGGGCTATGGTTGGGGGGCTATGGTCGTGGGGGGCTATGGTCGGTGGGGGGGCTATGGTCGGGGGGCTATGGTGGGGGCTATGGTTGGGGGGGGGTATGGTGGGGGGGGGGCTATGGTTGGGGGGTATGGTCGGGGGGCTATGGTTAGGGGGGCTATGGTCGGGGGGCTATGGGCGGGGGGGCTATGGTCGGGGGGTATGGTCGGGGGGGGGGGCTATGGTCAGGGGCTATGGTCAGGGGGGCTATGGTCGGGGGGCTATGGGCGGGGGGGCTATGTCGGAGGGGGGCTATGGTCGGAGGGGGGGCTATGGTCGGGGGGCCTATGGTTGGGGGGCTATGGTCGGGGGGCTATGGTCGGGGGGGCTATGGTCGGGTGGGGGCTATGGTCGGGGGGGCTATGGTCGGGGGGGCTATGGTCGGGGGGGTATGGTCAGGGGGGCTATGGTCGGGGGGGCTATGGTCGGGGGGCTATGGTCGGGGGGCTATGGTGGGGGCTATGGTTGGGGCGGCTATGGTCAGGGGGCTATGGTCAGGGGGGCTATGGGCGGGGGGCTATGGGGGGCTATGGTCGGAGGGGGGGCTATGGTCGGGTGGGGCTATGGTGGGGGGCTATGGTCAGGGGGGCTATGGTCGGGGGGCTATGGTCGAGGGGGGGGCTATGGTCGGGGGACCTATGGTCGGGGGACCTATGGTCGGGGGGGCTATGGTCGGGGGGCTATGGTCGGGGGGCTATGGTCGGGGGGCTATGGTCGGGGGGCTATGGTCAGGGGGCTATGGTCGGGGGGCTATGGTCGGGGGGGGCTATGGTCGGGGGGCTATGGTCGGGGGGCTATGGTCAGGGGGGCTATGGTCGGGGGGCTATGGTCGGTTGGGGGGTACTTAGGCATGCCTCAATACTCAGAGCTGTGCTGGTAGTTGTGTTGGGAGGGGGAGGAAGACAATCAAGCAGCTAAATGTGTCCTTAATGACATAGTGGGAAAGTCATGGGCAAGTCATCTAGCCTAGGCTCTGTACCCTTGCCTCGTTTCCTTTCTGTCTCTCCAAGACATACTCAAACAGCTAATTAAATGTATTATACCACCTTTTTGGGGCTTCAGTATGACTTAGATAACAGCAGAAACCAGTTTGGAAGGTATCAAAACAATGTGAGACCATATAGTTTCAGTCATGCCCCAAGACTCATAGACCCTTTTTAAAGGTACAAAGTATATACTTTAAGAGGGAGGAGTCACACATGTACAAGATAGTGATCTAATGATGATAAATCAATAAGAAGGTGAGGGTAAATATACTTAATTCTTAAAAAATGAAATAATAAAAGTATCCCTATGAAAGGTTTGTTTGTTTAGTTTTACGTCCGGGGGCCATAAAGGAACTCAGACATTCAAGGTTTCTTGGACATTAAGTCCTTTCTTTTCTGTTTGGACAGGTATTTATATGCTGTTTGCCCGACACAGCAGTGACCGAATCTATGAATGACCGAATCTATGAGAAGAATGACCGCATCTATGAGGAGGGGTGAGGGGGAAAACTGCTACCGGGGCTTCATTCCCCTACTCTTTTCGAAGGATAGCAAGTGTTCTTTTATTTGCCTGGTCCCATAGACGGGGCCAGACAAACCAAGGCCTTTGATCACTCAGACATGGTTCACTGAGGGGGAATCCCATGGCAAAAGGCAAGCATGTAGACAAGGGCCCGCACATATGGACACCAGCTGCCCACACGCTCACCCCAAGCCACAAGAAACCCCAAGTTTGTCGCCTTTTACGAATCTGGTATGCCCACTGGTAGAATGGAAGGAGAATTCCTCCGTGGACTCCCAATGAAGTTATTCTGCTCCTCCATGCCCTCACATGAAGGTCCCCACTCCACAGGGGGAACACCTATGAAAGGTAGCTGCTTCTAGGATAGATTATGGGCTTACACATGTATTTATGCTGGTTCCATCTTTTCTACAGTATTGCATGTACTTTATAAAATCTTTCAACATTTTACCAAGATCCTCATAGTCCAAAAGTTATGGTCAATCTTTGGCATGGTAATTTGGCATATAGGCTAAGATTTGCTCCTTCCGAACCCCCCCCTCACACACACACCCATTGGATCCTTTTGAAGCAAGGATCCACTGCTTCTTAAAATCGGGAAAAAATCGGAATATCGAGACAAAAAATTGTGATAATCGGGATGGACAAAAATCCTAGGTCTTACACAGTGGTATATTGTGTACCGTAATCTCCCGCGTATAAGGCGCGTCTTATACAGGGGGTTTTAGTTCTCATTGGATCCACAAGGGGGACACCAAGACCTTTCTTTTGATATCTTACATGCCCCCTTGGTCATAATAGAACATAAGGGGGCCCAGGAGGGTCCAGGGAGGCCCAAGCTACACATAGGTTTTTGAATTTTGAAAATTCATTCAGTAGAACCAAAGTTATGAATTTTTTATTTTTTTGAGAATGTTCCAAAACTCTAGGTGCGCCTTATACGCGGGCTGCGCCTTATACGCGGTAGATTACGGTAGGTCTATGGTTGAAGTGAAGGTTGAAAATTGTTTTATTGGCCATTAAATCCCACACATCATGTACATTTGAGCTTTTCCCATGATAGTGAATATAATACCAAAATATTTAACAATTGATATAACTTACCGTAATCTCCCGCGTATAAGGCGCGTCTTATACGAGAGGTTTTAGTTCTTTCTGGTTCCGCAAGGGGGAGATCAAGACCTTCATTTTGATATCTTACACTCCCATATAACCTCATTAGCTGAATATCGGGTGCAGGGGGGTCTGGGGGGTCCATGCAACACATATGTTTTTAAATTTTCAAAATCCATTCAGTAGAACAAAAGTTAGGAATTTTTTATTTTTCTGGTCAAATCTCTAAACTCTAGGTGCGCCTTATATGCGGGATGCGCCTTATACACGGGAGATTACGGTAAAATTTGAAATACTTATGTTATACCTCTTGAAATTAATTGACACTCAATTATGTTACTACCCTCGTATTAGCAACACCCTGACTTTGTGCCGATTCTATATTTTGACCCTACAGTCAAGGGGGCGTAAAAAAATTCCACCAACCCCCTCCCCTTGATAAATAATGACCGCTCTTTTCCAAAATGCCCCCCCCCCCATCTGCCTAGATCTAGAATACTGTATTCAGAGATGCCACTCACTGGCCAACAAAAACCAGGAAAACTGGACTTTGGACACATTTTCCCAGGAATTTAACACAATTCAAAACGGGAATCTTGGAATCAAAACCACGAATTCCTGGAAAATCAGGAAAAGTGGCATCTCTGTGTATTATACATCCAATCCCACCTGGCAATAAACTATTAGGCCTTTCAATAGTGCAAAAAGCTTGTTAGGCCACACCAAAAAAATAAGTTGGTCTACGGATTGTCCTCTCCATATTTTCGTAAAATACAATTTTTTTTTTCTTTGAAAAATATCTTGTCTCCGGATTTCACTCGCTTCACTTTCTACAAGTTTTCTCTTTGTGGTGTTTGGCAAAAAAATTTTTTAAATAAAATCTTTTCGCTCGCCTCATTTTTCCAGCAAGCCTTCAATGGTGTCCAATGGGTTCCTTGTTGCAAGGAATCCATTGGACGCCATAATATTCTTAAAAAAAAAAAAAAAAAAAAAAAATCGCTAGCTCGCACCATTTTTTCAAAACCAAAATCCAGGCCAACTTATTTTTTTAGTGTGGTCAAATAAAGTCTTTTTGCTCGCCTCACTTTTCCAGCAAGGAATCCATTGGACGCCGTAAAACTCTTAAAAAGAAATAAATAAAAATTCTCTCGCTCCCACCATTTATTCAAAACCAAAATCCGTAGACCAACTTATTTTTTTTGGTTTGGCCTTAGATCTACTGCATCCGGGTCAACGGGGTAAAATTTACCGTAAATTAGTAACTATAAAATAGTGCGACTCAGACTTTGAGTTGACTTGAGGTAGCGAAGTCAGCCAAATCTGCCTGCCCACTCCGCACATCTGTCACAGTGGTAAATAGGTGCTGGTAAAACATTAATTCTGCAGGTTCCACTGGACAGATTTACTTCAAAATAGTATCAAAATAAAGGGAAAATGTACCTCTATCTCACTGATATAGATTTTCACTTCTCTCATGTGATTTTCTGTTGATTAGAACAGCATATAGATGGTCAAGTTTGTAAATCCTGTCAGCTGACCTGTGTGAGTTACCTTAACAGCCCTGCACTTATTGCAGAAGTATATGGGTATTGTCTTTTCTAAACATAGCTAGACATAATCCATTATTGGGACCTTGTCACCAACATATAGACCTACATTTTGAGGTGATTTTGAATATCGAATGATTATTAAGAGAAGGGCGGTCTTACAAACTTATTCAACTTTGGACCTATTTTCCTAAATAGATATTTGTTACTGAAGCTAACAGAACCAACAGGGTTATTCTTCAACATCATCTTATTCAGAATATACCGTAAACTCCCGCGTAGAAGACGCGCTGTGCGTATAAGACACACCCCAAACTTAGCACATGCATTTTCGCGTATAAGACGCACATTTTAAGGCTCAATTTTGTAAATCCAGTACTGTTCTATAGTAAAATTACCCCTCGTATAAGACGCACCCCCAACTTGAGAGAAAGCTTTAAGACTCCCCAGCATTTTGTTTGGCGTAGAGGACGCGTCTTATACGCGGGAGTTTACGGTAATCAGTTTATACAGCAATAGTGCTGCGATTTTCTGCGATTTTGAAATTGCTGGATGCATATTACCAAAATATCCATTAAAAAATTATTCAAATCTCTAAATTTAGCTTGATATTTAAAATACTTATCCCTCTCATAATTAGATACAATTTGGATATGTTAATCTGCTATTATTTAGCTTTAAGAATGTGTCTTTGGTTAGTAGATCAGCCTTTCCAGTCAGAAGATATTAGTATTTATATGCAATGATGCCTAAATACCCCACGCGCAGTGCATGTTTAATGGTCGGTCTTATCTACATATTATGCCGAGAGTGTGGGGTAGAGAAATGACAGAAATTTTTTTTAGCGCCTCCCACGCCGCGTAGCGGCGGTACCGCGAAGCGGTACGGGAGTGCGCTATGATGATTTCATTTGCCCCATGTGATGAGGTCTCACAATACAAAATAACAGTGGGAGGCGTTTTTTTACGCGGTCACAACGGCATTTCTTGTTATATTTCCAATATATAAATTGGTGTAGAATCGCTTCTAATATGGGTATCAAATTGATTTAAAAAGCTATGAATTGCAAATTTTAATCCCTTTCATATGCTGTATGACTTGTCAAATTCTGTTGAAGTCCAGATTTTTGGCTGACTTCGCTACTTGAGGCCCCTCCAGATGTGTATTGCACCAATTCATGGGCGATAATAGATGCACTCTAGTACTCACTCAAAACAAAAGTAAGTTTTTACCCCATTCATCGGAGTCATCCTAAGAGAATCGTGCCACCACATATATACAATAACCTAGACATTATATATATATATAAAGAATTCGTCAAAAAATCTACCTACCACCCTGGTTGTTCCACATTTTTACTTGTAAGGATTTTCGTTGTCAAAATGGCAGTGCTGGCGGGAAATACGTCGTCCGCGCTCAGCCAATGAAATTATAGAACTATGACCTTGACCTGAGAAGGTTCTTTCTACGCATGTACAATAGCTGTCGATGACTATGATTGGTTCAGGTATTTCCTTAACGCGGTCGTTTGAATGTTGTTTTGACCAGGCAGAGCCAAAATGAAGAAGGTATTTTCTATCAGCTTATTATTATTATAGATGATTGTAAACCAAAAAGTTGTCATTCTAATGAGTACTTTCCCTAGGTACACTGTTGAAGTCCATTTTTTTTTTGCTTAGGCGATAGAGGTCCCGAGAAACCACTGTCACTGACTCGCGAAAGACTCTGGTCTACAATGACTACATGATTAGTGACAGTATAAGTGTCAAACACGAAGCCGAAGGGAGAAGGGAACCCCCCGAAAAATCTGATACTGTCAACATCCATTCCATGACATTCGACAATCGTGACACTGTCATTGACTTAAGAATACGATTTAGGATAGGTCTGCCATGATAGAGATAACAGTAATATGGTTTTAAGTGTATGCGAATATTTAAGTAAGTACTTGCCTGCGGCTGACAGAAAAAAAGAAGGGAGGTGGTTAAATGTGGGGTGTGGCATCCAGTCAGTCTTCAGGTTTTATCAGGATTTCCTGATTTCTGAAATTTTGCGGAAGCGATATTCGCACCTCTACGATGTGCGTATAACTTCTTATTTTCACCTCCGCAAGGTGCATATAATCATTATAGGCACAGTCACAAAATTTTCAAATACATTAGATGTGTAAACTGATGTTATGGCTGGATAGATCTAATTGAAATAGGTATTCAGTGAAAATTTCAAGTCAATATCTTGTTTAGTCTCTGAGAAAATGACAATTATGTCCTCTGAGAATTCTGCCCATTATCTCATAGTGAAGCATATAGGACGTTGTGACCGCTGACAGATAACTGCCTGGTGGTGAAAACACATTTTTCTGTTCTCATTTTATCAATTTTTAACCAATTTCCTTCAAATAAAAAATTTAATGATGAGTGTTGGATGCCCAGTCGATCTAGCTCACCTGTGACCTTCTGTCGGTCAAGGTCATTTAAGGTCAAGGTCAAAGGTCACTTTTCAGCGAGACCTAAATTCTACCTAAATTTAAAGAGACTACCAAATTTACCTGGTAATAAAAGTATGCTTAAATACTATAAATGTGTATCAAATACCCTACCAGCCCAGGTGACCTCATTTTCAGGTCATTTAAGGTCAATGTCATTTAAGGTCAAGGTCAGAGCTTAATCTTTGGTCTCCGGTGTCATGTGTCCAAAATTTTTGACCCAAAATTTTCAGGAGAGTCCCTTGGCTCACAGCTACAAATGACCCATCATTGGATTTGTCTTGATGAGTAGGATCAATTTATGGCCTCAATAGTGTGAACAAACCAGTAAAAGTGTGTGAACCAAAGCTCTGAAAAAATACATTTTTCAATTCCTCCAACAATTCAACTTTCCCCTCACCTAATCTTTAAAATTTTGGCACCACTAGAATCCTTGAATCAATAGCTTTCCATTGGTACCCTAGCCATGCCTGTGCATTTGTAAACAAGGTCAGGATGATGATAGGCATGATGTCATAGAAAATTCCCATATGCGGAAAGTAGGTCACACATTTCGCGGCAGGGGGTACCCTTGCAGTATGGGGCTTTATGACTGTGCCTATATAATCGCCCTTATACGCACCATGTTGAGGTGAGAATAGCAGCACTGTTCTTCTTGATGTGGTGAAGACAAAGTTCCTTATTTTCACCTCGATGAGGTAGAGGTACAGCAGCCTTAGTAGGCCATTACCAGGGGGGCTTCCCGGCCCCCAAAATGGCCAAAAAAAATTTCACCACCCCCCCCCCCTTTAAGAGGGGTCTGAAATTTCCTGCACCTGCCTTTATAAAGTTTAAGTAAAGGCTTTAATTCTACATCAGTAAGGGAGTGGTCATTATTTATCAACAGGGTGGGCTGGTGGGTTTTCGCACAGACATGTGAAAAATTTTTTATGCTTCCCCCCTTGGCCTTGCCCCTTGACGGTGGCCAAAACTTTTTGCGTGCCCCCCCTGCTCCGAGGTGGGGAGAATTTTCATGCCCCTCTTTGATCTATAGTAGCGCGCGCCGCGGGCTTTTTGGCTAAAAAGAGGGTAAATTTTTTTAGCCCCCCCTCAAGAGGGGTCTGAAATTTTTACGCCCCCCTCAAACCCACCAGCCCCCCCTGTTGTTAAAAAAAATCATTGAGACTAAAAGTCCAGGAGCTACGGCAACGCTCCAACGTCTGTGCCGAGAGTGCCGAGGACAAACTGGTGCTTTGTGCACAGGACTCCCCATTACGTATCAAGATAAAACCCCTACACTGGAGCTCTGCGCATATTTGAAATGCTGATTACGGCCAATATGAAGCTCTAAATTCCAACTGCTTTACCAGTGTAGAACGATCTCTGCCATTATTTCCTACCCTGTGGATGATAAAGCTGTAGATGCTAAATATTCTGAGATTTGGGATTTTGAATGATGCACGCTATACTGAGGCACCCAAATTTGTCCCCCGGACAGTATGGCGCAGTCCGTGTACATGTGACACGTAACCCTGGTGACGTGCTACGCATTGTGGTTAGTCGGACAAATGATCATTCTGTTACCCAAAAGAACTTTTTTTAAGAAGGGTCTCAAATTTTTTTATCCCCCAAAGCCACCCTGCTCTAGTAGGGACGAGTCATTTATTGCCAGCTTGGGGGGGGGGGCTTGATGGATTTTGGGGATCGGTAGATTTTTTTTCCAACCCCCACCCACCACTACAGGTCATCTTATGACAAAAATGATCGTGACCAAAAGTATGACCCCCCCCTTTGAAAATTCTGAGCCCCCCTTATTTTCACCTCAATGTGGTACACCTCGAGGAGGTGAGCGCTTATTCGCACCTCGTGGATGTGTGTATAACATCAGCCGAAATTTTGAATGACATTTATTTTCCTTATACAAGTGCCAGTGGTAAGGAGGGCTGTTTTGAAAAATAGGAGGATTTTATTTCAAGTAAATATGTGGCTTCCTTATATTTGCCCATTTCTGACTAAATTACTGTTACATCCCTGCATCCTATAAAGCTTGATAAAGATAGATCTACCCATAAATCATGCGGACGGTAACCATGATGCATAGCATGTCACCAGGGTTACGTGTCACGTGCACACGGACCCCGCCATATTGTCCGGGGGACAATTTTATCTGCCCCAGCACTGCGCGCACCATTGAAAGTGATGATTCTCAGAGTATTTAGCACTTACAGCTTTATCACCCACAGGATTGAAAGTAATGACAGAGATCATTCTACTATGAAAAGCATTTAGATTTTCAAGCCTTATAATGGCCGTAAGGTGCTTTTCAAAAGTGCACAGGGCCCCAGTGTAGAATTTTTATTATGCCACAAAACAGTGGGCACAGAGCACCGCTTTGTCCCCGGCTTCCGGTGTGCCGATGTTGGCACATTACCCAAGGTTACCGGACTTTTCGTCTCAACGAATTAAATCTTAATAAATGCTCATTCAATCACTTCCTGCCCTAGCCTAAGCCACTGTTTCTACAGGGGTAGCATGTTTAACTCGAAAAGCGAGTTATAGGCCTGCACTTTCAGTCATTTTGGTTGTGCGAATAAGTTTTAAAAAAAAGATGGAAATTTTGTATATAAGAGGCAGAATTACTTGATGAATTTGTAGTGCCATTAAAGGAGGAGATGTAGGGGTCTTGCAGGAAAAGGTATTTCATTACAAAGGTTTTTCAATTTTGAGAAATTGTCAATATTGTACAGACTCAGTTGGTTGGCAGCCATAAGACGCTTTTTGCCTCCAATGGTAAAGGTATATGATGTTGATCCATGTATCAACTTTACCGCCCTTTTTGGCAATATGGTGCAAATAGCGCAGTTTTGGCAGGAGTTATGTGAATAGTGGCTTGGTGGTGCGAATAACCTGTGTAAGGGAGGCAAAAGGGTGCATACTTGGAGAATCGACCTGGCCCTCCTTGGAGACGAATGTTGATGCCGCCACGGTTCCCGGGTGCCTGGGCAAACGTGGGTTAGGGGGCAGAGCCCCCGATCAAGGATTTATGCCAGATCTCATCTGAATTTGAATTAGATTCAGATGAAACATATGGAAACTTAAATGGAAGATTATTATTCAGATGAGATCTCATCTGAAAACAGTCCGAAGTGTGTGACAGCATGGTCCCACCATGTCTCTGAGGAACTGAAGCGGCATGAATGTTTGTCTCCAGTGTGACATCATCCTACTTCTGGCCAGGTCGAAATCCCCAGACGACACCCAGATGCGTAAGGGAGTGCTGATGCAACAGGATGAGAGCTACTCACAGGCTTTTCATTTTTCGGGTTATCAGCAATTTACATTGCTGCATTATATTTTTTTTTCAGAGTTCCCACTGGTCAGTTAAAAGTCAGTTAAACCCATTTTTCTTTAAAGATCAGTTAAGAAGATATTTTGGGGTAAAGTCAGTTAAAAATGGTATTTTGACTATTTTAAGGGGGTGATTGTCAAGATTTCACGCGAATTTGAGAAATTCTTTAACGGCCGCTCTTCAGAGCTGATGAATTTTTTTTTCGTGAACCCCATGAATTATTCAACATTTGGTCAGTTAAAAGCCGATAAATGTCAGGTAAAAGTCAGTTAAAACCATAACCCGTAAATGGTGGGAACCTTGTTTTTTTTTATTACTATTCTAAGCCTAGGGGAGTGGTTATTTATCAACAGGGGGTGGTGAGTTTTCTCACAGATGCGCGAAAAAATTTTATGCTACCCTCATTGAAAGGTAGTCAAAATTTTTGACCCCCACGCCAGAGAATTTTCGTGCCCCTCTTTGATTTAAAGTAGCGCACAGGCCTTTTTGCTTAAAAGAGGGTTAATGTTTTTAGCCCCCCCCCCTCAAGAGGGGTCAAAATTTGTCATGCCCTGCCCCTCAGTAGTGATCTGAAATTTTTACGCCCCACCTGTTGAAAAATTATGACCACTCCCTAAACCAAATAAAGCTGTTCTCATGGCATTATTTAGTTCCATTATTTAATATTGCCTTTTTTATATTGGTTAGTGGTACCTGTACCGTTATACCGGTACCTCGTCTATAAGGCACACCTATATAGGCATCCTGTGTTCGAGGAAGATATTTTTTAGAAAAAGCAGAAAAACTTGATTTTTTTTTAGTAGAATGTAGATCTACAGTAATGCAACACTGAAGTCTGAAGTAATTGTGATTCTACTGTCATTGTCATTAAATTTTTCTTTTCGGTGAGGGTCCTGTTTTTCAAACCAGGGATACATTAGATAAATTTGACAGGATTGTAAAAAAGAAAATCCATTTCCATAAGCACCGAAAAAATCTGATTTTATCCCCCAAAACTAGAATAAAAATTTAGGATACTAGATCTAGGTCTAAATACAGGTACAATAGATAGCTTTAACTGAAGGCAACTTTTTCCTTTTAGGCCTAACCCATAGTTCTGTAGTTAGTCAACCCAGGCCAATGTGTTCGTTCTCATGTTTCTATAATGTTGTATTTGCAGGCAACGGTGCTACAGGACATCAAGAACACCAACAGTTCAGATCCTGATCCACCAGCTCCAGGCCGGCGCAAGAAAGATAGGTTGCGAAAAGCGGTCACAACTGATAAAGTCGAGGATCTTAATGTATCAGATAATAATTCACCAGCACACAAACTAAACCTGCCACTTCTGCAAAGAATCCAAATGGCTTTAGAGAAGACGAAAGAAGGTAGTGTTCCTGCCAAAGTAGATAAGGGGGAGGAGCAAGTCGGTACCACACAAGTGCCAGATAGTATTTCTCTGGTGCAGACCCCTGCTGATGAACCCATAAATGATGATAACAAAGAGGCGAGTTCCATTGAAGTGAAGGATGACATTCTGAGCTCACAGTCTCTAAATGTAGGCGTGCGGGTCAATGATATGACTGTTTCCACAACTAGTATTCTCGAAGACACTACTGCCAATTCCAGTTTGGATCAGGCCTTCTGCAATATTAGTGAATTAGAACAGTCTTATGTTAATTCTCAGTCCACGGTTTACACAGACACTAACGTGCAGTGCGGTGTAGAAGCACAAGTAGACCTCAACACAATACCCAAATCAGAAGAAGTACCTGTCTGTGCAGGTAACCCTCAGGAAAGCTGTGATAAACTCAGTACCGGTAATGTTCCCAGTTGTTCCTTAGTTTCCCCTGATGAGCAACACATCATAAAGGAATCCGAGACTGATACAGAAAGGGTCACAGCCCAATCTAGGACTCGTGAAGAGGAAACAACAGCTTATGTGTGTGTTTTGTCCCAACTAGAAGAAAATCAAAGCATCCCTTCCACTTCCACTAAGGACGATTATATAAATGACCCCAGTGGCACTAAAAGTGACTACTCAATTAAGACTGTAACTTCGACAATAGCATTGCGTTCCGAAGGTAAAAGTGTGCCAAATCCTGATGTGTCAACTCCAAAGGACATTCTTGATGACGTAGACCTTGAAGTAGAAAACTTTGTCGCAGGCCGTGAATCTAAACGTAGGAAATCATCACGGAGGCGGTCACAGCAAGTGTTAAGTATTCCTGCATTGATCACAGAAACAAGCCCAGAAGAATCTAGTAAAGAGGAAGGTTAGTTATAAAAGATTTTTTTTATTTTCCTGTGATATTCATCGCATCAGCAATGATAAACAATCGACACTGCAAAAGAGAGAAACATGAGATATTTATGGCTATAACACCTACTGTTTACCGAATTCCATAGCACTGTCATGTCGTCATAATATTGTGCTAGAATGAAAGGTTCACCAGGTATACAGTTATTAGTTAGACTTGGTAAATATTTGTATCCCTAGGCTCATACAGATTTCAATGTTACAGGAGCAAAGGCAGCAGAAGATGCCACCCCCCCTTTGTGTATCATTAACGACAAGAAGCGAGGCGCCCGTGGCCGCCGTAAGAGACCTGCAGCAGCGGCTGAGACTTCTGCATCCCCAGTGGATGACTGCACTGATACCCCACTGTCTGATGAGCCTGCAGGTATGTGTTTTTCTGGGTCTCTACCTGAGAGGGAGTCATAAAAGAATGTACATTTTTGCTATCTAAAGCTCAACATTTCACTATTATTAAACCTTCAAATAGGTTAATTCTGATTTTAGATATCTTGAAATATAAAGAATCCTTCTCTATTGCAATATTTTTAGATGTAAATTGATTTTACCCCTTGCAGGGCGTGGAACACCAGATACTGATGTCAGTGACCATAGTGTACATAGTACCAGGAGTTCACCGGCTACAACTCCTGTAACACATGCTGAGTCCTTGTCTATATCACCTGAAGATGATGTACAAAAAGGTACCTTTCACTTCTTTTTTCCAGGCAGATTTTGCTACGTTTTACACCCACCCACTTTTCAGTTAATTCACCATTAAATAGTCTTGAACTGCAATTGATCGGAAGACAATGGTAGTACGAATTAATAGTTAAAGCTGAGTTCGCATAGGTCAGGGAAAGTCGGGAAAAACGTGGTAAGGGAATTGTAGAAAAACTTGCAATCAGTCATGATATTCTTGTGTGCACCAGTATGACTACCGAGTATGTCTGATCTAAAACTAGGAAATCTGTCAACTCAGTATCTCCGGTTACTAGTATGAAAACTGAAGCTCCTGTGAGCCCATAACATAGCATCAAGGTTTTCAACAAATCCTTATTACTTCGCAGGTGTTGCTGGATCAGACCTTACTACACCATCTGTATGTCTTATAGACGACCGCAATTCACGACAACGTAGGAAAAAGTCACCAGTGACAGCAACATCGCCGCAGGACGATGGTGAATCAGAGAAGTTGGCAGTTGTCAGCCAACAACAAGAAGGTACAAAGAAATTACTGGTTATGATACCGGCTAAAGTCACATGTCACTGGTTTAAGAAATTACCATAATATCATGCGTGTAAGGCGCATCCCGCGTATAAGACGTACATAGAGTTCAAGAATATGGTCAGGAAAATAAAAAAAATATATATCTTTTGATCTACTGAATGGATTTAAAAAATTCAAAAAGCTAAGTGTAGATGGGGCTCCCTGAACCCCCAATGTTCTGTTATAACTTAGGGAGAATGTAACATATCAAAAGAAAGGTCTCAGTATCCCCCTTGCGGATCCAGGGAGCACTAAACTCGAGAGATTACGGTAGTTGGTATGAACGCCTAGTGAAAAATAATATTTGTTCCTTTTATGACTTCATTTAGTGCACATGTAATAATGATGGTGGATTTGAATAGTTTAATATGAAAACATTGCCTTTTCAGTTCAAAATGAGATGGCTCCTGCAGTATGTATTAGTAGTGGGCGTGGATCAAGGGGACGGCGCCGTAAGGCACCGGCTGATACTTCACAATCAACTGACGACTCAGCATCAGCATCACCAGGGGAAGGCGTGCAATGCCAAGAAAACACAGGTTATCACTATTTATGCTAAATTCAGGCTATAGTAATCAGTGTTCCCTCAGGTCAGGGAAAATAAAGTGGTCAGGGAAAGTCAGGGAATTTTGCACTGAGTCAGGGAAAATCTGCCAAAATCATCACTTGTGCTTGATATTATACAAGTTTCCCCTAAGGGCATTCAAATATTACTTCCAAAGATTTACAGTTTTTTTTTCTGAAAGTAAGGTTTGATTTACTATTGATAACTTATAGTAAAATTTGTAATTGCTCTCTATATACCCTTGATATAGGTTTATTGGTATTGGTACGGTATTTCAGATTCTGCTAGGCTATAATCTGGTCATGGAAAATGATTATTTTAGGTCAGGGAATTTCAATCTGAGATTTTTGTGGGAACCATGGTTATGAATATTCTAGATTTATATTAGACACTAATAACGTGTCACTGCACAAGATCAGAGATGCAGTTGTTCCTGTTTTTATGTCTGATTTCAATTTTTTGTAAAGGCCTTTATGACCTCAGTGATGAAAGTCCTCATGAAGTTTCCTGAAATCAGGATTTTCTTTTTACCAGTATTTTATATTTTTTTCTTTCAGTAAAATAATATTTCCCATAGTGCTTATAATTCTTTCTTTTTTATTACTGTCAGTGAAATATTAGACATTTGTAAATATTCAGTCTATAGCTTCTATTCTATTTTTTTTAGTTAAGTTACATGTGTCATTGTTAGATCCCTCACTCATAATAGGCCCGACAGGCCCACTGTACGGCTGCATTCTGCCCAGTCAGAGCCACCCACACTCAGTGTGTACAACCACTCCCCTCAGGAAATCCTGACACCCACCACAAACTCCCCTTACTGAGCCTTACCCCTCTCAGGATTTACTGAAACCCCTAAAGCTGTGGGTAATAAAATCCCCAGACAGCTGTATTCATCTTAAATAAATGGCATGAACATGTATTATGACACACTAACTTAGCAACCACCCCATCTCGACACACCTACCACCATAGGAAAGTATGAATGGTAATGCACCATGGTAATGTGCTTCTCATAGTTTTGTATACATGTATATACTACAGTCAGACAGAGTGAACCCCAGTGTGAAGAGGGGCTCACATTCCTTGACACAGATACTAAGAATAGAATTAAGGAGGTCAGGTGGGAGGGTGTGGACAACTCTGGACATCCAACCCCTCCTCCCACAAACCACCCTGCACTCTGTGACACCCTTATTAGTAGCCACCTCCACCTCCAAGTACTTACACTCTAAGTTAAGATTGTGCAGATGTAGTATACAAGACTATGGATGTTATAAGGAGATTGATTGAAAAAAAGAACATTAGGTGCTGCATGTGAAAGTGGATAGCAGTGCAGGGGAGAGGGGGTGATACACAGAAGCCTAACCTTACACTAGGGTATGCACACACTTAGTGACACTATGAAGCCAATACCAAATCTAATTTTAGTTGTCTTGATGTATCAATGTAGTACTGAGATGCATTTTAAACCTATAAGCACTGCATGGGATACATCAGCCAGTTTAAGTCATGTATGACCTATGAATTCATATTATAGCCAGGGTGTTTAGGGCATTTGATTAATCATTCATAATATAACAAGGGTGTTTAGGGCATTTGATTAATCATTTAAATTTCAGGAAATTTCTGAGGGTCACTTTCATCACTGGACTGATTCAATAATGGCATAGGCAGGATGTCAATGCAGGAGTCGGATGATAGCATTTGTCATCCCTACTGTCATTGTAGTTGCTAACAATACAGAGTTTGCTTCTTCCTTCCACCCACCCCCCAACGGGAATTTAAATGAATGCATAATTGAATAAAATCCTGTATTGCAGATGATACCTCTTCAGTATGTCTCATCAACGATGCACCAAGGGGCAGCCACAAGAAAAGACGCAAGCGAGCGGGAGAAGGGACACCATCACCGGAATGCCCAGTGCAGAGTTCAGCCATTGATGAGCATACACCAGGTTAATGTCTTGTTTGATTAAGCTTTTTCTCATCCTTTCCTTTTGACCCTATCCTCCTTGGATACTTAGTATCATTAAGGTAGAACATTTATTTTTTTACAGTTTAAATCTAAGTCACCTAAATGAGCTCTTAAGTTTAAGTAACTATTCTGTATATGTATTTTGTGGTTGGTAGATTGAATATAATGCATAGTATCTGATCTTCAGTTTCAGCATGTACATCCAAAATACCCACTCCAATGGAGCCTACTCCAAAAGCGTTGCCTGAGTTGGCTGTGAAAGCACCTGTTGCCATACCAGAGACGACCCCATTACGTGGGGAACCCAAGCATAGTGAGTGTTTTTGTTTTTTTTTTTATATAGAGGCATGTAGGATTTGATTATTCTGGTATTGATGTAACCAATGAGAAGAATTTCAAAATGCCCAGGATTTTGAGTAAGAACTAAGCTAATTTGGGTCTTGACTTAAGGGCATTGAATTACCCAATAGTTATACTGTAGTCCCATTGTTGAGGAAGTTGCTGTCATCGGGGAATATCTATGCGGTTAAGTACATGTACAGCCATTAAGTTTTTGAGAACTTTAGGTTCAAAGATGCACTATGAGGGCGGTGTGCGTTTCACTGCATAGGTACATAGAATCACTGAAAGGATTATGGTCCTTTTGTTATCCTTGCAGATTTTACTGTGATGAAGGAGGTAAAAGAAAAGGTTGAAAAGTCTGATGACTTGAAGCGCAAAGTCAGCAAAAAGCGAAGAAGACCAGACTTGGAACCCCCAATTATAACTGAGACCTCATCCTCTCTACCTGCTGGTAGGTACATATATAACATGTCAGAAAGTGTCACTCACTTCAACTCAGTACAATAATGTTAACATAAAAATATGTATATCATGACACATCCGGTGTTTTAGGACAATACTATAAGCCTCACCTGAGGTTTGACTGCATTATTCACAGATAAAAGCCTTGCCCTGTATATGCTTGTTAGGTATCGAATTATAGCTGCCTTTGAAGCGTGTATAAGATGTGGTTATAATAATGTAAGTAACATAAGACTCATAGTTGTAATTTAATCTGGAAATTGCCTTCTTTCATTTTTTCAGAGAAGACCCACCAATCACATCTACCAGCAGTAGATGAAAACAAACCAACAAATGTAAATCAAGGAGAAGTTCAAGCAACTAAAGAGCAACAAGATGAGCTAATGCTAGATGATATTGACTTTGGTGAAAGCTTTCCTATAATAGAAAAACCTAAAAAGCAGCAGAAGCGACGTAGAAGGTCTGCCGACTTTGACATCTCAACCACAGCAGTGGTCGAGAGTCCAAACCTAGAAGAAGATATTGAAGGCATCAATTGGTTAGAAAATCAAGCTCCAAGTCGGCGATCAAAGCGGTTACGGCGAAAGTCCCTTGATCTGTACAGAGAATCCATCTCAAAAGCAAGAGAGGATGAAGAAGAAAAGCGCCGTAAGAGTGTTCAGCAAGAAATTACTCAGGCCGAAGAGAATCAGGAAGACTCTGGAAATGAAATAAGCCAGGAGGTTGTTCCTGAAAATGAGCAAGTGACACCAGAAAATAATGTAAAAGTTGACCCTATGGACATTGGTTCCACAACCACTGTATTAGTGATATCGCCTGAATCGAACCCAGACTCACAGACAGATGATTCTCTAACTGAAGATGAACCTCGTCGCTCACGAAGGGCTCCCAAAGTTAATCTCACAACACAATTGGAAGAGGCAGTTGCCACTTGCTCTACTGCACCTAAAGCAAAGCGGGGTAAGAAATCTAAGAAGAACGAACCCTCCGTAGAGGATATATACCTTAATAAACTTTGGCGAACACAGATGCCCAAGGACAAAATCTGGGAGACCATATATGAAGTACCTAAATCTACTAAATGGGGGACCCAGGAGAATATGAGCAAAATGCGCCTGAAGCGTCATGTCAACTTTGATGACTTTTATGCGACAAATCGCCTGAAAAGGCGAAGGCAAAAGGCCTTGAAGACGGGCTGGAAGCCACTTTCTGAACACAAGGAAATGGTTGCTGCTGCAAAACTGGAAGAGAGAATGCAGTGTTTGGACCGAGAGATTTCAATAATGGAAACAAAGACACTGTGTACACCTGAAGTAGGGGACAATACAGTTCCTATGGTGTGCGTAAGGTTAGCATCACCTACTGGAGAGGAGACTAATGCCGAGTGCGAGGATGATTTCTATACACCTGTGCAATCTGCTAGTAACCTCCTACAGTTTGGGCAATTGGAGGATGCGGACACTGACCTAAGTGCATCCCTGAACTCAACCGATGTGTCAGCTAGCCCACTTCAGACTTTTGTGACGCCCATGCTAGAATCCGTGGGAGACAAATTAAACAGTTTCACATCAAATGAATCTTCCACATCAAAGACGCAAAGTGACTCACAACCGTAGGTGAATCCAAAGTTATGGAAACTGTTCGTAATAATTGTTCTGAGGCAGCACATCTTACAACTTTATGTTCATACATTTTAAGTCTCATTGTTGATACAGAAACGCTGTTTTCAACAACTAACTTCGTACATTTTGTACTTAGTCAGAATGCATGGTGGTGTTGTTGGTGTCTTGATTAAGAATTAAAATGGTGCTGAAGAGCATTCATACACATGCACTCTACTAAACGAGGTTTGGTGGTATTCACATTTATAAGGATTTAAGATTTTATATAATCTGTACAGCATGTGTTTTTTACTCCTCACTTGTCCCTATTGAATGATATATAGAGGGGAATTATAGGACTACCTGGTACTTATGTCATGGCAGATACGACTGTCACTATAGAACAGTACTGGAGATGTTGTATTCAATGGGGGAATACAATGTGGTCATATTCAATTGGTCCGCCATCTTGGATTTTTAACAGAGCTGTGTTGTTTTTCTTCAGATTAAAAGCAAATTAACCCCATTGGCCATGACATAAATGCAAATGTCAATTCCCATTACATATTTTTGACCTCACCCCCACCTTGGGGAATACGATGCAAAATTATTCCATGGTCATTGACATTTGCTTATTTATTCACCAGCGGTAGCTTCTCTGTATAGAGTATTATAAGGTGCACTTATGGAGAACGTCAGCTGCCATCGCTTAAGTGTATCAGCAATACTATTAGGTAATAGCATGAAGAGACTAAGAGTGGAACAATATGCCCTTAAAAGAAAAGGCAACCCTATTTTTATGGCAATTTCATTTGGTAGATTTTATATTGAATGAAAATGCTGTAGCAGACTCAGTGTCCCATCTGCTGTAATAAGGGCAGGAAGCAGCCCTATCTGATACATTATGTGACGTCACAATTGGCCCAATGCTTTACAATGTTCACTGCATAGTACTGCCCATCTACAAATAAGGCTACTCATAGGTGCCTTTTAACATTGCTTACATATTCCCTTTGAGAAATAGTATATATCCCATCTGATTTATATTATAAGATATAATCAGGGTTCTCCACAGGTTGAAAAAGCACACAGGTCATTTATTGTCGGACAAGTGCCGGGCCAAGTGAAGTTTGGCGTTGCAAACAAAACACATAGTCACTAGCAAAGCCAAGAAATTTTTTGAAAATTTTGATGTAAAATGGTGCATTTCAAGGGTTTTTATTGAACATTGCTTGAAATTTTGGATAACTTTTGTTCTAATGGACCAATTTACAAAATTCAAAAAACCATCGAAAGCTCACAGAGAGCTGGAAGCACACAGACGGCCCATTTCCAGGTAAAGCACATGGGCGGCACACAAAAGCACACGGGCGGCCCGCCTGTGTGCTTCCTATGTGTGGAGAACCCTGATAATGATGATCTACACCTTAGTATTACAATTAAGGACATGATTGCAACAGCTTCCAAGCTTAAACAAGCACCAATTGGTCCATTTGGACCAATTGTGAGTGACGTCATGCAATGCATCAGAAAGGCCTGCTTCCTGCCCTTATAACAGCAGACATGACACTGAGTATGCCACCGTATTTCTATGCAATATAAAACCTACCAAATGAAATCAACATGAAAACAGGGTGGTCTTTTCTTTTAAGAATATATTAGTATATTGACTCATCTGTGAAATGTTGGCAGTATAGCCGTAAAACTGCACTTCTGAGAGTCATTTTTGGCATTTCTTACCCCTGCTTTTCTAAGAAAAGAGGAAGGGATGTATCCTTACTGTAGTGTTCAACAAATTCAGAATTATTTCATGTATATCCTCAGTATGGTTATACATCCCTGAGGTCAAAAGATTTTATTGTGTGATGATTGTTGAAGAGGTATCAGCAAGGAGCAGTGTGTTTAAAGAAACAGTGAGAAAGATGTATCTGAAAAATATCGCTCTTGACCCTCTTGTGGTTGCATAATTATTTTAAGAATACCAAAGTAACGAGGTAGGCCTATAATATATGAGGGTGATTTCGCCATCTGTACTATTTCATACAATTGGTTCGCATACTTGACCCTCGTGATTATTCCACATACCTCAAATTTTTTTTTCCTTTTTGAGGTCCATCTGTGCCAATCTTGTGATTCATCCACTATTCAATCTTTTCTCCTCCAGAGTTTGCAGGTATGATTCCAGATTAACAAATATGGGGGGGGGGGAGGGTCTTTTACCAAATGAGCCGTTATAACCTTGTTTGATCGGGTTTCCTACACAAATCATTAGAAATGTTAAGTGTCCTCACATCCCAATGTGATTGTGGACTTGTAAAGTCATGCATGGTCAAGATATATGGCAGCTACGGTACATATCGCTAGTAACTTTGCTTGAAAGGGAAAGGTCATTTATCAATGGGGAGGTGGATGGTGAGTTTGCGTGGAATTATTTTTATGCCTCTCACCCCTCAAAAGTGGTCACAACTTTTTATGCCCCCCATGCTGGGGGCAAGGAGAATTGCCCCTCTTTGAGCTATAGTAGCATGCAGTAAAAAGAGGCTAATTTTTTTTTTCTCTCCCCACCCCTCAGGATGGATCAAAAGTTTTCACACACACCCACCACCACCCATTGATATATAATGATCACTCCCCAATCTTTATGTAATGACTAGATTTATATTCTTAATGAGCCAAACCACCGGTGTGTCTCAAGGACCAAAAAATTTTAGTTACTCAATAAAGATACCCATATTTTTTGCAGAAATCTCTTAAGTGTTTTTAGATTTAACCATCTGGGCCATAGCCCCTATAGAGCTTGTGTGCAACGAGTCCTAGACCCCCAGGACCCATACAGTACCCCACAGCCCAGCCTACTTTTTTTTTCTTTTTTTTTTTTATTGTAACTCACGGCAGACTTGCCTTGCTTTTCAGTACAATATTTTGTGGTTCGACATCCTAACAGTTGACAATGGAGATAGAAAATGTTTACAAATATATATTTAGTTAAGTTTAGTATCTCCTCGAGATATCAACCTCCCATATGTTAGAGTTTGAGTGGGATGCCCTATAGACTTAAGTGACATTTTATCATTAAAGCAATATAACACTTTTGTTATACTTCTCAAAACACAGTATAGTTTAGTTTGCGCCTCCTCGAGACAAAAGATCAAATATACGATATTCTGAGTGAGCTGCTCGTAAAACCCACTATAGAGAGGAGAATCTTAACTGAACCCCATCAGGGGTGTGAAATCTCAGCTGAAACGTCGAATTCAGTAGTGTTGATGCTTTTCAGGACCACTCAACATGACCGTACAAAGCAACGCATTGGATCTCACATGAAGAGGCTTTAATTTAGCTCTCACCACTTGGTTAGGAATACACATGAACAAGAAGAAAACCTCATAGGGGCAGTTTGTAGGAATAGAAAGAGCATAGTAGGTGCAAGTCACCACCTTGCAACGAAAAAAAATAACGACACATAGCCTCGGAGTTGGACCAGAAACCACCAAGCCGTTTGTGAGGTTTTGAATGATGGTGAATTCTAAATAGAAAAAATCTGCACACTAAAAGATCATTGTAACCATTTGCTTATATATGGTGACACATAAGTATATGAAAAGGCTTCCGTAAGAAATGCTTTATAATCGTGAATTAGTAGTTTTTGTAAATACAATGGTAAAGGTGAACGATGACCAGTTTGAGCTGATCGTTTCTTCAAGAGCGTGTCCTGCCTGTTCCGCACGAGGCCGAGTGCAGAGCGGGCAGGACACACGAGTGAAGAAACCGGAAGCTCAAACTGGTCAGAGTTCATCTTTACATTTATGTCAAGGTGTTTTATTGGAAAATCAATCGATATTTCATCAATAAGATTGGAATTAAACCCTTATTCACCTACCACCAATGGGCAATGCTGACCGCCGCCATCTTGGATGTTTACGTTTCAAAACGGTTGCGCATGCGCGGTGGGCATATGACGTCCTCGTGCGGATTTGGCGCTGGTTTATTTAACGCACGGATGCAATAAACGGTCTCAGTGCTTTCTCTATGGAACTACGATATTCACCTTGACATAAATTGACATATTCCTCTGAAATTGTGTAATATAGTTCCCGCCATGAATATGACCTTAGCTGCCGAAATGGCGTTAACATCTATTACTCGCTCGCTCTTACAAACTAGCCCCTATAAGGTTTTCTTCTTGTTTAAGCAAGCTCTGCTTGCTTCATTTGACTCGGATGGGACTTTTTCATAGAAAAATTATCCAGGAAATCGGTCAAGGTAAACTGCCTTGGGTTGACCACCACATGTTGGAATTGCAAAAATCAGACTATTCATGAATGTATCTGCTCAAAATATTTGGAATTTAGGAGCAATCATATTGTTACATTTGTTAAATCAGGTGACTAATGTCTAAAACTGTTATTTAGAATTTTGGTATTTTTTTATTCTCTGGCTAGGAGTTAATTCTATGTGGTCAATGCAAGGTGGTATTACCCACTGGCGTTCCAATTGTGTTTGTCTCACCCACGATGGTCAGCTGCCTCTCACAGCGCCTAGCCCGGCAGGCAGACTGTAATCTAAATGTTCTAATGCCATTGTTTTAACACCTCTGTCCGCCCCTATCATAGTCAAATAACAACCCAGTGGTCAGTCAGTGATAGGTTTTGTCTATTATAAGTGTTTGCTCAGTTGGGGTTAGGTATTTAACTAATAGTGATCCTGGACAGTCAGTGGTAGGCGTTGCACAAGGCTCGGTACAGGCTGTGTTTTTGATAAGTGTTTGCTGAGTTGGGATTAGGTATTTAACTAATAGTGATCCTGGACAGTCAGTGGTAGGTGTTGCACAAGGCTCTGTATAGGATGTGTCTATGATAAGTGTTTGCTGAGTTGGGGTTAGGTATTTAACTTATGGCACATGATACATGGATGCAGTCTCTTGTATTATTTGTCTTTGAAATAGAATTATCATTGACATTGAACCTTGCTTCATAGGACTTTGTCCTATAACTGTGACATTTTACATGTGTAGAGGGTCTTGGTCACAACAAGAATATCATATCCATTGTTTAGGAGATCTTTCATAAGAGAAAAAAAACAAGAGTGTAACCTTGTCCATGTACAGATTTCACAGTGCCATGTACTTTTCCCGTGTAAATTTGTAATTTTGAAACATCAAGTTCTCAGCCAGAATCCACAACTTTATTCCCGATCTTTGATATTTCTTGTTATGGGGGGCCTTCAGTGTGACGTTGCAGCTATAAATACTTATGACACAGGTCCCCCATTTTATGAGACAGGGTTGTCAAGAAAAATGAGTAATAACTTAGAAGACAATTGTGACAAAATGAGTCTACAGAATTGTAGTAAAATCAACTACAGTGTATACAGGTGTTGTCTATGTGTGTTGACTGTTTTTGAGTGAAATTGTGTGGCTCTATTTTGGGTAGTGGAAAGGGAAAGTAGAAGTTTTGTGTTTTTCCCATCGACGTCCATAGTAAAATTATCTCCCAAACTAATAAAGCTTTTTAACTTCAAGTTTGTGTGGCAGTAGGAATTTGATAAATGATTGATTGATTTGTGTTTTACAGCACTTTAGCGGCACTAAGTGGCTATCCCGTGCTTCACAAGTTGATAATCTAACAGAGGAATGTGTCAGTGCCCGCGCATATGTGCACCACACACATCCTGAGGGGAGAGGAAAGAGGAGATATAGACCCTTTTAAGTGGGCTAGGGAAGCCCTGGAATTTGATAAAGAAGTAGAAACTGAGAATATGAGCAAAACCTATGGTTAGAAGATTGGTTTTTGGTCTGTGTTAAAATGAAATAGTTTAATAGATAACAAGCTAGGTGGTGTGAGACATTGCATCAGCTATAGATGTGTACTTCCATCAACACGTGCTGACCTCATGTCTAGACTTGTCTTGATTAGGTAGTTCACTACCTTGATTGGCTGTTCTCTGTAGTTGATTGGTGGTGATATATTTCATGTTATTATGGGGCACTGTCAG
Organism: Acholoe squamosa; assembly: GCA_949317995.1. Lineage (NCBI taxonomy): Eukaryota > Metazoa > Annelida > Polychaeta > Phyllodocida > Polynoidae > Acholoe > Acholoe squamosa. The sequence goes on along the minus strand of OX439041.1, from coordinate 31,537,839 downwards.
TGTAATGCTGTAGCTATATATAGCTGAGACAGGCATGCTGTAAGGGAGGAGTATTTACTCAATTGGTACTTGCAAATGATTAGATCTTCAGAAGTCAGTGAGTGTATAAGACAAGCATGTTCTACGGGAGGAGTAGTCAAATAATTGATGGTATGTTTTCCAATGTAGAGCAGTCTAACTACGCCCCCCCCCCCATACTACTTTGTGACATATTCTTTTCTTCTATGTTTTAATTGCTGTCTAGTTGGGGAGTTAGACTTAAGTGCACTTTCATAAGTTGAGAAATGCCTCCACTTATAAAATGTTAAAAGGCCCCTGAAATTTTTCAGAAATTTGACCAACACCCAACTGACATCTCTGATTATATTTGATGATCCGTGTGGACTTCGTGGACTCCCAGTGAAGCTATTCTGCTCTGCTATTCCCTCTCATGAAGGTACCCCACTCCACAGGGGTGTCACACCAGATATCTTCTGCCTTCCCAATACCCCAAAACAGGAGTTGAAGCAGTGCCCCAAAACAGCACTCAAAGGGTTGCTTTTGGCCCATAACCTGAATTCCCATTTGTAAGTAAGACAAACTTACAAAGTACTTATAAATTTACTTGTTGGAGATTTACTACTATAGTTCCTTTAAGGTTCTCTTTAACATCTGAAAATGTTTGAATTTTAAGTGCATGATACACAAGTGTTTCTCTTACTTTTCCTCTAGCTCGTATTGAAGCTTGTTTATGAAGGTAGCATACGGCCCTATCATAAAAAAAAAATTTACTTTGGATACTTTGTCTCTGACAATTAAACACATTCAAGTTCCGGTATCCTGTCCTACATTTCAGAAAGCGGCTGAAAGTCCCAAAACAAAGGAGTTTTCAACCTATGGATATCATAAAGCAAAAGTGGAAACAGACTAATGCTGAAGCGATGTCCTTAGCATCCTCTAATATAACTGCAAGTTCTGATGTTGGGACTCCTGTGTATGATTCTAGCAGCCTAATGTCAAAATCAGGGGGCTCTTGGATTGGAACTATGTTTAAAAGAGAACTGGCATCAAAAGCTGTGCCAGGTATCTGGGATGACACAGACCCTGAAGAGAGGTCAGAAATTCAAGAAATGTCAGATGATGATAGTTATGGCCCAAAAAAACGACGTGACACCCCATACTTCCCAAAGTTTACAAGCGCTCGACTGAATACTGCAACAGCAAGTTACTTGTGTGGGACCTCTATGGACCAAGCAGAGAACCAACCAGATTCACTCTCTGAAGTGCTACTCCATAGTAAATGTAAGAAGGTACTTCTTGGGACCTTCTCAGATGCCCCCAATTGCAAAGAACAGGGACTGTTCAGGTGCTCATCTTGCTCATGTAATGATCAGAAATGTGACCATAAGATATTTGAATCCAATGTTTCACCAATCACCTTTTTGGAACCGCCTAAAGATTGTAAAGCAATATCTGGTAACACAACTGGTGATGATGCAGTTTTTACTGATGATTCACCTGATATAAATCAACACAATCTTCCTTTGGACTCATTTGATCAAGATTGGGGCAAGCGTTATTCAGGTGAATATGATGACATTTTCCCCTCAAGCCCGACAATAGCCACAAAGGGATTACCCTTTAGTTTAGCAAGGATAAAAAGGCCAAATCCAAATAGAGTGGAACAAATTGCATCTGCAATTAAGGAGAATACAGATACAAGCTCTGTTTTTGAAACATCCAAAAACACAGAGGAGGACAGTGGCAATTCTATGCTGGATTATGTCATTCAGGTAAGCAAAGAACGACTACACCAAAAGGAATATCAACTAAATGCAGGGACTGTATTAGCGTATGAGGATTCTGGGGAAGCTGGAGAGGACAGTGTGATTAACCATCTGGGTGAATCTGAGAAACTGCCTACAGACCAGTGTGCTGATTCGTCCTGGCAAAGTTCTATTTCTGATATATTTGCTCCAGTAAACAGTGAAAGCTCTAAGTTTACCAGAAAAGACCAACAGCCTGATTCTTGGACTTATAAGACAGCAGACAGTTTGCAGTATGAGAGTGCATCTGATAAAAATTATGATGAACCAGGAACCTCTACTGAGAATATTAAATTCCAGCAGATCAAAAGTACCAAACGGCTATTGGAAGCAGGTGTCTTTAGCTGCCAAGATAGGGGAGATGTCAATAAAGCTGATGACTCATCAGAGTCTCAAACCATCCCTCTTCATTATGATGATATCATTAAGGCTGCAATGGAGGAGGATTCTAGGTACAGTGACAGCTCACCTGCTGGAAAAGATGAAGATTTGGAAGCACTTCTTGCAGCACTCAATCGTAGAGATGCTGATCCAAATCCTGGGGAAAGGGTGGAGGCTAGTGTATCTGACCTGGAAGACAATGAACCATTCAGAATGCTGCAGCCTGCTGCTAGAGAGTTAGAAAAGAAAAGGGTAGACCTTTCCATGGATAGTAACTCAACCTCCCCAATTTATGGGGCAGGTGCTGTGCATGTAAGTGAAACTGAGGGTTTCGATCCTAAAGAACTGTTTAGTCCCAACCTTGGAGAAATCCATGTAACCAACAAAGAGAATAAGGCCCCATGTGAACCTCAAAACCAAACGGAAGACTTTGTCACTGAAAATCTAACTCCATCAAAGAGAGAAAATGCACTTGACAGTGATACATTTGTACAAACAGCTGCTGTGGAAAATAATACAACACATTCTTGTAACACAAGCACACGGCGAGTATTGGGTCAAGTTATGCGATTAAATATGGATGACAGTGGTGTATTTAGGAGTGACCCCGTCCATATTCCCAGCTTCAGTGACAGCAGTGAGAATACAACTGGATCTATGAATCTAGATTCTATCATCAAGGAGCACTTGTTCTCACCTGAGGAACCTGAACAAGACAAAGAGACACTGCATATGGGTGCGACAATCAAAGATGGAGATGAATTAGAATGTTCTGATGTTACTTGCTCCATTCCCTGTGTGCAAGATGCTACTGGAATGCAAAATCTTTCGCATGAAACTGCTTATGGTCCAAACATCGATGATAAAATTGCCATTAACTACAAAGGTACAACCATATGCAAAAGCAATCTTTCCACAACAGCAAATGAGGAGAAAGTTGAAGATATTCGAGAAAGCTTTGCCATCTTAGAAGACAGCTGTATTGATACTGATGAGCTATCTATGGAACCAGATGAAATTGCGAGTAATGAGGGAAATAAAATTTCACACCCATTTGCAAACATGAGCCCGGGTGGTTGTCTGCCAACACCACCTCCAGTTATCAGAAATGTGGCAAGCACTGAAAGTACATCTAAGCAGTCATACACATCTCTAAATGGATCACCTATGGAACAGGGCAGTGGCTTCCCTCTAGATGTCCTGGCAGGAAATCAAAGTAAGGATATAGCTTCCTCCTCCATATTGCAAACCATAACTGTAAATGAAGATGATAAACCACTTCAAGACAAGAAAATGTTACTACTTGATCCACCCCAGATGGCTCTGTCCAGGCAAGAAGAGATTCGCATATATCGTTTAGTGCAAGTTGAGGATTATGAATACTATCATAGAGGTTTTGATGTCAGCATGGCTACAAAGTTAGACAAAGCCCCAAAGGTATCATGGTCAATCAAGTGTACTGGTTGTCTTGCACCAATTAGAGTAGGCAGTTATGATATGATTCAAACATGTCAAAATTGCTCTGACCAGGAAAGTCCAGCACATCCTATGGAGGAGGAACAGGGCCCTAAAACATATTTGTTATCTGAAGGTCCTAGAAGTAATTTGGAGGAAATTGGAATGGATGAGCATCAACAGGAGGATGATTGTCTGAATGAACGTTGCAGTGAAGATGAGGAATGCAATTATGCATCATCGCAGGATGTGCCACACATGGAGTCAAATACTAACGAGAACCCAGAGCTATCAGTTGACAATGCTAGTAGTGGTCCAGATGAGGATGAAATGAGTGGGAAACATATCGCAAATTTTGACATGGTACAAAACCAGAAAACAAACAGTTGTGATAGTGGAGGAGAAGGATTTGAAACAACAGAAAGGATACAAAATATGGAAGAGGTCCTGAGGGAAGCCCCACATACAACAACTGATGATGATGCCAGCAGTTATGACTGGGATGAGCTGCGTCAAAGCAATACTGATGAGGCACAAATAGAGATGACTCTCAGCAATAGAGACAGCGAAGAGGGGCCAATATCATCAGAAGATGAACAAGATTCGGAGAATTCAGTTTTGGCAGCTGAAGAGGTTTTATCTAGTACCTGTTATACAGAGGGAAATGATAACAATGAACTTTCTCGAAATGAGATCTATATGGCTGAGGAACAGACAATGAATAGTAGTGGAGATGAAGATGAATCATCAGAGCACACACAGGAGGGTTCTTATGACCCTGTTGATGACGTCCAAGATGTTACACTTTTCTCTCCAGAAGATGAACAGGAACCTCCATCACCATCTCCAGTATCCTCTGATGACTCTGATGATGAAAAGTGCAGTCTTTCTGGTCTTGAGAAGCGGCAAATGTTGCTCCTTGATTCACCGAATCTGTCATCCATAAGACAAGACGACAACAGGGCCTATCGAATGATCCAAGTTGCTGATTATGAATATTACATGGGAAAGATTCAGGGAAGAGAGGCATTTAATTCAAATGGCTCTGACTCTTCGGAATCTTCACCCTCACCCTCACCTTCGTCATCATCTGCATCTGGCTCCTCTTCCGCTTCATCAGTTGGTGCTGTTCCAGATGACTCTATGGACATATCTCCGTCATCTTCTGAAAGCTCCTCCATTTGTTCATCCCCGTCTTTGGTAGCAACGTCCTCTGACTGCTCTTCATCTTCCAGCTCTTCATCATCTTCTGGATGTCCATCACCCTCCTCATCAGAGGCTTCTGTTGCACCATCAGTGCACTCAAGTATTTCTTCCTCAGGTGATTCTAATACTGAGAATCAGAGTGATGCCAATGCTGCCAGTCCAAATCAAAGTGATCTGCACATCCAAGCTGAACTTCAATCTCTTCTCCTTGACCCACCACAGATCTCAGCATCACAACAAGAGGCAAATATGTGGTATCGCAAGCAGCAACTCTGTGACTATGAATACAATAAGGATGGTAATATGCCTGATGGTGAATCCGAGAGGCAAATGGTTGTATCATGGCCAAACAAACTGATGCAACTTATTCTCTATGATGAGGACATCTGGTGTGACCCATTCGACACAACTGTAGAAGATGATGACAGTGGTCATTGGGAAGAACAAGACTACACAAGGGAGGACTTAGCTTATTAGATAAGTACATATGATGCCTATCAGCAGGTATCACGTATACACATATGAAATCAAAATTATTGACATCAGTATATTATATTATAACACCTTCAACCAGACTATAACAATCCAGATTCAAACTAAACTGTATACTTTACATTGTTTTTATCTGTAAAGAGCCATTGAGAATAACCTGCTGAAGTTGATTATTGCAAAACCTCCCGAGTATTTGAGTTCTCTTCCCTGCATGATGACATTGTCAGAATGCCAGAAATCCTCCAGAAGCTGAATTATGAGGCTTAGCGGTATAAAAGTGTATATAATACAATGAGTATATAAATGTTCTATTCAGCAAACGTTGGAGATCACAGTAACCCATCATGATAGTCAATATTAAAACAGCATCAGTTGAAAAGGTTAATTTTGCGCTTGTCAAACAAAAATAAATATTGCCACATGCGTGACATTATTGGTTTATGCATATTCCACCAGTATCTACTATTACTACATGTACCACATTAGTACAATTGTATATTTGACTAGAGTATGCTGGTCCTGTTTAATTAATTTTCTTTGTAACATTCTGGAGCCATATTTCCTTTGATTTATTTCTTTTTTTTAGAACATAATGGGGAAGGTTCCCATATAGTGTGTGTAATTGGTGTAATCACAATATGTGTAATTCGTGTTACTCTTTGCTTAACCCTTAGATTTTCACATTATGAAGGACATTTAAGAATGTCATTCTCACTCAAATTAATAGGTATGAAATTTTCATGAAAATTTGATATGGAAAGAAGAAAATGCCTGTATTGAATCAAATTTAGGTAAATTATAGCGGGACCTGTAGCACTTTCCCTACATTGAATAAATGTTTATGTTGGTTCATATACCTATTAAATTGTCCCTCTCTTCTTTCCATCCATATCAATTATGGTTATTTTCTGCTTTAATTTCGTTGATATATCATTATCAGGGTCACCCCTAGTCACAATAAAGGAGGTCAATGAAACCAGCTACTGCACCTGTACCAAGCCGATATTTTGTTGACCCAGTTGTAGTGTTTGCCAAGTAAACCACACAGGACTAAAGTTTATCCTGTCCAGGCAGACACCTCAGACATGATAATTATTCTGTTCCAAAATGTCGTTCTCAAGGAATACGAAAGAAAATTACACTGTTCGATAAAATGAGAATCCAGATTAGGCAAAATTAATAGACTAAGCGAAGTCCAGGGGAAAAGTTACCCCCCCCCCGTGTTGGGCTCATTCAATAAGGAAAAACACCCCAATTTCACACTTATAGATGGGCGTGAAGCCATGCACCATAAACATGTACAATGTTCTGGAGGTGACATACCAATCTAATTGATCGATCCCTTTTTGGCACACAGACTTGTTCTATAATTAACTGTGATGTATTAGATTGTAATACTGCTTGGGAGGAATGGAAGAGTTTGTAGCTGCGAGTCTCCTGTGTTTCTCCTCATACCTGCAAAAGGGTGTATGTTTGGAGAATGTACCTGGCCCTCCGCAGAGACGAATGTTGACGCTGTCGCGGTTCCCGGGTGCCCAGGCAAACGGGGCTTCGGGGGCAGAGCCCCCGATCAAGGATATATGCCAGATCCCATCTGAATTTGAATTACATTCAGGTGAGATCATCTAAAACTTATGGAAACTTAAATGGAAGATTATTATTCAGAAGAGTTTTCACCTGAAAACAGTCGGAAGTGTGTGAGGCGGTGTGAATGTTTGTCTCCAGTGTGACGTCATTCTACTTCCGGCCAGGTACAAATCCCCAGAAGAGACCCAGATGCCTCATACCTCCTACCCCACATCCGAACTTGGATGGACTATAGAAGGGGAGTGGGTGTTGGGCCGGGGGGGGGCACTCACTATATGTCATTGACCGGGGTGTGCGGCTGGCAAGGCCACTTTTTGGCCAAAATCCCTCTCACCAAGGTTCTAGTTTTGGTCAAAATCCCTCTCACCAAGGGTCACTTTTAGCCAAAATCCCTCTCACCAAGGGTCACTTTTCTTATATTTTGACCCTGCGCGTCCAAATAAGTGTCAGTTTTCAGAATTTTCTTTAAAATTTCTGCCAAATGTGGTCAGTTTTGACAAAAATTCTTCACATCAAGGGTAAATTTTTCAGATAAAAGACTTAATTGTGCACACTTCTGAACAAAATCCCTCTCAGCAAGGGTCACCTTTTGCCCAAAATCCCTCTCACCAAGGGTAAGGGTTGTCAGAGGCCCAGCCGAAAACCCCCGTCAGAAGAAATCTGAGTGCCCCCCCACCCCGGGGTGTTGGGCCGTGTTAGGGAACGGCAGGATAGTTTGCCTCCATACTCGCTCTACCATTGGCAGCATCTACACCAGCATAGCCTTCCACCACCGGCTCTGTTTGCTCCCGCCCATATCGACCGCGCTTACGACATTTCCCCATCAGACTATACCCAATGTTAATCCACTGACATTGCAAGGTCATTCCATAGAGGCAAAGGAAGCAGACCCCCATTATTCCTATCACATTGCCATGCTAATCTAATTTGAGATGCAAAGTTTAGCTTTTAGTCCAATTTATTATGAATGCTTGGCAAACTTGGGGGGGCAGACATACTCAGGGCCCCCTCCTTTGTGGTTGGGGGGCAGCCCCCCCTTTTCCTACGCCCCTGTTCCATCAATATAATCTACTGACAGCATATCAGCTTCCTATGTCCAGCCTTCTATTAATGTTTTCGAGAGTTACAGCACAGGCAGCAAAGCACAGAAGGCCTTTTTAAGACAGGGGCCTATTGGTTTCGCCAGAAGACTGGATCCAGGAGCAAGCTACAGCTACAAAGGGGTACATACTACGCACATCTTACACTAAATACAACCAGACATTACCCAGACACAGTCAGTATAATGGGAGGAAACAAGCTGAGTCTACCAGCAGACAAGAGAATTGTCATAGTTGGAGGGGGCTATGGAGGGGCTACAGTTGGAAGCAGATTGCTGAAGGAAAAACACCCCAATTTCACACTTATAGATGGGCGTGAAGCCATGCACCATAACGTGGCCGCTGGCAGGGCAGCCTTACAGAAAGGTAATGTGGGTCTATGCCTAAGGTGGCAGGCATATTACATTTGTACCAACGTTCAAATATGCCTTTTAAATGTAACTTGGATGTTGTATTAAAGTGGATCTATCCCTATCTATGTTGCATGGATAATGCTTTGGTGCTATGTCAAAGGTGGCAGAGATATTGCATTTTCAGTAAAGTTTATCAATGCCTAAAGTGGTGCCGCGTAGGCCATTGTTGTTGAGTAGATCTATGTCCATTATGGCAGGGATGTTGGATCTATGCAAAAGGTGGCAGGTACACGTACAGGGATATCGAATCTGCAGAATTAAGGTGGCAGGTACATGCATATCATTTTTCATTCGTAGTCTAGTGGATTTTTGCCTAGGATAGGAATATTGCAATTGTAACTATAGATGCATATGCATTATCTTATTTCTTTCTGTTGCTTCTTGCATCCTATTGGAGACATCTATTACAGAGAGTATACATGTGCTATACACACCCCAACATCACAGTTTCCCAGTATACATAATCTTATCTAACTGTTTGGGCCTGGACAGTGCTTTTTTGGTCATAACCCCAGTTCCTTATCCAGCCATAACTCGGGCCTCCCCAGCCCCAGCCCATCTTTAAAAGGGGTCTATGTCTTGCTTTTCTATCCTCTCTGAGTGTGGGTGGTGTCCATATGCGCGGGCACTGGCACATATTCGTTCCTTGAATCTCCTCTTTCCTGTCCCCTCTTTCTTACATGTGTCTGGTGTCCATATGCACGGGCACAGGCACATGTATTCCTTTGTGACGTGATGTCTAATGTACTTTTTCCGCCATGAATATGACCTTAGCTGTCGGCTTGGCGTTAAACAACCATTACTCACTCACTCACTCCAGCCATAACACACTCTCAGACCTTTTGTTCGTCTTTAAGAAGGTGCTGGTTTCAATCTGGACATGTTAATAAATTGGCGAAGCATACAAAGTCAACTACGCCATAGTTTTCCAGTTAAAACCGTTCAGGGTTCAACAGGGAATCGATCCCCGGCCGCTGTGGCAGGAGACGAGCTCGCTGTCCACTAGCTAAGCCGACCGGTGGTAGAAACCACTGCACATGGAGGATTTGAAAAAGTTGTCCGACATACCTGATGTTAACACACCGCGTTAGTATAGAATTCAACGGTGCCAGGTGGAGTTATTAACAGGGAAACATCCTTAGATATCCTAGATGAACATGCCATGCCTAATTTCTCCATTTTCTTCGAAATAAATAAGAATCCAATGATTTTCCATAGCGATACGTCTTGGCACCCACCATTGCGGCTTGCTGACCTTTGACCTGTGTGTCACCTGCCAACATCCAGTCTACTTTTACAGTGTCAACACTGCCTGGCTTGGTTTTCGGTTCGATATATAAAGAATCTGTTGGCTTTTGGACTCTATATAGACCAGAATGGCAATGAAACATGGCGGGAATAATCCTCGTCACCATGTAGTAAAGAATAGATAGCTTAAAAGGTTAATAACAAACAATTCCATAGCAATACGGGTCAGCATGTATATTTGACCTAGTTCTTACATCCGGGCACCTACCCGCTTCGCTAAACAAGACTAAATGGTCGTGTGCATTGGATTGCTATGGAAAATCAATGGATTCTTATTTATTTAGAAGAAAATGGATACAAAATATAGGCGAACACCAACTAGATATCATATATTTGGCAGTGCTAGAAGTACAGGACTTGACATGCTTGGATTATACCCGAAAAATGTGTGTAAAGGTGGAGGTTTGTCAGGCAGAGTGACAACATGGCCACGACAGCTTGGCAAACCATGCAGATCGCATGCACTTAGGTTTGAGGGGGGGTCAGAATTTTTTCAACACCTCCGATGGGGGAGGTCAAAATAATTTCACCTGTTTTCAGTGGAAAACCCCACGCATTACTATAGGCTAAAAGGGGACGTTCGCGTGCAATTTTTGTCCCTTATGGGGGGGTCGAATTTTTTTTTCCGCGCGTCCACTCGCAAACCCACCAGCCCCCCCCTCTGTTGTTAAAAAATGATCGATCCCTAAGGTAAGAAATTCATACATAATGGATGAATATGTTATAAACGCATTAATCATGTTATGAGGGAGCACTTGTGGGTCTATGGTTCAATATACCACTCCCGCTTCGCGGTCCTTGAATATTGAACCATAGACCCACGCATGCTCTCACATAACGTTGATTAAAAAACGTTTTATTGATTTCCCTATTGGTTGAAAATTGGTTAAAAATGTTTAAAAACGTTTTTTTGCCAAGTGGGGTCCCTCCAAGTTATTTGATGTTCTTGACACAAATTAGGGAAGAACATTTACGTGTCGTGCACATATGTGTGGGCACTGACACATTCCTCTGTGAAATTGTGTAATGTAGTTCTCGCCATGAATATGACCTCAGCTGTCGAAATGGCATTAAACATCTATTACTCACTCACTCACATTTACGTGTGCAGCCCATCAAGTGTTAGAGTGTATTAAAAACTAAATATCTATAATCAACATTCCACCATTGCGTCTACACAATGCAGGTTGATATGTAAACTATTGTGTAGAAAATTCGAGCAATTCCCGTAGATCACATCATAAACTCAACTTTATTCATCAGGTATATTTAGATTGCTATTAAGGAGGCTGCCGCTCGGCACAAGTGTCGGTTTAGTTAGACATATCAGATTGAATAGTTTCCTGATATTCAGTTAGGTCAGTTAGAATATGACGTTAGAATATCAAGAAGTATAGGGAAATTGAATAACCAGTAATATTGCCCATTAATGGACTATTGAACAGCCAAGATTATACGCAAATTATCTAAATTCATATCTTTAAAAAAAGTCCTGAATATTTATATGTGTGACTCCCCTTCTCCTGGAATATGTTGATAAATAATTGTAGGTAACATCCCAGGATATATGAAGAGCTAACAATTTCACGTAACAGCTCCATTCTGAGTAATGTGTAAGGAGGCCCCGGAAGGAGGCGTAAGTATTTTGCAAACCATATCTAATTGTTGCATTATGACCTAGATATAACACCAGACATTTCTAGCTGCTGACGGGCGTGGAATGTGTGCCTGCCCTCCTGAACGTTGGTTTAACCTGGATAATGAACCAACCCTGTCCAAACATGCATTGCACTATAGGGCTTAGTACTAAGGGCCTAGTGCGTCCGCCATTGCTTTATCTGGGAGCTGGCGAGATAAGGACTGATAACAACCAGCATGGTGGGTACCATGGTGTTACATAATGTACCCAAAAAATTATGCAGTGAATGGAGGGAGGCATCTCATTGATTGATATTGTATCCTGGGTCAGCCCTATAGGAATTGTGTCACGTATTCCGAGGTAGCAGGTTGTCCCATGGGCGCGGCCATTACTGGAGCTTGTTACCAGCAAGTTCTACTGATAAGACTTATCAGTTGGGTACCAGTTGGTCCCCGAAGGACCGCAGTGAATAGATTGGGGTTCTCTCATTGGCTAATAATTAAACCGTATAGGGCTGTATGAAGCTGGAAAAAGACCATGCATGCCAGAAAGATAGACAAATTTTAAGTGACCCAACTCCTGTTTAATTTAATACTTGAATATTCAAAATTCAAAAATATATGAGCACCTCGGAGCCCCCCCCCCAATTATGGGTATGGGGGAGTCTTGGGGGGGGGGGTTAAGCTAAAACTAGGCCCTATGTCCCTGAATGTATGGGACATACCCTGACATAGTAGATACAATGAACTAGTGTGTCATTTCAAAGTTTTTGAAGAGAGTATGTAAGAGCTAGGGATGTCATTAAAATATTCAGCCCCTTTTCAATAGGCGTACTTTGGCCTAAGTATACACATGGCCTATGTGCTATTTATATTTGCATGGACTTTATGGACTGACTTCCTCGGGGGGGGGGGCACTTGGCCTCGGATTGGGTACCAACTGCAGTGGTACCAACCCTGCTGAGAGGTGGCTGTTGATGCGTCAGTGGGGTCAGTGGGGGGGGGCTGTTTACTGAAGCACATCAGTACATGTATTCTTAAGATTAAAGGGGACGGATAATACCTATTATAACTTGTTTCGAAAACAAGTAACTTGAATATTCCGTGTAATCACTCTAGTGCTATGGAATTCCTGGATATTAGAACGTCCCCTACATAATATATCAAACATGGTATACATGATCCAAGACAGCACAAGATATACTAGATTTGGCCAATAATGTTTAGTGGCTGGCTAAGCGCCCTTTATTAATAATATTAATTAACACACTAAACATAAAAAAAATTGACACCAGTACATACTGAATGGGTGAGGAGGTGGAGGAACTGTGGTTGCTACAACAGTGTAACTAACCAGGTAGGAATTAGTTAGACAAGTGGAGTACAGGTGGAGACACCACAGTGGGTGCAGGAGGGAGAAATAATACCGGTACCTCACTAATACTCATATAATGCATTATATCACACATTAGGGAGGGATCATTTTTTAACAACAGGGGGGGCTGGTGGGTTTGTGCGCGAACGCGCAAAATAAATTTCGACCCCCCCCTTTGTGGGGGTAAAAAATTTTCGACCCCCCCCTATAAGGGACAAAAATCGCGCGCAAACGGCCCCTTTTAGCCTTTAGTAACGCACAGGGTTTTCCACTGAAAACAGGTGAAATTATTTTGATCCCCCCATGAGAGGTGTTGAAAAAATTCTGACCTCCCCCTCAAACCCACCAGCCCCCCTGTTGTTAAAAGATTATCACTCCCTTATTGTCAAAGAACTTGACACGGTCGGGCTTCCCTAGCCCACTTAGGGAGTGATCATTTTTTAACAACAGGGAGCGGTGGGTTTGCGCAGGGATGCGTGAAAAAAATATCGCCCCCCCCCCTCTTGATGGGTCAAAACTTTTTTTACCCCCCTATCAGGGGCCGTAAATGTGCCCTTTTAACCTATAGTAACGCACAAGCTTTTTCACTGAAAACAGGTGAAATTATTTTGACCCCCCCTGGTCAAGGGGGTGAAAAAATTCTGACCCCCCTCAAACCCACCAGCCCCCCCTGTTGTTAAAATATGATCACTCCCTTAAAAGGGTCTATTTCTCCTCTTTCCTCTCCCCTCAGGATGTGTGGGGTGCACATATGCACGGGCACAGACACATTTCTCTGTGAAATTGTGTAATGTAGTTCTCGTCATAAATATGACCCTAGCTGTCGAAATGGCATTAAACCTCTATTACTCACTCACTCACTTGACACGGTTTATAAAGGATATCAGTGGACCTATTGAACAATCCAGCTTATCAATTGCAAAGGGACAAAAACTGCTTATCAGGACGTTTTTATGAAATGTTTTTACTTTCTGTATTCTTTAAATCCCAATGGCCCTCATCTTATAAGTAGGCCTACAGTAGCGGTCCGTCTATATGGCTCTAAATAGTTTTAAATGTACTAAATGGAACCGGTGTGCAAGCCCTGTAATAAAAGTATATAGTCTTCAAGGCTAAAATATTCTAGGCAAATCTAGGCGTGTTAGGTTTGGAAAGGTTCCTCTAGAAATGGAAGTCAAATGAAAGCTTCGACATTTACAGGGATTGTTACCGAATTAGGAACGATCAATACAAGCTAACATCAAGTCTGGGTGACACTATAAAAGTCGAGTCATTTAAAGATACCAATTATCCCAATTAACTAAAACAAATTGGGGAGCTTTTGCAATGCTCTGAATTCTTTTATTATGTTTGAAAATTTTTAAAGATTGAGAACACGGAATATTCTTTTTCTTTGCTTTAGAAGGTTTAAATATTTTTAGTTTGCAAACGGATTTAACAAGACGTGTCTATATGTTAAGAGATGTCTGGAGTCCCAAAATATGTCATATGTCACTGACTAAATCTCAAAATCTTGTGCATGTGCGCAGCATACAGGAATACAGAAAAAAATATCCCATATGAATATGCATACAGGAATGTCCCTAAAAGACACGCTGATTACACAGAAAATAATCCAAGTTAGTAAATACTAATCTAACTTAGACAAAATCACCCATTAGGCAAAATACCCAACATGTTAGTAACATCTTACTAATGTGTTAGTAGTATTAACTAACCTATTAAGGCAAGCTGACTTGACTTAGCCATGTCTAAGGGGTAGTAGTTTTGTCTAAGGGGTAGCAGTTTTGTCTAAGGATTAGTAGCCAGGTGGCAGTGTGGTTTGCATGAGGATTTTTATGGTAAGTGCATATCATGGAAAAGCCTATGAATGTCAGAATAATGGTGCTTTCAATGACTATCGACATAGTAACGCCTCTACAATTCAACCTGGCATGTGATTTAACAGAATACACTTAATAAATATATATTTGTTATTGAAGGAGCAATGAAAAATAATGGAAACACCTTTTCTGTGGAAATTTAATTTACTCATATATCCACATCTTTGACATTATGATAAACCCAGAGCAACTAAGTTCATGGGTTGCAAAGAAAATGATGTGAGGTATTGAACTTGCTTCTCAAATGGAAAGGCTCTGTTCTGGATGTCTTAACCTATGTGGAATTTGCACTTACCATTTCAAAATGAAGAGAATTGCTATGTTGCTTGAAAGTCTATGTAGTTAGTGGAAAAGTCTAAGGCAAGTTAAGAGAAATTAGGCAAGTCGGGCATTTTTCCTAAGGGTTAGGCGTAAACTCCCAAGAAAACTTCGGTGGTTTGGGGACATGCAAACTCCCAACTTGAGTTAGCAAGTCCAACAAATGTTAGGTGAAAGGCCTAAGATATTCAGAATATTTTTTTGGTGTGTAATGTTAATTGTACTACTTGTAACTATCATATGAGGTAAATAGGGTAAAATGATTTATCATAGATAATTGCAGGTCACCTGCCAAATGAGTCATGTACGTGTCATTTGGGCAGACAACCTGTCTACCTGCCCCATCCCTGCCTGTCACACAGCCTGTCTATCTGCCCTCTGTTTCAGTAAGCCTAACTACCTGCCCCATCCCTACTTCAGATGTGTCTGTTCACTAAAAGTTGTGGCTGTATCGATGCCTGAAGGTTTTAACAGCAATGGTGAATTAAACCTAAATAAGATTAATTACATTATATTTCATAGCCCTTTTGAAAGATAGGGGTTTTGAAACGTAGTACCATTTTGAAACATATGGACCTAACATGTCCCTATATCACAAATGGCCACAATGTTACAAATATTTGTGAAATGGTGGCTGTTCCCCAGGGGCTCTTCTGATATGGTCCTTATTATATCTAAACCTTTCATGGAATAGGGATGTCTCAGACATCCCCTATCGCCCCTATCATACGATTTTCTTGCATTTTGAGAGATAAGTGCTTCACGGCTATACGTGTACTGAATAGCAACATGTAAATATTCTAGAATCAGATACATATCAGCCCAACAAGTTGTGAATGAATAAAGCTCGATAGGCCTAACCTAAGGGAGTGGTCATTATTTATCAACAGGGGGGGGTGGTGGGTTTTCGCACGGACGCGCGGAAATTTTTTACGCCCCCCCTCGACGGCAGTCAAAATTTTTTGCGCCCCCCCGCGCCGGAGGCGCGGAGAGTTTTCGCGCCCCTCTTTGATCTATAGTAGCGCGCGGGCTTTTTTGCTAAAAGGAGGGTGAAATTTTTTAGCCCCCCCTCAAGAGGGGTCAAAATTTTTTTAGCCCCCCCTCAGGAGGGGTCTGAAAATTTTACGCCCCCCCCTCAAACCCACCCTCCCCCCCCCTGTTGATAAATAATGACCACTCCCTAAAGAAACAGTGATGCTCAGCTACTGTATGTGATCCAGCTACTAGCGTCTACTCTACCAGTAGTCTCATGTGGATCTTGTGTAAATGTTGGTAAAGTGGCGTTGTGTAGGCGGCCCCTTACACCAGGTGCATTGTACAGGGATCTACACGACCCAGTACAGGGTGTTTAATGGGCCCATCTAGTCAGGCACCTAGTACTCGGTGTAGTAGCCCCTTCTCTCAGTTTTGGGTTATCAGGTACAATCACAGCTAGAGGTCTAGTATAGGGGATGTGGGACCCTTATACCACAAACAGCCCTTAAGCCTCAAACAGCTATCCGTTTGAGGCATAAGGTTAACCATGGGCCCTTATTCCACAAACATGGCACTAAAGCACAAATACCCCTATACTACAAACGCCCTTATGCCACAAACGGCCATATACCACAAACGCCCTTATGCCACAAACGGCCATATACCACAAACACCCTTATGCCACAAACACCATAATATCCTGTGGTTACCCCTCATGAGAAGAGAAGTCCCATCATTTGCTATTGATATATTTCACTTATACAATTACACTCTTTTACTTTTTGGGCACCCGATGCACCTTTTTCTCAACAAAAGGAACATTTTCTGTTAACAAAATTGCTGATAAATAGATCAAAGCCTGAGATTTGTTTATCTTCATGAGAATTCTTTCCATCAGAATGTTGAAAAATCCTGGTGGCCAGAGGAAAAGAAAACCCGGGGACTGACCCATAATCCTAATTGACTAAAATGGCCTTACCCTACTTTTTTTGCACGTAGATATTTCCATAGGAAATACTAGGCACACTCTTCTCAAGAGAGGTAACCAAAGGATATCAGGGGGTTTGTGGCATAAGGGCATTTGTGGTATATGGCCGTTTGTGGCATAAGGGGGTTTGTGGTATAAGGGCCCCACAGGGGACCTACGTAGCCCACTTGGCAAGAAAAACAAAAACTTTTTCTGTTTGCATGCGTTAACATAACATTTATTTCACATTAAAAAACGTTTGTTCATCAAAAAAACCTCTTGAAGATGATAAAAATGCTTCGTAACGTTTAATTTTTCGTTTGTAAACGTTTGCACCTAAAATAAATAAGTTTTTATTTCTTTATATAGAATGTTAAAAACTGTTTTTGAGTACATGACTTAGTATTAACGTTTCCTTTACGTTTAAAACGTTCGGCAACTTAGGAACCTGAAAACCCGTTCTATTTGCGTTTTTGTCGTTCTTGGAAGAAGAACCATCCCGATTCCATTTGTTTAGCTTCTTGTTCATCCTTTCATCTAAGCCCACTGGTCTGACTAAAGATATAGGACCTGGCAATTCTTTTATCACATATCAAAACTTTCAATTCAAAAAGAACGTTTTCAATTTTGCACAATCTTCAAAACCACGTCTTAATGCCCATGTATATCCCACCTGGTCATTACCTGCAGGTCCTTTTATCTAGACCTAAGGTCTCCCATGAATTATGTAAAGAGGAGTTACTGGCAGGGAAACTACCACCACCCTAGGAAGTTGGTTGCTCTAGGACGAGCCCTGCACCAGATGAGCACCAGTTGTGTAAATACACGACCTTGTGTCTATCTCTGGCTGTTCTAAGTGCAAGCTACACTTCACGAATGCCTTTAGTTTTATCACCCTCCTTCCTTTTTTTCTCGCTGTTCAAGTTTATGACTGTTATCCACTTTGGTGTTACTGTCAGTAGGGAGAGGGGGTTTTGAGTTCGTCCTTTTAAAGTTGCTTTCTTTCTTCTTTGAGAGCTAGAAAGGAATACTTTAGATTAATTCAAATTTAAAAGTCCTCTTTGAAGATAAATTACAGGGGAACTACTGCATGATTTGATTAGATTGAAATAGCACTAAATCTGTGAAATAATTGAGAGGCGAGACCATAGATTATCAGATAACCAGGGGCCACACCTGCCCATTACATGTATACCAAAGTACATTTGTACTGATTCCAAATTACATGGCGAATCGCACAATGCGGGTAGGCCTATATGGGTCTTTAAACATGTACCATCCCTAAGGATTCTATACGACGTATTGATAACAGTCATATCTTTCATTCCTTTAAACTGCTGTGGACGCCCACACCTTCTGCCTTTCCATTGAACGGCTTTTGGATGGCTTTTTACAATACCTGAAAAAATCTATTTGGGAATTATATTTGTATACGTAGTACTGTATGCAGCCCTTGCTAGTATATAGCAGCTGCTCAGGGCTGTGATGCTGACCCCTCAGGAGTGTTTTAACACCACCATGCTACCATAATGCATTATTGCACTTTATGGTACCCTTAAGAGTTACACCTCAGTCTGTAATATAAGACCACTTTGTCCTTCCAGATTTCATCACCAAATCATTCATCCCTTTCAAACCGACGTTCAACGACCATTATAAGCAGGCCATAGTAACCAATGTCCGTCCAGCAGATAAGAGAGTCGTACTCAAATCAGGTGAGGAGGTCCCATATGACGTCCTCATCCTGGCCACAGGCACCAGTGGACCCTTCCCCGTCAAACTGGAGTTTGAGAGTATGAAGGAGAGCATAGCCAAGTATGAGGAGATGTGTGATAAGGTAAGATGACGACTATGCGTGTCGTATTATGTTTTAAGGAATGCTTAGAATAAAGCTAGCTCTCCAGTGTGCCCTTGCACTGTAGTAAATGTTAGTGTAATATAATGTCCATTCATTTCCCATGGCTTTCTCTGACTATACGGATTTTAATGTGATTGGCCTATTTGAAAAGTGAATCTCAGTGAATGGGTTGAGTTGATGTTCATAAGTTCATATATTTAAAATGGGGCTTAGACAGTATATACCTGAAATTTTGCTTGCATTTTCAACACCTATAGATTAAAGCTGCCACTAACGTTACTGTAGTTGGGGGAGGGGCGGCTGGTGTGGAGTTTGCCTCAGAGATCAAGTCAGACTACCCATCTAAGACAGTAACCATGGTACACAGCCACAACAAGATCCTGGAGTATCCCCTGGTCACTGAGGCCTTCAGAGATGGTGTGCGAAGCATCATGGACAGGATCAAGGTGGTCACACTATTAGGTTAGTGTACCAATATTCTATTTTTTAATTGGGTTGCTCATAAAATGCATAGTGCATGCCCTCTGCTTACAGTCAAATAAAATGTTTAGTTCATTATTCGGTTTAACATGCACTTCTCAGTCAGTATAAATTGCACGACAATGGCAGATGTCACATACAATGTAGAAGTTGAAGAGGAGTGGCAAATTCCAATTCAACAATTGGATTTGAGAAGAGACAAACCTATTTTTATGATGACTTCTTTTGATAGTATTTTCATTAATAAAAAGATTCAGTCATACTTTCTAGCAATCTACTATTGTGAGGGCAGGAAGGAGACCTCTCTGATGCAGAGTATGACATCACAGGAGACCAGATACCACTGATCGTCTACTAATAGATGGTCCTTACAAGTGCCCTTGGACCCTATTGTCATATTTCCTTTCATTACAAGCACTGAGTTACCCTATATTATATATGGTTTTTGTACACTTTACTTTTGCATTTAGAAACATGTCTTGTAGCACCCTACATACTCAAACAATGGAGCACCTGATGCATCTGGTCTTTTGTGACGTCATACTTTGCATCAGAGAGGTCTCCCTCCTGTTCTTACAATAGCAGATTTGCTAAAAAATATAACAGAATCTCTTCATTCAATAAAAATTATACCAAAATAAAAATAGGCTTGTCTTTAGTGGCAGAAAATGGCCATTTTTGTTGATGTCCTTATATTATTTCATATCCAGCCAATGGAAGGGATTTTAGAAAAAAAGGGCTTTTCGTTGATGTCCTTATATTTCATATCCAGCCAATGGACGGGATTTTAGAATATTTTAAATCAAGTAATGGAAATAATCATCTGACATTTTTTGCAAACTAGTGATGGAGGCAGGTGTTGGACACTGTCAAAAACTATTAGGAAGGAGCCACTTTTTTTCTGTGTGATATATTCACTTTTGAAGATGATATAACAGGTGGTTAACTCCACATGGGCTACACTTAATATCACATTTCCTTGAAGCTATTGTGGTGGGATTTATGATACAATGGATAGCAACATTCTAATAGTGAACTGTTGCTGTTGCCATGGCAAGGGAATCAATGAAATCAACAGAAAAATTGACATATTTCACAATTCTCTCACTTGAATAACCCATTTCTATCATGTATTCAATAAAAAAATATGTTGATATGATGTGTTCTAGTCATTAAGAGTCATGGGTACATGGCAACATGCCCTATCATTGGAAAAAAGGGGTGTATCTAGGTAGGATGTGCAATATATGTGACACGATCTGCCTAAAGGGATCTTATTTCAGGGGGAATGAGGTCCCTTTTCCCAGTACAGGTTACATATGTCATTTCTTTTTGAATACATGTATGAATTGGACTGTTAAAGTGAAAAAAAGAAACTGGGGTTTCTATAGCTAGATCTGAGGTCAATATACTTCTTGCTGAAATCAATAGACGGAATAAATGGAATTTTATTTACCTCAAACGCAGATGGTTTGAGCCTTTAGAAGTGGATAATCCATTAACATATCCTGTCAATTTTTCACAATGATTCTTCAATAGATGAAGCATCTGTAAGCAAGTACCCCACACACACACACACACACACACACACACACACACACACATCCTCACCACACTCACCCAGGCTGGGATCATGTCAATCAATTTTTAAATCAGGGATGGTGATTTAGAGAAAGTAGTCAAAAGATTTCAGACCCCTGTCAGGGAGGAGATTGAAAAAGTTCCCCCTTTTGTAGTGAAAACCCAGTGTGTTACTACTCAAATAGTCATAACCTAGGGGTAATTACTTCTGTTAACGCAAATAAACCAAAAACCCAGATGTCCCCTAATGGTCTTGAGGACTCCCAGCATTCCTGTCATGCCTCATCCTGATGTGTCTCTCCCTGTATTATATGACTGTACACAAATATATAAGAACACCAACGTATAAGGCGTTCATCTGCAGTACTGAGTTCTGCGAACACAGCCCCATATAGAATACAGTACTCCAGTCTGACCCATGTGAATAGATGTTCACCGCATGCATTTAAGGCAATGGCGAATTGCGTAGTCACGGCCTATGAGCAAGGTCGCAACACACTGATGACTAGCTGCAAAGGCAGTGACTATAAAGTGGTCATTTAACCACCATCTCCATAATCATAGTTTCAAACCAAATTGAAATAAACTGACAGCTAAGCGATGGCCAGCGTAGTCTATTATTCTTAGGGTTGTTGTTTTATCTTGGCTTACCTTTTCCCCCAAATCTATAAAATGTCATTATCAAAGCATACCAGTCCTCACACCCTGGAGGATTGAGCAGCTCAGAGTGATTATCATATGGTAGGCTCATCTAAAGGCTTAGTTTTTTACCCAAAAAGAATTGTATGTTAGAGTGAATTTCCAGTAGTTATGCATGGTTTTTAGGTTTTGTAGGGGCATATCTATGCTAGATCACTGATTTACATGATGGATTCCATGTTATTATGTCAACAGGTGACATAACCGACAACATCAGATGACCCACTCTTGTCCTCTCTTTGTATAGCGAGAGTTTCTTGTTTTTTTTTGTGTGTGCGGCCATGCCAGTTCTGACCTCAGACTAATGAAAAAAAGGAGTGCATCTAGGTAAGATGTGCAATAGATGTCATCTCCTGTTAAAAAACATGTAAGAATTAGACTGTAAAGCGGATTCAGCCTAGTTGAAGACAATTCAATTCACCATTTTATACATCTAGGTCTACTGTTGACAACAGACATATGCCACCATAATAAATTTGGTATCATCTGTCTTTGGAGTTCCTCCAGTGTTATATCTAAATCCATGTATTAGGGACCCCAATGAAGCCTGTTGAATATTATATAGATGGTTTAGGGCACATTTTTTTAATTCTTGGTGCGTAAGGGCTAAATGTTGGAGAAGTTTGTGTTAAATATGTGAATCGTAGAGCCAGTACTTTTACTTGCGTACAAACATAGGTGGCGCTGTTGTGTATTAGTTCATATGATTCCCCATCAATACCATAATAAAAGATATTGTGGTCGTATCTTCAAATACTTTGAGCTCTCAATAAAAGTCTTTTGCATATAAAATGTCAAGTCACTTATTTCAAGTTACGGTTACCATAAACCTTAGATGTTACTTTTAACATAACCAAAATCAAGTCTCTAAAATATAAATCAGTGTTAATCTCTTTGCTGAGTATGTGTCCCAGATATTGGACACTAGGAGCAAGAAAGGAGCATTTCTCCTTCTTGAAATGGATGTTATGTTCACTCAGTCTCTCAAATACCATCTCTTGTTGGGGCAGTGATGAGTATATCATCGATATAACAGCAAACTCGGTCTCTTTTTGGACCCGAGCATCAAATATAGCATTTTCCATCAGTTCATTTGACCCAGATGTATAATGTCCCTTTATGAGACCAGTCAGTTCATCAAAAGTTTTAGTCTCAATCTGTGCCGGGGCACAGAGGGCAACTTAAAATCCACTACTTCAGGGCCTACCATAGATATGAAAGCATCAACCTCAGTATCTTGGATTTTATTGATCCCATTTCAAGCATTGAACCTTCTCTGATAATTTTCCCATTCTTCTGTTGCTGGTTTGTGTTCACCAATAGCATTGACAACATTCCTAGCCTCAGCAGCCATGTTTACAGTTTCAGTTTCACTACGTTCACTTTCACTGTGGATAGACCTATCTTCAGTTTCAATTTCAATGTCACTCATAACAGAAGGATCTAGGCCTATGGGGCCATCCATAGATGATGTCGTGCAGAATTTGACCATTTTTGACCCCCCCCCCTCGTTATGTTTTTTGCCAATTTTGCAATGCTTAAGGTATATGGAAAATTAATTCTGTCATGCCGGGCCAGACCCCCCTCTCTCCTTCAGCATGACGTCATTTATGGATGGCCTCTATTTGTAGTCTAAGATGAGCAGAGTCAGCTGCTCAGTGTAGCTCATGACTTGTTCACTTTGGATAAATTGAATGGAAAATCTCAAGAAGAAAGCATTTGTATATCATTTGTATGTGACATGGACTGGTAGAAGCCCTAAGCCCCCTTTTCGTAGATCATGCCACATTATGTTGCATCTTGATGCATCGTCAGGTCATGAGGTTGGTGGCAAAAAGTGAGCTGCTCTGCTTACTTTGTACAAGCTTTTAGGAGTTTCAAGAGCACCCGACAAGCAACAATATTTTCACCCATCCTGTCAAATGTCCTACTCCTTTCCTGGAATTCTGATTAAATTATCGAGGTTTCTCAACCCTCATTTGGCATACCTGTATGGCAAGCTGAATGAGTAAAGTTCCGAAAAACCCGGTTTGCGACCAGAACCCTACATTTCGGCCAAAAGACCTGCAGGGTATGGCAAGCAATATGTTCACCCCTTGATATCACAGTTTTTTCATTTGATATCACATTTTTTGTCACTGATATCACAGTTTTAGGATTTGATATCACAGTTATTCTAGGAAAATCCTTGTATCAGGCTGATAATGTAGTTTGGACCAGAAATTGGGGTAAATCGACTGATATTCCAGTTAAAGGAGGGCTAGCACGGCTAAGACGTACCCATTTTAGCAAGTCACGTGACCACTCCTTGACCAATGAGATTGTTGCAAATTTTTAGCTGAGTCCCACGAATTTATGGCGTGTCTTTGATCAGGTACCAGTAATGATACTAGCCCCGCTTTAATCAGAGCAATCCATTTATAATTCTTCATGTTTTGTAAACTCCAGTATCAGGGTGATACAGTAGTTTCTCAAAAACTTTGATATCACAGATTTTAACTCTGATATCACTGTTTCTAGATGTGATATCATAGGTTTTATCTTTTATATCAAAGTTTTTAGATGTTTTAATTCTGGTATCAGAGTTATATACTTTGGTACCGGTATCGTAGTTACCAGTATTAACTGTGATATCAAAGTTTCTGATAAACTCATGTTTCGCTCTGATACTGGAGTTTACAGAATATGAGAAATAACAGGATATAATGAACACCAAGGCTGTATAAAATGAAAAAGAAGGTGGGGGAATGAATGTATCACAATATCAGTCTGATATGGCAATATTTCAGAAAAACTTTGATATCAGACTAGGAAATGGTGATATCAATGTTAGAAAACCCTGATATCAAATACTAAAACTGTGATATCAAATAAAGAAACTCTGATATCAGGGGTGGACATTTGGCTTGCCACAGCAGGGTTTCATCTCAAACTCCACATTTTGGCGAAATGTAGGGTTTTCCCAAACGAAATGTAGGGTATTGGCCGAAATGTAGGATTTTCTTGCCAAAGTAGTTTCAGGCCAAAATGTAGGGTTTTGTGACTGAAATGTAGGATAATGTGACCGAAATATAGGGTCTTCTGGTGGAAAATTTTTTTTTTTTTTTTGGTCGATTGGCATAGTTTCAGGTCGAAATGTAGGGGTTTTTGCATTATTCCCGAACGGCTTGTCATATAATTCTACTAATTTATAGGATTTCACGCATCCTTCATTACAAATCGAGCAATTTGTTTTACACATTGTACAAGAATACGCTGTTTTACAAATTCCTGCTTATAAACATCATCTTAAACGTTCATATTATAGGGCAGAGAGTTAGCAATTTGTCCAGTATCCCGATGAATGGACCTGGTACAGTGGAGACATCAGGTGGCAACAAACTGGAGTCTGACCTGGTATTGAGATGTACTGGTCTCAAGGTTAATAGTGGAGCCTACAAGGACAGTCCCCTAGGTAAGTATATGATCCCACCACTCATACAGAGATCGATAATTTGCTGTAGATACACAAGAGTGAATCAGTCCATAATGTAGTTTATCTAGGTTTGAACAATGTTTTAACCCTCCATCTCATAACTGAGATATTAGGTAGAAGGTTTAAGATAGGCCTTTGAGGTACGATTTGATTTTATGTGTTTACTTTTTTAATCCCAGCCTCACATACCTCAAATAAAATACAGCGTCCATAACAGATCTTATGATCCAAACTCCCCATGCAGTTTTCATTTCATACATTTTTTGCTCAATACTTTTGAATCATCCTGAGGTATTCCTTTGCAGCTAGGTTTGAACAATGTTTTAACCCCCCATCTCGTAACTGAGATATTAGGTTGAAGGTTTAAGATAGGCCTTTGAGGTATGATTTGATTTTATGTGTTTACTTTTTTAATCCCAGCCTCACATACCTCAAATAAAATACAGCGTCCATAACAGATCTTATGATCCAAACTCCCCATGCAGTTTTCATTTCATACATTTTTTTCTCAATACTTTTGAATCATCCTGAGGTATTCCTTTGCAGCTAGGTTTGAACAATGTTTTAACCCCCCATCTCGTAACTGAGATATTAGGTTGAAGGTTTAAGATAGGCCTTTGAGGTACGATTTGATTTTATGTGTTTACTTTTTTAATCCCAGCCTCACATACCTCAAATAAAATACAGCGTCCATAACAGATCTTATGATCCAAACTCCCCATGCAGTTTTCATTTCATACATTTTTTTCTCAATACTTTTGAATCATCCTGAGGTATTCCTTTGCAGCTAGCAGTATGGAACCTAATGGTACACTTAAGGTTGACAAGTTCCTGGAAGTGGAAGGCCATGAGGATGTGTATGCTATAGGTGACTGTAACAACACACCTGAGAACAAACTAGCCATGAGTGCCTTTGGACAAGGTGACTTCGTGGTAGAGAACCTGAAGAAAAAATACAACAGTCAGCAAATGATGGCCTACAAGCCAGGTATGTCGGGTTCTTTTCCTATACCTTCTTCATAATAATTGTTTTTCTTTCTTTCTCATTCATTCTTTATCTGTTTCTCTCTTTCACCCGCCTAAATATGCAGACTAGTAACAATGATGAGACTAAGTACCTAGCCGGTGATTAGTTCAAATGAGGGACAATAGGAAGTTAATAAAACATCAAGATAAAATCCCTTACCTAAAAACGTAGTCTATTTTAATTGCCCTAAAAAATTGAGGTATACTCGTAATTTACTGAGACATAACCATTAATTAGTGTTTCAAATCATAATGATTTAAACTACCAACGACATTTTCCAAAAGCATGCAGTAGCGTCAGTCAACAACCTTATAAACGTACATTGCAGGATCACTGGGGATCTCTTTGATGTTAGCCTTGGGCCGTGATGCAGGCTTGGCCCAGACCTCGGGAGGCTGGATCATCTGGGAGTCTATTGCAAAGAAGATGAAGGCTGGTGGCATGATGGTCGACATGGTGTGGAAGGTTTTCGACCAGAAACCACCCAAGTAATCTTACAGAAAGTTACAAACTGTGTGTCCGTTCCGAATCAAAAATCAATTCTACCAAAAGTGTCGTGCGTTGAGTATTTTAGGTGGCTTATTTCCTGAATTGATATTCTGTAAATCACTCTCACTGTGTAAAGATAGGGTTTATGAGAAGTCATAGGTTTGTGCATGAACGGAAAATCAGGGTAAAAAGCTTCGCCGACTTTTACATACAGAAGACGTCACCGATACAGAGCTCTTTTAAAAATCGAAGATTTGGTCTAGAACCCTGTCTGCCTCCCCTTCCCCATGACCAAATATTCCTGGTTGTGCCCCCCCCCCACCCTTCAAACCCCATCTAGATCCGTGAGAAAGAAATGCCAACCATGTTGCAAGACAATGTGGAGTTTGAAAGAAATAGGGGTTGGTGTGATGCCAACGCGACAACTGTCGTATGGTGCCTATAATCCATCTTAATTAAATCTTAGGCCTATATGCTGACCCATAAAGAAGCACCTTCAATCTAATCCAATCCTAAGCATCTCCTAAGACAGTCTGTTAAAAGTCTCCTCTTGTAGACAAAAAGCGAGTGAGTTTATGGTTAAATCATACACTGAAAGTGTATGCATTGAATCAAAATCAAAAAGAATGAGAACTAAAACTATTTTATTTTGTAAATGCTACAAATAAGCTACATGAAGTATTGTGCATGTGTACCCTCATATAGCATCATAAGACTCGGGTCCTCGATAACTAGTAATTTACTCTTAACTTTGGTGATAGATAGAAATGTGAACTATATACCTGCGTGTGCTTGAAACCACTACAAGTACATTGTACATAGAAATAATGCCTTTCTTGTATAGAGAAGAATGTATGGATGTTAACGCAATACCGATGAGGAAGAAAGCAGTATACATGACAGTGCATTCAAAGTATACAATGCACCATATTCTATGCAGGAGCTGATACCTTTTGCCTCTACCCATACTACTGTACTGAATAAGGGAAAGCATCAACACAGAAGCTGTAATGTATCGTATCATTGATCTTAGTCTAATCTACTGTCCTCTTATAAATTAAAATATATGCTTACACTTCATGACTAGATGTTATGATTATTTCAAGTACTGTATTGAATAAAAATGATATATGACTAAATATAATCTTAACTGAGGTTTGACTTTATCACGCCAGTGCTATTACATTAACCGTTATAGGAATCAAGGTGTTCCTCTGATTCAGAGCGGAAGGTGCAAATGATCATTCCCATTGTAGAATACTGTTGACACATAATCAAGGGCATTTCATTAGATGGTCAAGTCAGATTGATGGCAGATTGATAGAGATCGATAGAGGGGCGGGTCAGGGGGTTTGTCAAACTGCTAGGTGTAGGGGAGGGGGCTGCCCAAGTGATACTACCGTAATTACCTCTCACATCAACCGAGGATGTTTTAAGGCACAGTTCGTCAGTAGTATATAGGGGTACACTAAGCGCATAGCTACAGCTACTAAAATCCTGTTGACCTACTTACAAATCGGAAGTGACCTAGTTTTGAGACCGGAAGTGACCTACTTTCTCAAGCTCTGATTGGCTGAGAGCTATGATCACTTGATCACAACAAAAAACATAAACAAAAACACACCAACCACATGATTTTACCACGTGGTCGGTGTGCAACACTATGAACCCTCGTTTATTTTATTTTATAGACAGCAAAAATAAATTAGATAATCAAAGGGACCTGCTTGCACATATGTTTCTACTACTTTGTAATGACGTTGGTTGTTGCACATGTGAAAATCAACTCGAAGATTTTTTTTTTGTGATTTGTTCACTTTTTATTTTCACTACGCACACACACACACACCTTTAACCTAAGTGTTCTTTTACACAAGTGAAAGAAATTTACCTAAATTTCCACTTTTTACACACACAAGATTTTCCCTATTTCACCAGAAATGCTACTGGGCTATTATAGGCGGAGGGAAAAAGAGGGTTTGTTGTGCTAAAGTGGCACTTCCAATTGGCCTTAAATATAGTTGATATCCAAAATTTCCACCATTTGAATTACCATCCTTATCACTCTCCGCTCAAATTTGGAATAATCGAATTGGGGAGTCTTTTGCTAGCATCAAGTGGTAGGACTATGTCTGAGCCCCACAGCCCATTTGGGAGAAAAGACACATTGGTACACAAGACAGCCATCTCAAGGGGGAGTTATATAATTTTAATGATGTTACTAACAGGCATTACAATCTCAGTTCCAAATGAGTGGCACAAACCATGATTTACACAAACCTGTTGATTTGCATTAAAAGGAGTGAAGTGATACATACCACTGGTTGATGATCCCTACTCAGTCAGTGTAATACCTGCATGCAGTGTGTGTGTGTGTTGAGCTTTAAGATCCATAACTAGAGGTTGGGGTTGAAGAGACCCAGCCCTACTCCAAGTCAGCTACTCATTCACCCCAGTGAGTAGGTATCTTAGTCCTGTCAGTGGTCGTCCGTCTCCCCGGTCCTGTCCTAGTCCTGTCAAGTGAGGTCTGCTCTCTGAGCCCTCTACTCTTGACTGTTCTATACCCTTCTCTGGCCAACAACTAGACTTTGTCCCCTGACACGCAGCTAGTCCGTGTTTCCAGAAACTACGCAACTTTCATTCCACTGGCTCACTGGCATCACATGTCACATTCACATTTAACTCTCTCTCTGTCTTTCTCTCTTTCCGTGGGAACCTTAAGGCTATGCCTTCCCTTTATTCTAAGTCCATCTCCATGCTAGCTATTAAAACACCTTTTTGTAGTCTTCAGCTGTTAATTCATTTTGTTTTTGAATCACTCCTTTGCAGCTCATTTTCTTTTTGGCCCCTTCTCCACATTTGGAGTTTAAGGCCGTCATCTCGTCTCCTTCCCACTCCACTTTGAAAAGACCTGGAGTTCTCTCGTTGAACGCCAGACATTGTTTACAACACGGTGGATGGAACCAAGTGTACCCCAGGGTTTTACATTCTACGTAGCTTTCCCGAAAATAAGAGTTGTCACACGACTCTTAGGGCAACCATTTATGACGCTCGCTGAAGAAATCTCTTCATCTCTCGGGTTTGACAGCTTCCTCTAGACTTTTTGTGCTCAACGCAAAGTAGAAACTGTCAGTGTCCATTTCACACATTTCAAAGTTTCTTTCGTCTATGAATTCCAGAAGGAAGTCGTAGTGGAAGGCCAGCATTTTCAATTTGGCATACTAATACACCATGAACCCTGTCTGCACAGCGAGGTTGTAGGTGATGGCGATGGGCAGGCAAGAAAGTTCCACCGTGTTTGCACTGATGTCTTGCACCTCTTGAACAGACCAGTGTAAAGCTAACCGCTTGGCTTTGGCGGGGGACGTGTACCGAGTTTGAAGCAATTTTTGCTTGCTGCATATCGTTTTACCATAAGACCCGTTTCCGAGAAGTTTATACAGGTCTGAAAGAATTTTGCAGTCGACGTTGTTGTCCCCCTTTCTCCTAGCCACGGTCACTTCTTCCTCAAAGGGGAGAAACGTTTTTTCCGTCATGTATTCCACCACTAAGTACACCTTGGTCACCACTAATCCCTTTTCCATATACCACTTTAAGAGAGGGGTGCCCAAGAGGATTTTCTGAGTATGATAACTTCCTATGAGCTGTCGTTGAGGTTGTTTCAACTTACCCGCGGCATCTAAGAAGTGCCGCATGTGTTTGCCCATATCTTCCCTTTTCACCAAACAGTTCTTGAAAATGGCAGTCATTTCCGCAAACTTCTCTTTCTATGTCGACCTGAATCAGTTCGAAAAGGGAACCGTCCATCACACCTTTAAGAATCTCCGCTTCGCTTTTTCTACCCAAACAAGGGGATCTTTTTACGACCCACTGCTCCTTTTTCACCTTGCATTCTTCGCTCTTTCTTTCTTTCTTTCAGCCACTGGCATTCATACTTTTCCACCACTTTGTAGCCTAACTTCTTGAGGTAGGCGGTGACTTGAGCCGTGTTCTTGGCTTTTTTCTCCATCCACGCTGACATTCATACTGCGGGTGAGAAGCCATCTACTCTGACGAGTTTCCTCCCGATGTTCACCTCAACAGTAATTGTATTGGTGCAGTACAAGATCTGTAGACGTTGAGGATCATGACGTTTCTCCTGTAAAACTTTTTTCTTCTCACCACTCAGACGGTTCTCTTTTTTTCTTTCCTGACCATATCAGAGAAAACAATCTTACGTCGACCTCGAAAAGATTCTCTAGTCTGTCCAGGTGCTCGACGCTTACGCCTTTGAAGGTTTTCACATTTGCCTCTGGAAAGGCTTGCTGGAAAAGTGGTTTGGTGTGTTTCAGAGAGCGGTACTTGTGATAGGAGAGGCATTGAAAAAAACACAAATGATGGTTGTAGGGTCTGTTACTCTTTGGCTCTCTGTGAAAGTGTAGCATGTCTCGCTGTCTTAAACCTGGACAGATTGTGTTTAATTTAGCCAGTAAGAGTCCTCCCGTCAAAGTTCTCAAGATGGTGATGTTGACGTTGACATTGGCAACAACGCGCCATTTGGTAGAGGGTCGAAGCGTGTCCTCTCTGACTTGTCTCCTTATGTGTTCCATGCAGTCCTCAAAGTCTTGCTGGTTTCTCATGAGAAAGTAGGGGTCTCGATGGTTGTCGCTGTCCTAGAACAAGGACGCGTTGTTGGCAGAGGCGTGAAAGTACATGACTTTGGGCGGTTCACTCTCTTCTGCGCTGCATAAAAGTCTACCGAAAGAAACAGCCACTCTGTAGGCATAGACTTGATTTTCATGCATAGCCCTGAGGCATTCTATGACTTTTACCACCGACGAATTGCTTTCCGAAGAGGTCAATCTGACCTTGAAAATGCTTTGCACTGTTCCTAAGACTACTAACCCCTAGCTATAGACTTGAAGTTGTCCTCGTATGTTTCTCTGTAAGCCGGGTCTTTGTCTATCACTTCAGGAACATAAGTGGTTTTCGTCAGTTCTTCTCGTACACAGGTGGGCGAGTGACATAAAGTTTTTCCGCTTTTGTGTTCTGTCAAAAAGTTGTGGTGGTCTCAGGTGTTACACCTAGGACAGTTAACTGTGTAAGTATTTTTTTCTCTTTTCGAAGACATTTTTTTCTTTTTTGTTGCAAGGTTGATTGTCAGGGAGAGTCTTCTTTGCATGATCAACTCGTTGTTTTTCCAGTAGCAGTTGCCGTTGTTGTCATTGTCAGTACTGTTGTCCTTGGCGAATTTGAGATGGTCCGACATCTTCTTTTTTTAAGTTGTGACAGGAGCTGCAGCAACTGCAGCAGCACCACCAACAGTATCAGTAGGCACAGCAGCAGTAGCGTAATCAGCAACATCAGTGCCAACCACATCAGTAGTGGTAGCAGCAGCAGCAGCAGCAGTTGGGTAGAGTGTGAAAGTGACATTCACTGAGAGCTGAGAACACTCCTTATAAACCTTCCACCCCACCTAAATTATTCGTGCCTCACTTGCACAACCCCCTCCCCTTCATTACATACAAATACACTACACTCTTTCATGGTCGAACACCTGCTCACTGTTCACCTGCTCGTTCTCCCCCTTTCCCTCCCCCTGTTTGTTTTGTCTGTGCTCACCCCTGTCCACCCTGTCTATAACACATGACACACCAGGGATTACACCACTTCTTGTTGTCTATGTTACAAGTGGGTGGATCAGTAGGTCGGTAGGTAGGTAGGTAGGTAGGGTAAAAAAAATGGGGTGGGGGACACCCATTTAGTATGGAAAGGGGGGCACACTGCACACACCCACACACACATATAACTTAACCTACCCTACCTTACTTTACTTTACTTTACCCTTACCCTACCCTACCCTACCCTACCCTACCCTTCCTTACCTTACCATACCTTACCTACCTACCTACCTACCTACCTACTTTGGTTTTTTTTCACCTTCTCCTTTCAACTATAAAGAAAGAAGTTTACACACGTAGACACTTTGTTTTCAACCTTCAACGGAAATAGAGAACGCACAGAAAGCATTAGAAACAGTCAATTTTGACAATTGACTTCAAGGACCTTTCACCATGATTATAGCAGGTCCCACCTCCTGTGGAAAAAGTCACTTAGTTTTCAACCTCTTGAGGAATTGCAAACATTTAGTACACGACGTCCACTACTGTTACAATCAATGGTAAACTGGATTTGACGAGATGGAGAAGTTAAGCATCAATTTCAACAAATTCCTTTTCAAAGAAGCTCGAAACGCTCGAAAACAAGGCCTGATCATCATCGATGATTTGATGGATCCAGAATACGTTCCCACTGTGATGAAGCTCTTTACTGTAGGATCACACCACAGAAACTTGAGCATGATATTCATCACCCCAAACCTCTTCTTCAACAACCCGGCTTACAGGACCTTGAGCTTAACCTTTACGTGCCCAGAATTATTTGATGATTTTCTATTTATTTCGCATGTACATCACCCCAGTGATAAAGACCATGTATATATATATAATTCTGAACAGGTCTTTGATATGGAATTCACATTATGCACCTGATTCATTTTTACTTCAACTTTCAGTTAAGAGAGAAATTTCTGACTGAGTGTGATTACCATAGCAACCAAAATGTTCCTTTTGTTGTTATTCACTAGTATAATAGTCTTTTTAGTGTTGTGCTGCTCTAATCTCATTAAGTGTGAGGTTTGCATAACTAAACTCAACTAGTTCTGCCTGTGTGTACTACCAGGGAGCAAAATGTTTTGGTCACAGTTCATGAAAGATTAGTTGTAAGGTTGGCAAGTCTATCAAAGGTGTGGCAATAGGGGACAAATGATCCAGCATCACCTTGCTATCACGCTAGATCCTATCTCCTTGGGAGATTCCCTTCAAAGAGTCACATGTATGACAACTTATTTTCAGGTTTTGACTCACTGTGTCTGAGGTAGTGGGGATATAGTCAAATGGAGGGTCTCATTGGAATAAGGGGGCCATGGCCGTTCTAATGCAGATTGGACCAGTAGATGTTCCTGGGTGAAAATTTGTTTCAATATGCATGTTTTAAGCATTAAACTGTGCATTTAAGCACACCTGGGCACCTAAGGGTTAAACTCTCACTATCTCGTGGTTTTCAAGAACCCTCACGACATGAGTCAAATATCCTACATAGGCAAACCGGCCTTTCCTGGGCAGAAATCTTTTCTCACTCAGGTATATAACACTGAGACACAAGAAATACATTCATATGTAGTCCTGCATTTTAAGCAAGCTACACCTGACGCTCTCAGAGTAAGAAACAGCATAACCACCCCTTGGAAAACCTTAGTTTTCATTCCCAAGAAGGACGTCAAGAACAAGCGAAAATGAGCAGTGCTGACCAGTCCAAAAGAAGCAGCGTACGGCTCCTGAGAAAACACTACATCTTCTTGAAGCACATTTCCGAGTGTTCCATGTCTGACTGCACTCACACTGTCAGAGGGTTAAGCGACGAGGTGATCAGGGTGATGAGTCAAATTTGCATCAACATGATGAACAAAAAACCTACTGCAAGACGAAGAGGAGGCAACTGAAAACTGTCACGAAACCTAACATACCTTTGAAACAAAAGAGGAAAGTTCTCGAACAAGAAGGGGGATTTCTAGGTACCCTTCTAGGTTTAGCCATACCTTTGATTTCCTGCATAGTTTCTGCCACCACTGTCGCAGAATAATGTCTTACACTAGGATGGCTCTGGTGAGAGCAGACTTGTTACCGCCCGACATCGATTTGCCTCCTGCTCCGCCTCCCGTTCCTGCTGCTGCTGCCCCTGTCGCTCCACCGCCTCATACAGTCCAAGATCGATACTACAAAAAGCAACTCTTGAAAGAACGACTTCAACCAAAGGCGGGAGTTTTAGAGGTGTTGATGCACCTTCAGAGAAAGGTGCACGAGGTTCTCCAAGACTTTAGCCTTAAAGCTAAAGAGAGACTGTGGAGATACAACCAACTCATGGTGAAGTCCTTGATACTCATGAGAAAAGCCAAGGCCACGGGCAGAAAATTTTCACTGTTCGCAATGGCTATAAGAAGAAGGAGACCTTGAATGACGAGTCAGAAGGATGATGAGAAGGAGCAGGACATCAGTGACAATGCCACCGATCGTCAAGCCGTCAAGAGCAAAAGAGCCGAAGATGTACTGACCTCCTTCAGGAAAATGACCCAAAAAAGACAACCTAAACAGATCCAGATGACAAAGGAAAAGAGTTCGTGAACAAAACCTTCAAGAAACACTGCGAAGAGGAAGGCATCTCTTTTTTCACAGGCAAAAACAACGACGTGAAATGTGCTCTAGCAGAACACTTCAACTCGACTCTTCAAGGTAAGATGTGGTGAGCTTTCACACATTACAACAACTACAAATGGTTGGACTTGTTGCCGGTCTTGGTGGAGTCGTACAACAAAACACACCACAGAATGTTGGCAGCTGCTCCCGCCGACATCAACCCCTCAAACTCTGAGGTGTTGTTCTACACGTTGTACGAACAACCTAGGCACAAAGAAGTTCCAGCTCTGAAGCTTAAAAAGAAAAACAAAGTGTGCATGTTGAGGAAAGAAAACACCTTCAACAGAGGCTACGAACCCAACTGGACAGAGGAAATTTACGAAGTGGCCAAACTGTTTTTGAGAGGCAACGTCCTCAAGGTCCTCCTAGGAGAAGAAATAAAAGGTCACTTTTACCAACCCGAAGTTCAGTAGGTGGTCGATCGTCATGATGGCAGAAAGTACGCCATCGAGAAGGTGCTGAAATATAGGGGCAAAGGCAAGAAGAGAGAGGTGCTGATCAAGTGGAAGGGATACATAGACAAGTTCAACACCTGGGAGCCGACCAAGAATGTGGTAGGATGGCGTTCACCTTGACCCTACCCAGCAACTCGTCTATGAGCGTGTTTCCAGACAACACTCTGACCATGTATGCCAAATACGTCCAAACACCTTCACCCTTGGAGTGTGCCCTTCAAGAAGTATCCTGTCCCACCGTCTGGTACAACGGGATGGAAAAAACTTTGTTCCTCTTCGAAGGCAACGACCTGAACGTTTGCATCAAGTCAACCGTGCAAGTCTTGAACAAATGACTACCTTTCCTCTTTCCGGAAGGAGGGAAAACACATGAGAGGGTTTTCAACAAAGATTTCGCTAGTCCGAACGTCATTGCCCATCCGGAACTGTTTCAAGCTATGTGTAGCTCTGGCCTCCCAGACACCACTGGAGCTGATCTGACTAAGGGGGAGGGTGTATTATATCAAAATAATGCTCTTGGTGTCCCCCGTGCGGATCCAGGGAGGACTAAAACTTTGTGTATAAGACGCGTCTTATACGCGGGAGATTACGTCCCCGTTGACAAGAGACAAAACAAAAATCTACTTAAGGGACAACCCGGGGCAACATGTCCCATTCGAACACGGGCAAGTCATGGTGGTACTTGCTTTCTGACCTCTGCAAGCTTGAAGACCGTCACGCAGCACTACTATGGACCGCTGGCTTACAAAGTGCCTAGTGGGCAGTACGGTCAGTACTACACCAAGTCTCAGTTCGGATACGGTTTAGCGCTGGCCTACAGAGGAGTAGGCAGACAGAGAGGTCACGGGCTAGGCTCTCTCATATCGGGACTTTTTCGAAATGCCGTTCCCCTGTTGTCGTCTGTCGGTTGCTCTGCTGCCAAGATGGCTGGAAAAGCTTTTTTGACCACCGAAACGGAAGTACTTTCTGAAGTCATAGCAGATAAGAACTTCAAGCAAAGCGTCACAGATAGGGGCAAAGCGACAGGGTGACAACTTCTGCAGAGGGCCAACACAACAGGCAAGGGGTACATAAAAACACTTTCTCAACCCACTCCAGCCAAACGACGTGTGACCAGCATAGGTAAAGGATGCAGCCGGTCCCTTTGAGCTGAGGTCTGCCGAGGGACGGGAACTTATTTTTGGCCTAAACATGCTGTACCAAACATCCATCCTGGTAAATTTGCTGAGCTGTGTTAGTTTGGTGAATGTTGGGTAGATCGATGGGGAATTGGTCTTTATCAAACAGGTCAAATTGGGGAGATGGTACAATTGTGTCACCGCATGTTAGAAGGCATGAAGGGGCAAAATTTTGGATTAGAGCCTACGTGTTTCTTAAACCCTCCCAACACTATGCAGGGGAGGGCGATCAGTCCTGTTGGCTTGTGTAAATTCATTTAAACGTTCACTTAGGGGAAGAAGGAGAAGGGGAAGAACGTCATGATGCAGGACTTTTTCCACACACCCCCGACCCTCAGCAACACAGTCATATGGTAGGAGGGTGGTATTAGCACATTTACTTTAGACCCGGGGGGGAGTGGGGCACTTCATATGTGTTGGTACCACATGTGTCCTTTATGTGCGGCTGGCAAGGCCACTTTTTGGCTAAAATCTCCCTAACAAGAGTCCTATTTTTAAGAAAAATCTCCCAAACAAGGATCTACTTTAGAGCAAAAAGACCGCGTGTCTGTGAGATTTTGCTGAGATTTTCCCAACAAATTGACGGTTTTGAGTCAATTTTCAAAATGTGATTTTTAATATTGATCAGATTTCCCTTCCAAAATATGGGGTTTTAGGCTGAAAAGTCCCTAACAAGGGTGGATTTTCGAGGGTAAAATCTCCCTAACAAGGATAAGGGTTGTCATAGGCCCAGCCGCACACCCTCGTCAAAATAAATTCGAGTGCCCCCCCTGGGCTTTAGGCTTCCGGTTCAGAGAGCCCCGGCCGGCACGGTATTCATTAGCCGCACGCCAGCCACGCGGCGGGCGCCACAGGCGCACCTCCTCTCTAGCTGGAGTGCGAGCACGTTCAGGTCCAGGCGCGCGCCGATGGCTGGGCGTGCTGCCTATTGAATTCCCCTCCGGTCTCCCACTGTCGTTGGAACGGGAGCGAGAGCGGGAGGGGATGTGTGGACGTACAGGGTTGTCCGGTCTAGAGCGCACTCCCGAGCGCACTGCGCCGTGTTTGAGTGCGCTCGGTAGTTCACGTCGTGTCGACCAGGTGGCGGTAGATGTTAGGGTTCACCATATCCATAACAATTATCATGTTTGGGACGTGAAATCCATGTTCAAACGTGGAATCTGACACACATTCATGTTGGGGACGTCAGGCCCACGTTTTGTTCACGTTTTCAAGTAAATCATTGCCTATTTTCTTTATTTCCCATCAAATTCATCTCGGATTGGACTAGAATGTCCACTAGATGTACAGAGAATAATCCCTGAACTTTTCGATTGAATCAAATGAGAAAACACTTTTCATGGTCCAAGTAGAACAGTTTTCCTACTTGGAAATTCAACCTCCACGTTCCAAACGTGGATATAACGTGATGGTCATGTTTGAAACGTGGGATTTTTATGGGTTGCCTAAATCTTACGTTTGGGATGTGGGTAACTTTATGGTTTGGCCTGTAGTAGCTCAGAGATGTGTCTATGAGTAGCTAGAAGGCCCAAAGGAAAGGATATCGGGTATAAACTTAGGTAGGACCTATGTTTCGGGATAGGCAACGATTTGGGAGGTGGGGGGTCCTATATCCCTTGTCGATTTTGGTAAGTGGTCTTCTATATAGGCCTATAGTTTTCAGGCGGGGACAAGTCAAGGCTTGTGGATGAAAGGCCAGTTTCAGTTTCATATTAACCAAAAAAAAACAATGCATGAGTGAGAGCATATACTAAGGGGGTCTAGATGGGGTGGTCCCCATGTCCCTTGTCAATTTTAAGAAAAGCCCATGTCAAATGTCACTAAATTTGTATTTTCCTCTGTCCTTGTCACTAAGCTCCATGTCACATGTCGATTTTAAGAAAAGGCCATGTCACACTGTCGATTTTAGGGGTCTAGACCCATCATATAGCTACACAGGCTGTATGCCCATGAGTGGGTTGCCCCAGCAGGGGCACCCACGAATGGGCAAACAGCTTGTGTATGCCCAACTCGTTGTGTTTTTTGTTTTATTCTACCTATAAGAACAACAGCAAACAATTTTTCTAAGGCTGGACGGAAATTATTCTACCCAAGCATACCATATGGAATTCCTATGTCTAAAGGCCTGAACCCTGTGCGCCCACGGGCGTGGCATACAATATCCCGTACACCACGTCCATGTACGCCACACCCAATGCAGCAATAGGTCAGCACAACCAATCTATGTTGTCCCACATTTTAGGCTCTAAAATATTTTTCGTATGGGTCGATTTCCAAATTCAAAATGATCGTAACACAATAAGGAATGTGATGCAACAAGCTTTCATTTGGTACCAAACTTGACAAGTCATGTTCATTTTTAAGTACATTAATCTCAGAAAATTCTCTCTACCAAAAAAAGAATAAAAAAAAATCTCAAATGACGATTTTTCTGATGAGGGCAGTAATGAAGACTAGGAAAGACAGGCTTAATAAAGTGGAATGTTTATATACGTTGAAGAGCACAGTCACAACAGTTAACAATGAATATGATGGCATATCATGAAATGTTTGTAACCTTTTTAGGAACAAGAATATATCATATATATGAATGGTGTATCATATGTGAATAGTCAGTTCATGGTGGTTAACAATGTTGATGGGATAGTCCATAAAGTTTATGACCACCATAATGTGTAAATAATAAACCACTATGTTTAAACATTAACCTTTAAACCTGTGGATGTGGGTGGGTGGGAGAAATTGTTCTTGCTCGTCTGACGTCTCATTCAAAGTGGGCGGAAGTTGATTTGAGACGCTGGGTGTAGTTTAGAGGAGGGGCTGTAGGTGGGGGTTGGATCAGTGCCTCGCCTTTCCCGCTTCATTACTCGCAATTTTCAATTACTGATAATGAAGACTAGGAAAGACAGGCTTAATAAAGAGGAATGTTTATATACGTTGAAGAGCACAGTAACAACAGTTAACAATGAATATGATGGCATATCATGAAATGTTTGTAACCTTTTTAGGAACAAGAATATATCATATATATGAATGGTGTATCATACGTGAATAGTCAGTTCATGGTGCAAATAGGGACGAGAGCGCACTTGAGACCCTAAAGGAGGACTGGCTAGGAACATATGCTCTAAGTCCCGCTTTTGACATCCATGTGCCATGAGTGGCCACATCCTCCCTATTACAACCTGCCACTATAGCAGCTCTAGATCCTCCACACCGGAGTGAGTGACAAGTGACATCACCAGCATATGGGCATCCAGTAGTTATCAGGGCGAGCTGGAGGACCTGAGCAAATTTACCTGGAGTGAGTGGTGTCCCATCAGACAGAACAAAAGCAGGACCCGTGAACACAGCCGGTGTCTCCATGAGGTAAGCATCCCAGGCTGCCGCCGGGCAAGCGGCAGACCCATGAATCCGAGGGAGTGATATGACTGATGGGGGCATGCCGGGCTCAATTGTCTTCGAAGATTTGATCACAATCATGAGGCCTTTTGGTCGGGTGATAATGTCATTTCTTGTGAGGGTATGAGGTCCCCTCCATAGGCTCGCAGATGGGGTAAGTAAATTGGATGCGTGCAGGAATGAGAAATAGCCTACACAGAGGGCAGCCTTTATCACCCCACCTTCCCTTAGGCGATCCATCACCTTGCAGGCAGCCACTAAGTCCTTTGGCAGGAGTGGGGGTGATGGATGTGGAGTGGGGGATCGATATTGGCTGCTCCCTTAATTACATCATACACCTGTGTGGCTGATAGGGTGGATGATTGGCCTCCTCTATTTTCAATCCACTTTCTGGCCCCTGATAAGTAGTTCCTACGTGATGCTGGTGCAGTTAGTGAGTTAACCAGATATTGTGCAAATAGAACTGCATCAGTGAGGGTAGGGAATAGAATGTCTGCAAAATAGTAGACAGCAAAAGTAACATACATTTCTGCCTGTCTATGTCTATTCTCGTTAGTGGCATCTGAGAGTGCTGCTTCATATGATGCCAATGCCTGAGCCACCAGAGGGCAATCTATAACAAACAAATATACACTCAGTAGGAGAGTGAAACATACAAAGACCAGCATTTCATATTTGAGAAAACAGTGTGAGGGGCTGGGCTGGGGAGACCTGTACTAGTGATCTCTCAGATATCAACCTGTCCGCAAGTTCTTTCATGTCAGATTCATGATATCTGCTGAGTGCGTCCGTGAGAGGAATGTCCTTTCCTCTTTTATGCCGGACTTCAAGCACCTGGTCCCTAAGTGCTGCATCCAACCAGAGCTGTCTAGAACAGGCTGTGAACACCTGGTCATGTTTTCTACCTGTTTGCAATGCGTACTTTGAGGAGAGGTTGTCTGTATGAATCACCACCCTTATACCTGGAGACAGTGGTGGAGCCAGTTTACGGTATGCCACCACCAAATTGACTGCTCCAAGCTGGTGTATAGGGCCATAGGTATCCCTCATCTGATGTGTGTAATGAAGCCTGTAGTACATGAACTCTGAGTTCCCTCCTCCACCGACAAGAGAAGAATCACATTCAATGTGGAATTCTGATCTAACTGGAGAGATGATATGTACATCATTGCTGAGGGTAGCAAAGTGTAGGAACCAGGACACATCTTTCTTGAATACAGGTGAGAGCCATGCAATAGCATTGTCTTTAGTGTGGCGTATTGTCTCTAAGATCCTGGCTATGAACCTACGGGTTGGCCGTATACACCGGGAAACATGCACGAGCTTGCCTGCCAATAATTGGACTTTCTTCTTGGAAGCCCTAGCCAGAGAGCTCCATGATGCACACTCAGCAATAATCTCCTGTAGTTTACGATGAGGTACAGTGAGGGTCAGTGCCACAGTGTCTACCTGGAAGCCAAGCCAGGTGAGAACTGTGGTAGGTGGGGTAGACTTGTCCTTTGAGAGTTTAACTCCAAGCTCTGTTGTGAGGGACAAGAAGTGGTTATATGCTGATTGAGCCTTGTGATATGTAGACTCAACTCCAACAAAGTCATCCAAATAGTTCAGAGACCAATATCCAGCTTTGGCCATGATGTAGACAATGGCTGAGGTTGTTCTTTGGCATGCGGATGCAGACAAGCGTGAGCCGAATGACGGGCAGGTCTCTATATAGTAGTAACCTTGGAATTTGAAGCATATGAGAGGAAAGTCAGTTGGATCTGTATGTAACTGCCTATAGGCGCGCGACATGTCAGATTTCCATAGATAGCATGACTGACCCAACTGTCTCACTTAAGTCACAAGGTCCTCTACTGACGGAAGAGTGTAGTTAGCCGGCTTACCCTCCAGGCAGTTCTTTGTTACACTAGCATTCATGCCACCACCTTCAGGGTATGACAAATCAAGTATAATACGTCTGACATTACCTTCTGATTTAGGATGTGTCATGAGTGGGGCAGTATTGACCCAAGGAACAAATGGTGGATCAATGAAAGGGCCGAGGAGGCCACCCAGACGAATCTCTCTCTCAATAAATGACAGAATACACTCCGGATAGTCTGTAGCTGATAAGTGATTCTTGTCTACTTTCTGAGGGGGGGGGGCTGAGCCGGTAAACCCCACTGGCCATCCATAGGTAAGATATGGCAGGAGGTCTTTATCATGATAGTCTTCAAGATAATTCGCCCATGCTCCAATGTTAAGGTCAGACAGTACTTGTAGCTGAGCGCCTAGATGATTGGGGAGGCCACTCCTATGTACCTGAGAATAGAGCATAGCGTAACCTGGGAAATTAGCCCACTGAGAGGTGTTGAGGGTAGGCCAGAAAGTGTCTCTTACAGGTGCATATTCCTCAGGTGTCAGGCCCATGGGAGCGTCCATGATATTGTTATGTAGGGTAGTAGCATCAGTATAGAGGCGAGCATTGACCACTACACTCTCAGGTGTTTCACTAGGTACACTTAAATCCATGGGTAGGGAGTCTGGACCCAGGCTGTCAACTTCAGATGTAAATACTTGATAAGCAGCCTGAGGGCCAGACGCGCAGTCTCTAGCATCAGCAGTTGTAGGTTGCGCAGCCTGATTAGAGAATGCCTCTAGGCTCTGAGGGCCCGGCGAGGTGTTTATGGCTGCTGCCTGAGTGCTGAAGGAGTGTTCATGAGTTTCAGTAGCGGTAGTAGTCATATCATGGGGAACAATTGCAGTATACATAGCTGGGTCAGTGTGTGGTGCCTCATAGTGACCCTGTGTTGCACTAGAGTTACTGCCGCCGATCTTGGGTGGCACCTTGGACTGGTTATCTGAATTATAGTACTGCCTGGGGGGAAAACGCCTGTTCCTACATGCCGATTTTGAGTGGAAATTAATAGCATTTAGATGCTTGCGGCAATACTTGCAATGGTGGCCCTGTGCCACCCCAGCTTCCACATGACCATCGGGTTTGTTGCAACCAGACTCATTAAATGCATGGCATGGGGCGTCGGCACGGTTGGCAGCAGAACGGGGAACCCAATTCCTGGACCTGTCACGCCTATCATTCTCCTCTTGCTTCTCTTGTTTATCCTGCTTGTCTGATACCTTGTCTGTAGGCTTGAGGTCGGACCAGAGCTTACCAGCCTTAGAATGTGCATCCTCAGAGCGCATTGACTCAATCTTCCTAACATCTGACCATGCCAGTCGGCCCTGAGAGATCCTAGTAAGCCCAGCCTCAGACCAGCCCCTCACCTGTTCCCATTCAAACTCTGTAGCAAACCCAATTACATGATATATATGTGCCGCAATAAAGGGCTTATCAGCTACTGTTGTATGCTTATCATTCATGAGGCGGGTTAACCCATATAGGTACTCTGGTACCGTAAGAGCTTTGAGAGTTGTTTTAACGTTCATGGGGCTTCTGAACACATAATCATGGGGTTGAGTCGGCCTACCTTTGATGTTTGAGATGGTTTGTACTGTAGATTGTAGTATATTCTGTACCTCTTGATTGAGGTGATGATTTGCCTGATTGAAATTGAGTGGTAGATCCATGGCGGGAGCTGTGGCCGCTGCCTGTAGGAGCCAACAACCTGAGCGTCCGCATCGTTCATCCCAGACTGAGTGTGGGACTGAGGCACAAATGTAGACTGTTGATTTACACTTTGATTAGCCATGTTATGAGATGTAGAGCCCTGAGCCACAGGATGCTGATAGGGGGTGGGCCGACCTGCCAAGTTATTGGCTGTTGCAGGCCTCACCTTACCTGGAGCTAGGTAGTAAAGGCCATGACAGTACCTGGGTGGCGTCGGCGTCAAGGGCATTGACAGCAGTGTTGATGGCTGGAGTGACAGCAGTGTCAGTCTGTTGATCTTGTGTCAGACGGAGTTGCTCAGCGGCTGAGCCCTGGCCAGGGAATAGCTGTTTCATGTAATCAAGAACTGACTGACCTGTTGTCTTAACC
The DNA here is from genome assembly GCA_949317995.1 of Acholoe squamosa. Taxonomy (NCBI): domain Eukaryota; kingdom Metazoa; phylum Annelida; class Polychaeta; order Phyllodocida; family Polynoidae; genus Acholoe; species Acholoe squamosa. The sequence continues at coordinate 31,494,025 of OX439041.1, read as the reverse complement.
CCAGCTACTCTCTTATCCAGATCGGCGACCTGTTGAGCTAACTCAGCTGTGTCGACAACAAGTGAGACAACGTCTGAGTCATCAGTACTGGAATCAGAGGTCGAGGCAGCTTGGACGACGGTGGCGGACGAAACTTTCTTCTTCCTACCGACTGACTTACTTGCTGCCACTGCCTTTTCTGTAGGCTTCGGTACTCTAGACAAAGCCCTTGTCTTCTGGCTCGATTGGAGGCCTAGGTGCCATTTTGAATAGGGAAATGACACAATGCCTACGAGGAAACAGACCCGAGCTGCAGAAATTGTTCTTGCTCGTCTGATGTCTCGTTCAAAGTGGGCGGAAGTTGATTTGAGATGCTGGGTGTAGTTTAGAGGACGGGCTGTAGGTGGGGGTTGGATCAGTGCCTCGCCTTTCCCGCTTCATTACTCGCAATTTTCAATTACTGATAATGAGAAACAATTTTTTTTTGGAATGGTCTAAGGGAGTGGTCATTTTTTAACAACAGAGGAGGGGTGGTGGTTTTCGGGGAAGGGGCAAAAAATTCAGACCCCTGTTGGGGGGAGGGGGAAACAAATTTCATCCTTTCTTAGTGAAAAATCCAGTGCATTCCCACACTGACAGAAAAAAGAGGATCAGCCTGAGTTTCACCTAGTCTCTTGTGCTGTCTGAGTATCAAGAGAGCCTCTGCTAGAGGCTCTCCCCTGACATGCCATACTCATGCTGAGCCTGCTTCAATGCCACACATTGGGAAAAAGGATCAGCATGAGTATAGCACAAGGCTCAGGCATGGTGCCATACTCAGTCTGAATCTAACTGAATACTCCAGCAAAGCAGGGGTCTAGCCCTTACACTGATGTCTGAGATTATATCATATCCTAGCACCCACCACACCATGTGCCTCATTAGCTCAGTTGATATGGTACTGAACTCTGTATCTGAAGGTGGTGAGTTCAAGCCCCAATGAGAATTTTTGTAAAGTCATTCTCGGTAAGCCAATCTTATTGCTACAATGTGAGCATGAATATGCATTCATAATGGGGTTGTGAGAAGATTTTTCCATATTAAGCCCCCCCCCCTCACCCATTCTTGCACATACTCAATATCCTTTCTATTATCCTCTAGTCCTTAGAACCATGATATCTAAGAATATAATCTTATCTATTTAGGAATATAATAGGAATTAATCACTAAAACATTTAGAGTATGATCATATCTTTGCAGTAAATGTAAAAGTAACATATGGTCCCAGGCATATTTCTAATGTTTTGGGGCTTGGAAAAAAGTAGAATACCAGATTTCAACACACAGAGGGAGCAGATCATATGAGATTTCAAGTGGAAATCTTTCAGCACAGTCAAGATGGTGTAGTGGTAACATGTTTACCTTCATATGAGAAGGTCCTGAGTTCGATTCCAGCCCAGGGATGCTCTTCAAAAGTTGCAAGTTTTCAACCCGAAATATTTTGTTATGCAAACGATTTATTTTCTTGCTATTTTCTGACTTGGCAGACGTTGAAGATTCTGTCAGTTTTCAAGCAAGCATCTATTTCAATTAGTTACAAAGTTAGGTCTTAGAAAAATACACTGTAATAGATGAGATGTTTCCTATTAAACTGAAAAAAAGAAAAATGTTTCTCAGCACCACCTAGACTTGAACCTGAGACCCCTCACATGCAAAGCGAGAATCCTAATACTGTGCCACCTCTACAACTGGTGAGCCAGGTTACAATAGGCATATAAGTAGGACTGTGCAATACTTACTGAGGACATTGTGGACATTTGTCCTTACTATGGGCATTTGACCTTACTATGGTCACTCCAGTCTGTGTTCCCTATTAGTCTACTGGGCCCCATATGACCAATGACATCTCACTGTAGTAGGTCTATGGTTAAAATATCATATTGATAGTGCCACTTTCAACACCTGACCCGCTAGCACATATAGGAGCACAAAGGAGTCACAATAAGGAGGTACCAGGTTCAAATCCCACCAAGGAGCAAAAAGGACACTGAAACCAGGAATGCACAAACTATTCATTGATTAATTAGACTGCCTTAGGAAGTTGAATGTTCGACCATCTGAAATCCTTGTGTGTATGAAATTATGGGCTTTTGTCAAACGGTGACCTTAATTTCTATATTTCTTTATAATGTTTAACAAACCAATTATGTGTTGGGCTTAATACACCCTACAGCTTAGTAGATCAATAAGGGCTACAAATGCAGGGCTACATAACCATTACAATTTAGACTGTCTGTAAGCCCTACAATGCAGTGCTGATTAGTAACTCTTTAAGTGGGTTTGTGCCCACTGGGTAGTGTTGCTGGACTCACTCTGAAGATAGAATCCAGTAAAGTGTGATCCTATATATTGGGATACTCTGGCAGTGCATTACACCATAGGTAAGAAAGACTCCTGCAATGGTGGAGCCTGTTCAGGTAGGATCCAGCATTGCCTGACCCTCTTCATAGAGATACTCAGGCAATGTCCTATTCTCTTCTATTATGTTACTCCAGTTGACCCTGAGCCTGTCTCTAAAGAGACTCCTGCACTGTGAAAGTAGGGCAGTAGAGAGGGTACAGCTAGGCCATAAACAATCTAGAGTAGAGTGTCAGGTATTGCTGGAGTATGCCTCCACCCTAGGCTCACCCTGAGTATCAAAATATACTCATTTTGGCGACATTTGCCTGAGGCTAACATTAGGCTCCCTGTGAGTATCATTATTTTTTCTGTGCAGCTAGTAAGGAGACGTCAGCAATGGTCGGCACGGTTGCCAGCAATATTCTGACGTTAGACCAACGTTGGCAAACTGACGTCTTACCAACGTTGGCAAATTAATGTTGGGCCAAAGTTGGCAGTAGTCTCATTACTTTTCCAACGTTGGTATGACGTCAGACATTTCCCGTTGCACCAACGTTGGCAATTTATGGTTGGACCAACGTTGGTAGGCCTTCCACTCATGGGGCGATAACAAATGTTGGCCCAACATTGGCAAACCACTGATGATCCAACCTCCACTAGAGGGCATTGTGTGTCTTATGAAGACAATTTGTTTAATGTATCATTCATATCTTCTTAGCATAATGACCATTGAAATAGGGGCCTACATCTCTGGTGTACTACTAACATTCTAAAGTGAGAAATATCCCATTCATAATGTTGAGTGTTACATGTTTAAAACTTCTTTTAAAATAAAAGAAATATTTATAAAATTTCCATGAGGACACCATTTTGTAGGTAGTAAGACATAGATAAGGTCTACATGATGGAATGTCATTGCATCAGCTCTTGGCCAAGAGAAATTGAAAAAGAAGAGATGGCTGTCTCTAAAATGATGATTCTTGACAGCCATATCCCTTCATAGATGTCATCACCTTTATGTTGTAGCCTAGATAAAGTGGCATTCACACAAAAAAAATATAAGAAAATGGTTGGACCAACAGAGGCGGGAACAGAGGTATTATGACGTCGTACCAATGTCATATTCTGGCCCCCTACCTTTGCTACCTTGTAGGTAGACTGAGTATCGTCTCTCTATGGTGGGTAGACAGAGTTGCTTAAAGGGGGCCTAGCACGGCTAAGACGTACCCGCGCTATTAGGTCACGTGACCACCCCTCGACCAATCAGAGCGTCAGCTGGTTCCTGCGATCTTTGAGCAGGTACCCATATTGTATTTTGCCGTGCTAGCCTTGTAGGTGCTTGTACATAGGGTAAAATTGGGTAGTATCGTGCATCTCCTTGTATCACGCACCTGCAGTCACAAAGGCATAATTACGAAACTACTGAAGATTTTTCAAAAATTCTTTTTGTGGAGGCTGTCCCTGTCACATGTGCTCGCACTCTAATGCAGCTGGACTCCCTGATGTATATATCTAATTCTTAGACTTGATATGTACTAAAGGCTGTCATACTCGTCATCCCTACTGCCTATTTTGTTACTTAATTTCCATAGAGAACAATAGTTAAATAAGTAAGTCTTATATCGCGCATATCTTGTTGTTATATCGCACACATGATACAGGATATGAAATGAAAACTTAAAAGCTAATCAAGATGACGAAAATAAGTCAGGTGCTAGCCATTGATATGATCCCAATCTGGTATGAAAATTGGGAGGCTAGTCCTTACATGGCAGGTGTGACAGCATTTACCCTGACCCTTGTTGTTTCACACCTAAATCACAGCTAAAAGTGTGAATGCATGTGCGCGATTCAGGCTCTATGGGAAGTCACATTACATTTTGGTTGTATCGTGAAATGTGCGATACAACCCAAAGCACCACGATAAAACCCAAATTATTCTGCAGTCTTTGGTACAGCTATTTCTCACCAGCAGGCCATCATGTTGTATGTGCATTGCAGTGGATGGATGTGGACACTAGTGCCAACCAATGGGTTACACATCAGGGACTGCCGGCCTGCTGTGGTTCACACAGGGGCAATCATTTTGGTTATATCGTGTTTTGGTGCGCGATACTACCCAATTTTACCCTATAGTAGGCTCAGTAGAAATCATCGCAGATGCATGTATGATCATGTTCAACTATATGTCGCCACTCTGGCTGGTAACAGCGATTGACATGTAGGGTAGGAAGGGGTAAGATGCCCTTTAGGGTAAAAGGCCCTTTAGCCTTCATGTCTAAGGTAGTTCCTGTACGCATGGTATACACCCATGTAACACTTGGAAGTAAAGATTACCTCAAGGAGATCTCTTTTGTAGGTTTTCATTGTGATTGGAAGAGAAATAGTCGACTTATCAGACATTCAATATTTTATAACTGTTAAGATCATCATGTTCAATTTAAGATACCAGTAATTAGAAAAAAAGGGTCCTGAAATGTGCATGGTTTGTAGGATAGCAAATTAAAGGACTAAAACTATTAGCTGAGGTGCTATAAGGTAAAGGAGTTAAGAGTAGGCCATAAAGATACATTTTATTCACCTTCCCTTTTATTCCAACAGCTAGGGTAGGGTGGGGTAAGATGAGTAGTATAATAGATGGTCTTTTCTGAATATTATCCAGAAAAGACCATCATATTTGGATTATCCAGAGAAGACCTCCTATTTTTAGATTATTTATAAAAGAGGTCGTTTATAGATATATTTAATTTATCTATAAAAGAGGTCGTTTATAGATATATTTAGATTATTTATAAAAGAGGTCGTTTATAGATATATTTAATTTATCTATAAAAGAGGTCGTTTATAGATATATTTAGATTATTTATAAAAGAGGTTGTTTATAGATATATTTAGATTATTTATAAAAGAGGTCATCTATAAATATATCTATAAAAGAGATCGTTTATAGATATATATATTTATACATATATATATATATAATTTAGATTAACATCTCCTTGTGCTTTTAATTAGTTCTTTTAAATGCCTCCAGATGGGAGAGCTATCTATGTAGTTATAGTTCTTATAGATCCCTCCAGATGGGAGGACGTGTAGCAGCAGTGTCATCATGATGCTTTGCTCTTAAATGATAGGCAAAAGGGATTTAAGATAGTTCTTATATGTCCCTCCAGATGGGATGACATGCAGTACCAGTATCATCATGATGCTCTGCTCTAAAATGAAGTGCAATCACAATCCCATCACAGTGAGCAGCTTATAATAAAGTTATGAGCAGAAGGGATTTAAGCTGCTCACTATGTAATTATAGTGTTATCACAATGCTCTGTTTTAAAATGAAGTGTTTAGAGCAACTATAGCGAGCAGCTTATAATAAAGCCATGGGCAAAAGGGAAAAGTACATGTTACAATCTAAAATGTGAATTATATTAAATATTGATACACACTGAGGAGGCTGTTTCCCCTAAGGGCAAAGCTTGAGAGGGAGACCTGCGAAGACTAAGAGAGTCAGGTAAAGCCTAAGAGAGAGATGGGTAGAGCTTTTACTCAAGGTTGATCGGTTTATATAACATTGAGAACCTTTTCACCCAGACCTATGCATGGAACAGGCTTACATACAGAGCCTGACCTATACATGAGTATTTGACATAACGGTCCCATTTATGTTTCTCATCTAGCTTTCTATGTTGGCTGTGTAGGGGTGTTAGTATGTTTGTGTGAGAAGGAGAGGAGCGGCATGAGTTACTCTCTTGACTTTTTAGATATGGGTTGTGGCCATACACATATCAAAATGAAGTGCTCGCTATATAGTTGCAGTGAGCAGCTTATACAGAGTTTTAGCTGCTCACTGTAAAAGGCTAGCTATAGTTTGCTGTTTATGTATTAGCATTCAAATATGATTTGCTAGTCCGTTTGATTTGATACATTGTAACCGTCATTGTTTAGCCTGCAACCATAAGGGATAGACTATCCAGTTTTTACTGTGTAGAGCTAAAAACGAGCTAGCTGTGTTTTTACTAGACCACTTGTTATCTGGATGAAACCAGTTAGCTTTTACGTCTTAAGTAAAAAGTCCATCTACTACGCAAAGACAATACATGTATTATGTTAATATAGCTTATAAAAATAGGAACTACGCAGTGTAAATACATGTATTATGTTAATATGCCTGACAAAAACAGGAACTACGCAGTAAGAATGCATGTATTATGCTAATATACCTGACAAAAACAGGAAATACGCAGTGTAAATACATGTATTATGTTAATATGCCTTACAAAAACAGGAACTACGCAGTAAGAATGCATGTATTATGCTAATATACTTGACAAAAACAGGGTGGGAAAATCTTATTCTTATTGCGCAGTTAGGTTAGAATAAGGCACTGCGTAGTTAGTTTTTAACCTGACTTTTTATCTGTGGTAAAAAGGTGCACTGTAAATAGTAGCTCCATGGTGGCTATGTCACTGAGTCACACGGTTCCAAGCCTGCTGTGTATGTGTGTTAGTATGTTTGTGTGAGAAGGAGAGGAGCAGCATGAGTTACGTTCTGCATATGTTATGCCGTATATGGTTTTCTACGTCTTACTTTTTACGCCTTATAAGGAAGAGAATATATTATGTTGATATGTTATGCCGTATATGGTTTTCTACATCTTACTTTTTACGCCTTATAAGGAAGAGAATATATTATGTTGATATGTTATGCCGTATATGGTTTTCTACGTCTTACTTTTTACGCCTTATAAGGAAGAGAATATATTATGTTGATATATGTCATATATGGCTACACACTAGCTAGGGTACTGAGGAGTCCCGCCTCTTCTGCATAGCTTACATGGCTCCTCCTCTTTTAGGCCTATATAAGGTACATGGACACTGCCTCTTCTGCATAGCTTATATGGCTCCTCCTCTTTTGGACCTATAAAAGGTACATGGACACTGAGCACTTGGGCACTAGGCACTTGGGAGCAGCATTTGCAAGGTGAGTCTGTTTCTATGTTCTGATAGATAAAAGCTTTTGGTACTTTAGATCTCAGAGGAGTTTTCTCTGTTAGACTTAGCTGTAGGTTTGAGGCATAGGTATTAAGTTAGGTAAAAGCAAACTGTTAGACTTAGCTGTAGGCTTGGGGCTTGGAGGTAAATGCAGAGCTGGACTTAGAAAGTTTTAGAAAGGCTTCTGTTTGGATACTTTGGATCTCAGAGAGGTTTTCTCTCTGCTTTGGAAAGTTTCTTTTTCTTTTATGATACTTAATTACTTTGAATTTGCTGAGACAAATTTTAGATTATAAATTTTTGGACTGAAATTTACTTCAATCTATTAATGCAGTGCATTTTGATACTTGTATTTTGCCGTTTTAGTCATTTTAACATACAAGGACTAGAGATAGATGTTGGACTATATAAAATAAAATGTAGCCCCGAGTTGTCCTTTAAGAAGAAAAAATCAGCTTGAAAATCGGTTGGTAAACAAACTCAGAATCATGCAAAACGTGAATGGAGCTAAACTCAACTTTTCTCCTAGAAAAGCTTGATATAGACACACAATTACATTAAACGAATTGTGTGTCTAATACCCTTAAACATGTACAAGAAGAAATTGCATTGATTGGTCCATAGACAAAGTGAGAAGCAGTCCAAGACTGCATTTTGTTTACACTCGTTTTTCTCACTATAATCTGCATTGCAACTCATGAGTAACTCATAACAGTTTTTTAATAATGCCTACAAAGAGGGCAGTATCATAGATAGGACAGAGGTTTCATGGTAGGTCCCTCCTCCTCCTGTATGGATACTCCTGGTACTAATGGGAAACACAGACAGCTGCAGCCAGAGGACTCACTTTGTTACTGTAAACACTAGCTCTGCCACTCGTGTGTAACTAGGTTACTGGTGTGAGCAGGGCTATGTAGTAGTAGTAATACACAGGACTAGCAGAGATACATAGACACACATACAGGTTTGTATATCTCTAACAATGCTGTCTTGCACATAGGATAACACAGAGGTAGAGATACTTTAAAAGACTCTAACAATACATACATGCACACATTATTACAGATTGGAGATGGTAGCCATCTATAGCTTATATAGCAGGGATGATGGGTGGAGTAGGAACCCTTCAGCAATGATCCAGCACAGAGAGCTATAGGGACTATTCTACTGTGATGCATGGAATAAAGGTCTAAAGTGAAAATTTTGGAACAAAAACAATGTTTCCTATCCCTCTATGAGCTAGCTGAAAAGAAATTGCGCAGTTTGTAATTGAAAATTCCATTGCTGAAAGGAACTGCGTAGTTATAATATAGTAATAAAAAATTACTATACAGTGTTATAGCATACACTGTATGCTTTGTTTTCATGAGTAACTCACATGAGTTTTTTATTATGATACTTATAGAGACAAGTATCATGGAAAGGTGCAGAGAGCTGCAGGATTGTTCCTATGAATCCCACCAGATGGAAGATGAGTAGCATAATGGTACACTGTATGCTTTGGTTTCATGAGTTGCTCACACGAGTTTTTTATTATAGCATTCAAAGAGACAAGCTACATTGAAAGGTGCAGAGAGCTGCAGGACGGTTCCTATGAATCTCACCAGATGGAAGTGTGCTTCAGGAAAATTCCATGATGTAATGCATATATTATGTTAAGGGTACTAAGGAGTCCCGCCTATTCTGCATAGCTTACATGGCTCCTCCTCTTTTGGGTCTATATAAGGTACATGGACACCGCCTCTTCTGCATAGATTATATGGCTCCTCCTCTTTTGGACCTATAAAAGGTACATGGACACTGAGCACTTGGGCATTAGGCACTTGGGAGCAGCATTTGCAAGGTGAGTCTGTTTCTATGTTCTGATAGATAAAAGCTTTTGGTGCTTTAGATCTCAGAGGAGTTTTCTCTGTTAGACTTAGCTGTAGGTTTGAGGCATAGGTATTAAGTTAGGTAAAAGCAAACTGTTAGACTTAGCTGTAGGCTTGGGGCTTGGAGGTAAATGCAGAGCTGGACTTAGAAAGTTTTCTGTCTGGATACTTTGGATTTTAAACTGTTGGACTCCATGAACATTTATGAAAGCTTAGGCTAGGTATTTATTGCTTAAGTTTTTCATGGATTTGATGGTCTAAGAAAATGTTTCTGTCACCTTTGTAGACATTTCTCTCGCCTTAGAGAAGTTTTCATGGCATATTGTTTTATTTTAATTTAAGTGCCCTGAGAGATTTTGAGAGTAAATAATCAGTTGGACATTTTTGTAAGCTTAGGCTGGGTATTTATTGTATGACTTTCTTCAGATTTAATAGTTTCAGAAAATGTTTGCTACTTTGAATTTAATAGTTTGAAAGTTTCCGATAGTAAATGCTCACTTGGAAATTTTTCTCAACATAGGCTAGGTTTCTGCCACCTTTACAAAAATGCCTCTGGGTGTAGAAAAGTGTAAATGCAGAGCTGGACTTAGAAAGTTTTAGAAAGGCTTTTGTTTGGATACTTTGAATCTCAGAGAGGTTTTCTCTCTGCTTTGAAAAGTTTCTATTTATTTTATGATACTTATTTACTTTGAATATGCTGAGAAAGATTTTAGATTATAAATTTTTGGACTGAAATTTGATTGGTCTTTCTTGGTAGGAGTCCCACCTCTTCTGCTCAGCCATTGGTCCTCCACAGCATATTATGTTTATTTCAAGAAAATTCATTTTTAGAACTTTGAGTAGAGCTATATAAGGCGCAGGCTCTCAGTCTCACCCTGACCACTAGAGGGAAACTTCAGCAAGGTAAAGTTGTTTCTATATTTTGACTTAGGAAGTTTTAGAAGTGTTTCTGTTTGGACAATTTATATCTTAGAAAGGTTTTCTCAGTTAGACTTAACTGTAGGCTTGAGGCTTGGAGTTAAATGCAAAGCTGGACTTAGAAAGTTTTCTGTCTGGATACTTTGGATTTTAAACTGTTGGACTCCATGAACATTTATGAAAGCTTAGGCTAGGTATTTATTGCTTAAGTTTTTCATGGATTTGATGATCTAAGAAAATGTTTCTGTCACCTTTGTAGAAATTTCTCTCGCCTTAGAGAAGTTTTCATGCCATATTGTTTTATTTTAATTTAAGTGCCCTGAGAGGTTTTGAGAGTAAATAATCAGTTGGGCATTTTTGTAAGCTTAGGCTGGATATTTATTGTATGACTTTCTTCAGATTTGATAGTTTCAGAAAATGTTTGCTACTTTGAATTTAACAGTTTGAAAGTTTCCGATACTAAATGCTCAATTGGGCATTTTTCTCAGCATAGGCTAGGTTTCTGCCACATTTACAGAAATGCCTCTGAGAATAGAAAGGTGTTCATTGGATACTGTGCTATCATGTCAAAGTTTCTAAGGGTAAGTACTCAGTGGGACTTTGTTACATCTATAAGCTTAGACTAGGTTGGCTCTTAATATTATTGAATATTGTTGTGTTAGTTTAGGATTTAGCAGTCTAAGAAAGGCCTTCTGAAGCAAAGGTCTCAACTAAGTTATTTTGAATTTAGAACTTTCAAAAATGTTTCTAAGATTGAATACAGAGTTGCAATTAAACGTTTTTCCTAGCTGAGGCTGGGAGGCTCTGAAATATGGGAAAGTTGAATAGCTTATGAGTTTGATATGATTAGTCATTGAGGGATTGGATTAAAACAGGAATAGTGTATAATAATGAATCAGAGCATTGTGTGATAATACATAAAATCTTTTGTCAGCAGGATAACGCCATTGAAGCTGAAGTTACTTTTCTGGAAAGTGCTTTGCTTGGGCTACCAGAGGTACCCTCCTGTACTGTGCTGAGCAGATGGACTGTAGCCACTCATGGCTATTTTGGTTGAAGGCAGAACAGGTAAAACTAACTCTCTAGTTTCTCCACTGCTTTGGCTTTCATGGTGACAGCCACTGTACTGGAGGAGGTAGACTATTCTGGACAGTGCACTGCTTGGGCTACCAGAGGTACGCCCCTGTACTGTGCTGAGCAGATTGGCTGTAGCCAGCCCATGGCTATTTTGGTCGAAGGCGGAACAAGTAAAACTAACTCTCTAGTTTCTCCACTGCTTTGGCTTTCATGGTGATACGCCACTGTACTGGAGGAGGTAGACTATTCTGGACAGTGCACTGCTTGGGCTACCAGAGGTACGCCCCTGTACTGTGCTGAGCAGATTGGCTGTAGCCAGCCTATGGCTATTTTGGTCGAAGGTGGAACAGGTAAAACTAACTCTCTAGTTTCTCCACTGCTTTGGCTTTCATGGTGATACGCCACTGTACTGGAGGAGGTAGACTATTCTGGACAGTGCACTGCTTGGGCTACCAGAGGTACGCCCCTGTACTGTGCTAAGCAGATTGGCTGTAGCCAGCCCATGCCATATTGTTTTATTTTAATTTAAGTGCCCTGAGAGGTTTTGAGAGTAAATAATCAGTAGAGCATTTTTGTAAGCTTAGGCTGGATATTTATTGTATGACTTTCTTCAGATTTGATAGTTTCAGAAAATGTTTGCTACTTTGAATTTAACAGTTTGAAAGTTTCCGATACTAAATGCTCAATTGGGCATTTTTCTCAGCATAGGCTAGGTTTCTGCCACATTTACAGAAATGCCTCTGAGTATAGAAAGGTGTTCATTGGATACTGTGCTATCATGTCAAAGTTTCTAAGGGTAAGTACTCAGCGGGACTTTGTTACATCTATAAGCTTAGACTAGGTTGGCTCTTAATATTATTGAATGTTGTTGTGTTAGTTTAGGATTTAGCAGTCTAAGAAAGGCCTTCTGAAGCAAAGGTCTCAACTAAGTTATTTTGAATTTAGAACTTTTAAAAATGTTTCTAAGATTGAATACAGAGTTGCAATTAAATGTTTTTCCTAGCTGAGGCTGGGAGGCTCTGAAATATGGGAAAGTTGAATAGCTTATGAGTTTGATATGATTAGTCATTGAGGGATTGGATTAAAACAGGAATAGTGTATAATAATGAATCAGAGCATTGTGTGATAATACATAAAATCTTTTGTCAGCAGGATAACGCCATTGAAGCTGAAGTCACTTTTCTGGAAAGTGCTTTGCTTGGGCTACCAGAGGTACCCTCCTGTACTGTGCTGAGCAGATGGACTGTAGCCACTCATGGCTATTTTGGTTGAAGGCAGAACAGGTAAAACTAACTCTCTAGTTTCTCCACTGCTTTGGCTTTCATGGTGATACGCCACTGTACTGGAGGAGGTAGACTATTCTGGACAGTGCACTGCTTGGGCTACCAGAGGTACGCCCCTGTACTGTGCTGAGCAGATTGGCTGTAGCCAGCCTATGGCTATTTTGGTCGAAGGCGGAACAAGTAAAACTAACTCTCTAGTTTCTCCACTGCTTTGGCTTTCATGGTGATACGCCACTGTACTGGAGGAGGTAGACTATTCTGGACAGTGCACTGCTTGGGCTACCAGAGGTACGCCCCTGTACTGTGCTGAGCAGATTGGCTGTAGCCAGCCTATGGCTATTTTGGTCGAAGGCGGAACAAGTAAAACTAACTCTCTAGTTTCTCCACTGCTTTGGCTTTCATGGTGATACGCCACTGTACTGGAGGAGGTAGACTATTCTGGACAGTGCACTGCTTGGGCTACCAGAGGTACGCCCCTGTACTGTGCTGAGCAGATTGGCTGTAGCCAGCCTATGGCTATTTTGGTCGAAGGCGGAACAAGTAAAACTAACTCTCTAGTTTCTCCACTGCTTTGGCTTTCATGGTGATACGCCACTGTACTGGAGGAGGTAGACTATTCTGGACAGTGCACTGCTTGGGCTACCAGAGGTACGCCCCTGTACTGTGCTGAGCAGATTGGCTGTAGCCAGCCCATGGCTATTTTGGTTGAAGGCGGAACAAGTAAAACTAACTCTCTAGTTTCTCCACTGCTTTGGCTTTCATGGTGATACGCCACTGTACTGGAGGAGGTAGACTATTCTGGACAGTGCACTGCTTGGGCTACCAGAGGTACGCCCCTGTACTGTGCTGAGCAGATTGGCTGTAGCCAGCCTATGGCTATTTTGGTTGAAGGCGGAACAAGTAAAACTAACTCTCTAGTTTCTCCACTGCTTTGGCTTTCATGGTGATACGCCACTGTACTGGAGGAGGTAGACTATTCTGGACAGTGCACTGCTTGGGCTACCAGAGGTACGCCCCTGTACTGTGCTGAGCAGATTGGCTGTAGCCTGCCCATGGCTATTTTGGTTGAAGGCGGAACAAGTAAAACTAACTCTCTAGTTTCTCCACTGCTTTGGCTTTCATGGTGATACGCCACTGTACTGGAGGAGGTAGACTATTCTGGACAGTGCACTGCTTGGGCTACCAGAGGTACGCCCCTGTACTGTGCTGAGCAGATTGGCTGTAGCCAGCCTATGGCTATTTTGGTCGAAGGCGGAACAAGTAAAACTAACTCTCTAGTTTCTCCACTGCTTTGGCTTTCATGGTGATACGCCACTGTACTGGAGGAGGTAGACTATTCTGGACAGTGCACTGCTTGGGCTACCAGAGGTACGCCCCTGTACTGTGCTGAGCAGATTGGCTGTAGCCAGCCTATGGCTATTTTGGTCGAAGGCGGAACAAGTAAAACTAACTCTCTAGTTTCTCCACTGCTTTGGCTTTCATGGTGATACGCCACTGTACTGGAGGAGGTAGACTATTCTGGACAGTGCACTGCTTGGGCTACCAGAGGTACGCCCCTGTACTGTGCTGAGCAGATTGGCTGTAGCCAGCCTATGGCTATTTTGGTCGAAGGCGGAACAAGTAAAACTAACTCTCTAGTTTCTCCACTGCTTTGGCTTTCATGGTGATACGCCACTGTACTGGAGGAGGTAGACTATTCTGGACAGTGCACTGCTTGGGCTACCAGAGGTACGCCCCTGTACTGTGCTGAGCAGATTGGCTGTAGCCAGCCCATGGCTATTTTGGTTGAAGGCGGAACAAGTAAAACTAACTCTCTAGTTTCTCCACTGCTTTGGCTTTCATGGTGATACGCCACTGTACTGGAGGAGGTAGACTATTCTGGACAGTGCACTGCTTGGGCTACCAGAGGTACGCCCCTGCACTGTGCTGAGCAGATTGGCTGTAGCCAGCCTATGGCTATTTTGGTTGAAGGCGGAACAAGTAAAACTAACTCTCTAGTTTCTCCACTGCTTTGGCT